>OV743320.1:2637500-3938750 GCA_928268935.1 Lasiommata megera | reverse complement strand
TTCAGTGGTAACAAAAATAAATTTAAATAAATAACGCTTCAGTTCACTTCCTAGTTTGTAGGAAACAGAGGCCCAAGTCTGCTTTCAAAATTGTATACAGCTGTAGGTACTAAAACCATTTTTTTTTTAATTAAGTTATTTTTAACTTGACTTTCGCAAAAAGATTATAATAAAAAGATAAATCCAGTATATTCAACACAATGAAATATTACTATCTTTAGATAAGAATCCGTCAAATGCAATGTTGCAAACACGGTTAAAAATTTAAGTCAACGTAACACATGTTTAGAGATGTCGGTTATTTTTAATTATTTTCAATTTCGCGCCCGCCGCAAACTGTCATGCATGCAACGTTGAGTTTAAAATATAAGATCTTGTCGGTCGAATTTTATACGAGTTATTTTGGGTGCATTATACTATAACTTTCAAAATTAACATCATATTATACTTTCTATTGTATTTGCATTTTGTAATATTATCTGTGGTGCACCATCAAATTGTATTCATAAATTCATTTATTCATTTACTATATGTAATTCTAGTACTTAACAGATTCATGGTCTACCCATTACCGGCTTACTACAGAGCACGGGTCTCCTCTCAATACGAGCAGGGTTTGGCCATAGTCCACCACGCTGGCCATGTGCGGATTGACAGATTAATAAAACTCAATTAAATTTTGGACATACCTTATTGTTTTACTTGATGAGTTTGTCCCTCCCATAGGAATACCATTTTATTGGTTCAAATATTACCTCAATAAATTATATTGGAGGGCATCCGGCATATTTTATATTTACACTAATCTGTCATCCCTCAATAACGACCTATAGAGGTCAAATTCAAATTCAAATTCAAAATAATCTTTATTTAAATAATCCTTAAAAAGGCACTTTTGACGCGTCAATAATTTATATAGTAGTTATTTCATGGTGATTACTAAATTCATGGTGATTAATAAAAACTAAAGGGTTCCAAACGCGCCCCGGTCTAAGAAGAAGCCCACAACAAACTTAGCCGTGGTTTTTTTTCGTTATCACCATCTCACATAATGAATAATAAACTATAGTACCTATGGAGATAGAGCAATTCACATCCAAGCTTTTTTATCATTTATATAATCCTTAATATCGTAATATGATTTTTCTACAAGCTTTCGTTTAGATAGCTAAACATAGAGTTTAAAATAATTCTATATCTGACAAAAAGGCAGCCATTTTATTTGCGTTTGTACCTTACGTAAATATAGTACGTGAACTTGTTTATTAAATTATATCAGTATGTTGCTTGTAGGGGTTTAAATATAAACATGAAATGACATGGCCGGATTCTGCCCTAAATCTTACTATTCAATTCATAATACATAAATGTTCAGTAATTATAAGTGAAAATTACTTTTAAAATAAACTAAAAAATATCGATATTTATTCTACTTGTAACCCTCTTTTAATATTATAACTGATATAATTAGTTTCATAGCGTATTTATTATGGATATAATCTCATTAAAATATTTAGACGCATTTTTTTGTTTTATATTATACGATCTCTCGCTTGGTCTCTGATCATAATACTTAAACGGATGTACTGTATATTAATTAACATGAATGAAACAACCGTCAGTTACGAAAACTAGTGTATTACTGGCGTCAGTGTGAGATACACACCGTCTTCGCCGGCGAAGACGAGGTCCCCGGTATCTTACGTCATCCGGACGGGGGCTACATCCACGGCCTCGGAGACGTACGGACCACTCACCGTCCGACCTCCCCGCTATCCCAAACGCCGCCTAAGCCGAGGTTCGGCCTCAGAGGAGGCCCCCTTAGGCAGACGTTCCCTTAAGAAACCTTCGAGCTCTAGTGCTCAAAATTTCTTCTGGCAGAGCTTCTTTCCGAAGCCCGTCGCAACCAAGAGGTTTAATACAGCTAATAGTCAGTCCGAAAAAAAAAATGTGAAATACACATCATCCTCCACACTTAATTTTTGTAACCTGGTAACAACATAAATAATATCTTAACTAAAATGAAATAGTAATGCTTATAAATACACAAATGAAAATCAGAAATATTTCCTATAGAAATATTATTTCTAGTTCGTCATAGACGTGAGAGTGTTGTCTATCCCTCTAGAGCTAAAACAATCTCACTGGTTCAATTACTATATCACTAAATTACGTTCGAGGACCGCCAACCGGCATTTACATTAAACTTTCTGCATTCGATAATAAACTCTATGTCATTGACGATAGAGTTTAAAACCGATAAAATGTTTTTAACCAACATGTCGGCCACCTTGTACGCAATATGTTGGAACTACATACGACATAGTAACAGGTTAAATGCGTTTTTCACATGGGTTGGAACAATTCAAATTAACCTATTTGTTAGTATTTCAGTGCGAACTAATTAATTATGATTTGAGCTGTGATAGCCTAGTGGTCAGGACGTCCACCTCCTAATAAAAAAGGTAAGAGGTTGGAGGTCTTAAAAAAAATCATAATCAGTCCATTAATGTTCCACTACAACCAAACACTCTTATAAATACTATAGCTAGTCTGTATAAAAAAATTACGGACTAAAAAAATCCTAAACCGAATGTTATCAAATTTCGATCAATTTGTTGACATATTGGTTTATCTATTTGATGCGTCATTGCGACGGGATAAGGTAGTTTTAAATCATAACAAACTTATCTTTGAATTTACGTTTATTTATAATGTATACTTGTTTTCAAATCGGCAAGATGGCAAAATATTATCAAACTCACTAAAATAAACTCAAAGAACCAGCCAGTAAAACGATAGCATCACAATCTACTCTAAAAGTTGAACTGATCTGTGGAAAAAGGAAGTAATGCAATTACTTTACATTCTACTGTCATCATCATCATGATCAACCCATTACCGGCTCACTACAGAGCACTAGTCTCCTCTTAATATAAGAAGGGTTTGACCATAATCCACCACGCTGGCCATGTGCGGATTGGCAGACTTCACACGCCTTTGAGAACATTGTGGAGAACTCGCAGGCGTGTTTTCCTTTACCGTTGAAGCAAGTGATATTTTAATTATTTAAAAACGCACATAACTTCTGAAAGTTAGAGGTGCGTGCCCGGATTCGAACCGCCGACCTCTGATTAGGAGGCTGACGCCCTAACCACTAGGCTATCACCACTTCCCTACTATGAAATTGTTTTATATTATAGGTATGCCATTATCACATATGCAATATGCTAGATTAATGTATTAAAATTTTTCTCGCATAAAGACGTACATAATATAACATGCGATTATGCTTTTATTATGTATCTCGAATGTCATGAACTTCCGTTAGAAACTATGGAAAGTTGCTATCAAATAAAAATAACAGTCTCACAATTATTAAAATTGTTACAGTAGTCAACCAAAGTTCACGAAAGTCCCTTAAGAAAATAGAGGTTACAGAGCAAACCCTATATATGGAAACGGTTTATTTGATGGCAACTTATACTGTCATACTCTAAGTATATTTTTTTTGTTTTGTGATGGAAAAGCTTTATAGCTACCTCCGTCCGTTGAGTGAGGACGGAGGTTATGTGGGATTCCCCCCCCCCCTTATCGTGGGGGTATACCCGAAGTAAAAACCACCACAGCATGTCCCATTCACTGAATTTGCTGGAACCCATTGTATACTTCCCAGACATCCACCAGCCGCCCCTGCCTTAGCAACAGGGCCCCAGCGCTAAAACAAAGAGGATTACGAAAGCTTGATCCCCCCCCCCCCCAGACAGTAAAGATCAACCCCCCCCCCCCCAGACAGTAAAGAGACTCGGGTAGTTAGCCCAATAGCTACCCGTCATAGTCTTAGTCTAGTACAAGTCATGGTTATCCACCAAGATACACAATAGACCTGGTGATATCCACTCACTCATCTATTAAGACGTGATGCTTCACGTAGCATAGGGTGAATGCGATGTAATAAATGTACTAATATTACTTCGCTCGCCCGGTGTGAACCGTTAATTAACGTGTCTGACTTGTTATTTCTTGTTGATGTACGTTATTTTTAAGTAAAGAGTTATAAAAAGACTGTGACATCGTTAGATAACGAAGTATAGAAAATACAATAATAAATCCATCCCAATTAGTAGATATATGTAATCTATTTTTTCAACTTGTCTTATTTGAAAGAGCAAAAAAATGTTTTGATAAAAAAATATAAAGGTGTTAGTATGAATCATAAAATAAATTAAAAAGTTAGGATAACCTGTTGGGGGGGGGGGGATCAAGCTGTCCTGATCCTTCCCCTTGTAGCGCGGTAGGCCCGGCGCTAGGCCGGGGCGGATGGTAGGGCGTCCGGGAAGTATACAACGGGTCCCCCGGGTGTCCAGTAAAACCTGCGAGAGGGACATGCCGTGGTGGTTTTTAGTTCGGGTACCCTTCGCGGGTGGGAGTCCAACATAACCTCCTTCCCGCCCAAGGGTACGGAGGTAGCCATAAAGCGTTTCCACCACGACCAAAAAAAAAAAAGGAAAACCTGTTTTAATTATAACGCAAGTAAAGAAAACAAACTATGCTGCTATTGAGTGTTATTTAAATTCTTAGATATTTTACGTGTAAATGCATGACCAAACCGCCGCGCCGCGTCTGGACCAATCACAATACGCGCCCGTGTGTTCAAGAGCCTTCTCATTGGTCAACTGCAGGATTCAAAACTGAACGCCGCTAAAGACGCAGGTTGGACCTCGAGGTTAGGTCTTCGCTTCACTGACCGCTCCTAAAGCAAAAGCCTGTATACAAATTATATACATCTAATTTAATTTCACCAGGTACTGAATATTAAAGTAACGATTACGTGTAATATTCGACCGCAAAAGAAATTAAGCCGTATCCCCAAGTAAACAAGGTTCATTGTCGATTAAAGAAAACTAATACGTAATTGGAATCGCAAGTCGACTCGCAACGCAGCGATAAGGATGTTGCGATGTATGAAAAAGCGGTCGAAGTGGTGATAGCCTAGTGGTTAGGGCGTCAGCCTCCTAATGAGAGGCCGGCGGTTCGAATCCGGGCAAGCACTTCTAACTTTTCGGAGTTATGTGCGTTTTTAAACAATTAAAATAACACTTGCTTCAACGGTGAAGGAAAACATCGTGAGGAAACCTGCACGCCTGAGAGTTCTCCATAATGTTCTCAAAGGCGTGTGAAGTCTGCCAATCCGCACATGGCCAGCGTGCTGTACTATGGCCAAACCCTTCTCATGTTGAGAAGAGACCCGTGCTCTGTAGTGAGCCTGTAATAGATTGATCATGTATGTATGATGTATGAAAATACCCGTTTAACCTAACGCCATTATACGAAACACACGGCCATCCCCCTCCGAAGAGAGGACACGCAATATGCATGTCAGGTTAGGAGGCCCTTGACGGAAACCAATAACGACGAGTTGAAACGGATGGTTTTTTCATGGTTGTTTGTCCACGTAAACGTCGACGGCTAACAAATGAGAAAACAGACACTTTTTTCGGTTATATCAATGGTTAGTATCAATGCATATTTCTCCCCCGACCTAAGCGCTCCTCTCCGAAAGAGAAGACCTAAACATATCGTTCATGACCCTGACGATCAGATGACTACTGACAATATACTCGTACCACCTACTACACAATCATACGCTACACACCGTCTTCGCTGGCGAAGACGAGGTCCCCGCTATCTTACGTCATCCGGACGTGGATTCCATCCACGGCCTCGGAGACCGGACCACTCACCGTCCGACCCCACCGTTATCCCAAACGTCGACTAAGCCGAGGTTCGGCCTCAAAGGAGGCGCCCTTAGGCAGTCGTTCCCTTAGTTTCTTCTGGCAGAGCTTCTTTCCGAAGCTCGCCAATCAACCCGGTTACGCTGTGGCAACCAAAAAGGTTTGTACAACTAATAGACAGTCCGAAAAAAGAAATGCATATTAAAACACAGTTACAAGAAATTAACTAAATAAGTATGGAAAAACTGTAAGAAATGCTAGATGATGCTAGCAACTGACCGCTTTTGTTACTTTAATTCTACTATGTAGTAATTTAGTTTGCCATAGTAAGAGGAATCAAATGTATTAATGTTTTTTTATTCATCAAATAGCACAACATGAAGTCTATAATATTAATAAAAATAACTCTTACACAAGTATCAAACAACAATATGAATCTTATCAACTTCAATAACACAAGTTGGATAATTGTGTTATATGTTAACTTTCTCTTTCTCTTCCTTCTTTATTTTAAATAATAGACTTTCTGAACTATATAAATAAATTAATGTTGATATTTCCGCGTATGATTTTCTACAAGCCATTAATGATATTAACACAGTATTTGCAATAGTGAATAAAACACGATGTACTCACCTCGAACGTAACATGTGCTGACTATTTTTCCCATTGTTTTGAGAGCACGCTCGAGCCGAGCCGAACTCGACAATGTAAGTGGCCGAATAATATTAATTAAATTTCGGTTACTATAAAGCTGACCAACACTACCATAAAATCTGCATTAATGTCGCAGGTCCCCTTCGTGGTCGCTGACTGACCCTGGTCGCGTAACCGATTAAATGACCCTACTTCTCCCTTTTTTGATATCGGTTAAAAATAAGATGATTCAAATAAACGCCTGTTGTATACGTAGCTATCCCAACGCCAAAGGTGGCTGAGTTCTATTCATTTGACAGATCGATTTGTATGCAGTTTGTTTTCATAACATCTAGCGCTGTGTCCCCGGTGTGTGTGTGTGCTGTGTTAGCCGACTGAGTGAGCCGCAAAGTGGCAAACTGAAATTCGAGTTAGCTGCTAACTCATAAATTTTCGTGCGTCGCAAGCAAACTGTTATTAGAGTCTGCCACTAAGTGAGACAGTCGGCGCACGTAACGCTGCGTACTGTGTAAAGTGAGTACAAAACTAGCAAACTGTGGATACTCCATTTCAAATATATGAAAGGGCGTACTAAACCTATACGTCGCAGACTCAGTCGCTAACAGTTTGCCTACTAGGGACACAGCGTAAGATCACTTGCTTCAACGGTGAAGGAAAACATCGTGAGGAAACCTACACGCCTGAGAGTTCTCCATAATGTTCTCAAAGGCGTGTGAAGTCTGCCAATCCGCAAATGGCCAGCGTGGTGGACTATGGCCAAACCCTTCTCATATTGAGAGGAGACCCGTACTCTGTAGTGAGCCTACCTACCTACAACCTTCCTAACCGAAGGTTGTAGGTAGGTAGTCCCACGGTAGGTATAGGTAAAACTTATAAGTAAACTACATTGACAATCTATAATTAATGCGGTTATATTCGAAAATATTAATTTTGAAAGAGACAAACTTGCTTTTATACCTGTTAATTTAGTTAATCCATAGAATAACTATATTCACTTACATACGTGGCTTATTCCATAGCAGTTTTTAAAAGCCCGTAATCTGCGCGGACGAAGTCGCGGCCAACGGCTAGTATCCGATATAAGGCACTTTTGATGCGTCAGTAACATCCATAGTAGCGAGTTTATGGTGAAGATACATAAACTTAAAACTAAAGCTACGAGCAATGACTTATATATACTACATACATAGAAGTCATTGGCTAAGTATTCTTTGTGTTAGCATCTCACATTGTCACTTAAAACTATTTAAGAGCAGTCGTATTAGAGATATAATTTGTCTGGTGGGAGGCTTCGGCCGTGGCTAGTTACCACCCTACCGACAAAGACGTGTCGCCAAGCTATTAAGCGTTCCGGCACGAAGTCGTGTAGAAACCAATTAGGAGTATGAGTTTACCGTACTCCTAACAGGTAAGCCCGCTACCATCTTAGACCGCATCATCACATACCATCAGGCGAGATACAGTCAAGAACTAACTTGTGGTGAATAAAAAAAAAAATAATATGCAAGCTTTCTTATCGTTTTCATAACCTTTATACTATAATAGGACTAGAAGGTTGCTACAAGCTTACGTTTTATATAAAACACTGTACCGATTTCGGCAACGAACATGACCATAAAATATAACTTTGGCGGTGTTCAAGGTTTTTACCTGCTAAAGATAAAAATGCCCGGAGTGTTCTGGTTAACGAATTCATAATATTCTGACGAAATCATCGCTGAGTGCCAACATTTCTTTCAAAAGCCAACGACCTAAAACGTAGGTAAGCCACTTTAACATTGCTGTAAAATTTCAGCTGATAAACGTTATCACAAGGTGATAGAGTTCAATATAAATCACATAATCTTATTGTTTGGCATAGTTGTTAACGCAAATCTAAATCTTGATACTTTTCTGACTCAAGAGAGAAGTGAACCGCGGGAATAAACTTATGCCTTATTATGTATATTATTTTTCCTAGGACTCTGGTTGACCTCAAGGCATTATTAAAATTCAAACAATTATTGACGTTTATCTAGAAATGCCAATCAGTGTACCTATAACTTAAGGAGAACGAAATCCATTCAGGATATTTTATCTTCTACAATAGGTACCTTACATACTAAACCATGAGCCTTACAACTTTTTAAATTGCTTAGCAAAAGATAGGGATAAGTACTTATGCCTATACTTAGATATAGTTAAATAATACAGGTACATACACAGAGCAGAAACAAAGTTTGTTTCTGCTCTGTGGGTACATAAATGGTTAACAATGTAATCATTCCTGGGTAAGTATTTAATTCAGTCGTAGGTACCTGTCTAATTTTTTTAATACCTAGGCGAATAAATTTCGGTTCAATTGTTTTTGAAACAAGACAGAGCAAGGTAGCTGATTCCCTGCCTGGCTCGATCAAAGTAATTCAAGGTTGGCAAAAGATGAAAATGGTAACTGTAGTCATCTCGCTTTTACATGTGTGACTTGTTATAATGCTACCTCATAATGTGAAGTTGGCGCGAAACATCAAGGCGACCGCGCGGCTCTGCGGACGCCGCGCACCTTCTCTGTTTTCCGTCTCCTTCATTCAGTCGTCGGTGTTTGTGGAGTGAACATTGTTTTACGTTGTGTGGAGCACGTGCCGGATATATTTTAATTCGATTTTTAAGTAATTTCTGTACTAAATTTAACAATGGCAGACGCAGCCGTCGAAAAGAAGTAAGTTAAAAGTGCTTAAATAAGTTTTTTATTTACTACAGTATGAAATTTTATTTTTGGCGGCTTTATGAAAACGTGATCAAAATGGCTTCCTTTTATTATGTTTCTCAAGTTTTCCGTTATAAAATTAGTTTCGTTATGCGTTTTTCTTTTTAATACATTTACATGAACAATGTTTATGAGTGATATCTATTGTTTTGAGTATTTGTGTTAGTTAATTGATGTTAGTTACTGGACGCCGACACACGCGGGAAAAGTCAGATTACAAAACATTGGCAATGTGCAGCTTTATGTTTGAAAATGTCTTTGGAGTGCATTTTATATAATTTTAACAAATGAGTAGAATTAATTGGTGTGTGGAAATAGGTGTTTTCGTACATACATTTAACGGGAAAATTGAAAGCACGCCGGTGAGCGCGAATGGCTTTCCAAGATGGCGCTGCTATGCGCGGCGTGCCGGCGCAGTAGCGTCATCGTCGATAGCCGCGCGCTTGTTTCAAATTCGCCGCGACTTCGAGTTTTGCAATTCGACGATTACGTTATCGCTAGCGAGGTCCGCGTGTTGTCACTATAGTTATTTTTAAACTAACCGTTTCTAGAGGCGAGCCACTGGCGCGAGGCTAGTGTCTTATTCATTTACCTTAATGCGTTTACGTTTATTTTCCACGTAACTTTCCCACACGCATGCAGGTAGGTAGCCTTGCGCAACAATTGCTGCGGTTTTTGTTCCGGCACACTTCCTTTCTATCGCCCCACTTGATAAATGCTAGTTACGTGCGTTAAACAGGCTCTGAACTTTGTAGAGTAGATGTACCTTGAATAAAGCGTTTAGTAATCATTTTATAACTTTGCTGTACATTATGTTTATAGTTGCATTTGGCTCAAGGTTCGCAGAAATATATGCCAACAAAATAAGAAATGAAATCTTATTGGGAGATTATTTTACGATTGTCTTATTTAAATGTTATTTATTTTAAGATTATATCCGAAATCGTTCGTCTCGTAACTGTACGAAAATATAATAAAGTTTCTGTTATTATGGCTTCATTTATTCAGTTAGCAACCTAAATAGTGGAGTATGACTTCTTCATTGCTCATGGATTTGAGTTATTTCTTAGTTCTAGATTTTGCAAATTTATATTGAAAATACAGATTGGAGAGAATTAAAAATAAGAAATGCTTAAAACAACATTTGTTAATATACAAACAACCTCTTAGTAGCATATGTAAATATCATTTGCATGTTAATATTTTTTTATATAATTTCCAACCCAGTAATGATAATAAAGCAGGAATTCAATTGAATAATTTTTACCTAGGCTATGAGAACAAATTTTTATTAGTACTTAAAAGTTGTGAATGCCATAAAACTACATTGGCAGCTTTTCCTTAAAAGCAACATCTTAAATTTTTCGGTAAACATTTACAAAATATAATAAGATTTTTATGTGGTTGTAAACTAAAAGATATGCGAGTATAAATTAACAAATCTAATGAGAAGTAAAAAAACAGTCCTGAACTAGGTCTGTGTGTGTTGAAAAATATTTTTTCTTAACAGTCACTTAACGCTATTAACTCAAATCTCGTACTATTTTTATTTTATACAGTAACTATTCAAATTTAGAAGAGATTTTAAATGTTTCACAAAACAAATTCAAATTATATGAAATAAATATTTTACGAGAAAACAGGTTGTTAAACAGTTGGCAGAAGTAAATAAAACAAGAACTATTTACTTCAAATGCAACATGTGTATTTTTCCATTATAGTATTTCTTTGGTATTAATGCAGCAGATCCCCTTGTGGTTGCTAACTGTCCCGGGTTCCATAATTTGACCTAATTCACTTTTTAAATTGCTCTCTTAGTATTTCGCTACAGTCAAAATTTAATTCTTTCAGAGATGCAGCACCTGAGGAAGTAACCTCTACAGAGGTGACAAAAGAGTCCCCAGTAAAGAAATCCCCTGCTAAGAAGGCTGCAGAGCCTGCAGTAGAGCCTGCCGAGAGCAACGGTAAAGAAGAGAATGGCAGTGGGGATGCACCTGAAGAAGACAAAGAAGATGAAGAGGCGCCTGCGGAGAATGGGGAAGCTGAAGATGACAGCAATGATGCTGTTGAAAATGGAGATGCAACAGGTTTGTTACCCAAAATTTAGTAACACTGACGTCAATTAATAATTTAGTTACTTTTAACTTCTTTTCAATTAAGAAGTAACTAGTTAAGATTGTTATTGTTAAACTATTTGTGTTTTATTAAAATATAATCAAATTCACCTGATCCCACTTAACTTGGAAAATAAATCAATTTAGCGCTTCATACAAGATTAATCTGAATTTTTGTATTTAATATAAAATTTGCAAAGGTGCAATATTTTTTAATCAACTTATTTTTAAGTTAGAATTTTATGTACTTTTCCATGACTATAATACGTAAACTCATTGTTACTTTATATTATTGCAGAAAAGAAAGAAGCAGGTGTAAAGAGGAAATCTGTGCCATCAGAGAAGAATGGTGATGCACCAGAAAAGACAGCACCCGAGAAGAAAGCGAAAGTAGCAGATGAGGCTCCACCTGCAGAGGAGGAGGCCGCCGCTTAAGGCCCTGCAGTGTCCCTCGGTCCACTGCACCGCACCTCGTACATTAGGGCTCAACTCCCATACATATCCTCTAATACATACATTCAGGCTGGTTTAATAAGGACAAAAAAATACATATTTTTGACAGTATTCTGTCTTAAAGTGTGTCATTGTGACTTGGATACCTATTTTAGAGTTTTGCATACACAGTTCATTGCTAATCATTTATAACTGCATTGGTAGTCCTTAAGTAATCAAATGACATTGAAGTTTGCTAAATAATGCATTCTGTACAGACAGCCCAAGAGCATAGTTGAGGTAAGTCAATATCAATTTGGTGCATCTTTAGTAAGAAGTTTGTTCTTTTTAAGAATTTGTACCTGTTCAGTATGTGCTATTATTAACTCAACGTGTGTTTGGTCTGCATATGGGTTACTGACAGATGTAAGAGCTTCATCTGAATATAAAAAAAACCCCAGTGAGTTCTGTGTATTTCACCATAAGCAACATGCGCCATAGTCTTAAGAATAAATTATATCCAAAAAAAAAGAAAGATTTGTCATGTGAACATAGCCTTATAAAATGCCAAAACTATAGTTTTTATACACTGTTAAAATATTTGTACTACTAATAATAATATATTAATTGAGTTGGGCCCTCTTGTGACCACACCATGTTTAGGTTAAGAAATACGAATGTGTATTTTTACCTTACCTGTGAAGAAAGTACCTGTAAAGTGTAAATTTTTATGTCAGTCTGTGATGTGCGCTGCGGTGGACCGACCCGCGTCGTGACATCTCTGTCGTGCTGTTTGCGTATCGGTATTTCACCAGACCATTAGTGCACACGACGTCTTTTTAGCGCGCGTTTATGATATGAAGACCGAGTTGGAATCTCGATGCAGATGCAGCCTCTATGTACCACCTTGTTTGTTCATGAATTGAACGCGTGATATAACCACAAACGTGCTGGGTTCGAATGGCTAGATGGGTTTGGATTGAAATGGTCCTTCCTTTCTGCGACTTAAATTTTAACCCTCATTCATGACTAAAAGTGAATTTATATTGCAGTTTAGTGACTGATGACCCGTACGTCTTAGTAAGGCCGTAAGGCGTCGAGGCCTTAAAGCGACGAATTCAGATGAAAAAATATTAAACGCTGGCGGCGCACATCTCGCTATAATGGACGGAAATAAATGTTTACTTTTAGTCTATCATTAACATCGCGCAATCCTGAAACGCGCGTTGAAAAGACGTCTATATAGGCCCTTTGGATTGAATTGATGGAAGTTGGAAAAACAACTCGCATTGGTCGAGCAATCTATTCCGCCAGTAGGTACTGCCAAAGTAATTCACAATTTGTGAAATCAATTCACGATCCGTTCTGTGAACGATGCGATTTATATAACAGCTTCCGAAAATACAAGAATTTAAGATAAATATAAGATTTAATAATTAATGTGTTAGAAAATAAATTCAGTTGTAAATTTAAGTTTAGCAGTTAAATGTCGCACATTTATTTTACATAGGCATTATTACTTAACCATTTAAAACATTCCTTTGACTTGGGTTTTGGATAGCACTGTGGACTAGATTTGCCAAGAAGTTTTATAACCAATTGCAAGTGAGTTCACAGTGTACCAATTAATATAAGATATGAAAATTATAAAGTTCAAAGTTGACAAATAAGGTGATAGTTCATATTGACATATTTTGCGTGTGCTATTTTTTTTGATTCTATGGGTCAATATTTTTTTAATTCCTGATTATTTCTTAATTTATTTGCTTTTCTCATTATTGATGTGATGATAGATTACAAACTCGAATGTAAGTTATCCATGTGGATATAATTCCTCATTTTTATTCACCAATTTTTGATTCCAAGTTAAGGAATAAATTTATATAAGATTTTGACTAACTTTTTTTCAGATAACTATTTGACAATTATAATTGTTCAGATTTTCAATGTAATTCGGAATTACGTATAGTATAAGACTGTAGGAATGTACAGTTAACACTACTTTTTGTGGAGTCAGTGTTTGTAAAAGGTTTCTGGCAATAAATAGTCGAATCGTAACTTGTTTTCTTTTTTAAAACCATTATAGCTACGGTAGCGGCAATAATTAAATCTATGAGTAGTTATTTTCGTAGAAGATCTTACACTACATGCAATCTTAAAATCAAATCTGGCACCTGGTAGGTGTCACGTAAAAGGTTACAACATAGCCAACACCCGCAGAGTGCGATAAACTGAAAAGTTAGGGTCTTTGAAGGTAAGTTCCTAAGTTCTATTTGGCTTCCATAGACTTCTGTGGCCTGATCCATTTGTTCCTACGAAGATATCCCTAGTAAATATCCCTTTTTTGGTCTACCTACCTAGTCGTGACACCGGAAGGTAGGTATCAAATGGGTACGTACTTAATTAATAACCAATTAGAAAATAGGACTCTAACAGGTCAATATATATTTAAAGTAGGTAGCGACGTAATATAGGGACCGTAAATATAGTATACTTGTAGTATATTATATTTACGGTACCTAATCGTAAAAGACCAAGACATTCCGTACACGTGACACGAACTAATCGAATGAACAGGCGCCACCGTTCCTATTTAGTAGAACGATCACTGTCCAACCCCCGTTAAAACCTCGTGAACAAATAACTCGTGAATAGTAAATTGGAACACATCGGTAATTTTACGATTATTTTCAAAAGATATCCATACGACTTCTTTATTATGTGATGAGCGTAGAAAAGCTCAATTACCGAGGGCGAATCAAGGCCGGACATCACCTTGGTTACTAGATAGTACAACAAAACGTACGACTCACTAGCGATTCCAATTTCTAGTTTAGTTTGTCATCGACAGGTTGAACTAACAATGTTAGATATAATGAAATGAAATAACATTTATCTTGTTATTTAGGTGTAGATACGCCAGATAAGAGATGAAGCGCATACTGGTGATTTTGAGCGTGTTTTCTTTGATAAACAATTCACTTTCACAGACTACTCAAAATATAAACGTCTGTAAGTAAATAAAAAAATCAATGAAGCACTAAGAAAATATTTTATCAAAAATGATAACGGTTGATGTGAATTTTTTCTAGTACTTGTCAATGAAGAAAACAACGCATTGGCGGAAAAGGCGTTCGAAGTTGCAAAAGAGTATGTAAGGCGTAATCCTAGTTTAGGATTAGCAGTTGATCCGGTCATCGTTGTGGGGAATCGTACAGACGCTAAAGCATTTTTAGAAAATGGTAAGGGAACTAATAAATGGTACGAATGTAAATAAAACAACAATTACAATATTGAATGCATTTTTAAGTTCTTTACGAGAAACAAAAATATTGATAGGATAACCCGCATGTTTCGGTAAATAATTATTAAATGTGTAGTAGTGTGACAAGCCCGCAATAGAATATCGTGGTGGGTCATTTGCTTTGTCCAGTAATTGAAGGTGATTGTGTTACAGACTAATATTTGATGTTCTTAATTCCAGTCAAATCTTTAAAAGATATTGTTTACTTAGCCAGGTCGTCGTTCCTACCGTTCTTGGATTCTTTCACCTTGAAAATTGCCAAAATAGTGGTTATTATGATTAGTCGTCTGATCACCACTCTGGCCAAGTGAGGATTGCCGCTTTCATACGCTCTCGATAAAATTAACATGCAGGTTTCCTTATGATGTTTTCGATCACCGTTAAAGCTAGTGATATTTAAAAAAAAGACCATTAAGTTAGAAGTGCGAGCCCCAGCAGTACCTCTTTACTCGAAAGGGCTCAATATCGATCTTGGTCCCATTGAAAGGGGGTAGAAGTTTTAAGCATTAGACTTTCACCGCTAATAATATTTATAGTTTGCAGGAAATACAATGATATGCTGTCTGCGCAGAAAACTCCACACATTGTACTAGACTTCACGATGACCGGAGTCGGTTCGGAGACTATAAAGTCGTTCACCGCAGCGTTGGCCCTCCCTACAATTTCTGGATCTTTCGGACAGGCTGGGGACTTAAGACAGTGGCGTGCTCTCACCGCAAACCAAACGAAATTCCTTCTGCAAATCATGCCTCCAGCTGATGTTTTGCCCGAAGCGATTCGGGCGATTGTAACCAAGCAAGATATCACAAATGCGGCCATTATTTTTGATGAGTTCTTCGGTTTGTGTCCATACCAAATAAATAGTCGAAGTTAACAAGTTTCACGTATCTTACAATCGTTTACTTCTTTGCAGTTATGGACCATAAATACAAATCGTTGCTCCAAAATATTCCTACGCGTCATGTTATCACTCCAGTGAAAAGCTTTAGTAAAGACGAAATAAAGAATCAATTGAGAAGTTTACGAGAACTGGATATAGTCAACTTTTTCGTTGTGGGAAGCTTGAGGACCATAAAGAACGTTTTAGACGCTGCCAACGAGAATCAGTATTTTGGAAGAAAAACAGCGTGGTTCGCTTTATCATTAGACAAAGGAGACATTAGTTGCGGCTGCAAAGATGCCACAATTGTCTACATGAGACCGACGCCTGACGCAAAAAGCAGAGAACGTCTGGGGAAAATAAAAACAACGTATAGCATGAATGGCGAGCCCGAAATCACCTCTGCGTTTTATTTCGATCTGTCTTTGAGAACATTTTTAGCCATCAAGTAATGACCTCTACGTTTTCAGTGCTAACGTACTTGCTTATTTCCGATTTAGTGCACGCGCGCTATGTAGGACGTCTAATAATAAACCTGGCATTTTCCATAGGGTTTACCGTTTTATGAATTTCCAGATCATTGCTGGATTCTGGCAAGTGGCCAAATGACATGAAATATATCAGTTGTGACGACTACGATGGCAAGAATACACCTAACAGGACCTTGGATCTTAAAACTGCATTTCAAGAGGTATTTTTTTTACAACCGAACCTACAATCGAAAGTCAATATATCATCTTCGTCATGATGAACTCATTCTCGGCTCACTACAGAACACGGGTCTCCTCTCTCAATATGAGAAGGGTTTGGTCATAGTCCACCACGCTGGCCATGGGATTCACACGCCTTTGAGAACATTATGTAGAACTCTCAGACGTGCAGGTTTCCTCACGACTTTTTTCCTTCACCGTTGAAGCAAGTGATATTTTAATTTCTTAAAAACGCACATAACTCCGAAAAGATGTGCCTAGGTGCGTGCCCGGGTTCGAACCCCCGACCTCTGATTAGGAGGCTGACGTCCTAACCCCTATGCTATCACAGCTTCAAAAAAATCAAATATATATCCTACTAATATTATAAACGCGAAAGATTGTAAGTATGGATGGATGTATGTTTCACGTAAAAATTACTGAACGATATTTTAGGAAACTTTACAATGATATAGCTTAAACATCAGAATAACACTTAACCTACAATTTATAAAGTTATTGTGTTAATTGTCCAAAATACGATGATAAGTGTCAAGTAAGTAGGAAAAATCTACCATCTGCGTGATAATTTTAGTGTCATAACGTTAGTTCTTTTCTACGCCACGCTAATATGAGCTACTCGTAATAGTATAGCACCATCTAGTATTTAATAAAGTCGGCTATATACAAATATGTAGGCTATTAATGTCAATTTCGTATTTTTAGTTGATTTAGTGAGTTGATTCGAAGGCAGGCTATTGAATGCAATCCCATTGAAAATGGATTCCATTTCGATCATGTTTTAATCCTATTTTATGACTCGCATAATATGGAGTAAACTCATCGTAAAACTAAACATCGTAAATTACGTATTGATCACATATTTAACTGGTCATAGGTGAAAGAGACGCCAACGTATGCCCCCTTTTATATTCCGGAAGACGACCCAATGAATGGCAGAAGTTTTATGGAGTTCAGCACAGACTTAACAGCTGTGACAATAAAAGACGGCGCATCTATAGGCAGCAAGTCCTTAGGATCGTGGAAAGCGGGTCTCTTGAACCCCTTATCGCTAACCGATCCTGATAACATGAGCGATTATTCAGCACAGTTGGTTTACAGAATTGTGACCGTCGAGGTAGGTAAATGAACTTTCGCCATTGTTTAAACTTGTGATAAAAAATATTTGGTTTGCTTAGTTACAGCTGCGTAAACAGTCGTGCGTTTATTAACTCCTTTACGTTATTCTTGACAGTTTCGGGTAAATGTGTCTATTAAACTTGTTATTTTTTTTTTCGTGATCCTTGAGTTCAGAGCTTGTACTGTCACTTATCAATTGAACAATCGTCAAATAGTTCAGTAGTCAAGTTGTTATATTATGAAGTTAAATCATCCATACGAAATTCATCAACTTTTATGTACACTAGAGAATTTCCCATAGTGTAACTAGCCGATCTAAAAACGTCGCCTTAAAGTTATGTTATACGTCTGTCATTTTATCATAATCATCATGATTCTCAGCTGACTACATTGCACGGGTGTCCTCTCAATATGAGAAGGGTTTGGCCATAGTCCACCACGATGGCCAAGTGCGCAGACTTCACACGCCTTTGAGAACGTTATGGAGAACTCTCAGGCGTGTCATTTTTCGCACGCTGTTTTCCTTCACCGTTGAAGGAATTGAATATCACTTAATTGCTTAAAAACGCATATAACGCGAAAAGTTATAAGTGCGTGCTCGGGTTCGAACCCCCGGCCTTCGGTTTAGGAGGCTGACGTCGTAACCACTAGACTATCACAGCTTGTCATTTTATATGCAGCACAAAACGTCAATATTTTAAAACTTCATAAATATGTGACGTTAAGATGATTAGTGAATGCCACATAGATACTAATCAAAGTCGATGATTTCTTCACCCATCAATTGCAGAACTCATTTTATTTCCAGCAACAACCGTTCATCATAAGAGATGACGAAGCCCCAAAAGGTTTTAAGGGCTATTGTATAGACCTAATAGAGGAGATTCGTCAAATCGTGAAATTTGACTATGAAATATCATTGACACCCGATGGCAACTTTGGAACGATGGACGAAAATGGTAATTGGAACGGAATTATAAAGGAATTGATTGAGAAAAGAGCTGATATCGGCTTAACCTCATTATCAGTAATGGCGGAAAGGGAGAACGTTGTAGATTTCACAGTTCCTTATTACGATCTAGTCGGCATAACTATATTGATGAAATTGCCTAGGACACCGACGTCGCTGTTTAAATTCCTCACAGTTTTGGAAAATGACGTGTGGCTGTCCATTCTAGCTGCCTATTTCTTTACGAGGTAATTAATGTAGGCTTTAATACACGTTGTTTTTTTTTTAGTATTGTATTAATTGTATAGTTGTCAAATGTGAAAAGTAGACTGCTTTTTTAAGCACAGTTATATTTTTATATTACACACAAAAAATACATACAAATACCGCCATTATCGCATGTTGACTTTAGTCTTTTGTTAGCTGTAGTTTTGAACAACCCTAAAACGGGGTGAGTTGCATACAACTCATATACTTTATGACGAGTGAAGGCCGTCTTAGTTGTTTTTAGTAAGAGTAACGTCAGCATTGCTGACGTCAGGCTTTTCCTTACTTTTATTGTGACAATAACTAAGAGATCCGAACGGTCCGACGTCTCGAGCATATTTATAGCAAAGCATCAACAAAGAAGGCACAACATTGATTGCTACCGTCTAAATTGTGTTAACAAAATCATCAAGAGTTCAAATGTGGGTAATTATTGAATTCTTGTTGTTCTTGGCGCCGCTGGATGAAATTAATAATTCCTTCGCGCCGACATATATAATTAATATAATATAATATACCTTACGATGTATGATAGTTATATAGCATATACATATACTATAGCTTCTGGCGGCTTATGGTAGTACACGTATACTACCATGTTATTAAATTCCCGTTAAATTAAAAAACTGATCGCGTAAAAAGTTAACCTCAACGTATTTAGAATCTACAGATCTAAATTTAGTATTCGTGAAATGCTTTTACAATGGTAACTTTGTGTTAAGAACAGCAACGTTTAAGAACCGTCTGTTGGGAGGCTTTGGCCGTGGCTAGTTACCAGCCTACCGACAAAGACGTGTCGCCAAGCGATTTAGCGTTCTGGCACTATGTTGCGTAGAAACCAATTAGGATATGGGGTTATACACACCTAACAGGTTAGCCCGCTACCATCCTAGACTGCATCATCATTTACAAATCAGGTGTGTTTGCCGTCAAGGGCTAACTTGTAGTGCATAAAAAAACTGTCGGATCAGTTTGTTCCATAGATTTTTGTGCAACAGAATTTGCCCAACTTATAACTAGCTATATGTATATGAAATTATTAATTGGCACGTCTTGTCTGTGACACTTATTGCGCATGTGCTATCGTGCCCCATCGATACTCGATTCTAATATAACTTTGTTTTATGTACGATACGTATGGTAGAATAAGTAGATAAAATAACAATTAAAGCCGTTCGGTTACACATTCTGAAGACATGTTAAAACAACGATCGAATCGATAATATAATGCTAGCAGTCTATTGGTGTGATTTTATTTTTTTTGGGACAGTAAACAATTGTATATTAAATATTAGTACAGACCAAGATAAACATTAATAACTTATTAAATATACAATTCACGACGATATTCACGACTTTAATATGATAATAACAATTTCATGTTTTGTGCGTCACATAACATAAAAGGAAATAATAATAGTAATGATATTCGTGCAATAAATTAAAGAGACAATATAAATAACAAGAAAAGTCATCTAAAAAAAGAAAGGAAAGGAAATAAAATAAAAAATATCGGAACAAAATAAGTTTTACAACACACAAAATTACAGCTCTGTCATTCCCCAATGATATCTTTACCATACCCAGTCACCATTTTTAAGAATAAAAACTCAATCGTTTTCGGTGTATATTAAAATCTGAAAAGTAGAAGGCTTAAAAATTAGCGAAAAAAATGAAGGCCATGATATAAAGTACTAAAAGAATAATACATCAAATTAGAATACAAAAATAGTTTGGTAGAGTAACATTAAACAATTTCATATCATAATATTGACGCCAAGATCATCCCTGTCGTAGAGTAGAAGAAGAAGTAAGTTCATTATTTTAATATCTTTAGCAGATTTTACTACTAAAAGTTTCTCTGTACCATGCCACAAGATTCTAAAATTTCAAAATTTTGCGCTGATGCCGAGAACTGCTTGACAGAGAATTCCAATACCTTACAGTTTTTTTTTCCACTTGCTGAGTAAAAACGAACAAGGCAGCGAGATAAGTTAGAATTTCATTAATTCTTATTTAATTAGTTGCCAAGCAATTAATTTGCTAATGTAGTTACGTTAACTTTTTATAACTAACATATTATTACGTAGGTACATTCACTGCTATTGTTCGCAGCAATCTTCATTTAAACATCAGGCTGTTTACATTGTTAACTAAAATTAGTATTCAGGAATTGCAGTTACGTGCATTTTACGTCATTCAATACGTACCTACGTATTGCACTGGTTTGCAACGTAATGTTTGTATATTCGCTCATTTTATATATTTTGATCGATGGTTTGTATTCTCAATGTGTTTTTTTTAAATAAAAACTGCAAATTTCTTTTTTTTTAATATAGTTCTAATTGGTTGTTTGGGAACTGTATCAGGGAACGAAATCCATTAACAAGCAATTCTCGTCTGTGAAGGTTTACTGGGTTGATAGCCCGCTCGTGTTTGATAGCGCAATTCCAAGGGCGGTGTTGTGCAAAAGGGCGTGCGCGCTTGGATTTTATCTTAGTTTTTGCACTTAGGTTTGATATATCTAAATCATTCAATGATATATTATTCACACATAAATTCACGACGACTCGACGGTACCAAATTCACAAAACCAGGTATCTTGATAAAAATCAGTTATTTCGATCCCAGTTTCAACTTAATTTCAAGTTTCACGTAAATTCCTTGTTTTAGAATTACATTACACTCTCAGACAGAATCTTTGTTTCACATAAATTCTCCTTGTTTAAGAAGTACATTAGACTCTTCTATGAAGTTATAAATAACATTACGTATAGGTAACTACCATACTAATCACCCATACAAATAGTAATGTACCTGAGCATTTATTTTACTAATGGTGTAGATATGTAAATTAGAGCTCTATATAATCACGCTGCCGCGGTCTAGCTCATGGCATGTCAAAGGGAGCCATTATCATGGCGTTATGTGTAAAGTATGTTACCAAGGTAACGGGTACGTAGCTTCATCAAATTACTTACGTATCAATAAACAGCAAGTATAATTTGCTATATTCCGCCGACAACCGGGAGATTTATATAATATAACACCACACAAAATCTTCCACTAGAACCTCTACGCACGTTTCGACCCGCCACCGGATTTCGTTGACTTCACTAAAGTAAAGTTTACTTTTCTCGCTTGTGAAGTCAACATCTCCTGAGGATCTCCCGGTTGTCGGCGGAATATAGCAAATTATACTTGCTGTTTATTGTTTATCGTGGACTTCCGCAAAGTAACGCCTGCTTCTATTCATTACTTACGTATCATTAAAAGCAACATTCTTGTGTGGTACTTGCAACTTAAGGATCGATCTCTTCAAGATTGCGGTCCATATATCAAATATTAGTGTTGATTAGTTAGTGCAAGTTCTTTTTTTGGTATACACTATAAGTTAGACCTTGACGGCTATCTCACATGGTGGTAAGTGATGATGCGGGCTAACCTGTTAGGAGTATGGTAAACCCACGCTCCTAATTGGTTTCTACGCGACATCGTGCAAACGCTAAATCGCTTGGTCACGTCTTTGTCGGTAGGGTGGTAACTAGCCACGGCCGAGGCCTCCTACCAGACCAGACTCGAGCCTGGAATCGAACCCAGGACCTCGACCTTATAATGCGATAGCGCACGCACTGCGCCACGGAGCTTGCACAACTAACATATGCAAAATGTCGACGGGGGATATGTAAACGGTACAGCAAGCGACTCGTGCAAGACATACGACTTGCAGGTCGCCAGATAGTATGCGATCACCGAAATCGCCAACGAAGTACCCGTTATAGGCTATAAATATTATATTCGGCTGGAATTCCACGGATTGTCCCTTTTGATTGGATTTTTAACATCGCCGGTTGTAAGTAGCTTCTAGGAGGTTCGCGCATGTACCATATACATTTTACAATATCGATATTAAATTCGATTTCTAAGTCTGTCTGGCCAACAATGTACAACAACTGTGCAAAGTTATTTCGAAAACAACGCGGAGATGACCCTTGAGAATAATTTTCTAAACTCACCTAAAAATCCTAAAATCGACATCTCTAAGTAACTGTTACGATATGACGTCATATGAAGGTTGCGGTGTACATGTATGTGTGGGCATGGTAATGTGTGTGTAAATTATTGTTTTAATATTATATTACGAGGAACATGAGGCTAATGTCCATCATTTAACGCACTATTACTTATAAATGACATTTTATATGACGTACTGAAAATAATGATTGTAATTCTAAAATGAAAGCAACAATATTCAAAGAATTTTTTATTCTTTATGGTCACGGTATACTATAGATAGCCTAGTAGAAGCTGTGATAGCCTAGTGGTTAGAGCGTCAGCCTCCTAATCCGAGGTCGGCGGTTCGAATCCGGGCACGCACCTCTGACTTTTCGGAGCTATGTGCGTTTTTAAACGTGCGTTTCAAATATCACTTGCTTCAACGGTGAAGGAAAACATCGTGAGGAAACCTGCACGCATGAGAGTTCTTCATAATGTTCTCAAAGGCGTGTGAAGTCTGCCAAACATGGCCAGCGTGGTGGACTATGGCCAAACCCTTCTCATATTGAGAGGAGACCCGTGCTCTGTAGTGAGCCGGTAATGGGTTGATCATGATGATGATGATACTATAGATACCGTGACCATAATAGATTTTTATCTATGTTCACATAGCTGATGTTATGATTGTCACTGCATTATATTATGTTATCACTACTTAGTATTAAAATATCAATCCTAGCTAACAGGTGCGTAGTGCAATTCAAATTGGCGGTGATTCCGCCATTTTTAGATAGATAAAGGAGTAATCGTAGTAAATTGTTTTTTAACTTTATTCCGGGTTTTCACGTACGTGGGTAGGCTTTATTTAATTTTAATTATATAAATAAGACATATACCCTCATTAGTTTCTCACTTAATTCAATTTGTTCTCCTCACTTAGTCTTGATTACGCTCCCTTACGGTAATAATTCTTGGCTTCGCCCTGACACGGTATTGAAACTATAAACTCTACCGATAACAGCTACCATGAGAACGGACATAACATCGTCGTTTAACTTTCATCGTTATTACTATAGAATTAGGGTTTAACATAGCCAAATGTGGGGTTTGTAACGTTTTCCGACTAGGTGGGTTGGTATAAATTTTAGTTTTAAGTAAAGCGTTCCATAACGACATCGTATTTTATGGAATGGTTTTAAACCAAGCCATATATTAGTAGCCACGGAGCTTTGGCATAACATTTTAGTTTCGCAGCTTTAAGACATTTCTCACGTTGTTTTTGGCGAGTAAACTCTAAATTTAAGAATTTAAAATCGAGTTGTTTGTTAAGAAAAAAAATTATGTTCAACTTATATCATTACGAAGACCACTAACAATGGCTAACTGATGTTATCTGTTTACTTTTAGGTACGGCAATTTAAAAATATAATTGTACTTAGTACTCATTGATTTACCACTAGCCGTAGATCAATCATTAACGCTTAAAAAATGGGACGAAAAAGTAGTGCACAAATAGCGACGCGTGCACTCCTTTCCCCCAGTGTTTGACAAGGCTAGACGAAAGTCACCGATTCTAACACTCGAGCCGTATAATCCGAATGAATTACAAAGCACCGCGCCGCTATAGATAATATAACGGCCAGATGTCTAGTGTATTAGACGGGTTGTAATACATCGACACACCGATATGTGAATGTATAGTTAGTTGGTGACAAATTCTCGCCTTGTTTTTGTATGACGCGCTCTATCTACGGCTAGTGGTAAATCAATAATAATACTGTTACTAGGGTTCTAAGATTGGAATGAAAACCTGTGAGCTTGCAAATGGTAGTAATATTACGACGAACGTGTTACATCTTCGTACTGTCAGGACAGGACTGTGACACCTCACACAGACACAAAATGTTTCGTCAACTATTTATTCTTCTATTATATATTTATTCTTCACTGTATACGATTCCGAACTGCACATGTTGTCTCGGTCGCATTGTTATACGATATTAAATCGTCTAGAGTAATTTAAAAAATCTAAAAGAATGTTCCAAATTTAAATTCATAGTTTTGACACACTCTGTGGTTTCGCGTCAAATGTGAAAGATCTCTTGACTCGTCCACACATATGGCAGTTATGTTTTTTAATCTTCCAACGTTGGCAAATCTTTTCAATTTAGCTTTAAACTAAAACAGCAATATTTTAATAATTTTTTGTCAGTATGATTTTTTTTCCCCAAATGTAAATAGAAACAAAAAAAAACTGCCAAAAAATATATAGACTCTCTGATAGAAATCAATCAATCAATCTCAATAAATCAATCAAAAAACAGACGAAAAACCAACTTGCTATATTATGATACAGAAGATTGACGCTTTGTCTCTATTTTCTTTAATAATCCGTATATACACTTCTCACTTCCACAGTCCTCCCTATTCCATAACTTTATCTATATACACTGATTTAAAGTTTCAGTAATTCTAGAATTATGAATGATGAAAATACACTTTATTGTACACCACACAAAAGACATTAAAGAAAAACACAGAAAAGAAAACAGGTACAATAGGCGGCCTTAGCTCTAAAGAGCGATCCAGACCAGGCAACTCAGACCAGGATATAATATATATATAAGCAGATTTAGGGTGCACAATTAGATATAAAACATATAAACACTTGAAAATGTAAATAATCAATATAATATAATTCCATTCAATATACATATAAAAAAAAAACATTAAATAAAATACATGACTCAATAAAAAAAAAATATATATATATATATGTCATATATAAGCCAAAATTAATTAATGTCACGAATAGCAGACTTAAACAGATATATTTTTACAGTTTCCTCATGTGGGTATTTGACAAGTGGAGTCCATACAGCTACCAAAATAACCGCGAAAAGTACAAAGACGATGAAGAGAAGCGGGAGTTCACTTTGAAAGAATGTTTATGGTTCTGCATGACGTCACTCACTCCTCAAGGCGGGGGAGAGGCGCCGAAGAATCTGTCTGGACGGTTATTGGCTGCTACTTGGTGGCTTTTTGGGTATTTCTGTCTTTTTCTCTAAAGCTGATATAATAAATTTTCCTATTGGCTTAAGTAGTTTAAACAGTAGGTCTTTAGCATGCTCCCGGTGCGATGTTATGTTTTACCAGTCTGATATTTGTTTGATAATAGAACTACCGGTCGAAATTACTGATATATTTGTACCTAAGGGTCTTACAAATAATCTTAAATGTCACTGGAATAGTTTTTTTTATACATTACAAGTTAGTCCCTGACAGCAGGGCCTTACAAATAATCTTAAATATCACTGGAATAGTTTTTTTATACAAGTTAGTCCTTGACGGCTATTTCACCAAGTGATGATGCAGTCTAAGTATTTTTGCAGTATTTTGTCACGCTTTCTTCATCTTCTCACTTTATCACTGTTTATTTGGCATATATAAGAGTTAAACGTCTTAAGTCGCAAAAATGGTCCTACCTTATTCGTGGGCGAGATTAGAGGCCAGGTATGATGAGGGTCCTCTTTTTGGATGCCTATAATGACGTTTATCCCCCATTAATTACCCTACCGACAAAAAAATGTCGCCAAGCGATTTAGCGTTCCGGCACGATGTGGCGTAGAAACCAATCAGGAGTATGGGTTTACCATACCCCTAACAGTTTAGCCCGCTACCATCTTAGACTACATCATCACTTGCCATCAGGTGAGATGGCCGTCAAGGGTTAACTTGTAATCGTTAAAAAATATATATATTGGAATATTTTTTAGTTTTATCATCATAGCGTCATACACTGCGAACTTGGCTGCCTTCCTGACTGTATCACGTCTCGATACCCCCATAGAGTCATTGGATGATCTATCAAAGCAGTATAAAATTCAATACGCGCCGCTCAATGGGTCGGCTGCTATGACATACTTTGAGAGAATGGCCAACATCGAGGTGCGATTTTATGAGTAAGTATTATTTGTTCAAATTCGTCATCATTTCCATGTAATCTATAGAGCCATTGCCGAACATTAATCTTTTGTCGGGATTTCCACACTTTACGGTGGTGCGTCTTGCTCCTGCTTAGGACTTTTCCATGCCCATAGTGAATGAATGAATAAGATACATCGACGATAGTTGCCGCCAAAATGAGTAATTTAACAGATTCAAAATGATGACGTATGCACCAAACAGTTTGCATATTACTTCTATAAACAGTAATGAGAATTGACCAAATGTTTGTCATCCATCTAAATAATGACGAAATCCAGAAAAACTTTACTTTAGCTTGATACAAACATAACTCAAACCTAAAAGTTGCACTGAAGTTCTCAATAGAAAAAAATTTAGATAAATTATATTAGTTATATACGATTGTCTCATTTGCCATTTTCGATATAAACAGGAAATAATGAATATTAATAAAAAAAGCTGTGATAGCCTAGTGGTTAGGACGTCCGCCTCCTAATCAGAGGTCTGGGGTTGGAATCCGGGTACGCACCTCTAACTTTTCGGAGTTATGTTAACAATTAAAATATCACTCGCTTCAACGGTGAAGGAAAACATCGTGAGGAAACCTGAATGCCTGAGAGTTCTCCATAATGTTCTCAAAAGGGTGTGAAGTCTGCCAATCCGCACATGGCCAGCGTGGTGGACTATGGCTAAACCCTTCTCACATTGAGAGGAGACCATTGCTCTGTAGTGAGCCGGCAATGGGTTGATCATGATGATCATGACGAATGAATATTATATGGGTTGATGTAATCCTTATAACGCTGCCAATTGCCAATTTTCGTTCGAAATAACTTTGTGTCGATCGAAAAAAGCATGCAAAGTAGGTACCTACCAATGATGCTTGACCTTGGTAAATGAAATATGTCGTACTTATTATAAGGAAAATAATAGTGAAATCATCGAACAAGAACCACTTTAAATTAGCTAAATATCATTTGGTAGGTGAAATATCTCGTTTGCAAGATGGAACGAACAAAAATCTGTGGGTTACATGACCGATAATGTGATAACGCTTGATAATGAATTATCTCACGATGGCATATGGGGTGTCGTTGGTGAATTATCTTATTATTTTGAGATTTGATATTTGTTTCATCATCATCATGATCAATCAGCCTTCGAGACTATTATGGAGAACTCTCAGGCATGCAGGTTTCCTCACGATGTTTTCCTGACCGTTGAAACCTTCCTTAGTAGTTGAAGTGATATTTTGATTGCTTAAAAACGCACGTAACTCTGAAAAGTTATAGGTGCGTGCCATATGCCATTTATCAGAGTGCAGTGCACTCTTAGAAGAGTAAAATCAAATATGTAATTGCATTCGGAATAAAGACCTATAAAATTTGAGTCGACAAAATCCAAAGGTTATACTATGTGTGATGTGGAATTGTTATTACTTTTGCTATAACCAGGATTTGGAAGGAAATGAGTCTGAACGATAGCCTAAGTGACGTGGAGCGCGCCAAATTAGCGGTTTGGGATTATCCCGTATCTGACAAATACAGCAAAATGTGGCAAGCCATGAAGGAAGCTGGCCTACCTAATTCAATAGATGAGGCTATAGATAGAGTACTGGCCTCCAAGAGTTCCAGTGAAGGGTTCGCATGGCTTGGAGACGCAACCGACGTCAGATATCATGTACTCACAAGTTGTGACTTACAAATGGTCGGCGATGAGTTTTCAAGGAAGCCATACGCGATCGCAGTTCAACAGGGATCTCCCTTGAAAGACCAGTTTAATAATGCGTAAGTTTAGTTTACTTTAGTTTAGTTTTGCGTCATGATAATCCAATTTATTCTGCCATGTTTATTTCTAATGTTCTCTCATAAACTTGGGTCAACGAGATCTGAGATTTAAAGTGTGTCGTCAAACCATCTGAAAAAGAAACGATTCATCATCATCATCAAATGGATATGGTTGCAGATCCATTGCTGGTAACAGTCTCCGTTTGTTTATCTTCTTCTTTAAATTTTTTTCGACCTTCCTGGTCATGAGTCCAATCCCTAGTTCTTAAAAATGTTAATGAAAGGAACTATAAACTACTTGATGGTTTCTTCTTGAAAGCGTCAAAGTACCTCCCCTACCTAGGATTAATAGCAATAAGGGTATTTATTGCTATTATTCCAAACCATTTGGGATTGGCTCAATATGAGTTCGCATAATCTATTTAAACTTGAAGAAATTTGGTTGTGACATGATTATTTACGACCGAACGTCTATTAGTATCAGTAGTATATTTAATTATATATTATTGCACCACCTTCCTCTTTCCGTATCTCTATATCTTTTTCATCTTTGGTTGCTTGGAAGAGATCGCTATGTAGCGATGAGGCCGCCAAATTGTATATACTACTATTTCTGTGTTATTTTCTGTATTTTTTCTCCCCCTATCTTGTGGTGTGCAATAAAAGTGTATTCATTCATTCATCCATTTAACGTCTATTATATCACCCCTCTTATTTGTATGTCTTTTGCTTATGAAACATTGTTCAGTTCAAAGGATGGGTAATAAGGGGTATAATGAATAAGCAAATAGTAATTATACAACTGACTAGATAACATTGAGCCGTGCTACAAAATTCACGTTACCGTTCTTGAAAATTAAATGAATTGTTCCGCGTATGCTAACATTAGTTACCGATAAAATTACTTCGACGAATGGCGGCTTCAATTTGTAATGTCACCTTTTAAAACCTATAGCTTGTGGACTATGTGAATTTGTATTTGGGTAGGTGTTTTGACAACAAATAACTAGATGTTTATTAGCATGATCCATTCCGACCATCCTGTCATTTAAATCAGTCTTAATTATTATCCCACTGCTGGGTACATATATATAGACTCCGATTCTTACCTGATGATTGTGACGATTGGGACCTATTGTTTAAGTGGAGAAACGGCATAGTTGCACTTTAAAGGTCGTTTTCGGTTTGGTTCATACTACTGTGTCAAGCCGTGTAGATAAAATAACTCATGTGGCGTTGCGGCGCCGCACTGCAGTTTTCGCCGCATTAGCGGTATTGCGTTGCCGTAAAGAACAGTATTGCAGTCTGTTAATAAAAATGAATTGGAATAGACGTGTCTTATCGTTGAAATAATTACTAATTTGTTTTACTTCGATTTAAAAATGAGTAAAAAATCCGAAACAAGCATAAGGATGCCCTTTTTACGGTCTCCCAAACAACTGCGCTCCGGCGTCGCAACGCGTAATCCCCTACCCGCCTCGGATCGCGTCGTGCGGCATCTTGCGCCATAATATTGCAAGACGCCGCTGCGACACCATGTGTAGGGCTCTAATAAATTAAATAGTTAACCTCTTCATCTACTTAAATACCTAGTTTTAAACATAAACCCTTAAAAGGCTGAACATTTGCATTAAAATCTTAGAGGGTGGAACTGAACCAGTTATCTTTACCCCCTCACCTGATGATCCTATCTTATTATTTGTTTATAGTTTTGCTAGTTTATTGGACAGTATATGTAATTAACTTAACATTTTACTTTCATGTAATTTATACGTACACCGATAACCTTGACAGATAATTTCTGAATACCACAGTCAGTCGGTCCACGTTTACATGCCATCTATATATAAAAGAAATTGCATTTAAGTAAGTGGATTGAAAGAACATGCTTATAACTGCATGATATAGGTGGTCAAAGTTTACGTACTTTAGCTTCATCCATTTGTTTATCTCTGACCCCGAATATTATTTAAGTAGAAGGTAACTTTGCATTGAATTGTATAAATTTTTCTATCTTTTACACGTACAGTATACTACAGCTCCTGAACAAGCGTAAACTGGAGAAGCTGAAGGAAAACTGGTGGAACAATAACCCTAATGCAATCAAATGCGAGAAGCAGGACGATCAGTCCGATGGAATTTCCATACAAAACATCGGCGGCGTCTTCATCGTCATATTTATGGGCATCGGCTTAGCTTGCATCACTTTAGGGGTGGAGTACTGGTGGTATAAATGGAGGAAGCGACCTATGATTGGCGATGTTACTCAGGTACGTAATAAACGTAATAATGTAGGTGAAGTCAGCTACAGCCTCAACATTGACCCTCTTCTCTCGTAAGAGAGATGGTTTGCAAGACATAATAAATTTTCTAGCAGTTGTTTGGTACTGGGTTCGCTTGGAAGTCTTAATCTGTATTTAGGTATGTGTGATAACTGATGATTTCATCAAGGAATCATTTTCAGGGGACATTATTCTGAGTTAAAAACTAACTTATGTGCCAGACTATAATCTATGTTTTCTACAAATTTTATTCAGATTCGTTCAGCCGTTGCGTGATTATGTGACAAGCATCCATTCATCAAAACTTTTGCATTTATAATATCATATTTAAATGGGATCATCCTATTCAGAAATGTTACAGTAATCAATTTTTATGCACTGATACTAGGTCGTCTGTATTCTCTTAGTATGAAAAGGATTGTGTTTTCCACCATGCTGCCCAATTCCTGATTTGTAGGCATCACTGGCCTTTTAGATTATTATAGATAAGCTCTGAGTAGTCTAAACCACTAGACTATTACCGCTTTTAAGCCTAAACTGAAAATATTAAAAATATTGCAGTCCTTCTTAAGCAGGGAAAAGAACTGTAAGGCCAGTTTAGTTTTTAATACCAGAGTTCCTAGAATCACTGATCAAGTTAACGTCACTTATAAAGCATTAATCAGTTATGTGTGAGAGATACAGAATAACGAAAATAAAAACGTTAATTCGTCGTGAACCATAGCCATAGCACCTATTACAGTTGGTATTCAGTTTTATAAAAGCCCAAATACTTACCTAATCCGCTATTATAAGGAAAATTATCAGGACTGCAAACTAATAAGGTATTTAAAGTAAATTTAATGCTTAATTAACAATGTTAATAGTCAGATCAAATGGACAAAGTGTTAACAGCTGCATGATTGAAAATATTTCGAATATGTATCTAGTATTTTAAAATGCAATTACTTATAGCGATGTAGGTACGATGTCGGTACAAACGTCGTGACACATATTCAAGGTCACAGATTCGATACAACCAAAAACGTCCAAGGTCAATTGTTTGCCTCTCGCTCGCACAACAGACGAGCAAATTGCGAAATCTAAAGTTACGAATCCATCTTGTTTATTGGCGGGAATTTTAAAACTTTTATTTATGGAATGCACGTATTTTGCAAATTATAAAAATATACACTATATAAATGGAGTTCAAGTTAATAATAATTTAATTTTAAAAGACATTGAGTATAGTGGATAAAATTCGACTTAATGAAGTATCTCAAATTAAAATAAATCAACAAATAGATGGGTATTAATAATATTTTTCTCTTCGTGGCTAGGCGGATGGATATTGATCTCTCAGTCTTGTCTTTACTTTATTGTTTTCATACTCAGTTGGTTTTCATTATTTCTAATGAAATAAATTTAAATTAACTAGGTTAAGGTAATATAATAATTTCAATTACCTTTATAATAAATTTGAAAATATTCAAGCTTTCTAATTACAGACCCACCTTAAAATGACTATGTTTATATTGTTGATACAATATAATATTTACATATACATAAATATTATATATGCACTGACCCAATGCAGTTTAGGAGGATATCAAGCTAGCTTTCGCAATTATTGTCCGTGGCGTCGCAGACTTTACTGCGCTCCACTTAAATGGCTAGAATCGAGAGCCGTAAAGCTAATAATAAAAAAAAAAACTGCACTCAAAAATGTGTTTTGATTTTGGTCACCTACCTACCTAAATTACTTTTAACGTCTTACATAATGTATTTTAGATTTTGTTACGGTTAGAATGTTTCAGAGAATAAGGTGTTAAATTACTCAATTTTGTTTGTTTTTTTAGGTCGAACCAGCGAAAACTGTAAAAGTCCACACCGGTGCTGCAAATAAACAGAGCGAAGGGAAAACCTTCCGAACGAGGAATTTAGGTTTAACTAATTTGAAATCTAAATTTTAATAAACATTAATGAACTATCCAAGAGGTATTTTCATGTGTTCAATAAAAATATGATCTCAATCTATTCTTGTATCTAAGAAAACTATATTGAAGTAGTTTGACTTGACTAATATTTAAGCATTATTCAAGTAATGTGTGAAGTAGATACTGCACATATGTTCCAATAGTAGCTACCTACTCTTATAATTATTAATTGTAGTAAATATTAAAGTAATAATAAAATATATATTGTGTTTCATTTCAATAAAAGACAAAATATGTGTATTTCAAACAATTGTTATTAATAATATTATCTACAATAGCTAGTAATAATAGGTATTTTTGTAAAAATATCGTTTTCTCCGTTATAAAATTAACTATGTTTTATTCCGTGTTATTATGCTAGTGAATGTACAATGATTTAAATGGGACATTTTAAGAAGTTGTCAGTTGATAATTTTGATATTTTTTAAATATGTAATTTCATAGGTATACCAAGACGTCGGGTAAGAATGTACTGTCACTACTTCTTTAAATTTTATTAGATGCGAATAGAAATTCTGATGATGTAATGTAGGATATTCATGAAAATTAAAGAGACCGGCGTAATGTTAGCATGAAGATTGTTTCTTTCTTCTTCACATGTTTCTTGAACACTGTACCCTTTTTATTTTCAATATTACTTTATTTTTAAGTAGTTCCTATCATAGCGGCAATAGCAAAACCACTTTGTGAAAATTTAAATTCTATATCTAATACGATTCATGGATACAGGCCGTTTGTAGACAGAAAAGATGGCAGACAGCGGTCCCGTTGGCGCTTTTGATTACGAATAAAATCATATATTTTTCCCCCCAACTGTCAAATCGTTACAGTTTCGCTGAAAAACCCGAGCTAGTAAATTGCTTTTAAGATTCCTTGGTATTCCTAACTGTAAATCTATGCTGACGATTTCGTTGCGTTATAATTTTAATTATATTTATAATTTTTCGTCCCCAAGGTCGTTTTAATTATTTCAATATGCTAAAATAGAGAGCATAAAACTACACTATACAAATAACATGTAAATTTAGTATAGTAATATTTATTTAAGTATTATTTTTTATTAGACTGAGTTTCAAAGGCACCATTTAAATTCCGTTTCGATGACAGTTTTGAGATAGATGCAACAATCAATGAAACTAAAATTCACTCGAAATATAAAAAAAAATATTCTCATAATAATAATAATTAGTAACTGACAAAAATCCAGATCACACAAGGCAAGAACACGCTACAACTATTTACAAAAGCATTAGTAACGTCTAAATAAATATTAAGCTCTATAGAATTTGGTACATTTACAACTCTATGGTTTTGTGCTGGTTGAGATTCTTCATGTTCTTATTGCACAGCTCGAGTTCAAGCCGCAGGCCGTCGATCTCAGCTTCGAGGTTGCGCGAACGTTTGAACATCTGCACGTAGTTCATCTGCAGCTGCTTCTGGTATCTCAACACTTTGTCCTTCTCCTCGGACCATTTTCTTCTTTCTGTGTTGAATTGGGCTTCTTTGTTCTCTATTTCGCATTTGAGACGCTCTACCATGGCGGTCGCCGCGCACGGGTCCCCGCAAGGATCTGGCAGTTCGCCATTCAGTCTTTGAACTTCCGCGTCTTCTAAAGCACTGTCGCTGGACGTCCAGTGATACTCGTTCGTCTTGCAGACGTCGTAAATCCCCCTCATTGTCCGTCCACATTCGATGCCTTCGTAGCCGCTCAGAGATACGTCTGACAGTTCCTGTCTTAGTTCTTTGACTTCGGTTTTTAGTTTTTCAATTTCGTTTTTACTGCTCTCCTTAGTTTTAGTTAAGTCTGTGACGTTGTCCATCAGGTTTTTCGTTAGTCTGTCGACTTCTGCCTGCAATCTTTTCACTGATTTGTCCTTCTCTTCCGATTCGGTTCGCAGTCTCATTATTTCTTTGTCCTTTTTGTCCATAGCTTCTCTCAGTTGACGGCAGTCGGCTTTTAGTGTCAGGTATTCGTGACCTTTGGCAGTTTGTTCATTCTGAAAAATAACAATAAAACAATTGAGTTTTTGCAGCTCGACATTTTTCTACTAGTGTGTAAGAATTCTCACTTGCAAGTTATGATTATATTTTAGTTTTGTTACAATATACATAATAATTTTGTTTAGTTTTTTACACTACACAATATAGAGTTATGTTACTAAAATAATAATGCGTTTATAATAGTTTCTATGCTCACACTCTGTAAGATCTGATCAGATCTTTTCGCCTTTCTATTACATATATTTTTTTATTGTCTAAAGTTTTTTATCAAGCTTATTCCGACTAATCCTGTCTAGATGTATGTGCATTTATTAGACCAACGAGGTATTCACTGCAGGTGTTTAATTTTACTATAGGAACAACAAATCTCGAAATAAAGCAACTTACCTGAGCATCTTTCAACTGGGTCTTGAGAAGAGAAATCTCCCCTGCTCTCTGGCACAGGCTCCATTCAGTGTCTTCAAGCCGCTGTCGTAGTAGCGCCCTATCTCTCCTAACTCTAGCCAGTTCCGCATCTCTCTCGTCTCTCGTGCGACCGCCATAGCTCTGCAACATGAGACGCGGCGCTCGAAGGCGAACGTCGTGACTGCGCAAACGGTCGGCTGTGCTGGAATGGTAAGTAAAGAATAATTAGAATTAAGTATTAAGCCATATCAGCTATGATAGCCTAGTGGGTAAGACTTTTGCCTATCTTTCGGGTATACTATGTACGACTCCCGAAGATACTTCCACTTTCGAAGATATGAAAGCAAATTGCACTTGCTTCAAACGGTGAAAAAAACATCTTGGAGGAAACCTGCATGCCCGAGAGTTATCTATAATGTTCTTCTTCTAAAGCGTCTGAATTTTACTAATCCACACTTAGCAAAAGTGGTGGACTTAAAACCTACTCATCCTAAGAAGAACCTGTAGAGGGTCGATATTTGTATATATAGTGTTAAAGGCCCTACAAAATGAAACAATCTTTCTCAACTTTTACGTCACAAATTATGACTGGCATGGCCGGAAACGTCAGGTGTTTATAAATATGGCTTTACGTGCTTAAGGAGTCAAATATCATCTTACAATTAAAGCTTTTTTTTTATTCTACAAGAAGTTAGCCCATGACGGCAATCTCACCTGGCGGTCAGTGATGATTTAGACTAACGTGCCAGCGGGCTAACCTCCCAACTAACAATTTATCGTCGTACAATAGTTTAGTAAACGTTATCTTATTACAAAGTTAAGTCACACTAACGTTTTAATAACGTTTGCTAAACGCGAAAAGGGCCCCATTTATACGACGTACGTTGTTGTATTATCGTCGTACAATAGTCATAAGATGACTTCGTTGAAGTCATTTAATAGTCGTAAAATCAACACCTATATGACTGATTTATATTTCTTGATAGTGTCTTGCGTGTTCGTGGCTTTGAAGGTGCAAAATAAATAATTACAAGGAAATAAAAGGCGAGTGTTATTTAATTTTCATATCTTGCTAACTGTAACTGTTTCTAATTCCGTTTAGTTCGACTGGGAATTTAAGTTTTATGATAATATACCTATGTAAATACTATTCCTATTTTCATGCCCCTTCATAGTTTTGTGTTTGAAACATTATATTATTATTAATAACAATAGTGTTTGTTTCTAAAAATGTAAGACATATTGATTTTGTCGTACACTTATCTCTATGTGACGTTGTAAAGACAGTAAGTCATATTAAGGTTATTTCAAGACCATACCAGTACGCCATTGCTGTTAGGGAAGAGTGAAACTTTTCGTTAGTATGGCGGCCAAGTCGCTTAAAAGTGAAAACTTGTCTCAAATGCGACAACAAGGCTGGTTAAAGTCAGGACATGACCTTTAATCGACATCTTGTAATATAGAGATCATATTTAAGTCAAAATGAACAACCAAGTCATTCAAGTGTCTCAAATTAACTGTTGTTAGACAAAATGAGGATTGTTTTACAAACGTCATTTTCAAAACGTGTATACAACTGCTTCGTTATATAAATGTCACATACAGGTTTTTCTATCACCTAATTTGGTTAGTTGAAACCGTTTATTGGACTGCAACGTTAGTATGACTATTGCATTATCGTACTAACGTTATTGTTAAAACTGTAATATGACGTCGTGTAGTTTAGTCTTGCTGACGTTGCTATGACCAGTTTATTATGACATATAGTCGCACGACTAAGAAGTTAAATTGAAGACGTGTATAGGACCTAGTAGTCATCTCTTTACTATTGTAAGACTGCAATACAACTTAAAGTCGTACAAGCCTTGTCTTATATGACGTTTTTGTTTGTTGGGCTGTTGGGGTATGGTGAACGCATATTCCTTATTGGTTTTTACGTGAAACGTCTGTCTCAATAGGATCGTAACTAGTTACGGCCGAAGCCTCCCAGAATAGATTCGAGCCGGGAATCAAACCCAGGACATACAACTTTATATACAGCGCACAGATCTGGGTCACGGATGTCGGATGATAAATCAAATTTAAGTAAGTGGGTACCTATAATCATGTTGGTCCCGTTCTAATTCAGAAACGCCGGAGTCAGCGGGCGAGGGTGCAGGAACTGGCTCCTTGTCTGATCCCAGCACGGAGCTCGATTTGGTCCTGAAACATGGAGATATAATATCTTATTACGTATTTTAGAACATGAAGATATATCTTGTTACATATTATATCTCACTACTTAAGTTACCTATGAAAGACAGTTTTGTAGATTAAAATTATAATTTCAACTCTTAATATTCATTATCTATATAATCATCATCATGATCAACCCATTGCCGGCCATTACAGAGCACGGGTCCCCTCTCAATATGAGAAGTCCACCACCACGCGGGCCATGTGCGGATTGGTAGACTTCACACACCTTTGAGAACAGTATGGAGAACTCTCAAGCATGCAGGTTTCCTCACGATGTTTTCCTTCACCGTTAAAGCAAGTGATATTTTAATTGCTTAAAAAACGCACATAAATTCGAAAATTTAACGGTGCGGGTAATAGGCAACCCCTATTACCCGCACCGTTAAATTTTACTGGTAATAGGTCAAGGAAAACTTTTGCCTTCTTCGCATTTTATAAGAAAATTAAACGCATATATAAAGATTATTTAGATTTCACTACGTTATATATGTAGCATTTTGTTCGTAGATATTTGTCATAATTAAGGTATTGGCATGGCTGTAGAAATTTTGGAACCAAAAAAGAGGCGAAAAGTAGTTTTAGCAGTCCTCTCTTGATGTTAATCTGTCACTGCCTAAAGAATTCTGAAGAGACTGAAGAAGGTGGAAGTCGGAAGATGCACGGTCTTCGAAGTCTCAAGGTTTATACAGCTATAAAAGCATATATTGATCACGACAAAACATCTCCAAGAAGACCTAACGAAATTACGTGCTTGGTCCTACAACACTAAAAAAAAAAAAGACGGGTTGCACTCCGGGAGTGCCGGCAGAAGTGAAAACTTGATTATTAACGTTGAGCATGTTTGATATTTTGGAATGGTTAGGGAATAATTTTGCACCAATTGCTTTATCAGTATAAAAGTACTATCATTTATGTGGTAGAATACAATATTCATTTATTGCGCTATCGTACACAAACATGACAATTTATATTACATTAAAAATTTAACACTTTAAAACTATTACAATTATTTTACATTAAAAAGTTTATCTATATCAATTTCCATATTTTAAGCACTTTACATTCACGAATTTTACGAATACACAACAATGTGATCACTACACAGACGGTCGAGCCATCAGCTGTCACCATCCATGGATGCGCGTGGCACGCTGTAACATACACGAACATTCGCGCCGCGCCGTAGAGAGGGGATAGCTGTCTACTCTCCATCCGTCTTACGCTTTTTCGATCAGGTCACGTGTCCTGACGCGAGTTTAAGATTTTATACCCATTACAGAAAAAGTGCTCAACGCCGCTAAAGAAGTTTTCACTTCAAAAACTTTCTCAAACCAGTGAGTGTTTTGGTTGAGATTCTTCCTAAATTTGCACGCCATCGCAGATGCGGCCTAAATTTTAATAGGCTTTAATTAGGTAAGTTTTCGGCTCTTTGTGTCAAGCTATAGGTATAGTTTCTATTTATATATGAATTGAACGGCCAATTATAAAGCCGATATCAGATGGAACAGATAGATTACATAATGCTTTTAATATGTTGCAGCAATATCGCTATTAAGTTAATTGGATTAGATTTTTCAATAAACCATTTTATCAAACTACCTACTTATCATCAATCTGTAGAATTTCAATTATCATTAATTGAAACTGCCGCACTAAACGAATTCGATAACGATTAATTTTAATAGTTTGTTGGCAGTTTTGTTATTTTTATGTATGGCTGCAAAATAAAAACAATATTATAATTATTTTTTGATGCAGTGATAGCATAGTGGTTAGGTCGCCAGCCTCCTAATCAGAGGTCGGCGGTTCGAATCCGGGCCGCACCTCTAACTTTTCGGAGTTATGTGCGCTTTAAAAAAAAAATATCACTTGCTTCAACGGTGAAGGAAAACATCGCGAGGAAACCTGCACGCCTGTGTTCTCCATAATGTTCTCAAAGGCGTGTGAAGTCTGCCGATCCGCACATGGCCAGCGTGGTGGACTATGGCCAAACCCTTCTCATATTGAGAGGAGACCCGTGCTCTGTAGAGAGCCGGTAATGGGTTGATCATGATGATGATGATACCATGGAGTCTACTTTTATTATGGAATAATCCAATTTTTTTTTTTAGCCCTTGACGGCAATCTCACCTGATGGTAAGTGATGATGCAGTCTAAGATGGTAGCGGGCTAACCTGGAAGGGGTATGGTAAACCCATACTCCTATCGATTTCTACGCGACATCGTGCTGGAACGCTAAATCGCTTGGCGACACGTCTTTGTCGGTAGGGTGGTAACTAGTCACGGCTGAAGCCTCCCACCAGACCAGACTCGAGCCGGGAATCAAACCCAGGACCTCCAACTTTTTAATCTGACAGCGCGCACGCTGCGCCACGGAGGTCGTCAAAATTTTACCTGCGGGACGCGTTAAAAATTTAATTTAAAACATCGATGTTACAGCTATAGCTTGCCATAGTAACCTTCCTCGAAATTAGATATATATGGAATGAGACATGGGTAATCTTCAATTACAAATGTTGCTTATTCGACATGGTTAAAATAAAACATTAATCTATATATGTATCTTTGCATATTAAGACGCTGTAATCAGCTAGTCTTTCATAAAAATGTTGAAATCATAAAAAGAAAATTCGTATTTACATACGCGTATATGCATTGCAAGTCATTTTCTTTTCACTTGCCTCTCTAATACCACTTTATTTGTTGCGGTGTCTAACTCGATTCTTTTAAGATACGGTACAAGACAAATAAGGACGCTCGCTAACGGTATCCAAATATTTATAATTTATGCTTCTTTCACGCAGCAGCAGAGCATTTTTTTTTTCGGACTGTCTATTAGCTGTACAAACCCTATTGGTTGCCACAGCGTAACCGGGCTGTTTGGCGAGCTTCGGAAAGAAGCTCTGCCAGAAGAAATTTTGAGCCTTAGGGCTCCAAGAAACTAAAGGAACGACTGTCTAAGGGCGCCTGCTTTGAGGCCGAACCTCGGCTTAGGCGACGTTTGGGATAACGGGGGGGTCGGACGGTGACGCAGAGCATTGAGTTTATGGTCTATATATATAAAGTTGTATAGTCTTCTACGTTATTTATGGTAGTCCGGTGCGGGGCTACCTCTTCAGCACATGCGTCCGTCGGTGGTCACCAGAACAAACCCTTCTTATATTCCGAAATGCGATTCTGAGTTTACTTATAAGGGTCATATAGCAACGTCGAGGTAGGTCACGTTTCGAGTCCATATGTACATTGGCAACATATACAGGCTTTTCTCGACTCGCTGGAAACAAGACGAGATCTTGTGATCAGGTCTTTACTGAGTTCGCACCGGAAGAAGACCTTCGAAACTTCTTAACAGGTTGTGTCACTTATGTACTCCTAGTAATCAATGTCAATGTCGCCATTGAAACTGTTTTGCACAGTGTTCCCTCCTTGTCACAGATCTTCCATATCGGGTACTATTTCATCCCTAAATGAGCTTTCATATCAGGGGGACAAAGCAAGCAAGTTTTGGAACCATATTTACATTGACAACAAACCGTAAGAGGCTTTCTGAGATACCTTTACAAGTATCTCAATGGATATCACCCTCTCTAAGAGGCTAGGTCATTAAGGCGTCAACTTGCTGGAAACAAGAGGATTTTGTGATCACTTCGTTACTCAATCAATGGACTTCATAAGAAGTTGTGTCGCCTATCCGCTCCTTTTAATTATAGTCATTTGCGTCATTATCGTCAACGTAACTGTTTAGCCGTCCATTCTTGTCGCAGTGTCGCGCGCGACATCTTCCATAACGCATTCTCCGTCGGCCCTAAATGCATTGATACCAAGGTCATCTCACTGTGACATATTTGCGGATCCTTAAGAAGAGGTTCTTGACCTATGTTTGACGATATGTGAGAAGTGTATTTTTAAGGAAATAGCAAAAAGGTTAGTCGACATCACAAGGACCGAAGAGCTGCCAGCTACCTCTGACAAAGAATTAGTCTAGCAATTCAAAGGGGGAACGCTGCCAGTATCTTCGGAACCTTGCCTAAAGGGACTCCTTTTAATAATATATTTTAGTTATGATGTTATATATTTATTTATTTTTTAAGATTTTTAGTTTTAGGTTAATCTAAGTTTTATGTATAATGTTTGATGTATAATAAATCAAAATAAATTGCGCTATGTTTTTAGAACTTTTAATGTGTAAAAACATAGTAGCTAATAACAGCTGCTAGTTAGCAGAATTTTAGCTTCAATTATTGCCTAACTAAAATAGAAGCATAACCCATTATATCCTCCGCTAGCGTTGTAAACATCAAAAGGTTATATATAATAGGAGAGAAAAAAAATTACAATCTTCGCCATTTGCAAGCTTTATGTTAAGTTAGGTATGAAGGTAGGAACGTCTCGCTCCACAGCCTGTCTTGCTCCAGCGGCGGAGCGTGGCCACTGGCAACTGGAAAGAACCGCATTTGAGTCTTTTAGAACGTACCCCAAGATTTGATACAAACTTTTACGTAACATTGAGACTGACATCTATCTCTAGAGCGTACTCCGTCTTTGCTCAGCCAAAGTTAGAGTTAAAACGAGATAGACTTACGTTGGAATCATAACGTTGTGTCGTTTTAACTATTGAAGTTTTTACTAAGTCTTCTTTCAAAAAGTTGGCCTGGAAGAGATTTATGATAAGGTCGCCTTTTGGCCGGTCAAGTTTGTCGTGGGCTTTTTCTTAAACCAGGGCGCGTTGGAAACCCTCATAGCTTTAGTTTTAAGTTTACGAATGAACCTACTTAGTTATCGCCATAAAATAACTACTATGTAAATTATTGACGCGTCAAAAGTGCCTTTTAAAGGACTATTTGAATAAAGATTGTGTATTTTTTTCTTTTCCTTTCTTATATGTAATAAAGTTGTATAAAATAAAATAAAAATAAATCTAAGCCTAAGTGTTAGGTTCGTATTTTAATAAATCGATGATGTAATCGATGAAGCTGTGATAGCCTAGTGGTTAGGGCGTCAGCCTCCTAATCAGAGGTCGGCGGTTCGAATCCGGGCACGCACCTATGACTTTTCGGAGTTATGTGCGTTTTTAAAAAATTAAAATATCACTTGCTTCAACGGTGAAGGAAAACATCGTGAGGAAACCTGCACGCCTGAGAGTTCTCCATAATGTTCTCAAAGGCGTGTGAAGTCTGCCAATCCGCACATGGCCAGCGTGGTGGACTATGGCCAAATCCTTCTCATATTGAGAGGAGACCCGTGCTCTGTAGTGAGCCGGTAATGGGTTGATTACGACGATGTAACTCTAAAATTCACTATTATCGAAAGATTAAGGTTCAGGCCACAGTCCACCACGCTGTGAATTGGACAATGTACGTTGAAGTCAGTCAACATCTGAGGATGCTCCGGTGTCCTAGCGAAAGGTGCGTTGAGAGTGCCTACTGGACGATTTTTTTAGATATCAATATTTTTACTTTATTTACTGATATAGTTTTTTTAAAGCAATTTTTAAAGAAACGAAGAAAACGATGTCTTTATATGGGATATTGTTGTTTCCGCACTAAGAAAAATAGATGATGCAAACGATAAATTTAAAAAAGTACAGCAATATATGTGATTTGTTATCAGATAATGTTTGTATGTGCGGATGTAACGCTCCAGAGGATGAACGGATGATGGAATAGATCCGACTTGACTTGACCTTCTAGGCGTGTCTTACCAAGATGTGTTTGAGGGATTTGATTGTCTATTGTAGTCTCTAGACTTTGATATCTAGAAGCCTCTTCATGCGATAGTCGTAATGAGCGCGTCAAGATTGTTTAAAGTCATATGGAATGCAAAACTTTAGCAATACAATATTCTTTAGAGTTAAGCATATCTGTAAGGAAGGCACCTACTTCCATATGAATATATGCAATGATAGTAGGTACTTAAACAAGTAATGCGGTTGGAATCTTGACAAAATTGTGGCTGTACTGGGTGTAACACATCTTCAATATAATTTTTTAATTTAAAAAATATTATTTTGGGTAGCTTTATCAATTTTAAATAAGGTAATTAGGTCACTTAGAGAGAAGTGGAGAATGCTTGTGAGGCGTATATCATCTGACCTTTTTTTTCCACTACAATTTAGCCCCCGACGGCAATCTCACCTGATGGTAAGTGATGATGCAGTGTAAGATGGTAGCGGGCTAACCTGTTAGGGGTATGGAAAACCAATACTCCAAATTGGTTTGTACACGACATCGTGCCGGAACGCTAAATCGCCTTTTCGATAGGGTGGTAACTAGCCACGGCCGCAGCCTCCCACCAGACTAGACTCGAGCCGGGAATCAAACCCAGGACCTCCAACTTTATAATGCGATAGCGCGCGCGCTGTGCCACGTAGGTTTTCAAAATAAAATAAAAAAAAGCTCGTAAAGACTGTAACGATAATGAAGATGAAGAATTAGGCCCCAAACTCGTCAGCACCAAATACAATCTATGATTATTCGCTGACTTTATTAGCGGACGTCCCGACCTCAATAGCGACTGATTGAACGAAGGATGAGAGATCAACCGACCTTGTAACACTAAAATGGAACAGAACAATTATAAAGCATAAGATATGGAAATAATTACGCGAAACTGCCAACAATCACGTCTAAATCCTTCCGTAACCGATCGTTAATTTCGTAACCATACAAGGTTTTCCAGTTACACATATTTTGTTGGAAATGGCGAAATACTTTAGCACTAAAAATGTTATATTTAATTATTAATCCGTGTAGAAACTGGTTGGCAAATCAGATGAGCACGTAGCGTGGTTCCTGACGATCAGACCAACATCTATTGTCAGTGTTCTGTTGGAAAACATCGTAAAAATACTTCCTGAATGATTTATTCAGCAATTTTTGGTCATGAATAGCTTGAATTAAGTGTTTGAACTGCTGTTAGTGGTACTCTAAACAATGCAGATATACCTGAGTATAAAACGCAAACGTGGGAATTTTTGGCACCGAATGTCTGTCTAGTAGAACATGCGGCGTGAGCATTCTGATTCAATTTGTTATTTGTCGAAAAAACATTATCTGCTATATTGGTAGAAACTCGAAATCTTAGAAGAAATTTACTAATAGGAGGAAAATTAATCTTGACCTTGAATATTAATGGGTAGGAAGTACAAAGTGCTTCACGACCCTCTATCCCTTCTTATATTATAAATGTGGTAGTTTGTTAGATTATAGGTACTTCGCTCGCACTGGGAACAGAGCACAGGATTAGGTAATTTAGATAGTTTATGGGACAATGAGTTTAATAGCCGTACAGTTTCTATACATCAAAAGAAATTAGGCAATTATCTCATATTATATTGAATAGTTTAATGATTTTTTAATAAATCGAGACGCTTTTTAACTAATGCCTACTTATCCGTATAAATAAATATAAATACTAATAAATAATATATCTATGAAAATAATTCTGTTTATCTTTTAGCTTTTAATGCTCAAATAAGAACAGTTTTTTTTTTATTTGGTATGGAATCTTAGATCATTCTGGGGACAGACATAGGAAGTTAGTCAGAGTTATTTCTCGGAACGAAAAAAAAGGTCATCGCATCGCATCAAACTGCATAATATCAGGAGTGTTTAAAATAAACATTCACAACTACGCACATGTGCTATCCACGCGTTAATTAAATGCGTCCTATTTTAAGTTCCGGAGAAACTGGAGAGTTTAATCTAAAAATAAATTGACAGATGCTCCGACCAATTTACTTAAACATAAATTCAAAATTCTATTTAGGGCGCCAAATAGACATGTCAAACTATGATGGTTATTTATTATATTACTGGAAAGGTAATAATAATTGAAAAATAGAATTTTTACAATAAAATTGATATTAGATAATAAATAAATTATAATATGCCAGCCGTGTAGGTTTCTGATTTTTCATTACAAACAATGTCGACTGAACTTTGTATAGACGACCTCATAATTTTGTTTTATTAAAACTAAACCAACTTGATGTTTATATCTTCAAAGAAAACTTTTAATTCTTATTATTAATAAATTAACTTGTTTAATTAAAATGTTAACTTCTAAAATGATTAGTAGATAATATTTTGCACATATTATATATCTCGCATTCGGGATATCTATATAGGATTTAATATTTTACCTAATTTTAATCTGTGCTATTAAGATAAGCCTAAAGTACTACTATGTACCTCAGAAATAAACATTTTTTTTATTAAAGATAGTATTGTCTGTGGTTCAAGGCTCATTACTGACAATTTGCTAAAGCCACTTGAATCCAGGGCCGTAACGTGAATTAAAAAGTTAGATTTTGAAAAATAAAATAAAAATAAAAATATCACTTGCTTCAACGGTGAAGGAAAACAACGTGAGGAAACCTGCACGCCTGAGAGTTCTCCATAATGTTCTCAAGGCGTGTGAAGTCTGCCAATCCGCACATGGCCAGCGTGGTGGACTATGGCCAAACCCTTCTCATATTGAGAGGAGACCCGTGCTCTGTAGTGAGCCGGTAATGGGTTGATCATGATGATGATGATGAATTCGATTTTGAAATGATCAACAATTGATTGATGTAACGTCTACTTAAATAACAATAGGAAATAAACTCTAATACCTCAGAAATAAACATTTTTTTTCAAATTGTAGATAGTATTGTCTGTGGTTCACGGCTCATTACTGACAATTTGCTTAAGCCATAGAGGGCTTGAATCCAGGGCCGTAACATAAATTGAATAAAAAGGTGACAATTCGATTAAAACGAAGTGATTATATTCTCTTTGAATTCGGTTTTGAAATTGATATACGATTGATTAATTAATAGCTAACTGAATCACTGAATGAATCAAACTAATATAAGTACTAGCATATCGTATTTCAGGAAACAATTACATGACCAACGGAAGCGATATTGTTCACCGATAATGAAATCAAAGGAAATATCGTCCGGCGATGACTTCCACTGCCGTATAACGTGTATTTTGTTTTACAATTCAATACGCAATATGTATGTAAATGGATGGAGGTAAATGTTTTATTCCTGGGAACGGTTTAAATTTAAAAGTAGGGGTCAAGAATTCTTCGTCGACAAAGAACGAATTTCGAATGCTTAACTATTAAGTTAGTAGGTACCAAGTATGAAGTATGTTGGGTTAAAACCTAAGTTCGATTCCCGGAACAAAAATGAGGTATTGGGTTTTTAATTTTTAATGGAGATTATTATAGCCTAGAGTAACATGGTTACTTTTTATCTCAGAAAAATTTAAAATACCCGCGGAATTATTAATGGAAAATAGTATTTCACTTCAATGAGCTACCTACGACTATTATTTGCAAGCTCCTTCAATAGATTTCTATGTTAGGACATGGGATAATCTTTGATTACATAGCCTAGTGGTTAGGACGTCAACCTCCTAGTCAGAGGTCGGGGGTTCGATCCCGGGCACCTACCTCTAACTTTTCGGAGTTATGTGCGTTTTTAAAACAATCCAAATATCTTCAACGGTGAAGGAAAGATCCTGAGGAAACCTGCCCGCCTGAGAATTCTCCATAATGTTCTATGTTTTTTGTTATGTTTTATGACTTTTTCGGGTATTTATTACTAAGAAATAGATTCACGAAATCAGCTCGCAATTCGTAAGGGAAATCTTATTTTACACGGACAATTTATACCTATAACAGAGGCCTGTGTCCCAGGGTCGTCTTCAGCCTTTCTATGTTTGATACGCTGTAGTGGATATTACCACTATAGAAAGTTGTCGATATGTAGTCGATATTACAACTATATTGTTTAATAGTAAACTTAAGCTTGTATTAAATCTGTTATTACAATCAGCTAACACCTATTTCACTGTTTTTGTGTTCAGCAATGTCTTTCGAATAGGAGTTCAATAAATTACTTAGTTTTTAAGAAACCTTATTTCTTAGACGATAAAGGTGTTATTCCAATAGCGGCGTTCATAGCGACAGTCACGTGAAAGTCATTATAATTATTTTTTCGTGCCGCCTAGCGCATAGCTATGTATAAAGAGTATTCTTATAACAATAATAGTTTATGTCCGCGACTTTGTTTAGTATTATTAACTGGTAGACCTAACTTATCTCAACTTTTTAAATTAAAAATACAGACATGTCACGTCTTTTTTTTTTCTTCGTTTTATGGCTTTACTCAGATTAGCCAATGTCAAGTTTATAGCAATGTAGAAGTTAGGGAGAAATGGCGGGAAACTTCGCACTCTGCGGACGCGGCTCCCTCAAACTTTTCCTAAATCAATACCTGTTAACCATTCAGAAAACCAGCCACTAAACAAACGACACCAAAACTGTCCACGACACAACCGACACCAGTCCCTTTCAAAATTGGCCAACAAACATTAATTCAAGAAAATCGTGAAAAAACCGCGCCCGCCATATAGAAGTCTCCCGCCTTTCCCCATGTCATGTCATGAAATAGGACATTCAGAGCACAGATTAAAAATTTGTTACTAGCATACTAACAATCTATTTATGCTACCATGTCCGATTCAAATGAGAAATAAATAAATAAAAACATTATTTTTCAATTTATTTTCAATCCGATTTCGCTCACTTCACTTTCAATATAAACAAAGTCGCGGGACTTTGTTTACGATTTTTAATTCATTATGTGTAGATTTCTAAGGTAAAACTAACGGTCTAACTGTCGGTAGAGACTTGCATAGGTTTTATATTGCAAAAGATGTCGTAGCAATGTAAACAATTCAAATTTTAAATAGCTTTATTCATATAAACAGGTATCTATGAAGTGTTCATATAAAATATGTTATTATTTTAATTCGGTGATAACTAAACTACAACTTTAATCTAAAGCTAGGAGGGTTCTAAACGCGCCTAGGTCTAAGAAGAAGCCAACAACTAACTTAGCCGGCCTTTCTTTTTTTGTCATCACCTTCTCACATAGTCAAAAATAAATCAAAAATTGCGCCTATAACTTAACAATAATGTTTACATTATTGTGGATATAGAGATTTAAATCATGAAAAGAAAAAAAAATATTAACGTAAATAATTCGTAAAGCAAAATTTCTTCACTTGCCGCCTTTGAGTGCCTGGAAGAAATCGCTGTCTAGCGATAAGGCCGCCAAATTATACCTTCTATCTTACCGCTCTATTGTATTTGCAGCTTACGTAACTGTTTTATACACAATAAAGTGTATTCATTCATTCCATCACTCATCATTACTAATAAACAGTTTTCTATAAAAATATCCACGTCTAATATATCTAAGAACTAGGTCACAGATTAATAAAATTATTTTCCCTCTTATTTTCGTTTAATTCGATTTCGTTCACTTCACTTTCAATATACAGATAACGTACATTAATAAACACACTTGCACTTAATCTAATGACGTAGTTGGTACACTTTTCATGTAGTGGCACCGTAACTGGATCAAGTAGCCATCAAAACAAGCTTTTACTTAACTAAAATAATTATCTAATAAGAATAAAAAAATTCTAAATAAAAAAAATTGTCAGTCAACGGCCCTTAAAACTAGGGCACAAATAAAGCAATATTTTCCATACATTTCATTTCATTCATTTGGCTTTCATTTTAAAATTGATACTAAGAAATACTTTTAGATTAATAAAACTTAGATACAAATAAGCGGTTTGTCGCATTTCGAACATTATTCATAAAGTAGCATAGCAAGAAAATTAAATAAATATTACTAACCAATAGACCTAACTCAACTTTTTAAATTAAAAACACACAGTGTCAGAGATGACAGAATCGGAGCACAGATTAAAAACATTATTTTTCTATTAATTTTTGTCTCGATTTCGTTCACCTCACTTTCAATATAGCACATTAGAAAAACTCAAGAACTTACTATTGCGTCGTAGTTAGTACATTATTTAAGTAGCTACGTAACTCGTAAACAACTTAAGAAAACTCACCTGCACATTTTCCTCTATAAAAAAATCACATATAACTGATCACAGATTAAAAACATTATTTTCCATTTCGTTCACTGCACTATCAATTGAAAATTCGAACCATTTAAAACGCATAGCTACTAAAAGTAAGAGGTAATATTGTGGCGAACACGCAGCGCGTTGTTTCGCAGTACACTATTCATGAAGTATATAATATAACTTGTTTATAACACAACAAAACTTACCTAAACATTTTCCTATAAAATAGCACACAGCGATATAACTAGGTCACAGATTAAAAACATTTTTTTTCCCGCTCATTTTCGCTTGTCATTTAAAATTGGAATTTTTGAAAAACGTACAGATTAATAAAACTTAGAGGCAATAAAGCACACGCGGCGTTCCGTTGCAGTACTCTATGTGTGAATGTGACTACTGACTATGACCAGCGCGTGCCATATCGGAGCGTAAGAATGCCGCTTGAAATGTTACATGTTAGCGGTTGCACATGACTTTGCTCGTTGGCGTAAATTTTCGGAAAAAAGTAACCTTTGTCAATCGGTGGCTCGTTAAGTTAGGCTAATTAATTGCCAATGCCAATGTTTTGGCAAAATAGTAGCCTGAATTAATTAGGAGAGGAATAATTTTGACCCCCAGCACGATGCGAGATGGGTCTATTTCTCGTTATTCCTCTCAGATCTTGAGATTATCAGTTCTGCAATATCATCATCATATAAAATGCTCCAGATATACTTAAATCATATAAATATACGCAAATATAAACATATCCAAAATAGGAAATACCTACTTTTGTCTACCTTGATCTTAACAACTACAAATATAAACTATTATAGTAACTATATCTAGGCTCTTGTTGTTTTTTTACTTGTAGTACTTAGAGACTTGATGCTTGGTATAAATACTTTACGAATGCATAATTATTATTTATTTAAAAGTATCAAACGCCCCGTAAATGTCAACTTATTTAAAAAAAAAAAAACGTGGCATCTTGTTCTAACATTAAGCTACGCGTGCAGTAGGTAATTTTCATTATAAAGATACACGTAACATTAAATAGTTGTAGTAATTAAATTTGATCTTCATTTGCACTGATCTAACGAAGCGATACGCGTAACTAAGCTACGGCCGAAGACAATACGTTAACTATCATTATCAAGTCTCTATTCTAATGACGTTATATCTGTTTGTAAATAAATAATTCAGTAGGTAATATATGACTAAATATAGTTCATTATTCATCGATACTATGCGACGTTATAGATAATAATAGCACTGATTCACTAATGATTGCGTACGAATAAATGCAACAGTTTTATATGTCCTATATACTATAGATTTTTTTTTTTTGGATTTTTTTCCTACTTATTATTTACTATACAATTTATAGACTTATATATACTAATAAACTAATATTTACTAACTTAAACTTCAATAAAATCAACACTTTTTGTATGAATATATTTAATACAATTTAAAATGTTTCTCGACAAGAAAATCCAAATATCACGAGCGTCATTTTAGCGCTGTAATAAAGGCTCATTCATGAGTAGTTAAGGCGGGTGCACACCACGCGAGTTGTTAATAACTTTTAATTATACGACTAATGGACGGGAACCCTGAGTCATTGACTTTTGCCGCGTTCGAAATATAAAACAACGTTCTCGGTGCTCTTTGGGAAATTCAGCGTCTGAATTTGACATGAAAATTGACAGCTATGTCCACAACAATATAAAAATCGAAAAAAGTACGAATTAAAAAATTATTTACTAATTACCTCGTTTTTATTTGTGTGCGATTCTTAGCTACGGTTAAATTTCCAAACATCATATTAGCTTCAAATATCTTAAAGCGGTGATAGCCTAGTGGTTAGGGCGTCAGCCTCGTAATCAGGGGTCGGCGGTTCGAATCTGGGCACGCACCTCTAACTTTTCAGAGTTACGTGCGTTTTTCAAAAAATAAAATATCACTTGCTTCAACGGTGAAGGAAAATATCGTGAGGCAACCTGCACGCCTGAGAGTTCTCCATAATGTTCTCAACGGCGTGTGAAGTCTGCCAATCCGCACATGACCAGCGTGGTGGACTATGGCCAAATCCTTCCCATATTGAGAGGAGACCCGTGCTCTGTAGTGAGCCGGTAATGGGTTGATCAAAAATCTTAGTTCATCGAGAAGTATCAAATAACCATTGAAAAATTTTACTCGAATATCACAAAATACGTTGCAACTCAACGTGAGCGAAGCCACGAGCGGCAGCTAGTATAATGAAACATATTACATTACCTCATGAAATATTTACTTTTCACGATTAACTACAAATTATATAAACGTTAGAAACATAGTAAATTATAATGGTAACTCTTACTTACAATGAGCATTAAGCATAATTTGCAGTAATACTCGTAAATCGAGCAAATTTGCGCGATAAATTTATAATTTCTGCAATCTTTATACACCACATACAAATACAATTTGTAGGTTTTTTTTTGTTTTTAACCAATTATCAGAGATGGCGCTGTTAAATCTTGCGGTATTTTGATGCGCTTTAATTAATGCACATTCGGATTATTTATTTTATTATCAGATTATCTCCAACCGCCACGCGAAAGGGGCATAATTTGAATTCGGTTTAAAACGCATAGAACCACATTCGCGACGCTTCATGCCCAAAGCTGCCGGCTCAAAAGATTTACTGAAACGAAGAATTCTGCATGTCCAAGATGGGTAGACCAGATTCTTAAATACAGTGATTTTTTACGTTTAAGGTAGTCAAGAAACTGTATAAGGATTTCAGTACTAAACGCAACCGTATTGTAGTCGTACTCTGCGAGAAATGCTCCAAAATGAAGGTTATATAGTATATAAGGGAATTCCACCTAACAGGTGGAATGAAATCTACCCATTTTTTTTTCTTTTTGGACTGATTATTAGCTGTGCTACCAACCCTATTGGTTGCGACAGCGTAACCGGGCTGTTTGGCGAGCTTCGGAAAGAAGCTCTGCCAGAAGAAATTTTGAGCCCTAGGGCACGAAGATCGGAACGTCTGTCTAAGGGTGCCTGCTGTGAGGCCGAACCTCGCTTAGGCGACGTTTGGGATAACTGGGGGGGGGGGGGGGGGTGTTGTTTCGGACAGAGGTACCCAAAGGCATACGAAACCGTAGCAGTTGCAGTAAGTAAATATTTCTATTCACAGTTTCACCTCTCAGACTATGTGAAGTCAAAGCGTAACATTTTTATTTCTCGCTCTACCTTTTATAGTGGTTATTTCAAATGGCTCAGTTTTTCACCATAGTGCTTACAATCATAAACTCAGGCCTGTCACGGTTCGCCCGACATAATCACATAATCGCTCGTCTAGCGGCTGTGTAGGGCTCGCATGTTTCTAAGTGAACTGGGACTCACCTACAGAGGAGAGCCTCTGTAGGTGAGAATGCTATTGCAGCAGAGGTTTATTTGGTAAGGCACACGTCTGACAGCATGTCTTGAAGTTTCGTGTTCGTATTTTTAGCATTCTCAGTAGCTTAGATTGGCAATAAAATAAATATGAATATAATAATTAGGATATAACTTAATTACTTATATAATTATTAGCTAACTCACAAGATTTAATAAATAAATTTAAGGTAGACTGTAAAACAGTATTCTGAAAACTGTAACAGATACAACTCTCCAATCTACAAACAGTTTTTAAAATTACATGTAGATCGGGAACGGTCGGGTGGTTAATTTAATGTTTAATTTATTTTTATTTTTTTATGTTTCGTATTTTATGGTGTAGTATAGTATTACATCATATTATAAATGTAAATTGAGTCCTGTAATTGGCTTAGTTGCCATATAAAAAAGATTAGGTTGTCTGGGCTGCCCTACTTCCTTCACTTCCACTGACGACTTTCATTAGGACGTCTTCGCGCCATGATGCTCTGTTGGTTGCGACGTGTAGAACATCGTGGACTTTTGTGTCGAGTGCGGTGCGGATTTGATCCGACCAACGCATCGGACTCCGTCCTTGATGCCTCTTTCCTTCCACTTTGCCGGTCATAACCATCTTCTCCAGGTTGCCACCTTCCCTTCGAGCAATGTGACCGAAGTACTCCAGAATCCTCTGTAGACAGATGGTGGCGAGTAGGGTCTGTTAAACGGTACCAGCAGTTGAAAGAATTGTTGCCAGCAATTGAACAAATGTGACGTCTTGATAAACCACTATGCTTGGAAATGATATATAATCAGGCGTTTATTTGAATAACGTCTCAATAGTTCATCTCAAAAGTCTCCTGAAGATGCTCCCTAATCGGGGTGAAATGTCCCAGAGAGTGTATTTCCAACGATCTCTAGGTACATATAAAATGAAAATAAATGTGATTGACTGACGCACAATTCAACCATTGAACAAATTTTGGTGGGTTAAAATTTTGAATACAGATATAACAGATATAACGAATTTTTAAATTCATCGCTTAATATGGCAAAACAGTAAAAATCTACTAGTTTTTGAATTAAAAATGAGAAAGCTACAGTGGTCTATTATGATATAAATTAGATATGCAGTACAGGCAATCGAACTGTGGAACGCGCTCCCATTAGGCATAAGACAGTCAAAGTCACTCACTGTTTTTTAAAAGAGCTGTCAAATTTCATTTCCTCACGCAAAAATGACGACTTTAATGTTTATTTTATTTCTTTTTATTAATATTATAAGGTATATATTAGTATATTTATTTCATATTTATTAATGTATTGTTTTATTTATGTTATCCGGTGTATGTATTACTATGTAGTTATTAGTCTGCAGGTTTTTGCTTATATATTACGCCACCTACTTACTTCTACTTTCTTTTTTCCTAATCCTAATGTTGCCTGGCAGAGATCGCTACTAAGCGATAAGGCCGCCTTTTGTATCCTGTTTCTTCTTGTTTTCTTATTATTTCTATTTATATGTGGTGTACAAATAAAGAATAAATAATATACATTTCAGTGTTTAATTGGTCTATTTGTTGTTGTAACGGAGCAATACCGGAATGTCCTAAATTGTCAGCTAACATGTAAGGCACATTACCCTTTTCTACCGTTTTCAGTCAAATTGGATAAGTATAATGCGCTTCTTGAGATCTGTAGTTGAACGATGATTAATGCAAGGCTTACTTCGACGCAATTATGGAAATTGAACGGCCTTCTTAGGTATTAGCTGCTACCACGATTAGTTTGCTATTTATAAATCTCTGTGAAGAGTGCGATTGCTTGTTCGCACTTGTTCTTATACATCGAATTAATACATCGAATTAACAATACCTGTGCTCGCTTTTGTAAAAAATTCCCACCTAGAACATATGTAAAAGCGATTAGTTATTCATCATCATCATCATGAACAACCCATTACCGGCTCACTACAGAGCACGGGTCTCCTCTAAATATGAGAAGGGTTTGGCCAAAGTCCACCACGCTGGCCATGTGCGGATTGGCAGACTTCACACGCCTTTTGAGAACATTATGGAGAACTCTCAGGCGTGCAGGTTTCCTCACGATGTTTTCCTTCACCGTTGAAGCAAGTGATATTTTTTTTTTTAAAACGCACATAACTTCGAAAAGTTAGAGATGCGTGCCCGGATTCGAACCGCCGACCTCTGATTAAGAGGCTGACGCCCTAACCACTAGGCTATCACCGCTTCAAGTAGTAATTAGTTATTAAACATGCCAAATTACTGGAAATGAGGATAAGGAGGGATTTGAATTTATCGTCCTTACTCTTTGAGGTATATTTTAATACTTTAAAAACGCACAAACCTCCGAAAAGTTAGAGGTGCGTGCCGGGATCTTACCCCCGACATCTGAATAGGAAGCGGACGCCCTAACCACTAGGCTATCACAGCTCATATATGAGTTAATACAAGTAAAATATATTTATCATAATATGTATACACAATTTCAAATGGTACATATTTTAAAATAGGCCATTACAAATTCTCCGAGAATTCGATGATGTCACCAGCGTGACAAAGAAGTGCAAAAGAGCGGATATACGTTTATAGATTATATTAAGTGCATAACTATAATTTCTCTTTGGAACATTTATTTATAATTAACAACTAAAACAATGTAACTCTATTATAAACACTTAAAAACTTAAAATAAACCTCAAATTGAACCTAAAACTAAAAATGTAAAAAAAAGATAGATAATTTCTCTATATGAATAACAACCAATGTCAATCAAAGATCAATAATTCTGAATTTTCGATGTAATATTTTGCCAATAAAACCTTGTTCGTTAAGTTATTCACTAATTTATTAATCAAAATTCTTTAATCTATTAAAACTCCTTTTAATAGATAAAAGATTATGATACAAATAGCCAATTTCAAAATAAGAACATGTTATAATTAAGTTAGAGAAAGGCGGGAGACTTCATAAATGGCGGGCGCGGTTATTTAACGCTTTTCTTGAATTCATGTTTGTTGGCTAATTTTGAAAAGGATTGGTGTTGGTTGTGTCGTGGACAGTTTTGGTGTCGTTTGTGTAGTGACTAGTTTTCTGAATGGTTAACAGGTATTAATTTGGGAAAGGTTTGAGGGATCCGCGTCCGCAGAGTGCGAAGTTTCCCGCCATTTCTCCCTAACTTTTTTTTTTTTCTCGTTTTATGGCTTTACACAGATTAGCCAATCCCTAACTTCTACATTGCTATAAACTTGACATTGGCTAATCTGTGCAAAGACATAAAAAGAAGAACTAATAATTAAGTTATTCATCTATCAAAAAATATTGTAAATTGAAAGGAACATACAAACAGCAAGTTTCAAAATAAGAAACGTTAGAGCTTACGCGCAAAATGTATACAATATCGATAAGCACAATAAATTGACTATCTGATGCCTCTACGGCGGACATTCCAGCACACCCGCCGTTCTCAGTAAGCTATGTGTGTCGGGAATTCATTTCCACCGTCTGGCGAACATTCCCAATAATGTTTAACATTCAACGCGTGTAACTCTATCTAATCCACTTGTAGTGGCGTTGCAACGATTATTATCAACGTCTCGCTCCATGCTTATATTTGTGTCTGCTTTTTTTTAAATTAAAAGTCACACACTTCTATGTACCATATTTTTTCTTGACGTTTTAATATAGAAGACTCGCAACGGATGAATCGAATATTTTGCCAAAAAGAGATAAACATAGGATAGTTCTCATTCGTATAAAGAATGCTTTTTTTTCTTCATTGTTTTTAATATTGGCCCTAACTTACGAATGTAAAATAGATATTTTTATTTTTTTTTAATTTGAAAAAGCGAAATTAGTCATATGAAAGGGTTTTATTCAAATAGTAGTATACTAATTTTGTTTATATTATTATAAAAAAAAAAATTATAGTTACGCAACTTTATTAGTAAGATTTATTGTAAAAAGTCACCAAAAACGTCCCATTAATTAATTAAGTAAGAAATGTATGTAAATGTTACAGGAAAATCCAAACCAAGTTTAAGTAGTATACTATTTGGTTTGTTTTCATTAAGTTTGTTTTTGAATTACCTTAAGTTTTATGTTTGTTACTAGAGTGCTTTCAGCTCATACACGTAGGTACTTCGCCGGGTTATATGTAGTAAGTCTAAAATTATGTAATTTTTTAAAATTCCAGATTTGTTAAAATCTAATGAAGACACTCGAAGAATATCCCTGACTTTAGAAAAAATATAGTAAGCTAATTTCCTGGCTGTTAAATTTAGTTGTCTTAATGGATGTTTTAATTGGTCTACACAACACTGCAAGTTTACGAGCTTAATGGAGATGTAGGGCTCTATTATTGATGATCTCATCCAGATAACGACCGTCGCATCCCAACAAGGAGAGTAATTGATGGGTGCGGGTAATAAACAACTATTAACTTTTCATGTACCTACATGGCCGACCACTACTAAGTAAAAATAAGCTGTGATGGCCTAGTGGTTAGGACGTTTGACTCCTAATCGATTGGGGGTTCAAAATTATTATTACTATTAACAACTATTAACTTTTCAAGTACCTACTCGCACCTCTAACTTTCAAAGTTATGTGCGTTTTAAGCAATTAAAATTTAACTTGCTTCAACGGGGAAGGAAAACATCGTGAGGAAACCTGCATGCCTGAGAGTTCTTAATGTTCTCAAAGGCGTGTGAAGTCTGTCAATCCGCACAAGGTGGACTATGGACAAACCCTTCTCATATTGAGAGGAGACCCGTGCTCTGTAGTGAGCAGGCAATAGGTTGAAATAAAGAGTTATAGCATTGTAAGTACATGAAAATATGCGTATTTTGCATTTAAAAATAAATTTGTTTTAAGTTTTTTAGTCGTAAGTAGTTTATATTTTATGTTATTGATACACTTTTCTCATGTCTTTTTATATTTCTTTATTGTAACCTAATTTATAAATGGGCACTACATTTAGTAACTTGATAGAATTAAGTTCTATTTTTAATGTAATAATGTGAGTGTAGCCGTAAGTAAACCAAAGAAATAATTATTTATTATAAAGCCAGTTGTTATAGACTACCTCCTGATATAAATATTACGTGCTTCGAAGGAGGTCTTAGCCACAGTAACCTGACAAAGATGAATTAGTATCTGTAGTAATTGAGAGAATAATTTGTAACGACTCAAGTAATCAGTATGGCTAAGATACGCAAAATGAGTTAATTTAGATTTATCTTCAGATTTTCTCGTCTACCAATTAAAACTGAAGATATCGTGGTTATTAAACTTATTCTGTAGTTAGTAGTATAGTTCAAATTTAAAACTCAAATTCAGATAATCTTTATTCAAATAGTCCTTTAAAAGGCACTTTTGACACGTCAATAATTTACATAGTAGTGATTTGATGGCGATAACTATATTCGTAAACTTAAAACTAAAGCTATGACGGTTCCAAACGCGCCCCGGTCTAAGAAGAAGCCCACAACAAACTTAGCCGGAATTTTTATTTTTTTTTCGTTATCACCATCTCACATAATCAATAATAAATTATAGTAGATACCTATGGAGATAGAGCAATTCACACCCCAGCTTTTTTATCGTTTATATAATCCTCAATATCGTAATATGATTTTTCTATAAACTTTCGTTTTATAAAAACTTTGAACTTATTGATAGACATCTCAATAGTAGTAGTAGTACTTAATTTATAAGTCGAAAATTCACGGGATTATATTTTTAAATTAATTTTCTTATCCTATTTCTACTAGACCAGAAAATAGAAGAGATATGTAATTCCTTCAGGAGTTATCTTCGCGGCGCCTGTGTCTCTCAACAAGACGTGCATGGCCATTGTGAAGGTATTAAATCAAAATATCGTTATACAATTTCAGTTAGATTATTATCATAGTTTACATTAAAATATAATTTAATTTAAAAAAGAGACAAATATATAGGCTACAAAATTAACTGTAACAAATGACATGTTATCTAGGATATTTAATTTTAATCTTATTTAGAAATTATATGAATAAATTAGCTGCTCAATAGAATCCTACTGTTTCATAATTGGGAGTCTGATAGAGATCGCTTTATAGCGATAGGAAATACCCTCGCAGGTAGCGGGTATATAACTCGTTTATTTTTTGTAGTTTGCAATAAAAGACTTCGGAACTGAAGTGCAGTGTTCATTCATAACTGCTTATCTCGAAAAGATCTAGCCATATCAGACCACCAGGTCTGTAATTTATATCATGCATTTATTGTCGTGGCCCGCATGGGTTCAGCGTGGAGGGTCTGGACTTTGTAACCCTCTTTCTTTTATTGTAAAGGAAGAATATGCCTAGCAGCTGAAAATTAATATTTTATATTGAATATTATGGCGAAAATTATGGGTTAAATTTATAAGTTCCTGAGAGATAGTTATATCAAACTAATTCTGTGATCTTAAGATTTTGGATTGTTTGTATTATTTATTATCAATTCCTTGTGATATATAATGACATAATAAGTATTCCTAAATATTGGTGTATAAGACTACGTTTCTATCAAAATTATTAAATACTAGCTGGTGCCCGTGACTTCGTTTGCGCAGGATTAGTATTTCGAGTAACTTATATTCACGTGGCATAGAAAAGAACTAACATTATGACATTATCACGCAGATGGTCGATTTTTTCCTACTTACTCGACACTTATCGTCATATTTTGGACAATTTACACAATATCTTTATTAGTTATTGCCTAAGTGTTATTCTGATGTGTAAGCTATGTTATTGTAAAGTTTCATGAAAATCCCTTCAGTAGTTTTTACGTGGAAGAGTACGTGAAACATCCATCCATCCATACTTACAAACTTTCGCGTTCACAATATTAGTAGGAAGTAGGCTATTTATCGACGAGACGTTTATAATACGTTGAAGGAGTAAAATATGCAGGCATATGCATATTAAATAGCCCGTTTTTTGGTTCTAAAGCTGGGAAATGCGTTTACGCATCCCCTCTGGGAGCGACGTAGGTAAAGCTGGGACGCTTCCAGCGGGGTATGAGGGCCTCGCAGGCGGCCCGAGTGGCGACCAAGAACACCCACTAAAACCCAGCGATGCTCCTTCGCGACGCCTGATGGCTGGGTCACGGGATAGCTGGCGCACTCGATCGCATATTAAATACTAATATTCAGTTATTTTATTCATATATCTCAATCTGTATATCACGTTAACATTGCGATATATAAGGAAGATATTTTACCAACAATCTAGAACGAAGCAACGAGAGAAATATTTTTGAGAGTATACTCACACGATCGTGGAGTGATGCCGTTGGTGGAGCGGAGCGGAGAGTGTGGCGGGCGGCAGAGCGGAGAGCGATGCCGGCTGTGGCGACCCACACCAGCGGGATTCGCGCACATCGGATGAACCTGGTAATGTGTCAATGTTTTAAATAATTGACAAAGATCTTGAGTGTTTGAAGTTTAACACATGATATCTATTCTAGCTGCAATTTCGTAACTGCTATTTCTAATTTCTAGATAATTAAAATTTACTATTCACATATCCCGCAATGGATTATGTCTGGGAAAAAATTGCGAGTAATAGTAGTAATTATTGTTAATGCTTACATTTAAGCCGAAGTTGTTCAGTAATTCAACGTGACAAAGTAACTTTACACACACACACGCACGCTCACGAACACGCACAATCACACATTAGTAAATTAGCTGTAAATAATTTTAGAACACTTAAAATTATTTCAATTTCAATCCCAGATTTCTAGCATTTTTAATGGCATAATATAAGTTATCACTTACTTCCATACAGTGTCATGAGCGATGGCGGTCGACTCGCGAGCACAGGCGTAGATCCATACCGTTCCCCGCCCGCAGACAGGCGCCCGCCTAATGGCTTGAATGCTATAGGCCTTATCACCGATTTACCCTGCAATCAAAATAACAACAAAACGTGTTATACAAAATTTCATATATCTTAATTTCTTATAGACTACCAAAAAAAAAAATACGATTTTCAAATGAAATGGCGACCTCCGTGGCGCAGTGCGTCTGCTGTCTCATTAAAAAGTGGGAGGTCCTGGGTTCGATTCCCGGCTCTAGTCTGGTCTGGTTGGAGGCTTCAGCCGTGACTAATTACCTTACTGACAAAGACGTGTCGCCAAGCGATTTAGCATCCCGCCACCATGTCGCGTAGTAACCAATTAGGAGTATGATACCCACAACCATACCCCTAACAGGTTAGCCCGCTACCGTCTTAGACCGCATCATCCACCAGGTGAGAATAATCCGGTGAGATGCTGTCAAGTTTTAACTTGTGGTGTATAAAAAAGAAAGAATTACGTCATTGATAGTAAATACCCTCTTACGTGAAGCGGTGATAGCCTAGTGGTGAGGGAGTCAGACTCCTAATCAGAGGTCGGCGATTCGAATCCGGGCACGCACCCTTTTCGGAGTTATGTGCGTTTTTAATTTAAAACCAAAACTAAAATATCACTTGCTTCAACGGTGAAGGAAAAAACATCGTGAAGAAACCTGCACGCCTGAGAGTTCTCCATAATGTTATCAAAGGCGTGTGAAGTCTGCCAATCCGCACATGGGTAGCGTGGTGGACTATGGCCAAAACCCTTCTCACATTGAGAGGAGACCCGTGCTCTGTAGTGAGCCGGTAATGAGTTGAGCATGATGACTCTCTTGCGTAAATATTTTGACTTTATTCTATAGTACACAGATTTGTTTTTTAAATTAACGTAACGACAGGGATGTTTAGGTTAGATGGACAAATTGTTCTTCTTTGAAATAAAATAAAAGAGCGTTATTACTGAACGATTACTATTATTATTACATAATAGAGGGTAATAAAACAGTCATAAACATGATATTTGTCAAATGGTCGGTGCTAAAATAACTGTTTGCGCAAAATTTCCACTTCTCTTAGAATTATTTCCGCATTCCAAACTTTTATCAATTCATCATTTGCATGTCATTCGAAACTTGGTATGTAGGTAATCAACGTTTTACATAAATACAACAATAATAATAAATAGTTTATGTTTATTTATTTTATATTTATTTAAATTTATCATATATCTCTTTTGGTTTTATATGTATTTATTTTGCACACGGGCATGAGAGTTGGAATTTAATAATAAATTGTTTTAATTTAAAAAAAAACAAAGGAACTCAAATTGGATTCAATTAGTGTATCATGTCGAACCAATAGGATTGAAATACGCTAAGTACCTAGTTGTAGTAAACGGTGGATATGTTATGCACAACGTAGTTCAAGATGTTTCAACTAGATGGCGTTAGTTTTCATTCGCTTTACAATATTCTTTATATCTAAACCTAGCATTGTACGCGACGCTGCACGCATTCGGCATTTCGTATAGGTACGCAAAATGTCACATCGAAAGGTCGTAACGTACCGTTTTACAACATAGGGCATTGTGCGTAAAACTATGTTTCTAATATTAGTAGTGCGACGACCTCTGTCGAGCAGCGCGTGCGCAGTCGCATTATATAGCTGGAGTTCCCGGGTTCGATTCCCAGCTCGAGTCTGGGCTATGGCTAGTTACCATCCTACCGACAAAGACGTGTTGTCTAGCGATTAAGCGTTCCGGCACGATATCAATAAAACAATGTTTACCTAGCTCTAAGAAAATAGCCCACTAACATCTTAGACTGCATCATTAATTACCATCTGATGAGACGCCGTCAAGGGCAAACGTGAGGTGTAAAAAAAACCATCATAAGCATTTTTAGCTGCTAAGCGTCCAACTCCACGATTTTGGTATGTACATGAAGTCTTGTTCTGGCTAACTAGCTAATATGTGAAAATGGCGACGGCTGTTACCCTTTATAGGGTTTCAATATATTGAATGGAAAAGGTTTAATATAAATATTTTATTTTATTGTTGTAAAAATGTATGTACTCGTATAATAACTGATGGATCGTTGTACTACAAGTAATCTTTTTCAGACGACATCTTTGTATCATTATGATAGAACTTCACTGAAGATAAGTTCGTTTAATCATCAGTTATTCCTAATCTACCGATTTAGCCCCTGTACAGATTGGGCTAAATATTGGAAGGCACAAATTAAAATTGTTGTCGTTATAAAGTATTTAACAGAATTTATCCCTTAAGGTTACAAAGTTGGCGTTTAAAACCTCTATAAATTCACTTAGCACGAACGAAGCCTTGACTAGTTATAAAATTATGAAAATAATACAGATAGCTTAACGTTATCTCCGAGCCATGTCGATAGAATAGCCTTAATACAGACTGTGACAGTTATTTTTTAAAAAATATCTAGCAATTTTTAGGCCCACCCGGAAATAGAACTGAGGACCTCGCTATTCGCATTAAAGTGTGGTCCATCACCAACGAACACCAATTAATTCATAAATGGCAATCAAGATAAGACATCACTTATAAAACCACAATTTAACTAACCAAGCATAAACGTAACCACTAAACGCGGTTACACAAATGAAGGATTAATTACGCACTGCCGTTACAATCATAATCAAGTTTAAAATAACATAATATTTCAATTATATAATTCTAATCTGCCAATCCGCTCATGGCCAGCGTGGTGGACTATAGCCAAACCCTTCTCTTATTGAGAGGAGACCCGTGCTCTGTAGTGAGCCGAGAATGGGTTGATCATGATGATGAAGATGATAATTCTAATATTGAATTAATGAAAGAATGAATGTATGAATACACTTTTATTGCACACCACAAAAAAAGGAAAAAAAACAATATACAATTTGGCGGCCTTATCGCTACATAGCGATCTCTTCCAGGCAACCAAACTAATATTCTACCGATGCGAAATTTATAGTGCCGATCCAAAAATCTTTGTGGTCGAGGCACACGATTCTTCTATTAGACTATTTCAGTTTAAACAAAAGTATACCATTAATAACAATGATTGCGACGGACGCAATGGATTGAGATTTCTTAACACGCAGCCTAGTAGTGGTAATAGCCCCCGGATCTCAGTAATCAAATAATTTGCCCCAGTCAATCAGTTTGCATAATTTAGTTCTGTTCCGGTACGCACTAGTGACACTAGTCAAAAATACTTTGCAAAGGAAAGCTTACTTAGTTATCTATTAGTTGTAGTAAATTTGTATGATCATCAGCTAGATATTTCAGCTACCTTCAATCTCACAGGAGACAGGAATTTGACCGTAAATACTGATATTTTAACGCTGTCGCATTATAAAGTTGGAGGTCCTGGGTTCGATTCTCTGCTCGGGTCTGATCTGGTGGAGGCTTCGGCCGTGGCTAGTTACCACCCGACCGACAAAGGAGGAGCTAACCGATTAGGAGTATGGGTTTACCATAACCCTAACAAGTTAGCCCGCTACCATCTTAGACTGCATCATCATTTACCATCAGGTGAAATTGCCGTCAAGGGCTAACTTGTAGTAGATAAAAAAAAATACTCGGTAAGCTTTGACGATAATTATTACGTGTTATTAAAGAAACTCTGATTGTGGTTAGGACGTCCGCCTCCTAATCAGAGGTCGGGGTTGGATCCCATGCACCTCTAACTTTCGGAGTTATGTGCATTTTAAGCAATTAAAATATGGCTCGCATCAACGGTGAATGAAAACATCGTGAGAAAACTTGCACGCCTGAGTTCTTTATAATGTTTTCAAAGGCGTGTGAAGTCCTGAAATCCGCAAAGGCCAAATTCTTCTCATATTGAGAGATGACCCGTCTGTAGTGAGCCGAGTGAGAGTGAGTAGTTATTTTCAAGCAATTATTTCAGGATTATAAACCCAATTCATGGAAGGTCAAGGTACAAAAGTGCAATATTAAAATGACAGTGCTTATGCTATAGTAGTAAGCTCCTATTGGATTAATTAAGATCAGGGTACGTAAGCAACCGAATCAGAACTTTTGCCAGTCCGTTAAACTATCTTATATCTATAACGATGAGTTACCTACTTTCTAATTCGTTCAGTAATCTATTATAATGGCTAATCGAATAATAGATGATTAATAGGTTTTCATTTCTTATTATATGCGCTTGTATAAATTGTCGTACAATCAATAATTGAAGGTTAGATAGACGATAGACTCAAAAGGATGTCAACAACATTTCTAGATGGAACAAAATATAACACTATACAATAGCATTTAATTGATATTTGTTGTTTTTTGAGATGGTTGCATCTTCGCATTATTTGATCGAAAGCATTCGAAAAAATAACGTTATTAAGAAGTTTGATAAGGTTATTTTAATATAGACCACACCTTCGTTTAGTTTTAAGATAGATTTAAGTGATTTTAATGTTTTTAATTATTATAGACCTTTTAAGTTGCTTTACTTTGTTAATGAATGTGAATTTTAAATTAATTTAATTTTATGTTTTAAAATTGTTTTAATTGTGAATTTTGTAATAATTGTAAGTTTTTAATTGTAATTGTTGTTTTAAATAAGAAGATAATAACTTAACTGAATTTAAGAAATAAAGCAAAAAAGGTCTCTTTTACTGAAAGAGGACACCCGTTAAAAAAACAAAAAATATATATATATAGAGAAAGAATAAATTGCTTTCGAAGAATAAAAGTAAGATAGGAAGTATTAAGATATACTATTATAATAATTTCAACGTTGGTAACGAAATAGACAAGTTATGTATCAAGGTATTTGTTTCGGGAAAGTTCTGTAACAAACTCATTTGTGATTAATCAAAAACATCAAATATAGATAAGAATTATATAAAGCAAAGCAAATCATGTCTGTGCTTTTGAAGTAATTTAAAGTAAATGCAACTACGTTTAAGTAAAAGAATATGTTATCAGTTTATACCCTATATTAGACTTTTCTGGACGAGGGAAGATGGAAAATAGAAACTGTGATTAACAGATGCAATGTCTTAAATAACTATTGCACTTCAACAATAACGTAAACGTTTTGGTCCTTCGAGCCGGACAACTACTCTTACAAATTGATTATCAGTTAAAATGTCATCGCTATTTAACTAAGCCATCAACTGAGTTGTTGCCAAAGCGATCATTTGATCAATCAAGCGGAATGGGCCGAATGAAAAAGAAATATCTTGGATTCATCGATGTCGAACAAACCACCGGGCCTGGAATGCCAGGTGAGTGGCGAGTGGTGACAAAAACGGGGATCGGAATTACAGCGACCGCTAAACGAGATGCGGGCACGAGCGTTATATCGGCGCGATTGTAAATAGGTACAATCGGGATAGGGTCTATGGTTTGTTGATAACGGAAAATATTTCCGCTAACTTAACATTATTTTAAACCGATAAATCTTTATCTACGTGACACTGGCGTTATTCTTTGAGGTCCAGTTGTCAAAAATGACAGCATAAAAAAATAGAATATAAAATGCTATTTTTTTTATTATTTTATTCGAGTGCTCTCGTGAGGCCTTACATCGTCAGACAGGTCATCTGATATTAAGTGATTACCATTGCTCATAGACTTCTACAGCAGCTTCCAATGTCGTTGTCGGCTGAACCCATCCGTCTAATCAGTTTCTACGCAACATCGTGACGTAACGCTGAATAGCTTTGACAAGTCGCTGTCGATAGTGTGGTAATAGCCACGGCTGAAACCTCCAAACAGTTAGACTCGAGCACAGGACCTCAAGTGCACGCACTTTGCACGGAGTACGTCAAAAACCGACCGTTCGACCTGGATTCACACCGAAGATCTCGTGAAGATATTTGGGCATGCTACCCTGTAGACGAAGAGGCGTTTTATACATAGTAGCATGAATTAAACGTCGCTGAATTATCAGCTTAGTCAATGTAATTTTTTTGTATAGATACTCGTACAATAGCAGTAACTGGATCCGATCTCGAGTTTCGCATCGCAATTCGCCCGTAGAAACGCGAACGCCAAAGTAACGTCCTTGCTAATTGGTGCAGGCCAAGCGATGCCTCGACAACTTTTTCAATTAACTTTTAATACTTTAATACCAACGGTTTACTTCTTACTACCGCGTTTCTATAAAGATTTATGAGTAATGCAACATATTCTATGAGGTAGTGAGAATTTTTAAAATGTCGTCATATGTAACTGTGAATTGATATAAACTGGTGAAGAGTATATGAAAATAAGAGGCTTAGTTAAGTTTAAATTTCGGGCGGACCGAGTTCGATATTGAGCATACAACTTTGACGTCTCGGAGCTATGTGTGTTTTAATTTAAGCAATGCTAAGTTGATTAGGTACAACTTGCTTAACGGTGAAGGCAAACAATCGTAAGAATGCAAGCCTGAGAGTTCATAATGCTTCCCAAAAGCGTGAGAAGTCTACCAATCCGCACTTGGCATTGATGGCCTTTTTTTCTTTTATCTACTTCATTTTAGCCCTTGATGGAGATGCAGTCTAGGATGGAAGCGGGCTAATCTTATTGGTATGGAAACCGAAAATTCTAGTTATGTTCTACGCGACATCGTGACGGAACGCTAAATCGCTTGGCGGCAAGGAACGTCTTTGACTACCCAGAACAACCAACTTAATAATGCAAGGGCGTGCGCGTTGCGGCACGAAGGTCGACAGGACTACGGCCACAACCCTTCTCTCTAGAGACCCGAGTATTTTATTGGACTGGAAATGGGTTGATAATAATGATAACGACGTCTAAGCATATTGGAGTATTCATATACATCAGTATCTACAAGCTGTCTCGAGGTAATCCGTAACTTGGTCGGTTTTTTAATGATTATGATAGTCTAAAAAGTATTTTATGTACTAGGTATATTTGGAGCAAGTAAGTTATATATGAATGCACAATTTGCTGTTTATAAGTAAAATAGTTCTATTAATATTAATATTTCTTAATTCCGCCGGTACTTTCCCCGTGCCAAATTTCTAGACTGGTGCTTAACTAAGCCGAACTTAGGTGACCAAATGCACATACAGTCTCAGTTATAATAATGCGAATATATCATATTCTTCTTCATCTTATTCATTCACTCTTGGCAGAGTGGTCGTGTTTATGATTTGGCCTTCACAGCAGCTCTTACGATCTCCCTCCAGCGATTTCTGTTGGTGGCATCACGGGAGCACTCGGAGATCGATAAATCTGTAGCGGAACGGATTGAGTCCGTCCACCTAGTAGGGGAGCGACCACGTGGACGTGTGCCTTCGACTCGACCTTGTACTACGAGATGTTCGATGGTACCAGTCTTCCTTGTTATATGCCCAAAGAACTTAAGGATTCGCAGTTGTACAAGCGACGAATATATCATATTCGTTCGTGATCAACCCATTGCTGGCTCACTACAGAGCTCGGGGCTCCTCTCATTATGAGAAGGGTTTGGCCATAGTCCACCATGCTGGCCATGTGCGGATTGGTAGACTACACACGCTTTTGAGAACATTATGGAGAACGCTTAGGCGTGCAGGTTTCCTCACGATGTTTTCCTTCACCGTTGAAGCAAATAAAATTTGAATTTTTAAAAACGCACATAACTCCGAAAAGTTAGAGGTGCGTGCCCGGATTCGAACCGCCGACCTCTGATTAGGAGGCTGACGCCCTAACTACTAGGCTATCACCGCTTCTTATATCATATAGTTATGGCAAAATACACGAGGCGTAAAACTGCGTTTGTTTAACTTAAATCATTTGCTCATGACAAGTTGTAGGCACACGCGTAAATTGCTCCAACATACACAATTTTCCAGTCTAATAACTGTCGGCCGTTTACTGCGGATTAATGATTAAATCACAAAGTGACGCGTTAATCATCCGACCACAGATTACATCGATTGCATGATCGATCGATCCAGTAGTGTCTTTGCGGCTGCTGATTTGCTGTCTGAGACGAGATACTCGCATATAAGGCGCGCTTGCCATTAAGAGTTAATAATGAGAGTTAAGATTTATGAAATATTTAAAACAAGACAAAGATATGAAGAAAATTATAAATATGTCTTGGCTGAACAAAGTCAAAGAACTTTTATTTTCGGATTGTCTATTAGCTGTGCTCACCCTATTGGCTGCCACAGTGTAACCGGGCTGTTTGACGAGCTTCGGAAATAAGGAGATTCGAAGTTATGTGCGTTTTTAAACAATTAAAATATCACTTGCTTCAACCTGCACGCCTGAGAGTTTTTTGTAATGTTCTTGAAGGCGTGTGAAGTCTGCCAATCCGCACATGGCCAGCGTGGTGGACTATGGCCAAACCCTTCTCATATTGAGAGGAGACCCGTGCTCAATAGTGAGCCGGTAATGGGTTGATCATGATGATAATGATGGTATTCAGTAGATAATTAGCCCGATGATATGCGACGCAATTTGTAGTTAGCTGTGAAATGATAACAAAATGGTGACAGTTTATAAATAAATAATCAAAGTCATTTAGGAAATGCTGGATCTATTAACTGGCCATTAGCGGTCCCGGCGTAAAGTTGATCGAGATTTGCATTAGATACGGACCAGCAATTACCGGCAACGCGATGCCACGTAATCGAACCGAGTTTATAATTAATAAGTCTGACTATTAACATTGACACTCAACGCAGGAATTCATAACTCAGTCATCATGATCAACCTTTTAACATTACTGGCTCACTACAGAGCACGGGTCTCCTCCCAATATGAGAAGAGTTTTGGCTATAGTCCACCACGCTGGCCATGAGCGGCCATGGCCATGAGTGGCCATTGGCAAACATCCCACGCCTTTGAAACATTATGGAAAACTCTCAAGCGTGCTGGTTTCCTCACGATGTTTTCCTTCACCGTTGAAGCAAGTGATATTTTAATTGTTTAAAAACGCACATAAATCCGAAAGTTAGAGGTGCGTGCCCGGATTCGAACCGCCGACCTCTGATTAGGAGCCTGACGCCCTAACCACTAGGCTATCACAGCTTCTATAACTCAGTAACCTAGGGATATTTAATAAAAGGAGGTTTTTTAATGTATCAAGATACTCGTACTCGTTTTACTGATGGGAAGCTTCGGCTTGGCTAGTTACCACCCTACCAATAAAGACGTGTCGCCAAGCGATTTAGCGTTCCGGCACGATGTCGCGTAGAAACCAATTAGGAGTATGGGTATACCATACCCCTAACTTAGTCGGCTACCATCCTAGACTACATCATCACTTAGCACCAGGTGAGATAGCCGTCAAGGGCTAACTTGTAGTGCATTAAAAAAAACTATCAGAATAGTGCAGTTTTACGGGAATAAAAATCAGTTTCTACGGTCCATAAATTAGATTACGCATTGAGAAGTAAAAGTAAAATTGTAGTGCCGTTTTGCAGGCTTCGAAAACTAAGTAACTCATTCCAAGAAAATTGTATCTTATTTTATAATAAATTACCTACTGATATCTTGGAGATGTCTATTAATAAGTTCAAAGTCTTTATAAAACGTAAGCTTATAGAAAAATCCTATTACGATGTTAAGGATTATATAAACGATAAAAAAGCTTGGTTGTGAATTGCTCTAACTTCATAACTAATTTGAATTTATTATTGACAATGTCAGATATCGCATAGCGACGGTGATAACAAAAGAAAGACCTGGGCGCGATTGGAACCCTCTTAGCTTTAGTTTTAAGTTGGTGAGTGTAGTTATCGCCATCACGAATTAAAACAATGAAATATATATTATGAAAGAACGCTTCATAGAGATGACTGTAATAGATTTCACGAATAAAGCTATTCAGAAATGTTGCAATTGAATTTTGATTGAAGTGTTGCTTATTCCACAGAAATTCCCATATATCCCTTAATCTACGCGAAGATGTCGCGTTTAAACAACAAACCTTGGAGTATGGTTATCCCCAACATTATATTATGTTCTGGTTTGGACTGCAGACGAAGGAACCACCCAAATTGTATGTTGTATGAAGTGCCAACATTAAAAGTTCTTATTTTTTATTTTATAATTATATGTCCTTTTTAGAGTATGCTATCGATGAGATCGTCATCTATTAAGTTATCAGTAAAAAGTAATTGACGATTATCTAGATGCAAATGAGTTGGAGATATACAAAAGTAACTGGTCTTTATCGTTACATAGCAAGTGGTATTACAAATACCACCTACAGTAGTAACTTGCCACATTAGTAGGTTATCCGTGAGAAAGCCTTGCATCGTTGAGATAAGATACGCTCGGTACAAATTGTGAGATACAGCGAATACATTTAAAATATTCTTTCTTTATCATATCAACGCTCAGCGTGCTATGGAGAGGGCTATGCTGGGTGTTTCTCTGAGGGATAGAAACCGTAATGAGGATATCCGTAGGAGAGCTAATTAACAAGCTGAAGTGGCAGTGGGCGGGTTATATCTGTCGCAGAACCGACGGCCGTTGGGGCAGACGTGTTCTGGAGTGGAGGCCGCGTACCGGTAAGCGCAGCGTAGGACGACCTCCTGTTCACTGGACCGACGACTTGAAAAGGATCGCTGGTGGCGGGTGGATGAGGAAGGCGGAGGACCGTGTGCGGTGGCGCGCTCTCGGAAAGGCCTATGTCCAGCAGTGGACGTCCATAGGCTGATTGATTGATTGATTATTTTTTTATATTATAACCAGCTTTTACATGCGGCCTCGCTCGCATCGTCAAAGCCATTAAATAAGTATTAGAGATTATTACAATAGAAATGTAATGTCCAAACATGAACCAAACATGCTACTAGCGATAATGTCAAAAGGATTAAAGCATGTTTAGTAAGAATAATCATCATGGTGAGACTGACATGGCATTATATATATTGACATAAATGATAACTTTCTTAATTTTGCAATGTTAACTCATAAAATGTGTGTAAATTTAGCCTTATTGCTAGAGATAAAGCGTTTTATGTTCCCTTATGCAAACATTTTTATTGATAGTGACAAATACAATTTTTGGTGGTAGGATTTTTTTTTCAGTGTCAGATTTAGCTGTTAGTTTGTTAGATATAACATACAATTTCGGAACAAGAAACTAATATTGTTTTTGTTCTAAAGGTAATATTATCACTGCGTAGTGTGAAAATGATATTAATATACCTTTATAAACTTAAACAAGGACAGATTAAGGCTGTAGGTTCAAGAAGGAGGAAATCACAATGAATCGCTCATTAACCATGCCATTTGAACCAAATAGTCGCTATACTCATTCAAAATACATCGCATTCAAATAATAACATTCTACTACCGAGGACTTCAATCCTATTTGTTTCGCCTCACTGTTAAACTTCACAGGGAGTTTATAAAAACATTAAAATCTGGAGAAAAAAAATCAATGAATTATCGTACATTCCAAAGTAGCGTAAAAAAATGTGATCTCTAATCGGGATTTCTAGTTCTATTTGCTTCACTCAAGCGTCACAATATTTAGAAAAATAAAATAACAATAAATAATAGCTGACTCCATAATAAAGCTTATAAAAAATAGTTTTTCACAGCTCCATATCGCATGGTATCATCTTTATATCATCTGTATTTCCAGTACTAAAAATTCATATTAAGCATAGAAAATCGCTCGTCTCCTATGACTTGAACTAAAATCTAACTAGTAGTTTAGTTGTAAAACGGGGCTAGCTTCTACATTCAAGTATTATTTATAGCTTGTCAGTTGAAAATGTATAAATCAATTGTATCCTGCAAACTTTTTGTGTTTTCCAACTTCCTAGATATTTCAACGTTGTCATTTGAATAAACAGTCTTTTACATTCTGTACTGTGTTTTTGATAGCCTTTGATTGTACTGAAGCGGTGAAGCCTAGTGGTTAGGGTGTCAGCCTCCTAATCAGAGGTCGGCGGTTCGAATCCGGGCACGCACGTCTAACTTTTCGGAATTATGTGCGTTTCAAAAAAATCAAAATATCACTTGCTTCAACGGTGAAGGAAAACATCGTGAGGAAACCTGCACGTCTGAGAGTTCTCCATAATGTTCTCAAAGGCGTGTGAAGTCTGCCAATCCGCATATGGCCAGCGAGGTGGACTATGGCCAAACCCTTCTCATATTGAGAGGAAACCCGTGCTCTGTAGTGAGCCGGTAATGGGTTGATCATGATGATGAGGAATATATAAATGTTTTCTACATTTTTAATCGCTTTATCGCCTACTTGCCGAGTTGTTATAAATAACAGTTTTTAATAATAAAGGTTTAATATAAATATCAATTTTATTTCGATGTGGTTGCAATTGTTTCTCCACCGCGTCCGAATTGGTCCGAGTTCTCAATGTTACTTCATAACTCCATTTAATCTACATTTACAAAACACATTGTGAAGCTTCTGCAATGCCGCATACCTTCGACTGTATTAATATGTAATCTGTGGTAATGCATAAGATTAAAAAAAGAATTACGACGTAGTGAAGATTTAATCTACCTACTGTAATGATCATGATCAACCCATTGCCAGCTCACTACAGAGCACGGGTCTCCTCTCAATATGAGAAGGGTTCGGCCGTAGTCCACCACGCTGAACATGTGCGGATTGGCAGACTGCGCACGCCTATGAGAACATTATGGAGAACTCTGAGGCGTGCAGGTTTCCTCACGATGTTTTCCTCCACCGTTGAAGCAAGTGATATTTTAATTGTTTAAAAACACACATAACTCCGAAAAGTTAAAGGTGCGTGCCCGATTCGATTTCGACCTCTGATTAGGAGGCTGACGCACTAACCACTAGGCTATCACAGCCTAATACCTACCTACTATATAAGCTTCATATTTCAATGAGACGCATTGAAAAACAAGATGACATAGCTTTTTGCTTTTTAAAATGTAATTATCATTGAAATGTGAACCTGTGCGGCGCTAATAAATGGCGCTGGAAAAAAATGCTTAATCAGAATACCAGCATCGGCGGGCAAGACGCGGATTCAAATTACTTTAGTTAATATATACAATCATTTACACTATTAGTGTAAAAAGATATAGCCAAAGTGTAAAATGATGTAGTCTAGTGGTGCCTTCTAATCAGGTAGGTAGGAAGGAAGCTTTGATAGCCTAGTGGTTAGTGCGTCAGCCTCCTAATCAGAGGTCGGCGGTTCGAATCGGGCACGCACCTCTAACTTTTCGGAGTTATATGCGTTTTTAAGCGATTAAAATATAACTTGCTTCAACGGTGAAGGACAACATCGATCTAATAAGAAATACTTTTAACTGTTAACTGAAAAACCTATTTGTAAGGTTCTAGTTAGCTGTGTACCAAATCAAATCAAAATCTGTTTTATTTCATGACCAACCCATTGCCAGCTCACTACAGAGCTCGGGTTTCCTCTCAATATGAGAAGGGTTTGGCCATAGTCCACCACGGCCACGTGCAGATTGGAAGACTTCACACGCCTCTGCGAACATTATGGAGAACTCTGAGGAGTGCAGGTTTCCTTACGATGTTTTCCTTCGCCGTTGAGGCAAGTTATATTTTGATTGCCTAATTGCTGTTTTATTTATGTAAACCTAATATATGCATCTATATAATATACTTTTGTTATTTCGATCGGTTAGGTGATGGTGATAATTGCATTCGTTAACTTAAGCGACCAACAAACTTAATTGGTTTTCCAATGTTTCACCATCTCACATAGTCAATAATTAATTATTGAAGTTACAGCAATTCAGACCCAAGCTTTTTTTGTCGTTTATGTTATATTATAATAGGATTTTTCTAGAAGCTTACGTTTTATATAACTTAAGACTTATTGAGAACTACTATTTAGATTTCAAGTATATTTCGTTAGTATCTATATACTAGTAGTTAGGCACCAAGGTTTGCACCTGCTAATTAATAGGTTTGCAATGGCGAGCGAATGAAGCCTAGTCTGTATTAGTGGTATTACACTTGGAAAGTGGTATTACCGAGGTGAAATAATTATAGCTGGTATACTGTTATTACCTACTCTGTGTAGTTACGAAATCTATATTTGACGTAGTGCAGCGCGTGCGCTGTTTTTGATCACTTTTTTTATTACTATGCTTCCTTATTAATATAAGAAATGCAATTCGAATCTTCATCATCATGATCAACCCATTGCCAGCTCATTACATTTACACGGCACGTGTCTCCTCTCAATATGAGAAGGCTTTGGCCATAGTCCACCACGCTGGCCATATTCGAATTGGCAGACTTCACACGCCTCTGAGAACATTATGGAGAACTCTCAGGCATGCAGGTTTCCTCCCGATGTTTTAATTCACCATTGAAGCAACTGATATTTTAATTGCTTAAAAACGCACATAACTCTGAAAAGTTAGAGGTACGTGTCCGGGATCGAATCCCAGACCTCTGATTAGGAGGCGAACGTCCTAACCACTAGGCTATCACAGCTTATACATAGAGAATACTTTCTGCTTCTTCTTCTTATTCGTTCACTCTTGGCAGAGTGGTCGTGGTTATGATTTGGCCTTTACAGCAGCTCTTACGATCTCCTCCCAGAGATTTCTGTTGGTGGCATAACGGGAGCACTCGGAGACCGATAAATCAGTAGCGGAACGGAACTTTGTACTTATACATATAGAAAGTTTGTTTATAATTTATAGTATTCGTACATTTTATAAATTTATACACTGTGCAAGCTACTGGTTATGAGTTGCTTTAATATTCCGATCGGGAATCTTTAGCCATCAAGAAAGTATGTCAGACTAAAGCTCTCAATCCATAAGGAGAAATCGATCTTTTCAACCAAAGTATACCACCCTTCACTTCACTTAGACTTGGGCTCACGACTCGCGAACAAGAAATATAGACGTCGCATTTTGTATGTAAAGATGTTAGGAGGGAACAGTTTAATGGTGTTGTTAAACAGACGGAAAGCTCTTAACGGATTCTGTATTGTGTATTACAAGCGTAGATTACAAGTTGTTTATGCTCCGATTAGTATTATGTTCTGAGAGGATACTTCGTGCGTCTGACTTGAGTATTCAGATTATAGTCCAATTACCTCATAGCTTCGTAGTTTTATAATCGGTGATAGGTTCTGCACGCCTGGCACTTTTAAAATCGGGGATCTAAATCTATTGCAGAAATCTTGCAAACGCCTAACTTGGCAAAAAAATGCTCTATTGCTACGACGATTCTTATATGAAAGTACCAGGCTAGCAGAAACTAGCAGAGATTATGATGATACCACTTATCATAATCTCTGCTAGTTTCTGCTGGCCTGGTACTTTCATATAAGAATCGTAGCAATAGACATATTGTGCTAATCCTTGTATCAGTTTAGTTACGAAAATCACCTAATATCTTATAATCTCTGATAGGTTTTGCTTGCCTGGTACTTTTATTATAGTGGATCCAGTGATATAAGCATCGTAGAAATAGACATGTGCTACTTATCCTTGTATCATAAGTTAAACTACTGATATCACCTAATAATTTAGTGGTAGTATAATCTCTTTTAGGTTCTGCTTGCCTGGTACTTTTAAAATCGTGAAAGCGCTTAAACTTGTATTTTAGGTAGATCTCAAATATTTTGCCCTATTAAAAACTCTAACAGGGCAGAGATACGCTAATTTTATTTATGAACAATTAGCTGACCCAGCGTACTTCGTACCGCTTAACGGTCGATTCTTTTTTTATTAAATACTTATTCTGCTATTCGGGAAGCCGGGTCAGCTAGTAAGACAAAAAAGAAAAAGAAATTTATTAGTCAACAATTAGATTATGTCAAAAAATTAAAATTCTAAAACACCTAAAATCCTTTTAATTGTCAATATATATTTTGTCTATATTTCAATAAAGTCAAGCAGTCAATGTGCGCCGTAAACATTTTATTCTGAATTACGTCTCTGTCAAAAGTTTATTTATATTGATTTAAAATTTAGCGCAACCTTAGAACTAAATAGCTTTATGTTACAAGAAATTACCGCAAAGTATAATATGGAGATACAACAGTTGAATGGTATTTAAAGCAATGGCTCAGGTGCCACAGATTCCAAGATTAAAACGACGCCGACGATGAGATGCGCGGGGACTTCTATGCATTTATTACTTTATTAGCTTAGAATTCTGTCGCAGAGATTACAGTTACCGCATTTGCTGTATAAGGAGCTGTTATTCAGCATAATATCCTGCCTGTTCCCACTGGAATATTTTAAATCGCCATTGAATAGCGTAAAGTGTAAGCCGAGAAATAATATGTCTTGTAATACCATTTATAGTGAGGATTTATGGGTAGGAATTAGAGACATTATAATATGGTGAGATGTGGAAGCAAACGGTATCTGATACAGTTGCCCTTGCAACGTATTATGGGGTCCCGTGTGAATATTACTCATTGTCTATAATTTTATCCAATAGCTTGTTTCCGTGATACTTATCTTAGGATTGTATGCAGTTGTAATGGAAGTAGTGAAACTAAATTGAAGCGTCTGTTTGTGATTTCGAAATAACGCCACCATTTAGCTATGATTGTAGATAATAGGCTAATTGTTCTTCAAAAATTAATCCCTTAAGTGGTAGGAAGACTGTATATCAGTAAAACAGACCTTTTTTTAAAATAATCTAATAATCTTTAATATAGTAAATGTGAAGGATTGTTTGGAATGATGCTTAAGCTAAAAATAATATTCTTGTTGCTCATTTGACATTGCAAATTTCTCGCAACTCGATTTATTTTATTGGGAAAGTGAGCAGAAAAATGACACGAACTCTTCAATTACAAACGTTGCTTAATCCACAGGAATTTTAGAAAATCTTTAATCTGTGGTAGGCAACAACTATTGACTTTATAATTTAGATGGTTTTGAAAGAAAGATATTAAAATTAAAATTTTTGCGCTTACTAAGTTATAGCTTGTCTAATGTCAGGAAAAGATTTGAAGGTATTTCTAAGGTTGGTTGGGACTCGTATCATCTTGATAATTTTTAAAGCTCACAAACCTAGATTGAATCAGCACGAAGCATTTATGTTATTAAAACATGCAACTATTGATTAAAATTAACCATTTTTTGTCACGCCAACATAAACCCATCGAGTCTCCCGTGGACCCCTTGGGATTCCGACCACTTTGGGTACTAATGAACAAGGAGAACAAAGGGCGGTTTTAAAGGAGTCCTTTATTGTCAGTAAATCAACAGAGAATTTCCGTACAGACAAAATCAGATCAAAGATTAACAAACATAAATTGTTTACGACTTTCAAAATAGCCAGACTGGGCACGAGTTACGCCCACATTCGTCCAAGACGAGGCTCCGAGTTTGCATGTCCTAAACGATTGTCAAAAGTGGACCAGTTTGCGACACTCCAGGGGGTCTCCCACGCTACGAGCTGTGTGACCAGGTACAACAGAACTTTTTAGGACGTTAAGGACTGTCTTCAGTCGGTTCATCGTTACTGAGGATAAGATTTTTTTTTAAGTATTTGCGTTGCGAGCTATTGAAGACCTCCGTGACGCAGTTCTTTTTTTTAGGTGGCAGCACTTTGTGGCAGTACTTTACAATATTTAAAAAGATCGTTATGATCAGGGCGTGCGCTGTCACATTAGTTGTACACACAAAGTTGGAAGTCCTGGGTTTGATTCCCGGCTTAAGTCTGGTCTGGTGGGCGGCTTCGGCCGTGGCTAGTTACCACCCTACCGACAAAGACGTGTCGCAAAGCAACTTAGCGTTCCGCCACAATGTCGTGTAGAAATCAATTAATGGGTTTACCATACCCCTAACAGGTTAGCCCGTTACCATCCTAGACTGCATCATTACTTACTACCAGTTGAGACAGCTATCAAGGGTTTACTAGAAGACCTGATATTATGTGATAATCGTCATCCATGAACATCTATAGTAACAGATGAACTTGATCAATGCTTTTTCAGCTGTACCCAGCCCGCTGATCGGTTTGCACTCGACATCATACTTAGAATAGTCCTAAATTGTTGAATGTTAATGCTGATGAAGGGCATTCCCAGTGATTAATGCAGGCTTTTCCTGGAAAGCCTTCCTTTTCTCATTAAAACTGACAGATTTGACACTTCAACAGTGTTATTAAACTAAGACTGCTATATAAAATAAACTTAAAACTTAACTACCGGCACCTGTTTACTCAAGGTTATCTGACTATTTATTTGGAGGATTTTCCTTCCAGTCATTTGCTTACTTTTCCGACCAATATCATATATTTAATGGTTTCGTTTCTTAAAAGCTAATAAGTTTGGCTTTAATAATATATATTTTATATAAATCCCAATCTCTATTACCTACTAATAGCCTCAGGGTTTAGTGAAGTCAAACCAAAGATTATAAATTTTCTTGGGAGGCGAGCACTTCTATGCAATCCTGCTTTTTATTAATGTATAGACATATTCTAGCGGCATTACTCCGACAATCCTAGAAATTCAGTAATCACGGTCACCCCATTGCTAAACACGCACATGAATCCACGTGCTTTTACCAATATTAATAAATTCGTTTGAAAATGAAAAGAATGAGAACATGAACTAATTCGAAACCGCCTTAAGCGAAACCGCAAATAAGGCTTTTCAAATATTATTAATAATCTGTTGATGCGTATTATATCTACGAATACCTTGTATGCAAAGAGTGTATGCCACTCAGATTAAATGCATCTATTTAAATTTAAACATTACTGAACTTTATTTTATAAGCGTTCTTCTATATAGAGATAACATTAAAATATCTACACTGCAAAATATTGTATAACATTTTTCGTCGTAAGAATTGGAGCATTCAAACATTTGACAAATCCAAATTTTACACAAACCTTAAAATAAACAGAACAGCGAATATTGTTTACTAATAACTTATATATATTTATACATAAAAGTATATATTTATATATTATATTTATTGATAACTTATATTTAAATATTGCGCCGTTACCCTCTGCTTTTATTTACTTCTTTCCCCAAGGGTTGTCTAGAAGAGTTTGCTTAAGCAATAAGACCGCCTTTGCATACACACGTGTTAAGTGTTTCGTGTTGTTGTTTCTTTAAAAATTGTGTGCAATAAAGAGTATCTATCTATCTCTCTATAGGCATTTTAATTTAATTTATTTATACATATTGTTTCACATCTTAAATAAATATTTTATGTTTTTTAATTTATTACTTGCCTGTTTCACATAAAGAAATCAAAATTAAAGACTCTGTAACATCAGTTTAGTACACTAATACAGAACCCAGGTCCTCGCGATTTATTGTAAGACATCTTTGAATGTTTGCACCGAGGGCTAAAACGAGAACCGTGGCAGATACGAAATGTTTTGAAAAAGCCGCGGGCGGAATCCCAGGCTTTTAAAGTTCCAAATTGATTCGTTTGAACGAAATGTCTGTGATTTGACCAATTTATTCGGTTGCACGCAGTTTTGGCACATTCGTCCAATTTGCATTTTGCGCGTGAAATGTTTTGGAATTATCGCGTATATTTACCTCGTAGAGCACGTTTACCGGTTGATTTTGGTTGACAGGTGATAGCAGCCAATAAACTATTGCAGGAGTTATTAGTCTATGTTTGGAGAACCTCCTATAGTGACAAAATAAGAGGCTTGTTTTTTTTTCGGACTGACTATTAGCTGTGCTAACCCTACGTTGCGACAGCGTTACCGGGCTGTTTGGCGAGCTTCGGAAAGCTCTGCCAGAAGAAATTTTGTGTTTAGTTCTCCTCTTACAGAGAGGAGCGCTTATGTCGGGGGAGTAAAAAGAAGCCGCAACTACGAGAGGGTTGGGGTGTAGTATAGGATAACGAGGTTTGTGAGTAGGCAGTCAAGTTAATATTGATTATAATGATGTTTAAGACAACGGCAATTTTTAATCTTTGCATTGTTAAAAATTTCTTTGAAGAAAAATCTAACACGTAGGTATCAATTTTTAGTCTACTAATAATCGCGGCGGTGTCAAAACCAGAAATAGCATAGATCAAAGTGGCAGCTCATAATCCCATGAGAATTTCATTTAAATTTCATTTTATATTTAACTCCAATAAGACAATTATAGCACACACAATCCATACTTGTTCGTATCGATAAAGTCAGAAAGATTAAAATATGTTCAGTGAAAATAATCAGTATGGAATATCACTTTGTTTTAATAAAGTGCGATACTTTCATGACATTGCATTGACACATAACTTGTTAATTTAACCACGTTCAGTTAAAATCAGCATAAGGAACTTAGTTGATAGCGAATTGCTATCAACTAAGTTCCTTATGTTCCCCTATCATCATCATCATCATGATCAACTCATTACCGGCTAACTACAGAGCACGGGTTTCCTCTCAATATGAGAAGGGTTTGGCCATAGGCCACCACGCTGGCCATGTGCGGATTGGCAGACTACACACGCTTTTGAGAACATTATGGAGAACTCTCAGGCGTGCAGGTTTCCTCACGATGTTTTCCTTCGCCGTTCAAGCAAGTGATATTTTTATTTTTTTTAAACGCACATAACTCCGAAAAGTTAGAGGTGCGTGCCCGGATTCGAACCGCCGACCTCTGAGTAGGAGGCTGACGCCCTAACCACTGGCTATCACGGCTACAAACTTGTTACCCTTTACAAACATTGATCTTGATAGTCACAAAACAAATTTTGTTAGCAGCAATATTTTGTTGCAGTTCAATGTACCACTTGGAGTGGATGACTTTTTCTGACCCAACTACCTATCCAAATGGTCTAGGAGTGACTAGGAGATGAGACGTTTATCATAATCGTTAAGATTATCTAATGTGGAATCAACTTTCGTGCATAACCACTTATCATACAGTGAGATCGTAGTTGAGCCTGTCATCAATATATATAAAAAAAGTTGTTTGTTTAAGCCATAACTCTTGCTGGTCCAATGAAACGCAAGTAGGATTGTAAAACACAGTCGTAAATTAGACGATTACGATCTCAACACGATCTCGAGGCGGACGATCGCCAGTGAAATACTAAACGTATCCGTTCAATTAACGTTGCTTAGTTCAGGTAATCCTATAATATATAGGATATCCTATGTATATATAGGATAAGCTGTGATAGCCTATTGGTTAGGACGTCAGCCTCCTAATCAGAGGTCAGGGGTTCAAACATGGGCTCGCACCGATAACTTTTCGGAGTTATGTACGTTTTAAGCAATTAGAATATCACTTGCTTCAACGGTGAAGGAAAACATCGTGAGGAAATCTGCACGCCTGAGAGTTCACCATAATGTTCTCAAAGGCGTGTGAAGTCTGCCAATCTGCACATGGCCAGCGTGGTGGACTATGGCCAAACCTTTCTCGTACTGAGAGGAGACCCGTGCTCTGTAGTGAGCCGAGAATGGGTTGATCTAGAGATATATAGTAATTTCTGAAAATTTCTCACACCGAGTGCAAGGTGTTTGACCTAGGCTATAAAGCATAATTGCATCATTATTAACCGATCGCTACTGGACACGTGTCTTTAAGCATGAAAAATGTTATTGCCGTCCACCACGCTTGCCAATTGCGGATTGGTAGACTTCACACGCCATTGGAAATGTTTAGGGAACTCAAAGCATGCTGGTTTCTCACAATGTTTTCCTTCACCGCTAAAGGAAGTGATACTTTAATTATAATAACTTTTCATATTGAGAGGAGAGCCATGCTCTGTAGTGAGCCGGCTATGGATTGATTATGATGATGATGATGATGAACGTGTTTGGTATATCGGAACTATAATTTTTAAATACTTAAACATGTGAAATTCTAATTGCTAGACAATCTTTTTTTTTCACTGTACAAACATTAACAATGAAAACATTCATTTAATTTTTTGGGTGATAATGTAAAAAGTGTTATCGCTTAGTTTAGTAACTAGCATTCTTGCGCTCCAGCCTTAGGGACTGCTGCATGTAAATCAATTTTTACGTTGTTAAAATCAGTTTATTCTTCCTTTAGATTTAGTCTCAATCGTGTATTGATCATTATTTTTTTTATCCACTACAAGTAAGCCCTTGACGGCAATCTCACCTGATGGTAAGTGATGATGCAATCTTAGATGGTAGCGGGCTAACCTGTTGGGGGCATGGTAAACCCACACTCCTAATTGGTTACTACGCGACGCTAAATCGCTTGGCGACACGTCTTTGTCGGTTGGGTGGTAACTAGCCACGGCCGAGGCCTCCCACCAGACCAGACTCGAGCCGGGAATCGAACCCAGGACCTCCAACTTTAAAATGCAACAGCGCTCGCGCTGAGCCACGGAGGTCGTCAAAAATTAACTGTTGGAAAATGTAAGAAACATAACTATATTTGCAATTTTATATTTAGCACCGTTAATAACACTTTCAATGTGTTAGCTCGTGCAAAATAACCTATTATTACTAAACCATTAAAAATCTTTTATATCCTCGCAGGTGAACTAACACGGTTCATTCAAAGGTCCAAAAGGGCCCTAGGGTCAAACGATGCACGTGCCCGGCAGATGTTTGGGTCGTACTTGCGACCCATCTGCTTGTACGTCACGCTCCCTTATTCCCTCTTTAAAACCATACGACCCTTTTGGGGTTTAAAAGATTACTAAACAATAGGCCAATCGAATAAATATTTGGAGCACAAGTTTAATATAAATGTAGGGGTAAAAAACCATTTCAGTTCAATTTCTGAATCTCCCCTCGCCATTGATCTTTGAACAATATTGTTTTTTTCAAATTTGTATTAATACAAATATTATTATTGATTATGCGCGATTTTGATAGCAAAAAAAAACCGGCTAAATTTGTAGTGGGCTTCATTTTAGACCTGGGCGCGATTGTAACCCTCTTAGCTTTAGTTTTAAGTTGGCGACCACCACCATCACTTCACGAATAGAAGTAATAATGAAAAAAGGTGAAAGATTCATAGATGCCTGTAATAGGTTTATATGAAGGCTATTTTGGTTTGAATAAACAAAATTTACGTGTCGAAATAATTGACTCTTATTAGGCTTTTACGGCTACGGTATTTAGATTACTCGTTTCAAATGCCGCCATAAGCGGATTTTTATAAAGCATCCATTATATAGTAAAGTTTACTTATACGTATAAGTAAACTTTCCTATATAAAGTAATAATAATTATATAATGTATCTAACAATCATTTATTCCTATATGTGTAATTGTAAGCGGACCGTGAACAGAAAACTGCTTATCCCATAGATAGACAAACCTAATTTATTCGCAAGTTTTAAAATAAAATAACAACATTTTGCAATTTATCATATTTATCCATCACAATCTACCAGGACAAATAGAGTATTAGGAGTGGTGGGTAACATTTTTTCCATTCAACTGGTCTCATTTACAAATAAAACTACATAGGTATATGTGCGCTTATAATGCTGCAAGTCACTGCTTATGACCAAATCCAAAATCAAGTTTAAAACCAACTATGTACTTGTCTTCTAGACTATAACATTTGCGCGTAGGAAATCGTAGAGTCGCTTTCGAGTATCGAAACACTATAACGATAAATAAAAATTGACATTATGCTATCAAATTAAAGTCGCAATTTCCGTAATACTTAGTTTTATTTTACAATCTTGTGCTGACTGTGGAAGTGTAGTTGAATTTCAGTTTTAAAACAAGGTAGATACGTTTCAATCTACAATGACGTTAGTATGTTTCGATATTCGTAGAAGACTCGACGATTGTGAGCAAATCTAACACTAACGGCACAGGTAACGAGACGGTCGTGTCGTCAAAATAATGAACGTAATATGAAACTTTATTGTTGTCTAAACTACATTAGCGAGCGATATGTGAGACCTTGGCACAAATTTGGAGCCAACTTCGTGACGAGAGCACAAGCAATCCGGTTGAGATCTCACGACCAAAACGGAGCTTTTGGAAATAGATTCACAGTGCGATCCGAAGATTCAGGTATTCTTCGAACAGACGTTGAAAATGGGGCTCGTTATTTCCAATTGACGATCGATCAAAATCCTTCGCAGGGCTTTTGTTATGTTCCAAATTGAGATTGTCTATTGAAATATGGATGACCTCTTGTATACTTTAAGAGTTCTAGCACGTTTATTAGTAAAATATTGCCTTTGATTATTATTATTATATGCATATATCACGAGGTTTTAATTTCATATGTTTTACCATACCTGCCTACTTTTAAACGCAAACTTCTTGGTCATGAGTCCTTACACAAAACTAAAGGAGTTGTTAGCATAGCATGTATTAAGAATAGTCAAAGTACCCAGTTACTTTTTATGTAAGATTCTTTAGCTTGACTTAGTAAGAAGCATTTGGAATTGTCATCAATAAAGTCCGTGATTATTTAAATTAAAAAATTTAATTTTATTCTTGTATTTTAAAATATAAACAACCCTGTACAATATTTCTTATAGTGATAACCCTTAAATTATACGCATGAACGTGGCAGCCCTGAACTTACAGCTGTCAAAAGAGAGCAAAATATTTTTTGTTTGGGGCTTTCACATTAATATTAAAGAAGGAAATGTTTATTAATAATACTACGCCAATTCCCGGTACCTTCTCATTTGGTTTACGTCAGCATTCAACCAATAACAACTTTCTCCGGATAATGGAAGTGACATGTGACCAGACCTGACCATCTAGTGATTGTGTTATAGTCTGTAAAAAATTGGTCAAGTGGGAGAGAGTATACGTGACAAGAGTTCTCTATCGCTTTAGTGAGTAAAATTTAAGAAAAATTAGTTTATATATAGCTTAAAAAAAATTTCATTAATAAAAAACTTTGATTCTACGCCACACATAAGTTTTGCAAATAAAAAACAACACTGCAGAGAGTACCTATACAATAATGTTCTTTTATAGGTAACCAATGGCGTTAAAACGCATTAACAAAAGAGTTCAAGCATAGGATGTATTAAGAATACTCAAGGTACCCAGTTACGTTTTATGTTGCTTCTTTGTCCAGCATGCATTAGGAATGCTCCTATACTTGTCTATTACAACTGATTGAAAATGATGAATGAGTAAAAGCGAGCTAGCCTTAAAGATGATGCACATTTCATTTGAGGTCACAAGTCGTGGGTAAATTTAAATCTGGGCATTGTAGTTCTTTGCTATGCGTATTAGAAAGAGTCAGTCTTCGCCTCCAGCGTTTACAGATCAGTTCTGTGCGATGCCTCGTTTACCGACAAAGACGTGTCGCCAAGCGATTTAGCGTTCCGGCACGATGTCCCGTAGAAACCCGCTACCATCTTTGACTACAACTTCACTTACCAGGTGAGATTGCCATCAAGGACTAACTTGTAGTAGGGAGAAAAAAAGTTTCATGAATAATCCTACAGTTTAACACTGAAGAAACAAGACAGCATGTTTTCGTTTATTTTTCATTTCACTAAGTAGGCAAACAAGCAGACGGTTCGCCTGCAGTTGAGTGAATACCGTTACACTTGAAAAGCTCCAGTATAAGAGAAGCCACCGAAGCATAGCCGGCTGATCTTAACCATCGGTTTTTTTACTCGGCAACATACCGGAACGCTAAATCGCTTGGCGGTATGTCTTTGCCAGTGGTTACTAGCTAGTGGGGTGGCAAAACTGTCTAAAAAGACAATACTCTAGCCTGGAAACGAACGCAGGGCCTCCCATGTTATATAAAGACAGGCACGCACTGCGCTATGAGAGTCGTATCTCTTATAATTATGTTTTAATACAAAACTTACAAGTTTGAACTTATGAGCAAGCAAGGTCTTTTGGTTTTCATGATCAACCCATTACCGGCTCACTACAGAGCACGGGTCTCCTCTCAATATGAGAAGGGTTTGGCCATAGTCCACCACGCTGGCCATATGCGGATTGGCAGACTTCACACGCCTTTGAGAACTTTTGGTTTTATTCAAAATATATTATGTGCACAAAAAATATTTGATCTACTTACTCCCCTCACATAAACACTGTTGGTACTTTAGAAGGATTTCAATTTTTCTATGGAACGCACTGCACGCAATTCTTTTGGACAGCTAACTTCTTATATTTTTAGGGTTAAGCTTTTAATTTACGGATCTCTAAAACTGTACGTGCCATACAAAAAATCTGCCAAAAGTGTGTTGCGCTCGCGCAGTTGATGCCCAACTGGCATCTGCATTCCGTTTTGGCAGTAATTCTGTAGTGTTGATTGTTCAAGTATTCAAAATATGATCATTGATTTATTATGAGCCAAATTTGTATTTAAATGTTCCACCTTTTTTGTGTTCGAGTTTATAGTTTATTTCTTGTTTACCGCTTCTTACTGGCAAGTGGGTGGAAATATTCGAAGTGGTACGAGCAGATATGTTAATATCTTGTTTGTTTAATGGCCTTTGAATATTAACATATAAAACACCTACTAGCACCGATTCCCTAGTGCAACTTAACAAGTAATAAAAAGCGCATAAAGCTAAGCGTGTCATATTTGAATGAAGTTATCCAATTTTTAAGTTAATTTTTCCTCCAAAAAAGGTATACTTGAACGCTCACTGCTATGCCATGGTTAGTTATATGTAAACTTACACTTATGCCTATTAATTCTTTCAACTATATCTTCCTTTTTCATTAAGTTTCAATTACTATTAATTGCTAATAAAGTAGGAGGTACCGGGTTTTATGAGTTTAGAATTATATCTCTAAAGCTGTGATAGTCTAGTCGTTAAGGCGTCCGCCTCCTAATCAGAGGTCGGGAGTTCGATCCCGGGAAAGCATCCCAACTTTTCAGAGCTATGTGCGTTTTTAATAATATTCTCAAAGGCGTATGAAGTCTGCCAATCCGCACATACCCATTGTGGTGTACTATGGCCAAACCCTTCTCATATTGAGAGGAGACCCGTGCTCTGTAGTGAGCTGGCAATGGATCATAATGAATTAGCTCTGGTCTGTATCTTCGACCGTGGCGATGCCGTGTAGAAACCCGTAAGGGGTAGGGGTTTAATATGAATAGGTATCCTATTTCATCATAAGTAAACTTAACAATACCAGTGTAATATAAAAAAAAGGAAACGAGCGAGCAATCTACACCGCTCGCTAGTTTAATTTTGTAAAATTCGCTGTTAATTAGCAGATGATGGGACTGGCATATCGGTTTCAGACAAAAGTACAAAACAAAACTAGTTAAAAAATATATAAGTCAAACGGCTCGATAATCCTGCAATCATCATCATCATCATGAACAACCCATTACCGGCTCACTACAGAGCACGGGTCTGCTCTCAATATGAGAAGGGTTTGGCCATAGTCCACCACGCTGGACACAACATCCTGCAATACTAAATACCTATTAATAGTTTCGGACAAAAGTCCAAAGAAAACTAGATAAATAAATGCGTATATCCATGGGTATATAGGAAATGGTAACCTCATCGAGATATCAAATTAATGTCACTATTTGGTTTCATCAAATCACCGGAGAGTTACAAAATACCTATTGTACAATAGATTGGTGATGATTAATTAGTCTTTCCAATCATAGAATAATCCACTCGTGTTGTTGTTGGCACACTGCTGCGGTTTGCACAACAATCTTAATTGTATAGCTTGGATGTGGGCGTCTAGTCTGTTTTGAACTTTGGAGTTTTGTATTGTGTGGATGTGCTTTTAACATTGTAATGCATTTGTTTGGAACAAGTTAAATGCGAATTTCTTAGCATCATCATCATCATGATCAACCCATTACCAGCTCACTACAGAGCACGGGTCTCCTGTCAATATGAGAAGGGTTTGGCCATCACGCTGGCTATGTGCGGATTGGCAGACTTCACACGCCTTTGTGCCATTATGGAGTACTCTCAGGCGTGCATGTTTCCTCACGATGTTTTCCTTCTCCGTTGAAGCTATATATATTATATGGTTACTAAATTAATTCAATTTGTATTATAATAACCTATAGGAAATTTTTTTTTGTTATGACTATGGTAAACCCACGCTCCTATTTGGTTTCTACTCGACATCGAGCCGGAACGCTAAATCGCTTGGCGACACGTCTTTGTCGGTAGCGTGGTAACTAGCCACGGCCGAAGCCTCCCACCAGATCAGACTCGAGCCGGGAATCGAACCCAGGACCTCCAACTTTATAATGCGACACCGCACGCATTGCGCCACGGAGGTCGTCGAAAAGATAATAGCGTAACAGTGATAAAAAAACTGTTGCTATTCTACTCGTTTCTAACAAAAGAAAAGTCAAGATATGTAATAAATATTTCACAGAAATATATATTGGGAGAGTTTAGTTTAAACGGATTTGTCAAATTAACACATTTAACCGTCCATAATAAATAACAGATTTCCGTTGAACTCGGAAAGTAAGTTAATTTACTTGAAACTTTCACTAGAGGGACTAGATTTTTTAATGTAAGCGTTTTTTAAAAAGAGTTTGTCAATTGAAATCGCATTTGACTTTGACTTGTACTCGATAAATACTACGTTCCATCTAATCGTAGAACAATGAGCAAATAAATGCGTTTCATTAAAACAACCTCCTTAATAAACAATGGGTCGAGAGCGTCATTATGGTTGTTTCTTTTCAAGAACAACAGCCGACTGCGAACAATAGGTATACTAATACTGCCTGCTCGTAGAATCAATAGGCATAGGCAATAAGCATATAATTTAAAAACAAAACTTTCGATTCAATAAACTGTAAACATATACCAACTATACATATTTAAGTATGCTTTGTTCGAATCAAGGGTTGCCAATGGGTACGTTTAAAATATAGCCTATCTATGAAATAGATTGGATACTTACCTCACATCCTCGGCATAGAAATCCATCATTCATCGTCATCATCATGATCAACCCATTACCGGCTCACTACAGAGCACGGGTCTCTTCTCAATATGAGAAGGATTTGGCAATAGTCCACCACGCTGGCCATGTGCGGATTGGCAGACTTCACACACCTTTGAGAACATTATGAAGAACTCTCAGGCGTGCAGGTTTCCTCACGATGTTTTCCTTTACCGTTGAAGCAATATATATATTTTTTTAATTCACCATTACAGATGTGTAATATACCTACGCTTTTGAAAAATGTATGCGAAGACAGCTTTCGATCAGACATAATGTTTAATTTCAAACGATGTGTTCATAGAAGATCATTCGACATAAGGTATGAAATTAATGAATTTATAATTTTTTTTATACACTACAAGTAAGCTTTTGACGGAAATCTCACCTGCTGGTAAGTGATGATGCTGTCTAGAATGGTAGCGGGCTAACCTGCTAGGATTATGGTAAACCCACGCACCTAATTGGTTTCTACGCGACATCGTGCCTGAACGCTAAATCGCTTGGCACGTTTTTGAAGCCACCCACCAGACCAGACTCGAACCGGGAATCGAACCCAGGACCTCAAACTTTATAATGCGACAGCGCACGCACTGCGCCACAGAGGTCGTCAATACACTACGGATAATAATACAAAAAAGCAAATACAATAGACCGGTTACACGATAGCGTTTTCTTCCAGGCAAATAAGGCTCAAAAGGAAAATTATAAATGTAATGTTATGGTTACAGGAATATATCTTAAGGGAAAGAGGGACTTCAGAGTAACTTTGCGTTGCATCTAGAACTCTGCTTGTAGTGAGCTAATGCCCTTCTTTGCAAATATTGCTTTTCATACATCGCATCACTTCTGTATCCGTTATGGAAAGAATTTTCGGCAGTCAATATACTCTGTGATTTGAATCCGCTAACTAGGCTTCCTGCGAACGCTCTACTGTTAAGCATACGCTCTCTCTCTCTTAAGAGGGATTTTCAAGCATATTGTTTCGTTAATGATTGGTGGACTATTATTTTAGATATATCTTTGTTTTGAGATACCGAAGATATTAGGAACTGCATACGCAGTGTTATTCATACATATAATTTTTAAGTGTCCTATATGTCTCGGGTTTGATCACCGGCATTCCAAAATCTACCCTGCCTTCCTTATTATGAACATTCTCTGGTTTGGTCTGGAAGGCTAGTAACCATCTTGCCAGCAAAGACGAGCCGCCAAGCGAATAAGCATTACAGAAAGTGACCGCGTAGAAAATGATCGAGAAGAAATTTGGGTTTAAAATGAGTGCCAATGCCAAACCCCTAACAGGTCTGCTTACTACCTTCGTTATTAGATACAATTAAAATAAAAAAAAATCAACGTTGGTAATTTTATCATTACTCTCATATGCGCAGGCGCAGCCTATTAAGCTCACTTGTAGTATGACGACCTCACAAGCTCGAAACACGTGGAGAATTTTAATACGTACAAACGTTCGCGAAAGTGAGAGTGCTACACGAAATGTACTAAACATCACTGATAATGAGTTCGCTATATTATAATGTGAAGAGAAAATGAAACTAAACACTAACCCGCGAGGCGTATCCAAGCCAGACTCATTTGGACATTATCTGTGAATTAAAATCCTACTAATATTATAAGTAGTAAGTAAGCGGTGATAGCCTAGTAAGCGGTGATAGCCTAGTGGTTAGGGCGTCAGCCTCCTAATCAGAGGTTGGCGGTTCGAATCCGGGCACGCACCTCTAACATTTCAGTTATGTGCGTTTTTAAAAATTAAAATGTCACTTGCTTCAACGGTGAAGGAAAACATCGTGAGGAAACCTGCACGCCTTAGAGTTCTACATAATGTTCTCAAAGACGTGTGAAGTCTGCCAATCCGCACATAGCCAGCGTGGTGGACTATGGCCAAACCCTTCTCATATTCAGAGGAGACCCGTGCTCTGTAGTGAGCCGGTAATGGGTTGATAATGATGATGATGATGAATGTTATAAACGTGAAAGTTTGTTACTATAGATGGATGTTTGTTACTCTTTTACGTAAAAACTACTGAATGGACTTTTTTGACACTTTACAATAATATAGCTTAGCTATAGGATAACACATAGGCTACAATTTATTAAGATATTGTGTGAATTGTGGACAAATCAATATAAGTGTCATGTATGTAGAAAAATCTACCATCTGCGTCATAATTTTAATGTCATAATGATAGTTCGCACCGGTAAACGTAGCGTTGGTCGACCCCCAACAAGACGGACTAACGACATCAAACGAGTCGCAAGGAACCGCTGGATATAAGCGGCCCAAGACCGTGGCCATTGGAACTCCCTACTAAAGACCTATGTCCAGCAGTGGATGTCTATCGGTTGAAATGATGATGATGATGAATGTTAGTTATATTTACGCCAGCGCAGATGAAGTCGTAGGCACCAACTAGTTAAAAATATATTTTAATTTGTTATGCTCAACTGTTTGGACTTTCTCATATTAAATCATGATCATTTCATCATTTATCGTTTTAAGCCTCTTTAAGTCTGCAACTTCGCATAGATCTTTCCCAAAGAGCGACAGTCGTCCAGATACTGATCCTCAGTCACCCGAAATAGTTAATGTTTATGTTACAAAATCTGTCCGGCAGTCTGTGTCCACATTTTGACGACCTCCGTGGCGCAGTCCGTGCGCTGTCTCATTAAAATGTTGGAGGTCCTGGGTTCGATTCCCGGCTCGAGTCTGGTCTGGTGGGAGGCTTCGGCCGTGGCTAGTTACCACCCTACCGACAAAGACGTGTCGCAAAGCGATTTAGCGTTCCGGCACGATGTCGCGTAGAAACCAATTAGGAGTGTGTTTACCATACCCCTAACAGGTTAGCCCGCTACCATCCTAGACTGCATCATCACCTACCACCAGGTGAGATAGCCGTCAAGGGCTAATTTGTAGTGTATAAAAAAAAAAAAAAAATTTCAATATATTCTTACAAATTTACTTTTAACTGCTACGTAGGATTTTTATTGCCTGAGATAAAAGATCATATACACTATGACTTTTTAACCAAATTATGGTTTAAGTATTCGCAAATAAATCAATTCCATGCTACATCGTTACGTGGTAGGCAGAATAAGCAAAAACATCGACATTACTAAAATTATTATCAAAGTTAAAGAACACAGTTGCTAATCTAAATTCTTAATTTTTATACATTGCAAGTTCGTGTCGGTATTTGCAAAATATTCAGATAAGTTACTTTTGCCCGCTGCGTGGATTTGTTTTTCCTCAGATAAAAGATAATATACTCTACGACTTTTCAACTCTATGTAATCGCAAATAAATCCTATATATTTTTTTAATACACTATAAGTTGGCCTTTGACGGCTATTTCACCTGATGGTAAGTGATGATGCAGTCTAAAATGGTAGCAGGTTAACCTGGTAGGGGCATGGTAAACCCACACTCCTAATTGGTTTCTACGCGACATCGTGCCGGAACACTAAATCGCTTAGCGACATGTCTTTGACGGTAGGGTGGTAATTAGCCACGACCGAAGCTTACCACCAGACCAGACTCGAACGGGAATCGAACCTAGGACCTCCATTTTTATAATGCGACAGCGCACGCACTGCGCCACTGAGGTCGTCAAATCCCATGCCTCCATTTTTACGTGGTAGGCAGAAAAAGCAAAAACATCGACATTACTAAAATTATTATCCAAGTTAAAGAACAAAGTTGCTTATCTAAACCCGTTTGTTGTTTATTAAATCAAAAGTTATATCCTAACAGTTTCTGATGCTGTTTCTGTTCCAGAGAGCAACTTCGAATTGTACGTTTCAACACATTTCATTTCAAACTGAGGGTCTTTGCACACGTCACAACTATTTGCAACAAAGTATGGCTTACAGTGGACTTGTCATCAGATATAATAACTCGGATATCAGTTAAACTTGAAAGCTAAAAGCAATGCTACCACAAATCGAGCGCGACACGCTTTACCCGCCCAATTGCTCTCTGCCAACGTACTGGACCTCTTGGTCTAAATGTGAATCAAGTATTGATCCACATATACCCTCCAACATTTAGACTGTAAGGCATCAATGTTTTCTCTTAATCCTTGATCTGAATACCACATAAACTTACCAGGGTATGTAATTAAATATATACCAATTTCCAGGTTTATTTGTAGGCTTATAAAAGTCAACTAGGATCTCAGTAAAGTGATAATAAACCTCACCCATAGCTGAGATTACTTTTATTTTTTAGTACTACGAGAAAATATGTACACAAAAAGCAATGAAGAAACTTGGCGGTACTCTGAGCATGTATAATTTTAATTAGTTTTAGTTAGAGTCTCTCACTAGGTCAAAAGAATATACCGATCAGATAATTGCGAGCATAAATGCTGACATGATCATGACTTTGATCAGTTATAATCTTTCAACCCACATTGGAACAGGTTGAATGCTCAAAGCACCAATTGGTCTCGCCTGGTAAGAAATGATGTTTATGCTCAGAAGTGGGATATAGGGGTTTAAATAACGAATGAAAAACACTTTTTTCTACACCAAAAAACACAATATTAGGAACAAACGATTACGCTAATTAGCGATCTCTGCCAGGCAACGAAACTTCATAGAATATATATTTTTGAGTGACTGGTAACTAATAAGTATATATGGACGCAATGATACAGACTATATATATGGAAGCGGGGATAGCCTAGTGGTTAGGGCGTCAGCCTCCTAATCAGAGGTCGGCGGTTTGAATCCGGGCACGCGCCTCTAACTTTTCAGAGTTATGTGCGTTTAAAAAAAATTTAAATATCACTTGCTTCAACGGTGAAGGAAAACATCGTGAGGAAACCTGCATGTTTCTGAGAGAGTTCTCCATAATGTTCTCAAAAGCGTGTGAAGTCTGCCAATCCGCACATGGCCAGCGTGGTGGACTATGGCCAAAGCCTTCTCATATTGAGAGGAGACCCGAGCTCTGTAGTGAGCCGGTAATGGGTTGTTCATGATGATGATGATGATGATATATATGGAAATAATACATTTGGTTAATGATGTCAAAAAAGGAATGCTCTCTGACAATAGTACAAATACACTATGTCTTTACCTCACAATCCGCGTGTTACTTAGGGTATCTTGAGTATAAAATATAATTGTCAGCCCATGGTTAATCCAATGTTAACCCCACGAGACGTGGGCGATGTAATCTGCCAACGTCTCAAGAGATAACCAGCAAGCGTGGATAATCCGCAGCCTCACACGTTTTAGCAACGAATCTATTCATCGCATTATCTGTAATCTTTAAATTAATCTTATTTATCATCTAATCGCGAAGCTGGATTTAATTTATGCTATCTCACATTTTTAAACGTATTCCTAAAACTTTTTGAATTATGATATCTAAACTAGCAGGTTTATTATTAATAAATGAACATGCATTTTCTACGACTAATGGAACTCAGATATCCACACCAAATAGGTTGCAGCTTTTTATACATAACATAATTTTAGTAAAGTCAAATTGTTAGATTTCTTCATCTATTACCTGTTATAATGTAATAATTATAAAAGTATATCTTGTACACATTACAAGACTTACATTGTTATATATTTGTGCAACTGTCATGTAATAAGTTTATTTTTAATTCAAGTTACGTTATGAAAATGAAATACGATAAATTAAAAATAAATTTATAAAACAGATACACACAAATTTTCTCTATAACCTATTACCCACAGATATAAACAATATTTAGTCAATGTGATAATTTTTCATAGAACCCATTAGTGTATTTTCAAAATTTACCAACAAAAATACCAATTGCATAATTAATCCTACATAAATATAGGATCTATAAGAAAAGAGACGGAAAAAGGCTTAATTTCCTCATTAATAAAATTTATACTTTTACACTAATGGTGACATATTCGTTTGAGCTTTGGACTATTGTTTTTTGGCGTTAAAGTATAAATCTATCATTATATCTTCGCATTACGATACTGCTGTCAAATTCATAATTGGAACATTTCGACAACGAAGTACATAACCATAGTAATGAAATAAAGAACATAAAGAATACATTTTACAATTGTATTTCGTGTTATGAATTTTCGATTGCTAAAAAACTACGACCTAGATTATTTCGTAAAATACATTAAATCGCTAGAATATGTCTCTCGCTACGCTGATCATATTAATAAAGAATCAATGAAGCTATTCCACTGATTTTTCTTTGTCTATGTCAAGCATTCCGTTTTGGCATGACAAATACATTTTATTTTCCATTGTTCACCTATATGTAATCATTTTCTAAATTAATAGCTTCATGGACAATAATGGTTGTGACACGGTTCATACAACTGTAGCCATTATTGTAACACCATGCTTATTATCTTCATCATCATCATGATCAACCCATTACCGGCTCACTACAGAGCACGGGTCTCCTCTCAATATGAAGGGTTTGGCCATAGTCAACCACGCTGGTCATGTGCGGATTGGCAGACTTCACACGCCTTTGAGAACATTATGGAGAACTCTAAGGCGTGCAGGTTTCCTCACGATGTTTTCCTTCACCGTTGAAGCAAGTGCTATTTTTTTTAAACTCAAATAACTCCGATAAGTTAGAGCGTGCCCGGATTCGAACCGCCGACCTCTGAATAGGAGTCTGACGCTTTAACCACTAGGCTATCACCGCTTATTATCTTGTTACCTGAAAAATGTAACCATGTCTAAAAGAAAATATTAGTAAAAATACGGAGAGCCTGAGTCCTGATATCTTGTGTATTATGAACACGGTTGTCAACTTGAGTGTTGTCTATAGTTCTACGAACAACCGGCGGATCAAAATAAGACATAGCACGTCTCGTATCTCGGTGCATCGCAGACCACCGGCCTGGCTCATTTGCATATCTCACAGCGCCCTGTTGTATTACCTAGCCTTGGACAATTAACCGTTAATTCATTATTATTCACGTGAGAACTAGTCGCAAATCTGATATTTGCAATGCTATCATATTTCCTGCGCAGAATCGGCGCAATGCAGACACGTTCATATTTTATGCACTATCCTGGATATCACGTTTTCCTTGGCAAAATGTATGGAATTACTTTTTTGGTCGATGGGATGTCAACTATTAAAAATTTGCACAACTTTTTCATGCTTTCGATTCGGTGCAATAGCGGATCTTAATAGTTTTTCTTCCGGAGCACACTTTTTGTGTAAATCAGATAATCGAAATTATATAAATCCTTAGTTAAAGTTTGCACAGGAAGAAGCTACATCGTGTCGCTTGGCAACACATCTGTTTCGGTAGGAGTAACTAATCACGGCCGAAGCCTTCCGCCAGACCAGACTTGTGCCGGGAACCGAACCCGGGACCTCCAACTTTCGGAGGTCATCAAAATTTGATTTAATCCATAAGTAATAAAACTGTATGCGTAAACTGAGTTTCCAGTAGCAATTCGCTCTTTCTGATGTCTTTCTCCTACCAACTGTTTCTCCGTTATCTACATTCACTTACGGTCATTATTCAGATCTTGATTGAACATTATTAAATGATGGACATGAAAAAATATTTCAAAAATCCCCTAAATCGATTTCAATAACTCTTCGATCAGTGGCTTGTCACAGAATAAACTAAACAGCTAATATATTCAATTGTTAGGGTCAATTTTATCGGACATTAGTTCGAGTCGAGTCGTGACCACCGGATCTCAGATCCGCCACCGGTGGCTGGCCTTGGACTATTTCCACACACCTTTATCGACTTCTGAAAGGTCAATTAGAAAGTCTCGGTGGACAAAAGACTACTTTAGTCCGTTCTTGTTCTAATTCCAGTAGTTCAGAAGGATTGTGGTACCTAATTAGTCAGTCCAGTAACACTTTGACCTTTCTCATTGTCTTTAGACACTACAAGTTTGACGGCAATCTCACCTGATGGCAAGTGATGATGCAGTTTAAGATGGTAGCGGGCTAACGTGTTAGGGATATGGTAAACCCATACTCCTAATTGGTTTGTCACCTGATGATAAGTGATTAGTATCGCCCATAAACAACTGCGGCACAACAGATCCTCCTAATTGGTTTCCAACTGGCATTATACCGGAATGCTAAATCGCTTGGCAGTAAGCCACAGCTGAAGCATCCCTGAGCGGGCTCGAGCCGGAAATTGAACCTAGAACCCCAGGATTTGGCTAGGCCGGCTGATAGCCATCCGGGAAGTATAAATTGGGTTACCCGGGCATTCAGCAAATCCAGCGAGAGGGACATGTCGTGGTGGTTTTTATTTTCCATCACAAAAAAAAGGACCCTAGGACCTCCCCATTTATAATATGACGGCGCACGCGCTGCATCACGGATGATCGTCGACATCAAACTGACTATATCATATAATAGTATTATTTTATACGGTGTGCTATATTCATCATCATCATGAACATTGCCGGCTCACTACAGAGCACGGGTCTCCTCTCAATATGAGAAGGGTTTGGCCATAGTCCACCACGCTGGCCATGTGCGGATTGGCAGACTTCACACGCCTTTGAGAACATTATGGAGAACTCTCAGGCGTGCAGGTTTCCTCACGATGTTTCCCTTTACCGTTGAAGAAAGTGATATATATATATTTTTTTAAACGCACATAACTCCGAAAAGTTAGAAGTGCGTGCCCAGATTCGAACCGCCGACCTCTGATTAGGAGGCTGACGTCCTAACCACTAGGCACCGTCCGACCCCCCCCCCCCCCGTTATCCCAAACGTCGCCTAAGCCGAGGTTCGGCCTCAAAGAAGGCGCCCTTAGGCAGTCGTTCTACAGTTTTTTCAAGCCCTAGGGCTCAAAATTTCTTCTGGCAGAGCTTCTTTCCAAAGCTCGCCAAACAGCCCGGTTACGCTGTAGCAACCAATAGGGTTTGTACAGCTAATAGACAGTCCGAAAAAAAAAAAAATAACCACTAGGCTATCACCGCTTTGTGCTATATTAAGTTATTACCAAAAATGTGTTCCGTGGGCGTCCGGAAGACGGATGAGACCGACTTGATTCAGTCAATGGCCAGAGGCGAGGTCAATCGATTTGGTCTGCCTATAAAATTTCTCGCCAATCGTGTTCGCTTATCGACGCAGCCCTGTGGGCGAAAGGCGCGAAGTGTCCACGGCAACACTATAAATAAAAGCGAATCACATACCAACCATCTGTCGGTTTTTATTAAGATTTTTATATGATTTTTATCTGCCTATCAATTGAGATGATATCACTATATTAAAACATTCTTCATATACAGAAATTCGATTCAAATAGGTGTTTTGAGAACCTCCGTGCGCGCGCGCACATAAAGTTGCATGTTATGTTGTCGCATTGTAAAGTTGGAGGTCCTGGGTTCGATAACCGCCATGAGTATGGTCTGGTGGAAGGCTTCGGCCATAGCTACTTACCATCCTACAGACAAAGACTTGTCGCCAAGCGATTTTTCCGTTCCGGCACGATGTCGCGTAGACTGCTGATCAACTTTACCACCAGGTGATTTGCCGTCAAGGGCTTTTTTATATATATAGCGAGCAAACGAGCAGGCGGGTCACCTGATGGTAAGTGTTTACCGCCTCCCATGAACATTTGCAGCACCAGAGGAACCGCCAATGCGTTGCTGAAGATCCCCATATTATAAGCATTAGGGAACACAGAAGATGGAATGGCTTACTTTTATTGGGGGGAAAAACACCGTTTAAGGTATGAATCTAAAAAAAAACCTTTTGCATTTACAATCAGGTAGCTGGGCAATAAATTTTAGTTAAGGATATTCAGTTTAGGTAAAGCACAATATAATTAAATTTAAAACTAATAAGTCATTAAGAGGTTAACCGTATTGGCAGACGTCAATTACTGTAAAGTAATTACCGCGAGCTTTGTTTGAGCCCACTCGAGTCTCAGAGTCAAACAATGCGAGTCATTGATTTGTTTCACGTCTGTTTCTCATTGGTAATATCAGTCAAGCGTCACGGCCTGACGGTATACAGGTATAAGCTCCCACGTCCAATCGAACCGTAGAAGGTTTGTAATTGTAGTCAGGACAGCTGACTCGCAAGAGTACTTTTACGATCGTTACAATAATAATGAAGCATCCACTTTGAATGTATCAAGATACATTAAGTACAGTTTCTTGCTTCTAGTTACTATATGATGACATATACAATGCATAGAGTTTTGTTGTAAGCAAAGACAAATTTATTCTTTTATACGCGTACTATGATATGGATATTTATTTATTTTTCTTTTTTTCGGACTGTCTATTATTATTGTACTAACCCTATTGGTTGCCACAGCGTAACTGGGCTGCCAGAAGATATTTTGAGCCCTATGGTCGAGCCATGAAACTAAGGGAAGTTTAAGCTAAGTTTGTTGGCTAAGTTTGTTGTGGGCTTCGTCTTAGACCGGGGCGCGTTTGGAACCCTCATAGCCTTAGTTTCAAGTTTACGAATTTAGTTATCACCATGAAATAACTACTATGTAAATTATTGACGCGTCAAAAGCGCCTTTTTAAGGACTATTTGAATAAAGATTATTTTGAATTTGAATTTGAAAAGTCCGCCTAAGTGCGCCTCCTTTGACGACGTTTGGGATAACGGGGGAGTCGGACGGTCAACGGTATGATATGGATAGATTTATACCTTATACCTGCATAGTTTCATATTTCATATAAAACCAGTTTTAAATGTTGGCGTATTTATATAGCATACACTTTCAAGTATTATATGTGTAAAGCATCTTCTTGATTAACTTCAAAGTATCATGAATGGTTGAAGAAAACCAAGGAATTAATGGACGGATTTTAAGTATATTTTTTTAAGATGTTTAGCTATTAAATGTATCTACAGGTGTTATTACTAGGTTTCTGACTTGAGTAAGATATGGTAAGCTATGAAGAAATTTAGATTTCCTAATTCAAAGTATCATGAATGGTTGAAGGAAACCAAGGAATTAATGGACGGATGTTTAGTATATTTTGTTAAGATGTCTAGCTATAAAATGTATCTACAGGTGTTATTACTAGGAAGATGTTCTTAGCTATAAAATGTACAGATGTTATGGCTAGGTTTCTGAGTTGAGTAAGATATGGTAAGCTATGAAGAAATTTAGATATCCTATTGCTGCGTTTCACGTAACATGTTATGAAAATATACCTAAAGATCGTAATGGTGGTTTTGACACTTTAGTAAGAATTGCTTAGTTTTGAATATATTCTAATACAAATTCCTATTGATTGGTTTCACATTTTGGTAAGACGTTGTAAGCTATTCACATGAGGACGAAATGTGATTAGTGAAGATCACACTTTAGTAGTAAGCGATGAGATAAAATTGTGATTAACATGAAAAAATTAAAATGATTAATATATTTTATTGATTAATAACTAACTTTTCAGAGTTATGTGTGATTTTAAACAATTAAAAAACGCTTGATTCTACGATGAAGGAAAAATTGTGAGGTAACCTGCACGCCTGAGAGTTCTCCATAATGTTCTCAAAGCCGTGTGAAGTCTGCCAATCCGCACATGGCCAGCGTGGAGAACTATGGCCAAACCCTTCTCATATTGAGAGATGACCCGTGCTCTGTAGTGAGCCGGTGATGGGTTGATCATCAATTGCATATCAACTTATTTCGAAAATTTTGTTCTTTATATGAAAATAAACAAAAATAATTTATTCCTTATCGCTATTAATAAAAAATGCCTACTTTTCTGATGAAGATCTTAATTTAAGCATTAATATAAAAACCTGTATTGGAAGGCTCTCTCTTGCGAATATAAATTATCTAACCAATTTATTATATTTTATTTACAAAATTATATTTTCATAGCAAACGCCAACACTATTTCCCAAGACTACAATACGAACATGACTTCGGTTCCTAAGTTCGGCATAATGGATACTGTACGGAATTCTTAGCTGCTTACTAAGGCTTCACTGTGGGCAGTTTCGGTACGAAGGTTGTTTTTTTGGTTTACGAGTGACTCATTATAGTCTGAGAGCTGGTACAACAATTGCACCAAGTGTTTATACCGTCCCAAATACACGCTCATAACGGTTTATGACCAGTTGTACTTAACGCACGTAAGATAGGATTTAGAAAAAAAATCTCTTTAGTAGCTTTAGGATAGTAGAAATACGTTTAATAGTGCAAGACGGTGCTATCAAAATCTTTATTGTTTCTCTTTTTATGGCTTTACACAGATTAGCCAATGTCAAGTTTACAGCAAGTTAGGTAATAATGGTGAGAAACTTCGCACTCGGCGGACGCGGCTCCCTCAAACCTTTCCCAAATCAATACCTGTAAACCATTCTAACTAACCACTACACAAACGACACCATAGTTCTGATGTACACAACGCAACCAACACTAATTCTTTTCAAAATTAGCCAACAAAAATCAATTCAAGAAAAGCGTGAAAAAACCGCGGCCGCAGTATACGAAATCTCCATAATATTCCACCAAAAACTTAAGTCGTTACTGTATTATTAAAAATAAAATTTATTTTTTATTAAAAAAAAAAATAGTCAAAGTAGTATTTATTCTGTCTGAAGTCTATCTTTCTTATGTAATAATCAGCTACACATACGAAATTTTGTTATACAATAAATGTAATTTTGAAATTTTGAATGTAATTTATTCGTATTTCTTTGTAAATAAAGTTTAACATAAAATAATAATTAACATGTTTTTCATTACTTCCATTGGCTAATGGAGCTATTTATCATCATCATCATTTCAACCGATAGACGTCCACTGCTGGACATAGGTCTTTTGTAGGGAGTTCCAATGGCCACGGTCTTGGGCCGCTTTTATCCAGCGGCTCCCTGCGACTCGTTTGATGTTGTTTGTTCACCTTGTTGAGGGTCTACCAACGCTACGTTTATCGGTGTGGGGTCGCCATTCCAGCACCTTGGGACTCCAACGTCCATCGGTTCTCCGAGCTATGTGCCCTGCCCATTGCCACTTCAACTTCGCAACTCGCTGAGCTATGTCGGTAACTCTGGTCACTTACGGATCTCAAATCTATTTATCATAATGAATTAAAAAATAATATGAAAAAAACTTTATTTTCAAACAGTCTAAATAGTCTGCCAATCCGCACATGGCCAGCGTGGTGGACTATAGCCAAACTTTCTCATATTGAGAGGAGACCCGTGCTCTGTAGTGTAATATGAGTCTAAATTATAACTAACTAGCTGGCGCACGCGACTTCGTCCGCGTGGAATAGGTTTTTAAAATTCAGTCAGTATAAGTTGTAAAAATTCCTACGGGAACTCTCCTATGTCACTCTCCAGGTCCTCAATTATACTTTCAAAAATCACGTCGATCCATTTCTCTGTTGCAACGTGATTGAAGGTCAAACCAACATACAAACTCACATTCGCATTTAAAATCATCATCATCATGATCAACCCATTACCGGCTCACTACAGAGCACGGGTCTCCTCTCAATATGAGAAGGGGTTTGACCATAGTCCACCACGCTGGCCATGTGCGGATTGCCAGACTTCACACGTCTTTGAGAACATTATGGAGAACTCTCAGGCGTGCAGGTTTCCTCACGATGTTTTCCATCACCGTTGAAGCAAGTGATATTTTAATTGCTTAAAAACGCACATAACTCCGAAAAGTTAGAAGTGCGTGCCCGGATTCGAACCGCCGACCTCTGATTAGGAGGCTGACGCCCTAACCACAGGGCTATCACCGCTTCATTTATAATATTACTATGATTTGTCTGGATAGTAAGGATTTCTTAGTACAAAGTATTTCAATGGATTCAAAGAAGTAAAACTTTATAAGATTATCAACCAACATGAACCCCGGTATTAACCTCTTTGCGGCGGATTTTCACAAATTATTAGCGGATGTCTACGCCTAAGCAGGGCCTAACATCCAAATTCCTTTTCATTCTTTATGTTTCCACTTTCAATGTGTGATTTTGCAAAACAGCTTATACCTGCATGTCATAGTTACTGAAAAGTTATGCTCTAATTACCGATTTTCATTTCTCTAATTCCAAAAACTCAGGACATGTAATCTTCCAAGCCCTCACCCCTCTCACCCCTTTTGGGATGGACTTTGGTAATATTGCGTATATACAGGTTTTTATTATTACAATCAAATTACCTAAATACCAATTTTCATGTCGATAACCTCGAAAACTTAGAATCCTGATGAAAACTTCCAACCCCCATTTCTACCCCTTAGGGGTGGATTTTTGTAATATTTCGTATACAGGTTTTTATTATTTAAAACAAATAACCTAAATGCCAATTTTCATGTCCCTAACTTCGAAAACTTAGAATCCTCGTGAAAACTTCCTACCCCCATTTCACCCCCCTCGGAGTAGATTTTCGCATTATTGATCATACAGATCTTTATTATTTATAATTAATAACTTAGTTGCCAACTTTCATGTCTCTAGCTTCAAAAATATAGGACTTTCATACAAACTTCCAACCCCCATTTCTACCCCTTAGGGGTGGATTTTTGTAATATTGCGTGTAAAGGTTTTTATTATTTAAAACAAATAACCTAAATGCCAATTTTCATGTCCCTAACTTCGAAAACATAGAATCCTCATGAAAACACCCCACCCCCATTTCACCCCCCTTGGGGTAGATTTTTGTAACATTGATTATACAGATCTTTATCATTTATAATAAAAAACTTAGTTGCCAATTTTCATATCTCTAGCTTCAAAAATAAAGGACTTTCATACAAACTTCCAACCCCCATTTCTACCCCTTAGGGGTAGATTTTCTCCAAACCGTTTCTTAGCTGACCTCTACTTCATAAAAGGAATCTACCTTCCAAATTTAAACATCGTATGTTTTATAGTTCCTGAGATATCGTGATCATCAGTCAGTCAGTCAGTCAGTCAGTGGTATTTCGCTTTTATATATATAGATTCATGAGTCTAAATTATAACTAATTCCAGTCACACTAGGTGACCTGTATCGTGGAGACCATATAATGGATCCAACTTTACAATAACCAGCTCTTTGTCTACATAAATAAAGCGATATGCTCTAATTGTAAGCCGCTAGATCAGTTTCGGGCAAGGTTTTTGCGGTATTATGTACTTTTTTTTTTGTTATGAATTTTATTTATCTCTTCCTGTTATGTCGACTCGGGTCGACTGCGCGAGGCTTTTAATTGTATTTTTTTTAATAATTCGTGAGAAAAATCACCGGAAGCCATTCATTAGTGTTTGTATATTCAAATAATTACTATTCTTAAAAGTTATGACCTTACTTAACGACATAATCTAATACATGACGACCTCCGTAGCGCAGCGCTTGCGCTGTTGCAATTTTAAAATTGGAGATCCTGGGTTCGATTCCCGGCTCGAGTCTGGTCTGGTGGGAGGCTTCGGCCGTGGCTAGTTACCACCCTACCGACAAAGACGTGTCGCCAAGCGATATAGCGTTCCGGCACGATGTCGTGTAGAAACCAATTAGGAGTATTGGTTTAACATACCCATAACAGGTTAGCCCGCTACCACCTTAGACCGCATCATCACGTACCATCAGGTGAGGTGCCGTCAAGGGCTAACTTGTGGTGTATAAAAAAACATACAGCTATTATGATGTAGGCGTCTGCTTAGTATTAAAGTTCATGAGTTTTATAAGGGGGTTTAGGGGGATGAACTTTCAAAAATCTAATGGATCCTAGGGATGAAATAGGGGTAATAAGTTTATATGCAATTTGTTCTTAACAATCTGTATCCAGTGGTTAGAGCAAAGAGATAAGAATATTCTTTTATTTACTCACACAAATACAAATCCAAGTAATCTTGATTCAAGCAAGCCTAGAAATGACTGGCGAAGCGGTCATACGTTCATGCGTTTTATACTTAAGTTAACTTAACCAAGGTTCCAAGCGTGTTCTTGTCTGAATAGAAACCCACTACATTTCTCTTAGTCGTCACAATGTTCAGCTCATCAACGTCCCAGAGCTCGGCTCGGGCCATTTCTCTCCTAGAAAGAGTTTTTTTTTTTTTATTATCACCATAATCAAACCACTGCTGGCTCACTTCATTGCACGGGTCTCTCAATATCAAAAGGGTTTGGCCATAGTCCACCGCGCTGGCCATGTGCGTATTAGCGGACTTCACACGCCTTTGAGAACAGTACGGAGATCTCTCAATCATGCAGGTTCCCTTACGATGTTTTCTTTCACCGTTGAAGCAAGTTAAAACCCAAATAACTCATTGTAAGTTTTAAATTAATTTAATTGTGTATTTTAATTGTAATTTAACTTGTAATTGTTTGTAAGAAGCTTATATTTAAATGTATGATTTTGACAAATAAAGCAAGAAAGGTCTCTTTTTATTGAAAGAGGACACCCTGGAAAAAGATAAACCCAAATAACTCCGAAAAGTTAGAGGTGCTTTTCAGGGATCGAACCCCCGATATCTGACTAGGAGGCGGACGTCCTCTCCACTAGATTATCACTGCTTATGATCAACGTTTGTAGTTAGATTATCATAACATGTAAATCTATTGAAGGAGCTTGCAAACAATAGTTGGAGCTCATTAAAGTGAAATACAGTTTTTCATAAATAATAAAACTTGGAGGGGCGTGGCCGGGATCGAACCCCCGACGTCTGATTAGAAGGTGGACGTCCTAACCACTATCTCTTCTATTTCTTACTTCACAACGGCAATCACAGCTTTTTCTTTACACTTAAAAGTAACTGAATGAGAAAAAGGTTAAAAGATTTGCTTTCCAACGTATAGTTATTTAAATGAATTAACGATTAGGTACGTGGAAGTCGTTGGAAGCAATAAAAAACCGGTTATGTATAGTAACAGATGATGTTAAGAGTGAGACTGACTTTAATCAGCCGATCTATTTGTTGTACACGCCATTGTCAGGTATTGTCATGTTGCGGTCATCGCAAAGTTTCATTTGTCTTCACTATTATAAGATTTACAATCATTCGAAACGTCACAATCATTTATCATACAGACATATATGGTACCAGTTTTGTATGTCGGTCAACATTCATGCTTCGATGTATGAACAATGATTATATATATATATTATATATATATATATATATATATATATATATATATATATACTCAGCGTTATATTAATGAACTTATTATTTATACAGATAACTATGTGAAATGCATGGGAGCATTTACTAATTTAAATAGGTCATCTGTAACTTCTAAAAGTAAAAAAAAAAACCTTGGATGCTGGATATTTAATAATTATCCCCCGAAGCTAGATCCCACCTCACCATCAACCCTAGCAATGACTTCCTCGCTTCAGGTTACGGAATGCCTATTTAGGTGAAAATCAAACGAATGTCAAATGCTGGTCTATGAAATATTCAAGATACACTGGAGAAATTTCGTTTTAACCAAGATCATGATAGTTGTAAGTGTTGTTGTTAATAATTTATATAAAAATTTGCACACTATTAATTTAGTAGAATGTAATGACCTCTTAACCAATTGACATCGCTTAATAACATCTGACTATTGTACATTACATTCTGGCAAATAAATGATGATGATTTGATTTGTACGCAATTTAACGTTGGAAATTTAAATTTGCAAATGATTCCAATCAAGCTTTTTTAGTGTTTAACTCAGATGAGAGTTAGTCGTAAAACAAAAAATAAACCTTCTTCACCTGCGGAAAATAGAATCTCAACAGAAAGACTCGGCCAATTGTTTCGTCCGAGACTTACACGTTAAGAAGATATTGTTAAAAATTTCTGCGAATTTGACTACCTTGCCTTATCAAAAAATATCTTGCGCAGCTTCTTGCTTCTCATGGAATATCGGTCAAACGAACTTTAACTCAACCGTTTTATAGGTTCAAGATTATCACACCCATTTAAATTATAATCAAAACCTATTGACCTGAAATCATAAATTCTATAATATACCAGACTAATAGACATAAAACCGGCTGTGAACGAAATGAAACTCCGCATGGAGGTTACTGTGCTACATGAATTAGAATTTTGAACGTAAATTATTATCATAATATTAAGATGTCCATAAATAACTTTCGCGGAACGATTTTTTTTTGTTTTCGTATCGGTCGGTTGTTAGAAACAATTGCTTGAATGAATGAGGTCTAACACTTGCTGGAGGTTCTAGAAACATGCTCTTAAGTAGACTCACCCAAACTTAACCTAGAATATTCGGTAGTTTTCATCCTGATTACTAAATAGAGAGAGATTTTTAACCATTTAATATAGGTATAATGTGTACGCCCTGTATTTTTATACCGTGTTTCTGTCTCTTTAGATGGTACATGGTCCCGTTGGCGTAGAAATGGAATGAAATGAAAATAACACTTTATTCCACTCCCTACCAAAAAGACATCAAAGAAACAAACAGACAGAAAAGAAAGGAATTACTATAGGCTGCCTTATCATTAAAGAGCGATCTATACCAGACAATCTAGCCCAGGATAAAATATAACGAAAGGAAGGGTTAGGTTGTACAATAGAAGGAGAGAATAGTCCCGTTGGTGTCGATATAGGTACTATGTATTTATGGTCTATAATAATGTATTTTTATATTTTATTTAAAGAAAATATCATGATAATAAATATGTATATTAAGAAATAAGTAATTTTACTTAAAGTAATTTATACATCAATAATTTACAAAAGAGAAAAAAAAAATTGAGAGAGTTTAGATACAGAAATTAGATGAATGACCTTAAATTATAAAGAAAAATGTCTTATCTGATAATCAGAGGTAAGTCTAAATGAATATATACTATAATATACTATACTAAAACACCTGTTTCAGGTTTTATCAAGAAGGCAAAATTAAATAATCTATGCGAAAATAAATCATCCTATCGAGTATAACCGTAAGCGGTCCCAAATCATAAATCTTATCGTGCACGGCTCTAGAAAGGAGCCTGTGAATGTAGCCGCCATGGAACCGCCATATGACGGGATGAGTCACAGATGGCGTCATCTCCATAACATACCATGGCGATATCGCCAGACGGGTTCATACAGTGGCTAAACTCCGGACATTGGCTCCCAATAATATCAAGTTATTATGCCAGCATTGGTTTGATTTTTAAAAACGGAAATTTTTAACTTGATTTCGAATTTGAGTTGAACAAATCCAGAACTGGAATACATGAATATTTCTATTTCAAATGGGATAGTATTACATGATCTTTTGTATTATTAATGTTTAGTGGTGGTGTGTGGTCTGTTTTTAACAGAACTGTTACCACACACACTTAACTAACGTGAAAATCATCAAATTGAGATATAGATTTATTCATTTCAATATTTAGATCATAGGCATATAATATATCATAGGACACAAAAAATAATGTTATTCTAATTGGAGAAGAACTTCTGGCGTAGGTTTATGATAATTTAGAAGCTTGCCAGTAAATATATTAAAGTCTAAGTAAAAAACCATGTTTTTTACCATTTGTATGGCGAATCGTTTACAGTTAAAGCTGTGAAGCTCTGGAACGCTGTACCTCGGAATATTCGGGATTCAAAATCGCTTCTTATATTTAAACGTCATCTGAAAAATTATTATTTGTCGCACTAAGTTTATGTATCGAATATATTAATTATACTTACATAAGTTTATGTTTATTTTTATATATTTTGCATATACCTATATATATATTTATATATATTATTTGAATATTTATAGCTATATATGTTAATTATTGCTATTTATGTAAGTTAGTGTGTATTCTTTAGTATGTAATTGTATGTAAGTTTATTTTTAATTATGCTCTTTTTTTTTTTTGTACACCAACCACATTATATTATTAAATGTTTCCTGTTTATTAGCGGTTGCCTGGAAGAGATCACTTGCAGTGATAAGGCCGCCCTTACACCGTTTTCATGTCTTTTTTAATTTTTGTTTTGTATTGTCTTGTGTGTAATAAAGAGTTTTATTATTATTTACGTTTGACTACAATGTAAAATTTAAGACGCAATAACAATCAAAACAAGTGAGAATGAAAACGAAGAAGAAATAGAATAACATCGAGCAGACAAAGAAGACAGACTTGACGAGATCAGAGCAGAGAAAATCAAAGTGTCTGATATGATATTCGTAAAGGTTTAAAGAAAAATAATTGAGAAAAAATTCAAACAATCAATGGCTTAATGGATGACAGTGTACAAACTTATATAGATCCATTAAAATGACTCATAATAATATGCTTCTAAAGCTTTTAGCTGATAAGATTATTGTTGTAATAATCATCAATATGGTTGAAGTTATAATGTTTAAATATTGATATGAGGTGGTTGCATCGTAAATTATTGTTGACGACAAAGTGAGAATTTATATAATGCTTGCACCACCTAATGTTTTCTCATTTAGAAGTTACTTTATAAGCTATTTCCAAGTCACAATGTGTAAGTGCGTAATAACGTTTCTTATTATCTCTTGTGTAACATCCAATCGTATTATATTATGAGATCATTGGAGGGTAGGTAAATGTGGATTCTTAGGTGCTGCAGAAGTTTTTGTTACCTTTTATTGTTGTTCAGAGACAGTTTTTAGGATAAATATGTCAATATTTCACTGGAATTAAGAATAAATGTGTACCTATTCGATTTCATGGGTACCATGGTAGGCATCTAGAAATTTAGTGTGTATTCGCTGTTCCCCTCGGTTTTATTTGCGTCAACTAAGAGTCGTAACGTAATGTTATTTGTTTGACCCACGTCCAAATAGATAACCGAGTAAAAATCCTCGCGTAATAGTTTATTAAAATTAAGCTTACGTACTCCTAATATTCTAAACTATACCTACGTTTAAATAACATGATGTATTATTTATAAAAGACATACCCCTATGTGGACCCTTTTTGTATACTTTACGGATAAAGAAGTTTTACGAATACCATTACCATTATTTTAGGCTGAATAATTGTGTTTTATGAAATGAAACATCAACTATTTTACTTAGTGATAAAATAGCTATCCAATGGTGAAGCAATTATTAAAGTCATATCAGTATTTCAGTTTGTCTATCACAAATAAATAAAAAAAGTCTTTTCTTTCTCTGTGTTATATATTGATAATATGTTTTAATGAAGTGTGGGGGTATGACGTATGTAGGTTGTATATCTTTTGTGTGGAAGTGTCTAGGTTGCCTGGTAGAGATCGCTCATTAGCGATAAGGCCGCCTAATGCTCCTATCTCTTTTCTCTTATTAACACACACTGTTTATTTCTTTTCTTTTCTCTTTTTGTATGGTGTGCAATAAAGTATATTTTCATTTCATTTTATTTCATTTCTAGCTATGTCAGTCGAATGGATATTATAGTTTTAATATGAAGCAATCCAACGTCTCTTACTCGTATATATAAATCCCTAAACCTGGTATACACTATACCATCGCACTATGTATAGCATATTAGTTCACACATTCATAGCGTAATAGCTACCTATTAGTAGGTATAATATCTAATGACAGCAACAAAATAATGACAGTGAAAGCATCCAATGAGCTTATAAACAAATAAATGGCGGGTAGGTAGGTATAACACATTATCACAATTTTGTGAGGTGAAAGTTGTAGCAAAAGTCGAATTTGGTCCAACAATGTGACCCCATGATTTTGTTTGTACACACGTTTCACCTTTTATAGTATTCAATGGTTAATACTAATATCTACTATACTTATGCTATACTACTATATTATTTTTATAAGTTGCATATGAGTTGCGCAACATAGCAGAGTGCATGGAATCTCTGACGTCTGAATGAAATAATAATGAATTCGAAAGCATTTGTGAAATCTGACATACTCGTATTATTTTCATGAGATTACTGTCAAGGGCAGCGGTGATAGCCTAGTGGTTAGGGCGTCAGCCTCCTAATCAAAGGTCGGCGGTTCGAAACCGGGCACGCACCTCTAACTTTTCGGAGTTATGTGCGTTTTTAAGTTAATAAAATATCACTTGCTTCAACGGTGAAGGAAAACATCGTGAGGAAACCTGCGCGCCTGAGAGTTCTCCATAATGTTCTCAAGGGCGTGTGAAGTCTGCCAATCCGCACATGGCCAACGTGGTGGACTACGGCCAAACCCTTCTTATATTGAGAGGAGACCCGTGCTCTGTAGTGAGTCTGTAATGGGTTGATCATGATGACTGTCAAGGGCTAACTTGTAGCGGAATTAAAAAAAAAGTTTTTTTTATATACTACTAATTAGCCCTTGATGGCAATCTCACATTTAAGTAATGATGCAGTATAAGATGGTAGCGGGCTAACCTGTTAGGGGTATGGAAAACCCATACACCTAATAGGATTCTATGCGACATCGTGCCGGAACGCTAACCCGCTTGGCGACACGTCTTTGTCAGTGTACAGTCCGGTTACGCTGTTGCAACCAATAGGGTTAGTAAAGCTAATAGTCAGTCGAAAAAAAAAATTACAGCAGGGTGGTAACTAGCCACGGGAAGCCTCCCTCGGCACCCGACTCGAGCGGGGAATCGAACCCAGGACCTCCAATTTTATAATTTGACAGGGCATACGCTGCGTCACGGAGGTCTTCATGTTTAACCATTATTAGTAACCGTGGTGGTTACTATTTAAAGTAGATTCTACTGAGAATAGGCGACAAGAATCTGAACATATATGACGGTAGATATCTGATATATCTATACATATATTTCAAATTCAAATTCAAATTCAAAATAATCTTTATTCAAATAGGCAATGCCTTAAAAAGGCACTTTTGACGCGTCAATAATTTACATAGTAGTTATTTCATGGTGATAACTACATGCGTATACTTAAAACTAAAGCTATAAGAGTTCCAAACGCGCCCCGGTCTAAGAAGAAGCCCACAACAAACTTAGCCGGGTTATTTACTCTTTCAGTTGCTCAAATTATTTAACTCGTATTTTATTCCAGGATCATAGTGGATATTCTCCATATCGATATGAAACCAAACATTGACAAACGATAAATGCTTATCCGAACCAATAAACAGAGCTTATTCTTATCACCTGAATCAATATTATGTTTTCAACGGTCATGATATAACATGTAGGGTTATAGGTGAAAAATAGTCCCACTCGTTGAAAAATCAATCAAGTCTACGGGTAACATATCAATCGAAGACCTTCAGTCTGCCTCATGAGAAGAATGAGCAGAAGGTACGTAGTCATCATCATCATGATCAACCCATTACCGGCTCACTACAGAGCACGGGTCTCCTCTCGATATGAGAAGGGTTTGGCCATAGTCCACCACGCTGGCCATGTGCGGATTGGCAGACTTCACACGCCTTTGAGAATATTATGGAGAACTCTCAGGCGTGCAGGTTTCCTCACGATGTTTTCCTTCACCATTGTAGCAAATATATATTTTAATTATTTAAAAACGCACATAACTTCGAAAAGTTAGAGGTGCGTGCCCGGATTCGAACCGCCGACCTCTGATTGAGAGGCTGGCGCCCTAACCACTAGGCTATCACAGCTTACAGGTACGCAGTAGTAAATTATAAAGCAGTCTATAAAATTAAAATTAAAAAGGCATATTAAACTCTCAGATACCGCAATGTACATTTTCACGTACTATCTGCCTCATATAACCTTTTTTAAATACCTACAACTCCGTAGGCCTTAAGTTTGTCCGGAAGGGATCACTCTTTAGCGATAAGGCCGCCTTGTTGTACCTACGTGTTCAACTTTAATTATGCAGATGTTTTATTTTTTACCTTTCGTTTTTGTAGTGTTTAATAAAGTATAAAAATTTATACAAACGATAATGCTGGGATTGTAACTGCCAAAAAACACATCGATCATAATACATTGAAGAAAGAACTCTTACGAGTACCTAGGTATGTCACACAGAAATCATAACAACGCAACGTAAATATCTGACACTATATACTAAAAGCAGAACTAACAAATCCTCTAGCATAGGGTTGCCATAAATACACTTAGTATAAGGATATCACTCTATTATCGTTATTTAAAAAATATTTATGAATTAACCAACAAAGGGCATACAATTAGGTAATAATTATAATTGTTAAGTTAATTCTCGTCTGGTGGGAGGCTGCGGCCGTGGCTAGTTACCACCCTACCGACAAAGATGTGCCGCCAAGCGATTTAGCGATCCGACACGATGTCGTGTAAAACCAATTAGGAGTATGGGTTTTCCATATCCCTAACAGGTTAGCCCGCTACCATCTTAGACTGCATCATCACTTACCATCAGGGGAGATAGCCGTCAAGGGCTAACTTGTAGTGGATAAAAAAAAGTTTTGGGGGAAGCCGTTAGTAATAAAATTGCTTAGTAGTATAATTATATGTCTGTAAAGTAATTTTCACTCATAACTCTGTAAAAAAGTACAATCTGTCTTAGGTAATTATTTCTACCAAATTCTTAAAATAAAATAGTTTTTCAATTATACCCAGATTTAAGACGATGATTGCATAGCTGGAATGGGCTGCTCAATTGGAAGCAATTTAAGTTACATAGATTTGCATTCGAAGATGGTATTGGGCTCACCTGTTAAGGGTATCGTAAAACCTATACTCCTAATTTCGAAGAAGTGTCGCCAAGCGATTTAGCGTTCTGGCAGAATATCGCGTAGAAACCAATTAGGAGTGTGGGTTTACCATAACCCTAACAGATTAGCCCGCTACCATCTTAGACTGCATCATCACTTACCATCAGGTGAGATTGCCGTCAATGGATTCAACTTGTAGTGTATAAAAAAAGCTTGCATTTCAAGTCATACGCGTATTATTACGAATAAAAACTACAAGTCCTGGGCACATGAACGTCCCGACACCCTACTCTAGCCGTAAATGAATTCCTCAGCGGGAGCTGTGGGCAAACGGAGCAATGTAAACAAAGCTAGCGCGCCGTACTTTTCGTTGCCTACTATAAATAGGTGCATTGCACTCGATAATCAACAATACAAACAGATGCGTGAAGCGTACGAACATCGGATTGGAAGGAAGATTTTTCGATAACTTATCTCTAGCCAGACAATATCTTGAATAATGCGCAGGAATCACACGTGTTTACACGAACTTATTTTAAAATATGTTAATTGTAATAATGTGAAAAATATAAGCACATGAACTCGAGGTCTAGATATGGCTATCTTCCAAACCATTGCCAAAGATGTTCTCTCCCGTTACCTGACATCATTATAAAAAAATACCACAAACTTAGACAAACTTTTCAACGTCTGTAATAATATGACATGTTTTCAAAAATCAAATTCAAATCTTTGTTCAAATAGTCCTTTAAAAGGCACTTTTGACGCATCAATAATTTACATAGTAGTGATTTGATTGTGATAACTACATTCGTAAACTTAAAACTTAAACTGTGAGGGTTCCAAACGCGCCCCGGTCTAAGAAGAAGCCCACAACAAACTTAGCCATGTAAATTTTCTATTTGTTACGAGTATCACCATCGTACATGCCACTTACAATTATATTAAGAGCTATCTTATTAGAGCAATTTTTTCTACCCATGCTTGTTTATCATTTTTATTTATTAAATGGGATGATGATTATTTTAGTCAAGTTAACGTTGTAATTGACATCTGCGTATATTCAGTACACTGGATGGAATCCCAGATCGTAGGAGAACGCAGTTAGGTCAGGGTATTTTTAGTAATCCGCCCTAGAACGATCCTAAATTGTTTTCCAGAAACTTAATGTATGGGACAACGTGTGAGGAGTACTAGGCATTCATATGGGTATAGGAGTTCGTTTCTCCAGCGTCAGATAGGGATGTTGTTACCTATAATGCAAACAAGGCATAGCCCATGTAGCTAAACGGATAAGTAACTTCTAGACTGCGCTGTCCTCATTCACAGCATATCTTATATTGAATTATTCTCAGCGATGAAATCAAATAACTGCATTGAAACCTTTCATTAGGATACAAGCATGAAGCTGTAAATGTACGAATTAACAATAGAATAGAATTTGTATTGTTAATTCTTGACGCCTTCGTTATGCATTGAATCTGTATGACGAAACTCCACTGTGATAAATAGGAATATTATTATGATTGAACTAGTTGTGCCCCTCGGTGTTTCTTGTGTTATATATGGATTGTAGCGTGATCCATCCACCAAATAGTCTTTTTTATATAATAAAAGGATCTTAAAACTATAATGAACTTCATACAGGTACTCTAATTAAAATCATTCCCAGATAACATTTCTGCCGCATACAACTTTGCTAGACAATATATTTATACTAATTAGACAGCTCTGCGTCTTTTTCCCTATACTTATAGGAGATTTTATCTTTCTTCTCTCTCAGGTAACGATATGTGTCATTATTTAAATTGTCCTTAGAATTTCACTCTCAAGTAATAGTGAAGAACTTCACAACTTAAATCGGACACCCGATCACGGTCAAACATACATACATACACTCACACAAACATATGAGGTTTCAGGAAGGCATTAAAACTTGATTTATTTAAATTGTGTCTTGACATACTAAGCGTCACTTACACTTATTAATTGCGGCCCAGCGGACCATAAAGCGTCGAATAACAATTTCGTACTAGTACGCAATTAGAAGTTAGAAAAGTTACCTCTATCATATTATAAAATCAACGCCAGTTTCATTCAAAGTGTCTGTAAGTTTATTTGGTTGTAAAGAATGACTGTCAAAGGCACGAAACAGTATTTACTAGCTAGTGCCCGCGACTTCGTCTGCGCAGGAATAGTAATTCGAGTAGCTTATATCAGCGTGTCGAAAAGAACTAACATTATGACATTAAAATTATCACGCAGACGGTAAATTTTTCCTGCTTACTTGACACTTATCGTCATATTTTGGTCAACTCCCACAATATCTTTATAAATTGTAGCCTATGTGTTATTCTGATGTATAAGCTATATTATTGTAAAGTTTCACAAAAATCCATTCAGAAGCTTTTACGTGAAAGCTTTAAACATTAGTAGGATCAACGCCATTTTCATTCAAAGTATCTGTTAGTTTATTTGGTTGAATAGAATGACTGTCAAAGGCAGGAAACAGCATTTATTAGTTCCAATAAGGACACAAACGACTCTAACCAGCCCTCTATTGTTAATTCGTGACACCTAGATTATGACTGTATAGAGGGCTGTGTCGCAACTCGAAACTATAAAGTTCACTCATTGTACCGTAGGGAGGACATTTTGTTTTGCAATCCGTACCTACTGGTTTGTATGTTCCTAATTATGCTAATTAAAGGTCCATTATAATTATTTCTTAGATTATTATACATGCATCATATTAGCATATCATAATCATAATCTAAGAAACAATTACATATTCCTATAATGAAATTATTATTTTGTAAGGTTTGAATAACTATAAATATTAAAAAAAATAGTTGCTGATTAAAAAGTAAAGCTCTTTTAGCATTATTAAAAAACTTTAGCTAAGTGCCTACGTCATTTATTTATAAGTGCATGTATAAAGGAAAGAAGTAAAATATGCGTTTAATACTTAAAGGTTTAATCTACTGTATTATTATACAGTATATTATACAAATAATTTTACTAGGAGCATACATACAAATTCTTATGAAATGAGGGTCAGTTTGGTTATAGTCGGGTCAATGTTACCATAAATCAAATGTGTTCCGTCTTTTCCCTTATACACCATATGAAGAGGTGTTCTGAATTAAATCTAAAATGAAATAATTGGTATGTAGGTAAATGTCACTTAAATTAGAAGCTCTCAGCATACCTACATAAATATTTAAATTACCGACTGAGTGTTTTGTAAACAATTTCAAAAATTAAAGTGCGTAAAAGATCGCTAACCTTTCCTAATTAGCGAATTAAGTAGGCATGTATACTTTCAGAGGACCCGTTTGAGGCGCAAATTAGCAAAAATCTAAATGTCAGCGGTAAACACCGTGCACTCACCTCGTTGTACAGCGACGTCATTTCGGAAGGTCACTAAAAAATCCGTAAGAATCCACAACCTATGCACACATATCACAATTTAAAAAGTCAACCAACAAATTCTAATTTAGAATGATATTTAGTTTGGAAAAAAAACTAAATGTCAAATGTCAAGTTTGAAGTTTCCCGCCAAATGCGCGCGTAAATAAAAGGCAAAGGAACACTTGTTATTCAGTCAGCGCGTGTGACGCGTTCAGAGTTTAGAACCGACACTGACGGCGCGCCATGGACTATGGCGGCGAACGGCTGAATGGGTGTCGCTCAGACGTGCTCAATGAACCATTCGAGTTCGTAGGTCACCGGTTGTACTGACCCCCGTGGTGTTTGATTCAAATTTCTCTACCCTAAAAACCTACAATGAATAATATTTATTCTATCATATAACTACAAGCAATTTGTTTTAGTTTCAAATTAAAGTCTTGATTTATATATCGATTTGCGAGTTATGAATGTTATGATATATAAATGACAGATGCTTTTTTTTTGATATTTTTAATCGATGTAGGTAAAAAATGAAAGGTTTAATAATGTATTTGATGGCATTTTTCAATTAGTCAAGGAGGAAGAGCTAAGCACCTTATTATGAGAATTATTTATGGTAAAATAATATGTGCAGTTTAAGACACTTAATAAATCAAAGATCTTACGTTTACTGCAAATAGAAATTTCACAGTAAAACTGAAGATAAGTGCATGGTTTAATAAACACAAAGAATTATGGAAAGACACTAGTGTACAACGACTTCCTACAGGCTTTAATACATTGGAAATTAATCACCATTCAACGGAGTTCAGAACATATGACATTGATGTAGAACCCCAAGAGATAATTGTGTTAAAAGGGGTCTGCATATACTGTTGGATAAAAAGGAAAGACTATTTATAAGTCATTTTGTAAATTTATAAAATTTAGCTTTTCATAGTATGATTCTCTAGAAATGAAGAAAGCTATTTCGTAAATTCTTACTTAGAATATTTAACTCTCAATTATTGTTAATATAGTAGAAATTACAATAAACGTGGACAAAAATTATCTTTAGGATTACAGAACATCGACTAAAGTTAGCAAACAAGTGTACGAACAGACACGTTTTAAAATTAATAATAATATTTGAATGGATTTAACAGAATCGTAATTTTGTATGAACATCAATGGTCCAGACAAATAATTACGGTCCAAGCATCCTATTCCCACGGCTTCTTGACTTTTGCTCGAAACGTTTAAAAGTTTGATTGACTCGTTCGTCGACAGCCAGTTACTGTTTCCAATTACGGAAACTAATTAGTGGAACTTGCACGCGAATAATATGAGTAGCGAGTGGCGAGAAACGACTCACATATTTTATTCATGCTTTTTTATTGTTATTGAGTTTATAAGTTTTTGTATATCTGTTTTTTTTTAAATATAAGGCATAATTAATTGTTTACAAAGTTGATGAATTATTTCATTTAATGCCATTATAACTTTAACTAAGATGAAACATTTTGCAATATTACGTTTAAATATCAATTTTTTGACAACAATCGAGGTGGTAACTACATTCGCTTCGAGGGTTCCAAATGCGCCCTGGTCTAAAATGAAGTCCATAGCTAACTTAGCCTGGAAAGCATTTATTTTTTATTATTTTTGACCACCCAGTAAATTCGTTTAGTCATGATCAACCCATTGCCGGCTCACTACAGAGCACGAGTCTGCTCTCAGTATGAGAAGGGTTTGGCCATAGTCCACCACGCTGGCCATATGCGGATTGGCAGACTTCACACCCCTTTGAGAATATTATAAACTCTCAGTCTTGCAGGTTTCCTCACGATGTTTTCCTTCACCGTTGAAGCAAGTGATATTTTAATGGCTTAAAAACGCACATAACTTTGAAAAGTTAGAGGTGCGTGCCCGGGTTCGAACCGACCTCTGATAAGGAGGCGGACGCCCAAACCACTAGGCCATCATCGCTTTCGTTTAGTAATTTGCTATAAAACTGTATACAAATATGTTATAATTAATTTCGCCTTTTAACCTATTCTATTAGCCTGCGACAATATTATTGGTTTTAATTCTAATGTTAAGATAATCTTCTGAACAAATATTAAATATTACTGGTCATGCTCTATCATTATGTTGTCTTTCATTTTATTTAATAATGAACATTGTTATGTTTAGGTAATTATTGCACGAATAGCTACTGCATCACTAAAATTGTGTCAATATCAGCAGCATTGCTCCATGATAAAATACATATATTACATAGGAGTGTATGTCATAATGTTATGTAAAAGTAAGTAAAATACACAAGTATGGGTGTATTTTTTTTAACCGCGTATGCAGCAAGACTGCTCTATTCTGTTCTGTTCGATAAATTATTTTGATATCTAAACTTATTTCGAGAAAAATTGTCGTATTCTGTAGATGTTCCGGTATTGGCAAAAAACATAGGCCCTATGGTAGCTCCATAGGCAAATTTTATTAATTAATAAGGCAAATTTTCTCCTTTACCAAGAATTACTGATATATCTATCTATATATATAAAAGCGAAAGGTCACTTACATACTTACATACTGATTAAACACGAGATCTCAAAAACTATTGTACGTATAAAGCTATAATTTAGCAAGTAGGTAGTTGATAGTTAAGAGATGTCAGCTAAGAAAGGATATTCGGAAATTCCACCCCTAAGGGGTAAAATAGGGGTTGGAAGTTTGTATGAAATTTCTTTGTTTTTAGAGTTAGAGACACAAAAATTTGCAATAAGATTAATAATAATAAATAAAAAACATGTACATCAATATTTTTTAAATGTTACCTTTTAAGGGTGGTAAAATAGGGGATGATAGTTTTTGCTTATTTTTTTATTATGAAGTCTACAAGCTTGAAATTTTGAAAATAGGTTTCTTTTAGGGCGTAAGTATAAGGTTAGATTTTTTTTTCATGCAAATCTACCCCGAAGGGGGTAAAATAGGGGTTTGAAGTTTGCATGAAAGTCCTATGTTTTTTAATTTAGAGACACGATAATCGGCAATTTGACATTTACCTGTAGCTTACTTTCTAAAGCAGGACATTGGCCGCACGGGAAACCTCAATCTCACGAGAAATCAGCAATTCTGCGCAGACGAAGTCGCGGGCAACAGCTAGTATATAGACATATAAAACTGTTTGAGAAAACAAAAAGGTATCGATCTATTTCATAACAAATATTGTGTCTTTAACGTTATTGTATGTTGGTTTTCCGTTATTATTAAATAACTAAACATGCGTTGTCGGTGTTTTTCTGTTTAGTAATATATTTAAAAATACATAGACCTTGATTAGTATATACATGTCAATATTACATTGCAAATTCGTCAGTTCATCGCGGATTACTATTTAATTAAGCTGATTGTTCCATATCTAAAAAATGTTTTATGACTAAACCGTCTAGAAAATAACACTTATGCTGTTAATAAAGCATTTTATAAACTTCCATAGCTCTCATTCACATGAATGAATGTTTTTTCAATTCATTAAATTCCTAATATGTAGGTATAATAAAATACGGGTTTTGAAATGTCGCAAATCACTTCCAATTAGCACATAAAAGATTGATTCTACATTTTATCGCATCTATACAGGCAGGCAAATGTTTTTCGTATGAGCTTAGCTGAATTTTAATTTGAGATAAAACCGTCTGTGAATATTCCAGTCCATAGATTACATCTTCTAAATCCTTAGTCATAATCTACCCATTGCCGGCGCACTACAGAGCGCGGATCTCCTCTCAATATGAGAAGGGTTTGGCCATAGTTCACCACGCTGGCCATGTGCGGATTAACAGACTTCACACGCGTTTGAGAACATTATGAACTCTGAGGCATGCAGGTTTCCTCACGATGTTTTCCTTCACCGTTGAAGCAATTTTGCTTTTGATTTTGCCATTTTCGATATAAACAGGAATTAATGAATATTAATAAAGAAGCTGTGAAAGCCCAGTGGTTTAGGTCGTCCGCCTCCTAATCAGAGGTCAGTGGTTCGAACCCAGGTACGAACGCACCTCTAACTTTTCGGAGTTATATGCGTTTTAAAGCTATAAAAATTAGCTTAAAAACGCAAATAACTCCGAAAACTTACAGGTGCCCGGGTTCGAAGTCATCATGAACAACCCATTACCGGCTCACTACAGAGCACGGATCTCCTCTCAGTATGAGAAGGGTTTGACCATAGTCCACCACGCTGGCCATGTGCGGATTGGTAGACTTCACACTCATTTAAGAACATTATGGAGGACTCTCAGGCGTGCAGGTTTCCTCACGATGTTTTCCTTCACCGTTGAAGCAAGTGATATTTTAATAGATTCGAAGGGTTCGAAGTTCCGATCCCTAAATACGAGGCGGACGTCCTAACCACTAGGCTATCGCAGCTTCCTTGAACTTTATGAGAGAATTTTTAGTGTTGACTTTTGCGTGAGTTGTCTGTATAGAAAGAATAAACCAGTATGTATCATCTAGTCAGCAATGAACGTGCATTGAAAATCGTATTACATTTGTGCGTAGTTGTCGCTTGTAATGACTAAGCTGGAAATGAATTTGCATAGTAGGTAGGCATCTCTCATTATGAACCTATTGGGAGTTGATGGGGGCGTTAAAGTATTGCAAAAGTTGTTGCACAGTTACGTACCGAGTTACGCTTGCCATTGTCCCAGTGGTAAATAGAGCGCAGCCTTCATGCAATGTAGCCGTCATATCGGTTACAGAAGCATATAGAGTATTGCGAAACTAGACATCTTAGCTTGGAGATGTAGCTATGTCTTTTTCTTGTAGTAGCTGCCGACGATCTCCTTGGCGCAGCGCGTGCGCTGTCGTATTATAAAGTTGGAGGTCCTGGATTCCATTCCCGTCTCGAGTCTGGTCTGGTGGGATGGACCACCCTATCGACAAAGACGTGTCGCCAATCGATTTAGCGTTCCGGCACTATTTCGCGTAGAAACCAATTAGGAGGTTTACCATACCCCTAACAGGTTAAACCGCTACCATCTTAGACTGCATCATGACTTACCATCAGGTGAGATTGCCGTCAAGGGCTAACTTGTAGTGTAAAATAAAAAGGTTATGGCATGGTCAATTTGGATTAATTTTGAATTGCCCGGGGTCCATTGCGAATAAATCCTATAGAATTAAGTGCATCCACTTTCGTTCGTCATTAAATTATTCGAATCGAAATGATTTTTCGTACTAACGAATGCCTCGAAATATTACATCAAGTGCAGTGTCCAATAAATACCAATAAATTAATATCTCTATAAAAAAACTACTTTCTCCACAAGTAAATTAATATTTGCTTAAATTGCTATATAATTCCATTCTTCGCAGATAGTAAAATAAAAAATAAAAACAAACTTATAAATATACAGGTATATAAAGACTAATAATTTTAGGACGTTATTTGTCTGTCAATTCTGTAGAACAACAATGAACAAAACAATTTTAACAAACAAATCTATTTATAAGCATGTCGATAATAAAAGAACTAATTATACCAGTATAAACCTACACACCATTATTCTTCAATCATTAGTGTATACGCACTGTAACACCACAATCAAACAATCTTACAGAAGACCAACGCTCTTCAACTGGCAATGCTGAGTGTGCCTGTAATGGATAAGTTGTAACAGCACCAGCACTAGATTATTTAGATTGATTTAAAATGTAACTTACAACTTGTCGCTGGCATGGATTATGAATAAATAAATAAATAAACTCACTTCACACTCCTCCACTGATCTTCATTATTTAAATTACTTATCACTTTATATTAAGTGATAAACACTTAGTTCATCTTAACAATTCAATAATTAATGAATATTCAATAAATAATACTCTGTAATTAAAAAATATAACATTTTAAGTACAGAGCCACGACAATTCTATATAAATACATTCAAGTTTTACACTAAAAGCAGGAATAAATGTAGTTTAAAGCTCAGACTTATCATCTTTTAGCGTTGCAGGTTAATAAACTTGGTAATAATCTACCGTCTACAGTAACTAACAGAACAATACAAACTGGTTATCTATTTATATAAAACAATAGCTAATACATTTTTCATGACCATCTTTTACCGTTGTGAGCTAATGTGAATGTTCAGCTTTTTACAGGTTTTCACAACGTTCACAAATGCCGCACATAAAAAAAACGCAATATAATCAACTACAAAAGCAACTATCGACAGCACCTCGCCCGCATCCACGCTAACTTAAACATAGTTCTGCGTTATAACAAATTTATTGCCCATCTGAACGGTTGTCAAACTATGAAAATACGCGGGGAGATAAAAACTGGCTTGGATTCTATCGATACGGAGCTATCCATCGCTTTCCCACGACAATGGGCGACTCCTACGTACTCGTAACAGACGTGGGAAAAAACACAAAGGCGGGCCGCTAGTTTATTGCCAATGTCGCTGAGAGCGCTTATGCACTACCTCAGATACAAATCCGAGAAGCTACGCATATAACATTCATCATCATGATCATGATCAACCCATTGCCGGCTCACTACAGAGGAATCTCCTCTCAATAAGAGAAGGGTTTGGCCATAGTCCACGCTGGCCATATGCGGATTGGCAGACTTTACACACCTTTGAGAACATTATGGAGACCTCTCAGGCGTGCATTTCCTCGCGATATTTGCCTTCACCGTTGAAGTAAGTGATATTTTAATTGCTCAAAAGCGCACATAACTTCAAAAAGGTAGAGGTGCGTGCCCAGGTTCGAACCTTCGACCTCTAAGTAGGAGGTGGACCACTAGGCTATTAACCTAATGGCACACTACTGATCGCTAACTATGGTTGAGTTCATAATTCACTCACTCAGCGAGCAAAGGAGATATTTACTGCGAGCATTTCTACGTGACCAAATAAGGATCAAAACTAGTTAGAATTAGAATTTGTGTCTCATGGTGCTGGACGGACCACGCAGCGTACCTAGTACCAAATATAAATCCTTCACAAGATCCATTTCCTGCTGGAAATGGATCTTGTGAAGGATTTATATTTACATCGATCGATATGGTAAACGTTGAAGCAACTCTCATTATAAGGATGACATCCAATTTCAGTCCAAGAATCGTCTCGAGATTCATGTTTCTTGAGAGTCCGATGTGTCATATGATGTAGTGCACAAGCTATCACTTATCATAATTTTACGGTAGAATGTAAACAAAATGAATCTATAATTTAATCAAATCAGCAGAAAAGAGCAGGATTAAAAAAACCGTTATTAATTCTCTATTCTCAACTTAAACAGGATGTGAGTAATTTATATGCATTTGCAGACAGAGGAATGCTAACCTGACATTAAACCAAATTACGCAATCGCAGTTCTCTAAGGTATTTACGGCGTAATTTTATTAGGCGTCTTTTCAGGGGTATTGTGTTAAAAACAAATTTTATTTAATTACTAAAATCCATCGTCCATCCATCCAACTCCTAACAAAAAAAAGTCGAACTGTGTGGACTGCGCGTGCGACTTTATGCCCACTATAAACCATCCGCTAAGACAAAATACGTAGTTAAAATCCGTTCATTAATAAAAGAATGCAGCAGACCAAAAGATAAATTATCTTCTATAATAAAATCTATTAAACTGCCATCAAATAAGGCCGATTGTCTTTAAGAAATTCGTGCTTCACCTTTATCAGATTGCCGATCGATATATCACCTAGTTAAGGTATATTTATAGGGGTACAAAATGGCCTTGGAATTTATGAGTCCAAATGGGATACGAGATGAGAAATTATGGTTAATATCTGACATTTAATTTCTAGTTAATTACATGGATTCATTATGATCTTGGGCGGAGTATTTCGTGACATTTTTTTATCTAACATTCGGTTGCTAGTTGTTAACTCATAGCTACCAAAGTTAATTTCTAACTATGTGCCTCATAAAAAAGCTTAGGCTGAGATCTTTAGATCACTTTATCCTGACAAGTAACTTGGCTGAACAGTCACGGAGAATATCAAATGGAGAAAGAATATATCGGACGTCAAAAATGACTAGATACAAAAAGAAACATGAGCTTCTGATATACCCCGAGTTGCAAAACCGTAGTTACAATGGCCGAGTAACATAGAAGGATAATGGAAAGTCGGAACCCAAAACAGATAAATAATAGAATTTCTATAAAAAAACAATCAGGTAACGACGGATTCCTTTATTGGATTGCCGATCAGCACTTAAGATTGTATTTACAGCGGTACAAATTCACTTATTTGTGAGTGCGAAAGGATACGAAATGGTAAGGTACGAGTCATCATCATGATCAACCCACCACCACGCCATCCACCACGCTTGACATGTGCGGATTGGCAGACTTCCCAGGGCTTTAAGAACATTATAGAGAACTCTCAGGCGTGCAGGTTTCCTCACGATGTTTTCCTAAACCGTTGAAGCAAGTGATAATTTAATTGCTTAAAAACGCACATTACTGCGAAAAGTTATAGGTGCGTGCCCGGTTCGAACCTCCGACTTCTGTTTTGGAGGCTGACGCCCTAACCACGAGGCTATCACAGCTTGTTACGAGTAGGTACGTACGAGTGTTAGGTACGAGTATATCTCGGTACAATTTGCACTCACAAATATGTTAGGAGAAAAGATAAGCCATATATCAAAATTAACTTTGAAGACCCTTTCTTGCCCAATACTCAGTGCTGTCCTATAAATAGGTGGTCCCAGGTTAGATCCTTGAATTTTCTTATTCTATTCTCAATGTGAAAATCGTCGGCTTTCATTTTAGTACACTAGAACATACCATTGCTAAGGTGAGTAGTAAAATAATCCAGTCGTGTCGAAGTACTAATGTAATTTGAGAACGTACTTGAACTTTAGATGTAACGTTATACCTCGATTGTAAATAGACCAATACCAAAGACAGTCTTGTTATTCCATTAGAAGTACTTGTCTTATTCATTTTGACGTCTCCAGATCCATTGTTATTTTCAAACTTACTGGTATATCGCGTTATATTGATTGTGATGATACTTTGATACTTTGGTAGTAAAGCTCGTGAAGGCGCTCTTGGCTCAAAAAATCTATATAAAGTGTTTATTTTTCACTATGTATTGCAATGCATTTCGGGTACAGCTAGTTTGTAATATGTTCTTGGAGTTAGGATTATATTTTAAACATTATTTCGCTTCAGGGAATGAAGCTAATACCGATTTGCGTTAAAATGAAATCTTACACGGACGGAATGTTACCAAAAAAAATATGAGCGAGTCATCCGTCTAAAGCCTTTAATCTGATTACAGAAAAAAAAGAATATTTCGGTACTCACCTCACGTGACTACGTATGTACAGATTCTCACGTGGTTCGAAACTGCAGGGTTTCGGCCATTGATACGAAACAAAGATACAGTCTTGCGTAAAGTGTGTTAAAATAATAAATGCACCAAGTAATTAAGCAATACTTAGATCATTTGATTGATAACCTTAGTAGAATATTTATTTTAGTAAAAAAATATCATTTTTAAACAGGTATTCGATCGCGCGAAATTTTTCAATATTTTCATTAATCCCCCCCCCCGGATGTACCCACGATAATAAAAAAAACCATATTTTCATTAACCCCCCCGTTAATTACGTTTTTTGTTTATTCGATCGCGCGAAATTTAACGAGTTTGATGATAGATGGCGCTTTTTATTTCTATGCAAATTGAAGTTATCTTATTATCTGTTATCTCACAGACGTCACTTTTTAGTGGTTAGATCGCATCTATTTATCACGAACTTCTGGGTTGGACAACAGCAGAATAGGTGAATTCCTATTAAAATAAAATTCTCTAAATATATGTTCTTCCGTACATCGGAGTGTATGTTGAGCCGTCGAACGTCGCAGTGTAACGAATGGGTTATACTAAGTGCCGGAGATGCGATCCGCACCCCATAACATCAGACATCTGGCAGAATGTACCGACATGATGAATACAAGCGACACAAATTTGCTTTCATGTAAACCTATATACAGGCATCACACATATACAGGCATCTATAAGGCGTTCATATAAAATTTTCATTATTCTTATTCGTGAGGTGATGGTGGTAACTACACGCCAACTTAAAACTAAAGCTAAGAGGGTTCCGTAGCCGGTTTTTTTTTATCACCATCTCACACAGTCAATAATAAATCATAATTAGCTTTATATTGTATATTTTACCGTTTGTAAAATGCTTAATATCGTAAATAATCGTCGATTCTGAGCCCCAAGTCATTCTCGTACGTGAGAAGAGGGCATTTATTATAGCTTTTACATTTAAAAGGAGCTGTGTATCTTTGGCTGTCTGTATATCGGCAGTTTCGGCAAACCGCGACGTTTAATCCGGTTTTTATGACAACTTTCTAGTGATTCCCGCTTCGGGGATCCTTAACAGTGCTAATGGATTTTATTGTACGGCACACTTGATTTGTTAATGTGTGCCAACAAGGATATTAAATTATCGCCTTATAAATAGCAGGTACAAAAGGAGGCAATCATAAAAGAAGAGGCCCGTTGACTACTCTGACGACTTAAAAATTAAAATTTATTTTTGTTTAAATAATCAATGAGATAGTGTGTTGTTAATATATAGTGGTTTGTTTGTATGTCTATTTAAAGCACGCAGCAATATAGAAAAAGATTTGCGTGTTATTTCACACGGTTTGTAGGTTTGACGACCTCCGTGGCGCAGCGCGTGCGCTGTTGCATTTTAAAGTTGGAGGTCATGGGTTCGATTCCCGGCCCGAGTCTGGTCTAGTGGGAGGCTTGGGCCGTGGCTAGTTACCCTACCGACAAAGACGTGTCGCCAAGCGACAGTGTAGAAACCAATTAGAAGTATGAGTTTACCATACCCCTAACAATTTAGCCCGCTACCGTCTTAGACCGCATCATCACTTGTCGTCAGGTGAGATGCAGTCAAGGGGTAACTTGAGGTGAATAAAAAAAACAATCCAAAAGTGACATGAACTACGTCCTAGAACAGTGAGCTTTTGGTTTGGGACAGAGCTGAAGCGTTTTGAATTAGTAGGGAAATAGCGTTACAATACCTAAAACTTAATGTAAGAGTGTGTATGCCCGGTATAGTTTGCTATAGCAAACAAAAACTCGCATTCTTTGAAACTGTTCATTAAGATCAGCCTCTGAGGACGCCAATTGCTCCTATATTTTGTAAAACGTTAACTAAGAAAGTTACACCATAGTAAATTAAAGCAACTTAAGCTTAGAGTTAACCAATTGTATTTCCTCTGGTATATCAATAATTGTTTACTAAAAATAGCTGTTAAAAATAAAGAACGTCAGAATCCAAGGGTGACAAGAGGTTGTACCCCATGTTTTCAGCAAATCTAGCGAGTGGGACATGCTCTGGTGGTTTTTAGTTCGGGTATACCTCAACGATAAGGGGGGGGGGGAGTCTGGGAGGGGAAGCTTTTCCACCACGGGAAAAAAAAGGGGGACAAGAGGTTAGAATTTGGTCTCTAAGTACATATGGACTTATACGTGCTTTGCAGACCATGTTAACCCCCATCATTGTCTCATAATAAAGATCATTAGGTGTTATCTGAGTTTGCCAACCCGCCTCGAAGCAGCGTGATCGGAGTGGGTTCTAAATTTCACTATGAGAGATATTGGTGCTAATTCTTTTGAAGACAAATCTACTATTGAAACTATATTGACAAGTCGAAGAAGAGTGTCATCCTTTTCTAAATAGAACACAATGAAAGGGAGGAATCCATTTCGATATTTGCCAAGTTCAGTGTAGATATTGATTCATAACAGCATTAGTAACAGAACCTGTATATACGAGTATCTGCAATGATAACTGTATTCGGCTTAGACAAACATTATATCGTAATATTTTTAATGCTAATACAGTGTATCGATTGGTGTATCGTGTGAAATAAATAAACCGTGCCCAGTAATTTGGGACTATATAGTTAACTTGGCTATAAATTATTAAGTTTATTTATTTATTAGGAAGCCAACGTTGTATACAATGTGACTGCTGACTTATATCCTATAGCACAATTTTTAACATAATATCTTTTACTGACATACGAGTAGTATACCCCATTTAAGGGCTAACTCAACATGTAATTACAACCTTATTTTCACTAAGGAAACTATTTTTTGACATACTATAAACTATAAAAAAATAATAAGTTTCTCTATCTTTCGAGTGAATCTCTTCGTACGCCATCGATTGTAGGTAACCATTTATTGTGTGCTTAACATATGAATATGAAATGTTTGCGGCCATTCAAAAGCTTATCTCGTTTTTATTATACTTTAATTGTAAAAGACAGCTAAGGTGACGTATTTCTTTTTGTTTGGCAGGAGACCAAGTTTTTGACGACCTCCGGTTATGCAGTGTCGCATTATAAAGTTTCATGTTCTGGGTTCAATACCCGGCTCGAGTCTGGTCTGATTTGAGGCTTTTTACCAACAAGGTTTTTTTTTTAAATTAAAATATCACTTGCTTCAACGGTAAAGGAAAACATCGTGAAGAAAGAGAGTTCTCCATAATGTACTCAAAGGCGTGGGAAGTCTGCCAATCCGCACTTGGCCAGCGTGGTGGACTATGCCCTTCTCATATTTAGAGGAGACCCGTGCTCTATAGTGAGCCGGTAATGGGTTAATCATGACCAGCAAGGACCCGACAAAGACTTGTCGCCAAGTGTTTTAGAGTTCCGGCACGATGATACGTAAAAACCAATTAGGAGTGTTTACCATACCCCTAACAGGTTATCCCGCTACCATCTTAGACTGCATCATCATCAGGTGATAGCCGTAGCCGATAGCAAGGGCTAACTTGTAGTGTATCAAAAAAAGGCTTGTAATTACTATTATGTACCATACATTCATTGTACACCTAGGAATGAAAATTACTTATAATAAATATTCTAGTTTCAATACTCATAATTTAAAAATTAAATTTTCCCGAGAAAACCTAGTGCTTCTCGATAAGGGATAAAGTATAAAATTTTAAATCAGTGTACAGTATTAGAATTTTATAATATTAATAGGAAAAAAGATTCAGTCTTAAATCTTAAACTACGTAAATGAAACTTTGATATCGAAGTGTCCTGTAAACTATATTAATATATATTTGGTAATTTTATATTTATACCCTATCATTAATAGGTAATATTAGACCATTTCTTCAATCGAAGGTTGACGACCTGCGTGTCACAGTGCGTGCGCTGTCGCATTATAAAGTTGGAGGTCCTGGGTTCGATTCCCGGCTCGAGTCTGGTCTGGTGGGAGGTTCGGCCACGGCTAGTTACCACCCTACCGACAAATACGTGTCGCCAAGCGATTTAGCGTTCCGGCACAATGTCGCGTAGAAACCAACCTAGACAGCATCACCACTTACCATCAGATGAGATAGCCTTCAAGGGCTAACTTGTAGTGTATAAAAAAACCTACTTCAATTTCTCCACTTTTCTAGAATTTTGGCAAAATAAGCATAATTTACTGTATGTAGTAGATCAAGAAACGTCTGTTTGTATCAAATCATGATATAAATAAACTGTCTGTAATGACTACATTACTTAGTTAGCTTTCTTTACTCAAATTTCCATTGCTTCAGTTTTATCTTATTATCGCATCGATCTAACATCGATCTATCAGCTAACACAATGGCGAGGAAAACTCGGGCCGTGGCAGCCATTTGCATGTAAACTGTACTTAGTTAGCATTTACTACCAGTGTACCCACATTATACGTTATTGGCGATTCGAAACTAAATTACAGATTAGATTGCCTGATACATTTAGGTAGGTACGCATTTAAGTTAAAACGTAGTTTGGCTGCGACTTGAGGAGATAAGATATCTAAACTACCTTAGAACTTTGATGAATACTGCACGAACTAAGTAGAACGTTTACTACTGGGCTTGAGTCCAGTTTCTTCAACATGATCAACCCATTGCCGGCTCACTACAGAGCACGGGTCTCCTCTCAATATGAGAAGGGTTTGGCCATATTCAAATTCAAAATAATCTTTATTCAAATAGTCTTTTAAAAGACACTTTTGACGCGTCAATAATTTACATAGTAGTTATTTCATGTTGATAACTATATTCGTTAACTTAAAACTAAAGCTATGAGGGTTCCAAACGCGTCCCGGTCTAAGAAGAAGCCCACAACTAACTTAGCCGGGTCATAGTCCACCACGCTGGCCATGTGCCGTGTGAGGTCGGCGGTTCGAATCCGAGCACGCACCTCTAACTTTTCGGAGTTATGTGCGTTTTAAAAAAATTAAAATATCACTTGCTTCAACGGTGAAGGAAAACATCGTGAGGAAACCTGCACGTCTGAGAGTTCTCCATAATGTTCTCAAAGGCGTGTGAAGTCTGCCAATCCGCACATGGCCAGCGGACTATGGCCAAACCCTTCTCATATTGAGAGGAGACCCGTGCTCTGTAGTGAGCCGTTAATGGGTTGATCATACGTATTTCATATATTTTCTTACACCATGTATACAGGTAGCCTGCCAAACCGAATTAGAGCAGCCTAGAGGCAGAATTCCTCATATACGACTACGTGTGCCCAGCTGATAATATGCTGAAGATGATAAAGCACTTAGATAGTTGCACGATAATTCCGGAGTGAGCATCTATTTCCCCAGATACCAGCCAATAGACAAATGGCGTTTGATACCAATTGGCGCACACATTTTACGGCTTATCTTAGCCCGCGATCAAACAAATTGCTCTCCGGTCCAACCATTAATTATTTTTATCAATGCACTTAGAATTGCATCGGCCATCTTTGTCAATATGACCACTTGTAATAACCACAAACACTCGTAACATATTAAATAGAGAACTATTAACTTTTTTTTTATTCACCACAAGTAAGCCCTTGACTATCGTCCCCACCTGATGGTAAGTGATGATGCGGTCTAAGATGGTAGCGGGCTAACCTGTTAGGGGTATGGTAAACCCAACCCCTAATTGGTTTCTACACGATATTGTGCCGGAACACTAAATCGCTTTGCGACATGTCTTTGTCGTAAGGTTCTTAACTAGCCACGGCTGAAGTCTCTCACCAGACCAGACTCGAGCCGGGAATCCAACTCAGCACCTCCCAATTTTGTGCACGCAATGCGCCACGGAGGTCGTTAAACAATAACTTAACATAAGCTACATGTATGTTTTATTGCCACAAATACGTGCTCCTGATTTTTAAAACTAAGCAGCAGAAAAATGAGAGATCTTCTGATAAACTATTTCGTTTCCATAACTAAATAAGTATTCAGAGGAAAAAAAGAAAAGTCAAAATAATCAAAATACTTTTAGTAAAGAAGCATTTTGTGATATCACTTTTTGAATTTAATTAGTAAAGTATCATTGTAACGAGATTGGCATCTTTTTCAGCGCAGAACTAAGTCTATAAGATTATTTTTTATCCAATTGAGAGATCCATTGAAGTGTAACGTTATTCCTAGGAAAACTATCGTAAACATCTTCCGATCAATAACATAGATAGGTAAAATATGATATTTTGCGAAAGTTTTTTTGTTGTATATTCCACTAGTTGCATTTCCTATTACTCAAAGTATATATACATTGGTATATATTTTTCATTTTTATTATTTTTGTACCAAATTAGTGATATCAAACACAAGTTATAGAAGAAGTATAGGTACAAAGGAAAGCTTATCTGTATAAGAGATCTTTTCCAACTACCGTCAGATGTGAGTAAGATCATTTTATAAAGTGTAATAGGTGTAGTGTAATAGTGGAAAGGAAAATATACTTTGATTAATAGATTTAAGTAAGTCAAAATAATGTCATTGCATAGCCAATACATACTTGAAAATTTAATGTATGTCCAGAGAAATATAAAAAATTTAATAACAAATGCCATTGCAACAATCTTAACATCAGAAGTAAAAATAAACTTGTGCTGCACGCTACTAGACTACAAAAAAATTAGAAATTCATTTAAAGGTAATTGTATACAGTTTTATAACAAATAACCAAATTAAATTTCTGGGATGTCTCTCAATAAGTTCAAAGTTTATATAAAACGTAAGCTTGTAGAAAAGTCCTACTATAGTGTAAAGGATTATGTAAATAATAAACAAGCATGGGTGTGAAATATTGCTCTAATAAGATAGCTCTTAATATAATTTTAAGTGGTATGTGAGATGGTGAAAACAAAAAGAAAATTTGCCTGGCTAAGTTTGTTGTGGGCTTCTTTTTAGACCAGGGCGCGTTTGGAACCCTCATGGCTTTAGTTTTAAGTTTACGAATGTAGTTATCAAAATTAAATCACTACTATGTAAATTATTGTCAAAAGTGCCTTTGAAAGGACTTTTTGAATAAAAATTAAAATTTGAATTTGAATAGTTAATTTTATTAAACAGCCATACCATAAGTATAAATAAGTCACAAAATTACGTTTTCAGCTAAATTTAAGTTATTGATCGAAGCAACACGTTACAAAAGAAAAAATACATTTAAAGTAATACAATGTCTTTTGACTAACGACTAAAAACTAAAGGAAATAACGAGGTCCCGTGGGACTTGCGCCTTATCTGACGGAGCACGGCGCTCTCGTACATTTCTGTGTGTTTAACATTTTTCCTCCAGTCCTTCGCTAATGAGGTGATTGTAGATATTTTAATGAACCGGCTATTTGTAGCTTAATGCTTCTCTCAGTAGCGGTGATAGCCTAGTGGTTTGGGCGTCTACCTTCCTAATCAGGGGTCGGCGGTTCGAATCCGGGCACGCACCTCTAACTTTTCAGAATTATATGCGTTTTAAAAAATTAAAATATCACTTGCTTCAACGGTGAAGGAAAACATCGTGAGGAAACCAGCACGCCTGAGAGTGCTCCATAATGTTCTTAAAGGCGTGTGAAGTCTGCCAATCCGCATGTGGCCAGCGTGGTGGACTATGGCCAAACCCTTCTCATATTGAGCGGAGACCCGTGCTCTGTAGTGAGCCGGTAATGGGTTGATCATGATGATAATGATGATGATATATGTATATAGATTTTACGTATCACAATCAGAATAGGTTATAAGGACCGAGTCGCTAAGGGGGAAGGATGTGTGTAGGTTCGTGTGTTTTTAATAGTTGTTTATGTGTTAACACCCTAACGATGAGATAACCACGGCCTCCGTGCGCTGACGTATTATATAGTTGGAGGTCTTGGGTTCGATTCCCCGCTCTGGTCGTTCCCCGTTCGAGTCTGATCTGGTTGGAGACTTCGGCCGTGGCTAATTACTACCCTACCGACAAAGACGTGTGACGTGTACAAACCAATTACGAGTATGGATTTTAACATACTATACAATAATTATTTGTGTGCGAGCTGGCTGATGAACGCACAGTGCATTTTTTGAACTTGAAGAACCATGTGGAAGACTGCCCACACAAGTGAATAACGCTAAACTTGTTTCAGCGGACTACATTTTTTGCGTGATATGGCCAATTGTTGTACAAGATAAAAAAAAAAGCCAGGAAACCTTACTAATTGTTGTCACATAGTTTTTCAAATCTACATGTAAGTATATCTTGGAGATGTCTATCAATAAGTTCAAAGTTTTAATAAAACGAAAGCTTATAGAAAAATCATATTACGATATTAAGGATTATATAAACGATAAAAAAGCTTGGGTGTTAATTGCTAAACTCCATAGATAATATAATTTATTTATTTGTTGTGTAATATCTTAGATAAAATGAGTTTCAATTTTTTTGTGAAAAACGGCAATTTCAAACTTTAACTCCTTATTTATAACATATTATATAAGGAAATGACTGCCTAAGGGCGCCTCCTTTGAGGCCGAACCTCGGTTTAGGCGACGTTTGGGGGTCGGACGGTGACAAAAAACACAGGTATGTCTGCGGGGCACAGCTAGTTTCAAACTGGCTTTACCGTTGTTTCCACTAACTAACCGCAACAATTACCCATCAAAAGAAACCTAGATCTGAATCTATTTAAAAAAAATAAGAATGAAGAATCCGCTATTGGGCCACTTCTTGGTGATTGGTGAACAATAATTACTCACGGGAACCCTTGGGCAAAGTTAAATGACTAGTAATATAAAATCCACGAGCTACTATAAGTTAAATTTCGTCCCACATACATTCAAAACCATCGAACAATTCCTTTTAAGGAAATAACTAAAAAAAGTATCTAGTTTTTGCTAAAATACCAATAAACATGAATTAAATAAAAGATAAATTCTTTATCATCGATCCAAAATTGCATACCTAATGAAAACGTAAAGTTTTTAATCTATATCTCTATATATATAAATAAAAGAAAGTAGCGTTAGTTGCACTATTTATAACTCAAGAACGGCTCTTTAATGAAATGTTTTTTTTGTGAAAAATTTATCCGTCAAAACATTAGTCTAGCCGTTCATTCGAAGATACATTTGGTTAAAAACTCAAACATATTCAAGGAGTAGCTAAATATTATAATAGCCACAAATATGTCACAAAAATGTAATTTATATTAGTATTCATATAAATTACATTTTTGTGACAAAAAAACGGTACGAAGGAAAGCCATGGGCGTTTCTTTAGCTCCATGCCTTGAATACCATGTTTAATTGTCAGCGTTAGGGCATTTTTCGTAGATCCCGGAGCTTCTCACTGTTTTATGCTGAAGGTGGCCACCGAGGTGGTTTTACCTCATAGCTTTAGTTCTAAGTTTACGAATATAGTTATCACCATGAAACAACTACTATGTAAATTATTGACGCGTCAAAAGTCCTTTTTAAGGACTATTTGAATAAAGATTATTTTGAATTTGAATTTGATGTCGCATAGAAACCAATTAAGAGCGTGGGTTTACCATACTCCTCATCACTGACCACCAGGTGAGATAGCCGTAAAGGGCTAACTTGTAGTGTATTTAAAAAAAAGTATCTCGGTTGGAGATTTCCCGGTTAAGTTCAGAGTTCAGAAAAAAAGGCCATTTTTCATGCTCCTAACACTCCTATGAGAAAAGAGGCCTCACATTGTCTGACTATAAATGCTTTACGTTTAAGGCTTTTAATATCTACTTAATGCCATTTAATTAGTAGACATTATTCTTAGCGCTAGAAATAATACCAATAAAATTGCTCACAAATTACACTTATTGAGTCATGTGCTCCAAATAAATTTCATGAGAGCAAATTACTGGCACATAAATACAAATTGGTCATCATATTCGTTTCTGAATAATTCTATAATTGTATAGCATTATGGACTCAATAAATTAGTTAGATCTATCATTTCTCATCCTTACAAATATTGCAGAAGAGATTGTGTGTTTGTTGGTTTGTTCTTCGAAATGATCGAAAAATCGTTTTAATCGTTTTAAGTTGATCGACCACCCAGACGCCGTGGGGTCTTATTAGTGAGAGATTCCGGGTTCGTCTCCGGCATGGTTCACTTGGGAATTAATAAGTACTTCTTAGTATGCAATATGTTTTTTCGATTATTGTGCTCTCGATCCTAATAATTTCAATACTATGTAATGTTTTTATTGCATCTTGGAGCGAAACGAATTTGCGAGCACTTAATACGATGTTTCTAACTTCAAAGCTAATTATAATTCATTATTGACTATGTGAGATGGTGATAGATAAAAATATATATTGTGGGCTTCTTACTACACCTGGGTGCGTACGGAACCCTCCTAGCCTTTGTTTTAAGTTGACGAGTGTAGTTATCACCATCACACAAAAATATATTATATTATAAATAAACCCTTCATATATGCCTGTTATATTTTTACATGAATCAATCTATATTGAATTACAATTTTGTACTTTGTAAGTCTTCAAAAAGTTTTATTTGTATTCTTATTATTTTGAAATATAGTTAATATTTTGAATCAACGTGTGTAACTTTTGTAATCAACTATGTTAAACTTATCCAGTCAAAAGCCAACGGTGTAAATAGGTATACTGTTAATGCTACAGGTAAGTGATTAAAACACAATAATAATACAGTAGCCGATGATGATCTAGTAAATAATAAATAAGTTAAGAAAAATGTTATTTTTCGTTTTGTCTGTTTTATCTGTCTATGTGTCACCGGGAGCACGACGTAGACGCGCATCCTCTCCGGCGTCGTAGGGCGGGGCGCAGGCGACGGGCGCACGATCGCCGCCTGCCCCCCTGATGAGGAGCTCCGGGTGACGGATGACAGGTATCCTCACCCGTCGAGCCTAATCCTCGGGTTTTAAGGCGCGCCTAATGTTCCTGGCGCGCCTCGAATGGAGTTAGGGGACCTTGATCATAGGCCCCCGGAGGGGCTTCCTCGACGGACGCCGCTGGATGGGTTGCGGTCGAGTGCGCGGGTGTTCCCGTGACCAATGATCCATTCCGATCTTCCAGAGGGGATGCGTAAACGCAGCGGGAAAAAAAATCTGTCTATGTGTCATTCAGAAACTATCAAAATTGGAATTTATATAAAAAAAAATCTCTTTTTGAAATACCACAATAACGAGAGTACAATCTGATTTATAAATCTTGAACCAGTTCTTATCAACAAATACAGATTAGAAATGAAATGTTAAAGAAAGAAATCTTTCATCTTTCTACTAAAATCAAAGTTCAAAACGATCCCACAATCAAACCAAACAATAAACTCAAAGGCAACACAAATAGCATTGAACATCAAATAAATAACATAAAGGCAATAGACGACATTCGATCATGGGATATGTCTGAAAAGCTGTTTGCACAAAAACCAATGCGTCGCGGAGAAGTTTTACGGAACTGGACCACCGGGGCTGAAACATTGTTGAGCACGTGGCAAAGCGCGTGCGCTGTCGTATTCGGTTGATCGCTGTGCTAAAATATTTACGTGCTATATAATACTAAACTATATCTTACTTCATCATGATCATCATCATCATTTCAACCGATTGACGTCCACTGCTGGACTGGTCTTTTATAGGGAGTTCCAATACTGCGACTCGTCTGATGTCGTCTGTCCACCTTATTGGGGTTCCACCAAGGCTACGTTTACCGGTGCGGGGTCGCCATTCCAGCATCTTGGGACCCCAACGTATATATATACTATATCTTACTTAATGTCGTCGAATTTAGTAAGATATAGTTTGTTATTCAATCACTCCCTGGTACAGTGTTGAGGGCTACGGTCTTATAAGTAAAAGGTCCCTGTATATCCTGTCGGTTTATATCATATTTGGATCTCTGTCCTGGGTCCGATTCCCGGCTGCAGTCTGATCATACGAAACATACACAAAGACGTACCAACTTTCCCCGTTATAATATTAATATGATAATTTCTCATAAGAAAAATGTTACTATTTCACAAACGAATACTTTGATGATAAATAAACACTGTATATTCTAAATTTCTGTATATTTTATTAATTTATGTAATTAGTCTTATAAACGATGAAATAATTATGACATAATACTAGATAATATATATACATATATATATTGACATTTAGATAATTATTTGAGAGTACTCTATTGTTGTGCGCCAGAAATGGCTGGACGTATTCGCAACGTGTATAAATAAATAAATGAAATGAAATGATAGTAGTTGGACTGAGATTAATCTGTTCGATCCAAAGACTTAGGTATATAGTCATATATATGTCTTATTTATTTATTTATTTATTTATACAACTTTATTGCAAACAATAGGACATAACATACATGAAAATTACAAAAACAATTAGCAACTGGCGACCTTATCACTAATAGTGATCTCTTCCAGGTAACCATTTCGTAGAAGCCGATGAATTAAAAATTACACGGAAGTTGCATATATATATATACATACATCATGTTCAACCCATTATCGGCTCACTACAGAGCGCGGGTCTCCTCTCAATATGAGAAGGGTTTGGCCATAGTCCACCACGCTGGCCATGTGCGGATTGGCAGACTTCACACGCCTTTGAGAACATTAAGGAGAACTCTCAGGCGTGCAGGTTTCCTCACGATGTTTTCCTTCACCGTTGAAGCAAGTGATATTTTAATTGCTTAAAAACGCACATAACTCCGAAAAGTTAGAGGTGCGTGCCAGGATTCGAACCGCCGACCTCTAATTAGGAGGCTGACGCCCTAACCACTGGGCTATCACTGCTCACACACATACACACTAATAACTACATGCTACTACATATATAAAATAATAACAATACAAATAATACATATCTAAAGTATAATATATACATGAAATAAATATACAAACATTACGTTAACAAATATTTACAGAGACAGAAAATGTTGTCTCACACGGGCTTTAAATATCGCCAACGATTGCGAGCGCCGAACATGATCTGGAAGAGCGTTCCAGAGCGTTGCTGATCTTAAAGTAAAAGAAGCCAAATAACTTGGGAAGTTCGATTTGCACATCCGAAGCTTATATTCCCTTGAGGAGCGCTGGGAGGTGAGAGATGAACATGGACTTAGAAAACTAAAACGTTCCTTAAGGTAGGGGGGAGACCAAGGATGAAAAAGGATACAGTAGAGTAAAGAAAGGATATGAAGATTACGCCGATGCCTTATGGGTAGCCAATTAAGTTTCTTACGATATTCCGAAATATGATCATATTTCCTAAGACCAAATATGTCTTAATTAAATATAAACAATAATATATATAAAACAATAACAGCCTGGTATCTTTTCTATTCCACTTGGTTTAATCAAGATTGTTAAGCTTCTAAATCGCCCACCATTTTGTTTCGGTGCATTTAGTCTACTCCGAGGGTAGTTGCTCGATGCTTTGGTGATTGAGACGCGTTGTACACAATTGTTTGGGGCTTCGGAACAACATAACGGGTTGTAAGTGGGTCAGCATGCTTCCTCGCGAAGGTTCATTCCCAACTCCATTATACAAATGGGTGTACCTTTCAGAAAGTTATGGTGAATGCAGTCTTACGATATAATATTCTAACACTACTTACATATAATAACACCGTACTTCGTGTGTGTCATATAGACATTATAAAGTACTGAACGCTAAATAGGTCTATTATTATAAAATGAGCATACTTAGGAACCGATTTTTTTTTAACGTACATATAAATTTACATGGCACTGAATTAGTTTTAGAACGCATGCATATATAGTGCAAAAAGCTACATAGTACTGAGTTGATGGTGATAACTACACTCGTAAACTTAAAACTAAACAACATATGTTTTTGTGTCTAATACATAAATAAATAACACTATATTCAATCCGCTATCTGTAATTTTTGTGTTAGATTAATTCTTAATTTTGGTCGTAATCAGGCATTAAAATACCTTCATAATGGTTAATATAGACGTCTTTAGATACAATGGCCGACTTTCACGGAAAGCGTAGAGTTAACGAAAAAAGGTTTAAACATAAAAAGTTAAAACTAAATCGAGCGTGCGAACAGCTATTTTCACGCCGAAACTTCTATAGATAAAGTATTGAGCGTAAAAAGGTCGTTTATGGGAAATTGAAATTCCCATAGAATATTTAACAGTACTAGTTAATACTTTTTAACGCAGCTTACCATGCAACAGCTGACTGCCTCGTTTTACAGTGGTCAGTATTGTACGTTATGAGGTCTTGGGTTCAAATGTAGCGCCACCAAATCATCAAGACAAATCAATCTAATAACTAGTCATCTAATAGTTGAGCTGAAGTGAAAATACATCTACACACACAATATAGACATAAAATTGCCCAAAACTAGAACAAATTATGGCATTAAAACAATACAGGTTGAGGGAGCACAAATGTATAACTCCGACCCCCCGTTATCCCAAACGTCGCCTAAGCCGAGGTTCGGCCTCAAAGGAGGCGCCCTTAGGCAGTCGTTCCCTTAGTTTCTTCGAGCCCTAGGGTTCAAAATTTCATCTGGCAGAGCTTCAGAGCTCCAATAGGATTAGTACAGCTAATAGACAGTCCGAAAAAAAAAAATGTACTATCTACTTAAAGAGATATTCTGCGAAAAGTCCTGTGTATCTTTCAAGAAGAAACTTAAAAAGCATTGTTTAAATTTATGAATGCGCCACTTTTGGCCTACTATTTCTATATGTTAACTATTTTTATTTTATTTTGTTAATTTCTCATTAAGTGAAATTGTTTCTTTTGAGAATCTTTAAACCTAACTTTTGCATATACATCTGGTAAATATTAGATGATGATATAGCTTACAACACCTACATCCAATATGGCGGAATCCCAAAGATGGCGGACCAATTATTTTGCATGCGACCATTTTAAAGCTATCAAATTAAAGGACTTACTGTGATGAATTTGAAAAGCCTGTCTTTATGTAATGCTTATTAGCTTTTCCGTTTCGACTCATTTATCGCGACCTTTTCAGGTTTCTCGTAAATTATTACTAATGCGCAAACATAAATTCAGGCACGTGTGCAAAAAGCTTAACAATGAGTATTGTCTGTGCTTGGAACAGTGTTATAACCGTACTGGATGTGGCTGAAAAGATTGATCGTGTTTGAGCTGCACTTCGGGAGTCCCAGTATTCAGGAATGAGGACAATATTTTTTTCACTACAAGTTAATTCTTGACGGCTATCTCAATTGTTGGTCAGTGATGATGCAGTCTAGGATGGTAGCGGGCCTGTTCGGGGTATGGGAAACCCACACTCCTAATTGGTTTCTACGCGACATCGTGCCGGAACGCTAAATCGCTTTGTGACTCGTTTTGTCGGTAGAGTGGTAACTAGGCACGGCCGAAGCCTTCCAACAGACTACACTCGAGTTGGGAATTGCCCGGCCCGTGCCCGGATTCGAACCGCCGACCTCTGTTTAGGAGGCTGACGCCTTAACCACTAGGCTGTCACCGCTTCGCAACATTTTGTTAAACATGCCACTTCCATTTCCAACGTCTCCACGTGAAGGAAATGAACTTGAACCTCACGACGCTTGAACTTCCGTGTTGAGTACAGAGCGCATGCGCAAAAACACAAACCCTGCTTTTGTTTTATCTAATTACTTCGATAGTACGCAAAATGGTTGTCCATTGTTCATGTGTACGAATTGAGGGCATTGTCTTTTTGCTATTAATAGATAGTGTATGGTTTAACAAATTCTCCCGCAACCTATGCGCTCTTCTTCGAAAGAGGAGACCTAAACATATCCTTCATGACCCTGACGATCAGATGACTACTGACAACATACTCGTACCACCTATCACACAATCATACGCTACACACAGTCTTCGCCGGCGAAGACGAGGTCCCCGCTACGGACGGAGACGTACGGACCACTCACTGTCCGACCCCCCGTTATCCCAATCGTCGCCTAAGCTGAGGTTCGGCCTCACAGGAGGCCCCCTTAGGCAGACGTTCCCTTAGTGTCTTCGAGCCCTAGGGCTCAAAATTTGTTCTGGCAAAGCTTCTTTTCGAAGCTCGCCAAGCAGCCCGGTTACGCTGTGGCAACCAATAGGGTATACAGCTAATAGTCAGTCCGAAAAAAAAAGCAGTTTAACAAATTTTGTCATTTTTTTATTTATCCAACACAAGTTAGCCCTTGACGGCAACCTCACATGATGGTAAGTGATTTTGCAGTCGAAGATGGTAACGGGCTAACCTGTTAGGGGTATGATAAATCCACACTCCTAATTGGTTTCTACGCGACATCGTGCCGGAACGCTAAATCGCTTGGTGACACGTTTTTGTCAGTAGGCTAACTAGCCAGACCAAAACCTCCCACCAGACTCTCTAACTCTCAAACTCGAGCTGGGAATCGAACCCCAAACCTCCATTTTTATAATACGTCAGCGCACGCACTGCACCACGGAGGTCGTCAAAATCCTCCTGACTATGCACTTGGCTCTAGCCCGTGCAAAATTACACAAATTATACCTTAAAAAAAAAACCGTAAAAGAAGTGATTTAAAATAAATATAGAAGAAACATAAAAGCAATGTATTATTTGAAATATTATATAAGTCCTATTTTCTTAATATCTATATTACTTTACATGTTCTCATATTTTTAATAATATTCATACATATAGGGTATCATAATGATATAAACGATAGGAGTTTCGGTATAACAGGATTCCTTATCCTCAGCTTATTTACCCAACCCATTGCTTACAGGACTCCTTCGCCACGCTACGCTGCATCAATGCGGGCTATCAGTAAAATCCTATTTACTTGTTATTTTAAGGTACAACGAAAAGTAAAATATTCCTATACATACGAATTCTAACTGTAGTCTAACTTTATTGCACAATTAGAAGAGACTGCCCCCCAAGATACGGGCTATTTTAGCTTGGGTAATTTAAGTAAAATTGTATTACTTTGAAATAAAATAAACGATTATTATTATTACTATACGAACCCTAATGGTATAATGATTTGCACAATTTCGAAAAAATAAAACGTAAAATGCTAAAATTCTGTTTTTCTAATTATTCTGGTTCGTGATGGTGAAGGTGGTGGTATAGAATATGAAAATACATAACACTTGTATCTAACAACAAAGTTGACTTATTCATCAGTCTTATGGATATAATCGGGGAGAACAATGGCCAGGAAGAAAATTGCCGGTGATTTTTTATCCACAAATTATAGCTATTACCGTTGATATATGATGATATCTTGTATTCCCATGCTTTCTTTGTTGCATAGCAAAGCTCATTTTTCATCCAGTATCTGTTATTTGCATGTATTTGTACCTTCGGAGTGATTATTTGGACGAAATAAAGGTCATAATTAGATTCCGCAACTTCAACTATAACTTATAATGCAGGGCCTGTGAGCCCGCCCTGATGCGACCCTAATTTATATTGACAATAACAATAAATGCAAAGTTTATCTGCCAATCGTAACATTGTCAAGGATCGTTATGTCTTCGGAAAGTGGAGATGCTGTCATTATAATTCTTTATTCTTTAAAACTACTTATTCGCACATTATTTTTAGGTATACATAATATCTAATACCTGATTATGAACCTGAATGCCCCAAAACATTTTAATTTTTATGACTTGATATTTGATTGCATAAAAATATTAAAAACATTTAATTTATTCAACCAATCTATGTATATCTGATCTATGATTATTAATCTAAATATACTAAAACATTTTATTAATTAATTTTTTAAGACTTTTGATTTGATAAAATAGAAATATTAATAACATTAAATTAAATTAATCCAACCAGTCTATCACGACATTGACATTATAGTTAATTGTCCTAAACGATCCGGGAAGTCGTTCGATTAAAATATAAAAATAATCATGTTTGGGAACTGCATAATATAAAATTAGCCATGCCTAATACCCAGCCAACCTTATAAATACCCCAGAACAAGAAGTAACCGACAAGCAATGATGCACGAGTAGAACTGTGCCGGATTGATTGTCACGATCCGGATTGTTTTGGCAAAAGCTGTTTCTTGTTAGACTAGTGATCTTTGGGTGAGTAATTGTGAAGAATGTTCAGTTCAAGTGCAAACGGGAAACTATTCGTAGTGTACGGATAGCCGGCCAAGCTCCAAAAGTGCAGCGTCTTTGGCCTCGCCTTATCCCGTAATACGGGGTCGGCTTTTTTATCATTCAGCGCCACGTAGATCTTGTTTAGTATCCTCATCATTGAGGCCGAGGCATTTCATGTCCTTTTGGACATTCGTTAACCATGTAGTTTGGGATCTTCCCCATCCTCTTTTCCCTGCAGCCATGGAAATGCACTTTTTCACTACGTAATCGTCAGGTCTACGCATTACATGTCCGTACTATCTGAGCCTGGATTCTGTAATTTTTTGAGTTATGGGTGCAACCTTAAAGCTTCCTCTTATAAATTTATTGCAGCGTGGTAAAGGTGGCAATTTTTTTTTTGTTGTGACGTGAATCTGGTTTCAGCTGAAAATCAGCGTTGTGTTTTTCATATAAGATACCGCATATGCTGAGGTGTACAACCTTTCTGGTTGGTGTTAGAGACAGACAAAATTTCTGATTAGAATAAGATATACTGTGTGAGATGTTAAAGTTTTTTGTGGGCTTCTTTTTAGAAATTTCTAAAAATATATTTGAAATCTGTAAAAATATATAATGGTCTACCAGACTGCATTCGAAACTTAGAAAAAGAAAATGAATTTTACAAAGTATTAAAAAATTTTTTATTGGAGAAGTGTTATTACACAGTAAACGATTTTTTAAATAAATGGAATCGGTTTCTCTACTACGGTCGATTCCAGACCAAGTTCATCATCATCATCATGATCAACCCATTACAGGCTCACTACAGAGCAAGGGTCTCCTCTCAATATGAGAAGGGTTTGGCCATAGTCCACCACGCTGGCCATGTGCGGATTGGTAGACTTCACACGCCTTTGAGAACATTATAGAGAACTGTCAGGCGTGCAGGTTTCCTCACGATGTTTTCCTTCATCGTTGAAGCAAGTGATATTTTAATTTTTAAAAAACGCACATAACTCTGAAAAGTTAGAGGTGCGTGCCCGGATTCGAACCGCCGACCTCTGATTTGGAGGCGGACGCCCTAACCACTAGGCTATCACCGCTTCAGACCAAGTTGCAATACCCAAACTATTATGTGTACACAATATGCAACGAAAATAAATAAATAACTATATTTATTTGCAACTATCTGTTAGTGGACAAAATTTCATTATTATTAAACCAGCCAAACTCGTCAATACTAATCATAGTATTAGGCTTACACAACTCACTTGTTTCATAGGAGACGCTATGGGATCAAAGTTTACAAAGTTAAAGTTACTGAGAAGCTTTCGCGTAGATATAACACCAATTTAACGGTCTCCCTTCAATCTAGCTACAGCGAGAACAGCCTGACATCGTTGCTAACAGCAATATAACAATAAATTTCAAACAAATTGTCCTTTAGATGGCTGCAATAAAACTTCACGGTGCGTACGCACGCCTACGTGACCATTACAAATAATATTATCTATTTTATAAACTAAGTACAACTTTTGCATGCTCGCAATCGTTGCATCGTTTTAGTCTATCGAAACATTGTTACGTCAAAGTGAAATGGACCCAATGTCACAGGTTTTAAAATCAAAAATTCTGTACTACTGATTTTTATTTTACAAACTTAACCGTCAAGGGCACTGCCTGTAACAGGCTTGAGAAATTGAGCTTTAAATTAATGATCATAAGTTTTATATTGCTCTGGTGTTATGGTTTCGATATTCGAAAACGACTACAATAGCGAATCACCAATCTTGTACTAAGAACACTGTGCCATTCAGAATCACAGTCACAGTAAGTTTATTTCTTTAAAATATTACCGTTGTCTGTTATATAAAACGAATGCCTCGCCGAAATGGATATTGTTCTTAAAATAAAGCCTTTTGATACATCATTATAAGCTGTGATAGCCTAGTAGAAGCTGTGATAGCCTGTGATAGGTCAGGGCGTCAGCCTCCTAATCAGAGGTCGGCGGTTCGAATCCGGGCACGCACCTCTAACTTTTCGGAGTTATGTGCGTTTTTTAAACAGTTAAAATATCACTTGCTTCAACGGTGAAGGAAAACATCGTGAGGAAACCTGCACGCCTGAGAGTTCTCCATAACGTTCTCAAAGGCGGGTGAAGTCTGCCAATCCGCACATGGCCAGCGTGGTGGACTATAGCCAAACCCTTCTCATATTGAGAGAAGACCCGTGCTCTGTAGTGGGACGGTAATGGGTTGATCATGACGATGATGAATCAGAACCAAACGGAACGCAATTAAGTCTGTATTTTATATGTACGTCTATATTGGTAACTAATGTACCGGCCACAGGCGTGTAAAAAAACTAAATACTCAATAATAAATGCATTCGAGCTAATGACCTACCTCTGTAATTTAAGTCTTGTTTGTACGATAAAGTATAAATTATTGTTGAAGGTGCAATGTGCTTCAAATTTCTTCGTTTGGAGTTCCGTTGTTAAATTGCTTTGCTAGTAGGTCTGATTGTAAAAAAAATAGCTGAAACTGTTTAATGACAATATTTTCATGGATCACTTGCATTGTATAGGATGTTATCAAGACAAATCCAATAAACCCAAATAATTTGGGGCTGCTGTTGTTTAAGCTTGTATTGTTATCTTCCAGGTTAACATTAAACCTCTTTACTTTTACCAAATAATGCAGTGAAACTTTGAACAGGTATGTTTTTTTTCTATACACTTAACGGCAATCTCACCTGAATGAAGTGTTGATGCAGGCTTAGGTGATAGCGAGCTAATGTGTTAGGGGTATGGTAAACCCATACTCCTAAATTGGCTTCTACGCGACATCGTGCCGGAACGCTAAATCACGTATTTATTGTAGGGTGGTCCGGAACGCTCGATTCGCTTGCCGACACGTCTTTGTCGGTAGGGTGGTAACTAGCCAAGGCTGAAACCTCCCACCAGACTTTATAATATGGCAGCAATTTAATGGTAGTGGTATGGATGGACGTATTATATAATTATATACCTTTGAGAGTGGGAGGTTTTACATGGAATATCCTCTCTCAGTTGCGAATATGGTGTGGGACCAAGTTTCGTTCTCACGTACAAATACTAATACTAATTACAAATCGTTTTCTGACAAATTTCAAATTCATTATTCAAATAATCTTTATTCAAATAATCCTAATAAAAGGCACTTTTGACACGTCAATAATTTACATAGTAGTCACCATCAAATGGTGAGAACTACATTCGTAAACTTAAAATAAAAGCTATGAGGGTTCCAAACGCGCCCTGGTCTAAGACCACAACTAACTTAGCCGGGTTTTTTGTTATCACCATCTCACATAATCAATAATAAATTATAGTACCTATGGGGATAGGACAAATTCACACCCAAGCTTTTTTGTCGTTTATATAATCCTTAATATTGTAATATGATTTTTCTATAAGCTTTCGTTTTATAAATATTTTGAACTTATTGATAGATATCTCCAAGATATCAATAGATAATTTATTATAAAATAAAATACAATTTCCTTTGAATGAGTTACTAATTTTGTGCAACCTACTAAACGGTACTAGTTTACTTTTACTACACACATTTACTATTGTTTAGGTACCATACGGAACTCTCTACCCCTAATCACAACTCGACGTTCGAATTTGTACAATGTCCAGTAATTTTCTGTGCAGTGATTGCTATAACGTTTTATTATTCATATTGCCACTTCCCTTATAAGTTACTTCCGTAAAAAGGCACAAACAACATTTATGTTTTGTCAATAATTAGAAATAAAGAACACGAGACACGCAATGAAATAATTATTGATGTTATCTGGCGAAGGAACAAAGAGTTTCTGGAAGGATTTATATGTGATTGAACCAAATATAAAATATGCTTTTGATTAGCTGTGTACCAAGAACATGGCAAACCCGCTGCGTACGACCGGAATCCTTGGAAGTGTAAATTTTTGCGTCTGGCGTGGGACCAATCACAAGACGCGCCTGTTGGACAAAGAGTCTTGCTATTGGTAGACCGCAGATCTAAGTTTTGGCTGCTAAGAACGCACACGGTTGGATGTCACAGTTTGGCCAACGTTTAACACAGGCTTACGTAATGTTGTGATGTTTCACGACCACTGTCCGACCCCCCCCCCCGTTATCCCAAACGTGGCCTCAGCCGAGGTTCGGCCTCACAGGAGGCGCCCTTACGCAGACGTTCCCTTAGTTTCTTCGAGCCCTAGGGCTCAAAATTTCTTCTGGCAGAGCTTCTCTCCGAAGCTCGCCAAACAGCCCGGTTACGCTGTCGCAACCAATAGGGTTAGCACAGCTAATAGTCAGTCCGGAAAAAAAAACGTTTCACGACGATGCGGCGTTTGTAAATCTTCCATTGAATATCTGATAATGCCAGATGGCGTTGCCACAAGTGGCAAGTGGTCTTAGATAGTGTATTTCAACTAAATTTTTTTTATACCACAAGTTAGCCCTTGACGGCACCTCACCTGATGGTACGTGATGATGCGGTCTAAGATGGTAGCGGGCTAACCTGTTAAGGGCATGATAATCCTATACTCCTAATTCTACACGACATCGTGCTGGAACGCTAAATCGCTTGGCTAAAGAAGCCGAAGCAGAAGCCTCCCACCAGACCAGACTCGAGCCGGAAATCGAACCCAGGGCCTCCAACTTTATAATGCAACAGCGTACGAACTGCGCCACGGAGGTCATTTCACCAATGTAGTTATCTCATTGGTAAAATGACGTCATCGATTTGGCCAACTATACCTAAAAGCAGATACATAACATGTCACATTACAAACTGGGATCGCTTAAGCAATCAACTCTTTTTAGTTTGTTCTGCAAACATTTTATGATAATATAAAAGTGACAATAGATAAACCTCAATCAGCCTCGGGGTAGAAAGCTAGTTACGAGGAACTAAATCTATTAAGACGAAAAACAAGCATTGTGTAATCTATCACTCAAACAGAACTTTCAGAACAGGATGTTCGAAAGAAATAGAGCATGAGTTACAACGCCGCATAAATTGAGAACAAAAAAGCATTAAAATTCGTCTGAGTACTCTTCGTATACCAATCTACCGACATTTTTTATCCATTACAAGTTAGCCCTCAACTGATGGTAAGTTTGACAAAAAGTCTTGCTATTGGTCGACCAAAGATCTAAGTTCTGGCTGCTAAGAACGCATACGGTTGGGTTTTAGAGGATGGATTTCAACTCATTTTTTTTATACCACAAGTTAGCCCTTGACGGCATCTCACCTGATGGTAAGTGATGATGCGGTCTAAGGTGGTAGCGGGCTAACCCGTTAGGGGTATGGTAAGCCCATACTCCCATTTGGTTTCTACACGACGTCGTGCCGGAACGCTAAACCGCTTGGCGACACGTCTTTGTCAGTAGGGTGATAACTAGCCAGGGCTGAAGCCTCCCACCAGGAATCGAACCCAGATCCTCCAACTTTATAATGTGATGACAGTGCGCGCGTTGCGCCACGCAGGTCGTAAAACATTACATGTGGACTAGATGTCTACCAAATAACTTTCGAGGTATTAAAATCACTATTATGTTTACTTTGAATACAAAGGTAAAATCTAGTATGTCGGTACGGTCTAGTACGATATTGTGGTCTATTCGCGATTACAAATTATTCTTAAAAAAGATTGTTCATGCGACGCGACAAAGAACATATTTAGTTTTTTTGTCAATTTTTCAGGTTCCGTTCACCTTTGCATCATTTCGAAATATTAAAGAATGATGATGAAAAATAAATCATCATCATGATCAACCCATTCTCGGCTCACTACAGAGCACGGGTCTCCTCTCAATATGTGAAGGGTTTGGCCATGGTCCACCACGCAGGTCACGTGCAGAATAACAGACTTCACACGCCTTTGAGAACATTTTGGAGAACTCTCATGCGTGCAGGTTTCCTCACGATGTTTTCCTTCACCGTTGAAGCAAGTGATATTTTAACTCCGAAAAGTTATAGGTGCGTGCACGGTTTCGAACCCGGTTTCTCTTCACGATTTTTCTGATTAGGAGGCTGACGTCCTAACCACTACCTAACTAGGCTATAACAGATTTATAAATAAATATATGTATAAAACTCTAAAAACGATGAAAACATCGAATTAAGATCGCCCCCAATACACTGTTTACTTGAGAATAACTTTATCAGCTGATATTACCGTTACAATTACGGTAAGTAAAGCAAAAAAGGCACAAGGAAAATCATCCTTTTTCCTCTTTAATTTAAACACTTTGATAAGCATAAAGATAATAAAGTGTATCAGATCGCTTACGTTATTTTTGTGAGTTACTTTCCTTAACTGAAATCGTGACATAACGCAAATAAAGATACTGCTCGATTATGTTTATGATCGTCATCTATTTTGTCTTAAGTATTCAGATTTATATTGTGTGGAAATAATACGCCGTGCTTAAATATAAATTTGTTCCATATAGACGTACATATAAATCGTAAATCGTTCAATGTGAAATATATTTTATTTTTTTAAAACCCACAGATAACCTAGAAGAGATCTTACAAAGAACTAACAGAGATTCATTTTAGTAAAGTATTCAGATTTATGCGTGGAAATAATACGCCGTGCTTAAATAAATATAAATTTGTTCCATATAGACGTACATCTAAATCGTAAATCTTTCAATTACAAATACAATTTCTTTTTTTTTAAACCCACAGATAACCTAGAAGAGATCTTACAGATAACTAACAGAGATTCATTTTAGTAAAGTTAAATTAATGCATTAAGTATAAAAACAACCAATGAGCTCAACTAAAGAACTTCAGGAACGGACACGTTGATGAGCTCCTTTTCTGAAGATATTCCTCAGATCCTTACACTAAATTTTTTATTTATTTACAAAATTTAATTTTGGCTTATATATCACATATATTTTTTATTGAGTTATGTATTTTATTTATTGAATTTTTTATATATGTATTGAATGGAATTATATTATATTATTTATTTACATTTTAAAGTGTTTATATTATGTTTTATATCTAATTTTGCACCCTAAACCTGCTTATCTATATATTATATCCTGGTATGGGTAGCCTGGCAGAGATCGCTCTGTAGCGATAAGGCCGCCTATTATACCTGTTTTCTTTTCTGTGTGTTTCTTTAATGTCTGTCTTCTTTTGTGTGGTGTACAATAAAGTGTATTTTCATTTTTTTTTAATAATATGGATAAAGAATGAGCCAACAAACTGAACTCACCTTTAAAATAAAAAAAGCATTTCGTGTAAAACGGAAATATATGAGAGAATAACATGCCTAAAAAAGCGTGATGAATATCGAAACACTATTCAAAGTATTCATCTTAATATTAGATACGATAATCTTAATGAGAATATGGAATCCTTAAAACGGAGTGGTGGATTGTGATACACTTGTAAATGTAAATGGGGATCGTTCACTTTATGTAAATCAGAAGTCATAAATTTTAATATACACTTGATTTGATTTATATAGCAAATGTTTTCAACAGACATGCCCGGCATTAAATTATCGTCTTACTCATTAAACACTTGTCTTATCCCCGGTGTAACTCCACAACTCTATAACTCGGCTTAGTTGGCTTCATTAGCCCGCATTGTACGATAAATAGGGTCCAATTAAGCAACAAAAGCAATGTTTATCAGTAAGACTGCCAACTGAATAACAAGAAGATTGAATACATGTGAAGTACCTTGACAACATTGTAAAACTGGTGATGATGTCACTTGTGACAGAATAAGAGCGACAAAATGACGATGATTGGCTGATATTATTGTATCAGCTTAAATAAGTGATTTGAGTAAGGGAATCTTAAATTTAGCAAATAACTAAAATAGTTTTTTTTTTATCCACTACAAGTTAGCCCTTGACGGCAATTCCACTTGATGGTAAGTGATGATGCAGTCTAAGATGGTAGCGGGCTAACCTGTTAGAGGTATGGTAAACCCATACTCCTACGCGACATCGTGCCGGAACGCTAAATCGCTTGGCGACACGGCTTTGTCGGTAGGATGGTAACTAGTCACGGCCGAAGCCTCCCACCAGACCAGACTCGAGCCAGAAATCGAACCCCGGACCTCCCAACTTTATAAATCGACAGCGCGCGGCGCCACGGAGGTCGTCAAAATAATTGTGATTATCACAAGAACTATAATCAACCCGAGTTATGTTAGTGAAATATAATCTCGTTTAACTTGTAATGTTTGCAGCTCCAAAGTAGGAAATAGCTTTGGGGAAGATAAAAAAAATCTAATTCATAATGCGCAATTTTCAAAAAACCAAACCTTAAACGGCAAATTTCCGTGACGCCATCTGTTCTTTCAACCTAATATTGATTCTCCGTAAAATAATTTAATAAGTATAGTGCATTCAATGTTAACTGGCGTCTTTCCACTTGAACCTAAACAATAGGGGTAATAAACCAAACACTCATAGAGCCCATTCATTTTCAAAGAAGCCGTTTCGGCCTTATCTGTTTCGTTGCAAAACAAACAGTGTTGATACTTTTGAATAATCATAGAATAATATTAAAAAACTACGTATGTTAAATAAAATACAATTACAAAAATTGGAAAGTGATTTCACCCAAGGACGAAACATATTGGAAGACGTAATATTTCCACTGAACTAATATACAACTGAGCGGTATTTCTATTTGATTATATTATTTAAAGGAAGATAACATAGGGAAAGTATCAAAAACGTTTGAAACACCGTTTGAACGCCGCACGTGTTTTGCAATACAAAGAATTCACCCGCCACAACTTAATCCTATTGTTTTTGCTAATGACGGTCTCAAGTGGAAAGACGCCAGATAATATTGAATGTACTATAGTTTATCTGATGACTTTGTTCAAGCAAACTTTGCGCAGAAGCTAAGAATTGAATTCGTAATAGCTTAACCAGCATTGTATTTGTTTCAGTGGCATAGAACGCTGATAACTCTAAAATTAGATTCTAACAAGATAATGTTAATTTAGTGTTTATCTAAAGCTTCCTTTTTTTTAATTAAAATTTTTGATTAAATCTTACACTAAAAATCGCTTTGCTAAAATAGTTCCTGTTGTACTATATTAGCAAAGCAATTTTTAGCTTACGACTATGCTACTTTTATTTGGCCTCGAAAGTGATAAACTGAATAATCGAGAAGTATTTAAAGACGATCACCGTGTATACTGTATACGAGCACATGTTTTACGCTTTCTTGCATTGGGAATTAAATTAGAAAGGGAAGAAGAATGAATATTCAACAAAATCTCTGCATCCCTTGATGGACCTCGGTTTAGTCAAGCATTTGAGGCGGACAGAACCTTAAAATTCTTGGACTACCTTACCACTCCACTAACCTACTGGCTGGGACTGCTTTATGACACATCGAAGTTCTGCGACCAGCCACTCAAAATATAACGGCGAGCTTGTTTAATATTCCTAATGTCCATAAAAAATATCTCATTACATTCTCGGTGCAGTTACCTGCACTTGACCGCTGGACGGTGCTATCGAGTCGACGGTCTCGACAATTAATAAACTTTCGCTGGGTGACCTTCATACTCGTCCCAGTGCGCCAGAGCCGTGGGCGATGTACCTTTCACGATCATCGCGACCGGACGTTCTAGCTCATATTGCTCTGACGAACTCCATGACGCAGTGCGTGCGCTGTCGCAATATAAAGTTGGAGGTCCTGAGTTCGATTCCCGGCTCGAGTCTGGGGGGAGGCTTCTACCGACAAAGACGTGTCGCCAAGCGATTTAGCGTTCCAGCACGATGTCGCGTAGAAACCGATTAGGAGCGTGGGTTTACCATACTCCTTACAGGTTGGCCCGCTACCATACTACACTGCATCATAACTTACCACCAGGTAAGATTGCCGTCAAGAGCTAACTTGTAGTTAATAATAAAAAATAAACTAATTAATGGATAAGATTTTTAACTATATATGTAGATTGTAATTGACCTAAAATTTGATTTGAGTTTTTTTTTTTAAGTGGCAGGCATCGATTGGATGCGAAAAGTCGGAGATAGGATGAGTTGACGCTGCTTCAAAGAGGCATGTCCACTATAATATCCACTCCTGGACATTCTGGAAACACGCCTCTTACGAAACGATTGGATATCTGATATGTAATGGTGCAGATAAGCGATTCTAACAGTTCGATGGTAAAAAAAGTGCCAGGATAACTAGACAAAATTTATTTATTTGATAAATTCAAAAATTCTAATTCAATTCATATACTATATGAATAAAGATTATTATATTTATAAAAGACACTTTTGACGCGTCAATAATTTACATAGTAGTGATTTAATGGTGATAACTACATTCGTAAACATAAAACTAAAGCTATGAGGGTTCCAAACGCGCCCTGGTCTAAGAAGAAGCCCACAACAAACTTAGCCGGGATAGGAAACCAAAGTTGTACACAATATCTTACTATCAAAATAATTTAAATAATAACCTAATTATATTGTCCGCCACGTAAACATAGTTCAAGTATGTATATGATTTGTTAAACCATAAATTATAGCTGTCTAGATTATTTCGTGGAATTAACCCAAAGTGACGTCTAAATTTCCATCAAAATTGCTAATGGCTTTATTAACTTTTAAAATGTCTTTCACCATTTGGCAATAATGCAAAACACTTTAAAACCGCAACGGTGGTGACAAATGGTAGCCTTTAACCCGCGACCATAAGTTCTTTAAACGTGAAAAGATAGAAATGAACTTTTAAATTATGAATACGATTGGTAAAGCGATACACTTTCGCTTGCTCTGTTACAGTTGAAAAATTGATGTTTGAAAAGTAGGTTGACCATGTCGAGTTTAAAATATTTTAATGGTTCCAATACGTGACAGAAAAATCTAAGGTGAATCTATGAGAACAGTAGTTACTGCATACTTAATTTCATAACTTGGGACTGCTTGCCCAATATAATATCTTTTTACTATTTTGGATGAAATTGACATTTATACAAAACCACAACTTTCAAATTTATCTAAAAGTAGTTAAAACTTATCGGAAAAAGGTGTTTGAGTTATTCTTTTATTAGTAAATAATTCATATAAAAGAATATTATAATCACAGTACATATTATAAAGGGGAAAGTTTGTATGTCAGTTTGTAAAATTTGTTACTCATTCACGCTGAAAAAAACCGAACCAATTTGATTATAATTTTGAATTGAGATAGATTATATCCGTGATTAACACAATTTTTAATGGCTTTGAGAAAAACAAAAATTTATGAGCTATAATTTGCGATAGTATTATTGCCTCAAAATATGATTTATATATTAGGACAGGAAACAAAAACGATACGTTAATAGAAAAGAGAAATGGGATACTAATAGGTTTCTTTTACCCCTTAATTTACGCGGATAAATTATCAGGAACCTAAGGCTGTTATTAAAATTATGAATGTCGATCAATGACATTTTTGTATAACAATAAAAAATAATCGAAATAAAAACAATGTTTATTAAAAAAAATTACAATGAATGAAATGAATAGTTACACACTCTACGCAAACTTCCAACGTGGATCAAATTCACATTTTCAAGTAACTATTCACTTTTTTTCATTAGTTAAATTATGTCATTGATTAAAAATTTTCCATAATCAACACAATCGACACACATTGCAACACAATTGCAGTAGGAGACTTGGCCCACAGGTCAAACACAAAATTAATCATCTTAAAAATTTATACACAGACAAACAAAGAATCCTGCTTGTGTTTGCCATTTTTAAATCATTATATGTACTTAATCTAATTGATATTTCGCAAATTCATCCCAAGAATACAAAGTTTGTCACAGTGCGAGTAGTTTTTTTTTGTATACAAGTTAGCCTTACTTACCTGGTGAAGATGCAATCTAAGATGGTAGCGGGCTAACCTCTTAGGGGTATGGTGAACCCAGAATCCTAATTGGTTCCTACGCGGCATCGTGTTGGTACGCTAAGTCGCTTGGCGAAACGTCTTTGTTAGCAGGGTGATAACTAGCCACGGCCGCCCACCAGACCAGACTCCAGCCGGTAATCAAACCCAGGAGCTCCATGTTTATAATGCGATATCGCACAGCGTCAAGGAGGTCGTCAAATAAGTTAATTAAACCCTAATTAAAATGAAAAAAATGTAATGAAACTATATATGGCTATATAACTGGCCAGTGGACAGACTTGCCAGTGCCACTAGGAGATGACCGATATCGTAGGGTTCGAGTAATTAAATGACCTTAACTTTGGTTTAATTTTTTTTTTTGTTAAAGTTGTTGAAACTAAAATTATATGGGTTTAACTTAACCATGTCGAAGATATCTTGTTTTCGGTCACGTATAAAAAAATGGTTGTTCTAACGAAATCAAATGAAATCTTGATATACAGTCAGCCTATTTTAAAGTCCATTAAATATTTTCGGTGTTATGCTAAAAACGTGTTTTGTGTTTTGTAATAGTGGAGCGTTGAATGGCAGTGAAAGTCCAGGGTACCAAACAATAACTCGGTGACCGACGTCCATTGTACGCGAACGAAAGTACTTGAGGTCATATCGGTATGATTTGCCAAATTGCATTAAAAGCGAAACCGAAAGACTGACTGATCCTATTGTTATGATTTATGAAGCATAGTTATTTATACATGAAATGAAATCGCGAAACAGACCTCTTGTTTGTTTATGCAGACTACACAATAGCTGATCCAATTCCAATTCCTCCGATCAACAGTGTAAGCATAAACTTATACGAACATTTCGTTTATCCGATCATCAAATGAAAGGTAGGATGGCATTATCATCACGAGTCTCTTTACTTTCTGAGGGGGATCAAGCGAGCGTGGCTGAGGCCAGGGCGGCTGGTAGACGTCCGGGAAGTATACAATGGGTTCTCCGGGCGTTTAAACCATTAACATCATGCGAAAAGAAATTGTTCATTTTAGAAGTTATTCTGTTATTAATTCAAAACTTTACTTAATCTTGAGATCATTCCATCTCTAATTGAAGTATTTTAAACTTTTATTTTGCATTTCACTGTAGGCCCATAAACCACGGTAATTTAAAATTTACTGCGCACCTTCACCTCACACAAGACATGTTAACAGCTCACAAGTATCACGGTATAAAACAATATATCACGTCATAACACACGGGTTTGAAAATCAGAAGCGTGTCAAGCCGTGACCGTGTAGCATACTTTCGTAAAGATAGTTTAAGTTTGGCGTTAATTGAATTGTCTAATCCGTTGTTATCGAATCACCCTCCTGCCAAACCAATTTATTTCACCGTTTAATCACAGACTGCTATCTCAACTAGTCATCATCATAATCAACCCGGCTCATTTACCGGCTCACTACAGAGCACGGATCTCCTCTCAATATGAGAAGGGTTTGGCCATAGTCCACCACGCTGGCCATGTGCGGATTGGCAGACTTCACACGTCTTTGAGAACTTTATATAGAACTCAGGCGTGCAGGTTTCCTCACGATGTTTTCCTTCACCGTTGAAACAAGTGATATTTTAATTTTTAAAAACGCACATAACTCCGAGCTCCGAATTATTAATGCAGCTAAAGGGAAGACCGAACCGCGGCGTTCAACCTCCGTGCTTAGCCGCTTCCAAGTTTTGCCCTCTAAGTCTTTTGCACTGCGGTTTTGAGCCAGCTTAGTAACCAGCCATCGCCAACGCCTCTCTTCAGACCAGTGTCTGCCGGGAATCGTACCCGGGACCACGGTACGGGAAATTTAGACGGCTGGATTCACGTAATTTTACACTGATGTCAGCTTATCCTTCACTATTATTAAAAAGCTTGCCCGCGTGTAGTACAAAACAATGTTTCAGGTGTCAATGCGCGAGTAAGGTCATGAGAGCACCATGTGGTTTCGAAACTAGCCTAGTCATATCGACGAAAATTCACGTGTCCAGCCTTACATATTTTGGGATATGTATTTCCGTCTGGTCAGTATGAATACAATTTTTTTTGTTTCGCTTTAGCTCCGCAATTTAGTCTTTGGCGGTAACTCTGGTCTACGGATCTCCTCATTAGGGTTACCTAGAGAGAGGTATTCTTAGCATAGCTCTCTCCTGGTGAGTGACTCTAAGCGTTAATGACGGCCATAGTTAACGAATGTGTTCCTAAGTATAAATTAACTGTTAAGATTATCTTCTTCTAATTTCAGTTTAAAGAACTGTTCAGTATTTTAAAAATATTATTTTTATTTGAAGCGGTGATAGTCTAGTAGTTAGGGCGTCAGCCTCCGAATCCGGGCTCTACTAACTTTTCGGAGTTATTTGCGTTTTAAAAATAAAATACAATACCACTTGCTTCAACGGTGAAGGAAAACATCCTGCACGCCTGAGAGTTCTCCATAATGTCCTGGCCAGCGTGGCGGACTGTGGCCGAACCCTTCTCATATTGAGAGGAGACCCGTGTTCTGTAGTGAGCCGGTAATGGGTTGATCATGATGATGATTTTTATTTATTTTACTTCAAAAAATGATTATGGCTAACAGGTTTTCCTATGAAATTTCCTGTCTCTCGTATTGTCTTATTGAATTTGTATTGAACTTCTTGGCTAGTTTATCGGTGAAAGTTCTATAATATTAATATAATTTGTAATTCTAAGTTTTGAGTCGCCTAATAATAAACCGGAAACCTACTGACAGACAGATGGAAGTCTGTCCAATGGAACATCATGGTTTATTTAAACTTTAAGCCGCTCTAAATGCAGCTGAGCTAAATTTGTTATTTAGGTTCTTCCGCGTTATTAATAGAAATCTTCTTCTCGATTGCCAAATGTAGTTTTTAATACAATGTATTCCCCCATGTGTTATATTCTCAAAGCTCGGCTTGCTATAATCCGCGAAAAAATCTGTAATGTGTAACGATGTCGACATATTATTATATACGGTGTACATCTTCGCAAACTGTATCGACTGAAAAACGGAAGTGATTTAAATACCACGTCATATGCTAGACAAAATAACTAGACTAGACTGCTAACCTAGTTTATTGAAAAATTTAAATGAAAATGAAAATACACTTTATTGTATACCAGAAAAAAAAACACGAAATACTAAACAGGAAAGAAACATAATAAAGATATGAAAGGTGCAATAGACTGCCTTGTCGCTAAAAAGCGATGTATACCAGGCAACCTTAGCGTCGGATATAATAAAAAATAAGCAGTTTTCGTGTGGACAATAGTAAAATATATATATAAACACATAAAATATTAATAAATATTATAATCAAATAATATATACAACATAATCATTTGTTATTCAATTATGGGGTAATGCGCTGATGTTAACATTTCTGTTCTGCAGACATTTCGTTAGTACTTTTTATAAAATGAGGCAGAGAGTCATTGAAAAATAAAATTAAAGAGGTTAAAATAATGATGGTCTATAACCAATACATATTTGAAGACCTTTTCATATAAATATACCTATACCTAAGAAAAAATGTGAAGGCAATAATCTAAACTTCTATGAAGCAAAAATGAACTGGCTGGTGTCTCACAAAGAAATAAATCAGTAATATATTTTGCTTACATGGACGTTCAGTAAAGTGCAGGTTGTATATGCCATTAACCAAGATTTTTATGGTAATTTAATCCGTTCAAAATTTTAATAGCCCATCCGCATTACACTAACTTGTAATTAATGCACAAAATTACCTACTTTATAATGTAAATCATTCCCCTGTAGAGATTAATTCGACTTTAAGTGAAAGGTTCTTGAACACGAGCGTTTTTATTTCGTTCAATGCAGGCTATAAAGTTTATCTATATTCACTTTATTGAGAGTCGTAAGCCAATACGATTTCAATTAATTTACGATATTATGTCTATTGAGGTATATTTGATCTTATTTCAATTATTTAGGTTTTATTTGCTTAATCATCATTTACAGTCCAATTAATGTCCCATATCATGATAGCCTAGTGGTTAAGGCGTTAGCCTCCTAATAAGAGGTCAGCGGTTCGAATCCGGGCACGCACCTCAAACTTTTCGGAGCTATGTGCGTTTAAAAAAAATTAAAAATATCACTTGCTTCAACGGTGAAGAAAAACATCGTGAGGAAACTTGCACGCCTGAGAGCTCTCTATAATGTTCTCAAAGGCGTGTGAAGTCTGCCAATCCGCACATGGCCAGCGTGGTGGACTATGGCCAAACCTTTCTCATATTGAGAGGAGACCCGTGCTCTGTAGTGAGCCGGTAATGGGTTGTTCATGATGATAATGATTATGCCACGGATTTCCTCTTTTTAAAATAACCGGCAAGTAAAACTCCTTAAGAAAATCAATCAAATCTAATCCATCTTCTGATCTTGTTCGTGTAAACCTAATACAGGCATCTTATATCTAATGCGTTAGGATGGTGATGGTGAAAACTACATTCGTTAGAATAAACACTTGAAACTAAAGCTAGGAGAATTAGTTATCACTGGGTGAGATTGCAGTCGAGGGCTCACATGTGGTGGAATAAACAAGTAAGAAAAAGAACGAAACAAACATCTTTCATTTACAAGTATTTTCGCTCGTGAACCCACAACTAATTTTGTTTATGGCTGTTCCATTTATTTTGCGCGACATTGTATCAACAAGCATTGTTCACATTGTAAATGGCCCTGTCATCATTCACTGTCAATAAACAAAACACTAAATTGGTGTAAGGGAAACTCACACTTTCCCTTATTCGATACGTGTCGTTTGCAAGCTGGACAAATTTACTTGGATAATACTACAAGTTTGCCGTACGTACATTTTTATTTTTAGTCGATGCCCGCAACATTGTACGTGTAGATTAAAGATTAACTTTATTTTAAATTTATTGGTAATCAACAGCATACACAATTATTTTTACAAACTTAATTAGTTTTCACATGAAGCCAAAAAGATTACTTACTTTTAAAATTATAAAAGAAATTATAATATAGTGCGTGCGTGCGTGCGTGCGTGCGTGCGTGCGTGTGTGTGTGTGTGTGTATGTGTGCGCGGGCGCACGCGTGCGTGTTGGTCTGTGAGTGCTTGCATTATTATGCGTTAACATTTTTTTTTAGATATAGATCAAGCTCAGCATACTGTTTATTATATTCGTGAAAGATGCGGAATTATGGAATTTTGAGCATCATTTATAATTGATTTATATTCCTGTGGAATAAGCACCATCTGTAATTTAACATTATGCATTGCCTAATTCCTACTCCTATTCCCGTTTCTTCGTTTCCCAATATGTACATTTGAAGTAGATTAAAGCTTTAAATATCTCTCAACTATGACAGGGAAGGTACGGCCACCTGACTTGTGTTGATCTAATATAAGCTCAGATTCCAATAATCATGACTTGTCTTCTTTATATGCATAAAAAATAAAGATGCAATCATCACAACCTTAAACCCAACGTCATTATAGACTTAAATATTTCTTTCAGTTTAAAAATAATAATAATTGGTGTACAAAAAGCACCCTATAGCAAGTGCCAGGGACGTGATGCGGCGGCGGTTTATGTATCACGGCATTTTGTTTTAATATCTGTACCATTATTTTTATAGATGTGTCGTTACAAAGCCTGTTGAAAAATAGTTCGTACAAAATATCATAACAATATTGTAAAGGCGAGAGTTTGTGTGTATGTTTGTTACCCTTTCACGCAAAAACTACTGAACGGATTTCGCTGAAATTTTTAATGGAGATAAATTATAACCTGGATTAGCACATAGGCTACCTACCTTTTATTGATCAATAAAATTAATAATTAACAAAAAATATCCAAGTTGTTCAAGGATTTGTATGCTATAGCAGTTTCAACGTAGGCTGCATTTATCCTACGTATTATACTGTTTGTTATGATAGAGTCGAGTATAGTGAATCATAGAGCAACCTCTTCATATTAATTTAAATTCAACATTGTAAAAGGAAGTGTCTGTCTGACTTCACTCGCTGTGCAATTTGCTCGTATGACTAAAGGGGATGGATGGAATTAATTAAATACTCGTTCTGGGCTGTTATAATCGCGTGTGAATATGAGAAATATCGTTACTAAACCTATTTCGTTTAAATATAAAATAACTAACAGGTACTGCGCTACTTATGGAATAGGGGTTAGTTACTTATGGAATAGGGGTACTATTCCATAAGTCATAAGCTGTAATTGGCCTAGTGGTTAGGCCGTCCGCCTCCTATTTAGAGGTCGGGGGTTCGAATCCGGGCACGCACCTCTAACTTTTCAAAGTTATGTGCGTTTTTAAATAATTAAAATATCACTTGCTTCAACGGTGAAGGAAAATATCGTGAAGGAAACCTGCATGCCTGAGAGTTCACCATAATGTTCTCAAAGACGTGTGAAGTCTGCCAATCCGCAAATGGCCAGCGTAGTGGACTATGGCCAAATCCTTCTCATATTGAGAGGAGACGCGTGCTCTATAGTGAGCCGGTAATGGGTTTATCATGATGATGATGAATATGCCACGGATTTCTTCTTTTTATGATGATGATGATTCCATAAGTACCGCATAACACTATTTATAAAATTATTTACATTTTACTTTTAAATAACAATAGTTTAAAAGAATACTTGAAAAAAAAGTTTTTCAAGTGTTCCGTTCTTTATAGCAAGTTCCATTTTTTGCAGATAATTTTTCTAGGTTTTTAATTATACGTTTTTGCGTTAGTTGTAAATTATACAAAATAAAATTATGACTACCTACTTGAATTTTTAACTTAATTAATTACTTTTAGTAAACTGATTATAGGTACAGTAAATTCTGTTCCTGTCTACTTGTATCTTTATTATGTGCACAAATTAGGTAATATAGGCTTATTTCACAATTACTATTACGATTTAGTAATTATACTAACATAGCTCAGCGAGTTGCGAAGTTGAAGTGGCAATGGGCGGGGCACATAGCTCGGAGAACCGATGGACGTTGGGGTTCCAAGGTGTTGGAATGGCGACCCTGCACCGGTAAACGTAGCGTTGGTCGACCCCCAACAAGGTGGACAGACGATATCAAACGAGTCGCAGGGAGCCGCTGGATAAAGCGGCCCAGGACCGTGGTCATTGGAACTCCCTACAAAAGACCTATGTCCAGCAGTGGACGTCTATCGGTTGAAATGATGATGATGATGATGATGAATTATACTAATACACTTTATCGATATATTGAGTATAGTAAAGTCCATATCGACATTTAAGAGTTTTCATAATAATTATTTATGGAATATATATATTTATTATGTGTGGCATTATGTGTATGCAAAGATTTTTTATACACTACAAGTAAGCCCATCACTGCAGTCTTACCTGGTGATGATGCAGTCTAAAATGGTAGCGGGCTAACCTGTTAGCGATATGGTAGACCCATACTCCTAATTGGTTTCTAAACGACATCGCGCCGGAACGCTTAATCGCTTGGCGGCACGTCTTTGTCGGTAACTAGCCACGGCAGAAGCCTCCCACCGGGACCAGACTCGAGCCCAGGACCTCCAATTTATAATGTGACGTATGATGGAGGTCGTCGTAATATTGATTTTATGGGCAGATATCCTTGAGGGCGACCCAATATACCTTATATAAAGTTTCATCATAATCTGGTCAATGGTTAAGGGTTTTGATTTTTATAGGACTCCTCATGATGCTGATGGTCGTCTGGAAGAAGCGATAATGGCGGCATGGTAGGGTTAATTGAATGTCAATAATTTTGTTATTGTGATTATTTTTTATTTTAACACACAAAACATAGCTCTTTTTTATTGATTGATAAATGTTTACGAATTACTTGTTTGTTATTTAATGTAATGTAATAAAATGTCAGTGAATTTACCGTAGAAAATCCAGTAATATGTGTCGTCAGTCAAATTCAAAATTAATTAACAGTAAATATAGTTTGTTAAAATTATGACCGTTGACAAAAAAAGGGTTTATTTTGAATTATAATATGTTTGGGCAATAACTTTACATCTCGAGAGGGGATGAAAGTCGTACTCCGATTTCATATTTTTCTTAGAAAGGAGATACTTTATAGATCATCCTGTAATTATTTCTAGGTCGTCGGTTTAGTAATCCATTGTTTCGTGATTGGAAGACAAACAAACACACTTTCACACACACTAACTCAACGCAGACGATGTCGAGGGCACCAGCTAGTAGCTTATATAATATTAATTTCCCACCTACCCACTTTTTTTTTATACACTACAAGTTAGCCCTTGACGGCCATCTCACCTGATGGTAAGGGATGATACCATCGATTCTGCTGTCTAAGATGGTAGCGGGCTAACCTGTTAGGGGTATGGTAACCCCACGCCCCTAATTGGTTTCTACGCGACATCGTGCCGGAACGCTAAATCACTTGATGACACGTATTTGTCAGTAGGGTGGTAACAAGCCATAGCCGAAGCCTTCCACTCGAGCCGAGAATCGAACCCAGGACCTCCAACTTTATAACGCGACAGCGCACGCACTGCGCCACGGAGGACGTCGTCGTCTTCGCAAACAGTTCTATTTTTAATAAGCTTACGCTACTATTTAAACGTTAGCTCGATTATATACCTAAGTGAGCATTCACGTAATAAATTATTCATCATGATCAACCCATTACCCGCTCACTACAGAGCACGGATCTCCTCTCAATATGAGAAGGGTTTGGCCATCGTCCACCACGCTGGCCATGTGCGGGTTGGCAGACTTCACACGCCTTTGAGAACTTTGTAGAGAACTCTCAGGCGTGCAGATTTCCTCACGATGTTTTCCTTCACCGTTGAAGCAAGTGATATTTATATTATTTAAAAACGCACATAACTCCGAAAAGTTGAGGTGCGTGCTCGGATTCGAACCGCCGACCTCTGATTAGGAGGCTGACGCCCTAACCTAGGCTATCACCGCTTCAGTATAGTAGTAATATAATATTAATTTCTCACCCACTTCGCAAACAGTTTTATTTTAATAAGTTTACGCTACTATTATAACACTTAGCTCGATTATATACCTAAGTGAGCATTCGCGTAATAAATATTACAGCGTCGCGTTGATATAAAACTTCAAGATAAGATTTATCGTTTTCTGTCGACCCTACAAGAAAGTTGCTAATTGGCGTTTAGCATAGTCGTTCCATCTAGTATCCAGTAATTATCCTGTATCAGATCTATCCGACCTGGTGCAGGTTTACTGTTAGCTGATGCGTGTGGTCTCAGATAGCATTGTTTATATTATTTATACCTTCTTAGTGTGTTTCACAACTTCGTGTGGCTACAGTTTACTTATTCTTATAAATGATGATTCATTCTATCTATCTAGAGCTGTATGTACGTGAAGTTGCATCAAGGGGATCATTTAATGTATGTCCATAGAAATATGACAAAATTCAATAAAAAATGCGATTACAACAATCTTTACATCAGAAGTAAAAATAGACTTGTGTTGCACGCTACTAGACTACAAAAAATTTGAAATTCATTTAAAGGAATTAACAATTTTATAACAAATTGCCAAATGAAATTTCTGGCATCTCTCAATAAGTTTAAAGTTTATATAAAACGTAAGCTTGGAGAAAAGTCCTACTATAGTTTTAAAGATTATGTAAATGATAAACAAGCATGGGTGTGAAATATTGCTCTAATAAGATAGCTCTTAATATAATTTTAAGTGGCATGTGAGATGGTAATAACAAAAAGAAAATTTACCTGGCTAAGTTTGTTGTGGGCTTCCTCTTAGACCGGGGGCGTTTGGAACCCTCATAGCTTTAGTTTTAAGTTTACGAATGTAGTTATCACCATCAAATCACTACTCTGTAAATTATTGACGCGTCAAAAGCTCCTTTTAAAGGATTATTTGAATTTGAATTTGGGGCACTCCCCCGACCTAAGCGCTCCTCTCCGAAAGAGGAGACCTAAACATACCCTTCATGACCCTGACGATCAGATGACTACTGACAACATACTCGTACCACCTACCACACAATCATACGCTACACACCGTCTTCGCCGGCGAAGACGACGTCCCCGCTATCATACGTAATCCGGACGTGGGCTCCATCCACGGCCTCGGAGACGTACGGACCACTCACCGTCCGACCCCCCCCCCGTTATCCCAAACGTCGCCTAAGCCGAGGTTCTTTGACGACCTCCGTGGCGCAGCGCGCGCGCTGTTGCATTATAAAGTTGGAGGTCCTGGGTTCGATTCCCGGCTCGAGTCTGGTCTGGTGGGAGGCTTCGGCCGTGGCTAGTTACCACCCTACCGACAAAGACGTGTCGCCAAGCGATTTAGCGTTCCGGCACGATGTCGCGTAGAAACCGATTAGGAGTATGGGTTTTCCATACCCCTAACAGGTTAGCCCGTTACCATCTTAGACCAAAGGTAGAAAAAAGGTTCGACCTCAAAGGAGGCGCCCTTAGGACGTTCCCATAGCTTCTTCAAGCTGTAGGGCTCAAAATTTCTTCTGGCAGAGCTTCTTTCCGAAGCTTGCCAAACAGCCGGGTTACGCTGTTGCAAAAAAAAAAAAAAAACAATTTCCAAAATGTTTATGGACATCACAGTAGAAGCACGGAGCACAAAGCACTATTCAGATTTCCAAGTGCACATTTGTTACATTAGCGTCTTCGCCGATACATCATATTCTGATTTTCACTAATGTTATGTAATTTGAAGATAATAAATGTTATTTAAACTGACTTTTTTATATATCATTGCTGCAATAAAGGATACGCAGGTTTGCAGTCTTTTCTGCAGTGGTACGGAGCAAAAACTTGACTTGACTACATTCCGATCTGGTGGTGGTAAGTGATAATGCAGTCTAAAATAGCAGCGGGCTAATCTAATAGAGTATAGGAGGAATGGAAAACCGAAATTCACGCATTCACCCTGTTTGATAAGCGTATGGAACTTCACTTCACAACATAAATAAATGTGTTCTATTCTATTCTATTTAGCCACAAAATAGTTTAAAGCACCAAGCTAGCAAGTATCTACTACTGAGTTCTATTAAACAAAGGCAGAAGTAATGATCTACTTACAACTGATTGGTACGACGTTCCACAGAACTATTGCAACAAACGATCGATTGAGATTTCTAATTTAATTGCATTACAATTAATGACAGACCAGATTCCGTCGTGACTGGACGCTCCTTTCGGTTTCTGAGGCATATAAAGTGCAACGATAAACTCGTGCATCAAGAGATGGATTCAATTGTAGAATACCTAATGCTTAAACTTAATTGTGTTAAAGAAGCCAGTAATTTTTGGTACATATGAGCAAATAATAACCGAATAAATTGGCAACAAATTCGGGCGATGTTTGTAAATCTTTCTAAGCCGTCTGTGTTCGATTCTTAGAGACTCCCACGGGAACTGTTTCTTCAAAGCTAACAGGTGTCCTATGTCTATAAACTGGCATGATCAGTTTTAGCCAGTCACGCCGTAAAAAAGCCGTAATTCGTTCGCTCATTCGTCTTAGGTACGCTATAGATGTGCCATAAGGTATTAGTCGGTACAGTGGTTGAGCTAAAAATATAAAATTAAAAAAACATACAAACTTTTACGTTTATAATAGATATTATTAAGGATATAAAAATGCCGGCTGCGTGCGAGTTTGACATCAACTCTATAGATAGTGCGTAAGTATTATCTTCCAGAAAATATTTATTCATGTGCTAACCACCTTTTAATTTTGTCGACGAACCTTAAATACCTATTCCATGTGGATTTACCTTAGACATGCTTGTTACTGATATTGGCTGTTAACTCGAAGGTAGGTAACTCTGGGCAAATTACTCCGCTATGGGAACTTTTCACTGAACATAATCCTACAAAGAATAACAACTCCATACTTTAGGAACGCTTAGTTATAAGTTATTAGTAGTAATTACTTGTTGATTACATAACTACTATCTACGAGAGGTAAAAAAGAAAAATAAGAAGACCGAGGTAAAAATATTCAAAGCTGCAATTTTATATAACTCCTACAATAACTCCTTTTTTCACATTTGCAGTCAAATAAATTAGGGAATCCTACAGTAAGGTGCTATATAAAATGATAGGGAACCCTTTGAACTGAAAAGTTAATGTTTCTCTAATTAGAGACAGTTGTGTTAAATAGTTATGTGTGTGTAAATTTTGAATTCTCTTTATGTTTCAAAATCGTACGCTACAAGTGACGCTGATTTCATAGTAGTAAAATATTTGCGTAATACCTCTTCCGCGCATTTCCAACGCGACTAGTATATAATTTTAGGTACTAAGGATATTACAAATGTACATTACACAACTTCAAGTGAAAACACGCCGCGAACGGCAAAATATGAAATTCCTTAAGAAAATCGATATTAATACGACCGTACTGTAAGCATTTATTACGCAAAAAGTACAAGACCGGCAAACTTGAACGTAGCTCTTGAATGCATCCTGCCTGAGCTTGAATTGCCCGTTTTCTATAAAATAAAAGGCAAATAAGCATAGTGCTACCAATATACTAGACTAAATAAACGGGACAAGATAATATGGGGCTATTTTTAATCGAGAAGTTTCTTCATGCGTATTTTGTTGATGTTCCTTGAGCACGTGCGAAGCTTTGCGTGCTTTATCGGTCCATCTAAAGCTATATATGTTCCTATTTACCAACTTTGATATTGCAGTTTTATTGATATTTATATTGACTCATGGAAATGAGTTAGTACATCTTGTTTTGAAACTATTTGTAACTTTCCGATAACCTGAAAAATGCTAAACATTCAACTTAGCTAACTAGCTTAGAAAAGGGGTTATGAAATTTATTAGCTAATGGTTTTAAGTGTTTTTTTAATAAATAAATTAACATGCATGCGTTAAGAAATATGGAACTCCAGCATATGACTACCTTACCCTTGATCTGATTAAAATAAATCATTACTTGTATAGTCACGGTTATACAAACAACAACCTCTCAATATGAGAAGGGTTTGGCCATAGTCTACCAAGCTAGCGATGTGCGGATTGGCAGACTTCACACGCCTTTGAGAACATTATGGAGAACTCTCAGGCGAGCAGGTTTCCTCACGATGTTTTCCTTCACCGTTGAAGCAAGTGATATTTAAATCGCTTAAAAAGAACGCACATAAATTTTAAAAGTTAGAGGCGCGTGCCCGGTTTCGAACCCCCGACCTCTTATTAGAAGGCGGTCACCCAAACCACTGAGCTATCATTGCTGGATATGATTGATATGATTATATGATATGATATGCCGATTTTCGTATTTCTAAATTAAAAAACATAGGACTTTCATACAAACTTCAAACCCCTATTTTACCCCCTTCGGGGTAGATTTGGATGATAAAAATTTTTAACCTTATACTTAAGCCCTAAAAGAAACCTATTTTCAAAATTTCACGCTTGTTGACTTCATAATAAAAAAATAAGCAAAAACTATCATCCCCTATTTTACCACCCTTAACAGGTAATATTTAAAAAAAAATTGATGCACATGTTTTTTATTTATTATTATTAATCTTAATGCAAATTTTTGTGTCTCTAACTCTAAAAATAAAGAAATTTCATACAAACTTCCAACCCCTATCTTACCCCCTTAGGGGTGGAATTTCCAAATATCCTTTCTTAGCTGACATCTCTTAACTACCAACTACCTACTTGCTAAATTATAGCTTTATAGGTGCAATAGTTTTTGAGATCTCGTGTTTAATCAGTATGCATGTAAGTCAGTATGTAAGTATGTAAGTGACCTTTCGCTTTTATATATATAGATTGTACGGAATTCCTACGGTACTAATACTGTTCTGTTAAAGACATTAACAGAGAATCAGAACCGCGTCACATACAGGACAGTCCTGTAAAAGCACGTGACTGATGGTAAACACACATAAGCATAATCTTGAGCGGTTCCGAGGTCAAGCGTGATGCGGCCTGCATTGTCTTTAAATATAGGTAATATAACAGGGATACCGCCCCGCCATTCCCTTGGCCATAACCGAGTGAAGCCGAAGACCCTAGCCTTGAATTGCCACTCGGAGTTACATTGGATACATTTACGACAACTCACCAATAATTTTTGATTTTATTGGTGTTATTACCTACACTTGGAACCACACCTATACGGCAATCGCGGCCCGAGTGCTTTGCCAATGAAGCCATGGGCTACACATACCACCAACGCCGAAATTAATGTACCTCTCACCAATCTATAGCGACTGCTACCATCATCTAGTAGGAAATATTAAACTTTCAATGTACTATTTAAAATAAATATCTTTCTTTACATATATAACTTCTGTGCGTGTTTTTGTCACTGAATTCCTCCGAAACGGCTGGACCGATTTTGATGAAATGTTTTATGTCTTCAGGTGGATTCGAGAATGGTTTAGATTCACAATTCGGTCCAATTTCAATTGTTTTTTTTTTATTCATTCTTTATTTATAATTCTTTGTAGATATTGGAAGGTTTTACATTGGATCTGGCAGACTGCGCTACGATCGCAGTATTGAATATTGAATATTAATATATTTTAATTCTAGTTTTCTCCGAAAGTTGGTACTGCGCTCGTACTGGACAACGTCTGTCGGGTCCGGTCGTATAGCTATAATCTTGATGATACACCAATTATTCTATCTTCATTGGTAGATTAGATTATAATAAATCATGAAGCACGCGCGAAATGTTGTTTTTTTACGGCCCTGGATTCAAGTGTTTTATGGCTGGTGGATATTGTAAAAAGAAGGTCTATACATAGACCAGTTGACATGAAATTTTCTGGTCTGGTAACTAATAGTATTTCTTCTTATTATTTTTATGGGAGAGCACCAGAGCTTCACCAGCTTCTCGTACCTGACTAATTCATTTCCGCAAAACCATATACCTTTAATGAAGTGATAAATATACTCGAACAAATTTACATCTCCATTACGCTACGACGTGAATGTAAACAGCTGTAAGCTACCATTGTCCATTAGTGACATCACCCTAAATCTTATTAGGAAATTAGCTTATAAGACATGTACCTACTTAAGAGGTGCGATATCACGCCTGTGACAAATACTCAAACAATACCTACTATCTTTGCCAATTAAAGCCTACATTCTACGAGGATCTACTAGACTTATAAAATGTCATCTTTATTTTATTCCCCTAACACAAAATAAATTACAGATTCACTAATAATGTTTTGCTAAATTATGAATCATATTATTTTCATTAAAGCGGTGATAGCCAAGTGGTTAGGGCGTCAGCCTTCTAATAAGAGGTCGGCGGTTCGAATCCGGGCACGCACCTTTAACTTTTCGGAGTTATGTGCGTTTAAAAACAATTAAAATATCACTTGCTTCAACGGTGAAGGAAAACATTGTGAGGAAACCTGCACGCCTGAGAATTCTCCATAATATTCTTAAAGGCGTGTGAAGTCTGCCAATCCGCACATGGCCAGCGTGGTGGACTATGGCCAAACCCTTCTCATATTGAAAGGAGATCCGTGCTCTGTAGTGAGTCGGTAATGGGTTGATCATCGTGATGATGATGATAATTATTTTCATTTATGCTACTTACTGTTACCTCTAAGTAGATTTATATTTGTATCCTTGCAACAAAGGTTATTTAAATGTCTATTTTTTACATATAATTCTGTTGGTGGCTTTGAATAAAGAAATATATTTATATTATTAATTTCACATAGTGTTCTATGTGAAATTAATGAATTCACCATTACGTAGGTTTTTATTTGAACTACATGAATAGCTTCAAGCTTTCCTGGGTTCAGTATTAAGTTTTCCTTTTTTTTTTCTATCAGGTTAACAACTAATTATTTAACGGAAGCTTTCCATCTTCCGTTCGGAAAATATCAAGCACGCAAATCTTTTAGCATGAATAGAGGCCAAGTCCGAGATAGGTAATAAGGGCAATTTATGGACGTAAGAAGATTGCGCTTCGCGTAATCTGCGCCGGCCTCAGGCCCCGGCTCCATCTTCCCACAGCATAAATTGTTGCGATTTGTGATATCCAACAACGGCTTACAAAAAGCTTCCTACGCTAAGGAGAAGTTACGCGCAACGCTTTCTTGTTCTATAAGTCCAGGACCATTGGGTCCTAAAACGTGACAATGGTGACTGGCTGAAATAAAGGGTCTGGTGGCGGTGGGTCTTTACATATTTGGCCTTATCGGGTCCTATTGCGTACTATGACAACAGCAAGTTTAGTCTACAGTTCTCGAAAATATTACTAATAAATTCACACGCTAGGTGGGTGTGGTTTCACAAATATTTGTGATTACTAATTAAGTTAAAAAAATGGGTTTAATTTATAAGAAAATCTCTAAATTTATGTATTTATATTAACCATACCTTTGGATCTTTGGTTAGCTGTGATAGCCCAGTGGTTAGGACGTCTACCTCCTAATCAAAGGTCAGGGATACCCGGGCACGCACCTCTAACTTCTCGGAGTAATGTGCATAGTTAAGCAATCAAAATATCTCTTGCTTCAACGGTGAAGGAAAACATCGCATGTGAAATCTACCAATCCACATATGGCCAGCGTGGTAGACTATGGCCAAACCCTTCTCATATTGAGAGGAGAGCCTGTAGTGAGCCGAAAATGGGTTGTAGATAATGATCATACCTTTGAAACTAGCTTTTTTTATGTATATAGTTGTGAATGGATAATTAAATTGTAGTATTCCTCGGATAGGAATTGTGGATCTTTTTATATATAGCACGAGAGCTTCGTGTCCTCTCTTAGTCATCGTAACGTTGCTCGATGGGCGGAGCGAATCGTTATGGAATCAGATTGTACGGTACTAACTGGCGCAATATGACAATTATACACAAGTACGGCTAGGGGGACACGGTGCTTTAAGGTTTCGTGATAAATAAAAAACGAAATATTTACAGCGATTTGTTGTTTTTTTCGGACTGTCTATTAGCTGTACTAACCCTATTGGTTGCCACAACGTAACCGGGCTGTTTGGCGAGCTTCAGAAAGAAGCTCTGCCAGAAGAAATTTTAAGCCCTAGGGCTCGAAGATACTAAGGGAACGACTGCCTAAGGGCGCCTCCTTTGAGGCCGAACCTCGGCTTAGGCGACGTTTGGGATAACGAGGGGGTCGGACCGTACGATTTGTTGAGTATTGCCTGCGAAGTGCGTGCACTATCGCACTAGAAAGTTGGACGTCCTGGGTTCGATTCCCGGTTCGAGTCTGGTTTGGTGAGAGACTTCGGCCGTGGCTAGTTTTTTTTTATTATTATTATTTTTGTACCAAATTTGTGATAACAAACACTTATAGAAGAATTATACAAAGGAAAGTTTATCTCTATAAAAGATCTCTTTTTTCTCTTTTTGTTCGTTTTTTTTTTCGGCTGTGCTACAGCTAATAGTCAGACCCTATTGGTTGCGACAGCGTAACCGGGCTTCGGACAGAAGCCCTGCAAGAAAAAATTTTGAGCCCTAGGGCTCGAAGAAACTAGAGATCTTGCATTCCGGCACGATGTCGCGTAGAAAACAATTAAAAGCGTGGGTTTAGCATACTCCTAACAGGTTAGTCCGCTACCATCCTAGACAGCATCATCACTAACCATCAGGCGAGCTAGCCGTCAAGGGCTAACTTGTAGTGTATAAAATATAATAAAACACATTTTTTTAACGATTTACGTTTTTCTAGCCCGTTTCTTGTGTGTAACTCTTAGCTTTTTTATGAAGCTCATAGTCAGTAATAATTCTTAGCGATAAGTGATCAGTGGCAATACTTCTCGAAAGCTGTACGTCGGCGCTTGGTTTATTTAACGTTGGTTAACTAAACTGAAGCTGTGATAGCCTAGTGGTTTGGGCGTCAGCCTCTTAATCAGAGGTCGGCGGTTCGAATCCGGGCATGCACCTCTAATTTTTCCTTCACGCCTAAGAGTTCTCCATAATGTTCTCAAAGGCGTGTGAAGTGTGCTAATCCGCACATGGCCAGCGTGGTGAACTATGGCCAAACCCTTCTCATATTGAGAGGAGACTCGTGCTCTGTAATGAGCCGGTAATGGGTTGATCATGATGATGATGATGAACTAAATTGTGTCCTCTATCAGTTATACACACGAGTAGTAATGGGAGGCTTCGGCTGAGACTAGTTGCCACCCTACGAACAAATAGCCAAGCGATTTAGCGTTCCGGCACGGTGTCGCGTAGCGTAGTCAGGTACTATTGATATGATTTAGATAATTCTCTAACAAATGGAAAGCTACAATGTGCGAGTAACATAGCCTATATTTTATTCCGATGGGGAACTACGTGATTAAAACCCGTGGGGCACAGCTTTGCCTACGCTGATTCCCCATTTCCCAGCGTTAAAAAAGAGAAGAAGACTTGTAAGAATATAAACCTTCTACATCGCTATATTGCAGATTTAAGACACGGTACAATTTAAGTTGTTCTCGGAGGTACGGGGTGGACTCGGTCAATTTTACTTTTCTCGCTTGTGAAGTCAACATCTCCTGGGGATGATCCGGTGTCGGGTGGAAACGTGCGTAGAGGTTCTAGTGGAAGATTTTGTGTGGTGTTATATTATACGGCGGCGGCTATGTTATCGGCGGAATATAGCAAATTAAACTTGCTGTTTATTGTCGGTCAATTTCGTAACTCCGCGCTAGTACCCTAGATATAGAATAGTTAGGAAAGAGAAAACGTTTACAAAAATATGGCGTTTGTAAAGTCAAAGTTGGCGTGTAGGTCCATTTGCATCGATAATGCTCAATCCGTGCATCTGGGCCAATCCGCCACCAGGGCGTCCCACTTCACACGCCGGTTTACCCAAAACGATTCGGTAAAGCATTTGTTCTAACGGCCTTAATGGGTTCCGCGTTTTCAAACAGTTTTATACAAATGAAACATTGATTTACCACTAGGCGTAGATAGAGCGCGTCATACAAAAACAAGGCGGGAATTTGTCACCAACTAACTATACATTCCTACATATCGGTATATCGATGTATTACAACCCGTCTAATACACTAGACATCTGGCCGTTATATTATCTATAGCGGCGCGGTGCTTTGTAATTCATTCGGATTATACGGCTCGATTAATAGAATCGGTGACTTTCGTCTAGCCTTGTATGACAGGGGGAAAGGAGTGCACGCGTCGCTATTTGTGCACTACTTTTCCGTCCCATTTTTTAAGCGTTAATCTACGGCTAGTGGTAAATCAATAAAATGAAATGAAAATAAACTTTATTTAAAAGCTATTATAAATGCTAAAGTAACTCTGTCTTTTCTAACTTTGATGAAACTTGCTACGAAGATTGTCTAGGGAATGAGAATGGACACGCCAGCGCGAAAAAGGGGTTGAAATAGGATATGAAAGTTTGTATGAAAGTTCGACATCGAAAATAGAACCAAGATATCTTATATTTAGGCAAAAATATTTGTTTTAAGGTGTCTGAAACTTCAACCTTTGTGGGGATGAAATTTAAAGGTATTATATAAATGCGAGAGAGCTGTTGAGAGAATTTGAACCGTCCTAGCTTTAGTTTTAAGTTGTAGTTTTTTTGTTATCACCATAACAGAATATCTACAACTAATATACTATATATTATATGAACGCTTCATAGATGTATAAGGTTGAATACAACAATATTAATATTAAAGTATTATACTATCGTTAAACGAAAACACAGCTTTACAATCTGCTGACCGCTACATAGAGATCTCAGACAACCAATGGCGTATAAAAAAGATAATTAATTAATCATACACTTTTTGATCACGCCATGTTTCAATTAATAGCATGATTAATCGCGCGTTTTTTCTTTAAAAGGCAATCGCCCATTTTCACAATATCACGATGTTTCCCTTTAAGGAACTCCAATAATTAGGCAATAAGGCAGCCCGCAAACCATCCGTCTTGCTCCGCCGGCTTTCTTATCGACCTTAAATACGCCGGCTTTCTTATCGGCTTATTTAAAAGCTTTAACGGTACAGCGTCGAAAGTGAGGTGTAAATCAAATCGGGGCGATACTCTTGTCGCTTTCAACCGGCGGGTAAAACTGAACGTGCATTTACCAGCGCCGAAACCAACGACGGTTGACGGCCCCCGTGACACAGTGCGTGCGCTGTCGCATTATACAGTTGGAGGTCCTGGGTTCGATTCCCGATGATAAGTGATGATGCAGTCTAGGATGGTAGGGTAACCTGTTAGGGGTATGGTAATCCCATACTCCTGATTGGTTTCTACGCGACATCGTGCCAAAAACAAAATCGCTTGGCGACACGTCTGAGTCGGTAGGTGGTAACTAGCCACGGCCGAAGCCTCCCACCAGACAGACTCGAGCCCAGGACCTACTTTATAATACGACAGCGCACGCGCTGCGACACGGAGGTCTTTGAAACATTCGAAAATCTACAAACGAAATCCTTACTCAAAAAAGTTGAATACCTCAGCAATCAGCATAAATGCCATATACTTCAAATATATGCAATAGATAAAGCTGATTTTGAGACAAGTGTGACGTCACAGATAAATAAGCTAATTAGTATAACATAAGTAACATAATGTGCGAGTGCCGCCCAGCTTTTGAGCCTCGTGAGAGACAAGACAAAATATGCCATTCTGACTGCCAACCTTCACTAGTTGGAGAGGCACCTAAAGAAGGAAGAAGAAGAACCATAAGTACTCAGAGAGCGAGAAGACGTACCAGCGTCGGTACTGCGTCTGTGGTCGTTGGGTTTTGCTGCAGCGGACGTAACTGTCATTCACGGATTGGTCTGCACAGTCACCGGAGAAAATGCCTCCGAGACAATGTTTGAACCGTCTAAAATGTACGTAAAGGCCTAAATGATGATGATAACATAAGTAAATTAACAACATAATAGGTAAGGCAGATACCAATATGAGGTTACGCGATGTAGAATTGTTACTCACGTTGCCCAGGAAGCCGCTGCAAGGTTGTATGGGGGGTGGTAGGGGTGGGAGGTCGGGCGAGCGCCCCGAGCGGGTTCGCTCCTCTGTCTGGCCCATGCTTTCACTCACTATGCATCACTGGGAACAAAAGAAACATTATTATATAATTTTTGTCTGTTATCGGATTGCATCTTATTACCCGTAATTTGTAGTTTATTTTTTTTAGTTTAAATTTGTTATTATGTACGACCTTTACAATATTTATGCATGATGTGGCTACCTATAAATAGAATTACATGTGCCACAATACCTCATAATATTTAATTAAGTTGATTTATTTAACATGTAATTTTGTTGGTTGTCCAAATAAATGAATAAATAAATAAATAAAAACACTCTAAAATTCAGCAGTATATGACAAGGGATAGAAAGATACTTTAGAGTTTCCTTGTATTACTATGGAGCTCTAAAAGAAGTGTAGAAATGCCTTGGACGGCTATCGGTTGAAATGATGATAAAAATTATAAAAATAACACTTACCTATACTTATAAAGAAGGGACAATAGATACGGAAGTATGTTATATGTGACCAACTCCGTAGCGCAGCGCGCGCTATCGGATTATAAAGCTAGTCCTGGGTTCGATTCCCGGCTCGAGTCCGGTCTGGTGGGAGGCTTCGGCCGTGGCTAGTTACCACCCTACCGACAAAGACGAGTCGCTAAGCAATTTAGCGTTCTGGCACGATGTCGTGTAGAAACCAACTAGGAGTATGGGTCTACCATACCAAGTTCGCCCGCTACAATCTTAGACTGAATCATCACTTACACCAAATGACCGGCAAGGGATGGATATAAAAAAAATAGATATTATATAAAAAGCAACAAATACATATATATGCTAAAATACCACTACTTAAGTAAATATTCATAAAGTGGCAAGATGAGAGCTGGGTCGAGTTATGAATGAGAATTCTTCGTATTGTAATATTCTCATTAGTACGCTATTTGCATATAAACTGGTAGAGGTGCAAAATAAACACTCAGTTACGAGGTTTCAGGTTTCTAGGACATCGGGAGCTGGTTGGAATCCTTGAGAATGTAAACACTTATCACATATCTTCTAAGTCCATAGTTGTTGAACATAAATAGATTTTAATATTCCAAGTAGCGGTGATAGCCTAGTGGTTAGGGCGTCAGCCTCCTAATCAGAGGTCGGCGGTTCGAATCCGGGCACGCACCTCCAACTTTTCGGAGTTACGTGCGTTTTTAAAACAATTAAAATATCACTTGCTTCAACGGTGAAGGAAAACATCGCGAGGAAACCTGCACGCCTAAGAGTTCCCCATAATGTTCTCAAAGGCGTGTGAAGTCTGCCAATCCGCACATGGCCAGCGTGGTGGACTATGGCCAAACCCTTCTCATATTGAAAGGAGACCCGTGCTCTGTAGTGAGCCGGTAATGGGTTGATCATGAATTCCAAGTAGGACTACTTTCGGAATTAGACGATTATGCCTATTTTACATACACTTTCGATATGACACGCTTGCGCTTTTTGCGACTCTACCATCTTCTGAAAGCAAGAAGCTTAGAAGCTGTTTCTTCGTTCATTTTTCTTTATTATTTCATCTTGTGTAGATAGAAGCGCCGTCAGCTTGTGTCGGTATGCTGTCGTTAGAGCACGCATCACGACAAACGTCGTTAGATAAAATCATGCTTTATGGAGTGGAAAACGATCGACTCAATACTAAAGTATGATTTGATAGCGATGATTGAGCACTCGTTGGAAAGAACTGAATATTTTGGGTTTTAAATAGCAGCCACTCAAAATATATAACACACCAGACGAGACTGGAGCAGGGAATCGAACCCAGGACCTCCAACTTTATAATGCGACAGTGCACGCACTGCGCCATGAAGGTCGTTAATGTAATGATGTTATGAACAAGACGAAGTTATTGAAAACCTGAGACCCATGCAGGGGATGATGATAATATACGTACACTAACTCTCAGTGTTCTTCTTCTTCGTCGTTACGCTCTTTGCAGAGCGGTCGTGGTCATCACGAATCAATGTCTTTGAGGCCAGATGTTATTCGCCTCACAAGCATTCGCCACTTCCCTATGCTGGCCGAAAGTCTGGTGCACTCGTGCAAAGGACCAGGGTCATCATGATCAACCCATTACCGGCTCACTACAGAGCACAGGTCTCCTCTCAATATGAGAAGGGTTTGGCCATAGTCCACCACGCTGGCTATGTGCGGATTGGCAGACTTCGCAAGCCTTTGAGAACATCATGGAGAACTCTCAGGCGTACAGGTTTCCTCAAGATGTTTTCCTTCACCGTTGAAGCAAGTGATATTTTAATTGTTTAAAAACGCACATAACTCCGAAAAGTTAGAGGTGCGTGCCCGGATTCGAACCGCCGACCTCTGATTAGGAGGCTGACGCCATAACCACCGGGCTATCACCGCTTCCAAGGACTGAAGGATATTGTTCTAATGAGGATTTCTAAAACGAACAATTCGCCTAGCACGAATCTTCACCCCGAAATATCTAGAATACCGGCGCTATTAATGATACCGAAACAAGTAAAACTCGATTATGTGAACGGATTGCGGATGTACGTGGGATATGATTGGAAACAGAGCCGGCGGCCGAGGCCGATTGTTCACCTCGCGTTGTAAGGTGTGTCACATTTGGTCATAATGGCTAGCACATATGCTGACCGCGACCGCAAGAAGTTCCGTCTTTAATACGTTCCCTATAACCTTTGATAAATCGCTTAGCGGTGCGGTTTGGTAGTAGGTCACGCTGGCCGGTGGGCTATTATTAAAATGGTGCTTCATTGTATCAACCAACGGGTAACCTCTAAAGACATTAATTACTAGATGAGACACATTTGGTCTGTCTTTATAACTGCAGACCGCAAATATCTTCACGAATATGAATAGGCATTTTCTAGGCAAGCGCGCTCCAACCTAGACCTCATCAGTGCTTTCTGGTACTGATTGTCGTCAAGCGCAAACCTATCTCAAAAAATAAAATAAATAAAAATAAAACTATCATCTTAAATTTGTTTCCTATACTTTCCTGTGATAAATCATTTAGTTACAGGTAAGATATGGATAAGATAAATGTATTAGGTCACCCCATTAAAAAAAGCTTTACTATCTCTATAGATCATATATATCGATATATTCAAAGGGCTTCACTTTTTAATTTTCTGTTCTAATGTGGGTTCGCGGGCTTTAAGTAATAAAATGAGACCTGTAGCCTATTTTTTTCCCGAAGGAAAATGGTAATATTTTAACTCTGGGCTACGGGTATTTTAATGGTAGAAAACCTAAGGGGATTAGCCAATGACCTTGTAACATCCGAGGTTAATGTTCAATCTAATCCAAAATCTTCAGATAGCGGATTCAATTTGACAGCTATCCTTTTCCAATTTTTCCGCGTCGATAAGGATGGCGCTACTATTTTTGGCATTTTGGCAATCGACATCAAAAGTCGACGTGCAATACAAGCTCATTGATTACAATGACCATTAGGTCATTATTACAATTATCTTTATTTCAGGTAGAGAGAAAGAAAAAAATTGGCAGTATTACATAATAATAACAAATTTTGATAAAAAAAAACAACCGAATTATTAAAATGCTAAATCGAATTAAAAACTTTTTTGACAATTTCTATTATCTATTTTTTTATGTTAATCAAAAACAGATCTACCCTCATAGACAATTTTAGTAAGCCGCATGTGCACAAGTTAGTGAACTCATAGCTTAACGGCAAAAATTATGCAACATTCTTTACGATCGGCTCAAAATCATAAATCATACCTTTTTTGCACGTGTATTCCATATACATAAAGCTTTGTATCGTCATTATTTTCTTTTATTGAGTATATAATGAAATGGAGGCGGAAACGTGTCTTTTAAATTCAAATGAGACAACATTTTTTTTACTTTTCAGTGCTATTTTATGATGTCAACGTCGTTTTGTGTTCCTTAATCAACCAAAGAACCCTTTCAATATAAGTTTTTTTTTCCACGCTGGGAAATTCTTTTACGCGTCCCCTCCGGAGGCGACGCAGGCAAGACTTCGCCGCTTCCGACGGGTATGTGGGACTCCCCGGCGGCCAGGCTGGCGACCAGAATACCCACTAAAACCCAGCGATGCTCCTTCGCGTCGCCTGGTGGCTGGGTTACGGGAACACTCGTGCACTCGACCGAAGTACTTTTTATAATAGCGGTTGTAATATTTTATATCTAAGTGTTAACAGATTCGTATTAAATATAATTACGTCATTTTTTTTTTATTGAATAACTACGATTACATTTTTAATTTTATATAAAATCTGATCTAATAATCTTTTATGTAATATTCTTAATATTACCTTACATTTCATTCATTCTATAATTTTAGTATAATTAAATCATTAATTAAATCGTATTTTATTTAGACTACCTTATTTCTTCTTTAATATTTTTCTCATTTCTATCAGTCTTATTTCTTTCACATGATCCACCAAAATTTAAATTTAAAGAACCTATCTTTATTTTTACTAATACAAATTTTATCAGGAACTTTTCTTTAAGTTTTAAGGGTTAGATTAATTGTTATTATTTGCTGACAGGTATTGAGTTGAATGCTTGAATGTACTCAGAACGGTATAATTTGGTTAGAATCGATGTGATAGTAAGGATATGTTAGACATACACGCGGTAAGTGACACTGCGTCTCCGGCGGTCTTGCGACGGCTCTATGGTAGAGTGGAAAGCGATAAATTATCTGTTATCGGGATCGGAACAGAGCGGTCCGTGAGAAACGATCATACTGAGCAGTCTAACACTCGTGCATGAACAATATTAGATAACATCGAGAGATCGCCTCGACTGTAAGATAGTGGAGTGAACAAAAACGCCGGGAGAATAGAGAAAAAATACATCGTACAAACTCAGTTCTGTTTCATACGCGGTTATAAAGATACTCCATGTGTCATTTAGAGAAACCGCTAAGTTTGTGTATTTTAGTTATTATCACAGCGTTATGTCATATGGTATTTTATTATGGGGTAATGCTTATATATTATGGTATGTGGCAACCAATAGGTTCCTCCTCCGACCTAAGCGCTCCTCTCCGAAAGAGGAGACCTAAACATATCCTTCATAACCCTGACGATCAGATGACTACTGACAACATACTCGTACCACCTACCACACAATCATACGCTACGTCGTACGTACGTCTCTTCGCCGGCGAAGACGGTGTGTCTTCGCCGGCGAAGAGACGTACGGACCACTCACCGTCCGACGTCCAAACGTCCAAACGTCGCCTAAGCCGAGGTTTGGCCTCACAAGAGGCGCCCTTAGGCAGACGTTCCCTTTGTTTCTTCGAGCTCTAGGGCTCACTGTTTCTTCTGGCAGAGCTTCGGAAAGAAACAAATCATCCTGGTTACGCTGTGGCAACCGATAGAGTTAGCACAGCTAATAGACACTCCGGAAAAAAATCATCACAGTAAAATAGTGTTTGCATATTTCTGTACCACCTACGACGTTAATTACATCATCCTGGGGATAAGTCATTAAAACTTTACATTTATCTCGCGAGCAATATATAAGTTGAGATTACGCGATAGGATACACTGTACACCGTAATTGCATCCTGTTAATCTACAACGCTAATTAAACCGTTGCTTTCCTGACAAACGGACTGCTTGCGAAATATTATAATTGTTTATGTTACCTTACAATTACAAGGTAAGCATCAGAATAATTTACAAAATTCTCTCATGCACAGCAAACTATTTACACATAGAATTGATTCTGCGGTGTTTCCGCTAACTCACTCAATTAATAAACTTCCTCAGAAATCGGAAATACATTGGCAACTGTTAAAAGACGGCGGTAATTGCTTAATTTTCTCTAAGAGTATAATTCAGAGAAAGAAAAATTGTTATTTTAATTTATGAATCTTATAAAGTTATTGAAGCTGTGATAGCTAGTGGGTAGGACGTCCGCCTCCTAATCAGAGATCGGAGGTTCGAACCCGGGCACGCACCTCTAACATTTCGGAGTAATGTGCGTTTTTGAGCAATTAAAATATCACTTGCTTCAATGGTGAAGGAAAACAACGTGAGGAAACCTGCATGCCTGAGACGCCTCCATAATGTTATCAAAGGCGTATAAAGTCTGCCAATCCGCACATGGCCAGCGTGGTGGACTATGGCCAAACCCTTCTCATATTGATCGGAGACCGGTGCTCTGTAGTGAGCCGATAATGGGTTGATCACGAAGAGGCAGATATAAAGAATTATACCTTCTGATATTGATATCAGAAGGGTTTGGCCATAGTCCACCACGCTGGCCATGCGCGGATTGGCAGACTTCACACGCCTTTGAGAACATTATGGAGAACTCTCAGGCGTGCAGGTTTCCTCACGATGTTTTCCTTCACCGTTGAAGCAAGTGATATTTAAATTTTAAAAAAACGCACGTAACTCCGTAAAGTTAGAGGTGCGTGTCCGGATTCGAACCGCCAACCTCTGATTAAGAGGCTGACGCCCTAACCACTAGGCCATCATCGCTTCACTATCATCGCCTCTTGAGTAACCCCAAATTACAGTATACGCCATTTAAGTTGGCCGGCTTCAAGTTGAGTAAGTCACTAGACTTTGCGTAGATCCAGTTTAAAATTAGTATGAGCTGATATTTGTACATAGTACTTATCTCCTTGCGCGAACGTATCGCATAGCATTCTTCAGCCTGGACAAGTGAGATTTGTCAAAGTCTCTCACTGTTTTTAAAAATGCCGTCAAGTTTCATTATATTTCTCATAAATGACGACTTTTATTTTTTTATCATTTCATGTTTTTTTATATATATATATATATTTTATAAGGTATATATTAGTATATTTATTAAATATTTATTACTATATTGTATTATTTATGTAATCTGGTTTATGTATTAGTATTTAGTTATTTGTATGTAGGTTTTTTGTTTATATTACGCCACCTACTTTCTTCTTCTTTAACATTTCCTAATCCTAAGGTTGCCTGGCAGAGATCGCTACTAAGCGATAAGGCCGCCTTTTGTATCCTGCTTCTTCTTTATTTTGTTTTCTTGTTATTTCTATTTTTGTTGTGGTATACAAATAAAGAATAAATAAATAAATAAATAAAATTAAATTTGTGAGCACACCGTATAAAGGAACTGGTTCACTGTTTGAATGTACGTTCTGTTATGGCGTGGTAGAAGAACGCGTATCTGGTATAGCAAACAAAGTCATAGGCAAAGCTAAGTTGATTCTAATTTCGTAATAACCTAGCACTTTCTTCTTAATTAGTGAAAGTTCTCTCAAATGATAAAGAAGTCGTTTAAGCATTATGTCACACATAAATTGTTGTATCTAAAGTTCAATAAGGTATATTAACTTGGTTATAGCTTAAGTAACATGGACGACATTTCCTGCATATAGCAACTCTATTGCACAATTGCGTTACCGTTGAAAATCCTGTTTGAAACAGATAAAAATCATTTTAATACGTAAACAGCCTAATAAACTTACATAACTAAATTACCACGTTTCCACCTCTGTAACGGTATGGCCGTTCCGGCAATTTGGCGTTCCGGTACGATGGCATTTATAAGATAAACGTTAAAGTTTCAACGTATAAGTACGTGGAAGTACATACATCTATATACGTTCAAGCAAGCGACTTCGGTTTTGCAACCTGTATATTTTTATTAGTGATCGAAGACCGGTATTTAAGATTATTCAAATAGTCTTATCATACCCTAATAAATTGTAAAAGAATAATACGTTTCCTATCCTACTAGATACGACTGAAAGAAATATACACCTTCTGGAAATAACCTCCGCTTATTTATGAAAGTCAACAAATTTAGTAAATAACATTTTGTTGTGAAACCACCTCATACGAAAGATCGCGAGGCCGCTACCAACCAGATGGGCAGACCAGCTGAGGGGCTCTAAGTGCAAACTTCACACAATTGCAAGATTAGCCTCCGATAGACGCCGGTTGAAACAATTAATCCGCAAGAGGTTGCAAGGACACCAAAAACTACGATCTTCAGTAATGAAGGAACCACTCCAAGAGAGTGAAACTTTAATAAATAAATAAAATAAAAGAATTTTCCTGTAGCCATTTTTTTAGTTTAGTTTAGTTACTAGTAGACGTACACAATAGACATGTTGAAACATCTAACACGTGAACTGTCAAAACATTCGTGATAACGCACTGATAAAAAATCTCGTTTGTAGATTTCGATCCAATATCGTACACCTTGAGGCTTGCAGTTCACCGGCGCACAGATCATTGCAACAGGCGGGTGAGTCACGAGCGATGGCAGATACGCCCGCTTTGCCTTTTGTCAGACCCGTCACGTACCTGTGCGAAGCTACCATAAACGGAGACTCCAGTAGGTACTCTTGACTGTTTGTGATATGTTTCGAAAAATGTTATATATATGAACGATTCATAGATGCAGTAATAGCAATTTATATGAACAAATCTATTTTTGATTTGATTTGATATATGTCTAGCGCGTATGAATACAGTCACGAGGCGCGTGCTTTATGTTACAAGTTAGCCTTAGACGGCTACCTCAACTGGTGGTACTATGGACTATCTGTTATCATGGACTGATGGTTCAAAGTTTTGACGACCTCCAGGGCGCAGTGCGTGAGCTCTCGCATTATAAAGTTGGAGGTCCTGGGTTCGATCCCCGGCTCGAGTCTGGTCTGGTTGGTCGCCAAGCGATTTAGCGTTCCGGCACGTTGTCGCGTTGAAATCAATTAGGAGCGTGAGCTTACCATACTCCTAACTGGTTAGTCCGCAGGTGAGATGGCCGTCAAGGGCTATCTTGTAGTGTATTAAAAATAACTAATTGTGTACCCTTGCCCTAAATGATAAATACTTAAATCACACTGATGTTTTTGCTATATTACCTTCATAAGAACGATAAAGAATAATCTTTCCTTACTGCATTGACTCGACCATGACCGTTCGATAATCTCTCTAAAAACGCGGGCACAAAAACTAAATGTCATGAAGAACGGTCGGCGAAGCCAAAAAACACAATCTATCCATTTTCTTATCTTGTAATAGGCATCCAAGGTTAGATACTGTATCTCTTTTGTGTGGATTTAATAAACCGCATTGAATTTATTAATGGGTTTAAGTCATGGGGATGAGATGTATTAAGCTATCCAAGGATGTACAAGAACTGGTAGCGAATTCCACAAAAGTATATTACTATTAATAATAGTACAGAACTGGAAAAATTTCAAACAAATTTAAAGCCGCTATTTTCACTCTTTTGGGGATGAATTTTCAACCATGCTCAATCTAAACAGGAATTTTGACAAGCCATTTCCCACCAGCGGAAATCCATCGAATAATAGCTCCGAATACCCTTAGCCTGATAAAATTCCACTAACCACCAACTTGGCCTACTCTTTATTGAAATAAGAGAAAGGATTTTAAAGCTATGACCATTATGCTGACAATTGCAGCATTCGTATAAATCTCCCCCGACCTAAGCGCTCTTCTCCGAAAGAGGAGACCTGAACATATCCTCCATGACCCTAACGATCAGATGACTACTGACAACATACTCGTACCACTTACCACACAATCATACGCTACACACCGTCTTCGCCGGCGAAGACGGGTTCCCCGCTATCTTACGTCATCCGGGCTCCATCCACGGGCTAGGAGACATACGGACCACACCCTCGTTATCTCCTACGTCGCTTAAGCCGAGGTTCAGCCTCAAAGGAGGCGCCTTTAGGCAGACGTTCCCTTAGTTTCTTCGAGCCCTAGGGATCAAAATTTCTTCTGGCAGAGCTTCTTTCTGAACTAGCCAAACAGCCCGGTTACGCTGTGGCAACCAATAGGGACGGTCCAGAAAGAAAAATATTGGTATAAAATTTTAATTTGTTGTCAAAACAACCTTTGAAGCTTTAACCTGTCAAATATGCTGACCATTAGATCAAAAAGTAAAAAGTATAGATATAATATAGGCTCTAGATAATAGCAGCGTAGGAAGCGAACAAGAAATATAAAATCACATCAAAGCAATAATGGGTCACTCCATTCCTTATACGCTACGAGAACTGTGGACAGTTCCCATAGTTTTTAATATCTTCCTTATTTAGCCAGCAGAACAAGGGTGTTGTTCCATCATAAACGTTCGCAGATGCGTAGCTTAAAAAGCTATGAAAATCATAGCTTTTTACCTTTCCGGTATTTCCTTCTTCCACGGATTAACTATAGCATTTTCAACATAAATAGGAAGAGTTTATGACAAGAAGTTGTGATAGCCTAGTAAATCTGTGATAGCCTAGTGGTTAGTGTGTCCGCCTCCAAATCTCAGGACGGGAGTTCGACCCGGGCACGCACCTCTAACTTTTCCGAGTTATGTGCATTTTTAAGCAATTAAAATATCACTTGCTTCAACGGTGAAGGAAAACATCGTGAGACAAACCTGCATGCTGGGAGTTCTCCATAAAATTCTCAAAGACGTGTGCAGTCTGCCAATGTGCACATGGCCAGCGTGGTGGACTATGGCCAAACCCTTCTCATACTGAGAGGAGACCCGTGCTCTGTAGTGAGACGGAAATGGGTCCATGATGATGATGATGATGATCTCATTCGATTTCCTCCACTTCCACTGATATGTGCTCGCTCCGCTTGGCTATCTATTCCGCCTTTGCTGGAAGACCATCCCTACCACATGCATATCAAATGCCAACTTGGAATGGGTCACGGTTCCCAACCGTAACAAGAAATTCAAACGGACGTTTGTTCGTGACGCTCGGTTCTGGGAACGGTAAAATATTTATATTTATTTCTAGATCACGTTGCTGCTGAAAATGGTCGCCGGAAAACAACATGGACGACGCTAGTGCAGATAACTAAAGATATAAACGAGTATATTTAAGTTATCGTACTTAATTATCACCATCATTGAATGTCCATTTGATTAAAGCAAATGTCGACTAACTCTATTTTTGTTATTATTATTTTTGTACCAAAACTGTCATAATAAACACATATAATAGGTATACAAAAGAAAGCTTATCTCTATAAGAGATCTTTTCCAGCTACCCTCACTTTTCCTGCGATATAGGATTTCAAGTTACGTTTCAATTTGATATTTAAGGAGTATATCCTTCACGTCACGGGCAATATAAAACAAGATTTATTATTAATAGCTCTAACTAGATAGTTTTTGTGTTGATAGGAAGTAATTCCATCGGTCTAGCCACGCAAAATGAAGAATATATTATTTAATTAGAGATAGTTAATTCATTTGATTTGTAGCCACTTAACTTTGTTAATTATCTTTAATCTATTTATGCAGTGAAGTGCATCTTTAGTCAGATATAAGTAAACACTTACCACTACATAAAAAATAAGCTGAATATGCTGGATTGGCTGTATGTTTAATATCACTGAACTCCTTCTAAAGGTTTTTATAAAAGTTGAGTGGTTCAGTGTACTTCTAGATGGTTGATAGTCATAATAAATGGACCCGGTGATAAATTTTCTGCTAATAAATTTTCTAGTGTGTATGTGTGTGTGTGTGTGCTGGCTCTGTGGAATGAGAGAGCCTGTTTTCGGACTTGTACTTTATTTTTTGGCAGAAAAAGTCAATCTTGTCCAGAAATCGTGATCCGTTGTAGAACATGCTGACCACTAATTGGAGTCAACAATAGTGCATCTTCTTGCACAGTACTTGCTTCAGTGAATAGACTGGTTGGAAATTCAAATCTTTCATACGGTTTACACTATACCATTTGTGATTGTGTTTTCAACTTGCATAAATTCAGTTAAAAACTGTAACACGGCAAGTGGTCCGCGAGTCTTTTTTTTCCCCATCCCCTCCGGAAGCGATGCAGGCAAGACTGCGCCGCTTCCGACGGGGTATGTGGGACTCCCCGGCGGCCAGATTGGCGACCAGAATACCCACTAAAACCCAGCGATGCTCCTTCGCTGGGTCTGGGTCACGGGAACACTTGTGCACTCGACCGCAACCCAGACAGCGGCGTCCGCCGAGGCAGACCCTCACGGGGGGCCTATGATGGAGGCCCCCGAGCTCCGTCCGAGGCGCGCCAGGACCATTGGACGCGCCTCACGACCCGAGACAACTTAAGCTTGCCCATCTTTTCCAATAAAACAATAACTAAACCAATGAAGCAATAATAATCCTAAACTAAAATAAACCACCCGGGCTTTTACACAATGATCCCAGTTAGGTAATTATTTATACTATCGAGGATAATATTTATATACCCAAAAGTCGTTCATAAAATAACTTACGTACGTACGTGAAACAGTTTAGTATTATTATCAAAACTTATTTAACATTGTTAGTCATTCAGTAGGGACTATGAAAAGGATATTCATTTAAAATATCCCCTCAGTCAGGCTGACCCTAAAAACTGTGCACAGTGGATTGCACAAGGTTGTAACGTATTGTTGCATAATTTTGAGTGGAAATCCATAGCCCCTGTGGCCTAATGGATAAGGCATCGGCCTCCTAAGCCGGGGACTGTGGGTTCGAGTCCCACCAGGGGTAAATTATCGTTTTGATACAACGTTAACACATATACGTATATTTTTATCGGCAAATAATTTTTTACATATATTTTTTATTATTATTGTCTATTTATGTATATAGAAGAAAGAGTTAGTTACACTATAACTCAAGAACGGCTGAACCGATTTGGCTGAAAATCGGTGGGGAGGTAGCTTAGAACCAGGAGACGGACATAGTATACTTTTTATCCCGTTATATTTCCCGCGGGATTTATGAAAAACTGTATTTCACGTCAATGAACCTTACTCGTAACTATAGTTTTAGCTTGCCACAGAAATTATCTTCGAATTGGTGGTACCTTATTCCATAGGAGATTTGAAAAATCCCTAATCTACGCGGACGAAGTCGCGGGCATCGACTAGTATTAAAATATATTTTTTTATATTAAAATGGATTTAATTAATTTTCATTACAGTTATTATTTGGAGATATATATATAGATTGTCAGCGATAATGTAAAGCGATTTTGTATGAAAATGCGTAGTATCAGGGCAAACGAAAATATATATTTATGCTTATGTAGATAAATGGATGTTTATTTAGGCACTTGCATTGTCATAAAGTTAATATTATGTACAAATCCAGCGAAATTTTAAATCAATTATTTATGCACAAAGATGAAATCTGAGACCACTTTATTTTGCAAGAAATGCATTAAAACTAGCGACCGATTCATTGCTTAATAATACCTATGTTATAAAGTATAAACTATACCAAATTGCAACATACTATTTCGAGATTCTAGTGTTATTTTTCCAAAGATTATAAATAAGCACTAAATTATGCATCAACACGCAATCAAGAAGATATTTACTTATCCATATTTATATACCTGCGCGTAAGTATTTGTCAATATAAGAAAATAATGGAATAGATAGGTAGGCACTCAAATATTAAGTACTCTAATAATCTAAGTACAGGCGCAACATACAAATGAACGAAACTCGAGTGTCTAGCTGTAATATTTTCAAAATAACTGCATCTTTATTATTATTATTATCAGCCCGTACTGTCCCAATGAAGCGGTGATAGCCTAGGGGTTACGGCCTCAGCCTCCTAATCAGAGGTCGGCGGTTCGAATCCGGGCCGCGAAACCTCTAACTTTTAGGAGTTATGTGCGTTTTTAAAAATTAAAAATATCACTTGCTTCAACGGTGAAGGAAAACATCGTGAGGAAACCTGCACGCCTCCATAATGTTCCCAAAGGCGTGTGAAGTCTGCCAATCCGCACATGACCAGCGTGGTGGGCTATGGCCAAACCCTTATCATATTGAGAGGAGACCCGTGCTCTGTAGTGAGCCGGTAATAGGTTGATCATGATGACTGTCGCAATGTTGGGCAAAGGCCTCCCTTTCTTCCTTCCATTTGTCTCTATCTAGGGATATTTGGATTGAAGGATTTTTCTATAAGCCTTCGCTTTATAAAAAGTTAGAACTTACTGATAAGAGTTATACGATAGAGTTGACAGGTGGGGTTATGAATATTATAGGCTACAATTTATTCGAGTTTCACTATAATATATTAGTATTAAATAGAGCGTGTCAAATTGTGAAGTATTTTATAAATCAGCGACAAACTTCAAGATTTTAGGTCACCTGGAATTATTCCGTAGGTTTTAACTCGCCAAGTGGGACACGCCTAGAAAGACTGCATTTTTTAACGCGATCAGTAGGTAACTAGAACAATTTACATCGGACTTTAATATTCATAAAATTTCAGCTAACGTATTACGTTAAACCGTTCCGGATAAGAAAGGAGTAGGATAAAAAGACAAAATATTTCTATCGACTTCATTTTACCGTGAGTTTGAAACCTTAAAAAATAGCAACTGTTGTTGTAAATTGTTAAAAGTTACACTGTCTAGTTTACTAATCTATCAAGAGTTAGTTATTCATCACATAGTCCCGCATTCAAGCGACATATTTAAAGTATATAAAAAAAAATTGTGTGGGTGCAGCAGAAGCATCCTTATTGGCATTCATTTTTTTTTTAAATCTCATTCGAATTTTAGCCGTAAGCCTGGTACGTGTTTTCCTTCAAATACCTTTAAATCAGATCATTACCAGAATCATTCGCAGTAGAAGATAATCAGACAAAAGTGTGGTTTAAAAATCTATAATAAATGTACTAAAAATAAAACAGAGCTACAAATGCGGTAAAAAAGTGCGAACCTTCCACAAATAATTAAGTAGAACCCCTATTTATAGACATGTATAAAAAACCTAATCCTTTTCCTAAATTCAATTCTCCATTGCTGTAAACTTGACATTGGCTAATCTGTGTAAAGCCATAAAACGAGAAAGAAAAAAGTTTTGATTCGATTTTTGTGTAAAACAGATCAAACATTCGAAATTCAACTTGCTTTAGTATGTTTGGTATATCCACCTAGAAGTTAACAGGTTGAATTTATCAGAAAGCGGCAAGTGTCATACAGGTAAGTACTCAGATACCTACTTTCACACAGGTCTCGATGTATTTCAGACATAACACATTCAGCTGGAGCTTTGACCTGGTACACTGGCCATTGCAATAAACCTAGATTTTATCTTAACAAACTCCGAATACGTTAACTTGCTTATTTTATTGCTACTGCAAAACAGACGGGAAAATGCATTATCCATTTTTCTTCATAATTTTTTAATTTAATAAGACTGCTTTTATATATCTGTAATACTAGGTTGAAAATTATACCTACTATGTTAACTTATAATTATTGACAAATTGAATGTCTGTTGGAGTTACCTACGGCCTGCTTGAAGAGCATAATAATCTTACGTAAATTTATATCTAAATACACATAGAGTTCGATTGTATATATTTTTTTTAATCTATTGATTAATCCGCCATCGGCGAATAATTACAAAAGTAAGCAAAGGACCTTATTTATCAATAAGCAAATTTCTCTCCTGGCAATTTAGTTTTATTATTAGTTTATAATAACCGAAACAGCAGTGAACGAATAAAAGCTGCCTCGCAGAAAAGCTTTTAAAAAACGAAAAGTAATTTAAGTAATTATAAACGTACCTTTGTAAGAAACGAAATACACGCCGCGACGTTTGGTCACCGGCACCAAAGTTCGCGGAAACCACTAATTATCACAATTTTTCACTAGTCCACGAAATTAAGTTTTATTTTGTTTGACGTCGCGCGACCGGATTCTCTATTTCGAAGATAAACCGGCGTGGCTCGTTCTCAACGACGCACCGCGTGCATTTCAATAGATGAAAGTGTAAACTGTGGTTTTTGTATAGCGCTCTCTCGTCTGTGCGCGCGCGCAAGACAAGGACAACCAAACCAACTTCAAGTTTGGATTTGAGCAAGTGGCGACTTCGCCCACTATTTTATTGTTATTCTAATAAATTCTGAACATCTTGAGAATAACTTCGTTGCAAGCTTATAATAAAAAAGTGACGTTTAGGCGACAGTGCGGTTGTGGCTTAGAAGCGGTAAGTCAAACATTTTTAAGTACAAAAATAAAACGACAGATTTTGGTTTGTTTATTTTTATTTTCTTCCCACAGGTGGCAAGAACCAGAGTAGTGAGCACAACCTAACGTAACGAAAATGGTAACTATTTTCAGGGATAACCACTTCTAATTAATGGAGTAAACTGTTACATCTAAAAATTCCAATTTAATAATGAATTTAACATCTAGGCTAAATCGTCTACACAATATTTAGAACAGTAATCGGTGCCAATGTGTACATTATGTATAGTTAGTTAGGTATACGCATTGCTTTAATCGTGCTGTTTACAATATTTTTCATATAAATTATTAGAGAAACTGCAATTGCGTAATAATTTATCGCTACGTAGTGAGGAAGTTATAGCTTAATCTTAGTTGCAGCTGTGGTAGACTTTGGCACCAAATAATTTGAAAAATGTGAAATCCCTTGAGTACTACTACCCCGGCTTACAAGAAACTTTTATTTTTCCTCTAACGTGAAGATTTTGAAAGAAAAGAAAAACAATATAGATTGATATGAACTGCAACAAATCTGCATGTAACCAAGACCAACACAGCTATCGGTTACAAACCCACTTGTTCATTGAGGAGAGAGCATGACAAGATTAATATTTTGAAACATGTATCTACATATTTTTTTTTTGTATTTTTTATTTTTTTTTAATTAAACATTAATGTGTGCTGATTAGCGCGATGTGATCCAAAAATTATGAATAGAAAAAGTTAACTGCTCTCATCTCAAAAGAATATCAAATTATACATTTAAATATCGCTGATGTGAATTTTTATAAATTTAAAATTACATTACTGACGAAAAGCTCATCAGCCACTAATAAGTTATACAGTGGCGTGTGAAGTTAGTTTGGGGACAATACAATTCCACTACATTCGGTACCAAATATTTAATACCCAAGTATGTGATACATGTACTACAGTCTTGAATGGACTTACACTGAACTTTGTAAGTAATGGACTAACAGGAGCTAAATGTTTTATATTATCTATGGCCTTGAAGATGGCCGGGTGTATCTCAAATCTGAAACACGAAGATCGACATTTAACAGACTTGATCCTGCCAGTCCAAGTTCAGCGTAAGTAAAATACACTCAATAGTATACTCATTCCAAACAATAGCACGCTCATCACAGTACATCGTCACTTAGCCGAACAACGCGCAAGCTTTTATTTAAAGTACATAATTAATCTTCATTTTCCTTTTTCTTAACAATACTAGATTATTATCATACAAGTGTTATGTGTGCTGAAAACTTGGTTAGTAACTTGCGCGGTGTTAGCTAAACGATTGTATGTAACCAAGGGGCCAAGATAACAACGCCACCCAATAATTCGATTGTCATTTAGTGTTGAGGAAATAGTTTCGTTTAATAGCCTCAACGGTTTTATTGGGTCGCGTTGAGTGTAAGGACTCGCGACAACCTGGTGTTAATGCCCCTGTGTAAAGGCTGCCGCGAACCCGTTTGTTGTCTTAAACAACAATTAATTGTGTTGTCACAAAACAACAGTCGTCCAAGGTGTTGTGGATCGAATACGGTCACAAGTACATTACATTAGATTAATCTCTAATCAAACATAATATTATATGCGAACTTGTAGCTATGTTATTTTTTTTTTCGGATTTTCTACACTTTTTTTTTCTGCAAGTAACCTTTAGCGAATATCGTTAATTGAATAAGTACAATATAATATGAACTATGACAGACATGAAGACAGCGATGCAACAATACAACGTGAAATAAAACGAAATTTAAATAATACACAAATGGCAACGAAATGATTTGACGTCGTTTGCTCGAGAAAGCAAGGGACTGTGCCCATATCTTGCACGCAAATAACGACAAGATTTGTTCAGTAAATATTTTCGTTGCCATTTGTTTAGCTTGGATGAGAATTAAATTACAAAACATGTTGATCGACAAGTTTTTTCCATTTATAAAATACATACGGTTTTAAGGTTTTATAACAATTTGGCGAACACATGAAAAACGGAAACATGCCGACTCCTAAAATGGAAGTTCATATTTCAGAGATGGCAACAAAATTAAATGACATAGGAATACATAGAACAGAAATCGCTTAAAGGTATAACTTCACAATATATTAAATATATACATTAATAGCCCATACCGATGCATATTTTGTAACGACTTATTTTTTTTTATATTTTTTTTTAATATTTTCAGTTATTACAAACAGAAGTAAATCACACTACATAAAACAAGAAATACAATATATAAAACACGACAAAAAGTAGCAAATTCTCAGAAATATATAAAACAGAAATGTAACTACGGAAGGCATTTTAATGAAATAAATAAAATGATAATATAAGGGACTACATATAGAGTGGCAATTTTACAAGCGCGAATAAACAATAAATGTAAAATTGCACTCTATATGTTAAAGCACCAATATATGACGCAAGAGTCCCCACAAAAATGAGAATATAAAATATAACATATACACTTCTTATGCTTTACATAAACTACACAATAACAGTTACGCCTACAAGAACTGTTACGATTATGGAGCTGTAAATTATATTACAATTTAACATCTGCCACTGTTCAATATATCTTGATTCACACCTTCCTTGCATCGATAACTTCGACGATATTAACAACATAACAAGAGTTACACAAAAACGGTAGAGTATTTTTAGTTAAATAACCAAAGACGAGAAAGACTATTAGACCAAAGTTTAAGTAAATATTAGTATTCCACATAAATTAGGATACACCCATGCTTGTTAGACGATTTTTTTGTATTACAATAAATGAAAAAACATTCAATATTAAATTCAAATAGTTAGTGAAAGTATCTGTACCTAAATATATTCAAAAATCAAATATCCGTATCTATAAAGTATGGGTTATGAAAAGCATACAAATATAAAAGTGTTTGGAATATATAAGTCTCTTATGAGACGTATAATTTATATTTTAATAATAAACTATATGTTACACAAGTTGTTATGACATAAGACATCTTAAATGGATGCAAAAAAACTTTTAAGAGATTATGAATATGCATATGTTTACATTAATATAGAATATGTTGTCGATTAGGTAAGTAAATCATTGCAAGAGTGACATACAAATCTCGGGACATTGAACAGTGTCAGCTGGTGCCGCTATCAAGACATCACAATACACCATCGTCAATATAAGCTCAACACGAGCTCACCAGAGTTGATTGTAAAACATACAAAAAACTTTATCTCTACCAGGCAGACGTAAGAGCAATCTATGTACAACCATACGGATCATACCGTCGCCCTTAAACCACGTCTGCCATCCTACCATTACATTATGCGGCAAATCAATAAAATCGCCGCTTATAAATCTTAAGACGTACATGGACGTGGACAAACCATCAAAACAAACCGTCCACCGCCGTCTAATAACGAATACTAATATAATATATATAGCACCCAGACATCTTGCCGGCAATGTGACGGGCAATAGTGTTGGACAAATTAATGTACAGTTATTGCCGGAGCGTATGTTGAAACCCGACTCACTCGCTTAGAAACGATTTTTGTGGCAAAATTTTTGTTAAGACTTCATACTAGAAGAACTGTAAACTGATCTCCAAATTGTTATAATGAATTAAGAATTCAATGACGGCAAACGTGCCCTGGTAAGTTAATGATTTCACTCTTTTGAAACCCCCAAAACTTTCCGATCAGTAACTATGAAAAGCTGGGAGGAGGCAAGCTGCTTTAAACCCAATCTCTTTAAAGTCCCTGGTTAATAAATAAATACATTAAAACCAAAATAAATGACGTAAAATTTTACAAACTTTTGATATTTTAGAAGTTGCGAGGAAATGTCAAATTTATTTAATTTCGTATGAATTTATAAATTTGATATTTCCACTACATATGTATTTATGTAGTGTATGTAGCAAAATAGCTTAAAGTGAGTAAATATGAGTGAATAACTCTTAATGATATTAAAATTAACACCACAAAATGTTTTCGTGTGCAGTTCAGATTTCAATGCCACGGTTATTTTTTAAACTAGTGTCGGTTATATACAAAAAAAAGACATTAAAGTACCAAATGCCATCCTTTACAGAATGATATCAGATGAGGTAGGCACTACTTTAAGATCTGTCTTCTTATAGGATTTAAATTTAAAAAAAAAAAATCTATTGCCGTGGCTCATAACTGAACGTGGCGCGTCAGGTCTCAACTTACGAACGGTCATAAACCCATGTTCATTAACATAACAGAAAAAGCTCGCATCCGAACGCACAGTGTAAGTTCCGCTAATCAGATTAATAAAAGATGGACATGACACGTCATCGTCACTAACATACACTGTGCGACCTCATAGTTATGCCTGAATACGGGTTGTGGCTGCGCGTCATTTCATAACCGGAAGTCCAGGATGCGTCTCCGCCCCAACCTTCTTAAAAAAATCCGTAACAGAAAACAAATTTTTCTACAATATATTTTCTTTTCGAATGGAATCTCGATTGCCAAAAAAACATAAACGAAAAACGTACTAACAAAAAAATAAAATACCTGTTACTTTTAACTAGTTTCTCATATCAACAAATTGTTTAAAATTGGGACGATATCATTGTAAGAATTATATTAGAATCGTCCTATGTGCTTACTATGAAATGCTAACGCCTGCGTATTCAGAATTCATGAGTACTATACATAAATTATGTAATTTGCAAACTTTTAAATATCTTTTTCAATAATTTCACTGGCCAATTTTGTTATGTATAATTTAAAAACAGATCATTATATTATATATTAGAGAATTCCTTGTCAACAAATATAGTGTATATAAAAAATTTTAAAAGCGCCAGCATTTCATCAAACACGCCTACATTAATATAAAATCGCTAAAATAAAACATTGAACTAAAGTATTGTTTTATTATATCCCATCTCCCAACACAATATATCGCAAGATATGTTAGTACAAACTTTTTATAGCCTTCTAACTAGACTGTTCCATTAGGAATGTCAAGGGGTTTTAATCTAACTATTATTGCTATTCCGAATTTTAATGACACTTGAAAACGGCAAAGTCTACAACTAACGGTTGCATCGTATTGAATTATTTGCGATTTTATATTGAACACCCTCCTTGTTAACTCACACACATTTGTGTGACTGTCACAAAAGAGTATCACTTAATTACTTTTAAATATTTATTTCGAACAAGAATAGCTTCGATAGACGATATATACAGTGAACGGAATATAATCGTTCAATAAAGGAAATAATCGACAGAGGCCACCTTGACACAATATTCACGTGGCGAAGTTGTGGTTTCATTATTAACAGTTCGGAAGGCCGACAGTTTCCTGTATAGATCGCAATACGCTCGGTAATGGAGTAGAATGAGATGCTAATACTATTTAAAGTTTCTGCAAACACAACGCCAAAGTGGCCTCTAGTCGTCAACTCCCCGCCAACACAAGAAATCTATCTGCTAAACGTTAATGTCGCAAACGAAATAAAACATCACCCGACACGGTTCACCGAAACACAAGCTGCGGAAATCCCTACCGAGTAATTCGATCGTCGGAACGGTTGTCGAAGAACATTTCCATAAGGGAAACTTGTCAAAATGATTTAGTTATTATCGAGGCGCCATTGCATGAGAAGGCACTATAGGTCAACAATATTGCAACGCGTACAGTGTACGAGGAGTCGTTGCAGAATAAACGACTTTTACCCACCGAAAAAACGACTAAGAGAAAAAAAACTCAACAACTTTTAAGGTTTCATAGAGCATCTAATACAACGATAAAATCGTATAAAATGACTCTATATCGAATGTCTCGGCGGCGGGCGGCGGGCGGGGGCGGGCGCGCAGTCAGCGCGTCAGCGGGCGGTCGAGCGCGGCCGCGCAGCAGTGCAGGAAGCGCGCGTGCGGGTGCGAGCACGGCGCCGCGCAGCGCAGGGCGGCGCTGTGGCGGCGCTTGCGGTCCGCGCTCGGCTCCTCCGCCTCCGCGCCCGCGCCGGCCTCGCTGACGTACAGGCGGTGCGCCGTGCTGATGTCCTCCAGCAGCTCCTCCCACTCCAGTGTCTGCTCCTCGGACAGAGGCGCAGCGACGCGCTCCGCCCCGACTCCGGCAACCTCCGCACCGCCGCCCCCGCACCCGCACGCGTGCTCGCTCCAGATACTGTCGATGGCGCTTGAGCGCATCTTCTTAGCGCAGCCGCCGCACTCGTCGCACTCCCACGCGTCGGGGCGCCGCTCGGTCTGCGCGGCCACGTCGATCTGCCTCACCGGAAAGCGTAGCCGGAAACCCGGGTCGTCGAGATCCGGGCATCTCTGCGCCGCGGTCAGATTGAGTCTGCCGTAGTCGATGCTCCTCGCGACCCGGTACTCGAGATACCGCTCAAGCGTGCCCTCGAGGTACACGCCGCCAGACTCGCTACGACGAAACTCGATTGGGTCGAGGTCGCCGCTGATGTCAAAGGTGTCACCGTCCGCGTAGCGCGCGACCTCCGCGTCCGTCTCGCGGCGGATGGGGCGGAAGTGCGTGCGCGCGGAGGTGACGTTGGCGGGCGTGACGCCCGGCGGCGGAACGAGCGGCGGGGCCACGACCGTCGGGACCAGGAGCGGTGGAGGCACGAGCGGCAAGAGCTCGGCGGGGCGCCGCCGAGGCGGGACCTCCACGAAGCCGCTGCGGTCGCGGCTGTGATTGATGGCGGTGAAGGAACGCATAGTCTGGGCGACCGTGGATAGGGCGTCGTAAAGCTCCTGGCCCTCGTACAGCGTAAAGGACTCGATCTCGCGCGGGCAGGTCGGCTCTGCGTTGTCCTCGATTGTGAGCGGGCGAAGTTGCTCTGCTATCCTCGTGGGAGAGTCGGCGCGAGCGCTAACTATTTCGACGGTCGACCAGATGCTTTCGTTCAAAGAGATAAGACTACACTTTTCTGCGGACGGATCGGCAAACAGTTGATCAGAGGGCGAAGAGAGTAAATCTTGAAAGTCGATCGGTAGATCCTGGTACTCGTCGTCGGGAGTGTTCTGGTCTTTGGACCACAACGCCTCGATGCTCCGATCGAACTTCGCCTCGAACTTGGCGTAAAGTTCTTCCTCCATGGGGGTGCGCTCGCGCGGCTCAAGGTCCTCTGTGATGACCCACTCTGTGCCGAGATCGAGGCTGTCATCCCAGTTGGGCACCATGTTATCGTTTAATCTGAGTTTTGCTTGCGTTATCCCCTTGAGCTCATCAGCCCTTGTGTTCTCGCATGTGACGTATCCCTCGTCTACCGCCATAGCTCTAATGAAGTCCTCGACATGATCTTGAGTATCCATATCCCACACCTCCTCGTGAGTCACCCACTCAGGCAGATTCTCTTTACTCTCAAAGGCCCTGTTATAACTGTTGTAGCGCTTCCTGTTGTTCTTCTTTTGATTGTGGTAAGAGTTCCTACGCTCCTTGCCGAATGAATACTTTTTATTTTTAGAATTCCAATCCTTCGACATTAGCAGTTCACTTTGCATTTTGACTTTTGCTTCAGGTTTAGCTTTGCGACACCAGGCTGGTGGCGGCAGATAGTACTGCAATGGCGACTCTTCTCCTTTCTTCAGAGCCGGGAATGCAGCGTAGTATCGACGCACAGCCTCTGTTTGTTCCAGAGAACAAGCGGGCATGCCTACAAGTGATGCGCCTTCTTGGTCTTTGATATCTTGAAGTCTAGTGCACAGCTGATCAACAATGTTGTCAAGATTAGACTCCTGAAAAACAAATATATATTTCAATAATTTTTCTTTAAATTCAACTAGGGTGGATTGAAGATTAATCACAAAAACAAATTCAAAATTTTGGCAATACCATAACCTCCTTATATTGTGATTATAGGTGCACAAAATTATAATAACTGCATACAATTAATGACTAGTACCTAAATGATGGAAATTACTTTTAGTGACAAAATAATCTAAGTGAACCACAAAAACTATACATATGTATATAATTAAAAATGCAAATAAATTAAATATCAGGGGCAACATGAAACAATGGGACAAAAAGAGGAAGTACGCAAACCAACGGGGACAAAATTCTTAAGTGCACTCCGCAGGCAAAATTAGTATATCAATTCATAACTAATTTGGCTGACTTAAATCAATGAACCAAACTTAATAAATACTCATGCTGCCTGTGAATTTCCTTTGTCTGTGCTAAACTGCAATACTAGACCGACCTTTCTGTAAGGATTCTTTAAATTGTTAATGGTCTTCATTTTAACGTTCCCACGGTTACTGTCCCTTTTCTGAACAATTGGGCACTGCATATCCTCTTCACGGCACAGAAAATAGTAAACTATACTTTATAACTGGTCAATGTGTCAATTTAATCATTAATCTAATTTATCACTAATGATCTCTGCTTGTTAATACTAGGCACACAAAGCAGCGCCAGTTATTATACCATAACAAAATTGTTTGATTAGTTAATTACTGTCAAGTTGCTAATGACTTTTTTCTGGAATGTGATTTTTATCATTATATTATGTTTGTTTCTATTTTTATTATCAAGAAATCAAGAAAGGTTAAAATAACCTACTCTCTACCTTAGTTAATGAAGGTATTTCATAATCATAATGCAGCCAGATCCTTATCACAAAGCAACATAATTAAACCTACATATTTAATATCAACATTTTGATTAATTTGAAATTTATAATGAAATAGTTATAGTAAAATACTTATTCATATATACACTTTTTGATTAACTGTTGTAATTCTTGCTGCACTATAATAAATCTATCCTTTTGCTGGGAGGTAAGAAAAGAATCAGATAAGATAAGGATGGGTAAGTGGTATAATGATCTTGTTGCATGCATCTGAGGTGTACTAGGATAACATATTATATTACTGAAAATTTAAGAGATCCCACAAGACTTTCTAAAAACCCTACCTAATGCAGACTAAGTTGCAAGCATCAACATGTTTTCTTTAATTTGATGATTTTTTTATCAACAGATAGATATCCATTGCTTGACAGATGTCTACTGGAGGACATCCCAGAGTAATTGGAAACATCAAGTAATCATTATAAGAGTATATAAAATGGCCCTCTTTGTATTGCTACAGTTGAGGCAGAGAGCTGCTGGAGAGCATGTGTGCATAGTAGACAACACAGAAATAACCCAAAATCCCACAGTAAAAGTAGGTCACTTGCTAGATTTACAGAGTGAGTATGGAAGTCACACAATTTGTATACAGGTGACAAATACGTAACAAGAAGTTAACATGAAAATACAAAATGCTATGAGCCCAAAGAATTAGAACAGCAGTGCAGCAAAGGAAAGACATGCTGCAACATATGTCAATATCAATAGCTGCTGTAAAATATTTAACTTCCACCCTAGCGATTCCCCTACAAACTTTCTTCCGCTATTCTACACAATTAAACTATTATTAGTTTCTTTTGTTGCTGTGTTGTAAAAGAATATTAAAAAGCATATATTTTAATAACATCTTATTTTCCGTCATAAAAAATTTACATAAAATTCATAAGGTTTCCATAAAGAAGTTTCAGACATTAATCAGGTCAAACACAAAACATTAACTCTTTAAATTCATTATTGGTAAAGATAGTTACAGCCAAAACATCAGACATTAATAGATATTGAATTTATCTATGCATTTGCTATTTATAATAGGTTTGACAGAACATTACAAATGACATAAGCTATTATTATAATTAACCAAATATTATTTAGATATAAAATTAAATATTTCATCATATTTTAGAGTAAGTAATAGTAACGAAACAATAATATCAATAGCTCCCTATTTTATTATTTATAGGCATACATTTTTAAATCTTTACCAACAACATTACACATATACTCTATAGTCAGATTTTACCCATTATATCTCTATTTAAGATAGTCATAAAAATAAGGCATAATTAAATAGGTTTTGTCAAAAGAGTAAATTTGATAAAGTAAATAAAATTGGTGTTAATTATAATAACAAATCCCTTACTATGATTTACTAACACACTGCTAAGTAAAATAACTATTACTGCTAATAATCAAACAACCTTGCGATGAAAATATATTATTGAGTCATCAGGTTTCGTTAAGATTATTCATGAGGTAAGAAACTGTTAAAACTAAGCTCTCGTTATCTGTTGCAAAGATTTAACACTAGTGACCAAGAACTTATACATACATAGAATATTGTAAATGGTAATTTGGATTATTGTGTACCTATGATAAGTCTAGATTTGAGATCTGAAACTAGCCTTGGTTTCTAAGAACAAAATTGATGTTTTAAGAATTAAAAAAAGTATAGTGGAAAATAAGCCTGGATTTAGAGACTAAACTCGCCTAGAATCTAAAGTAATCCACAAATAATGAAAAAAAAAAATATAGGTCTCCTACAAACTAAGAGGTTTAAGATAAGGCTAGGTCAGTTGTAACCAAACAATGGGGGAAGGAACGTAATAAAAGTGTAATGCACTAGATAAGCTTAGAGTTTGAGATTCATGTCTAGCCAGCAAACTAGCTCACCTGTTGTAATTTTGCAGGTATCAGAAATCGCGCGGAGTCGGGTGCAGTTCTTTGGACGTGGCAGGCCAGCAGGCGGGAGCCTGGCTCCGTCTCTTATGCTTACGCATTCTGCCCAGTGGAATATCTGTCGCTATCAAACACAATCATCATGCTCAAAAATCGAGTGTCCATTTTTCAATCGCCGGGGCCGTGTGCTAATATCGATCCTTTATGATGCCACCTTACTAATACATCCTTAATGTTTCTTTGGCGTTTTCTTTGCTAGTGTTTCTTGTTTCACTCTCGGGTTGGCGGTCACGTTTAGTAAAACTTGCTCATTGTCACTAGCTCTAACCGAATGACGCACTTAGTGCACCCCTTTATTGCTGCAACACAAAATGTATTTATTTACTATGATGTCACGTGTTGTTTAGGTGCGACGAACATTATGACTTGCAAGGGCACAAAGAATTTAATGGAAACCCATACCCGCCCCGCCGCGCAAGTCGGGTCGATGGCGCCAAATCTACGTCAACCGAGCAAGTGTGAAAGATGTATCTCGCCATGCTTCGCTAAGGTCGTGAACATTATAATCACCGTCCAGGAACAAAGAAACTGTCGCGTAAATCTATAATTGTGTTGACACAGTCTCAACGTACCTTGTTAGAAACTAAACGATACAATTTCACAAGAACACGACGGGATTACATGATACACTTTCACTGGGGTTGCGCGATGCGCTTCCGCGTGCGCATCATTATTCCTTTACATACTATTCTATGTACTTACCCTTAGTAGTTTATATGGGGAAATTATCATAATTTCTACACACACACACCCCACATGAAAAAAAACATGGCAGCCGCAAAGAGTGAGAGTTAAAAATTTAATTTGCGCAACGCAACGCCGTCAATAGATTGTAATGACGTCTATTTAACAACCAATGACAAAGCGTCGATTTTTAAATTCATTGAACATGGCGGACTCCAGGCCCGTGATTCCATTGATTGCGTCTACTGATTCGTCAAAATGTTTATCTGGAAGGCTATTGGGCAAGAATATCGCAAAGCGACCAATGATAGTCCGGTATCTACACTGTTGTAAAAATACTTTCGCGCCGAACAATGCCGCTAGTATTTAAATTACAAAATTATAATAGCTAATATTGAAAACTCAAATTCATACGCTACATACGCATAATAGTAGTTAGAGATAAATAATTTTATAAACGCTGATGGCAGGGATGACTAGTGACACTTATACCGAACTGTTTACCATAAACCAAAATATTATATATGTATAATCAATTCAAAATTTTGATGATTTTGCTAATGTTTTCCAGGAGTCTCCGAACTTGGCTTCCTCTTTAAACTATTTGCATTAGAAATATTAGTCGGAGATCCCTTTCGGTTAGACAGTTTGATTCCGCAGCTCTAACTTCTCAACGTTATGAGTTGCTTTTAAACAAATGTTTTAAAAATAAGCAACGTGAAATCTGCATGTTTGAGTCTCCATAATATTTTTAGAAGGACTACGGCCTTCTCTTTCTGAGAAGACCCGGTAGTGCCTTGATAATGGATAAAGATTAACAGAACAAATTCTTATTAAGTTACATTACTTACATAAGTTCCTGAAATTTAATCATTTTAACGATGTACAACCTGAATGTATCTAATATCCGTAACTGAAACAATCCGAAGTAATTTATTTATTTATGTAATAAAGTATGTAATAATATTATCCAGATGATATGCAATAACATCCCTTGTGCTTTCGTCACCCAAATGGTACCTATGAGTGAAACTATAATACTATGCATTTTTTTTATTCCCTACAAGTTAGCCCTTTACAGCAACCTCACCTGATGGTAAGTGATGATGTAGTCTAATATGTGAATTTTTATTTGTATTAATTAAAAACAATTGGAATCTGTTCAAATTGGAGGGATATATTGAGCAACCAAAACTACTGGCTTGTTACTACTTAACTGCTTTTATTTAGGCTTTATGAGAGTCACAGTACGGTCCTCAAGTTCGCTGGTGTGCTGTTGTTCCGGCACACCTCTAACCGGCGAAACTGGGCACGTCGTGCCCAAAGAGGGTCTGCTGCGGCCGACACCCGCTGATGGAGTTGCGGTTGTATGCGAAAGCTTTCGGGTGACTGTACCATACAGCGGTGAGTAGGAACACGTGGGGGTTTTAGTCGCGTGGCGCAGAGGTATCCATGAGGATTTACCCACGATAAAAAAAAAGGCTTTACGAGTTTTATATAGGCTCGTTGAAGAAATACTTATCTTCTGATATTTCTACGCAGTATCTTTATCCGGGGACTTATTGGAAGGAACAAATGAAACACAAAATATTATAACCTTACGACATCTGTATTATCTAACAAACTTCACAGTTTTCAAGACATATAGTTGAATGGAAAAATTTACATCAATTTTTTCACATCCGGTAAGGTAACGCTCGACAGTCATGCCTGATGATGCAATGATGTTTTTAAAGCGAAAAATAAATATATTTTCACATAATGTATGCACGTTGCAAACCGCATTACATGCAATCAACGTTGAATGATATTATTTTATAATGCTATTTGATTATATATTATATTCGATTTAAAAGTTCGGTATCAATTTGTATTTTTTTTCATTTTATTATGTAAAATATGTTACGAAATAACAAAATATTTTCTTCTCTATGCTGTTTGTTTGAAGGAATTGTGGGGACAAATTTGTTTGTTTTTTGGTTAGGTATATTTAATCTGCGGTCAGAAACATTCACGAACTTAGATTTATTAGATGCTATTAAACAGTAAGGAATGTGGCAGTGAGAAGCGTAAATGTGATATAACATCGTATCTTCTGTCTCATACAGCATACCGGTTTTTCTGTTTGGCTAACATTAAAAGTTAGCCAAATTACTGGTACAGTTCCCACAGTCAAGCCAAGAAGCTGATTTCTATCAGTATTGCTGCGTTTTTTATTTTTTTTTATTTTAACATTTTCAGCATTCCTTATTTTTTTTAAATAGAATTTTTAAAGAAGTTTTATATTGCTGTTTCATGTGCGGCCACTTTATCTCTTTGTATTTAATTTTAGTTCATGAAGATTTCAAACCGTATGTTCAAAAACGTTGACGATAACTCAAATTTACCCACGTACGAATAAATATTAATGTAATTGGTGTACGCATATTAATATTCGTATACCAATTACAATAACATTATAATTGTTATTCATTAAACTATTTCTCTATTTTATAATTTCATCCACCTGCCTCGATATATTTTTTTAATTGCTTTGCAAAATTAGTGTTACATGCGTAACCGAGAAATGTTTTATATAATAGCTATATAATTATATATATTAAATAATATGTACACATGTTTTAAACAATAACGTGAAACAGAAATAACGGATTACAAAATACACGTACAATATCTTTGTGCTAATACTTAAGCTAAAGCCACGTTTGCTCTGTGCGAGTCCTTGCATGACATCACATTAGCTTTAAAAGCTTGAGTTGCAAACATGTCTTTGCGACACAGGAGTGTATTAAATCAGCACGCCATTAATGCTTTTCTACTTTTGCATTAAAAATTGTGTAGATAGTCTTTCAAACAACTTACTTTTTATTTATTTGGCTCAAACCTTGTTGCTTTCGACTTGGCTTGGCTTCCACTACACAAGGTACATGCGATTTGTTACTTCCACGTAGGGCCCTCGCACATTGAAAACGGGGCTTTAAAATTAAAATAAACTAAAGCCGCATCCACACTAAACTTAAAGGCTTTCTTAGAACAAAATCTTGGTATAAAAATTCAAACGCACGCCATAGAATAGGACTACATTCTGCAACCATAATAAATCAGCTGATTGTAAACCGTTAAGTTCACCTGCTAATCAGGTGCCTCAAAGTCATTCCAAAGACCCAATTTTATTTCTTACTCAGCATATTACTAATGCTATTAAAAGGGAGGGAATATTATCACTGATCCATCACACGTTTAACACATGATAATATCCAGAGGTCGACGAAATCTTCAAAGCCGGGTGTCAAACTAAAAATTGATTGAAAGTAAATATAGGCACGAACCTCTAACTTTTCGGAGTTATGTGCGTTTTTAAACAATTAAAATATCACTTGCTTCAACGGTGAAGGAACACATCGTGGGGAAACCTGCACGCCTGAGAGTTCTCCATAATGTTCTCAAAGGCGTGTGAAGCCTGCCAATCTGCGCATGGCCAGCGTGGTGGACTATGGCCAAACCCTTCTTATATTGGGAGGAGACCCGTGCTCTGTAGTGAGCCGGTAATGGGTCGATCATGATGATGATGATGAAATAATTTAAAAATTGGCTCCACCCCGGCATTAATCTCCGCTATTTCGGTATTCGCTATACACACTCACAATACGAGGTAGTAAATGAACCGATCTAAAAGATCATCATGCTGGCAAATAAGCTTGTTATATAAAGTACATAACAAAGACAATATATTAAAGGACCGTATTTAACAATACTGACAAATAATAGATTTATAAAGTTATAAATGAATTTAAACCACTTAAACAGGAGTTATCTTAAGTTCAAGGTCGCAGCAGAGCGAGAGACAAATTGGTTACAAGTACGCAAAGTACGCAATGCAGAACAATAGGTGGACATTCTTGTCCTTGTTATGCACCGTCAATTGGCATCAGACGCCGTTTCAAGTCATGTTTTCTGATTCAGATAGCGAGTTTGAGGTCAGTTTACTAAAGTTTTTCATCTTCTATTTTGAGTATTTAGATCACAGATATAAAAAACATCTTAATAATTCGCCATTTTCAGCGCCATTCGCGCCTAAAGTCTATTCGTTTTTGACGTGTTACGCGTAGGTTCTAAGAACACTGGGCAGACGCGTGGAATAACGTGCGTACATCCCCTCTGCCTTCCCATTACATCCCGATCTGGATATTGCAGGTCGACGTTGCGTGGGAGGCGTTCGATTGCGTCGCATACGATAAGTGTGTTTCTATTACATAGATTTTCATATAAAATCAAGAGTCCAGATATCAGAATGCGTTGCATGTTGGGACGTGGGGTCAGTTTGTCTCCAGCTTTAAGCCCATGTCATGGGGCGAAGACCTAAATAGTAACGGCCTTGAGTTTCATTTTTGATTCACGCGTGAACGATTCAATCCCAAGATTTTATGCGAAATTAGACGAGTCATCATTGCGATGTTTTGTTATGATGATGATGATAAGCAGTGACCCGCACTTCGTCCGCGATAATGTCGGTTTCTTGAAAACACCGCAGTTACCGTTCCTTTTCTACTTCGGATTAACCGTATCCGAAGTAGAAAAGGAACGAAGAAAGGTCAAAGGTCTCCGTCTCTCTCTTTTGGTGAAATTTCACCAAAAACTATTTAGCAATGAGGCTGTACATGAGTTAAAAATACTTAAAGACTATTTTTAATATCCGAATAGAACGTATCCTGGTACTTATATGAGATAAAAATAATTTTATGTCCATGTCCAGGATGCAAGCAGTGCGTCTAACTTCATCAAGTTCGATGCAAATGAACCGAAAATAGGTAACAAACATGCGAACAAACTAACAGGCACACTTTGTCATTTGTTATATTAGTATGTATGTATAATATCGCTCACGGATGGATGACCTTGAAAAGCAATAAACCATCTTGATTCATGAATATCCCTTTGCTGATAGTTTTGATTCGTCTAATAACGCCTTATGAACTAAGCAAGCCAGTTTAGACCGCATACCAAACGGCGATCACAGACATGCGTATAAATAATAACAATAAATCTCTGAACGAAGAAAAAAAAATAAACATAAATAATGAACAGATTTAAATATTATAACTTTGTACGGTGTGGAATTACATATTTTTTTAGAAGCATAATAATATATACACAGAGTGATTAAATTACGTGTATTATAATATTTTAGTACAAAAATGCTTATTGTCACAAGGTAACATGTAAAAACAATAGTAATAGTTCTATTCTAACATCGTAAGAAATCGGATACACCTTCGTAAAATATTTCTAAGAGAGTTCATTTATTAACAGGCATTTAACTATTAATTTTCTTATCGCACACTTGCTAAATGATATATACAACATATATATATTTCCGAAACAACGCTCCAGCAGTTTCCAACACGACATATATAGGCATTTCTCAAAAAATAATCAAATACAACAAAACGGCGCACGACTTTTTGGCGCGAATGAAAATAAGACTACGCTTCTTGAATTTATACGTATTTATATATATATTTCTGCAATTTAGAGAAAATTAGTTCATATGTTTGGGCACTTATATGAACAAACTCGTAACATTAAAAAAACATCTTTTTAAGATTGTGTCAGATGTAATCGATTTCGCCAATTTTTTCCAATATTACGCGGCCGCCATTGCATATTATACTCGTACCATATTATTGAGTAAAAAAAAAAAAATAGTCAAATACCTTCAATAAAGGATAACCCAGCAAATTTGTCACCACAAACTGGGTGGAAAGCATAACTTAACAGTCATATTTACATAATTCACTAGAAAAAATTATCACTGTATCCGACATATTATCTAGTGGTTGAGTAATCTTATTGGCTTTCCGGTCGTTTGGGTACTTCCTGTTTAGCTACGATGTCTTCGCTCTTGGGCAGGGTTTCTCCTTCCCCGAACTTCTCCGCTTTCTTCATCTCCCTACGCTTCTGCGCTTCTCGTATAAGATCGAATAGACTCTGAAAAAGTTGTGCAATATTTTATCTACTAAGACTTGACAGGAAAAGAAGGTATTGAATTCGAGTATAGCAATTACCACTAAATTGAATTTTGAGGATTATTCTGGAGTCTATTAGTCCCTAACTTTTTGTTTTTAGCAAATGCTAAGTTCTATAGTTATCAAGAAATAGTTGGTCTATCACCACGCGTTAATTATGGTCGAATATGACAAAGTTCGATTGGTATGTTCTCTTTGCATGAATGATAGTTATATTGTACGAGGTTTAATAGATACCTTGCGCGATTTCTTCTTGTCCAAACAATCGATCAGGTTGCATTTCGGACGTTCTATTTCATTCTAGAAAGTTTTCACCCTTGCCCTGTTTCATAGCAGCAGCCATCTAGACTATACTGCAGATCTGCACTTCTAAGAGCTCGGTCAGTGGCCAATGTCAGATATTCTTTGTTATTCTAGCAAGATCTTGATGTAGCAATACCTACCTTTGATTCAGTTTCTTTTCAATCCAGGAGTGCAATCAACTAAATCACCTGCCTATAGACCATTCCATCTTGTTCTAAAAGTCTCATAATAATACGTACCTTCCCGTCAGAATCAGCCTTGTCTTGTTCCTTGGCAGCGCTGGCAGCCTTCTCCAGTGCCTTCTGTATCTTCGACTCCACCTCCAGAATCTCTTCTTTGTCCAATAGCTCGATCAGCTCAGCCATTTGCTTCTCTGACAGGTTCACGTGTTCGTTTCCTATTATTTCTAGCATCTAAAAGACAAACGTTTCATGACTTTTGATAATAGAAACCTTGTGTGTATTTTTATTTTATTTCCTATTCAAAGATGAATTTTGTCTCCGAAATATGATCACAGACTATAGGCCTCATATTAAAACTTTGTGGGCAACTGAGAAAGCTATTCTCGGAGTAAAGGTATGTTAATATAGATTTGTTGATGAACTACGGCCATAGTTAAGCATGTTGAGAAGATTAAGTGGTAGAGCTTGGAGGACGATGATGATCATGGGGACCATGACGCAGCGTTGGGTTGCTTAAGACCCTTGTTGTGACAAGTTAAATATCCAGATATATTATAAATAACGTAACGATAGTAAAGTTTGAAATTGCTGTTGATATAGTAATAGATACTTTGTATCGACATAAAACCTTCATGGTGTGAGATTTTCGAAGGAAACGTGTTTTACATCCTACCTATAAGGTTCTTGTCCTTAGCAATGCGCAAAGTTGGATTTTTAACTATCAATAGTTTTTTTTTTTAAATCAATCGAAGTAAGCACTTCGAAAATCAGATTCATTTTTAAATAAGAGTCCACACGCGGCAAACTTATGGGACAGAAACCGCTAACAATATGAGAATACACCGTCCGTTTTCGGTTAAAACGCTCCAAATTTCGACCTGAAGGACGAATCATTACTTACCTTTAAAACATCGTCAATCTTCAACTGTCCATCAAAATCATCATCCAGCCTTCCAAGTACATCCTGGATAAGCTTCAGTTTCGCTTCATCAGGCACTTTCTGTAGACTCTTAATGGAATGCATTAACTCATCAATCTGTATGAGTTGTTCTTTAGCTTTCTGTGGCTCAGATTTGGTTTGCTCGAGTGTGGTTTTCAGGGCTTCTTCTTTCTTCTCTAGTTCGATAAGGGTAGCGTCTAACTTGCTTATCATATTATTCACGGCACGATACAATCTGTGGGAGTATGATGGCAACAAATTTATAATTGAAAGCGGTTCTTCGCGTGAGTACAAAGTTCCTGAGGTAATTTCAGGGTAAAGTCCCTCCGCGTCACATCGCTCGCCTATCCTATTTGGTTTCGTTAGGCATCATATAAATTCACAGGTCTTAACCATTCAGGTGTGTTACCTCTTAAGCATAATTGTTAGTATTTAAATATAAAGAATTGTAAATTTTAAGAAACTAACTAGTCAACAGTTCTAAAGCCGACTGTACAATTTCCATTTCATTTTAAACTTAAGAGTCATTGTTGAACTTGTTAAATTACACGTCATAAGTACCAAAAAAACTTTACAAGATTTTATTATGTTAATATTATTATTAATGTTAATTATGTAGCCGGTTAAAACACGTCTCGTAGTAATCCGATTACTCTAATCATGCTCGTCTTCGTTATAGCAAAAATTGACCATGCGATATTTTACGACGTCCGTGGCGCAGTGCGCACGGTTAGTATACGATTTAGCGTTCCAGCACGATATCGCGTAGAAACCGATTAGGAGTATGGGTTTACCACAGGTTAGCCCGCTAGAAGCCCGCCACGGCCGAAGCCTCCCACCAGACAAATTTTAAATAAGTAAATGATTTCCGTGCATATTTTAGAATTTTAGGAAATTTTAAGGAAGGCACAATAATATTGATATACAATCCAAGACAATTTTGTTATCAATTTTTGGCTGTGATCGATCGCTCATCACACAAAAACTATTTTAATTAATTTAATTTAATGCGATTTGGTACATTAATAACTGTATAATTAAAATCGACACAGTTCCTTTGGTATTTGTTTAATAAAGTTGCATCTATGTCTTTACGATCTGTATATAATACTATCATCATCATCATGAACAACCCATTACCGGCTCACTACAGAGCGCGGGCCTCCTCTCAATATGAGAAGGGTTTGGCCATAGTCCACCACGCTGGCCATGTGCGGATTGGCAGACTTCACACGCCTTTGAGAACATTATGGAGAACTCTCAGGGGTGCAGGTTTCCTCACGATGTTTTCCTTCACCGTTAAAGCAAGTGATATTTAATTTTTAAAAACGCACATAACTCCGAAAAGTTAGAGGTGCGTGCCAGGATTCGAACCGCCGACCTCTGATTAGGAGGCTGACGCCCTAACCACTAGGCTATCACCGCTTCAGTATAATACTATATAGTGCAGAATACTTTGCTTATATACCAGGCTTTATATTTTGACGACCTCCGTGGCGCAGCGCGTGCGCAGTTGCATTATAGTAGTATGCAACTGCGCACGCGCTGTATAAGTATAGTATAAGTTGGAGGTCCTGGGTTCGATTCCCGGCTCGAGTCTGGTCTGGTGGGAGGCTTCGGCCGTGGCTAGTTACCACCCTACCGACAAAGACGCGTCGCCAAGCGATTAAGCGTTCCGGCACGATGTCGCGTAGAAACCAATTAGGAGTGTGGGTTTACCATGCCCCTAACAGGTTAGCCCGCTACCATCTAAGATTGCATCATCACTTACCATCAGGTGAGATTGCCGTCAAGGGCTTACTTGTAGTGGATAAAAAAAAAAAGGGATCTAACATTGTCATTACGTAGATAAACACTTGGAGGCAACTCAAGCTGAAATGCAATTATTGCAAATTTTACACGCATTGCTTTGGATCCCTCAAACTGGATGAAGTGGAGTAGTAATGACGATTCTTACCTTCTAGCACCTTTTGAGAGTTTGATGTCCGCCTGCTTGGTCTTCACCATCTCGTTCATTTCCATCACATCCTCGCTGTAGTCCAGCAACTCAGTCTTGAGCTCCTGAATACTCTCCTTCTCGAGGAGCAAGGACTTCTTCTGTATAGCTGCAAACCAAGATATAAAAGATTTGAAAGAGCCGGAGCGCGTCAGGGCATACTCCACACCGATTTGACACAAGTTTTTTTTTTTTTTTTTATTATTAGTCCACAAAACTGACTACAAGTGTATAAAATAGCCTTAATGAAGTCTTGAGATTAATAGATTTACACTTGAGTCTCCTGGATGTGGACCTGACATGTTTAAGGGGAGGGCACAAAATAACCATACAACATTAAACTAAGATTACAAAACAAAAAAAAAACAACAAAACAAAACAAAACAAAGGGTTAATAAAATTACTTACTAATAAGTTAGTCAGTAATTTTATTCACCCAAGTGTACATAATTTCCTCTTAATGTTATGTATGTAAGTTGTCATGATTTAATATATATGAAGGCACATTCATGGAAAAGTTTAAAATATATATATATCTTTTATCTACTTTCAAGATAAAATCAATAACACTTGTAATGTAAAACCACTTAATATTACGTAATAGGAGTGCGAAGTTTGGTTTAAATACAAATTTCGATTCCAAAACACGTAGCTTAAAGTGACATGATGATTTTAAAGTATTCATATCCGGTTATAGGAACTGAGATAAATGTTTCTAATACCGTCGCTCGTTTCAGTATATAGAACACCTTTTTATCTATATTAAACTAAATATAAAAATTATTTGCTTTGTTTAACAGCTTGGACCTCAGTGGATATAAATACCTTGGCACAATCCCGCGGTTTAGATATTCAAATTCAGATAATCTTTATTCAAATAGTTCTTTAAAAGGGTCTTTTGACGCGTTAATAATTTACATAGTAGTGATTTGATGGTGATAACTACATTCGTAAACTTAAAACTAAAGCTATGAGGGCTCCAAACGCGCCCTGGTCTAAGAAGAAACCCACAACAAACTTAGCTAGGTTTTTTTTGTTATCACAATCTCACATAATCAATAATAAATTATAGTACCTATGGAGATAGAGCAATTCACATTCTTTTATTGTTCATATAATCCTTAATGTCATAATATGATTTTTCTATAAGATAAGGTATAGGTAATATATACTTTGCTGTTTTTGTAATCATTGTAAATATAAACAATTTCTGCGTAAAGATTGTCATGACTAATAATAGACAAAAACATGTAATTTCAGTTTGTATGAACTTGAAATGGAAACGTTGAACTGCCTTGACCTTGTTAGTAAAGTAAAATAAATAGAATACTGAACATGTGCCAACTTTACCTAATTTCTCTAAAGCATCCTCAATTACTTCAATGTCTTTGCCGGACAGGCCTTCCTCTGATTTTGGCTTAACTGCATCCACTGCTATAATTGGTGCTGGATCTACCATAAGTGGAGTGCTGGCATCATCAAGAATTGGTGCCTTGTCTTTAAGTTCTTCTTTCTCTCGTTTTTTGGCCTCGAGTATAGCCTTTTCTCTTTCCGCTTCCTGTAATTCTTTCTGGTCCTCTTTGATCTTCTCTTCTTCAAGTTTAATGGCGTCTAATTTAACCTGAGAACATGTTACAATACAAAAAAATATTAGAATAAATTTAATAATCGCCTGCTTTAATTCACTTCAGCTCACAATTATGACTAAGGATCTTGTATGTAATTGAAACTATATATTTTTTTTGGTACAATCCCTCATTTTTCTGTGTGAGATTAGAAGAAAATCAGTACAAGCTGTTTACTTTTTGTTTTAAACCTACAAAGCCTTCCCAGTATGAGACCCAGTCCACCAGGCTGGCCGTGTGCGGATTAGCAGACTTCACACACCTTTGATAACATTGAGGAGAACTCTCAGGCATGCAGGTTTCCTCACAATATTTTCCTTCACCATTGAAGGGGGTGATATTTTAATTGCTTAAAAACGCGCATAACTCGAAAATGACATTTTCGAGTTTTACAACTCTTAATTATTAATACTTGTTTAAAACTGGTTGATGCCTGGAACTTGAACTTATACAATTATTACCGATAAACTTATATAGTCCTGTGTACACTAAAGCAACAGGTCATCACACACACAGATTCACTTTCCAATATTTATATGAATGTGTATAAATAATATAATGTAATAAATAAAATTACCTTGAAATCAAGTTTTCCTTCTTTTTCCCCAATTGCAGCCTTGGTTTGGGTTGCAACTTGTTCTGGTAGCGCTGAGATTGTGGCCTTCAGTTTGTATGTTGTAGGCACATGCTCTGGAACCATTAGTGCTCTTGACAATAGAAGTAACGATGGTGGAACTTTCTCATTCAATGACAAATCCAACCAGTTCCTGAGTTCTTTTCGTAACCTTTCTTCCGACACTCCATATGCTCTCATACCCCTGGCCCTGCAAGCCTGTTGTAACTCGGCAAAATTCAAACTATCCACACCTTCCTTAGCAATCATCTTGTCATCAGCAGATAAAGATCTCAACTTCATCCTCAAATTAAATCTCAACATAGCACTTGTACCAATCGTAGAAACATTCAAAACTTTGCATAAAGCAACCAGATGTGGCCTTTGAAGTGAATCCAAAGTTATTTCATCTTCAAAAAGTTTAGAAAACTTCATTATTTCTTCACTTGTAGCCACATCACCAGAGGTCCTAATCCTAGTGAAGAAACTTGAAAACTCTTTAGATAAATCAGAATGTCTATTTTTGGCTTGGGGTGCCATCTGGTCTAATGTCTCCTGGAAGAATTTTGCCATCTCCAATTTAACCTTCAAATGCTGTTTAAGCTTCGCCTCTGTTTGACTGCGACTCTCAAATGTAGATGGCAACATATTTGGAAAGAGTTTAATAAATAAAGGCAGAGCAAATTCCAGAAATGGTACAGCTATGAATACTATAAATGGCACCATTCTGAATAAATCACCAATTGTAGTCACTAGCAATCTATGTTCTCTGCGGGTTAAGGACTTGCCTCTTAAAATCTTAAATAAAAGGGATGCTGATATCCTGATTTCAATGAACAGTAGCCTGAAACCATGGTAATAGTGTCTCAATTCACCCATTATCCTTTCTTTTAAGCTCTTCTTAACTTCTTCCTTTTTAGGAAGTTTCTCCTTCTCTTCAATACCTTTTTTGATGGTTTCAACTGTTGCTTCTACCTTTGATGAAGGTTTCAAAGGCTCTTTCTCATAGTGGTACTTACTAGTAGATATTGCTCTTACATATGGATGATAAAATACTCTTGTATTGAAAGGTTTCTGACTAATGTCATACTGCAATCCTATGGGCTGAGTTGTGTAATAGGATAATGACCTTGAAAGTGTTAAGTATGGAAAGTTTTGATACTGTCTTGTCTCCCATTGCAAAGCTATAAATAAAGATTGATTTCCATAATAATATTATCGAAACAAAAAGGTTGTTATGGTATTACATTTAATAGGGAAAAACTAATTTACATTAATTTGTATACTGATATATTTTTATTCGTAAATAAATCGTCAGTTTATTTGGTATAGGAGTATTAAATAAATGATGTAATTATTAGCGTACTTATAGGAAGTGGACAACATGTGAAGTTAGCTAAAAATTCAATATTAGGTAAAACCTGCGATCTATTTATCGTTAAATTAAATTCAGTTAAGACATAGGTGACCTACTAATAATAACTTTAGTACGGTAAACTTCCTTAATTAGATAGTTGCATTAAAAATTGTAAGCTAAATAAAGTAAATGAAGTCATTTAATCAATCAAATGTTATGAAAGGTTAGAGCAACATAAATTCTATGTTTATTTTGTGAAGTCATATATTATTTGATACTTACTCGTTTTTTTTAAACACCGGCAATGACTCAAAATTATTCTGTTCATTTTGAGATTTCTAGAGGCTCGATTTATTGAAATTATGAAATTAAAAACAAAATCAACCTTTAGGCACCATGACAATCTAGAAGAATATATTATGTAGGTATATTTATTTTGTGAATTAGGCTGGCTACAGACATAAGACGGAAGGAGACGGATGTTACATGCCATCACACTCGCTAGGTAGCAATGGTAGGCAGCCACCTGGCAGCCTCAAACGCAGACTTTCTAATATTTTAGTGTAAGAAAATAAGATTTTATTTTGTAACATAGCAGCAAACATACTAAAGTAAATTAAAAACTTAGTAAGTTTACTTTAACACTACTACGTGTACGGGTTCTTTCCAAATATTGTTAATGGTTCCCAAAAAAGATGTCTTCTAAAGAGGCTTGCGAAATTTGAAAACCAAATAAGCTATACATTGCTTAATAGAAAATTAAAATTTATTTACTCTATCAAAGTCATATATCTAAGAGAAGTCTAAAACACTCCAATGCATATTAATTTGCTTGTTCATTTAGTACTAATCTCTCTTAAATATAGAACAGTGCCATCAGGTTACTTATATTAATTTATTTTCTATATACATTTTTACCCTTCAGTTAGGTTAACTACTTTAAATATTGTTTTTATTTAAAAAAATCGGTACCTAATCGACATATTCTAGTGTAATTTGGTGTTAGTGCACGTGAGGGTTGTTAATGAATCATCGTGCGTTGGTCTGCTCAGATTACCGATTATTTTTTCCTTGTGCACAGCCGAATTGGCACCAATAGTATCAAATGTGTATTTATGTATTTTTTGTCGTTTATTAACCTGTCAGGGGAGTAACAAATCCATGAAATGTAATAGTACATATAACAACAACATATCTTAATTATTTTTGGCATGTCCAACTCTTGTGGCAAGCCTTATTTATTGATCATAGATAAAATCATGGAACATAGAAATTGTAACAGTCTAGACTAGAGATACGAATTTCTGTTGTTATATCTGTGTCAAATAATTACATTAAATTGCTCAGATTTAAAGTACTTAATCTACAATATTAAATATTTATAATATTAAATGGACTCTGTTCCAGTGTTAGTCAGTTAGTTTATATGGCATATGTTATGTGGGCTATGCAGATTATTTGTAATTAGTTTCCATGAATTTAAGCGTTCAACCTATGCCGTGTTATTCATAACGCAGCCAGTCGTATAACATATACCTACCACATAGAAATGCTGACGGTTATACTCTTAAAACTATTAAATATTATTGGGAATCACGTAGAAAGAAATACATTCATTGTTTATTGTATACCTCAATACCATGCTCCATTTGTAATTTCCTTTCACGCTCATTACAGGATTTATGAGAAAATCCTTTAAATTTTAAAAATTTGTAAATATTCATTATTATTAGAATGGAAGAAATTTGAATTTTGTAAAAGGGGGTAGAATTTAAGATAGTAGAAAATAAAAGATTAGAGATAGAAGGTAAGAGATATTCCATATATTCAGTGAATTGTCATTGAGAATATAAACTTATTTTGACATATTATATGGTAAAAATACAAAGAGAAAGAAACAAATATTTGGGCAAATAGCATTCAAATGAAACATTAATGAATAATGATTATATACAAAGAAAAGAAAAGACGTTTGATCAGGCTTTGCCTTTAAAAAAACACGTATACGAGTATATAGGCTGCATAGGCACTGACCTTTGACTTTCTTGAAAGGGAAAAAATAGAAAACCACATCCTTATTTCATTCCAAATCACAGAGTATAACTAACTATTGTACTTTTTATATAGGTAGGTAGGTACGTTCGAAATCCAAATGGATATCGATGCGATGCCATAGACTACATACAATACAGGGTAGATCTCTGATGCTGTGCTTAATAGTTATGCTTATATTTTCATATACATTCATTCATTCTCTTTGCATTCGTTGTTATAATACAATACAATAATACACATGTGTGACATTTACCTTGTATATAGTGTTCTTAAATGAATGTTTTCTCAATTATTTCAAATGTTATTTTTTCGTCATCACCTAGTTTCTTGGACATCGAGTATTTTTAATAAGTTAGTTAAACCCAGTTGTAAGTGTTACTAGTTTGTTATAATGTTTTAGTTAAAGATATTATATATTTTTAGGTTAGGTTTGGGTAATGTATTAAAGAAAATTCTTTAATTAATTATGCTTATTTATTTAAGATGTCATTCACTGGTATTAAGCACTATTCTCTATTGTTGGAATGGTCGTTATTGATCAGTTATTCAAAGATGAATCATATTTTAGATTTTTATTATAATCAGACATATTTTTTTACTACCATCAATAAACCTACCAAATGGATTAGCGTGGAGGTCTTTAACTCCAAATTCATCTATGAATGTTAAACTGTTGCCAGCTGTTGGGCAGTAATAGCCTGCGAATGTACCCAGTGATAGTATTTAGAATGGTGGCTTAACTTTGCTTTAACTATATTTTGCCTGCCTCTATTCACAAAGGTAACTAAGTGCCATCTTTTCTTTGTTATATATAAATACTAAATGATCTGGCGAAGTTCATACTGTCTAACACATAGTTATTGTTTTGTTATATTCCAGAGAAATAATGAAATGTGCATTAAAAAATTTATATTTTATAAACAACTTAGAAATGGTATGAGAACTTACATGCATTACAAAAAATGGTTAAAAATAGATAAAAAGTTAGTTAAATTTAAAGTAGGTTAACAGTACAGTATATAAATTATTTTGACAATCAATAAATATGTCAGAAATTGTCGGTAGTTTATTTTATTAATATGTAAATTCATAACAATCTAAATATATTAGTATCTTGTTATATTTTCGAAAAAGATTTTTTACATAATGTTTTTTTTTTGTATATTTTCCGTTGTTTTTATATTTATTCTGCTTTCAAGGCAAAGATAAAACCCTGAGATCTGGCCAGCAGTTCTCGAGTTATGAGTGTTATAACTCTTGTATGGTGGATGTGGTTAATAGGATCACTTGCAAACCAAAGACACTTAAGGACTGATTAGAAAACTATTTATTGCAACTTAAACATTTAATTATCATGAAATTAATTAAAAATACAAAAATTATGTCATGTTACTTCTTCAAACAATTTTTACAGAATTATCAAATATGACACAATTCAATATGAACAAATTAAACCGACTTTAACTTAACTATTTAAACAACAACCAGATCAGAGTTGACATCTAAAGAGTTTGTATAATCTGAGATTACTTCAACAACAACATTAACAAACCCAACTTTGTTTAACATTTTTTTGTTTTTATTTTCAGTGTATCATGAAACAACAAAAAACATGACAACAACAGTAGAAATTGCTAACCCAGCTAAACGTATAGTGTGGGTTGACTTAGAAATGACTGGTCTTAACATAGACGTAGATTATATTTTGGAGATAGCTTGCGTAGTTACCGATGCAGACTTGAATATAGTTGCCACAGGACCAAACATTATAATCCATCAAACTGATGAAATACTGAATAATATGCATCAATGGTGTATATCTCAACATGGAGAGGTAATTAATTTAATCTTTACTAGTAGAATGTATTAAAAATTCAACAAAAGCTAGTTTCCAGTGAGTATTTAAATTAATAATTTAGCATAATATATTTATGCTAAATTATAATTAGGTCTGCAGGGAGGGCTATCCTGTATATGTGTGATACAGATAATATTTTATTTATCTTTTTATATCTTACCAAAATAGCTGCCTAGAATGAACTATGTTTGACTTCATATTCGGTGGGAGTGGTTTTTTTCACGCTTTTCTTGAATCAATGTTTGTTGGCTAATTTTGAAAAGGATTGGTGTTGGTTGTGTTGTGGACATTACAGTTTTAGTGTTGTTTGTGTAGTGGCTAGTTTTTTGAATGGTTAACATGTATTAATTTGGAAAAGGTTTGAGGGAGCAGCGTCCGCCAAGTGCAAAGTTTCCCACCATGTTCCCTTACTTCAAGTCTCCAGTGCTATAAACTTGACATTGCCTAATCTGTGTAAAGCCATAAAAAAATAAAAAAAAAAGAACTATGTTTATATCATAAACCACACAATTTTTTTAATTGTCTAATGTGTAATACCTTTATTACATCTTATATAGGATTTAAACCTTACTTACTTCTGGTAAGCTTTAAGCTTCTAATAAATTTTGGTTTAAAATCTGATATGAATTTTATGGAATCATTCCATAAATTAGACCACACACAGGCAAAACTTTTTCAATAAGTTTTATATTACAGAATTTTTAGCTCAAGTGTAAAAAGATCATAGTTTGACAATTAAATTTTTTTTTACAGAGTGGCCTAACTCAGGCAAGCCGTGAATCAAAAGTATCAGTATCCGATGCTGAAACTCAAATACTGAATTTTGTAAAGCTGCATGCACCAGAAAATAAGTGCTGTTTAGCAGGCAATAGTGTATATATGGACAGACTATTTTTAATAAAGTACATGCCCATGTTTAACAGTTACTTGCACTATAGAATAATTGATGTTAGTACCATAAAGGAGTTGGCCAGAAGGTGGTATCCTAAGGAATATTCTAGAATACCCAACAAGAAGTTTACTCATAGATGTTTGAATGATATTTTGGAAAGTATAGAAGAATTGAAATACTATAAAAACCATTTATTTAAAACTGTATAACGTTAATACAATAATATAAAAAAAAGATGTTGCATTTAAATCAAAATAATTAAAAATTTGCAAATCAAATATTTATTTTGATAAATTGTTTCATAATAGAAATCAAGTACAATATAGTGAACATACTAAAATAAATATTAAGATCTCTGTATCTCCAGTTGTTTCTTCATTACTGAAGATTGTGGTCCTGGTTTCCTTGCAACCTTGTGCGGCTTAATTGTTTCCACCAGCATCTATCACAGAGACCCTCAGCTGGTCTGTCTAACTGGTCGGTGAGCGGCCTCGCGATCTCTTGCCGAAATACAAAGATAGTGAATGTAAAAATTGCAGACCAGATTAAGGAAGAGGACAAATTGCACAGTATAAATATAATTTCTGAATCGAACCGCTAAGGTGTGGAACTCTCTTCCAGCATCTGTTTCCAGCCACGTATAACATTAGTTTTTTATTCCTTCAAGGGAAGGGTGAATTCTGAAGGCCTTCTGGTACTGATTGTCGTAAAGCGCAAACTTATCTCAAAAAAAAAAATACATCGGGTGACAGATCGTCGTCAAATTACTAGTACAGGACAGCATCTGCGGAATCTGATATGAACGAGCAAACAACCTCACGCCATACACAAGAAAGCTTGGAGCAACCGGGGCACGTGCCCTCGAAAATATGGTAGTGAGAGGGTCAAGCTTGCGTACTATGGGGCGTCAGACGGAGGAACTGACCTTACTGGCTATCTCACAAAGAATATTGCCTGTATCTTGGGCCAACTGTGATCATGACTGCTTTACCACTGACGGTAAAGGTCGGGTTACCCACCATCGTCATTTACTGGATGAATCCGAACTGGAACGATTACACTTAGATTTTCCACAAAATGATTTGAGCCAGTAGACCTGGTGAAGTCAACCGACTGTCGCGTCGAGCAGTAATCTTTGACAACTCCTGTCTTTTACACTCTAGTCATTGATTTACCACTAGCCGTAGATAGAGCGCGTCATATATAAACAAGGCGAGAATTTGTCACCAACTAACTATACATTCCTACATATCGGTATATCGATGTATAGTTACAACCCGTCTAATACACTAGACATCTGGCCGTTATATTATCTATAGCGGCGCGGTGCTTTGTAATTCATTCGGATTATACGGCTCGAGTGTTAGCAACGGTGACTTTCGTCTAGCCTTGTCACACACTAGGGGAAAGGAGTGCACGCGTAGCTATTTGTGCACTACTTTTCCGTCTCATTTTTTGAGCGTTAATGATCGATCTACGGCTAGTGGTAAATCAATGACTCTTAACATCAAACTTTATTTCCAAAGTTATATTGGAGGTGAAAAGCAGCCATAACATGTTGTAAATCGTTAGTGGTACTTTTAATGTTTATATAATTTATCTATGTGTATTTCTTATAACATCGATATATATATAGTCGATTGTTTGTATTTCATTTGTACTTATATATCAACTGTATATTTTGATCATGATGAACAACCCATTACCGGCTCACTACAGAGCACGGGTCTCCTCTCAATATGAGAAGGGTTTGGCCATAGTCCACCACGCTGGCCATGCGCAGACTTCACACGCCTTTGCGAAAATTATGTAGAACTCTCAGACGTACAGGTTTCCTCACGATGTTTTCCTTCACCGTTGAATCAAGTGATAATTTTTTTTTTAAAACGCACATAACTCCGAACAGTTAACAGGTGCGTGCCCGGATTCGAACCGCCGAACTCTGACTAGGAGGTTGACGCCCTAACCACTATGCTATCACCGCTTATATTTTGATCAGGTATTGTAAAAATACTAGTTATAGCACAGCCCTGGAACGCCAGTCCTACGCCACGATAACGCTGCGTTAGCATCGGCGATATATTACCGAGGCCTTGTACGCAAGAAAAGACGTTCCCACGACTGCTTTCCTAGCATCGGAAGAGTCCACTTGTGTTAGTGATAGGAACTTAGAATGTAGGTTATGTTTAATTAGATTATAAAACTTAACTCTTAACATCGGAATGGTCCGCTAGTTACTAAGATTTTAAATATAATTTCTTTATTAAATTTTATTATAAGAAAATCCGAATTTTCTTTGTTTCCCACCTGTGGCTAACCGTAACTTACTGATAAATGTTAAATACAAACAAATATTTCATCTTGTAAACTTTATTTAAGCTTAACCCCTTACGAATGTACATTTTTACGTACATTTTGCCTTACAAGTACCTTGAGTTATGTAAGGGCGTTAGTTTTTTGGAACGAAGTTCCTTACGGCAGGCTTGGAGGAGATAGTGATTTTGCTGCGCGACGGAACTGAAAAAAAAATTTGATAGTAAAACCGTAAGAAAAAGTCCGTGGAATAAAACCGTTAAATGAGACGTGCGCAGGCGCGACAGTCGTATACACAAGTGAGTAGTGTATAATACATCTTAAATTATTTCTATTTCTATGTAACTTTATGTTGTCGAACAAAAATAAAGAGACATATTTTGTTATTTTAGTTGATAATTTGAATTACGATTTTTTATTTTACGTAATTTATTATTTCCTATAATACTGAATTTTCTAAATACTTTCCTGTACTTAAATAAAAACAAATCAGCAAAATTTAAGAGAAAAAACAAGAAAACCTACATAAAATTGAGCATGATTTTTTTTTGCAAATTGTGTTGATTCTACATTAGCCGAAGGAACTTCGTTTCTACCTGGTGTCCCACGACACCACATCTTTTTTTATATCTTTGTTCTAAAGTTAACTTAATCTATTACTTACCTGTATAAAACAGTGCGCTGCCGCGGGCGGTGCTGCAAACAATAATCAATCCAACCCAAATATTCGAGTAACCAATTGAGTAGTGCTGTTCTTTTCTACTCTTCCCTGTCGACAAGGATGGCGCTACTAAATTTAATCTATCTTCTATCTGAAGTTTTTGGATTAGACACGTGGCAGCGTGTCAAGCCAAGATAGAAGTTTCGTGTCAGCGTCTTTGTCTGAATACACTGTGAAAATTAACGGAACTTGATAAAATTTTGCACCCATATGTATAACTCGAGATGTTATAATATATACAATAGATTTTATGTCCATTAGCACCGGTAGGTGGCGCTTCAAAATAAAAATAAAACAAAATTCAAAATGGCTTTATTCGTGTAAACCTTTATAGGGATCTATCTATGAAGCGTATACATTTTTCATTATTTTAATTCGTGAGGTGATGGTGGTAACTACACTCGTTAACTTAAAACTAAAGCTAGGAGGGTTTTAAATCAGTATAAATCTTCCTTAGTTCAAAGGCACCCACGTCTAAGAAGAAGCCCACAAGCCACAAAAAACTTAGGGTATTTGTGATCACTTCCTTACACAGCCAAAAATAAATTATAATACAAACGCCTCAAATATCTGCTATAAAATCGACAAAGTACAGAAAATATTGCGGTGTAAAAAATATATTATACCATAGATTTAATATAGGTAGTGTATGTTGAATCTATGTATATAATTACAAATCATTGGCAGTAATCATATTTAGGATTTTTTTGTGTGGAGAAAGGCGGCCGCTAAATACGAATTGTATTTAGCGGGTGCGGTTTTTTCACGCTTTTCTTGAATTAATTTGCTAGTTTTTTGAATGTTAACATATTTTTGGGAAAGGTTTGATAGAGCCGCGTCCGCCCAGTGCGAAGTTTCCCGCCATTTTTCCTTAACTTCAATTCTCCATTGCTATAAACTTGACATTGGCTAATCTGTGTGAAGCCATAAATGTGTGAAAAAAAAAAACACATTTAGGAGATGCCTGACAGCACTGGCAGTTGATAGAAAGAACGTCAAAAATTGTTAACCACTCGCGCCTTACCGTTGTATAAAGTCTTGGTTTTTATACTTAATTCATATACAGTAGTGACTCATCCCATCCTCCAACTTCGTCTCCTTTCATGTAGGTAATTACTTTTTAGCTACGACTGGAGTTTCGGTGCCCGGGGTTTGATTTAAGTTTAGAAAGTTGATTTAAATTTAAAAATAATTGAAAAAAAAAATAGTTTTATATCCAGATAACTATTTAATAGGAATAATATTTTTGGAAGATATTTTACATATCTAACCACCCACCCACGTGGAAGTTTGGTTAGACACCTCTACCTTTGATTGATTAATGGGTTTCTCCACCGATCAAAGGATTCTGTGCCCATTATCTGTATGTAAGTGATCAGTGAATTTTTCATGCCCACTGAATATTTACGCGAGAGTGGTTCAATTCACGTAAAAATAACCTATTTATGTCCTGTTGACGGGTAAAGGACTATTCTTATAGGAGAGAAGGTCACATATATTAACGTCATGCCGGGAAAGTGTGGTATGCCAAGTCATGACAGTCATCAAAAAAACAGAAAGGTACCTGACTATTTCAAGAAAAAAAAGGCGGGAGACTTCGTATTGGGCGGGCGCGGGTTTTATTCACGCTTTTCTTGAATTAATTGGCTAGTTTTTTGAATGTTAACATATATTTGGGAAAGGTTTGAGAGAGCCGCGTCCGCCCAGTGCGAAGTTTCCCGCTCTTTTTCCCTAACTTCAATTCTCCATTGCTATAAACTTGACATTGGCTGATCTGTGTGAAGCCATAAAAAGAGAAAAAAACTCTGCTAAAATACTGACACCAATCTTACTTTTTTTTTAATGTTACAAGTTAGCCCTTGACGGCAATCTCACCTCAGTGATGAAGTGATGATGTAGTCTAGGATAGTAGCGGGCTAACCTGGAAATTGGTTTCTACGCGACATCGTGCCGGAACGCTAAATCGCTTGGCGACACGTCTTTGTCGGTAGGGTGGTAGCTAGTCACGGCCGAAGCCTCCCACCAGTTGAAATACTACGTTACTATTATAAACTATTTCGTTGTCAAACAACGAAAAGATGGACAGCAGGTCAAAATTAAATTTAAGAAATTTTTAAATTTCTGGAATGAACAAGAAATAAAATTAGCTAAGTGAAGTTTATTTTTTGGAATGTCTGATTGAATTCAATAAGTAACCAATGTAAAATTTCAACACTTATTTAAAGAAGAAAATGAAAGCAAAGATTGCTTGATTTAATTGCAAGACTTCGACGACCTCCGTGGCGCAGCGCGTGCGCTATTGCATTATAAGGTTGGAGGTCCTGGGTTCGATTCCCAGCTCAAATCTGGTCTGGTGGGAGGCTTTTGCCGGGGCTAGTTACCACCCTAATGACAAAGACGCGTCGCCAAGCGATTTCGCGTTCCGGTAGGATGTCGCTTAGAAACCAATTAGGAGTGTGGGTTTACCATACCCCTAACAGATCCAATACCGCTACCATTCTAGACTGCGTCATCACTTACCATCAGGGAGATTGCCTTCAAGGGCTAGGTAACTTGAACCAATTAAAAAAAAAAGACTGGTAAGGTTTTTCGATAATAGTTTTATATAATCTTTGTTTTGACCTAATTAATTTTTTTTCGACCGTTCATATTCGCAATATATTCGCGTTAATTTAGCGAATGCGTTTGTGAATACGAATTTTCGAAAATATGCAAATATACACGCGCAATGAATATCCGTTATGCTCGGGCTTCATTAGCGGGCCAATTACGCCATTCGTTCATTTACACCCATTACGCCATTTTTGTTTTTTTTTTTTTCGGTCTGTCTATTAGCTGTACAAACCCTATTGGTTGCCACAGCGTAACCGGGCTGTTTGGCGAGCTTTGGAAAAAAGCTCTGCCAGAAGAAATTTTAAACTCTAGGGCTCGAAGAAACTAAGGGAACGACTGCCTAAGGGCGCCTCCATTGTGGCCGAACCTCGGCTTAAGCGACGTTTGGGATAATGGTAGGGTCGGACGGTGAGTGGTCCGTACGTCTACGAGGCCGTGGATGGAGCCAACGTCCGGATGATGTAAGATAGCGGGGACCTCGTCTTCGCCGGCGAAGACGGTGTGTAGCGTATGATTTTGTGGTAGGTGGTACGAGTGTGTTGTCAGTAGTCATCTGATCGTCGGAGTCATGAAGGATATGTTTAGGTCTCCTCTTTCGGAGAGGAGCGCTTAGGTCGGGGGAGAAATTACGCCATTCGTCGCATCACGGTGTATAACGGGTGTAGACGATTGCACATCGCGGCCCTGTCTGTAAACGTCAAAAGTTTATTTTTATTGGATCATTAAACTAGTCACAATCAAAATATAAGCGATAGAAAACAAAAACAGAAGAATAAACATAAGAAATTAAGTATTATATAGTAAATGAATACCTCGCTGACAATGACAGGGTAACAACTACATAATTAATCTTATTCTATTCATAACATATTATTATTGTATAATTTGCTTAGGTTATTTAAATTATTATCTTGACCACGATTTTTTTATTCATTTATTATTCATTTTAATTCTGTAATGTAATTTTAATTTTGATTTTGTAATTTAATTTTAATTTTTTAAATATACGCACACCGTTGGTGAAAGTTGATTGTGTAAGGGATTTATTTATTCATGTATGACCTGTTATGTACCCATTATTTGGCAAATAAATTGATTATTTAAAAAAAAATATTTGATAATGACCTTCTTGAAATGATCACAGCAGCCGTCCTTAAACTTAATCTTACATCTAAATTTGAATAATTCAATTAATACCTCTAACGCAGTAATGGACAGTCTTAGTTGTTTTTTAAAGGAGGTCACAGAACTGCAGGAGATGTCGCAGGTCTTGTCTGGTGGGAGGCTTCGGCTGTGGCTGGTTACCACCCTACCGACAAAGACGTGTCGCCAAGCGATTTAGCGTTCCGGCACGATGTAGTGTAGAAACCAATTAGGAGTATGAGTTTACCATACCCCTAACATGTTAGCCCGCTACCATCTTAGACCGCATCATCTCTTACCATCAGGTGAGATGCAATCAAGGGCTAACTTGTGGTGAATAAAAAAAAAGGTGTTCCTGAGATTATTCAAAATTGAGCAAATTCTATAGACAGGCGCATGCTGACCAGCTTTGGTTCGACAAAAAGGTAAGGCGTGTAATGTGACGTGATTAGGTACCTTAATAGGTAATAATAATTTATCAGAGTGTATTAGGGAAGTTTCACTTGACTCGGCGTAGTACTAGCTGAAATCATGCGTCCAGTGGTCGCTCGAGGGGACGAGAGCTCTGGGTCATGGATAAGAGGCATCATCACCTTTTGAGCCTAGTCCTCGGCTCGTGAGGCGTGCACAATGTTCCTGGCGCTCCTCTGCTAGAGTTTGGGAGCTTCGTAAAAAGGCCCGCGGTGGAGGGTTCGCCTCGGCGGACGCCGCTGCCTGGGTTGCGGACGAGTGCGCGAGTGTTCCCGTAACCCAGTCACCAGGCAACGCGAAGGAGCATCGCTGGGTTTTAGTGGGTAGACATTCTTGTCGCCGGCCAGTCCTACATACTCCGTCGGAAGCGGCGCGGTTCTTCCAGCGTCGCTTCCGACGGATGCGTAAACATATTTAACCGCTTTAAAAAAAGGCACGTTTGTCACGTGCTGGACGCGCAATTTTAACTCCTGGAATTCACTGAACTCTAAAAGCTGAATCGCGTCGACACGACCAAACTTAAAAAAAATCTAGGTCTATATCTATAGTTAGCCAGTCCCGCCTTCTGTCATCAAGGGTGACTCGCAGGGTCAACAAAACAGTTTGCACATAGCTCCAGAATTATTCAAAATCTTATGTATCTACCTACGCTTTGTTCTCTTAGTACTTTGTAATAGGCGGTACCTAAACGAAAAAGAATTAGGTAATATAAATCTAAGTAAACTATTCATGACTGTACAATAATTCTATCTAGGTTTACATAATACCTATGCATAATTAATTATTTAATTGTCCGAAATGCGGGTAGTTTTAAAGTTATATTTGCATATGGTGTTTTACATAAAACCGTGCAAAAATTCTCAGAATTACTTAATGAACACATTAAAAAAAAATTGTATACACTACAGTAAATAACTGCCCCCCGCGTTGGAATTCACATCATATTACAAAGTACATAATTAATTTATTTTAAGATTACAAGATATAGACTTCCTAAGATTCATCAATAATGCAACATACTTAGTTCATTCAGACTTGGTTAGAAGATCCATAGCAAAGAATATGCTTAGGTACCAGTAGAGCGACGACTAGGCAGTTAAAATTGTGTAAACACAACGTATTGTTCTGGCCCTTCAAACCATCATTGAACTGTCAAGCAAGAGCCTCTTAGAATCTTCAAGACTTTATTGACCGTTGACCGGTATCGTTACCCGAACAAGAGCGGTTCCGAATCAATACCTAAGCACAAATGTCACTTCATTCTTATACCATTTTCTGAAAATGTACTCTTATTTAAACGACGAGTGTCTGATTTCAACTTGTTACGTGATGTTTTTATGGCTGCTTTTTAAGTGTAATTGGTTTTTTTTTTATATACAGCCCTGACCTTTCACGAGAGGTTATAACTATAATAATGATAATAACTAAAAATTAAATATTTACCCAAATAGAAATCTTAACAACTATTAAGACATCCGATGGCACCCACACAAGTAATCCTGTATTGTGGGTGGATTATTTTTCCGTGGGGATGCAGTCCGCTCTCGGCCGCCTAAACAGGTCTTTCACCATGTAGATGGCCCCTAGGTCCGCGTCCGAGCAGTGTCACAGTAATCCACAGGGTCCTCTGCTGGGTCAGAGGGACGCGCGGAAACCCCCACCGCTTCGAGTCATTAGCCATCAGCTAAAGATATCCCACAAGAGAAATTCTCAACAGATGTTACCAGGGTGCACCGGTGCGAATGCTGCTCTTTCCGCCGGACGAATCAAATTGGACCACAGCACTCGAGCATACGTGGAGGTTAACCGACCTGGCTGACCTTTAGACGATCTGTTAGTGGGTACTGATTTAAAAACAATATTTGGGTAAAATATCTTAATGTATTTTTAAATTATCCTGTTTTTTTTCATCACGTTCGTAACTTCTGAGCCTTTCAATGCCCCGCTGCTACAGATTCTGTTGAAATATTTGACATATATTGCAAAAGGTAATCTTATTTATTAGAAATTTCCCTGTCAATCAATCTAATCTGTCTACAGGTCAATATTGTGTCAAATAAACACTGTCTTAAAATTAGCGCTAGTAAGTTTCACGTTGCTATTACCTTACTTACCTTAGGCAATCTAGTAGAATTGATCTTGATGCCATATATCTGGTATAAATCGATTTTGCTATTTAGTCAAACCGTTCATAACTTTGGCTTGATTATTGACTTCTCCTAGGTTCCTCAAGTAAATTAGGTCAGCAGGCTTTGTTGCAACTGGCTCTTTGCAAATTTGGAGAATCTCCTCCAAATTGAAACGAAGAAATCCTTAGCGAAAGCATTACTTTTTCTATATTAGATTATGCTGACGATTGAGCACTTACAAATATTTAGTTAGTGGAAACCCCGTTCGTCTCAAGTTGCTTCCTTTTAACGTTGAAATTACCACGTTCTTTCTTTACTGTATTATCCTTAATGCTCTTCATATTCCTATACACCTTAAAGATCGGTTTTCTTTTCTTAATGATTTGAATCTCCGTTTTCTCTCAATTTTTTTCGCTAAGCCATTTAATGTGAATGATTTGATGCTGGAATCTTTAAATATTTTTGAAAGGCTAGCCTTTTATTATTATTCAATTCAATTCAATTCAAATAATCTTTATTCAAATAGTCCTTTAAAAGGCGCTTTTGACACGTTAATAATTTACAAAGTAGTGATTTGATGGTGATAACTACATTCGTAAACTTAAAACTAAAGCTATGAGGGTTCCAAACGCGTCCCGGTCGGTATTATATGTTTCTAGTATGTCATGTTGTTCGCTTAACAATCCTTAATTACTTTACCCAAGTGTTGTCTGAAAGACATTGCTTTATCAAATAAGACCGCCTTTGCATACTTAGGCTAGTAAAACTATCAAAATAAAACATTACTTTGTATACACAACGAACTCGTGTGAAATAAAGTGTATCCATCTATCTATCTATTCAATATTTATTGGCCCGACTAGTGAATCGGACCCAGTCGTTTTTAGTGTTCGTTACCTGAAGTACCCTTCTGCACCCTATTACACCCTCCGTTGTCAGCAGGCTGTAAATCTAAACCGTAAGACCTGTTACAGTTCATGAAAATTGATATTTTAAGTGTATAAGCTATTACAGCTATAACAATAAATAATAGAAATAAAATAAAGCTGAAATTCAAAGTGTTTTGTTTTGTGGCCACGTCGTCGTTAGTCATCATCATCATGATCATTGCCGGCTCACTACAGAGCACGTGTCTCCTCTCAATATGAGATGGCCATGGTCCACCACGCTGGCCATGGTCCACCACGCTGGCCATGTGCGGATTGGCAGTCTTCACACGCCTTTGAAAACATTATGGAGAAATTTTAGGTATGCAGGTTTCCTCACGATGTTTTGCTTTACCTGCTTGTGTTGTTGCAAAAAATGTACATGGGAGATAGTAGGTAATTACTTAAAATCACAGCCCGTCTGTTCGTTTGCGGGCTACATATATTAACTTTAACTTACACAAACGTAAGTCAATCGGAATAATGTACTTACATACTATAACCACTGAAATACACAGGTAGGTACCATAAGTTAATAACTTGGTCCAAATATCTAAATAGGTGCACGATAGATGAACAGAAGCTGTGTTAATTTCGTCATTACAAAGTGTAGCCATCTCTGAATAATTTCGTAAGACATACTCATTACAAAATTATCATAATTTCTTAACTCGCTGAGGTGTTAAGAGATGACGACGTCACAAATCCATTTCTTGCGTGGTCGCGACGTTTACGTCACACAGAACGCGGCCCTAGGCTCTTAAAAGTCGCCTGTTGAATATCGTTCAGAACAATAACCTATTCAAAACAAGGTTAAAGCCTACATCGAATAGTTTTCTATCGTGTTTAAGGGAAATAAAATTAACCTACCCGCTTACTAACAAAGAATAACATTTCCTTTTCTACTAATTTACTAGATTATATCAACAGTTTCAAATCGCCTGGAAAAAAGGGCTCCGAGGTAAGATTTCACAAAAAGGTGGACTGCTTTTCATTGTTCTTTCCCCCGACCTAAGCGCTCCTCTCCGAAAGAGGAGACCTAAACATATCCTTCATGACCCTAACGATCAGATGACTACTGACAACATACTCGTTCCACCTACCATACGCTACACACCCCGGTCCCCGCTATCATACGTCATCCGGACGTGGGCTCCATCCACGGCCTCGGAGACGTACGGACCACTCACCGTCCGACCCCCCCGTTATCCCAAACGTCGCCTAAGCCGAGGTTCGGCCTCAAAGGAGGCGCCCTTAGGCAGACGTTCCCTTAGTTTCTTCGAGCCCAAGGGCTCCAAATTTCTTCTGGCAGCCCGGTTACGCTGTCGCAACCAATAGGGTTAGTACAGCTAATAGACAGTCCGAAAGAAAAAGTTGTTCTGTGTTCTGAGAGCTTATGTTGTTTAAATAAAAGTCGCTTACCTTGCTATAAAGTTGTTTAACTATCGTCCATTCGAAACAACAATCATACTGGGCTGGTGAAACAAACTTCTGTAAGAATATTATTTGTGAACTCTAAGCAAGCAGGATGTTCTTCATTAGGTTAAATCCCACATAACCCGAGCTTTTTCCCAAAGCAATAGTCGGGTATTTCACAAGGAGATTTCCCCCCCGTAAACAAAAAAAAAAGTACCATTAAATAACTTATACATGATAGCTTTACATTTTATGATTTTGTGCGTTTAAATTAAAACGAACATCGTTCCGAAATTTTAGAGTTAATCTTTTAATGGTGGCGATCGAACTCGGCCGAATCCCGATGATTTAACCACTAGGATATCATAACTATTGCTTTCTGGCTAAGGAGTTTAGGAACATTAATCAAAACACAATACCCTTTGAAATTACGTTTATTATTAACGTAGTTGTTTACTAACTGACAGGATTGTACATGTAGGTAAGGTATGTTTAAGTGCCAGTTGTGCGATTTTGCAGCACAAATGTTTCCTTTTTTTTATTATAATACATCGCACTCTTACATTCTTCATTGATCGACAACTTAATACTAATTTGTCCATGACGTCGTCAGTATATTAACGTTCCTGGGGCTGTACCTCCGCTCTCATAGGAGAAAAGGTTTTACAACGCTGCTTCGATACTTGGTAAGCTTTAACGATTAGTAATGCAATCCCAATAACTCATACCGACCTCAGAACCTTGTGAACTACATTAGTAATGTAGCTGGGGTTACCAAAGAGGTTATGTGATAGTCATATAACAATGTATGTGTCAACAATCTTACACAAAAACCTAAAGTTCTAAGGATCTCCAAACTCTTGGCGAATCGTGAATTAAACAATAAACAGCAAGTATAATTTGCTATAATCCGCTGACAACCGGGAGATTTGTAAAGTAGTGTCTACTTTTCTCGCTTGTATAGTAAAAATCTCCTGAGGATGATCCGGTGTCGAGTCGAAACGTGCGTAGAGGTTCTAGTGGAAGATTTTGTGTGGTGTTATATTATACAAATCTCCCGGTTGTCGGCGGAATATAGCAAATTATACTTGCTGTTTATTGTTTATCATGGACTTCCGCAAAGTAACGTCTGCTTCTATTCATTATTTGAAACCGTGAATTATTTATCGAGCGAAATCTTTCGAGTAACGTACGGTAAGCTTACAGCATTAATTGCCAACTAATGATATGATTTTGATGTTTAAATTAAATGATCTTTAAATCTTAAACCAAGCCTAGATTCATTCAGCAAACATTAGGGTAAGATCAATATAGACTGCACTCCTTTATTCAAACTTAACTGAGTTTATGTTAGAAACATAGTTCTTGTTTTTTGTTATTTCTGAAGTCTGAGGAAAAACTAAGCCCGTTTGACAGATCTTCATCTGTCAGTCTCGTGAGTCTGTCTTTTATACGCTTTGATAGTACGCGTAGGTACTTTGATTACTGTAACTATTCTTTATTCAAACGTACAGACATTAATAATAATCTGAATACGGGTAGGTAAATATTTTCTCTACACCATTCCAATACTATTATTAAATATCAAATCTTACGCTGAGATCTTTATAGGCCGCCGTAGGACGACTTTGCTCAGATTTTTCTTAGTTTAAAAACAAACAGACTTATTGAGATAACTTGGTCTCCTTTCTATCGGTTCCTCGGGTCCTTTTTAAACCTCAGCCATATTATTGGACGACTAAGGACTTATCTTAAAAATCTAACTTTAACACCACCTACAGAAATCGGTGAAGTTTAACAAAGTTTCAAAGATTTATGAAGTATGAACCAGTACAAGTAAGAAGAAGTACCTACGTATTTACTGCTAAGTTCTAAGTAGGTTTACGTCGGGAGATGTCTTACGAATTCTTAGACAAAGTTTCTTCTAAGTCCGTTGTAGAGAAGCATTTTACCGAACTTTTGCTAAGTTTGTTTTACTGACAAAGTTTAATAGGGCTTTATGTCTGTCATGCCATTACACCGCTGTGAAGAAATTTGAAAGTGTTTTTTTTTCCCGCCTGCCTGTAAAGGAAGGTCCATGTTTTCTGGGTGACTAATAAAGGTGAAGATAGTCTGGTCCTCCAGAAAGAGAACGATTATAACAGTTAGTCTGATCTACCAGAAAGAGAACAATTATAACAGTTAGTCTGGTCTACCAGAAAGAGAACGATTATAACAGATAGTCTGGTCTACCAGAAAGAGAACAATTATAACAGTTAGTCTGGTCTACCAGAAAGAGAACGATTATAACAGATAGTCTGATCTACCAGAAAGAGAACGACTATAACAGATAGTCTGGTCTACCAGAAAGAGAACTATTATAACAGTTAGTCTGGTCTACCAGAAAGAGAACGATTATAACAGTTAGTCTGGTCTACCAGAAAGAGAACAATTATAACAGTTAGTCTGGTCTACCAGAAAGAGAACGATTATAACAGATAGTCTGGTCTACCAGAAAGAGAACGACTATAACAGATAATCTGGTCTGATAGAAAGAGAACAATTATAACAGTTAGTCTGGTCTACCAGAAAGAGAAAGATTATAACAGTTAGTCTGGTCTACCAGAAAGAGAACAATTATAACAGTTAGTCTGGTCTACCAGAAAGAGAACGATTATAACAGATAGTCTGGTCTACCAGAAAGAGAACGACTATAACAGATAGTCTGGTCTGATAGAAAGAGAACAATTATAAAATTGCGTACGTGTATGTAATTTTATACAACCGATAGGACCAATAGGAACCGTCATAGTTTTAAGTTGGCGAGTATAATTATCACCATCACTTCACGAATAGAAATAATGAAAATTTATTATATTACCTATTATTTTATACTTATTTGATTAAAAATATCGTCGGGTAAGCCAAAAAGTTCTTTACGTCACGTCATCTTATTTTCAGGTGATAGATAAATGACAGTTGCTAGAAATGCGTTATTAATATTAAGCCCACAATACATCTGGCAACCGGATGAAACTTTAATCGAATCAGATAATCAGATTTGATGTCTTACAGAGTTCTAGGATATAATTCATTACGTGAATGTGTATTTAAAGTATTTAAACGTGATATTAGCAAGTAACGTAGCCGTCACAATTAGAATTAGCATGCTAAGGCCCAAGAGTTCGCATGCATGAAACTGAGGTAGGATACAATAGGTAAACAGCTACTGTGAGGTACAGTCTATTAGAGGGTTATTAATCACCTACAAGTTAACCAGCTATTAATTTTAGGTACACTGTGAAACGCCTCGTATCGGACGATCTTATTAGACATTTTTTATCAGTTTACAACTACTTAGGTATAAGTATAAAGAGATAAAAATTTCTATAGAGTAGAAAATGGATTGATCACAACTCATTAACGGTTCTTACGTTATATAAATAAGAAAAATAAACTCTTTATGAATTTAATGATTAAAGAAACTCCCAAACCCTTTAGATTCCATTCGGATAGCATTCGAGGTAGGATGTTCCTCGAACTTCAACCTAAATTGGTCTAATTGCGTTTCTAAGGTGTAAAGAGTCCTTTATGAATGATATTAATAAAAAAAAAAACAGTATAAACGTCCTAGGTATTTTCGTATAAGTATTTATGTTATGTATATTAAAAAAACAGTCATACAAGAATTCCATTATATTGTGTGTAACGTAATAATAGATAATCCATTGAACTAACATTAAATTCAATTCAGTTGAATACAATATCACGTTGATAGAAATTCGTTATACCTACAGTCGTGGAAAATTTATTAGACAACACAATAAAAAGATTAGAATAACATTGGTGTTGTATGCTTGTATACAAATGTATTGTCTGTGGAGACAATCCACCTATTTCAAACTGACATCTTCAGGTTTGAAGGAACAACTAAAGAGAGAGAGAGAGATCATAATATATTAGTGACAATAAGCTGGATCTCGGGCTGTAATTTTATTGATGTGATTTGAAACTTTCATGCATACGTAAAATTTCATGCATTTTTTGAGTCATCATCATAATGATCAACCCATTACCGGCTCGCACGGGTCTCCTCTCAATATGAGAAGGGTTTGGCCATAGTCCACCACGCTGGCCATGTGCGGATTGGCAGACTTCACACGCCTTTGAGAACATTATGGGGAACTCTCAGGCGTGCAGGTTTCCTCACGATGTTTTCCTTCACCGTTGAAGCAAGTGATATTTTAATTGTTTAAAAACGCACATAACTCCGAAAAGTTAGTGGTGCGTGCCCGAATTCGAACAGCCGACCTCTTATTAGGAGGCTGACGCCCTAACCTTTTATTTTCCTATTCTTCTGGCTGTCACAGCTTCATTTTTTGAGTATTTCTTTGTTATGTTAATCTAGGATATAAATCCTAGATTTCTTTGTTATGTTAGGTTGTTATCTAGGATTTATAGTTTAATAAAAGTGCTTTCACCGTAGGTTTTTTTAAAAATGCAGAAGCATTTTTGGGTCCTGCGGGATTTGAATCGCATCTCTACTATCGCGGCATATAAAAATGGGTTGTAAATTAAACAACAGAACACCTACCATCGTTGTCAAATCTTCTGTTGTAAATTGATTGTTACGAGATTATATTCTTAAAAAAATTGTTCTGTCACAAAAATTACCATTATTTTAGTTTTGTCTGTAGTTCCGCTTGATGGTGGTGTAGTAAATATATATTATTTTTCATAAATAATTGTTTGTTTATATGTTGAAACGTACTATTTAGGTTAAGTTAGATACACGCTAACTACAGTAATATTGAAAAAGATAAATTTGCGGTAAACCGTTTATTGAAGAACGCGCTGTTTTTCTCGTTTCTTTCTCAATTAAAGGCGGGCACAGCCCTTGAAATTATGTCATATATTTAAAATTACATTTCTTTATATTAGATTTTTCTTGCATTATTATATCGAAGTAAGACTAAAACAAAATTTATTACGCCTACCTTTAATCAATAAACCACGACTGTAAACATTGAAAAAGATAGTAAGTAATTTGAGATACAAATGTCTATTTATAAAAAGTTAACTACGTGTTCCAACAATTGAGAACTATATTCTGTTTCTTACACACGAGAGTTATCTTTGTAAAACTAATAAAAGGATATACACTGTTCAAGATTTTTAAATTTACTGAATTTGTGTAGATTCGAAAGCCCAAAATACATTGTAAGATATCAATTATAATAAAGTTCTTTTATAAAATAGATAATACATTAGAAATAGATTTGTTTCAGTAAACAAGATTAGCTCTAAAAGGAGGTAACTTCTACTTTTAATATTTTTACATTTATTCTAATACAATTAAGTATGTTTTAACTACTTATTTGATACACGAATATATTTAACATCGATTTATCTACATATCTATATCTATGTGAACATTTCAATATATTATAATATCTCTAGTACGATATACTTAAACGTACCTAATAATTGTCGAAACAGTTAAATGTTCTGCCGCCGAGTAAAATACAATAAGACAAAAGTTTTCGCAAGATTCCCTCAAGTTAAACAACAGTTGAATATACAGTTAGAAAGAAATATGAATGTCGGTCGCGCCGTCTAGTATTTTACCTTCGAGTTGATATCAACAAGAGCATATCAACAACAGTGGTTCAGCCACTGAAGTTTCGCACTCCAAACTTTGTACGAGCTGATGTAGTATCACAATCAGCATGGATTGGTTATTCACGTACAAACACAAATTCGTTGTAGTGGTTCCAACGATTCTCCTCGGAGTCGACTCCGGGTTTGAGCTCGGCGGCCCCGCCAGCCGTGCCGCTCCCACAGCTGGCCGTCAACTTGAAACCTTGCTCTTGCAACATGTCAAACGCCTGCTCGATGAACGAGTGCTTGAGGAAGAACCGGGAGGTGTACCTGTCCGCAAGCCCATGGTCGGGGTCTCGGGACTCGTTCAGCGTCTCCCCGAACACGTCCCGGCACAGCGTCACTTTTCCACACACCAGAATTCGGGACAGCTTACGGAATTTCACATCTGCGAGGCCGTCGCGCCCGAAGGCGAAACTTCCTCGGTATCCAACGGTGATGCAGCCCTTCTCGCGGTTCGGCGGCCGCGGATCAGCATCTCGAACCGCGCTCTCTAACCCAACCAGTCTGTAATGCCTAGCTTCGCGCGCTAAGCGTTTGTGCTCGCGAAAACACTCGGGCAAGACGAGACCGCCGTCCCGGAGATAATCGAGGACGTATCTAAAGAGCACGCCGTCGCGGTCAAAGAAGATGCGGCCGCGAGCGTCGCGCGGGTGGTCGGGGTCGTGCAGCGCAGCGGCCGGCAGCGAGTCCGGCTCGCGCAACAGCGTGTCGCGCGTGGTGGCGTAGTGCACGCCGCCTACGTTCAGCTCGAGGACCTCGGGCGGGGCGTCCGCCATGGCTGGAGAGCGAGGGCGCAGTGCCGCGCGACTGCGCGCCCCTCTGACCCACTTTCCACGATCCGCGCCTCCGCCCGCACCCTCTCCCTCCCATCAATAACACACGCCCGGGTTACTGACTCGGACGTAATCATTTCCTACCCCTTCGTGCCGAACTCTTCGCGAGATGCTTCAAGGTCGACGGCTACTATCAGCAGATGGTTTATTATTCCACAAAAGTTTGTAATATTGGAACACATTCACTTCGAATTTTTGCAGCGCATGTACGATTAAACAACCTCAAAATATATATTTTTTTTCAATCATATATAACTTATTTATTTTTCTACTAATTCGGAGGTAGAAAAGTTTTAAGTTAGTTTTTTTTACTTTTACAATTTATTGACATAATATGTAAGATAATAGACGGCCGTATGAAATAAAAGCCAACATCGAGCACTCAAAAGAATGAATTCGCTTCCTACAGTAAAGTAATTGACCTTGAAAGCTTGAACTTATTTATAGCTTTTCATTAAAAGCTCGAAACAAGATTCTAAGAAAGTACTCTTACAGAATCCTATGCTTTCAGTACACGTTATTCTTGAATAAAAAGCGGAAAAGTTTATTATATTTTTTGTATAGTAAACGCAAGTGATACCTATTCCTTTAAAACGAAATATCTTTAGGGTTCTTTATCAGACTTTCGACTAGATATGCTTCCATCACAATTAACACTCTAGCAGGAATAATATGGTATTTTGAAAGATTAAACTAGCCTTGATGTTTAGATTCTTCTAATTAGTAGTACGGAGGCGTGAAAAAAAAAATAAAGTGCACCGATGGACTACATAAAGACTGCAATTAGGGTGACCTTGAAAATATTAAGAGAGCCGTCTACATTAAATAGCTTTGGCCGCACCTCTATTTAACTTTAAGCTCACGTTGAGTCCGATTTTTAACAGACTTCATACAAATTGAAATACCAAAAGTTTTCATTTTGTGAGTGGGTGAATTTTCAAAACCCTGTATGCCGAGTTATGGCCTGACTCATCTTGTGGTGTGATATTAAAAACATTTTTGTTGTAAACTGATTCAAATAACAGTGCCATACCTTTATCTGAATTTGCACCTAAATCAAAATATAATGTTTTGATACAAAGACACCAACAAAATAATTATAATAATAAAATACTAAATATAACATATATAAATCCACGACTAATTTGTGTTTTGCATACAGTATTATTATTTAAGCAATAACAGTATTTAAACAATTAAAATATCAATTGCTCCAACGATGAAGGAAAACATCGTGAGGAAACCTGCACGCCTGAGAGTTCTCCATAATGTTCTCGAAGGCGTGTGAAGTCTGCCAATCCGCACATGGCCAGCGTGGCGGACTATGGCCAAACTCTTCTCATATTACAGAAGAGACCCGTGCTCTGTAGTGAGCCGAGAAAGGGTTGATCATGAAACATGATGTTACAGTACTTATGTAAGTGTGCAGTTTTATGCAGGGTTAATAAAACATACAAAACCATCTTACCATCTTGTGAAGGAATGAAGAGGACACTAAAAAGAAGTAAAATATATGTTTATATACACGTATATTGAGACGAGCCTCCGTGCGTTACATCGTTATTTTACCACGCCCGTCATTTTAAAGACCTCTAATAACTTTGTGTTTTTATAATATCATCATAATATCATAGTGGCTTCTTATTTTCTTATATACTTAGTCGACTCAATTCAAATGTAACATCTAATATTATCATCTAATAAAGTAAACAAAAAGTGACATTACACAAAATAATAAAATGGTTAATTTGGTGCATAAGAAGGAATCTATAGCGAGTGAGAGCAACCCAATGTGATAGCGGTATCACTCAATTCGATTCAATCGTTACTTTAATCAGCTTTTTCTAACTTATAAATTTGAAACACTAAAAAGAAGTAAAATATATGTTTATATACCCGTATTTTCAGTCGAGCCTCCGTGCGTTACATCGTAATTTTACCGCGACAGGCATTTTAAAATACCTCTAATAACTGTATTTTTACAATATTCTCATCGTGGTTTCTTATTTTCTTATATGGTCGACCAAATTCAAACGTAACTCTTAATATTCAGAAGAAAACAAAAGGTAACATTACACGAAATAATAGTTAATTTGGTGCATAAGGAGGACCCTATAGAGAATGAGAGCAACCCGATATGACAGCGGTATCACTCTATTCGATTCAGCCATTCACTCAAGCAAATGAAACATAAACAATATGTTCGTATAACTCGTTACTTTATACAGTTGTTTCTAATTTGCAAAATTTTTACAACTAGCATTGTATTGATATTAAGTTTTAAAAAGTATTTAGAGATAGATCTAGATTGGATAGATAAAAGATGCTGCCGAAATAAAATAATTCAAAGGTGTCCGTAAATAAGCTGTAGTGGCTTATTGGGTGATTTTTGAAGATAATTTTGCCTTTTCGTGAGTTTATTGCGTAAGAACAGAGGACATCTGTTTACTGCCTCGAGGAAAGAAAGTTTCAAGATTCAGCCATTCACTCAAGCAAATGAAACATAAACAATATGTTCGTATAATTCGTTACTTTATACAGCTGTTTCTAACTTGCATATTTTATTACAACTAGCATAGTATTGATATTAAGTTTTAAACAGCATTTAGAGATATATTTATATTGGATAGATAAAAGAAGCTGCAGAGATAAAATAATTCAAAGGTGTCCTTAAATAAGCTGTATGTAGTAGCTTATGGAGTATTTTTTTAAGATAATTTTGCCTTTTCGTGAGTTTATTGCGTAAGAACCGAGGACATCTGTTTACTGCCTCGAGGAAGGAATGTTTCAATTTAATCTCCAAAGGACGAAAAGATGTCATGCAAACAAGATAATGAAAAAAGTATGTTTATTTCAACATTCTATATTTAGATAAAAGAAATACCGTTGGAAGCGTATAATATAAGGATGGGTAAAAATAATATCACAATAGGGACTTTGAAAGTCGTAACATAACTAACTATATCTAATACTAAAGATGAAGCGTAGGAAATTCGGACGTACCACAATTAAATTGCTCGATCTTTCAGTACCGATATAAGCAGGCATAAGCGTGCTTGGAGATGTATGGCATGATCCGGTATATGGGTATAACAAAAGGACTAGTTAACTTGAAACTACACTAGATTCCAGACGTGATATCGTTTAAATTTGCGTCTTTCATGTACCCATTTATTAGACGCGGTATAACTAGCATATCTTATGATTGCCAGATTGGACGCTTTGATATATGGTCTGAGTAGCTTAACCCCAAGTCTATTACTGCTAGGCTAAATTGTTTAGTTGCGCTTTTGAATACTAAAGAAAAACTAATCATCACGCCGTATATCGAAACTTTTGAAAGTGTATTCGGATATATCTTTGTTGTTCTTGAATTCCGCTTTGTCGATTTGACTGCTCGGACTGCCAGTTGTCTTCAGCCAGTGCATCCTGTGGAGGAGAAATAGATGATACAAAAAAAATATAGTAACTTGTGTTGTTGGATACAAACAGATATAACACTGAACTAAGTGTGAAATAATGAATAGAAGCAGGCGTTACTTTGCGGAAGTCCATGACAAACAATAAACAGCAAGTGTAATTTGCTATATTCTGCCGACAACCGGGAGATTTGTATAATATAACACCACACAAAATCTTCTACTAGAACCTCTACGCACGTTTGATCCGACACCAGATCATCCTCAACATACACACAAGGACACAAGCGAAAAAATAAAGACTTTACTTTTCTCGCTTGTGAAGTCAACATCTCCTGAGGATAATCCGGTGTCGGCTCGAAACGTGCGTAGAGGTTCTAGTGAAAGATTTTGTGCGGTGTTATATTATACAAATCTCCCGGTTGTCGGCGGAATATAGCAAATTAAACTTGCTGTTTATTGTTTAACTAAGTGTTAAACGATGAAAATCAAGCTTAATTTACTTTAATCCGTCAGACTGGACAGATTAGCATGATGCTTTGCTTTCTTTTGACCCACAAAAATACACCATCTACGAAGGTTTCTCTACACAAGAGCAATTCAAGCTATGTCGAGTTCACAAAGATGGAACAACTGCTAAGAAGCAAAATAAACATAGTGTCTTTGCATAATTTAAGAATGGCCAGGTAACTTTATAAACACTTTAAAACTGAATTATTTAGATGTAAGGTTAATTTTAAGGTTGTGCATGCTGTGGTCATTTCTAGAAAGTCACTATCTCGTGTTTGTTCTTCTGAAATGTTTTTTGTTGTTTTTATATAGAAAGTGACTAGTTTAATGATCCAATAAAAATAAAAAAAAATAAAAAAATAAACACTGTGTGGGTGACTGTACTCTGATGTCGTTCCTTTGACAATACAGCGAGCCTCGAAAATAACGTTGTGCCGTGGCTCTGGACTTTTTACGTACTGGATATTTTATAAAAACAGTCGCTCACCGGTGCTAATTGTCATCATAAAATTGTACTTTTATGATGACATATCCTAGTAATAATAAAGGAAAATATTGACTTACAAAAATATTTAAAACATTGACAAATCCTACAGTAAATGGGACAACAAAGTTCTGATAACATCGGAGATCAAAAAGTAAGCAGTTCATTAATACTTCAACAGATGCTTCCAGCTCAAAATTCCCAGCATTTCTCTTCAAACGAGTGATCATTTGGAACTTTTAACGAGCGCCGTAAAACTTGCATTCTTCAACAGAATTAAGCAACGAATTACGATGAAGGCTCACCCAAAGTTCTCATTAGCCTTGAGATGGTGCGAGACGTAATGCTCGCCATTAAGGCGTTTTCATTATGAAAGAGGGTGCGGGCGAGCGGGGGTCAAGGGAAATCTTTTTCCATTACATTTGGGTGCGAGGACGAGCTTCTTAGGGCAGATTCAATTTAAGTGTGATTTGTTCGTTACCCAAAAAGTCGTTTCAAATGTACCACACGTTGACTGACGACCTCCATGGAGTAGTGTGAGCCTTATGAGCGTTGTCTGAAAAGTGGGAGGTCCCGGGTTCGATATCGCATGTGAGAGGAGGGCTGTTCCCAGCAGTGGGGCGTTAACAGACTAACAACAAAGATTATTAGCTTTGGTATCAAAAATAAAATAGGGTACGGTAATACTAATTACTACCGTATCTTTCAATTGTTTCAATTTGAATCATTTATCGATAACTTCCACCAGACTTAGATTTTAAGTGTCTTGTTCATGCTAGATTGAGATTTTGAGAAGTTGTCAGTATAGTTGTATATACAATTATCAGGGTCTGATGACTAAGCAGAAGGCGTATAAAGGTCCCTTTTTTCGCAAGTTCTTGGGATGAAGAATTGAACTAAAAATCGACACGTAACGAAAAGGCGTTACGTGGCAATTCGTGCGAATTGTTCGATTCCTTGCGACGTAGTCTCGATATTATCGTCAAGCGCTGGCCACCATACTTATTACGTCATGTGTTAGTCAAATGTGACTTTGCCGAAATACAGAGTCACTTTGTTTCTGATGGGAGACCCGGAAGAAAAACTTTTTAAATTTTAATTCAATTGATTCCTCAGTTTACGGATTTAATATTCTAGCGGTTTACAGTATTGCAATAGTAATTGTACTAGTAATGTAATATTGGCTATTACAAATTTGTTAATTAATAATTTTCTCATACGAAGATTAATTATTTTCAAAGTTTCAAGTAACGACTCGGTGGCGCAACTGGACTGTCCCATATTTAGCTAATAGCGCTATAATGCTCACGTTATGACCACTTAAGAATTACGGACTTTCATCACCATTAAAGCCTACGTGTAACAGCTGTCTAGAATTATCTTCCCAATAAGAACGTCGGGTAACGTTTAATCCACCAACTAATACCTATTATAAACGCGACAGTTTGCATGAACGGATGTTTGGATTTCATACTAGATTATACGTATACTAATTTAAAGTGCATACTAAAACTATCGGAACTGGCGATATTTTAATCCACATCTTTCAGGCATTTGTAGCCAAATATTTCAGGGTCCTTAGGCCGAGATCTATAAAGCGTGCTTAGCCCTTCCTCTGACAGAAAAAACATTTAAAATAAGACAGCGTTATATCCGATAGTCTGTCCCGTTTTAACTGTATCTTAAGATAGATATAAGGTTAAGCTCGATTCATAGATCCCGGTCTTAGTTAAGGCGTTACAAACGTCAGTTATCGCGGGTAATTTAGTTATAATTGTAGGTTAAAAGCTGTGACAGCCTAGTGAAGCTGTGACAGCCTAGTGGTTAGGACATCCGCTTCCTAATCAGAGGTCGGGAGTTAGAACCCGGGCACGCACCTCTAACTTTTCGTAATTATGTGAGTTTTTAAGCAATTAAAATATCACTTGCTTCAACGGTGAAGGAAAACATCGTGAGGAAACCAGCATGTCTGAGAGTTCTTCATAATGTTCTCAAAGGCGTGTGAAGTCTGCCAATCCGCACATGGCCAGCGTGGTGGACTATGGCCAAACCCTTGTCATATTGAGAGGAGACCCGTGCTCTGTAGTGAGACGAGAATGGGTTGACCATGATGATGATGATAAGACTAAAGACGACGTGGCCACAAAACAAAGCACTTTGAATTTCAGCTTTATTTTATTTCCATTATTTATTGTTTACCTGTAATACCTGTAATAGCTTTATACACTTAAAATATCAATTTTCATGAACTGTAACCCTTGTCATACTAGAGGAGACCTGTGCTCTGTAGTGAGCCGAGAATGGGTTGATCATGATGATGATGTAGGTCATATTCAAATTCAATTCTAAACTGATAACCAAAGCGCAATATGAAACACTACAAATATATTGATATTAACAAGATAGAGTAAAACCCGTACATGTTTCTTATTGATATTAATAAGCTTGAGCAAGACTGGGTACTTAATTTCAGCTCTCTACTGATACCGCTGACAGAACGGACGGATGGACAGAATTGGCAGGCTTCAGGTACGGAGCTCCGGTACAATTTATTGCCCCATTAAGATAGCAGTTCGTAATAACCCAACAGCATAACTTCAATACCCATTTATGCATGGAACTCCGCCTGAATAGTTCAGCAAAGCTGCATTCATACCAGCTCCTCATTAGGGGAAAAGCGGATGCGCGAACAGACTATAAATGTGTGACCTAGACCGGCTCGCTCGGAATAGTTACGGCTACTTTGTTGTTTGTATACGCGACCTAGAATTTCGTAATGTTTCTATATGCCCCAGTGTTTACGAGTTTTGATACACTGGTGATGTTTACAGATAGATAAACTTGAAAATGAAATAAAACTACTGATTTTAATGTTTATTGTTCAAAATATTTTAAACACATTTTAATTGTAAAGCTAACCGTCCTCCAGAAACTTTACGGATGACAGAGGAAGGAGGAGTACTATAAATAAGGAACTTAAAACTATGAATAATTAATAATTAAATATGAGATAAAAAATGATTTTTACATTTTTTTATCAATATATGCTTTAGGAAATTGTAAGGAGGTCGGAAGATTCTGTAGAATTTTTGTTAGCATATATTTATAATGTCTTTTACCATACATATTTTTGGTTTTCGGTATAATAAATTGTTTGAAATTAAGCAGTTTTAGCAAATTATTCATAACGCCGCTCTTTAATTTTTATATTGCCAAAATCTTCCTTAAGTATGGCCAGCTTAACTGTCTAAATCTATATATATAAAAATCAATTGCTGTTCGTTAGTCTAGCTAAAACTAGAGAACGGCTGAACGGATTTATCTTATCTTGGTGTTAAAATGTTCGTGGAGGTCTAGGGAAGGTTTAAAAAATGAGAAAAATTCGAATAATTTCCGGGAAAACCCTAAACGTTTTCTAAATAAAATGTAGAGTCAATTTGAACTTTATTACTATTCAAATTAAATTATAATCACTCACTGTTGTCTTAGAAATGTAGATGTGTTCCTAACTTCAAAGAGTCAATTTGCAATTTATTAACGCTTAATCATGTCTAAATCAGTTAATTTCAATGGTTTTATCTAACGTGGTAATCTCGGGAAATACGGGTCCGATGTGAAAAACTATTTCAACTCAACAAACTCGATGTTCGATAGTCCATTTATTAATTTTATTTTTTATTTATTAAGACGGCTATAGATATTTAGGTGATATTTAATCCCGGTATTACCACGGAAACGGGAACTACGCGGGTGAAACCGCGGGTCACAGCTAGTCATGTATAGATTTCTCTCGCTTCAATAGACTGCTTCAAAAAAGTCTATATTAGCTGAATGATTTTTTTCAATGATATAACTACATGACTTAATACATGATATCAAATTTTAATAATGATTTGAATTATAATTAATGATGTGTGATAACGTTTTTAATTTCAATTGTTTTTATTTTATTGCAATTTTTCATGTTTATCTAAAAGTTCCTATTTATCTCCAAAGTTAGTCAGAGGTTTCAATTGAAGGCCACAAAATATTCCTCGTATAAATTATTGTAATTACGAAGATAAATTTTCCTAATGCCGGGAAATTCCATCGCTGTCACAGGCGAAGCATTCCAAAGCATTTTCAATAATCAGAGTTACCTTTGGCAATAGGCAATTATTGCAAGCCGTTTCAAAGAACTTTAAATTGCGAAACACAGAAATCCATTTTAGAGTAGCGATTAGAACTAATTGTAGAAATATCTATTTCTCTCATCACTATCATACAGGGTACAGGTCTCACATTTCAGAAGAGTGTTTGAGAGCTTAGACCCACATCGCTGCTCGACTTAGGTCGTAATCCGGGCATTTCTTACTCCAGGCGTGTACTATCTGTACATTTACATTTCTTGACAGATAATTTTTTGGTCCCGCACTAATTACTCCTTAAACCAACAAGGGAGTTGGAACGAAGTTCCTTATCGCGCGTTGTGACTGAAAAAATTCTTACGAAAAGTTGTCACGACACTTTTTGTTATTGCAAGCTGTGCGGCGTCGCATGTTTCTCTGTCTGTCTCTCTCTCTCTTATAGAAAGCAAGCCAGATATTTTCATTTCTATTTCGCATTGAACAGTGTGGTGTCGCGACGATTATTTTTGTTGAGTGTATACAGGTTTTTTGTAAATAATAAAAAATAATAATAATAATGAATCCTGACAGTGTTTCTGCACAAGCTCCGGATATTGCTGATGGAGTACAAAATTGAGCCTACTGATTAAGTTTATATAATATTATATTTGTTAATAATAAAAAAAATATTATTAAAACTTAAATAATTAATCGAAAGGAACTTCGTTCCATCCGGGTGTCCCTTGACACCTCTCAAGTTTTTTTTACACAGTATATCTGATACTAACCGGTTTTTTAAATCTGGAAATGTGGAGTTTCACTTTTTCGTAACTTAATACCATCTGAAATACCTACCCCAAATTGTGTTACAGACATGAACAGAAATAATAGTATTTTCAAGTAGTTAGATCATCGGGTAGTGCGCTATAAGTTTTAATGACCAGTGGTGAGATAAACTTTTACTATGAAATACGTATTGTATTTTTTTTGTTGTTATAAAACAATTCCTCTGCTTACAATAAAACAGGATAGAGACGGACGTGGGATCCTTATAAAAAAAAAGTTACTTCTATAACTTGGTGCTAACGATATTTAAGCCGAAGTCTTAACCACTAGGCTATCGATGCTAATAACATAGGAAGTAGGCACTCACTGAAAAAACTCACAAATATCCAACGTTCCATTTTCAACGGATCAAATGAGTTCATCAAAGCCTTCATTCAGCGTAGATTCATTTCCGGCTATCGTCAAATAACATGGATGGCAATGGAAGTGAGAGCTTTTCAGTTTAGGCACTCAAAATGGTAGAAACGAACCCCTCGAAATGATAACGCTTTTATTGTCTGTCACTTCATACCTATGAAACTATAATACAACTACTCGACTTGAAACTTGGAATAATTGCTAAAAAATGCTTTACTTTATTGACTGATTCATCGACTGCTCGATCGACTGATCGATCGACTGGTCAATCAACTGATCCATCGACTCATCGATTGACTGATCCATCGACTTATCGATTGATTGACTGATCCATCCGCTGATCGATCGAATGATCCATCGTCTGATCGATCGACTGATCCACCCACTGGTCGATCGACTGATCGATCAACTGATCCATCGACTGATCCATCCGCTGATCGATCAACTGATTCCATCGACTCATCGATCGACTGATCCATCCGCTGATCGATAGACTGGTCGATCAACTGATCTATCGACTTTTCGATCGACTGATCGATTCGATCGACTGATCCATGGACTGATCGATCGTCTGATCTATCGACTAATCGATTGAATGATCCATCGACTGATCGATTCGATCGACTGATCTATGGACTGATCGATAGACTGATCGATCGACTGATCCATCGACTGATCGATCGACTGATCTAAGGATTTGGCCATAGTCCACCACGCTGGCCATGTGCGGATTGGCAGACTTCACACGCCTTTGAGAACATTATGGAGAACTCTCAGGCGTGCAGGTTTCCTCACGATGTTTTCCTTCAACGTTGGAAACAAGTGATATTTTTTTTTTTTTTTTTTATTTAAAATATACTTACATGGATTCAACTTTATCTGGAGGTCCCTCCATCTGGCCTTCCACAGTACCTCGCGACGTATTCCTGCACCATCCCTTGAGTGTTAATTTATCGGCTTGGCTTTTTGTGTACTGAAACAAAACTAATTTATTAAATATCCCAGCAATGAATCACACAAATACACAAGTCTGTATTTAAGACATAGTAAATAGTAAATAATACATGAGTGGATAATAATATATAGTTGAGTTATGAGTTTTTAAACAATTAAAATATCACTTGCTTCAATGGTGAAGGAAAACATCGTGAGGAAACCTGCACGCCTGAGAGCTATCCATAATGTTCTCAAAGGTGTTTAAAGTCTACCAATCCGCACATGGCCAGCGTGGTGGACTATGGCCAAACTCTTCTCATATTGAGAGTAGACCCGTGCTCTGTAGTGAGCCGGTAATGGGTTGATCATGATGATCATGATGATGATGATGATGATATGAGTGGAACACAATATGCAAATACATTTGTCATTCTAATTTAGATAACAGCTAAAGTAGAATGTTTTCGTATTTGTAAGACAAAATATCATTAAATGTAACGTGTTCACAAGTTTGAAATGTTTTGAATGTACAAACTGTTGTGTAAGAAATTTATGAGATTCATGAGAGAAAACATCCATGCGTACTCCTACTCTTAGTACAGATTCCTGTCTAGAGGTGGCTAGATGACTAATGCATAGATGAGTGTGTGGTGGGATACTTATTGATTGGTAATCTCAGATTAGATTATAGATAATAGATAATATTTTATTGTTCAAAAACGATTTACAATAATAATTTGTCCCTACCCTCTGCACTAGGAAAACCTGTATTGCGAAGGGTAGTTCCTTCCAGGGATGTAGTACATTACTTCTTAGAGATTAATTAATTAAACTAAAGCTAACATTATTTAGGTGTGTATGGGCATGTGCGTGTATGTGTGTGTGTGAAGGAGTGTGAATGTGTGTTTGTGTATGTGCGTTATGTAAATCATTTTAATATTTTTAAAATATCCTCAGTTTCAGCATACCCCCTAGATGACAACCAGGCCCAAAGCGTTTTAGTTAGATTTGACCTATTCAGCCTGACAATGCCCTTGTTAGACCTACAGAACTTATAATAAACGCAAGATGAATTAAATTCATATTGTGACTTGGCGAAGCTAGTGCTTGATAAAGGTTTACAGGTTTAGGATTATACATACCCTTTTGATGTCAACTCTGATCTGGTTGGTTTATGTATTATTTTTGAATTACTTTAAATTTGGATTGTCAGATCTATTTCTTTACATTGAATTTTGTCAAATTTGATGATTCCGTGACAATCGCTTGTAGAAGCAACATGTCAAAATATCTGACATACCTTTTGTATTTCATAATAATTGTTTCATCAGAAATAAATTCAAAATATTTAAGATGAAGTAAATAGTTTTCTCATCACTCCTAGTGTCTTTTTGGTTTGTAATCCCACTAGCCACACCTACCACTCAATAGCACTATCAAAAAGCCCTTGAGCATAAGCCAGGCAATGTTTCCAGACTGATAAATGATGAATTCATTGATTTCAATTCTTACTTCTTCATACCAATTAATGTCTGATCGGTTAAATTTGCTGACTTAATATGAATTAATATTATAAAATAAAAGACAGTGCGGTATTTATTTCTTTCACGCAGTAACTTATTTATAATAGTGAATTAGAGGTACTCTTAGGCGAGGCAGCAGAAATAATTGCCTATATTTAAAACTGCTGCTATGCATACCTTCCGGAAAAATACTCCTTGCACCCGGCCAAATACTTCAAAGTCTACACTTTTGAGAGCCATAGAAAAAGTAGCCGTGCTACAGTCGACTTTTAAACAACCGGTTATTGTTGTTAAAAGTAACAAGCGAATCATTTAAATATAGGTGAATAGTTTCAAACAATAAGAACACTAATAAAAAACCCTTAACAAACCCAAAAAAAATTGGTAGGTGTTTTAATTTACCAACGATCTGCCACTTTTGACAGTTTGTGTCAAAATCCATTTACAAAGATTGCCCAAAGAAAATATTACCAACGATTGTTCTCATTTTTACTTCGTAAATATTATAAATTTATTACTGATTTATTGATTATTTGATGCACGTCTACGACACACTTACACGTCTTATAAAATCAATATTTTTTGCAGTTTTTTGACTAAAACTCAATTATTTGATGTGCTTAGAACTAACGTTATAAATGCATTGCAGTTCATTTTTGACAAAGATGTCAATTGTAAAGTGTCACCATTCACGAATTGTCATTTCCACAGCAATCGAGTGGTGGTGTGATTTATTTTGAAAATAAATATTGCAATATTTAAGTTTGCCATTCACTTGGTTATATTTTATTTGTTACTCACGTAACGTACCGTAGTTAATTAAAATGGCATTTTATTGCTGCGGCAGGTATGTTGACATTTTAAATATTATGTAATATCATAAAAGCAAAAGCATTTCAATATTGTCGGTTTTTCAGATTAGGAAATACTTCGCTGTTGGGGAATTTGGCCAAATTTCGCACAGCGTTAGGTACTGCAACGTATGCCCAAGCTGCGTCTGTGCCTAAGATAACGTTTAAGAAGTTTGAGCCCCCGAAAGAGGAACACCATGATATTAGAAACGAACGCTTGAACAGGCCTCTGTCACCCCATCTCACGATCTACAAGTTCCAGATAACCAGTGTTCTGTCAATTACGCACAGAACTGCGGGTATGTAGTTTTTGTAATTATATTTAAACAGGTTGCAAAACCAGATTTTTGGTAGTTACAGGAATTTGAGTTTTTTAATTATTTTTATTACATTTATGCACAGCATTTCTTTGATGTCTATGTTGAATATGCTGCTTATATTTTTCACTTTTTAGGTACTACAAAAAAATCTTATGTGTATAATCTTGTCTCTTCTATTGTATAATAATACTCATAGTATTGCAAATTTAGTTAATGAAACTAGTTATGCATAATAGACTTCTTAAAACCAAGGTCACCTCAATTATGTGGTATTTTGTTAATATTGAGAACTATGTAGACATTCCAAGGCTGAGATCTGACAACTGGCATTATCACAAAATTATGTTGAGTTATAATTATTTCTTAAGTCAGAGGTAAGGCTACATTTGCTTTATATATCTCAGCCAAGGGCCCATACACACACAAAATATATTTTACATACACGAGTTTACTGCACCATATAAAGCCAAAAAGTAAGAAGTAGTGAGTAGTTTTTATTTTTTTTTATTAATAATAATGAATGTACAATATAATTGTTACATACATGAAATACATGATTAATTTTTATTAATTCAATACCAATATGTGACCACAAATGTGCCTGCAAAGGTTTACTTTTGCTGGTTATTGTCTGTGATACAAAAAATCTAATCATATGTTTACTATAAAGAGAATGTGGCCTTGCATAATAATAATAAATAGTCTGATACAATTTCCCTTTAATTTGGTTAGCTTATTGCAGGTTGGTTTCTTCTTAGTCTTGGCAAATTGAGGTGGTACCTTAACTGTTCTTAATTTAACTTTTCTCACTCATTCAATTAATGTGATTTTAATGAGAGGTTGATATTTCTTTAATTGACTTGTGGAACTCGTTTATGGCAGTTGATTAACTTACTAGCCCAAAAAATGATATGCTATGCTTCATCTTTTCCCAAGGAAGAAAATGATTTAGAGCTTATCCATCAAACTGTTTCTCCTTTATCAATGTCATTATTGTATTTATCGGAACAAGGTTTTTTGTTATTTTCTGAAGTGGATTGAAGCAGCCATTGCTTTGTGGGATGTTCATTGATAATCATGGATTTTCAATGAACATTGTATTAAATTTGTTATAACCTATGTGATGATAACGCAATGTGATCGTTAGAAATATTCTCAAAACCCATAATTTGCTCTATAACCAGGGCATTCTCAGGATATGTTAACTTCCTGATGCATGATTTCTAGTGTTATTATTATATGCCATATTATCTGGTTGTATTGGTTTTATTATAAAATAAAATTTTGTTCTAGGAATTATCTTAACTGGATATGCAACAGTGCTCGGACTGGGAGCTTTGGTACTACCCCACGATGTATCTCACTATATCACTATGATTGAAGGATTAAATCTATCTCCAGCAACCATCTTTTTAGCGAAGGTATTACTTGCAGCTCCATTCGGATACCATTTCGCTAATGGAGTCAGACATCTGTACTGGGACACGGCCAAAGGTTTAACTATCAAAGAGGTATATTCTACAGGCTACGCAATGCTAGCTGCTACTGCCGCTATCACATTGTTCCTAGCCGCTTTATAAGTATGAAAGGACAGTAGGATTAATAGATATTGTTGAATTTTTGGTATTATTATTTATTCTCAATTTAAGCAAATAAATTTTATTGAATAAACATAATTGGATGTTTTATTGATGATAATTTCATTTTTGTCCCCTTTTAACCACTATAAATTGGCAAGGGCCAACACTTACTTACCTTACCACCAATTGTAATTGCTGTCAAGGGACGGCAATCACAATTGGTGGTAAGCGATAATGCAGTTTGAGATGGTAGTGGGCTAATCTGTTTGGGTAAGCCCATACTCTTATTTGGTTTGTACACGAAATCGTTTATTCGCTTGGCGACACGTTATGTGTCGGTAACTAACCACGGCCGAAGCCTTCCATCAGACCTGAATCGAGGCGGAAAAGGTACCCAGTACCTACTACTTTATAATGCGACTGCGTAGGCGCATCGCGACGGGGGTCTGCGTTTTTTGTTATTGTTTTATTTATTAAGTAATAAGAATGACATGAGAATATTTTATATAATATATGAGCTTGTTATAATATAAAAGAATAAAAGATATAATAAAAAATAAATTAGGCGACTCCACAATTATTCAAAACATCATAGATATTCTTGAATTTCTCAAAGTCTATCTTCTCTGTAGTTGCCAGTCCTTTTGCGTTATTCTGAAAGAAATAAATTGATTATGAATTTTATTTCATTTCTATAGTATTAAAAATATGCAACTGCGCGAATTGATATTCGTGTTATTTTATAATATTTGTTTAAAGTTTACGGCCTATGACTTAGACTGATGTAAATCCTCGTTCCCGTGGGAACTTGGGATCACAACTACATCTGAACACAAGAAAGCAAAGTTAAAAATTTACATCTGACTACTTTTCGGGTTAGAAAAAGTTACATATGGAACCTGAATGTTGTATAGTATTAATAGATTTAACGGCTGGACCGGTTTTGACGGACTTCCTCAGGGTTTTTTTTATTTACCACATGTTCGCTCTTTGACTGCATCTCACCTGATGGTAAGTGATGATGCGGTCTAAGATGGTATGGGGCTAACCTGTTAGGGGTATGGTAAATTCATACTCCTAATTGGTTTCTACACGACATCGTGCCGGAACGCTAAATCGCTTGGCGACACGCTTTTGTCGGTAGGGTGGTAACTAGCCACGGCCGCAGCCTCCCACCAGACCAGACTCGAGCCGGGAATCGAACTCAGGACCTCTTTATAATGCGACTGTCGTCGTCGAGGTAATGTAGGTATACGACGGAAGAAAGTTATTCAGGCTACGTTTACCGCAGGTAAGGTTTAAAAACTAGTTTTAAAATACTCACATTAAAAATGACATTGTTATTCTTGAGGAACTCTCCATATATGTTGAAAAGGTCACTTCTGTCACCGAGCAGTTCCGCCAGGCTCAATGGCGTGTGGGCTATAGACACATCAGACAGGAAGTCCTTGGCCGATAACCAGGTTCTGGTCGGCGCTAACGCTATGTTGCAAGTGGCGAAATTGGCCAGACTGTCGCGACCTCCGGCGTCTCGGTTCAGACAGAGGAGTTCATATTGCGATGCGTCAAAATTGGATAAATCGGCACCTAGGAAAAATATACGCCATTTATTTTGAACCTATTTTTTTTATTTTACCTACACTACAAGTTAGCCCTTGACGGCTATCTCACCTGGTGGTAAGTGATTATGCAGTCTGGGACGGTAGCGAGCTCACCTGACTAAGAGGATAAGAGGTATGGTAAACCCACACCCCTAATTGGTTTCTTCGCGACATTGTGCCGGAACGCTAAATCTCTTGGCGACACGTCTTTGTGTAACAAGCCACGGCCGAAGCCTCCCACCAGATTCGAGCCAGGAATCGAACTCAGGACCTCCAGCTTTATGATGCGACAGCGCGCGCACTGCGCCACGGAGGTGGTCTAATTTGGAGGTAAGGTTTTTCCCTTCTTCCAAAATAGGTTCAAAAATAACAATATGTGGAAAATGATAGGTAGATGATGTGACGCTGTAAATTGGTTGAAACGAGTCTTACTTAACACGAATGCGACATCAGCTCTGTCCTCTTGGAGACACAGCCATGGACTGTTGTTTGAAGAGCATTGCTTCTTCAATTTGGAGACATCGTCACCTGTCACATAATTATAGAGATTAAAAATAATTCCGCCCAATAGCACCATACTGCAAGTATTAATTCCTATACACGAATTTGGAGTGAATGTCCTCGATTTTTTAATATACTAGGCTAGCTGCGCTCCGCGTAGTTCTCGTTCCCGTGGGAAAACGGAGATAAAATATAACATAAGCTTATGTTAATATTCATATTGTTGCAAAGGACCTTATTGCTGGAGGAAGGAATTTCATGATCTCATAATAAATTTGTATGTGGTAACATAAGTAGGTATTTCATCATCATCATCATGAACAACCCATTACCGGCTCACTACAGAGCACGGGTCTCCTCTCAATATGAGAAGGTTTTGGCCATAGTCCACCACGCTGGCCATGTGCGGATTGGCAGACTTCACACGCCTTTGAGAACATTACGGAGAACTCTCACGCGTGCAGGTTTCCTCACGATGTTTTCCTTCACCGTTGAAGCAAGTGATATTTTAATTGTTTAAAAACGCACATAACTCCGAAAAGTTAGAGGTGCGTGCCGGGATTCGAACCGCCGACCTCTGCTTAGGAGGCTGACGCCCTAACCACTGGGCTATCATTAGTAGGTATTTACCCGCTTTAAAATAAAATAAAAAGTCGCAGAAATACCTCAAATTATTTTATTAAAACGGCTAAGGGTTCTAGGCCTTAGGTTATTATAAACAAATGCGTACCTACCCACGTCACGGCGGTAATCCGTCTGTAAGCGAAGCGACTGCCAAGTGAAACGAGTGACATATCGCATTTGTCATCTTGGCTATTATTTTGGTCTAAAATTAACCATTTAAAGGTTTTATAAAAACCTTGAAAAAGATTCAAAGGCTATAAATAACCAAATACTATTTCGGATTTGATCATCTCTCAAAAGTCTTATCATGATTCATTAGGCGTCCTTATTCCAAATCCTCGAGCCTCCGTAATGATAATATTAACTACCCAAACTCGAGAGTTCCTACGCGAGAGGTACATGTAAACTTGGTACAATACCTCTTGGGTTATTCTCTGGTTTGTCGACTCCAGGCAGACAGGAGCCTGAGAAGAAGTCGCCGAAATTCTTTACGCATTGATCGGAAGATATCTTCTCCTTGTTGATGAGGTAATATAGTGGTGCAGCAAGTCCCCCGAAGTTGCCGTAAGAGCTGTGGCAGGATCTGAAAAAAAAACACCGCTAAATTCACACTCCTATGCCACGCTAACAAGGTAAAACTATGAAAAATGCAAAAAGAACGAACGAAAGAAGTAGAACTGCACTTTTCGTCGAATAAAATATAAAGCGTAAGAAAAGTTGGAGCAGGATTCTAAGAGGTTGATTCCACCATAAAACTTCAAATAAAACTTTCCGATGGTTTAAGATAAATCGATTGTTTGTTAATAAGCCGTATTGTTTTCGGTTCGCAGATTTTTATTACTTACTTATGTTCATTACCTATTCAATATGCCCGTGAATTGGTAATATCAACTTTGCAATTTAAAGTCTAGCGAACTAAAAAAAGTTCATTGGTGGAATTTTGGATCGTTGAAAAAACAATATTATTCTTGATCTAGCATCTTAGATCGTATCAACGTTTATCTATCATCGTTCATCTGGGAAGGTTATCTAACTTCCTTAATTACAGTAAAAATAGAATAAAGGATTTTTAAAAGTAAAGATCAAAGAATTATTCAGGATGCTCACCGTTTCCCCTTCAAGTCATCAACATTATTAAAGGGAGTGTTTTTCTTAACAACCGCCACGGCGTAATTGGGTGTTTTTGTCGCTCCGTAAACTTCATGAAAGACTGGGTGGAGGTTGAATTCCTTTGAAGCCGACGCGACTCTCAAACCATCTACAGCTGCTAAATCTGACCCGTTGTCTTGAACCTATATGTTTTGAGTACAAATAATTAGGCACGCCATGATTCGGTTATTTTTCGTAAGGCTCGCAAGGTTTTCTTCTATAGCAGCGTTTTGTGCGATTTACGAAAGGTGCAGTGCATAGTACAGACTATGCACTGCACCTTTTGTAATTTGTTGTTTGTACATAGTATTGGTTGTTGGTGGCGTTAGTACAGGGTCGAACCTTAAAATTCTTCGGACACGTCTCTCGGCGTGAGAGTGACTCCATAGAGCGTCTTGTCGTGCAAGGCAAGGTGGAGGGTACTAGAGGTCGAGGAAGGTCACCCATGCAATGGACCGATCAGATAAAGCCTGCTGTGGGTGGTCCTTTGCACGAGTGCACCAGGCTTTCGGCCAGCCGAGAAAAGTGGCGGATGCACGTGAGGCGTATAACATCTGTCCTCAAAGACATTGCTTCATGATGACCACGACCACTCTGTCATGAGTGTAACGACAAAGAAGAAGACATGGTATATGATACAGTTAATTTTTGCTTGATGCGAATCTACTAACTACTATGTAGGCTATGTATTTTAGTAACTAAACTAAGTAATTTTATGTTTTGTGGTATTGAAAGAAAACATTTTAGATTTATAGGCCTAATGTAATTTGGATAATTATATTTCCAATAAGCTGAGATTCTGTTCCGACCATTAAGTTTTTGTCTGGTGGGAGGCTTCAACCGTGGCTAGTTACCACCCTACCGACAAAGACGTGTCGCCAAGCGATTTAGCGTTCCGGCACGATGTCGTGTAGAAACCAAATAGGAGTATGGATTTACCATACCCTAACAGGTTAGTCCGCTACCATCTTAGACCGCATCATCACTTACCATCAGGTGAGATGCCGTCAAGGGCTAACTTGTGGTGTAAAAAAAAAAAGTCCGCTATTGCATAGCTACAGCCTTAGTTACTTGTCTGGTTTATATGCAATGTGGCCATTTTCCTAGAACGAATAAGAAACCCTCAAATATCTTGTCACTATAAAGTCGAAATCAAATGGGATATTGTTACAATTGCGAGCGTATACCTAATCTTATATACCAAGGATACAGAATTACTATTAAGTTTAATTTAGTACTTTGATTTAATTGTGAGTAGATTTGTAAGATAAACCTGTATTAATATGTGTACTTATTATAAACTACCTTCCTCCTTCCCTTTCAAGTGATATTTGAAATTTTTAAAAACGCACATAAATCCAAAAAATTTGAGGTGTATGCCCGGATTCGAACCGCCGACTTCTGATTAGGAGGCTGACGCCCTAACCACTAGGCTATCACCGCTTAATAAATATGAAATAAATATACTAATATATACCTTATAATATTAATAATGAATGAAGAAAGAAAATAAAATAAAAGTGGTCATTTTTGAGTGAGGAAATGAAATCTGACAGCTCTTTTAAAAACAGTGAGTGACTTTGACTGTCTTATGCTCAATGGGAGCGATATTCTTATTGGTGTAAATTAAAAGCGTTATCGAACCATAATGACTGAATGAATAATTTCACTTTTAAAACATTTATACAATTTTAAAGGTTTATAAAATTGTTTTCTTCATAACATTTATAAGCAAAAATCTTATGTATGGATTTTATTGAATATTGTAGTGAATTCGCCACCGCCTATGGGTGCGGGCCATACGCATGTTATATGGATTACAGCCTAAGTTGAAATACTTATCAGGTAGTCAGTCAGGTGAGAGAATACTTACACTTTTGAGGCACGCCTCTTCCGATGCTTCTTGGACGCAGTCTAGCTTGGGTCGAATATCCCGACTGAAAGCGAATACCGACATCGCACGGCATTTGGCCAATTCCACGTTTGTAGTTACGCACAGCCTAAACCAAAGGGGAGCAAGTTAAAAATGCAACGTGTTAAGAACAACAAATTAAACAGGAAAATCTGACCCTATTTTCATAGGTATTTAATAGCTTTTATGTACGCCTATTACGTGTCTTTTTGTTTGTTTTTGATACTAAGTATACATGTTAAGTAAGCTTTATTCTCATGGTCGTTGTATTTAGTTAACCGTGAGAAATAAATTGCAAAAAAACATGTCAAAAGATGAGGGGACAATATAAGTATAATTAGTATATGTATACAATACGAAATACAATAGAACTTAGGAGACAAAATTGTTGACTAAGAAAAGTGGTCTTTTATAGCATATAATCTATAATATAATAAAACTGTAACAGGACGAATTCTGTACATTAAATATATTTTGAAAATTTTAATTGGAAGATGCTTTACTATCTATACTGAGCACAATCATTTATTTTTAATTTTTTTGTCTGTCTGTCTGTCTGTCTGTCTGTATCTTACGTATCACGCCGAAACTACTGGATGGATTTGAATGAAATTTGTTATAGAAGTAGTTGGTTGGTACTCCGGTTCAATATATAGAACAGTTTTTATCCCGGAATTCAGCACGGTTCCTTTGGGAGAGGGGATTAATAATTTAGTATTAATTCATTATTTTTTTTGTTAGAAAGGAGATACTTTACAGATTATCCCGTAATTATTTCAAGGTTTAGTGATCCATTAGGAAGACACACAACTCAACACAGACGAAATCGCGATCAGCTAGTAAACCAATAAACTGGGCGAGTAAGGTCGTTATAAAAACTTACCTGACAACAGGTTCCGGTGGTCCATGCCCTCTTTCGATAACTTCAGTATAGTTGGCCTTGCTCAAATAGTCAGCAGGTTTGATGGGGATGTTATCAGCTACGTGGTGGATCTTATCGGATAGGCCTAGGACTTTAGTGAACCATTCAGGTTTACTGTCAGCTCCTACATGAAAGCATAAATATTTTAGTTCGCCACATTCTATGCTTTTGATGAACTCTCAGTACCTACGAACACACACGTGTGATGCTGGTTAATGAGAATTATTGACCTCAGTTAGGGCACCAGTTAGAGGCCAAGCGCAGGACCTCTTGATCAGTAATAATAACATAATTTTTAATAATAACATAATATTCAGCTAAATAAATAGAATGGTATTTTAGTAATCATTAAATATTATTATAACATTACTGAATAATATTTCCAGTATAAATAATAGTCTAAAATACTACGCAGTTAATTCTCAGGACCAGTTCTTGTTAGAACGCAAACGAAAACCAGGCAGTACACCAGCCTGTACACGCTCGCTCGAACGAATCCCATATTCGAATGCAGGATGCATACGTGTTAACGTACATCTATTTTGGCCTGTAATGTCTGTACTATTAGTATACCTACTTACCAGCGTTGGAAAGTTGCTTAATCTTCTCCCTCAAAGGTGACAAATGTGCCAACACATCGTTATGGCCGAGCAAACCTTGCCAAGGTCTTGCCGCCCATGAGCAAGCTTTCTCCCTAACCGGTACTTTTGATCCGTCCACGCATAAGTACGCGAACTCGTCAGGGTTCTCAGGTGATTGGCTGGCTGGGGTCGTTCCAACCGGCAGCTGCAGTAAATATTCAGAATAAACAAGACTCGTTAATTTCAATAGCGAACCAGAGCTTTTTTTATATGTCCTTTAGGATGACTGTTTCGGCCAAAATAAAATTGCCTTAATGCGAAAGTATAGCCGTGTGTTTGTTTCTGCATTTTTCACCAATTAATATGTCAACTGCAGCAGTGATAGCTCAGTGGTTAGGGCATCCGCCTTCAAATAAGAGGTTGGGGGATCGAACCCGGGCACGCATCTCTAACTTTTCGAGGTTATGTGCGTTTTTAAGCAATTAAAATATGACTTGCTTCAACGGTGAAGAAAACATCGTGAGGAAACCTGCACGCCTGAGAGTTCTCCATAATAATGTTATAATGTTCTCAAAGGCATGTGAAGTCTGCCAATCCGCACATGGCCAGCGTGGTGGACTATGGCCAAACCCTTCTCATATTGAGAGGAGACCCGTGCTCTGTAGTGAGCTGGTAATGGGTTGATCGTGAATATGTCAACTGTTAAACAGATCTTAAAGAATTTGGTAGAGATATCTATCCTCTTCGAGAAAGCCATGTGGTTTTTTTTACGACGGTAAAAATCCACTTTACAAATTCGCACTTTTCAATAAACTTCCTATAGGATTTATATATTGGAGTAATTTTTTGTTGCGAAGTTACTCAGATCAAATCTCAATCGATTTCGATATTTATTTTACTGATTTTAATGGTCTACTTAAAAGTGAGTCGCTATTGTACTAATTTATAATGAAGTTCTAAGTATAGTTTTAAATACTTATATTATTTATGAAGTAGTATGAGATAAAAAAACAAATTCTTAATTCCTCAACCAACAAGAGAAAATCACCTACAAGCAGAATAACATATGTATTTTTACAAATTCTTACTTACGTAAAATATTCTCTGATTATGTAAAGGAGGAAATTTTCTCTCTCATATACAAAGCGTTTATTTTTCTATTATAACTTAGTTTAGGTTTAAGCCACTTTGCGCCCTTAAAGGCTTTATGGGCTAAGCCTTTAAGCCGGTAAAATGGTTCGTATAAAAGACATCTAAATAGACTGGTAAAATTCATAGAGTAAATACGCTGTCCAATGTTTGTACTTAATAATGTACGTTAAGTATTAAACCGTTGTTCCATTTAATTGTATAAAGTACACGTTTTAGTTGATGAAATAATTGTTTTACTGTTTAGTCACTGTCGGATGATTAATTTTAGTTAGTGTTATGTTCAACGTGAAAGTGAATTACAGGATAATTAATTAATATTTGTAACGGAAATATATGTTTGTTGATATTAAATAAAAGTTAAAACACAAATAAAGTTGATCGCATATATTTTTGCACGGAGATCTTGACGGCAATCTCACCTGATGGTAAGTGATGATGCAATCTAAGACAGTAGTGGGCTGACCTATTAGAGGTATGGTAAACCCATACTCCTCATTGGTTTCTACGCGACATCGTACCGGAACGCTAAATCGCTTGGCGACACGTCTTTGCCGGTAGGGTGGTAACTAGCCACGGCCGAAGCCTTTCGGACCAGACTCGAGCCGGGAATCGAACCCAGGACCTCCAACTTTATAATGCGACAGTGCGCGCTGTGCCACAGAGGTCGTCAAGTATTATGAACAGTACTACAAACTATTTAATTTGGTGTTTTATTGTTTGATTTATATAATAATAGCACCGCTAGCCAGCACCAGTTTTTATTAAAAAACTAGTTAATTATTTATTTATAATATTTTTAATAGTATGTATATATGTATAAGTGTTGCGATTTCCCGTCTTTTATTCCTGTCAGCTTCTTACAAAAATGTGGCCTGGAAGAGATCGCTTTAAGTGATAAGGTCGCCTTTTGCTTTTATATTATGCATTTCTTGTTGTTCTCTATTTTCCTTTCAATATGTATGCAATAAATTGTATAAATAAATAGTTAACTACATACAAAACGCACAATTTTACAGTCCCGGTTCGCGTATATTGTATGACAAAAATATTATGTTACCACAGGCTATCGCGAATGCACAACCGCGAATAAATGAAGAAATAAAAGACAACAAAGCGGCCTGTAATCTTCTAACTTCTAAAATCTCCTAAAAATTTGGGTCAAGAGCCTGGTGAGAGGCTTCTGCCGTGGCTGGTTACCACCCTACCGACAAAGACGTGTCGCCAAGCGATTTAGCGTTCCGGCACGACGTCGTGTAGAAACCAATTAGGAGTATGAGTTTACCATACCCCTAACAGGTTAGCCCGCTACCATCTTAGACTGCATCATCACTTACCATCAGGTGAGATGCAGTCAAGGGCTAACTTATGGTAAATAAAAAAAAACGTCACAGCAGCAATTGGTGCAAAAGTACTGAACAATTTATATCATTCACAACTCGTGTCTCGAAGATTTTCTCTTAATGAGTGATACAGTTCATTAAGAAAACGAAATCCAATTCCAAAACTCATCATAAGATATTTGTATATGTGCATATCGATGGAAATATAGAAAAATGTATTAGGAAATGTGTAAGAAAATTGAATAGCAATTAATTTAGGAGAGATATGTAATATAATTTATTAGTGATAATGTGAGATGGAGATAACAAAAAAACTCCGGCTAAGTTTGTTGTCGGCTTCTTCTTAGACCGGGGCGCGTTTGGAACCCTCATGGCTTTAGTTTTAAGTTTACCAATGTAGTTATCACCATTAAATAACTACTATGTAAATTATTGACGCGCCAAAAGTGCCCTTTAAAGGACTATTTGAAAAAAGATTATTTGAATTTGAATTTATAGATTATACATACCCCGAAGAACTTGCGGGTGAAGATGACTTTAGTGAAGGCCACTTCACCACCGTTGTGAGCCAAGCACCTCAAAGCACCCTCGTACCCGCTGTACACGTCCGGATAGTCGCACACATCCGGGTGCTCGCACAAGCCGCACAACTGGCTGTATTGAGTCTCTGTCAACCATTGTAAAGATTCATTATCATCATCATTATTAACCCATTACTGGCTCACTACAGAGCACGGGTCTCCTCTCAATATGAGAAGGGTTTGGCCATAGTCCACCACGCTGGCCATGTGCGGATTGGCAGACTTCACACGCCTTTGAGAATATTATGGAGAACTCTCAGGCGTGCAGGTTTCCTCACGATGTTTTCCTTCACCGTTGAAGCAAGTGATATTTTAATTTTTAAAAACGCACATAAGTTCTAAAAGTTAGAGGTGCGTGTGCCCGGATTCGAACCGCCGAGCTCTGATAAGGAGCCACCACCTATCACCGCTATTGTAAAGATTAGCTAAGTGGTAAAATCCATTATTATTCTTAGCCTATCAATGACCAATATCCCACTAGCGGTCGCACTTCCAATTTATGTGAAGATATATTTCCAGCTAAAGTAACCACTTCACTAAAATTAAACGCGACGAACTAGAAGAAACACGTTTAATTTCTTTTAATCGATCCATATACAATGGACTATTGTTTTATGTTACCCACACTGGTATGTCTTGTGGTTTCTAAGCACTAACACATTGAAGAACTCAATCTGACACCCCATCCCTATCGTAGTTGCGGCTTCTTTTTACTCCCCCGACCTAAGCGCTCCTCTCCGAAAGAGGAGACCTAAACATATCCTTCATGACCCTGACGATCAGATGACTACTGACAAAATACTCGTACCATCTACCACACAATCATACGTTACACACCGTCTTCGCCGGGAAGACGAGGTCCCCGCTATCTTACGTCATCCAGACGTGGGCTCCATCGACGGCCTCGGCGATGTACGGACCACTCACCGTCCGATCCCCCCCGTTATCCCAAACGTCGCCTAAGCCGAGGTTCGGCCTCAAAGGAGGCGCCCTTAGGCAGACGTTCCCTTAGTTTCTTTGAGCCCTAGGGCTCAAAATTTCTTCTGGCAGAGCTTCTTTCCGAAGAAAATGGACATATTATATCAAGTTACCTATATTGCAATACACTAGTGTAGCAGAAATATGCCAACCTATATTTTCAAACGCGCGATACAAGGTCAAGGTCACGTCAGCGCCTTTTGAAAATTACTTATTACTTCTAGATTCGGCTGCACGCTTGAATCGGCTTGAGCCTAGAAAGATTGCTTTTCACATAGCCTCCAATATATTTAGTGTCCAGTAAATATTGTAAGTAACTTGAGGTCTTACATTAAGGCGCATAGCTGGGTTACCTATATGTACCTAGTTACATTCGAAGTGGTTGGGGATTTTCACTGTAGTCTTTCGATATAGTGTGCACGAGGGTAGGTATAATTAAAATCCGGCCGCCCCGAACAATTGCCCGCTGTCGCCCGCAGACATTTTTATTACTTTTTAGATTGGGTCGACACGAAAAATGTTTTAAGCTTTTGATACAAAAAGTAAAAGACTTTTAGTATTAAAACATATGTTTTTATGATACTGATAATTACTCTTTACTATTCTGTACTGTATCCCTACTTCTACATTAAAGTATGGAAAATTTAGACAAAAAATAAATATATGAAACTGTCTAACCTTTTGCCTGGTTTGCAGGTGTTACGTCTTTTGTTCCTCATAAGTATATCGACTACTGAATATGAACGAAGGCGCAGTAAAAGTTTTTGGGGTTTGAGATACGATAAAATATGAATAAAGATAATAAAGTTAAGACGTTCTGATGATAAATCGTTTTTAAGTTGGGCGATTGCTAACAAAATTAAGTTACGATAATTTCTTAATTGTTATGTTTCGGGACAGTTGTTACTCCACCTTGTTTTTTGTCTATTTTTGTGTTTTATTCATTTCAATGAAGTTATAGGCACCGTATCTATTTGGTAAATAAACTAAGTCTGCTTTATTTTTTGAGATATGAGCTAAATACTATAATCCCAAATTACCAGTCCAAGCACCCTTCTGATAGCTAAAATAAAATTTGACTTTGTGTATACAGTACTTCTTCCACCGAGTTAAACACAACGTTGTTGTACTACACCTACATAGGAGAAAGAGTAGAGTAGAGTACACTGGTATGACCCAGTTGATATTATTTCCCCTATGTGGGTGTGGTATCCAAGCTTAAAAAAAGCTTTAGAAAGCCGGTTTCTAAGTGTATTACCTTATAATTTAGCTTTATTATATTCAGGATTTATTAACGGTTCTGAATATTTGCTCATGATGTTATAATTATAATCATCATCATCTCCAAACCATTGAAGTGGTTAAAACACCCTTCATTAAATGATTTTTTTCATCCGACTGCGCCACGCTAATAAGTAGCATTTTTATGACCAATGTCTAATTCGGACAAAATAGCGAATTTAATAGGAACCCCTTTGAAATCTAGATTGGCTCAGATTTTATACGAGTCTCTAATCGAGTTATGTTTTCTGGAACATTTCAAGCGAGCGGAGAGAAACTTTGCTACGAAACTTTTGGACTAAATGAATATCTTTTCTTTTTTCAATGATCACAGCTTCTTAATTGTCACCGTCCTCTCTTGCTCTAAGAATATTAGAGGACACAATCTCCAGTAAAGAGCTTCTTTAAAATTTAAGCTAAGGCTAAACTAAGCCGTGTTGTACTCTTATTTATATATGGATGTGCCGATTATAACAAGTCTTGTAATTGGTCGCATGTAGATCGCCTAGATAATAATAACGAATTAAACTCGAGAAAGATATAGTTTTTTATTATGAGGACATTGAGAACTTCTCATGATAACTTAACTTTCCATAGTTAAAGTTCTGCGTATAGTTTCATATAACTCGTTTAAACTTTTCAAAGTGTGATATTAAAAGTTCCTGTTTGAACTTTGCAGGAGGATATTGTTAGGGAGTTTCGAAGCGTTTACTTAAATTCAATTTTTGTTGAAAGTAATTTTATTTATTTTAGGTTGTTTTCTTTAATTTTTAATTAGATTTAAGCTCATTTTTCTTCTATTACTAAAGTTCCAGATTTGCCTGTAAAATATAGCAGAAAAAGGTTCCAATTTTTTTTTAATTTAGTTTTGTTGAGGCATTATAAATATCGAACATAACTAATAGTATGTACCTTACTTAACTCCGCCTCTTCTATTGAATTATCGGACCTTACGCAAAACCATGTTAGCTTTTACATTAACGTTACAACGAAAACAAACTAAACATGTTTGAAAATTACATCAGAATTTAATGTAATTTTATACCTTCTGTTAAAAATAACACATGTCTTAGAAGAATCGCAATGACTGTAACGCTATTTACAAACGCATGTTTTTCCAACAAGAAGCAAACAAAAAACTAATCTCGGGACGTACGAACTACCGGATTGATTGAAAACAAAACTTTTTGGTAAGATTACCTTTCGTTTTGTTTATGATAACTTAAGTAACCATGGGCAAAATTTTTGTGAATCGCGGCGTAATTAGCGATACCATCCGACCTCATCTCAACCCTCTCAAAGCCTTTTTAGCCCTTTGCAGCCTCTTTTTCTTCTTCCTACTTAAGTGCTTCTCTATACAAGATGAGTCCATAGTCCATCCTTTACGACCCTGACAATAAGATGACAATTGATAACACCTCATCGCCTACCTACACATCGTCTTCACCGGAGACGAGGTTCTCGTTTACTTACGTCTCAATTAATTGAGTCCGGACGGGGACTCAATTCATTGCCTCGGAGACGTACGGGACCACTCACCGTCCCCCTCCCAATTTTTCCAAACGTCGCGTAAGCTAGGTAGGGTTCGTATAGCTAAACCCAGTCCGGATCAAAAGCAGTTAGTGATACTTACTCCAAAAGGATGTAGTCTTTGGATCAGGTGACCATTTCCCAACGATGCAGGATTTCTTGAAAAAGGTAGACAGGGCGCGGAGTTCGTTCTCCTTCGGGGAGATTGTTCTGTCCGTCATTTTGGGGAATATGGACCGCTTCATCAGCATTGTCAGCGGGATCTATGAATTGGAAGAAGGTATTAGTATTAGCTTTTTATTTATTGGAAACAGTTCATGTTATTGTTTTAGTTATTTCAGTAATTATTTTAACTAAATAATTTATAACTAGACGTTATAATTTATTTCTAATGACTTGTCTTTTCATTTATGTACGAGATTCGACCTGAAGAGCCAAGAAAACAAAAAGATATTAGGGAAGGTTACCCGGTTGGTGCCCAGACTTCGAAAGACTGAGACCGAAAGAATAACTGTACTACTAATGACTTTTTTTTTAAAGAAGACAATCGCAAATCAAGCAATAAATAAATAAAAGACATCACTCAATCTATAGACTAGTTCCGTTAGACCTTACAATTGTGCCTTTGTAGTAAAAATCCAATATAAAAGAATGATAAGTACAAAAGAAATTTGATTAAATATCACTGCCGTATTGGAATATTCTTCAGAAGATGTTCTTTTGTTGCCAAAATGAAATTTATTTGTCACAGGCTTTCAGAAGCCATTTTTTTCTCTTCGAATTCGTCACAATTTTCATTAAATTTCCTGGGAATTCAAGAAACCAGAAACATTCTTTTAGCATGAAGGAACAAGCGCTCTGATTTATTTTACTGAAAGCTTTACAGATTTTGCTGTATTGAAAAGGTAGTATTTTATTTCTGAAACATATAACTTATATTCAATTTGGTAGGTAATCTAAATTGTTATCCATATTTATTATGTTATTGGTATTTTGTTGTCCTTTCTATTACGTAATAAAAAAACTAAAAACATCTTGTCCACATGCACTTGACCATAAAGTAAGCAAAATATACTAGCTTATCATGAGATAGAATCCTAATCTTCATACAGAGCTGTGTCAATCTTTTTTTCTCGTAGGAGCAAGAGGATAGACTTTTTACATTACTTCAATTCCACATCTGGCTACTACTACTAGATTATTTATTTATTTATTTATTTATTTATTTATTATAAATACACTTAAAATATGCATAAAAAAATACATTTCAGCATACTAAAGTGTTACATTCACCAGTATGCATATCAGTTACAAGTGTACACAACATTGACTGCATCATGTACATGTAAACGGCCACAACATAACAAATTGGGATAAATTAAACACAATTACAAATTAAAAGGAATTAAATAACAGTCAACACATTTAATATATTAAAATTATTAAGCGATCATGCCATAGATGATCGATGAGTTTCTTACTAGTACTAGTTCTGGGCTGGTACAGAAAAAAAAACCCTTAAATCCAAGTACCAGTAAATTTTATTTGTCATACAGAAAAATAAATAAACCTATTTAAAACTAAACTTGTAATCAATGATCACCAATCGGGTAACCGTAGTAATAAATCGACGCGTTATAACGATAAGACTATATGACACATTAGGATTAATCTGTACCCAGATTAAAGTTATGGAGCAAATATTTGGTAAATAAACACGCACACACACATACAGTTTGTGTGGGGAAAATAGGTTTTGAAGTTGTAATTGAAATAGTTTTAGGCGAAAAGCTGGGTTGGGATCAACTCGCCGTAAATAAGGCGAAGTTCGATACTTTAGTTGGGTGTTACATAAAATTTGCGGTAAAGTTTCAGCTTGTCTTTTACCGAATACTTTGGGTATTTTTGAATGAATATTAAGCTAGCTTCCTCGTAGGGTATCTGTCTAGCGGTGACACGGTTCACGAGGACCTGGATTCACAAAAATATCAATACTAGCTCAAATGCGGTGATAGCCTAGTGGTTAGGGCGTCAGCCTCCTAATCAGAGGTCGGCGGTTCGAATCCGGGCACGCACCTCTAACTTTTCGGAGTTATGTGCGTTTAAAAAAAAATTATAATATCACTTGCTTCAACGGTGAAGGAAAACATCGTGAGGAAACCTGCACGCCTGAGAGTTCTCCATAATGTCCTCAAAGGCGTGTGAAGTCTGCCAATCCGCACATGGCCAGCGTGGTGGACTATGGCCAAACCCTTCTCATATTGAGGGGAGACCCGTGCTCTGTAGTGAGTCGGTAATGGGTTGTTCATGATGATGATGATGATGATGATGATCAATACTAGCTCAGGTGTTAGAAACTTAACGCTACCCTTACCCAGTGCCTTAGACAGCATTTGATTTCCGTTCCGGTTAGAATCGGTTACCAGAACATGAGATAATAATGAAATAAAGCCTCGAATCGGAGGGTCCAAACCTATTTCTTAAATCTGCAGATTTGTCAGCTTGGAGTTATAAAATTGGCTTTGCCACCCCAATGCTTCGATGAGCAAATAACGCACTCGCTCTCGGTGGTTATTATAGGAAGCAAGTGACAATTATCGTAAAATCCCGTCAACCTATATTGGATACCGTTCTAGAACTTTTTCGTCTTTGAGAGGGAATGCGTGTGCATTTAGTCGTTCAGGCGAATAACACTCTTGAGATGTAGACCGTGATAAAGGCGAATCTACGTACGCAAGTACGTAAGTATATGAGGAGAGTATCTGACGACCTCCATGGTGCACTGCTGAATAAAACAGTTGGAGGTTCTGTGTTCGGCTTGATTCTGGTCTGGTGAGAGGCTTCGGCTGTGGCTACGTACCACCTTACCAACACGTGTTGCTAAGCGATTTAGCGATTTGGCACGGTGTTCCGTGTATGAATTTGCCATACCAATAAAAAGTTAGCTCGCTGCCATCTTAGACTGCCGCAGCATTGAGCACCAGTTGAGATATCTCAACAGAGGTATATCACTTCTGTCCATGCTAGCTGAGTAGTTTTTCTTACAACGCTGCTTCTTGAGAAGCAGCTCGCGTTGTCTACTGTCCTTTACAGTAAGAGATTCATTGAACGCCTGACTGCTGGGCACAGTTTAAACATGGAGATGATATTTTTAGAAGTATGTACTCACTTTGTAACCAACATTTCTGTTGACGCCAGTGTGACAAGACTTCAAGCCCTTAAGTTGATCCAGATTGTTTATGGGAAGGTCCTTGTGGATGACTATTACCGCTTCATACCGGAACTCCGCTGGAAAAAAGACATTCGTTATTGCGCAAAAAACAGTACCATTTTATGTTAAATGTAGCTCGAGCTATGTGTATTTTTCTTTACTTTGGTCTATGGTAACTATGTGGTAAGTTTCTGGGTCTAAGGCAGCATGATAGGAGTCGATAAGCAGCGACTTGATAGATACATTAAAATAATGACGAGGTCTGTTCAGAGTTATGCGAGTTTTTAAGCAATTAAAATATCACTTGGTTCAAAGGTGAAAACAGCGTGAGGAAACCTGCATGCCTGAGAGTTCTCCATAACGATCTCAAAGGCGTGTGAAGTCTGCCAATCCGCACATAGCCAGCGTGGTGAACCATGGCCAAACCCTTCTCATATTGACAGGAGACCCATGCTCTGTAGTGAGCCGGCAATGGGTTGATCATGATGATGTAAATGACTCTATTATCACTCCGCTTAGATCCCAGATCACGGACGAAGAATAATGATGATTTTCCACTTACAGCTAGTGTAAATGCTTACGTGCGGAAAATGGCAGCAAGACAGACGTAACCTGGTGTACGCAATGCTGATGAATATACATTCAACTGAAGCTAACTTGATTGACTCGAATATAGTAAAATATATATTTATGTATTTATGGCTGACAGCCGGCCCAAGTCGTATCCGGCCCCAACGCGTGTTCGTGCCAGCTATGTTTAACCGATAAGCTTGATTTATCCGTTTTCCTATTCTCCAGATTATATACGTGTATGTACGTGACGCAACTTAAACTGTTATTGCTCAAGCTGATACTATCGTAGACAAATAGTAAGTAATGGTTGTTTTCGACAAAGACGTGTCGCTAAGCGATTTAGCGTTCCGGCACGATGTCGCGTAGAAACCAATTAGGAGTGTGCGTTTACCATACCCCTAACAGGTTAGCCCGCTTTCACCCTAGACTCTATTAGCACTTACCACCAAGGGAGAAAGCCGTCAAAAAAAAAGAAATGGTATTTCATCCTAGAAGCCAAAAACCCAGTAACAGAACCCCACAAAATACCTAGTCTAATTGAATATGTTAGTTTTCATTTCAGGAAACTGCTGCTACCACCGTGTCATAGTTCAGTGCAATCTATTTCTGATATTACTGTAGTTACACAGTCTTCTAAATAAAAAATAAGCTCAATACAAATTCTGTTGCAGACCTAATTAAACTACATATATCGGTTTCTTACTACAATACTAGAGGCAGACAAAAATTGAATTGTCCGATAAGCGAAAACTTGCTCTATCAAAAAAAGACAAATGACACCCACTTTCTCTAATTCAGGCGACTTCTATTAATTTTTGAAAGTTGTTGATGTACCTACCCAACGATTATATCTTTGGAACCACTTATATATAAATGCTAGCTAAACTATGCTCGCAGTTTCGTGTACGAGTCTATTAATCGAAACCGCAATGAAATTCCATAGAAAAGACATTTTTATGCGATTATTTCATACACTGAACCACAAGTAAATTTTTTATATTATCTTAGTAAGTCAAATTTTCAAATTTCAAATTCAAATAATCTTTATTCAAATAGTCCTTTAAAATGCTCTTTTGACGCGTCAATAATTTACATAGTAGTGATTTAATGTTGATAACTACATAATACATTCGTAAACTTAAAAAACTAAAGCTATGAGGGTTCCAAATGCGCCCTGGTCTTAGAAGAAGCCCACAACAAACTTAGCCGGGTTTTTTTTGTTATCACCATCTCACATTATCAATAATAAATTATAGTACCTATGTAGATAGAGCAATTCACACCCAAGCTTTTTTATCGTTTATATAATCCTTTAAAGTCGTAATATGATTTTTCTATAAGCTTTCGTATTATATCCTCTAAGGAAATTTTGATAGCCATAGAGATGCTTTGCATCAGCCAGACATCTAAAATTACTTAGAACAGTTCCCCTGGAATTCGCAGACACAAAACAACACCGAAGCAGTAGCGGGACACTGCCATCTTATATTATACGTATGGAAGTATCGATAACTGCTTTGACCTTTGATAACAGAATTTAAAAATAAGTTTAAAGAATAACAATTTTATAATATAAATATATACCTAATATTTAAAATTAAAATGTATTTCTTGACTAAGCAATCGCTCTTCAAAGCCAATGTCAAAACATTATTAATAATACTACATTATATTATTTATAACCTCAGTACCTTCAAGGCAAGAGTGAATAGGTGTTTTCTAGGCAAGCATCTCCAACCTAGACCTCATCAGTGCTTTCTAGTACTGATTGTCGTCAAGCGCAAACCTATCTAAAAAAAAAAAAAAAAAACTAAATATATAAAAGTAGACACGAAATTAATACGTTCGTACATGTTAAATCCGTTTGAGTAATATATATATATATATATTTATTATATATCAAAACCTATATAAACTTGGCAGTTAAAACTAAGGTCGAGATATATATAAAGCGAGCTTAGCATTACCTTTAGGTTAAAAAAAGACGTTTACTTTCGCTCATAGTTATTAAAACCACAACTTGAGGGATTACACTTTTATTGCGACAATAACTACGAGATCCGAACGGTCCGACGTCTCGAGCGAGAATGCCACGAAAGGCATCTACCACCCGTATTTATAGCAAAGCATGCTTGTACAAAATTGATTGCTACCGTCTAAATTGTGTTAACAAAATCATCAAGAGTTCAAATGTGGGTAATTATTGAATTCTTGAGGTTCTTGGTGCCGCTGAATGAGGTTAATAACTCCTTAGCGCCGACATATATATCTTCTTAGAATCGCGGCGTTAACAATACCGGTTTGGCAGCCGCAAAATAAAATAGCATTCAATTATTTAAGTAGTACATTTTAATTACATCACGTATTTCATCTAACATACAGTATGCATACATGGTTATTCGTGGCCTGAATTAATTCAAATCTATTAGTCAAACAAGTTCCACCAAGTATCTCGGCACATGTTATATTCACCCGCACCTATCTCTAATTCAATACTCCCGTGAATATAAATTCGCCAAGTTTCGAGCTTGTTTGGGCAAGTTATGAAACTTGCTGCGGTAACGATGAATGTTGCAACTTTACTAATACTATTAATCTATATTACATCTATCTATAATCCGACTACCCTGTTATTTCGAAATAACAAAGTTCAATGCTCTTAATAAATCTCAAGTTTTTATAAAACGTAAGCTTATAGAAAAATCCTATGACGATATTAAAATGATATAAACCATAAGAAAGCTTGGGTGTGAATGTCTCTAACATTATTGATACATAATTTCTTACTGACTATTTGATATGGTGATAAAAAAAACCTGGCTAAGGTTGTTGTGGGCTTCTTCATAGACCAATTGGAACCCTCGTAGTTTTAGTTTTAATTTAGCGAGTGTAGTTATCACCGTCACTTTTGAAATTAAAACATTGGTAAATATATTATATATGCACGCTTCATAGATGCCTGTATTTCAAATGAATAAAATTATTTTGATTTGATTTGGAATCGCTAGTCTGTTTCCTGCATAGGTATAATATAATTGGTTTAACTGCTAAGTAAAATTGAGTTAATGGTCCCCTTTTTAAAGTTTCGCTAATAGTGTAGGTGGAATATAGAAGTAAATCAAATTATATGCTTAACCACCGATATTAACAATTATTATCAAGGATATAAAATAACTCAAAATTTCATTCCAACGATAGTAATTTTTTAGCCCTATAGTGAACTTTTATGAGAGCTCGATTACTTTTTTACTACCGAAGTTCTTATAATTACGCTTCCTTCCTTAATTTCGCTCGGACTCCCGGAAATGACAGTCAGTGACAGACGTGTCGTTAGATCCGTTGGGTAACCGCAGGGATATACTGGCAGACTGACAGAGGGTATATATGTATCTAATATCCATGGCATATCTCTAGGCATGGTATTCCCTTACATTAATAAACTTATTGGCTTGCCAAGCCATTTATAGGTGAAAAATAGATTAACAATCCAGCTACTAACCGTCGGGCTCCTCATCAGTCCTATACTCTTGGAATAGAACGAAGTCCTCATTGGGGATTTTGGATGCCACGTACATATCCTCGGGGTCCACAGGCACTACATCGGCCTGCCTTTGCTGCACGAACGTCAGGCATTCCACTCTGCGAAAAACAAAGTTATTAATAGCTTTAAATGTTATTTTAACCAATTAATACTCAAGAACAGTATCAGGGACCGATCCATTCACCGTTCAATGTACGGCTTCCTTTAGTGAACGTTGACCGGGTTGATTGACCGCTGCTGCTGACTCGGTAGTCTAAACAATATATGCAGATGACAAATCTAGTTGATTACAAACATCTTAGATAATTCGGTCACCTATTGGGCATATCGCAGTCGTAAAATGACGTATCAATAAAAATATGTCTTTAAAGCCACGCGTGCTTTACTTGTTGTAAATAAGTGTACCGATACGCTACGAATGTGCGAGGATCAGAGTACGCTCCGGTGTCTCGGACGGTAAGAGAATACCCGCGTTTACATATAAATACATTATCAGCATTTGGTTAAACCTGCGATCATCATTCATCAATACCAACGCTAGACACGTCGCTTCATAAGTCTAAAATCATCATCATGATCAACCCATTACCGGCTCACTACAGAGTACGGGTCTCCTCTCAATATGAGAAGGATTTGGCCATAGTCCACCACGCTGGCCATGTGCAGATTGGCAGACTTCACACGCCTTTGAGAATGTTATGGAGAACTCTCAGGCGTGCAGGTTTCCTCACGATGTTTTCCTTCACCGTTCAAGCTACGTTCGTTAGAGGTACGTGCCCGGATTCGAACCGCCGACCTCTGATTAGGAGGCTGACGCCCTAACCACTAGGCTATCACCGCTATAAGTCTTAAATAGTAGCGGGCTAACCTGTTATGGTAAACCCATACTCCAAATTGGTTTCTACGTGATATCGTACCGGAACGCTAAATTGCTCGGTGACATGTCCGTAGGGTGGTTATTAGCCACAGTCAAAGCCACCCGCCAGACTAGGACTCCTGCCGGGAATCGAAACAAGGACCTCCAACTTTATAATTCGAGAAGTTGTCTCACTTATTAATTCATTATTATGCTCTTGTTGACTTATCTAGTTATGAATTTTCAAAGAAACTTGTACGCATAATCACAATGTGCATATAGTCTGAGTATATAGACTTGTAAAATACCCTGACTCAAGATCAAAGCACTTCAAACAACGTCTTAAAATAGATTCGGCATTTGTCGAGGCATCTTCTATTAAGCCAAATTGACAGTTAAACGTTTTGTTGTGCCACCTCAAGGACATTTGAATTGGTACCTGGTTCTAGTTTATTCCACAAACTACAATCAATACCTACTCATTGCTATGTCTATGGTTTATCAATCATGCGCGATTTTTATTTATAAATACAGCGTTATAATATAAAATCGTTTATCGTAAATAAAGTTTGAATAAATTGAATAAAAAAAAATTGCTTAATGACTTAAAAGAGTTTAAAGTAATGCAAAAAGGGATTCGGCAAATTTGAAAGTTTTTAAAACAAATATGAAAAAGCTTACTTATGTTATGTTATCGATTCTTTAGTATTTCTTTAGGATTGGCGGTAGGTACAGACCGTTTATTCGGTATATGTTTTGTTTACTACTTTTCGAAGTCACTGTATCTAAAGTATTTAATAAAATTAAAGTGTCTACGAGTGATGTTAAATTAACAAAAATATTTTATACTAGATGATAGATTGAACCGATTTAAATTGGGCGTTCTTAGTTACATAAGACTTTGTAAGGAGTGATTTAGTCCCCTTTTTTTGTCAGGGAAACGGGGAAAACACATTTTATAACTCTAATACCTAACCTTGGCAGTTCGTACCCCATTTTATGAATAATTATTAATGTAACCGAATTTTGATATGAAAACTCTCTGTCACCCGTCCCAGTTACGCTGTCCGGTAGCTTCAGAAAGTCATTGTGTGAAAACTGGATCTTTTGTACCCTTTGGTATAGATAGGTAACTGTAATACGTCCTTTAGAAACCAGCTCCCTTTTTCCAGAGCGTTTATTCGCAGTCATTAATCACAGAGACCTAGGAGAATCGATTTATCTCCTTACGTGAAAGCGTTCATGAACTCAATCTACTTGGTGGGTAATTGATCAAGAACATTCGGAATCTGTAAGGACATATCTGAAGATAAGGGGGCTTTATTCCCAACCGTGATTAGTATTCTGTTACGTAAAATATATGAGTAGGTATAGACAGTGATAGTTTTCGTCCTTATTACCCCCGAAACAACGACGGTTTAGGTTTAGTGTAAAGTTAATGTGCTTTACGTGGTATTGGCCTTGGAGGACTGATATTCGAAGCACGTAGTTTTGTGGCTAGCGAATACAATGTTTAGTGAATATTGGATATGTTTTTCTAACTCGCGGATATATTAGTTTACCTTTTATTGTTTTGTTTTAATGTGATGGCTAAAGAACAGTTGTTACGGTTTCAGGATGTTGTTAGGCTTGCCACGCTATTGTAGTGCATTTGGAATGTTCGCAAGAGCTCACACTATCGACTTTTTTGCTATCAGACGAAAGCGTTGATAAGAAGAAAGTGGGTAAGTTGCAACAGTATTCTGAGGCATTTAATGGACTGATAAGACTCCCCAATCTACGAAAAAAAATGCAGGTCGGGAATTGCCGGGAATTTAAATGTTCTATTTTCTTTTTTAATTTTTATTCCTGGCTTTTGCCAATAAGGCTTAGTTACTAAAATAAAGAAAAATAATTATAATTAGATATTAAATAGTAATAGCAATTTACATCTTAAATTCTGTAACTCTTCAAACGAGTCCAACACCTACAATAACGGTTCCGTAAAAAGGTTCTATTTTTATGAATATATTGTGGGTTGTATTGACATTATTAAGATCGAGCAAAAAACAAACAAAATCTTCTTTCTTGTTTAGATACTCGTAAATGTTAATTCCGAACTTTATTTTAATTTTAATAGTTTTTCTTAGAGAACAGAAATTAAGTGAAAATTTCGACGGTTAATGTTACAGCCAATACAGCACGCTGATAAATAGGTAGAGGGCCTACGTACGTGAATTAATTATAAATATATTGTTCGATAGCTATGGGAAGGAGCTAAAACAAATGAACAAGGCTCGTCAAATCCGACACCAACACAATTAGCCGGCTCCCAATAAATGTCCATTTGACAACTGGTGTTTCCAGACGCGACAGTCCAATGTTAACTCCCAACTTAATATAAATTGGATAAACAATAAAACTTTTGCTTACTGTATCTTGATTTCAACGAACGTGCGAATTAATTCTTATTTAAATCTAGTTAATAGTTTCCAAGAAATAGTTGAAGTTATGTTTTAACACCGCAGAGTTTTTGACAGTGTGTTGGTGGGTATCTATATATATCAAAGCGAAAGGTGACTTATTACATACTTACATACTTACTGATTAAATACGAGATCTCAAAAACTATTCTACGTACGTAAGCTATAATTTAGCAAGTAGGTAGTTGATAGTTAAGAGATGTCAGCAAAGAAAGGATATTTGGAAATTCTACCCCTAAGGGGGTAAAATAGGGGTTGGAAGTTTGTATGAAATTTCTGTATTTTTTAATTTAGAGACACGAAAATCGGCCATTTGATATTTGCCTGTGGCTTACTTTATGAAGCAGGGCATTGGCTGCCCGGGAAATTTCAATCTCACGAGAAATCAGTAATTCTACGCAGATGAAGTCACGGGCAACAGCTAGTAATATGTAATAGTCAAAATTATCTAGTATATCGCGAGCTTAGAAGTTTTGCTCTGTATTTGCGAATACATCTACACCATATATATAGTTATAGTTATATATATCTTAAAGGCATATGTGAATTTGTTCTGCCGAGCAAATTGTGCATACAAATGGGAAAAATACCCTTACTTAAAATCGGTTATCACAAAGCAAAAAAAAGAAGCAAAAAAGTCGACTAATTAAAAAATTCTGACGAGGCTTAATGACGAAAATCCTGTAGCAGTATTTTACGCTGGGAAATTTCTCGCGAGGATATTATAAATGTTTTACATTTCAAATGGTAAAAGCATTTTGTAAAAGTGAAGACATTATTCGCGATGGAATTTTCCCAGTAAAATGTTAATAGAATGCCAGTGACTAATGAATTGCAGTGGGGTAGTCTCGTTAAATGTGACAGGGATGCATTAGTGGCACGGCAATGTCATAATGACAAATAGTATTTTAACGAAATCTTTTGGTTAAAACATTCTTGGATTTACGTAAAGCTTACACCGGTGGACCGTGATGTTTAGGATTCCGTACGACCAAACTGAACTGTGATAGCATAGTGGTTGGGAGTCCGTCTCCTAATCAGTTGTCGGGGGTTCGAACCCGGGCACGCACCTCTAACTTTTCGGAGTTATGTGCGTTTTTAAGAAATCAAAATATTATTTGCTTCAACGGTGAAGGAAAATATCGTGAAGAAACCTGCATGCCTGAGAGTTCTCTAAAATGTTTTCAAAGGCGTGTGAAGCCTGCCAATCCGCACATGCAGCCAAGCGATTTAGCTTTCTAGCACGACGCGATGACGTAGACACCAACTAGGTGTATTGGTTTACAATACCTTTAACATGTTAGCTCCCTATTCTAGACTACATCATCACATACATCGCTGAAATTGCCGCCAAGGGTTTATTTTTAGAATAGAATATCAAAAAACCGTATGAGGGGCGGATTTTTTTACAAAATTTGTTTTTCTATTGACGCCATAACAAAGAATAGTTAAAATAACATAGCTGAAAATTTTTGTGGGTGGGTTTGTAGTTTTACTTTGCTCGATCGAATGACTATATTATCACTGCCGTTTCGGCAACAGCGACTGGGTCTCTGCTAATTTTAGAGATTTCAATAAGGGCGTCGTTCGTGTGCCCTGATGTGGCTGCAGTACCCTATTTTTGCACGGAATAAACGCGCGCAGTGAGAGGGCACCATCAACGTAATTATAGATTATATTGGAGGGTGGTCTATTTTTCAGTTGATCTCTGTACGAATCCAGATCCACCCTCCTTTTATCTTCAATATTATCTCGATCGAATATTATGTATGTGAACCACCTAGTACAACTTCCACTTAGCCGGTATTGTTATATATTACTTTTGTTATTTAAAAAATATGGGTGCAAATTGCTAACTTTACAGTTGATTATGTAATTAATTAATTAATGACTATTTGAAATGGTGATAACATCACAGACACTTCACGAATTAAAATAATGAATATTATATGAATTTTATTTGATTGAATTTTAAAATGAAATTTAGTATATTATATATATTATATATATTTTTTTATTTATTTATTATTAATATAAAAGGAATATTATTAGTTTTAGCATAACGGCACCGAAAAAACCAAAGAGGTTTGTCCTCGGTGCTAATCTGTAACTTAACAGTTTAAAACTAGAGGAACTGAGTAAGCATATTAGGCATGAAAATAACATTTCCTAGCTGAGTTAGACGGTCGACACAAATGAGTCAAATGTCCAACTCAGCCAAAAAATATTCTTTTAATTTCCGTTTAACATTTTTAATATGTAATTTTTGGAACGCTGGAGGTAGTTCGTTCATGAATCGAGGAACCAAATACTCGGTCGTTCGCTCGCCGTACGTATTGTTAGCGCGCGTCATGTTAAAGCGGTTGGCCTATAAAACCCTTCTTAAATGCCTGTATTGGTTTGTCATATTTTTTTGGGTTTGATTAAGTTGGATGAGTCATACTATCATAAATAGGCTTCTTACCTATCTCTTGCTGGGATGCATTCCAATACAGCCTTACTCTTCGTATCCACTTGGAGCATCTCCTCGCATGCCCTTAGGTGTTGCGTCGGCACGCATATCTTGTCTGGAAATCACACATTATTCACAATTCATCCACTTAACTCAATCAAACTTTCATATGCCCTCCAACATTTACTTTAAAGTTCCCGATTTCTAAAGTTAAACTTTGACTTTGAATTTGCTTTTTACCCTTTGATTACTTAGATAACTCTTGGGTTGTCTTTGTACTCAAATTATTATATCTATAAATGGAGTTTAACTAAGATTCAATAATATGTTTTATAGAAAACATTTTTATAATAACTAAAATTCAAATTAAGAACACTGCCGGCCATCGTGCTAATGTCTGGAGATCACGTGTTGTTAATTTTTTTTTTAATTACGCAAATCAGTCTTTTGGTTCTAGGCAAAGAACATAATGACAAACAGCATACACCAATTTGATCTAGGATTAACTTTTTAATTTAAATCTCTGTTTAGTCTAAATTTAGCTATGATTTAAATCAACATCCTATTAATGGCACAGGTCTTCATTATAAAGAGGATTAAGAGCTTAGACCCATCATGCTGCTTGTTGTGGGTTGGCGGGCTTTAACTTTTGTCATGAAATTCCACAGTTCATATTTATATATGAATAAATTAAAGATTTTTTTTGGCCGACCCAGGAATGCGACATAACATGAAACATTCACTAGACCAAAGAGGTAGCTAGGAGTGCACTATGTGACGTGAATTTTTAAATTAATAATATAAAAAACAAAACACAACACAATCATAAATTAATAGAATTGAAATTTCACGAGCCGGTAAAACTACAGCACAGCCTAGTAACAAAAAAAAAACACAAACTTCTTCAAGATTAAGAATGGTTATTCATAAATAATTAAGTGTAGGTAATTATAATTATTAACGTTTCAAAACATACATGTTGTTTTGCAGTTGACATTTATACCGGTCAGAGCTATCAAAACTAAAATATATTTCAAAGTCATGGTCAGACGGTCGACCATGCGCGAATGTAAACACTACTGGACGATGCTTCAACGATTTCTTTTATATATCCACGTGCAATCGTTTTTTTTTTAGGTTTTTATACATGTCGATTCGGTGACATAAATCATTGTGATGAAAAAGTGAAAATTGCTAGCGGCGTATGTATTCGAAGTTTCGACGTTCTATTATTATTATTTAAGAATAGATCATACGGATAAATTTTACTTAACATTTTCAATTTAGATTCTACAAGCTGCAACCTATCTGCTTTGCATTTTAATACCGTAGTAGATATTCGGTGCACTTATCTCATCCAGACATCCCAAAGGCACAAAATGGAATTAGAAATATTATAGGTAGCTAAGTAGGTACCTAGGTACGTGCATTTAAATTGTAATACAATTAAAATGTCCAGGTACTTACGTACATCGTTCATATTCAAAAACTGGTAACATATTGAATTAAATAAAACCATATGTATAACCATACATATGGTTTTATTTATTCCCCGAATTAACAATAAAATATTATTTTCATATAAAAACTTTTTCAGTAAATTAAAAAACGACACTATAAAAAACCTAGGTAAATAAAAATAAAAAAAAAAACAAGATGGCGGAACGTTGACATTTAAACTGACGTTAAACCAAAATATGTCGTTAATTAATAGCTCCCATGATAAAGTCATATTTTTATCGGAATAAAAATGGATTGGATTCATTGCAATAATTGTTATAATCAATTAGAACCGGGAATAACGCTTCATTTGACGTCATGTGGTCATATGTTTTGCAACAATTGCTTGAACAATGGTGTTTAATTTTTAAATATAATATCAATTTCATTTAAATTTTGGTAACATTGCTTTGAGGGATATTATTATTTTATGAGACAAAACTTGTATTTTAGGTGTGAAAGAAGGCACGTGTCTAGTTTGCAAAGTGCCATGCTCTGTTATGAAACTAGCCCCTGACGTAAGTACGTACTTAGTTACTTGTTTATAATTGGTTAAATAGACGTTTCAGTTCAATGATTTTGATTAGCGACACTGCCATGCAACACTCCATTCAAGCGACAAGACACGCGTGGCTTGTTGTGGCAAATCAAATTATGTATTCCATGTTTTTAAATATAGAAACGCTAAATCCAATTGTATTGTATCAAAAAAAGACCAAAACATACGCCATGATACATGCGTAGTTGACAACGCAATAGAGTGAAAATGAACTATTTGCTTTTTGCACTACAACACGACCTCCGTGGCGCAGTGAGTGCGCTATCCTGGGTTCGATTCCCAGCTCGAGTCTGGTCTGGTGGGAGGCTTCGGCTGTTGCTAGTTACCTCGACAGAAACATGTCGCTAAGCGATTTAGCGTTCCGGCACGATGTCGCGAAGAAACCAATTAGGAGTGTGGGTTTACCATACCCCTAACGGATTAGCCCGCTACCATCCTAGACTGCATCACTTACCAAGTAAGATAGCCGTCAAGGGCCAACTTGTAGTATACCTATATAAAAAATATATAAAAAAAGTGAGCTACAAATAATGGTAGGGATAATTTTCTCGAGGATCGTGTTAGTTGTTTTATAGACTGGGAGGGCCTGGGTTCGATTCCCGGCTCGGTTCTGGTGTGGTCTCCCACCACCATGGCTTATTACTACCTTACTAGGCAAAGACATAACGCAGGGCGCTAAAACATTCTAGTATGATGCGGGGTAAAAACCAATTAGGAAGATAAGATCAGCCAGCCACGCATTGGTAGCATCTGGCATTAACAACCTAGTCAAAAGTCGCAGTATAAAGTTGGAGGTCCTTCGATCCCCGGCTCAAGTCTGGTCTGGTAGGAGTCTTCGGCTGTGGTTTCTAATATCAGCCAGCCACGAATTAGTGACATCTCCAGAGTTGCATATGTTCATTGGCGACGGTGATCACTCAACATCAGATGCCGCGTTTCGATTGTGTTCTTTACGTTTATGTATTTGCAGATGAATCAAGAAATTCAAGACTATTTCACAGAACCTGACGACATAATACAAAAGTGCTGCGAAGTTTTACAGTTTCAAAGGCGGCATCGGCGACGGCTGCTCTCTTATTTGGTGCAGTCGGTAAGTTAATCTACACGAATACATAAAATTTAAATTCAACATAATCGTCAACCTCAGCCATTTTATGCCCAACTCCTGGGCTACCTTGATTGATAAGATAAAGGAAAGGGTGATTCAATTTGGACCCTCCATTTTGCTTAGAGGTAGGCCTGGAAGTTATCGGAGTTATGCGCGTTTTTAATTTAATATAAGCAATTTTAAACTTAATATCACTTGATTAACGAGAAAGGAAAACATCGCGGGGAAACGTGCATACCTTAGAGTTTCTCCATAATGTTCTCAAAGGCGCGTAAAGTCTCTTTCCCGTGGCTCCAACATACAGCGGTGAGTAGGAACACGTGGGAGTTTTAATCAGTAGGAGTCTGACATAACCTCTGTGCTTCCCCGTGGCGCAGAGGTATGCATGAGGATTTGCCCACGATAAAACCCTTCGTGCTATGTCGGTTGCTGGAATACGTAGCACGAGTCAAGTTTATCATAAACCAAATATTAAGACCACAAAACGTGTCTCTGTTACACCGACTTGACGGTCTCTGCTCACGAGACCCAAAGCCCGTGTTAATTGTATAACATTGTACTTACAGATGTACCTTAACTAACTTATAAGGGGTTGAAACGAAGTTACATTCGCTTTTAACAATTTTGGTAACGTTAATTAACGTTACCAAAATTGTTAAAAGCGAATGTTGTTCCCTCTGGCAGATACAAACCGCGACCTTTTAAGTCACTGACTTTGTTAATGGCCACAGAGTTATACCGACATATCGTATAATTTTCTTATAGGTTGACAACTGGTCGTTTATAATTATCATACATCGTCATAATGATTAACCTAATGTCCCACTGCTGGGCAAAGGCGTTCTTACTCATAAGACCATGCTTAAAGTGACAAGGTCATCATCATTATCATAATCATGCTAATTCCACGGCCATGAGCTACTTGCGTCCAGTGGCTTACCGCGACTCTTGTTGACGTTTGTCTCATACTTTAGATTAATAGTTAATATATAAATAGAACAGAAACTATTTTATAGGAGCTTCCTTTCCACATCATCATTATCATGATCAACTCATTCTCGGCTCACTACAGAGCACGGGTCTCCTCTCAATATGAGCAGGGTTTGGCCATAGTCCACCACGCTGGCCATGTGCGGATTCGCAGACTTTACACGCCTTTGAGAATATTATGGAGAACACTCAGGCATGCAGATTTCCTCACGATGTTTTCCTTCACCGTTGAAGCAAGTGATATTTTAATTTCTTAAAAACGCACATAACTTTGAAAAGTTAGAGGTGCGTGCCCGGGTTCGAAACCCCGACCTTTGATTAGGAGGCTGACGTCCTAACCACTAGGCTATTACAGCTTTTTACACATAAATTCTCTGATTTAGAACCTACGAATGCCAAAGCAACTAGTAAAACAGAGCCTTAACAGTATAAATTTTTCAGGTGAACGTATTTCAGGTAGCTCCCCGCAGAACTTAATTAACTCCATCTAATTAACACCCTAACCCTTTGGGTTCTAACTTTGTAATACCTGCTCTTTATTAAATTTCAAAATTTTACGATGTGGCGGTATGTTCAATTTCTGTGAAAGATTAATTTGGCAAATCACAGTTAATTAAATTGTCATAATTGTTGAACCGCCTCGTTGGTCTAGTGATTATGTTCGGCTTCGGGTTGCGATGACCTGAGTCCATTTCTGGGGACAGGATTTTTGAGACGATGCGTTTATCGAAGAATCAAGAATGTACAAGTTCGTGAATTTTTCGTTTTAAAGTTGGAGGTCCTGGGTTCGATTCCCGGCTCGAGTCTGGTCTGGTGGGAGGCTTCGGCCGTGGCTAGTTACCACCCTACCGACAAAGACGTGTCGCCAAGCGATTTAGCGTTCCGGCACGATGTCGCGTAGAAACCAATTAGGAGTGTGGGTTTACCATGCCCCTAACAGGTTAGCCCGCTACCATCTAAGATTGCATCATCGCTTATAGTGGATAAAAAAAAAAAAGATGTTGAAAAATCATGAGGTCTAGAAAACTCTGCAGGTTAACAGCCTGACACATAAGAAAACGTCGATTTGGGATCTTTGCGTACCTATGTAGATAACAGAGCGTTGTTATCGCATTTTTGTCGATACATTACGTGTTAAAGAATTATAATACAAATGCATCATTTCCGATACAAAAGTTTTAAAAGGTTACATTAAGTGAATCTCGTTCACGAAGTATTGGTTAAATTGTTCCTTCCAACATTTATAGTTATATGTAACCCTTGTTTTGACGGTGTAGGCAAATATGGTGAGGAAATCCGCATGACCGAGATTTCTCCATATTATTGTCAGAGGCGTGTCTGGTGGTTGATTTTATTATCTGTGTGTGGCCAATGCATTAACTCTTCTCATGCTGAAAAGTTTATAATGATGATGGTGATAATGATAATATATTCAGTAAGGCGGATAGCCTAGTGGTTAGGGCGTCAGCCTCCTAATCAGAGGTCGGCGGTTCGAATCCGGGCACGCACCTCTAACTTTTCGGAGTTATGTGCTTTTTTACAAATTAAAATATCACTTGCTTCAACGGTGAAGGAAAACATCGTGAAGAAACCTGCACGCCTGAGAGTTCTCCATAATGTTCTCAAAAGCGTGTGAAGTCTGCCAATCCGCACATGGCCAGCGTGGTGGACTACGGCCAAACCCTTCTCATATTGAGAGGAGACCCGTGCTCTGTAGTGAGCTGGTAATGGGTTGAACAAACAATTCAGTACGTAACAATGATTGAAAAATATATTAGTACATTTTATAAATGTGTAGAAAACCGTCGTTAATTACGTTACAGACGAAGAAATTCTACGGTGCAAGAACGGAATTGAAACGCATGACGGAGCTGTGTCAGAAGCAGCACAAACAGTTGAGAGAATATCAGAAAATCATTAAAAGTTTGGAATCTCAACTCTCAGCCCACCCAAGTAATTCAACTAATTACGGAAACTTTTGATGCGGAACACGTTAAATGTTGTTATAGTAGTCTGACCGTATATGTACATACTAGCTGGCGCCTGCGACTTCGTCAACTTCGCCAACTTTCATGTCTCTAACTTCAAAAATAGAAGACTTTCATACAGACTTCCAACCCCTATTTCGATCCTTTAGGGGTGGATTTTTGTAATATTGCGTATACAGGTTTTTATTATTTAAAACAAATTACCTAAATGTCAATTTTCATGTCCCTAACTTCGAAAACATAGAATCCTTATGAAAACTTCCAATCTCCATTTCAACCCCTTTGGGGTAGATTTTCGGAACATTGATTTTACAGATCTTCATCATTTATAATTAAGAACTTAGTTGCCAATTTTCATGTCTCTAACTTCAAAAAATATAGGACTTTCATACAAACTTCCAACCCCCATTACAACCCCTTAGGGGTGGATTTTGTCAAAACCATTTCTTAGCTGACCTAAGACCTTCATAAAATTAATCTACCTTCCAAATTTCCAGTTCGTATGTTTTATAGTTCCTGAGATATCGTGATCATATGTCAGTCAGTCAGTGAGTGGTATTTCGCTTTTATATATATAGATATAGATACCAATATTTATATCAATTGTTGTCAAAGTAAATTCTTTATGTGTTAAACTGTCCCTAAAGTACAGATGTTTTAATAAAAAAATAATGCAGCTTCTTCACCAACATTATTAAAATTAGCAGAAAAGATTACATACGAAGTTTGATGACCTTGGAAACATACATTGAGGTAAGGTAAGAAAAGTTGTTGATATTAACCTGTCACAGTAAGTTCGCTGATATCTACTCACTTAACATGTTCGGTGGCCATGATTTTCAATTTCTAGGAAGCAGATTCTTAAACCATACCAGACCACTACTACCCTTCAAAGTATCAAATACGTCTTCACACGCCTTTGATGACATTATGCGGAACTTTCTTTTACATTTAAAACAAGTGACTTAGTTATTTTTTTTATCCACTAGAAGTAAGCCCTTGACAGCAATCTCACCTGATGGTAAGTGATGATGCAGTCTTAGATGGAAGCGAGCTAACCTGTTAGGGGCATGGTAAACCCACACTCCAAATTGGTATCTATGCGACATCTTGCCGGAACTCTAAATTGGCGACACGTCTTTGTCGGTAGGGTTGTAAGTATCCACGACCGAAGCCTCCCACCAGACCAGACTCGAGCCGGGATTCGAACCCAGGACCTCCAACTTTAAAATGCAACAGCGCACGCGCTCCGCCACGGTGGTCGTCAAATCTAAAATAACAAAAACACAAAACTGTGAATTGATTGAACTGCTGTAAAATAATTAAACAAATGCCCTGTTTATTTAATAAATGTTTTTTGTAGCAACGTAACCCCATTATAATTAGTTTTCGGGACAAACTCCTAGGCTGCCATTAATTTGTCCCTCATCTTTATTCATACGAAAATCCACTAAAAAGCGGGCGGTCAAAAGCACTCGTTTTTAATTAGACGCCCCCGGGATATTAAACGGCTGACATTTCGCGAACCGGACACCGTTTCTACGTAATTTTTTATGAAATCTGTCTTTTGGGATGTAGGTGAAAGAATAAACCATTTTGCACAATACAGGATAAAGCTTTTAATTTAATGCTCAGTTATTCGGATTCAGAACCAGGTGCTGTGGAAATACTTATATCAAATTTCAAAGTTTGTTATTGCATGTGCCCAGCGGCTTACTGTGACTTTTTGGGTGCGGTCTGTCCAGGTGGAGGGTCTATTAACGGTCTATTAAAAATTATACAAGGTGGGCCACGAATTAGTAAACATTTGAAAAAATCGTATTAAAAAACCATTTGATATATTTAAAAAAATGTTTAATTACAATAAAGTTGTAATTTATTTTTTAAAAATTACATCATCTAAATGACCACCGTTCACCAAACGTTAACTAATTCGTGGCCCACCCGTTTATTATTAATTAGTTTTGGGCGGTACTTTGCCATTCCAGCTTTGGGATTTCGACGCGTACGATTTCGCGAAACTAAGCCGAGATCTATAAAGCTTGCTTCTGATACCTCTGATTTACGATATAGTTAAAACGAGACAAAATTACGTGTGTGACGTAAATCTGTCTCGTTTTAACATGAACTTGGAGCTGAGAAGACAAAGTAGGTTCTATAGATTTAAGCTTGTTCAATATCTGTATACAACGTTAGCTTCCTACTAAATAAACGTATATTATTTTTAAAATTTGCACATATAGTATAAAATTTAAAGGTATATGTGCATACTATTATTATGAAAAGAAAAGATTACAAAACTAATAGATAACGTTTTTACTTACTTCCATAGGACAAACGTCCCCGTTCCACGTGCCTATCTCACCGGGAAACAATATCTCGCCCAACTTTCTCCAGACAACACCCACCTACAAGCGAGCTAAGAGCACTCCGTATAGCGTAAGATTACATTTTTGTAATTTTCAATACATTTGCATAAAAAATTGCTGCTTGTATGTAACCCACTATAACGACAATTCAAGTATTACATAACGGATTTGGGTGGAGGAACTCTTGCAAAACGTTTACAAGGGCGGGAGGGGAAGTAGTTAAAGCGTTACGTATACATACAATAACAAAGGTATTGGCTTTGTCCAACATAATTGAGGGGGGGGGGGGGGGGTTACAGAAAAACGTTACGGTGCGTTACATGGGGGGGAGGATCTAAAATCTTCAAAAATTACGTTACGTAAAGTAAGTATTAACTTGAATGCTCCCATATGTGAAAACTTTTGAAGTTTTCTTCATCTATCATCACATGAACAGAAATGTTCCACATACATACATAGTTTTATTTTTATTATTTTATTTCACTACAATTTAAGATGGCATGGCACCGAGCTTGCCATCTAGGGGAAGTAATGTTTCAATCATCATGATCATCAAGATCAACCCATTACAGGCTCACTACAGTGCACGGGTCTCCTCTCAATATGAGAAAGGTTTGGCCATGTGCGGATTGGCAGACTTCAAACGCCTTTGAGAACATTATGGAGAACTCTCAGGCGTGCAGGTTTCCTCACGATGTTTTCTTTCACCGTTGAAGCAAGTAATGCGTTGATATTTTAATTGTTTAAAAACGCACATAACTCCGAAACTGCCCGGATTCTAACCACCGACCTCTGATTAGGAGGCTGACGCCCTAACCACTAGGCTATCACCGCCTCATAGGGGTTAGGGGATGTAATGTTTCAATATTATATCTCAATATACTATCAATGCTATGAAGTAAAAAAGAAAAACGAGGTTTGATTAATCATCCTCAGGCCATTAGTGTGTCATTGTTGGTAACGCCATATCTCGTAGTAGATATGGATTCACCCTTTGACCCTTAAAATACAAGTAATAATAATAAGGGGGTATTATCAAATAACGTCCTAAGTTACAAGTTGATAACGTTTAAGTACTTAGTTATATTACGTTTGTGAGGAAACAGGTATTTCCCTTTATCAAACAGCCTTGAACGTTAAGGTTAAGAGGGTATTCCCCTATCTTAGATATCATAGTTGTAATCCGTGACTTGATATTACTTATAGAGTCCGCAGTTCTAAAAATGAGTATGAAAGCTAATCTGTGACAACCACAAAAAGCTGCTCGTTGTAAGTAACACTTCTGTTGGGATTTTTTTATACAAGTTAGCTGTTAACGGCACCTGATGGTAAGTGGGTTATCCTGTTAGGGGTGTGGTAAACTCAAGTGGTTTGTACGCGACATCTTGCCAGAACGCTGAATCGCTTGGCGATGTCTTTGTCGGTAGGGTGGCTAGCCACTGCCGAAACCTCCCACCAGAGCAGACTCGAGCCGGAAATCGAACCCGGGACCACCTAATTTATAATGCGATAGCACACTCACTAGTCCACGGAGGTCGTCTGGGAGTACGTTGTTAATTCAACATCTAAGGATCTTTCAAGGGAAACTTGTAGAGACCTTACTGTAGGGAGTCTATGTAGTTTTTTTTTTGGACTGTCTATTAGCTGTATTAACCCTATTGGTTGCCACAGCGTAACCGGGCTGTTTGGCGAGCTTCGGAAAGAAACTCTGCCAGAAGAAATTTTGACCCCTAGAGGGGCTCGAAGAAACTAAGGGAACGACTGCCTAAGGGCGCCTCCTTTGATGCCGAACCTCGGCTTAGGCGACGTTTGGGATAACGGTGGGGTCGGACGGTGAGTGGTCCGTTCGTCTCCGAGGCCGTGGATGTAGCCCACGTCCGGATGACGTAAGATAGCGGGGACCTCGTCTTCGCCGGCGAAGACGGTGCCTATGTAGTGTTCCTTATACAATGCAGAACTGTCCCGCTGTCTCGGATTATAAAAAATTGCTTATATTTTTACCTAATATTCATTTTGTCTTTTGGGTGTCAACCGTTTATAAATCTAGAACTGATAGCACATATCACAATATTCGTACTCGTAGTAAAATTTGCTATTATTTTTCAGCAACCGTATCAGTCGAACCTCGTGACCCCGACACGAGTGAGCAAGAATCGGACTGGCAACATGAGCGCGCAGAGTCAGGTAAGATGCTAGTGACAGAACGTGAGGGTAGAGTGGTCTGGTGGAAAGCTTTGACCGCGGTTTTTTACCCTACTAGCAAAGATATACCGCCAAGCGATTTAACGTTATTATGTCGAGTAGAAACCGATTAGGAGGATGAGTTGGCAAAATATCTGTGGCTCCAGTGCTTCAGATTTTCATGGGACGTTAATCACTTAACATCAAGTGATCCGTTCGCTCGTTTACCCACGATTTATCTATAAAAAATTATATAGGAAAAAGATAAGATAAGAACCACGGATCTGGCCTGGCCATATCATTATACTCATTACATCCCTTGCCAAGTTTTATAGTTAGTCTCAGCGTTGTTTCTTCAATGAAGAACGGACTACTTTTATTAAATATTAGCTTGTGCCCGCGATTAGTATTTTGAGTAGCTTATATTAGCGTGGCGTAGAAAAGAACTAACATTATGGCATTCAAATTATCACACAGATTTTTTCCTATTACTTGACACTTATCGTCATATTTTGGACAATTCACACAATATCTTTATAAATTGTAGCCTATGTGTTATTCTGATTTATAAGCTATATTATTGTAAAGTTTCATAAAAATCCATTGAGTAGTTTTTACGTGAAAGAGTAACAAATATCCATCCATCATCGATCGATCCATACTTACAAACTTTTTATAATATTAGTAGGAATTAAAAACTATCGGTGATAGCCTAGTGATTGGGGCGTCAGCCACCTAATCAGAGGTCGGCGGTTCGAATCCGTGCACGCACCTCTAACTTTTCGGAGTTATGTGCGTTTTAAAAAATTAAAATATCACTTGCTTCAACCGTGAAGGAAAACATCGTGAGGAAACCTGCACGCCTGAGAGTTCTCCATAATGTTCTCAAAGGCGTGTGAAGTCTGCCAATCCGCACATGGCCAGCGTGGTGGTCTATGGCCAAACCCTTCTCATATTGAGAGGAGACCCGTGCTCTGTAGTGAGCCAAGAGTGATGACGGGTGCATACAAAAAAAAAGTAATGCAGTCTAAGATGGTAGCGAGTAACCTGTTAGGGGTATGGAAAACCCATACCCCTAATTGGTTTTTCTACACGACATCGTGCCGGAATGCTAAATCGCTTGGCGACATGCCTTTGTCGGTAGGGTGGTAACTAGCCACGGCCACAGCCCACCAGACCAGACTCGAGCCGGGAATCGAACCCAGGACCTCCAACTTTATAATGCGCCACGGAGGTTGCCTTTCGAACAATTACAAAAATAATCATTAAAAATATCAAAATTTTTAAATGAAGAGATGATGTTCTCAAAGACAGTTTTTTTTTAAATCTTATCTTTTATTTGTGTACAACTAATGATATTGATTAATTTCCAGAGGTCAAACAACTCGAACAGGATCTCCTCGACGGTGTTCACGCCGCCAACGCCCGAGTCGGCCGGGTACGGCCACTTTTTAAAGAGCCTCTAAAATGGTATTGCAAGCGCCGAAATTACGCTTACGATGGCTATGCGAAATACATATTCAGTCTATAAAGCGTCCACTATACGATCCGGGTGTAGGACTGAACGTGTAGCAGAATGACCAAACGGAGTTGCCAATCTTAACCAATGATCAAAGAAAGTAAAATAATAAAAAAAAAAATAACATTTGCTACATAAACCCAAAAACACGCTTTATTTTCGTGTATTGGACGTCACAAAGTCACAAATAAGATATTATTTGCATGGTATCTCTAAAACGATTTCGTATAATTATCGCATGTTTTCAAAATTCAAACATTTTAATTCTTGAAATAAAAAATAAAAACTTTTGCAACATAAATACAAAAGCACGCTTTATGAAGTTTCTTTTGTACATGATTTATTATAGTTTGTCCAACCCGAAAAGTTTTTAAATGACTTATCTCAGTTGCATTAATACAGCATTTGAACTAACTCAAACTTTCTTCCTTCTCAATCATTGATAAACTCCATTGGGGGAAAAAAATACAAAATTTATGTTAAATTATATGAGGTTGTATGAAACCGGACCGGAGACGTGTACCCAAAGCCTTACAGAACCCTGAACTTTACTCTGTGAATCTCAAGCCATAAAGTTTATGTGCACTGGAGGTGCTGTACTTCCTACATTTCATGTTTTATTCCAAGTCCGTGATTCCGGAGATTGTACCGTGAATTGAGCGGCATAAAGTTATCCCAGCGATGCTGAAATGTTAACATTCGTATATTACTGTTAAAATGCTGAATATTGCACACCTTTATTCCGGCAATCTGCTTCCGTATTCGTTTTCATGTTCAATTATTTATTAATACATATTTTATGGAACAAAATAGTATTCGGTGAGTTTTTGTAATTTTAAACTCTGCAACTATATAGTATGACGATTTAGCAACACTGTTAAAGTTATTTGAGCTAAGTACGGAATACTACAAGCGCCCTAAGATTTTCAATAGCAGTATATAAGACATTTTTCTATTAAGTATCAACTAGGTACTTTCGTAGTGGTATTTGTAGTCTGTGGTATTTGTAATACACAAGATATTGGTCAAACACGTTAAATTTAAGATAATTTATCTGAGCTACATACATTTGTTGCACTGAATAAAATAAGCATAAATCTTAGTATAGTTTAAAAATGGTTACGTTTTCCATAAGCTATTGAGCGCTTGATTGAATAAGGGCTTTGGGGTGAGATGGCGGCCTCAGACAAAGCATACTTTAGATGGTGATCAGATTTTTAAGACGTATTATTTTTATACGGCTATAATATTTATAGTTCTGAAGCAGCTTGTTAATTCTCTCGCACTTCTTGCTGTCTTCATTAGCCACAATACCAAAGTTAAAAAGCATTTCAATGCAGCGCGGATTTGCTATCGGAAATCCAGACATCGTATTCAACTCCGGATTGCGACTAGAATAAAATTACGACAGTTTTGATGACATATAAAATTGTAAGAATGTTTTCTCTTGGAATTAGTTCGAATATAGATAAGCTAGCGATTGATGATATTTTGTCTAATGATAAGAAACTAGCTGCTGCCCACATTTTGTTTCTTTTTTAGAAAATCCCACGAGATTTTTCCATTTTTCCGGGACAAAAAGTAGACTATTTGCTACTCCGGTGTATAATCCATATATCCATTTTGAATTTCAGTCAAATTGAGTCAGTAGTTTTGCGTGAAAGAGTAACAAACATCCATACGTACAAACTTTCGTGTTTGTAATATGAGTAAGGGTAATAAAGGTTTGGTCAGAAAATCATTCACTTTAGCCTTGAAGGAATTCAAGTTATATGTGGCAGAATATACAGATGATAATAACGTTACGTGCTAGTTGATTGTATAACAACTAACTAACTAATCATATACGTTGATAGAACAGCGTCGATTCTTTGTATTTTAGAGCACAATTACTGATATATATCCTGAAAAACCGAATCCCGAAGTAAATGCTAAAAACAGCCAATATTTCGCTGGTGTTGAAAGCTCACGGTTTTCCGACAACTCATCGCTGTTCTTCATTGTGAATAGAATAATTATTCATGTATTAATTGATAATTATTTTTAATACAAAATGTATTTGGCTTTTAGGTTATTCTCAAGCCAATCTACCGAATCGGGTTATTCAACCAGTGGCTCCTGGAGATCACCTTCCATCGTGTATTGCAATGGTTTTGCAGAGAAATGTGCTTTTAAACGCTTCAAGAGGTGAAAAGAAAAGAAGTTTTGTTTTTTTAGTTTCTTTGTTTAACATTTACTGTTTATGTATTTTTCATATATTTCTAAATTAAAAGGATTAGCATGCAAGGTAATATGGCGTGTATTGAACGTCATAACAATAAAATAAGATATGGTTATTTGCATGGTGTCTATAAAATGATTTCGTATGTTTATCGCATGGTTTCAAATTCAAACTTTTTAATTCATTAATTGTATGACATTTGTTGACTAGATATGTTAGGAACTTATTTAGTACATAAGTTAGTTTTATGCGATAAGTTTGTTTTAACTATGATAATTTTAAGTGATTTGGCTAATTGTTTCATAATAAAGGATTTTGATTTATGTTAATTTTTTTTGTTTGTTTATATAAACCTACCACGTAATTACTTACATGTAATTAATGTACGTAATTACCTACCACGTAATTAAACGGTACTAAAGCTATGTGTATTTTGCGTGAAATATAAAATCCAGTAGTTTTTCGTATAAAATAACAAATTTTATACAAAAACTACTGGACTGATTTTAATGTTAATATTTTCCTAAAACGAATGCACTGAATTTGGTCTGGCTTATTTGCATTATATAGGTATAAAAATAAAGATGCATAGTTATAATGATGAATCATGCGCAGGAGGTTAATATTACGTCTTTTTAAATTATTTATTATTACCACCACTACTGTATTTGAGCTGCATAGTGGGTCTGTAGTTCAAAAAAAACCCTCATAAGAGAAAAGAGGCGTTTGCCCACCAATAGAACATTAAGGCTCATGATGATGATTGTGAATTGTAATTATAAAGCAAACCAAAAGCCACTGAACGTGTTAATATTTTTTTTTATTCACTACAAGTTAGCCCTTGACGGCAATCTCACCTGGTGTAAGTGATAATGCGGTCTAAGATGGTAGGGGCTAACCTTTTTAGGAGTATGGTAAACCCATACACCAAATAGGTTTCTACGCGACATCGTGCCGGAACGCTAAATCGCTTTGGGTGGTAACTAGCCACGGGCGAAGCCTCCCACCAGACCAGACTCGAGCCGGGAATCGAACCCAGGACCTCCAATTTAAAAAAATGTGACAGCGCACGCGCTGCGCCACGGTGGTCGTCAAAAAATTTGTTTAAAACTGTGGTTTAAAATGTCAAAAGACTTCAAGGAAAGTCCTTTAACATGTGAAACGACTAGCAATTGACATTCCGGTGCGGTGTCTCGTAAAAACCAATCAGGATTGTGGTTTTATAAAAGGTTTCTTAGATTTTACTTACTGGTTAAGACTGCACCATCAGTTATCACAAGTGCTTACTTTTACGGGAATAAAAAACATACAGTATCAAGATCGTAAGTTGGTTTCAACTTTCTAGGCTGCTTAGTAAAACACTCATAGAATAACAAGATTAACGGATTTATTGATTAAATATTCACTGTTGTTATGCAAGACTCATTTTCTTTCGTTACGTCGCGACTAATGTATTGGCAAGATCCCTTTGTTCTGTTGGAAACCGCCGCTCGCTTCTTGATGGCCGTGCACTGCCTGAGCTCCCAGGTTGTTGAACTTCTCCAAAAGTTCCGTTCCCTCTTTGAAGCCTTTCTGCAGGAATTCACCCTGTCGATGTTACAAAAAAAAAGAAGATTTTTAGTTTAGTTAGAAACTATATCTACGCAATGAAATTATATTATGGCTTATGCAGGCCAGAAGAAACGACATGGATCCTATCGTTAACATATCAAACCACGTGTGTTCTCTGGTAGATAATTATCTCTAAATGTGATCTCAGGATTATAAATAATGTGATCTCAGGACATAGCTCGGAAAACCGATGGACGTAGGGGTCCCAAGGTGCTGGAATGGCGACCCCGCACCGGTAAACGTAGCGTTGGTCGACCCCCAACAAGGTGGACAGACGACATCAAACGAGTCGCAGGGAGCCGCTGGATACAAGCGGCCCAAGACCGTGGCCATTGGAAATCCCTATAAAAGACCTATGTCCAGCAGTGATCTCATGCTGCCAGGCAAAACTGATTACTGATCTCGTTTCCAATGTATACAGATCAGGTCGTTGCATATGCCAATAATTGTTATCGTTGATTCGAAAGTATCTGAATCTCAACAAAAGAAAACCACAGACGCTACGATTTCATTTTATAGTGTGGTCGGCCTTCGATTCAAAATAACATCGTTTCTTCTTACTGTCTATTACATTGTTTTGTTTGTAATCTTAGAGAAAATGTACCGGACGCTTTGTGTAAAGAAAATGTGTTTTATAATTTATAACTTGTGTTACTATATTTTACTAAGAAGCTGTGATAGCCTAGTGGTTAGAACATCTGCCTCCGAATCAGAGGTCGGGGGTTCGAACCCGAGCACGCACCTTTAACTTAGTTATGTGCGTTTTTAAGTAATTAAAATATCACTTCCTTCAGCGGTGAAGGAAAACATCGTGAGGAAACCTGCATGCCTGAGAGTGCTCCATAATGTTCTCGAAGGCGTGTAAAGTCTGCCAATGCGCACATGACCAGCGTAGTGGACTCTGGCCAAACCCTTCTCATATTAAGAGGAGACCCGTGCTCTGTAGTGAGCCGGCAATGGGTTGAACATGATGATGACACATTTTTTGGTGGAAATTTTTAACGTTCTATGACGACGTTGATCGGAAAGGCATCGGTAATTTATGAGTGTTGGAACATGGAACGCTCGGGGCATGATGCTATACGGTATAGATTTATCTATTTTAATAATAGAGAAGAGGTGAAGAGACTCTGTACTTGGTAACTTTGATTAGATGATGGCGACTAAGTCTACTCTATATGAGCACAATATGTAGGTGTTACCATCTACCAAAACTCATACATATTAAGTTCTATGTCAAACTCAAGTTCAAGTTACAAGTAAAGCAAAAAGTTTATCCGGCAATGTCATTAGGATCATATTAAATTTTATAATTAGTTACAGTTTATTTAAGCGATTAATTAATAAGCATTTCTCAAACGATAAATATTTAAACACTTAATCTATAGATTCAGTATATTTTATTATAATCCAAAGTTAAACGCAAGGTTCTAGAGGGAATCTTAGTTTACCCGTCCAAAATTCGGTGATATATGACCTACCCCAGAATTTAGTAATACAATTTTCAACGTCACAGAGCATCGAAAATATTCACGGATTATGCTTCTTTGCGCAATAATAAATGAATATAAAGGTAATAGCTTCTTCATTAGATGAAGAAGAACATATAATACAAACTCACCTTATTGGCTTTGGAATCGTCAACCTTCTCTTGAACACTGTGGTGTCCTTCCTTGCCTTGTGCGTTTGCATCAAGAATCTTTTCTTCGTGCGCTCCTTTGAAACCTTGGTGAGCATTTTCTCCAAAGGACCCAGCGTTATGACCAGCAATCTTGTGATCTGATTCATCGTGTGCTTCATCATAAAACGTTTCGGATTTTTCTTCCTCGTTTTTGCTGCTGGAAGATTTAAATCCTTTATGGACGTGACCCTTTTTGTGACTTTTGGCTTTTTTGAGCTGCTCTTCGTTTTCACCTGAAGTAAATAATAATAAAAAAAATATTAAAGTATATAAAGCCCCTGGATTTAAATAAAAAGCCGAACAATATATATGTCTTTTATAGGCACACAGCAATCCTCAAATAAAACCACAGTTTTTATAAATATATTATTTCTGCAGGTTATGACTAGATTCTAATTCCTCTGGTTTGTCAGATCTACGGTTTTGGAGATCGGCATTATAAACTACGGATCACAAAACCCACGCTTCGACTTAGTCGGCCAAAATAGATAGGATTTTTCTACCAAAGGTTAAGATTCTTGCTTGTTATATTTTTAGGGAAGCATGGTGAGTCTTTGCTGCCTTTGATAGGGCTGTTCTCAGTATGGGAATTTATAGATCGGTGAACAATAGATAAACCAGCCCGCAATAAAATAGTTTAAAATGTTACGTACCATGCTTATCAATCTTTTGACCACCTTCGTAGAATTTCTCGTCTCCTGCTGCCTTCTTTTTTGCTTCTTCATCTTTGTAAAAACTTGACTCTCCCTTCTCAGCTTTAGCCGCAGCGGCAGCTTCCTGGTAACCTTCTTGACCATGCTTAGCTTCTTCTCCAGCTTTCTTTTCGATTTTCTCTACATTTGCATCCGCTCCTTTTTTCTCTTCAACGTCGTAAGCCTTTTTGTCAACATAACCCCCACCAACTTGAGAACCTAAAACTGGGTGATACAATAAACCGTTGCCAAAACCTATTCCCCCGAGGCCTATACCGCCCAGAGCGGGATTTATAAGTCCTATACCACCAGAACCAATGCCACCCGTGCCAACGCCGCCAATTCCGACACCACCAATTCCACTTCCTATTCCACCCAGTCTCGCTCCGGCACCGACGCCTAAGCCACCAAGTCCAATTCCCAAGCCTTGACCGATGCCGTATCCACCCAAGCCAATTCCTCCTAAACCTAATTGTTGCCCTAAACCAATTCCACTAACACCCGACACTGTATTTAAAACCGTCGACGCTGCTCCTTTGATGTTCTCTTCCTCAGGATAATCCACACTTTCTTCTACCTCAAAAGAGTCTGACATTGGCAACCCGAATTTTCGATCAGTTGCAATTGAATCCAACCGTTCCTTCACATAATCGTATGGAGTTTTCTCGCTAGCTAGTTCAACTTTTATACCTTGCGTACCCATTAACGCAAGGATGAGCGTGAAAGCTGACTTTAACATTTTACTGATGTAATTATCACCAATATCGCGCAACTACTGTCATTTTCGGATTGCACAGTTTATTTATAGTTGACTCAAAGCCAGCGGAACGAAGCAGTTTCTTTGTAGCGCGAAAGTTTTCACGGGGCATGGGAGACCATGCCTGGTCGTTTCCTTCCTGTGTTATTGTCTTAACTAGTCCTAATGAGAACGGTACTGTCAACTACAATAAGCGAGCCGGAGACCTTGCTTTCCAGTTCATTGGAGCCGGCAGTGGGGCGTAAGTTTACGCAACATATTACGGGCGATACCTTTTCTCGATGAATATTATTTATTGCCAGTGCGAGCGCTATTTTAGCCATTTTCACAGACATTCAATTAAGTAACGCATGCAATCTGGTCTGATTTACAAATATGTTAGAAAACGTTAATTTAACCATTAACCTAACAGTTTTCCTACGGCCGTTAACTGCAGCGGTACAAGCCCGTGAAATTGACGCTTGAATAATTCGTTCCAAAACAACTACTTATAATTTGTCTTCAATCTAATTAACCAACGTTTAGCTAAATTTAGAATTAATTAAACAATTTGACGGCTGTTAAATTTCTCTATAATATTATGGCCTTGTTTCTGACAACGATTTCACGTCATTGTTTTGTTATGCCAAAAATATATGTCGAGGGCTTAAATAAAGGTTATTGTCCAATTTTGGCATCAATATTTTGCCTAAAACTACGTGATGTTTTAACAACTCCATTGGCACAATAATGTCAAAATTCGCCTTGCGAATAATAAGTCTAATAATAATTGAATCAAATTCAATGCTCTTGTTCCGCATGCCTCTATTGGCTCCCTAATCTCTAAAAGTCTAACCAAAATAGCTTTATTAAACCTATTACAGGCATTTATTAATCGTTCATATATATCACATTTCCCATTATATTTATTCGTAAAGTGATAACTACACTCGCCAACTTAAAGCTAAAGAAAGCTAAAAGGTTTAAATGGCGCCTAGGTCTAAATAAAAGCCTATAACAAACTTAGCTTAGGTTTTATTGTTATCTCTATCTCAATTAAACTATAATAAATTATAGTACCTATTCATTTAGAGCAATTCACACCCAAGCTTTTCTATCGTTTATCCTTAATATTATAATCCTTAATATCGTAAATATATATAATCCTTAATATCGTAATATGATTTTTCTATGAGCTTTCGTTTTATAATACCTTTGAACTTATTGATAGACATCTCCAAGATATCAATAGGTAATCTTATATAAGTACCATAAGATTACCTATTGATATGATAATGTTTCTAACATACGAGTACATCTATATTGAATTTATTTTGTATTTCTGATGATATTAATAACAATACTAACATCATGATCAACCCATTACCGCCTCACTACAGAGCACGGGTCTCCTCTCAATATGAGAAGGGTTTGGCCATAGTCCACCACGCTGGCCATGTGCGGATTGGCAGACTTCACATGACTTTGAAAACATTACGGAGAACTCTCAGGCGTGCAGGTTTCCTCACGATGTGTTCCCTCACCGTTGAAGCAAGTGATGTATATATTTTTTAAAACGCACATAACTCCGAAAAGTTGATTGTTGCGTGCCCGGATTCGAACCGCCGACCTCGGATTAGGAGGCTGACTAGGCTATCACCGCTTCAATATTAACATAGTAATAGTAATTAAGGATGTTACTAACATACTAACAATCTATGGACGCTTCCATGTCCGATTTAATTTAGAAATAAAATAAATATAGCAAAAATCGTTGCAGTAAACACCTAGTCTAAAAATAAAGGCGCTGCATGAATACTTTACAAGATGGCGCCTAGTCGAGCTCGGCGGCAACAAGTTCTCGCAAAATAATAACTTATTCATTCCAAGAGGCGGAGGTGCTGTTACGTAGTAATTGAATTAATTTGAGTGCCTCTACAGACGCATAAACTTTATCAAACTCTTATAATTATATTAATAAGTTCGTATTTAGATTTCGGCATTCAATTTCATTATCGTTCCTTTAGGGAAGAATGTTGAATAGATTATCGAAACGGGTGTGAATCAGTTCGTACTTACAATTTTGAAATTATTTAAGTAAGCAAAGTTAAAAGATTGCATTATCATCAGCACCCTACTATCGTTTTCATGGCACAGGTATATTCTCGTATGAGGGAAAATGATCAAGTGGTACATCCTCCACGCGATATGTACCAATGCGAGTTGGCGGGCTACTTTACTCTTATTATCACGTCCGCGTAGAATAAGGGATTTTAAAAGGAACACAGCATAACTATGCAATGTGTTTAAATTCAAATTCGAATTCAAAATAGTCCTTTAAAAGGCACTTTTGACGCGTCAATACTTTACATAGTAGCTATGAGGGTTCCAAAAGCACCCCGGTCTAAGAAGAAAAATTTAATTTTAATTTTTTTTGTTATCACCATCTTACTTGCCACTTAAAATTATGTTAAGAGCTATCTGTATAGACTAATATTATATAATCGTGCTTTTTATCATTTACATAATCCTTTACACTATAGTAGGACTTTTCTACAAGCTTACGTTTTATATAAACTTTGAACTTAATGAGAGACATTCCAGAAATTTCCTTTGGTAATTTGTTATAAAATTGTATACAATATTATAATAACCTTTAAATGATTTACAAATCTTGTTCCCGTTCCCCTTTCCAGTTTTTCAGGATAAACTCTTTGTCCATTTGTAATTTCTGCCAAATTGGTTCAGTAGTTCCGACGTTAAGGAGTAACAAACACACGTGCATACAAACTTTTGTCTTTAGCTTATTAGTGTGATGTAAGCGATGGTAAGTTATTAGAACCTTAACGTGGTGTAGATACGCGAAGCGGGTACCGATTTTTTTTTAAATAATAATAAATAAGAATAAACCTATATGCCTATTACATATTATGTTTGTTACATTAACACAATATAGGAATCGATTTTGTAAGCTTTACATTAATACATACAAACATACTAGGGAATGAAAATTAAATTCAGAGAGCCGGTTTTATTGACTTCATGAATAAATACAGGCGGTTGTCCTCTTTTTTTATTATTCCTGACTGTACGTGGACGTATCAAAATAAACTGAATATTGGATTTCGACGATAACGCCGCACGCTCCCGTCTCGTCGCAAATGCTGATAAAACCGTATATTTATTGTTTCCAGTTTTTTTGCTTTTAAAGCAACATGTGTATATTAAATGTACGGAAAAGGTGACCGACTGACAGACCGATAATATATCATAGCTACCATGAACCATAGGACGGATTGGGTTTTAATTTGCATACAAAACATAACGTAGGTACGTGTCCGCGTACAAAGCATTTTTCATAATTCATTTCCTATGGGGGAAATTGTTAGAGTGACAATTTTGTAGTAAGAAAACGAGAACGGCGAAGTTGTCTTCAGCGAAGCCGTGGGGGAAAGGAAGATGGAATGTGAAGTGGTTGTGATAAATTGGTAAATGTCGAAGTAGATTAGACTTTTTCGCCTCACAAATAGTTCTATTCATTCTGGTGGAAGAACAACGACCATTATATATTTATATATATATGTGTGTGAGTGTGTGTGTGTGTGTGTGTGTGTGTGTGTGTGTGTGTGTGTGTGTGTGTGTGTGTGTGTGTGTGTGTGTGTGTGTGTGTGTGTGTGTGTGTGTGTGTGTGTGTGTGTGTTTGTTTGTGTGTATGTGTTTGTGTGTGTGTTTGTGCGTGTGTGTGTTTGTGGGAGTTTGTAATTATTCTAACTTAAACAAGAGGCATAATTAACAACACAGCAAACAACAAGGTAATAAAGATAAACCCTGACAATAAATTAAAACAATGATAAGTTCTATGAAATACTTTCTAACTACTTTTTCTATCATAACTACGATGCACTTCACACAGTGAATATTAAAGAAACGTATGTATTTTAATAAATAGTTGCATTCAAAATCAAATAAACTTTTTGAATTCAAACAATCCACAAATTGATTCAAAGTATTACCTTAAGAAAATGTCTACTTTTATTTTAAATCACGCCTTTCCCCAAACATCAAAAGACTAGCAAACCCACTTTCGTGATTAACTGAGGCTCGTTACTAGGGCTGTCAACTTGCTACATTACAGCAGAAATAATCAGGAAATAAGAAACATTGTCTTAGAGAAATTTAACTACTTTATTGTATGATACTTTTTATTATGGCTTTTTTAGCTGAAATTCAATTAATATCTACAACATATCACCAACATTATTTTGAATTTCAAAAATAATCATACATGTGATTTTGTTGTTCGTTCGCATTACTAAGTACTATAGCTGGTGGGAAGAAAACAAAGAATCATGGTGACGCTAACCAAGTGTTGCACGAAAAGACATGACTTTCGATGCCCCAATGGTGAAAATATCATAGTGAGCCCCTATTAATAGTGAATAGAAATTAATTTAAAGGTAATTGTTTACAATTTTACAACAAATTACCAAATTAAATCTCTGGGCTGTCCCTCAATAAGTTCAAAGTTGATATAAAACGTAAGCTTGTAGAAAAGTCCAACTATAGTGTAAAGGATTATGTAAATAATAAGCAGGCATGGGTATGATATATTGCTCTACTATGATAGCTGTTAACATAATTTTAAATGGCATGTGAGATGGTTATATTAAAAATAAAATTTACCGGGCTAAGTTTGTTGTGGGCTCCATCTTAGACCGGGGCACGTTTGGAACCCTCATAGCTTTAGTTTTAAGTTTACAAATGTAGTTATCTACATCAAATCACTACTATATAAATTATTGACATGTCAAAATTGCCTTTTAAAGGACTATTCGAATGAAGATTATTTGAATTATGAATTTGAATAAAATGAATATATGTTGTGTAAGCAATTTGTTTGAATTGACTATGATTAATGATGATGGAGATATAGCTAGACAGTTAATTTCATTTATCGTTATATCCTGTACCAGAAAAAGAACGAATAACATTATTCAAATAAATTATCCTTCGTAATTATTCTAAATCAATTACCAAACAGTCAATCAATCATTATTCTATAACAATGAATAGAAGCAGGCGTTACTTTGCGGAAGTCCATGATAAACAATACCTTTCGATCCGATACAGGATCATCCTCAGGAGATGTTGACTTCACAAGCGAGAAAAGTAAAGTTTAGTTTCCTGAGGATGATCCGGTGTCGGGTCGAAATGTGCGTAGAGTTTCTAGTGGAAGATTTTGTGTGGTGTTATTTTATACATAACTCCCGGTTGTCGGCGGAATATAGCAAATTATACTTGCTGTTTATCTGTAACAAGTGGGCAACCCTAACTGTCACGCCGCAAATACAAAAGATCTTTAGAAAAACGCGTTTATTGTCTAACATCTGCGATTGTCACTTAGAATAAAGAGAAAGCTGTCTATCGATCATATTATATTTTGGTCACCGAATGCGATCTGTAGAAAGTGTGAATCTGAAACCTCAATCGCATTTATAGCTGATGTTTTATTTTTACATGTTTCATTATTTACCCGACTGGGTGCTTCACTAGTGCAGTTCTACATCCGGCATATTTAACATTTTAACACTAATGTCACCATAATTCATCATCATCATCATCATGATCAAACCATTGCCAGCTCACTACAGAGCACGGGTCTCCTCTCAATTTGAGAAGGGTTTGGCCATAGTCCACCACGCTGGCCATGTGCGGATTGGCAGACTTCACCCGCCTTGGGAACATTATGGAGAACTCTTAGGTATGCAGGTTTCCTCACGATGTTTTCCTTCACCGTTGAAGCAAGTGATATTTTAATTGCTTAAAAACACGCATCCGTAAAGTCAGAGTAGCGTGCCCGAGTTCGAACCCCCGACCTCTGATTAGGAGGCGAACGTCCTAACCATTAGGCAGGTTCACAAGGATATCACAGCTTCACACTATAATCCATTCTGAATATTATAAATTCGAAAGTAAATAACTATGTTTAATTGTAACGTTTTCAAGCCTAAGCAACTAAACAGATTTTGTTTTAATACTCTGGCTCATAATTGTTCTAGCGTGGAGATAAATTGCATCTTCTGGGGAACGATACTTGCACCGCGTTAATTATATTTAACATTTTCTATATGTAAGAAATTTCCCGAGAAAGAGAAAGAAAGCTGGAGACATCTTTTTTAGATGACAATTTTATACCAAAGCACAGGCTCAGTTGAGACAGGATGAGTTGGCGCTACTTCAAAGAGGCCTATGTCCAGCAGTGGATAAATGTTGGCTGATGATGATGATGATGACAGGCTCATGTGCTCAGGTTTATAAGAAGTCTAGTATTTATATAAAACTTATATTTTTACCTTTTTTTTTTAAAGACTAAAAGTTAGCCCTTGACAGCTATTACACCTGGTGGTAAGTGATGATGCTGTCTAGGATGGTAGCAGGCTAACCTGTTAGGAGTATGGCAAACCCACGCCCTTAGTTGGTTTCTAAGCGACGTCCTCTTCGGTGGGGTGATAACTAGCCACGGCCGAAGCCTCCCACAAGACCAGACTCGAGCCGGGAATAGAACCCAGGATCTCCAACTTTATAATGCGCACACATGCGCCATGGAGGTCGTCAAAATATAAATTACGGTTTATCTAAATACGTTAGTAATTTTAACCAGAACTGATAGGATAAAGGTTCTCTTTTAGTACAGATAAATACAAAAGATAGAGCAACTGGTGGTCGCACATGAAACAGCAATATACAATCTTGTTTGCTTATTATACAAAAAATCTCCAAACCAAAAAAAAAAACGGAACGGAACTGTCAAGAACCAAGAAACTGGAAAATTGTTAAAAATCAAGTTCTTAGTAACAGCCAGTACTGTTTTTGTACATTTTTTAAAGTTCGCCAAGCGAAAAATCGGCACCCTGTATGAGACAGCTGATATAGAACAGATGTTTGCCATTACCATTAAAGCAAATGATATTTAAATTGTGGTACGCCCTGGCGTTAGCGATTCGTGAGGCACTATCTATCGGCACCTTTAACGAACAAGTGAGTGTTAACTATTTGTCTTAATCGCTCGGATTTCGATTAGATTAAATATTTCCTTTTGTATTTATATTTTTAATTTAAATCTTTGAGAGTTTTAATTCCATTTATATGTATCGTATTCCTTTAATTTATATTTATTTTACTTTAATATGTCTATATGTGCATATAAGTGAATAGCGTCATTGTAAAAAACTCAAAAAAATCTATTAGGCTTTTTTTATATATATATATTATATATATATTTATATATATATATAAAACTTCTTAATATTCGACCACCTGCCAAGCATCTACAGTATTTTCTTTTTGCGTTCTTGTTTGCCTGCAAGAAATCGCTATTCAGCGATAAGGCCGCAAATTGTACCTACTGTCTAACAGCTTTATTGTATTTGATTTTTTTTATCTGTACTGTACAACAATGTGTATTCATTAATTCATTCATTGCTTGAAATGAAACGGGCATAAGTCCGAAAGTTAGATGTGAAATCAAACTTAGCCTACCCGAGAAGAAGGGCGAAGTCTTACCCCCTAAGCTCTATAAACACCGCAGTTGGCATTATACTAACGTAAAGAAAACAAAGCTTTATGAATGCGCCACAATTCATATTGTTACTTAAAGCGGTTAAAACCGTTCTGCATTATTTATCTGTGAAGCATTTTTTACGTCGTGTCAGTTTTCCGCCGCGTAGAAAATACAAAACATTTCACTATTTTTCCCAACAATGGCGGAGCGAACACATAAATAAAGCTACTGACTAAAAATAGAAGAAGTAAATAATGTTAACATTTCTATTGTTATTTTATACGAGTTAGGTCCAGGCACACTGGGGACGGCAGATTTTATGCATTGTAAAGTTGGAGGTCCTGGGTTCGATTACCGGCTCGAGTGGCTTCGGCCGTGGCTAGTTACCACCCTACCGACAAAGACGTGTCGCCAAGCGATTAAGCACTCCGGCACAATGTTGCGTAGAAACCAATAAGGAGTATGGGTTTACCTTACCCCTAACAGGTTAGCCCGCTACCATCTTAGACTGTATCACCACTTACCATCAGGTGAGATTGCCGTCAAGGGCTAACTTGTAGTGGATAAAAAAAAAAGATGAGAGAGTGGTCTTTCATCAACCCATTCACGGCGCGCTAGAGAGTGCAGGTCGCCTCCGAAGCCTCCCAACAGATATGACTCGAAGCGGGAATCCAACCCTGGACTTCCTACTTTATAATGAACTAACGAAGCCTAATGTATACATTCAACACTTTCCAAAAGTGTTTGAGCAGACATAATCAAAGACACTCAAACACACACATCCTGTAACGCCAAACGTAAAATAGGTAATAGATATACCGTCAGCATTTTACTGGTAAAAAGTATGACAACACGTTACATTACTTGTATTAAAAAGCTTTTCTTAAAGCTTTTCCGTGTTAAGTCTTGTCGGAATGGCTGGCTATGATATACCTACAGGCCGTGAGATGTTATGGCCTCTAGATGTGCGAATATCACGGAAAACGTTACACCAGTCCCGGCTAAGTTTGTTGTGGGCTTTAGTTTTAAGTTTAAATGTAGTTATCACCATGAAATAACTACTATGTAACTTATTGATGCGTCAAAAGTGCCTTTTAAAGGACTATTTGAATAAAGATTATTTTGATTTCTTTTTCCAGTTTGTGTCATTGGAATGTAGGACAAAGACGTGTCGCCAAGCGATTTAACGTTCCGGCACGATGTCGCGTAGAAACCAATTAGGAGTGTGGGTTTACCATACCCCTAACAGGTTAGCCCACTCCCATCCTAGACTTACCAACACTTACCACCAGGTGAGAAAGCCGTCAAGGGCTAACTTGTAGTGTATAAAAAAAGGCTGTACATTTAAATACATATAGCTATATTATTTATCGAATATTGTTACTTAATCATCATAATTTATCATATCGAGTAAAATAAAATATATTAATTAAGTATTTTTCTTAAATTTAAAAGATATTGAGCGAATATTAATTTTATAAACACTTTACTATATCAATATTTAAATTTTGTTTGTCATGTCTAATGAAATTCCTAAACTTAATATAATTTATTTTATATATATCAGCTAATTGCGCGTAGACTATACGAAATCGTATATCCGTATTATAGCTATATTGTCACCTAAAAATATTTTTTAAATAAAACAAAAAACACGGAAATAGATACAAATGAAGTCCTTAGTTACAGTGGTAACATTGCCACTACTCTGTTTGGCGAACCTTTAAAGTTCGCCAAGCGTAAAGCCGGTACGCTGTAAGAGACAGAAGATGCGGTGTCTCAACTTTCTTGCAAAATCCGCAATATTTTGTCTCAATTTTCTTGAAAATACGCTTTTAATTTAAGCATTCTTCGCTGTTTCATGGCCTCAACAGCTTAATCTGAGGTTTTTAGTGACATTTAACTTTAACCCACGTGTTGAAGCAACCTCTTATCTTTTGAATCAAATAAAAAGGGTTTTTTGTTATTAATGAAATATATGTATAGGATACGTCTGCGTCGGTAATTTGGGGAGACGAGTCTAGTTTCGGGCAAAGAGGCCAGATCAGAATTATAATTATTATAAGTATCGTTATTTATAAAGAGCAGACTGTACGCTCCACCAAGTACGACTATGCACTACCGTGTCTCGACCACCAATGAATGCAATCCGCCGGCCCGCTCTGGTACGTCTTTAAAAACCTGCATACCCTACTTAGAGGGGGCGATCCCACTTTATTGTCTGAATGTAGGATTCTAAAACTAGATTGCGCTACTCTCTGATTGCCGTCATAGCAGTAATATTCTATGCTATCACAACAAACCTGGCTCCTAGAGGTTGAAACATCTCACTGTCTACGTGTACCTATACGAAGTTAAACATACGAGTAGTTTAACATTAATAATGTATCGTATACAACTATCCCTGGCCCTCAAACATAGAGAAGGCTCGATTTCAAAATGTATAAACACATAGACGATGCATTTAATAAATATTAGATAAGAGAAAATGTATTGAACACGAGTTTCACATTCCATTCGTTAAAGAATGCACCTTTATGATTTGATCGAGGTAAATTAAAAAAGGGCATTTGTGGAGACTTTTAGATATCGATAGCTTAAACTGTACCTTTTTATTAAAAGGGTATGCGGATAACGTAATTATAGGTAATCACCTATATTACAAGAGAAAGCTTGAGAAAATGTCACCTTAAAATTTTAGGAATATTCTTCAATCAATGAAATTCTAGACGAAGAGTGTTCGTGAAAATAAGTGTTTGCTCACGAATTGAGAGCCTATTTTCGTTATGATCATAGCAAAACAACAATAAAAGGACTATCTTATCATATAAGGATGTATAGTGTTGTAAAGAACTTTATTATTTGAGATTTAAAGTTCGTGATAATTTGTAAAAAGAACTACGTAGGTAGTAGATAAGTAAGGTCGGTAAATAGCCGAATTCTGAGAAATTCCTCGAATCTAACCAATTCCGGAACTTTCCTTTTGTTTATGATTCTTACATTTTCCGATTCCAAGTAATCATTCTGGACGATAGTATACGAACTATAAATACCGACTTACATCACGTAGTGACGGACAAAGACGTATCGCAAGGCGATTTAGCGTTCCGGCACGATGTCGCGAAGAAACCAATTAAGAGCGTGGGTTTACTATACTCCTAACAGGTTAGCCCGCTACCATCCTAGACAGCATTAATACTTACCACCAAGTGAGATTGCCGTCAAGGGCTAACTTGTAGTGTATAAAAAAGAGGCATATCTGTGAGCGAAACGTGTCATCAACCAAGTGAAGTCTTCAGGACTACGACTGTGATCTGCGGTTAGAAGTGTTTACAGCAACATTTGACTAAAGTTCATTAAAGTCTTATGTATTCCTATTACAAATCCTGAAACGATTTATATTTTTAAAAGATAGTTTTTAGTACAGACATAAAAAAACTGAACACTTTTTCTGCTTGATTTAATATGGGACCAAGCATCTAGGACATTTGGTCGAAGACGCAAAACTAGTATTCACATGCTCCTCGTACTCATCCTTAAAGACGCTGAAAGAAATATAATCTAGATATTACCATCATACTCCATACAAATAACTTTCGGTCGTAAAATGTCACTCTGTAATTTCTCCCTCGTTCCATTTAAGGGAGCCCATATAAACTAAAGGGGAATTACCTATTTTCGCCCAACTAATTGACTGCTATAAACTTCAACACAAGATGTAAGATTACTGGTCATTTATTAGATAAAGTGGGTGGCTGCAATCTGAAATCTTCCGCGAAACAATGAAAGTTCAAGTTTCGAATAGCTAATTGGCCATGATTACGTCTGAGATGTCAGCTGAATGGAAGTGACGGCATATTCATGCCCCATGGCAAAACAAGGATCTCCTGTCTATTTCTGACGACTTCCGTGGCAAAGCGCTTGTGCATTATCAAGAGAAAGGTCCTGGATACTATCCCTGGCTTATGTCTGATGGAAGGCTTCGGACGCTCGTAGTTACCACTCTGTCAAATAGACATTGATTGGTAGAATGGGTTCAATCCATGACACCGATACGCATAGGTGTCATGGATTCCATTGCCATGATTAGCTGTCTCGGCTGGTGCTTTGCCACACCTTGGGCACCCGTCTGTTCGTTTGTCAGCGATAATATATATATACTAACTAACTGACTAACTTTAGTTAAGGAAAGTTAGTCAGTTAGTTATAGGAAAGTGATTTTTGAAGATGTCGCCTGCTGCTCCAGTGCATATAAAAACGAGTATACATCAGACAGTGATAAAAGCCAGTAGCGACGGCTTAAAAGCTCTCAGAATCTCATTATTTCTTAGTCCTACCCGGGAATCAAACCCAGGACATTGGGATCCCAAAATCAATTATACAAGATTAATTAAGCACTAGACACAATATGTCCATCAGTGTAAACGAACAAACATCGATGAGGTAGTGGTACCTACCTACTCGAATACTAATTTATCAAACGAAAAAGTGCGTAGGCTAAATAAATATTGTGTGACACTTCTAGAACATACGAAGTTATACATTTATGTTGAGATGGGAAATAAACGGTCGACGCCAACGCGTAACTGCTATCAGCGACAAGCGACTACGCATTACGACGATAGTGAGCGAGTGAGCAAGAATAGATCGATGATCGCGCTTCGATCTATTCTCACTCTCTGACTATATCGTTCACTTTAGGGGTAAATATTTTTAAGAGGTTGCAACGACGACGTTTTGACGACCTCCGTGGCACAGCGCGTGCGTTGTTGCATTATAACGTTGGAGGTCCTAGGTTCGATTCCCGGCTCGAGTCTGGTCTGATGGGAGGCTTTACCGTGGTTAGTTACCACCCTACCGACAAAGACGTACGATGTCGCGTAGAAACCGATTAGGAGTATGGGTTTACCATACCTCTGGTTACAGGTTAGCCAGCTACCATCTTAGACCGCATCATCACTTACCATCAGGTGAAATGACGTCAAGGGCTAACTTGTGGTGTATAAAAAAAAAAACACTGGTAGTTGAAATTTTTGGCATTTATGACATATGTGGCACGTTTTCGTTCAATAACGGAGTATCCTCAGAATTTAATACAAGTAGTATATTATTATATTGAATTTACAACGCTTTATATAATTGCAAACACACTATCCTTTTTGCAACAACTTCCTTATTTATAAAGACTTTCCTAGATGACTTTTCTAGATAACTTTTCGGGATGAAAAAGTTTTTGTTTGTTTGTTTTCATTGTTTATTGCATTTGCCAAATGTTAATCTAAACGTTATAACAAAAACTTAATGCCCGTAGCCATTTTCTACCAGCCCTCCCTTCGGTATACTATTGGAAAGTATTAAAATTGTGCGTATATAGATATTTTTTATAAAAAGAAAAATTAGTACTAAATAGTAATATCTAATAAAAATAAAACAAAACTCTCAATAAATACGAAATAAAGATCGATTAAGTCGACGTTATGGTAATGCTTATGGGCTTATAAAGTTAGTGCAAGAATTGCGTCATTCTCTTACCATATTGGTGAGGACATATAATTAAAATCCTCAAATTAAATGAACTCCATACATGGCTTTCCCATCATCATCATCATCATCACGATCATGATCAACCCATTACCGGCTCACTACAGAGCGCGGGTCTCCTCTCCATATGAGAAGGGTTTGACCATAGTCCACCACACTGGCCATGTGCGTATTGGCAGACTTCACACGCCTTTGAGAACATTATGGAGAACTCTCAGGCGTGCAGGTTTCCTCACGATGTTTTCCTTCACCGTTGAAGCTAGTGACATTTTAATTGTTTAAAAACGCACATAACTCCGAAAAGTTAGAGGTGCGTGCCCGGATTCGAACCGCCGACCTCTGATTAGGAGGCTGACGCCCTAACCACTGGGCTATCACCGCTTCCTTTCCCATACATAATATTAAACCGGTAAAAAACTGCCTTAAAATGCCTTACTGACAGTGAAACCAATCAGCGTACATCAATGGAGCTCCAGGCGATACGCTTTGCATACTCCCATATCATCTCGATCTCTTCATTACAGGTCAAGTGCATGTCAACAAACAGTGGAATTAACTGTAGACTACTTATGCTCAGACAATTTTGATAAACATAGTAATCTTGTAATTCTTTTTCGATTACAAGACAAGTATAAGTTAAAAAAATAACGGTGAATATTGGAACGAAGTTACTTACGGGTTTTTTTATACACTACAAATTGACCCTTGACGGCTATCTCATGCTCTCGGCTGGTGGTAAGTGATGATGCTGTCTAGGATGGTAACGGGCTAACCTGTTAGGGGTATGGTAAACCCACACACCTATTTGGTTTCTACGCGACATCGTGCCGGAACGCTAGCGTAGGGTGGTAACTAGCCACGGCAGAAGCCTGCCACCAGACCAGACTCGAGCCGGGAATCGAACCCAGGACCTCCGAGTTTATAATGCGACCGCGCACGCACTGCGTCACGGAGGTCGTCAAACGGTTTGCGCTAGAGAGCTGCTAGAGATTGTCACGTAAGGGAAAAGGGTTATACCCCTTCCATGAGAGTCGTTCGGTTTGCTCTGGCATAGTTAGGATATATGAAATCGTCTTTCGCTTAGATTACGGTTTAGTTAAATGTAACCATTTCAAATGATCAGAGTAAAGTTTTGTAGAACAACGTTTCTGATAGCTATCCAAAGACCGGTCACTTTTTATTCCGTAAATTATATAGATTAAAAATCGTATAGTTTTTTTTTTTCGTTTTATGGCTTTACACAGATTAGCCAATGTCAAGTTTATTATTTTATTAGTTCTCTCTTTTTATGGCTTTGCACAGATTAGCCAATGTCAAGTTTATAGCAATGTAGAAGTTAGGGAGAAATGGCGGGAAACCTCGCACTCTGCTAACGCGGCTCCCTTTCAATACCTGTTAACCATCCAGAAAACTAGCCACTACACAAACGACACCAAAACTTTCCACGACACAACCAACACCAGTTCTTTCAAAATTAGCCAACAAACATTAATTCAAGAAAAGCGTGAAAAAACCGCGCCCGCCATATACGAAGTCTCCCGCCTTTTCTCAATCGTATAGTTAGTGTGTAGTCTATATATATTTTGTGATTATATAGATTAAAAATAGTATAATAATATTCTTAGTGTGTCGTTTATATCTTTTGTGTGATTAACACGCTTTTATTAGCTTCACCTGTATGTATGTATGTTTGTTTGTTTGTTTGTTTGTTTGTTTGTTTGTTTGTTTGTTTGTTTGTTTGTAACCGACTCCTTTGAGCTCGATTTTGCCCTACTTTGAACGATCAGATTTGATTCAAACTTTGCACACCTGTCAAAGGTCGATGACAATGCAATAATCCGATCAAAATATCCGATTATCCTAATTAGATTCGCCAGGATTAATTAATTTCTTTCCGCATCCTTTGCATGCGAGTAAGAGAGACAGAGCTAGTGCGCGAACTACGCATGCGTGCAGTAGCGTGTTTTTTTAGTTTTTTAAACTATTATTTTTAGTTTCAACGTCCCAATATGTAGCACCGAGTACCGCAAACGAAATAATCTCTATCTTTTACGGATCTATGCCCATGATAGACACGTACGAGGTAATTTATTCACCGACGCGTCGTTTTACGCGATGTGCATTGGCACATCCGCTCGCTGTAGCATTTAATTACGTTCGCGCGGGTGGGCGAGATCCATTGCGATCGATTTCAAAAGCTTAATGCCTACAGTTGGGTGATGGTGTAAAGGTGCGTATAAATTAAGCGCGGCAGCCGCGCGAGCCAATGTTCGACCAGAGTTGACGTTCATTTGCCGCGCGAGCCAATATGTAGATATGATTTAAGTTGTACGTGACAGCCGCGCGCGGCAGGCGATCCATCACGAACAGACCGCGGCGGATAGTCAGACCAGTTCTCTTGAAACCTGCGAGGATGGACGCGCGTGGTCGGGCGACTACCGCTTTCATTGTGATTGACTATCTTATTTGTAAAAAAAATAAAAGAAAAAGGCGTTGATAGATGAAAAAATTATATCTAATAGAAGTGTAGTCATTTTCTTTTTCAAGTCAGGAATAGGTATATCCATTTTCTTACTGATTTCTACCCACGCATCATACCTCAGCGATTGTGGTATTGGGAGGATTTGCTGTTCCACAAAAATTCTTTAGCGCTATACATTTGTATTAGTAAACGCCACTTTTCGTTGTCCATTTTAACGTTTTCGCCGCGCGAGCCAAATAACCAAAAGTACAAAGTACGTCCCCACTGCGCGCGAGCGAACGACTGAAGCTCCTTTGATGCGGTCTCAAAAACCGTAGACAGCGAGCGGATCGCCCCGCGGCACGTTCGAGCGCGGCAATGTTCGCGTCGCCGCGCGCGGCAATCCCGTCTACATAGAGCGCGGCCGCCGCGCGCGCCAATGTTCGATGGTTTGCCGCGCTTAATCTATACGCAGCTTTAGGTTGTTTATGGATCGTCAATAATGACAATTGCTAATGAAATATTTTGTAATGTAATTGCCAATCCAAAATTTTTATTCGTTTTACTGTTCATGATGATTTTGTTTTTGCTTTCGTTTGTGTTAGAATTTCGTTTCATGAAGATTCATGAAACGAAATTCTAAAATAATGAAAATAATGCATTCTATAGAAATGACTAAGAAAGTGAGAACTATAGCATTTACTAATAATTTTACAAATCTCAAAACAAAATAAATTAAAATTCTCGATGATCTCACGTGTCGTTCGTCAAAATCCAACCGAAGGTTACATATTATATGCTCAATTTATTTCTATTCACACTTGTTGATTTTGCTGATATCCTAGTGGTTAGGACGTCCGCCTCCGAATCAGAGGTCGGGGGTTCGAACCCGAGCACGCATCTCTAACATTTCTAAGTTATGTGCGTTTTAAAGCAATTAAAATATCACTTGCTTCAACGGTGAAGGAAAACATCGTCAGGAAACCTGCATACCTGAGAGTTTTCCATAATGTTCTCAAAGGCGTATGAAGTCTGCTATTCTACACGTGGCCAGCATGGTAGATTATGGCCAAACCCTTCTCATATTGAGAGGAGACCCGTGCTCTGTTGTGAGCCGGCAATGGGTTGATTATGATGATGACACTTGTTGATCGTCAAAAATCGATCAAATACTTACTTAGGTACCTCCAGTGAGTATCGGCCTAATTGGGTCTACTACTACTATCAATTCAGCTAATTTTATTTAGCTGAATTGATATACATTTTAGTTGTGGTTTGAATGTCTATAAAATATCGTGTAAATATGAATTCATACAAAACTTATAAAGATGACCGTATGAATTAATACGTTTTTATTGTACACCATAAATATATAAAATATAAATATAACAGTGCTGTTAGACAAGGTACAATTTGGAGATGTAATTTTAGATATGTTTTACGAAGTTGTAATCGATTTTATGAAAACGTCTCTGTCGTGTATTAATCTGTGGGCCTTTATACACACGTTTACCGGATTGCCATAATTGCTGGATTGGCATATTGCGGGAAACAGACCGCTGTGGTTTCTGGGATCGGGGATTTAATTGGGAATAATCAGGAGGGAATTGAATATGATAGCCTAGTGGTGAGGGCGTCAGCCTCTTAATCAGAGGTCGGCGGTTCGAATCCGGGCACGCACCTCTAACTTTTTTGGAGTTATGTGCGTTTTAAAAAAATTACAAATATCACTTGCTTCAACGGTGAAGGAAAACATCGTGAGGAAACCGTGCAGCCTGAGAGTTCTCCATAATGTTCTCAAAGGCGTGTGAATCTGCCAATCTGCACATGGCCAGCGTGGTGGCACTATGGCCAAACCTTTCTCATATTGAGATCTCACCCATGCTCTGTAGTGAGCCGGTAATGGGTTGATCATGATGATGATGACTCAGGAGGGCCATATTCACTGGATTTTTATTGTAGGTTTATGCCTCTTATGCCGTTACACGTATGCAGAGCTTTAAACCACCACAATGTGCCAACGACATGTTGACCTCCGTGGCGCAGTGCGTGCGCTGTCGCATTATAAAGTTAAAGGTCCTGGGTTCGATTCCTAGCTCGAGTCTGGTCTGGTGGGAGGCTTCGGCCATGGCTAGTTACCGACAAAGACGTGTCGCAAAGCGATTTAGCGTTCCGGCACGACGTCGCGTACCAATGGAGTATGGGTTTACCACTAACAGGTTAGCCCGCTACCATCCTAGACTGAATCATCACTTACCACCAGGTGAGATAGCCGTCAAGGGTTAACTTTTAGTGTATTCAACGCTCTCTCCGAAATAAAACGTTTAAAATTTTTTATACGAAATTGTAGTTTAAGAATTTTTCTCACCTGGTCTGCAGGAAGGTTTCGCCTGTGGCTGGTGACCAACCTGAGAAACACCCTAAGCATTGCGAAACGCCGCTTAGATAACGACTAACTTGTGGTTTAATTTTGTAACGATAAACAGTAACTTATGAGGCCCATAGTGAGCGACCACGTTTCGGATCCGTAAGTCATCACTGGCAACACGCACTGTTCGAAAACTTTAGTCTACGTGATCAAATCAGAAATGAAGAGATCCCTAGAAGGACCAGAGTTACCGACATAGCTCAGCGAGTTGCGAAGTTGAAGTGGCAATGGGCGGGGCATATAGCTCGGAGAATCGATGGACGTTGGGGTCCCAAGGTGTTGGAATGGCGACCCCGCACCGGTAAACGTAGCGTTGGTCGACCCCCAACAAGATGGACAGACGACATCAAACGAGTCGCAGGGAGCCGCTGGATACAAGCGGCCCAGGACCGTGGCCATTGGAACTCCCTACAAAAGACCTATGTCCAGCAGTGGACGTCTATAGGTTGAAATGATGATGATGATGATGACAGTAACTGTCAAAAGCACGGTTAAGATACTTTCAATAGAATCAGAAATAATTGGCATGCGTGTTTAGACTTTAATAATCTGCAGATTATGTAAACATAATTACTGTGCTTTCATTTTAGGTTTTTGGTTGTTTTTAATTAAAAAGAAATTTTTTGCGGTCGTTCTGTCGTATAATTGAAATAAGAATAGGTATGTCGAGTTAAGAGCGTCTGAGTTGTTTTTTTTTTTGTAAGAGTGACGACGTTGTTTACTTTCTCATATGCTCATAGTAATTAAAACCACAACTTGAGGGATTAAACTTTTATTGCGACAATAACTAAGAGGTCCAAATGGTCCGACGTCTCGAGCGAGAATGCCACGAAAGGCATTGACCGCCCGGCCCGTATTTATAGCAAAGCATGCTTGTACAAAATTGATTGCTACTGTCGAAATTGTGTCAACAAAGTCATCAAGAGTTCAAATGTGGGTAATTATTGAATTCTTCTTGTTCTTGGCGCCGCTGAATAAAGTTAAAAACTCCTTCGCGCCGACAGGTACTATGGGCACTTTCACATTTATATATTGTACTGTAAATTACTTTAAGGAACTTTGAGTATATCATTATATAACAATGTTTGACGACCTCGCACTATAAAGTTGGAGATCCGAGTATGGGCTGGCCATACCCGTGACAGGTTCACCCGCTACCATCCTAGACTGTATCATCACGTACCATCAGGTGAGATTGCCGTCAAGGACTAACTTGTAGCATAAAAAAACATGGCAACAACACTTTAAATGTTCAACTTTGTTGTCAATCGGTTGATTAGCAAGATTCATTTGGGTAAACAAGGCCCCTAGCATTAAAACGCACACCTTACAATGACGTTAATTTTGGATTTACCCCTTTACACCTTTTACCGTAAATACCGAAATACTTGTATTTCGTGAAAGGGTACTTTGAAATTTGATATTTCGTCATGTTAAAATTCTCCAAATAAAGTTTTGCTTATGAAAATAATTTCAGCTATAATTTTCGTTTATTATTTCGTGTTTTCTTACATCTCAAATGGGTTGGGCATTCAAGGATTGATAAATATTTCTAAGACCTTATTCTCGTTTGGACTTGTAAAATTAAATTTGTTTGAAGAAATTGAATTGGCTATTTCTAAAACGAGTCAATTTGTAAGAAACACATATTCACCCGAATAAGTCGGCAAGTCTGAGCGATACAAACCCTGAAAAGTTCCGTATACCTATAGGAAGAAAAGGGACAAGATTCTTATTACCCGTAATATCGTAGGTAGGTACAGATAACTTTTTCCAACACTATTTTTGAAAGATTTTATCAATTTGATTTGTTATACAAACATCGAAATACGAGGGCAATGGTTTTTTTTTACACTACAAGTTAGCCCTTGACGGCAATTCACCTGATGGTAAGTGATGATGCAGTCTGGGATGGTAGCGGGCTAACCTGTTAGGTGGTATGGTAAACCCATACTCCTAATTGGTTTCTAGAGGACATCGTTTATGATACTTCGTTCGATTTATGACACTTTAACATAATCATCATCATGATCAATCCATTACCGGCTCACTACAGAGCACGGGTCTCCTCTCAATATGAGAGGGGTTTGGCCATAGTCCACCACGCTGGCCATGCACGGATTGGCAGACTTCACACGCCTTTGAGAACATTATGGAGAACTCTCAGGCGTACAGGTTTCCTCCTCTTGATGTTTTCCTTCACCGTTGAAGCAAGTGATATTTTAATTTTTTTTAAACCCAAGTGCGTGCCCGGATTCGAACCGCCGACCTCTGATTAGAAGGCTGACGCCTTAACCACTAGGCTATCACCGCTTCAACTTTAATATTAAGATTTTATTTGATTTATTATTTTAAAATGGCTTTTAATCAGTTTTGTTTAATCTACTAAAAGTTAGCCCTAAATTGCACCGGATTGCTAAAGATATTATGGTAGGTATATCTAACCCATACCTAACCTAATCGGTTTTGACGCGGCATCAAACCGGAGCGCTAATTCGCTTAGCGAGTCTTTGTCGTCTAAGTGGTAACTGGTCACGGCCGTATAAGAAAAGATTATATCGAACTGTCCGATCCCCAAACAAACTCAAGAGAGGCAAACTCGGGACTTTCCACATGTAAGACGAAAGTGCTCATAGACGAAAAAGGGAGGTAGTCAAAAAATATGCAAATAACATAAATAAAATATACAAATGAAGTTGTTTATACAGATATCCTAATTATCCCGTAATCCTATTTTGAATTTAGCATCGTCTGTTTGAGGGGAATCCGTAATCCGTATAAATTTCGTATCGCATGTTTGAGGGGAATCTTTGTTAAATATTTTTTCATAATTTTGCAGATAACTTGAGTCTGTAAACATTCAAAATGTCTATTCGGAAATGGTTCTGCACCTACATAAGTTATAAACAAAATATGCGGGTGCGGAACCCAAAAAAAATCTAAAGTTAATTGGTATTCCACTCGTACGTTCAGGTATTATTCCTAGTATTGGCGGTACGTGGCTGGAGCAAATTTCTTCAGATCCGAAAGTAAACATTACGTGTCTTCAATTTCTTCGCCTCGGGCGCCAACTAACAAATGTTCACTTAGTGTCAAACGGGAATTATTTGTTGAAGTTTTTATTGATAGCATCTAGAAAGTAGTATTATACTGTGGTTACATAATATTTGCGAGATTTGATTGACAGTATGTTTAATGCGCTTTTAATCTCAATGAAACTGATATTATAACTTGCTTTATTGCTTTGGTATAGTGGTTGGTGTGTTTGGATCGTAATTGGCTCGATTCCTGGACTAGGTCTAAAGATATGAACATAACTAGACTGTAATAAAGTGATAGCCTAGTGGTTAGGGCGTCAGCCTCCTAATCAGAGGTCGGCGGTTCGAATTCGAGAACGCAACTTTAACTTGTCGGAGTTTAAAAAAAAATCACTTGTTTCAACGGTGATGGAAAACATGTGGAACAACGTGAGGAAACCTGCACGCCTGAGATTTCTAAATAATGTTCTCAAAGGCGTGTGAAGTCTGCCAATCCGCATATGGCCAGCGTGGTGGACTATGGCCAAACCCTTCTCATATTGAGAAGAGACCCGTGCTTTGTAGTGAGCCAGTAATGAGTGGATCATGATGAATGCAAGTACTAGAAAGTAAAAACAATAGTAAAAAAAATTTGGTAAAATTTGTCCAGCGGAAATGTCCGACGTTTGTTTTCGCTTTAAAGGGTTACTCTTTCTGTGTAATGTTGTAACAGATATTAAAGAGTTATCTTAGACATTTGATTTTCTACCATTGTCAGTACCTAATCATAAATTCCGTATCAGTAATAAAAATTTATGGACAACTATAGATGAAACCGCGGCGTCTTACTTGCGTAACTGCTATATCTTCGGTTCAAAGTTAACTGTTACCCTTTTGTCACTAGTTTTTGACGCTGCTTAGAACTTCAGTAAGACGCGGAGATTTAACCATTCCTTACAAAGTCTCTGCATTACGTGTTTCGTTTATTTTCCTCTGCTAAATATATTATCAGTTTCTACGGAAGACGTGTACCACTCTAATCAAAAGTAATGATGAATGTAATTTGAAAGCGGTACTTTTAAGAACTCTTAACATTTATAATGAGAGTATATTACGAGTAAATGCTTAAGTGACAACCTGAACATTTACTTTCACTAATCACTTACCTAACGCAATAAATGTAACGGAAAAGATAAAAAATGTTTCTCTAACATTAAAATGTTATTTCTTAGAGTAGCAAAGAACAACCGGTTAAAATGGTCCAGCCTTATTAAAAATTAAAATTATACTATTATACTATAGATCTCTATAAGGACTTTGCTCGGACTAGCAATTAATACAAAACTATTCATAGTACTAACTATTCATAGTTTTGTCTTAATTGCAAGTCTCGAGTCCAAGATAGGCGTGAGATAAGCAAATCCTTTGTTTAAAAATTGTTTGTGTGTGTGTGTTTCCTCGGAAAGGGCATAGTGTACTTTTTGTCCCTGAAGTTAGTACGATTTATGTGGGAAAGATTGGTTTTTTCATTATAGACAACGACCAGCGCGCGCGCTGTCAGATTATAAATAATAGTTTAAAAAAACTAAAAAAACACGCTACTGCACGCATGCGTAGTTCGCGCACTAGCTCTGTCTCTCTTACTCGCATGCAAAGGATGCGGAAAGAAATTAATTAATCCTGGCGAATCTAATTAGGATAATCGGATATTTTGATCGGATTATTGCATTGTCATCGACCTTTGACAGGTGTGCAAAGTTTGAATCAAATCTGATCGTTCAAAGTAGGGCAAAATCGAGCTCAAAGGAGTCGGTTACAAACAAACAAACAAACAAACAAACATACATACATACAGGTGAAGCTAATAAAAGCGTGTTAAAAAGTTGGAGGTCCTGGGTTCGATTCCCGGCTCGAGTCTGGCCTGGTGGGCGGCTTCGGCTGTGGCTAGTTACCACCCTACGGACAAAGACGTGTCGCCAAGCGATTTAGCGTTCCGGCACGATGTCGCGTAGAAACCGAAAGGAGTATGGGTTTACCATACCCCTTACAGGTTAGCCCGCTACCATCTTAGACTGTAGCATCAGGTGAGATTGCCGTCAAGGGCTAACTTGTAGTGGATAAAAAAAAAAAAAAAATAGAGCAAGGTTAGACATCAATTATGAATAGTTTGTCTTAATTGCAAGTCTCGAGTCTACGTTAGGCGTGAGATAAGCAAAGCCTTTGTTTAAAAATTGTGTGTGTATGTGTGTTTATCCTCGGAAAGGTTATAGTGTACTTTTTATCCCTGAAGTTAGTACGATTTCCTTGGGAAAGATTTGTTTTTCATTATAGAGCAAGGTTAGACATATTTGTTGCAAAGTGATGGTACGATCAGACGTTGACACCAACAACGTTTATACCACGTAAGCTTGTAGAAAAGTCCTATTATAGTGTAAAGGATTATGTAAATAATAAACAAGCATGGGTATGAAATATTGCTCTAATAAGATAGCTCTGAAATAGTTTTAAGTGACAATTTGAGATGGGTATAAAAATAATACTTGTGGGCTTCTTCTTTATCTTATCATTAGGTTTTAAGTTTATGAATGTAGTTACTACCATCAACTCACTAGGTACTATATAAATTATTGCCGCTTCAAGTGCCTTTTAAAGAATTATTTTAATAAAGTTTTTGATTGATTGATTGATTGACACATAAATTAGCACGCGTATAAAGTCGCGGCAATGAGTAGACCAAAAATATTTTTGAATGTGGGACATTTATTATTATAATCTAATATGGAGTATATACCCTGTTATTGTGTCCCTCTAGTTGCAGTAATACTTCACTGCTCTCTATGTTACAATTCTCGCAATTATGGTACCACCACAATAACTTTATACGATCTTATTTATAAAACAACTTTCACCTAAAAAGTAAGAAAGCGTAATTCTAAATTAACAATCTGTAACAATATAATAGGTACAGATTTAATACTTGCATTGTTTTCAAGCACGTTATAGTTGAGATTATAGATTTTATTTATGCCGTAATATTTTGAAACAATTCTTGCGTGTAACTCTGATTTTATTCATTAAGTTGTGTATAGTAAATTGTCTGTGATCCTTCATTTTATTTTTATTTTTTTATACACCACAAGTTAGCCCTTGACGGCATCTCACCTGATGGCAAGCGATGATGCGGTCTAAGATGATTGCGGACTAACCTGTTAGGGGTAGAGTAAACCCCTACACCTAATTGGTTTACTACACGACATCGTACCGGAACGCTAAATCGCTTGGCACATATCCTTGTCCACGTCTTTCGCCACGGAGGTCATCAAATTACCTTATTACTGGATTATATTATATTATCTTATTACTGGATAAAGATCTATTTTATATACTCCAGGTCCGTATTGTGTTGTCTGTCCATCAACTCATCAAGTATGCCGCCGTAATTCCGGCACCCCAAGAGCCGGAATAACGACTGCATACTTGATTGCCACTGTAGCTTTAATATTCGTTGAGTACACCTCATTGGTCCTGAGTGTTACGAATTTCTCAACATTCAGATTCTATCCGATTATTTTTAATATAACTTACATATAACTTTTCTACCAAGTCACTGACTGACGAGGAGCTCGGATGAGAGTGAGAGGAGGGTGACGGATGAGAGGCATCCTCACCCGTCGAGCTTTATCCTCGGGTCGTGAAGCGCGTCCAATGTTTCTGGCGCGCTTCGGACTGAGTTAGGGGGCCTCCATCATAGGCCATGGGAGGGTCTGCCTCAGCGGGCGCCGCTAGCTGGGTTGCGGTCGAGTGCACAAGTGTTCCCGTGACTCAGCCACCAGGCGACGCGAAGGAGCATCGCTGGGTTTTAGTGGGTATTCTGGTCGCCAGTCCAGCCGCCGGGGAGTCCCACATACCCCGTCGGAAGCGGCGCAGTCTTGCCTGCTTCGCTTCCGGAGGGGATGCGTAAACGCATTTCCCAGCAGGAAAAAAACCAAGTCACTAGTTATGTTATAAAAAACTTGCTGACCTCCAATTGAGATGTACACAGAAGTAATTGTGAAAATATGATCTATCAATAAGTCGGAAGTTGGTTCTCAGATGTTTACTATAATTAAAATAGAAACATTTAGTCAAATTGTATAAACTTACTTTATTAGCCTACAATCGTCCTTTGCTGGACATAGGGCTTTCCGCGAGTGCGCCACCACACACGATCCTCCTAACCCACCAGCGATGCTTATAAGATCGTGGGTCCAGCGGGCAATACGGCTGCCCCAACGGCCGTTAGGTCTGCGACAGATATGGCCGCTGCCACCTCAGCTTGCTAATCCGTTGGTCTACATCGCGGTAACTTTAGTTCTCCTACGGATGATCTCTTTACAGATTCTTTCAAATTATATTGATATATTATATTAGGGATTAGGTAATAATCTTATAATAGAGTTTTGACGACCTCTGTGGCGCAGCGCGCGCTCTATCGCATTATAAAATTGGAGGTCCTGGGTTCGATTCCCGGCTTGAGTCTGGGCTGGTGGGAGGCTTCGGCCGTGGCTAGTTACCACCCTACCAACAAAGACGTGTCGCCAAGCGATTTAACGTTCCAGCACGATGTCGCGTAGAAACCAATTAGGAGTATGGGCTTACCATACCGATAACTGGTTAGTCTAGTAGTAAGTGGAGAGATGCCGTCAAGGGCTAACTTGTAGTGGATAAAAAAAAAAAGAATATTAAAAGCTTGTTTAGCGAAACAAAGTTGACCCTACATGACGCCGTCACGTGTCAAGCTTTAAAGTTGATAGTAGACAACATGGCTAAAGGAAGCGTTACACTATTGGTATTACATCCTATCCTCGGGTCGTGAGGCGCGTCCAATGGTCCTGGCGTGGCTCGGTCAGAGCTCGGGAGTCAATATAGGCCCCCCGTGGAGGGTCTGCCTCGGCGGACGCCGCTGGCTAGGCCGCGGTCGAGTGCACAAGTGTTCCCGTGACCCAGCCACCAGGTGACGCGAAGGAGCATCGCTGGGTTTTAGTCGGTATTATGGTCGGAAGCAGCGCAGTCTTGCCTGCGTCGCCTCCGGAGGGGATGCATAAAAACATTTCCCAGCGTGAAAAAAAAAAGAAAAGAAAAAGGCTTGTTATTACAGCCGACTTTTTTAAATAAAAAAAAAACGCCGGTCGGACGGTGTGGGGAACCCCACTTCGTCATTAGCTCTTCGCGCCAGTTGTGTAGTAATTAAATAAATCTCGATGCTATCTCGCCCGCACTAACAAGCGAGCAATCATCTAGATAGTGTGCTGGATTAGAGCAATTAAGGCATCGGCGAGCTTTGACCGCGTGACGGTCGTACTCGAAAAAGCATTGCGTGTCTTTGCCCTTACTACTTTCTTTCATTAAACTAGCATTTAATGCTACATTTAAAGTCACTGATCTAATCTCGAGATAAACCAAACGATGTCTCTACTTTACATATAGCGAACATCCTTCAGCCAACTTCCGGCTGCATCGGTAAACCAGTATTACCGTATTATTACCATTTTGACTCCAAAGTTTCAATCATCATCTTAATTAGTTGAAAAATATATTATATATAAAATTTTCACTCTAATTCGACTAAAATTTCCCTAAGCTTATTGTAAAGCTAAAATTTTTCACAGCGCTCCATGCCTCTTTCACTCATATACCACATCCTTACACACAATAAGTTGTTATTTTTTTTTCTACAATAGAAATTCCCGAGAAATAATTTATATTGCAAAACAACGTTGGCCGGGTCAGCTAGTATTATATATGAACGCTTCATTAGATTCTTGTAATTGGTTAGCATGAATAAAGTGATTTTTGTGACCATTTAATATAAATTTTAATTTAAAAGCTGTTTATAACCTAACCATCATTAGAATACGTAACCGTTTACGTCACCAAAGCCAACGCCAGACACAATTCAGACCTATCTTCTCAAAGAAGAGAGAGGTATAGATTTTAAATAGCTATTTCTTAGTGGTTTGGTCGGTATTGGTAATGAACTCCAAGAAATATGTAATGTATTTGTAATAACGATTGGAACCGACGAAGTGCCTAAATAACCAAACAACTACATAACAAAATCGTTTTATTGATCTAGATCTTAATCTTTATCTATCTATCTATATATATAAAAATCAATTGCTGTTCGTTAGTCTCGCTAAAACTCGAGAATAGCTGAACAAATTTATCTTATCTTGGTCTTGAAATGTTCGTGGAGGTCTAGAGAAGGTTTAAAAAGTGAGAAAAATTCGAGTAATTGCCGGGAAACCCCTAAAAACAGTTCTTTTCTTTTTCCCATATAAACGTTTTCTAAATAAAATGTAGAGTCAATTTGAACTTTATTGCTATTCAATATAGTTCATATTGAATTTTAATCACTCATTATTGTCTAAAAAATGTAGGTGTGTTCCTAACTTCAAAGAGTCAATTTGCAATTTATTACCGCTGCACACTTCACAGCTAGTATATAATAATAATGAATCCAAATTTGTAAAAATAATCGAAAATAGTAACGCAGGCCTAATTTATATATTTAGAAAGTAATGAGATTAAATAGTTAGAATCGCTGTTTTTCTAGAGCATATACTTTTTACATTTCCTTTGTGTGAATATTATTCGCAGTATTTTAACTTTATTAAAACGCATGTTATACCGATGGTATCTATGTTAAAGTTGAGTCTAATGGTAACTCAAGAGAATCGAGATGAAACTTTTCCGAGTGCTAAATACTTAATAGAAAAGTGGTCGTTGACGGAAAGCCTCAAAGTAAGCCACTGGTGGATACTGGGAAGAGATAAATTCGCTGTTTCTTTAGGACCAAAAGGAATAAGCTTTGCTTACTTTAATTGAAATAGTTTGCATCAACATGCATTCATCATCATCATCATGATCAACCCATTACCGGCTCACTACAGAGCACGCGTCTCCTCTCAATATGAGAAGGGTTTGGCCATAGTTCACCACGCTGGTCATGTGCGGATTGGCAGACTTCACACGCCTTTGAGAACATTATAGAGAACTTTCAGGCGTGCAGGTTTCCTCGCGATGTTTTCCTTCACCGTTGAAGCAAGTGATATTTAATTTTTTTTTAAACTCCGAAAAGTTAGAGGTGCGTGCCCGGATTTTCGAACCGCCGACCCCTGATTAGGAGGCAGACGCCTTACGTGTGTGTGTGTGTGTGTGTGTGTGTGTGTGTGTGTGTGTGCGCGTGTGTGTGCGCGCGTGTGTGTGTGTGTGTGTGTGTGTGTGTGTGTGTGTGTGTGTGTGTATTCGTTTTATAACTTAATCCGAACCTAAGACTTCCAGCAGTTTTTCAGTTTTACTGTATGATTTAGTGAGTAACCACTCTTTTACACGTATTTTACATAGTTTTTTGTTAAGAGGATAAATATTTATAGCTTTATTTATTTTATTATAGAGTCTAGAGCCAATGATGTAGTATTGCTTCCCAGTAAGTTTACTAGGAATATTGGTTTACCATACCCTAACAGGTTAGCCCGCTACCATCTAAGAAACATCTTAACTTGAAGTGATATAAAAAAATGCTGGTTGTTGTTCCTATTATTTATAAATAGGATATTAACGCTAGATTCAGACCTCCTCTTACAAAGGAAGCAAGACCACGATCGACACTGCTCTAATGAAGGTTAGAGATTCTACCACCCTGGGCAATGTGTGACAACACTCATTTACAATAAGCTTATATTGTGATGTTCAAAACGGAACAATTAAATACAAAATGACAAATGTGATGAGACGTTTTGCAAAATTATAATTAACTTGAAGTAAATTTAGCAACATTCTTTTGTAGCCAATTTATATTCACGTTTGTATTATCCACGTATAAATTGAATTCCTCGAAGTTATTTATTGCCTACTGTTAAAAGATAAAGCGTAGAGATAGGTTATAGAAGTAGGCTAGTCTAGACTAATGATAGTTGCTACCAGGGTAACATAGCTGACCTACATAGCTGCATGCCCCAGGAATACGACATCGTTCGGAGCTTCTTACTAGGAAATTGATATTTTTGGAGATTTAGGTCACTGTGATTTATTGAGGGTCGTTCGTTCGTAAATTTATTTCCTAGTTTAAAAGTTTAATTTATCTGCATTTAGTTAATTATAACAGTCGATTTTAAGATACGCTAATGGTTCAGTTTCGTTAAACAAAAATCTTTAAGTGTACTAATGTGAACTATATTAAAAGAATAAGGAAAACAGTAATGGAGTCAATACAGATGCCGAAATGCTTTCAAGTGAGGAAGGCAAATAAATATGGAAAGATAGTAGAATTCATAACAGTGGAGTAAAACGAAAAGTAGAAAAAAATAAAACCACAAATGCAAGGAAATACTGCTGCAGATGTCATGAAAAGAGAATACTGAAAGAAAATACCCTATAAATATATTATTTGGGTGTAGACAGAGTAATGAGATACCAAAAAGCTCGGAATGAATAAATAAATGCTGTGTCTTTTTTGATTCGTTGATCTTCTGACAGCAACACAACGAGGACGATACTATCAGAAAACTTTGATACTACGCAAAGAATTCGTGTGGATAACGCTACAAAAAATGATTCTATTAATAATTTATAATAATAAATGTGTGATAATAAGAATAGGTGTCACAAAATAATGTAATAATATACCCTTGCTTACACTGGTTGCTTTTTATTTATTTTATTTTATTTATATACACATACATTTTGCAAACATTACTTTCTTATTTTTAGACAGATTTTGGATATCGTTGTTTTAGTAAGACTTTCGAGCCCTTTTTATTTGTTTTTTTTATTTTTACGGGGGGGAAATCTCCTACTGAGATACCCGACTTGCTTTGGGGAAAAGCTCGGGTTATGTGGGATTTTTACCACTAAAACCTCGGTGGCCACCATCAGCATAAAACAGTGGGAGGCTCCGGGATCTAGATTCGAGCCTTACTATTGAGACAAAAGTCTATAAAGATTTAGGAGAAAAAAATATTTAATTTAAAAATGCAAGCGGATAAGTAAAGTGTGTGACTGTTTCTACACGCGGAATACAGCGAGACCGCACTAATTAAACCGCAGCCGGGGCAATTAGATCAGGCATGTCAACCGCGGCGCATGCGCGCAGCGTTGGTAATAATACATGGCGGGGAAATTAGTCACTGAATAACATAGCTGTAATCCATGCCTGTCGCTTATTACGCTGTTGAGTAATATGACTACGTTTTGTTTTGTCCTACTTGCATTGGAGCGTTTAACTACCGTTGAAACACTATCTCTATTGACTATCCAGTCTCAAGGGATCAATTTACATTCGAATTGGGTTTTCTTTTTCCATTTTTCTTTTTCCATAATCCATATTCATGCATGTTCAATTATAATTGCTATACGTTATTAATGCTTGTTGCCTAATCTTTTTTTTCCTGCTTGCATTAAGAAACCATTACACTTCAAATCTGCATGGGTTTCTTAAACCAAAACCTGCATGAGTAGTGATTCTTTTATTGTTCAATATTCTAGTTTAGGTTCAATAAAACTTAGTTTTTTAACTCGTTTTTCTTAGATTATGCAATTAAAAAGACTTAAAATAAATGAGAAATTTCTTTATTTTATAATAAAGTGGCAAAAATATATATCTTCTTATTTTGGCAACTATATTCGTAGTTTGGGGCATTAAGATCAGGCATGCCCTTTTTATTGATGAGGCATGGCATGGTATGCGCTGCGTAAACGCATTTCACATTTAAACACATTTACATAAAAAATAGGAATGGCAAAATGGCGATTCAATATTATTTTAAATTGATTTTAATTCAGTGTATCTTTTGATTTGGTGCGGGGCTTAGAGCATAAAACTGTTAAAGAACAAAGTACATAATTATCTATAAAATTACTTAAGAGTTAATATTATTTTAAATTGGGTTTAATTCAGTATATCTTTTAATTTGGTGAACCTGAGTGTCTTCAGAGAAGGAAGGAAATAGAGCATAAAACTCTCTCTTATTTAATAACAACTAAAGTACATAATTATCTATAAATTTAATTAAGAGTTAACACTATTATCGTTAATTATGTATAACAAGTAGTCTAATTGAAAATTATTTATGTAATTAAACGGTAAAAGCTACTGGAAAACTGAGGGAAGCGTTAATTAAGCCGCGGGGCAATTAGGTCAGGCATGCCGGGCGACAGATGCGTGGAGCGCGCGTGATAATACACGGCTAGGCTATGCCTCTGAACCAAATACCTGTATTTCAGTAACGCGGGGCTTACAGAGTTTGATATTCAATGTATTATATAAAAACGACCGTGTTAAAACAGACAGGATATTTGGGTAATACGTTTAATACTACGCATAATATACACAAAATATAAAAATAGCTAATTAATTACTAATGATAAATTTCATATTTTTTAAAATAAGCTTCTTACAAAAAGGTGGCCTGGAAGAGATCGCTTTAAGTGATAAGGTCGCTTTTGCTTTTATATTATGTATTTCTTGTTGTTCTCTTTTTCTTTTCAATATGCAATAAATTGTATAAATAAATAATAAAGTTTTAAATGGGTTAAATAATCATGAACAGCGAGATTTCAAAAGTTGCTATATAGCAAGTTTTTCATAACACCATCGGCGCGGCGGATTGATTTTTTTAAATATTATACACTACAAGTTAACGTCTTAGGTAGGTAAGTGATGATGCAGTCTAAGATGGTAGCGGGCTAACCTGTTAGAAACCAATTAGGAGTGTGGTTCAACCCACACGCCTAATTCGTTTCTACGCAACATCGTGCCGGAACACTAAATCGCTTTGCGACACGTCTTTGTCGGTAGGGTAACTAGCCACGGCCGAAGCCTCCCACCAGACCAGACTCGAGCCGGGAATCGAACCCAGGACGTCCAACTTTATAATGCGACAGCGTACGCACTGCGGCACGGAGGTCGTCGGAGATTGTTTAAGGTTTCATAAATAAGTCAATAGAAAGCTTCCTTTTTCTTTCAAAGTCGGTTAATAGGTACTGTAATTAAATTAATGTGCCACACTTAGAGCTGATCGGCGCATGATTTATTCTCGTTCTGATCTGCGGCCACAAAGTTGCTGAGAAAACAGCTTCATTAACATCGCTTTGGGCTTAGCTATCTCACGCACCATCGTTCGTATTTCACGCCCTAGGAAGTTTTTCTGAGAAATATCTATCGCATATTCAGTCGACGAGCTACCTAGCTCGTTGGTCTTATAATTGGGATGACTCAGATTCGATCCTTGGTAGGGCAAAACGGGATTTTATTATTGCTCAATTTTTCCTTGTCTATGACAACTTTTTTTTTTTTCGGACTGTCTATTAGCTGTACTAACCCCCATTGGTTGCCACAGCGTAACCGGGCTGGCGAGCTTCGGAAAGAAGCTCTGCCAGAAGAAATTTTTGAGCCCTAGTGCTCGAAGAAACTAAGGGAACGTCTGCCTAAGGGCGCCTCCTGTGAGGCTGAACCTCGGCTAAGGCGACGTTTGGGATAACGGGGGGGTCGGACGGTATTCTACAACAACGAATTAACGTTTCGGTACTATGCCTCATATCTTATCACCAGTTGAGATTTTTTTATACACTAAAAGTTAGCCCTTGACGGCTATCTCACCTGGTGGTAAGTCATGATGCAATCTAGGATGGTAGCGGGCAAACCTTTTAGGGCGAGGGTAAACCACACTCCTAATTGGTTTCTACGCGACATCGTGCCGGAACGCTAAATCGCTAAACACGTCTTTGTCGGTAGGGTGGTAACTAGTCGAGGCCGAACCCTCTCACCAGACCAGACTCAAGCCGGGAATCGAATCCAGGGCCTCCCGCTGCCTATGCACCAGCGCGCGGGCTGCTTTAAGGAGGTCGTCATATACTTTCATAGGGATTCTCAAATAAACATACAAAAAATATATATATTTACATACTTTGTATTTTTTCACTTCGACTTTGCTATTTGTTATCAAGGCATATTAAGAACTTGAAAGGAATAATCAACCTTCTACCGTGAAAGACGGCTCTGATTTTGACAGCGTTTTTGTACGAATTTAGTCGTATGGAAAGGTAGGCTTAGTAATAAATATTCTACGCTGTTCTAGGCTGTACAATGGTAGCGAAAAAGTATAAAATGAAGTGGATAAAGTCATTGGCAACTGTTAGTATAAAACATATAATATTATGTGGATTTACAGCCTTAATTAATACTTTGGTCTGTCACCAACAATCGTTTGTTATTTAGCAGAAGGCGACCATAAAAGCGGCATAAATACTCCATAAAATGAGGGAATAGTGAAAATATCGCCGGGAGATAAACTCGACAGATTTATAGCGATCGCAGAGATGTTAGCAATTACATTTTTATAGTCTTTTTATGTAATAAAAAGCGTGAATTCGGTCGCAGGTCACACCGACGCGTAAACCTCGAAATGAAAATTTACGACAATGTCTTACGACTTTGTGTGTCTGCTTTAAAAGTGCCTACAAGGTTTTTTCTTCTCCGCGATATGTTTCTTTTAGTTATTTTATTGTGTGAGTATGTCTTTTCGGAGTTATGTGCTTTTTAAAGTAATTAAAATATCACTTGCTTGAACGGTTAAGGAAAACATCGTGAGGAAACCTGCACGCCTGAGAGTTCTTCATAATGTTATCAAAGGCGTGTGAAGTCTACCAATTCGCACATGGCCAGCGTGGACTAAGGCCAAGCCCTTCTCATATTGAGAAGAGACCCGTGCTGTTTAGTGAGCCGGCAGTGGGTGGATTTTCTTAAGTTTTTTTCCTTCACCGTTGAAGTAAGTGATATTTTATCGCTTAAAAACGCACATAACTGGGAAAATTTAGAAGTGCATTCCCAGGTTCGAAGCCCGACCTCTGATTTGGAGGCAGACGATTTTATTTTGTTTTCACCATCTCACATAATCAATAATAAATTATTCCTCTAGAGATAGAGCTATTCACACCCTAGCTTTTTTATCGTTTTTATAATACTTAATATTGTAATATGATTTTTCTTTAAGCTTTCGTTTTATAAAAACTTTGAACTTATTGATAGACATCTCCAAGATATCAATAGGTAATTTATTATAAAATAAAATACAATTTCCTTTGAATGAGTTACTAATTTTGTGCAGCCTACTACACGGTACTACTGGTTTACTTATTGAAGTGAACATTCGTTTATGGAACAATAAATATCCTTAAACAGATAACATTATCTATAGATTATTTCTATATGGTGTTATTTCATTACAAAAAACTTGAAGCAATTTCACCGTTCAAATAATGAATTTAACGCGTCCGCTCGACACCGGACAAGCCTGGAAAAACCACTTGGATTATTTTGCTGTTACTATTGTGCTGGAATATATTAGTACCAATTCGTGTTTTTTATACTACTAAGACCCTTCACGCAATCTCACCCGGTGGTAAGTGATGATGCAGACAAAAAAGGTAACGGTCTTTTTTTTCCGCTGGGAAATGCGTTTACGCATCCCCTCCGGAAGCGACGAAGTCAAGACTGTGTCGCTTCCGACGGGGTATGTGGGACTGGCAACCAGAATACCCACTAAAACCCAGCGATGCTCCTACGCGTCACCTGGTGGCTGGGTCACGGGAACACCCGGGCACTCGACTGCAAAAGGTAACGGTCTAACCTGTGAGGGGTATGGTGAACTAATATGGTAATGATAATTAATAATGATAAATGATAATGAAAGTGCTGTACTATTATTATTTGTATTCATTATCGATGTATTAATAAGACAATTTTACATTTACATTTATCGACGCATTAATGAAAAAAAATTCAAATTTGCACGCCATAGTATAGAACATAGTTGAATGAAACAAAAACTAATTGTAACAACTAAGGTACCTGCAATCAGCAAATAAACGATTTGATTTGATTTGAACTCGTACATCATTTTACTTTCTATGGAACGCTTGGCGGCCGAGCTCGAGTTGGGCCAAGAATATTAGATATTTCGGTTGAAAATTCTCAAAAACTTAAAGGATTTAGAAAATTGACAGTGTTCAACCCAGGCGTTAGAGGAACGTTCATAGGCTGGCTTATGTTGAAAATCATAGCCTTTAAATAATAAGACGCTCAGAACCATGGACAATGCAGGTGAAACTACAAACAAATAGCTAGCAACTATTCATCGATAACAGTCAAGTTCTTTTAAGAGCGTGTAGTATGTAAATTAATCGAAAAATAATACTTCCAGTGTAGTTGATATGATATGCAAATAAATATAGAAACAAGTGCCTTTTCTGTTTTATGATCACGCAGTTGCGTGTCCACAGAGTACTGGCTAAATAATATCTATTTACAAACACAGACTAAACACAAAAGATAGAAATGGAGAAAGCGAGACTTCGTATAGGGTGGGCGCGGTTTTTTCTCACTTTTCTTGAATTAATGTTTGTTGGCTAATTTTGAAAAGGACTGGTGTCGTTTGTGTAGTGTAATGGTTAACATGTATTCATTTGGGAAAGGTTTGAGGGAGCCGCGTCCGAGTGCCAAGTTTCCCGCCATTTGTCCCTAACTTCAATTCTACATTGCCATAAACTTGGCATTGGCTAATCTGTGTAAAGTCATAAAAAGAGAGAGAAAAAAAGAAAGAAATTAAAACAGCCACAAATTAGTCAAAAAGGGCGGGAGACTTCGTATATGGCGGGCGCGGTTTTTTCACGCTTTTCTTCAATTAATGTTTGGTGGCTAATTTTGAAAAGGATTGTTGTAAGTTGTGTTGTGGACTTTATAGTTTTTGTGCCGTTTCTGTAGTGACTAGTTTTTTTAATGGTTAACTTCTATTAATTTGGGAAAGGTTTGAGGGAGCCGCGTCCGTCTTTGCGAAGTTTCCCGCCCTTTTTCCCTAACTTCAATTCTCCATTGCTATACACTTGACATTGGCTAATCTATATAAAGCCATAAAAATAAAAAATAAAGTACAGTCAAAACTGAACCAGCCAAAATATAATAATGAACAAACGTTCGATTTTTGAATTCCAGATACAAAAGTAGCATAAAAAATAAAAAAAGTTAAACGGTTAAAGTTTGACCACATTTAACCGTCTCCGAGTGAATTATAGCGCTCAATTGTATCGACCGATTTGAATGCGGTCTTTGCATTAACCTCATATCATTTCTTCTTAGATATGTTTTACGACTGTCGACCACAAAGGGGTTCTCAATTATAGGTAGACCCCTTTGTGGTCTACGAGAGGTAAGGAGTTTTTTTCTATTTATAACCCACCGCTTGAAGAAGACCTCTAGTCTTTAAGAAGATAAGCTTTATGGTCTATAAAGCTGATTCTGCTTTAAAGTGGATTTTGAAGCGGTTTCACTACACGTTATTTAGTACACTTCACGTTATTTATTCGTTCTTAATTTATTTGTATACACAAATATATTGTAAAAATGAATTACACAGGTAACCTTAGAGGAGTTCTAAAACATTATATGCCTGCAAGAGGAGCTGCAATTTATTTTTGTCTCAATTAATTTTGTTAGGGGACACTCAGATATTATTTTAACACTAGAAATATGAGATATTGTGGATAATAGAGTTATATTATAGGAATAGAATGGTTTATGTGTGAATGTGTGATTAAGGTGTCACAGAGAATAAAGGTATAGCTGCATTCACTCACATGAATACTAGCTATTGACCGCGAGCTGTTTCGCCTTTTTGAAAGTCTCGCCGGGGCCATTTACCTCGGCCTAAAAATATCTCCCACAAAAACAGACATACGCGTTCTTTTGCAATTATAGCATCCACAATGTTTCAATGAGGCAGCTCCGTCTGTTTGTTTCTTTAGTCTGTGATCATAAACTAGTTTCTGGCTCCTTAAACTCTCTATGCTAATAATGAGAATATAATCTCAAATTTAATCTAGCCATTAAGTTATTTATACTTAAGGAAAATAAATTGTGACTGTTAGAATGAAATAAGCTTAACAATATAATCTGGGAGTGGACTGGTATCGCGAGTGCCGCCCAGCTTTTCAGCCTCGCGAGAGACAAAGCAAAATATGCCATTCTGACTGCCAACCTTCACTAGTTGGTGAGGCACCTGAAGAAGAAGAAAAAGAACAATATCACAATTATTATATTAAAATTCAGACTATTTCCGTTTGTTATTTTTATTTTTAACAAATACGTCGATAATAAAATGTTTTAATTAGGTAGGATAAACTAAAATGATACTGACAACTACATGAAACATGTTCTGTAATTTAATTTTCAAATAAAATTTAATAATCTGTAATTTACATATAAGTTTTAATAATCTAAAATAATGTTTGCCGTTATGGTTTTATTACTCCCAATAATATTTCTTGATGGTAGTTCTAAAACTGCTACCAGCTTTTTTTTCGGACTGACTATTAGCTGTGCTAATCGCTAATAAAATGTCTTAAACAGGTAGGATAAACTAAAATGATAACGACAACTACATAATACATGTTAACATATAAGTTGTAATAACCTAAAAAAAAGTTTGCCGTTATGGTTTTATTACTCCAAAAATATTTCGAGACGTTACCAAAAGAATGTTATATATGAATGTGGAAGGGCAAAAGAGTAGAGGAATACCAAAGAAGAGATGGATGGATTGTGTAAAAGAGGAAATGCTTGTAAAGGGTGTGGGTAGTGAGGTGACGGTTGATAGAAGTGAGTGGAAGAACAAGGCGTGTTGTCCCGACCCCACATAATGTGGGATAAGGGCAAGAAAATGAAGTGGGTTCAAAGAAAGCGATCAACGTTAGAAATATAGTACAGGCTTGTTTTAATCATATATACTAGATGTTTCTATTAAGCAATCAAACAGCTCATGACAGGTGAAACCGACACCCCGACACGGCCTGATCAATAAATAATCATTAGCGGTCATTTATTATCATTTTATCATGATCATAAATCAGGTTGTATATTATCAAACAAACACTTCCTCCTGACCATGTCTAATACTCTGATCACTTTCACTGTCTGCATCCGTGAATCTGTCAAAATTATTTCGACGCTGTCAATTATCTCTGGCTAACAGCGTTATCAACACGAAAATATTTGACGAGCCTTGTATCTTATCTTATTAGTTTAACATTGATATACTTTTAGTTTCTACTTATATATGGGTCATTACTTCATAAGATATTGTGTGACAAAAAAAAGTAAAATAACATTATATAGAATCAGTTTATGAATAGGAAAATTGAACGGGTTAAATTTCTAGGCCTCCTCTGTTATGGACTAGGATAAATCAGTGCAGTGATACACTCTGCTGCTCAAATGAGGGTAGGCAGGTTTTAAAGATAATTTAGTAAGTTAAGATAAACAAATAATATTCTATATACATAAAAGCGAAAGGTCACTGACATACTTATTTACTTACTGATTAAACACGAGATCTCAAAAACTATTGTATCTACGTATAATTTAGCAAGTAGGTAGTTGATAGTTAAGAGATGACAGCTAAGAAAGGATATTTGAAAATTCCACCACTAAATAGGGGTTGGAAGTTTGTATGAAAATCCTATGTTTTTGGAGTAAGAGACACAAAATTTCGCATTGAGATTAATAATAATAAATAAAAAACATGTACATAATTTTTTTTAAATATTACCTTTTAAGGGTGGTAAAATAGGGGATGATAGTTTTTGCTGATTTTTTTTATTATTAAGTCTAGACGCTTGAAATTTTGAAAATAGGTTTCTTTTAGTTTGTATGAAAGTCCTATGTTTTTTAATTTAGAAATACGAAAATCAGCAATTTGACATTTGCCTGTAGCGCACTTTCTGAAGCAGGGCATTTACCGCAAGGGAAACCTCAATCTCACGGGAAATCAGCAATTCTACGCAGACGAAGTCGCGGGCAACAGCTAGTTAGTAATAAAAATGTGGAGCAAAATGTTGTCTTTACATTGCACATTTGAAACTTTTCAATTTAGTGTGGTTGAATTGACTAGTAAGATATTCAGAATTTGCTATTTTCTATCTCTCTCCAAAAGGCACGAAAGAGGAAAAAGCTCGGAAATACTCCGATGAAAATCTAAGCAAGTTCAGTCAAATTTATAAAGAACTAATAATAAAATATAAATTAAGAAATCTAATCGATACGGTTTATTTAGATAACAGAACCAATAGGTAGAAACCTCTAATCCAGAAAATACCGACCTGAATAATGGGGCCATTTATTTAAAATATTGCATTGTCATCCATTTTAATACGACATTTTTTAATTAAATAATTTTTTTTTTGAAGCTGGAAAATAACATTCAAAGTTTACATTACATATAAATGTACCAACCTAAAAAGTCGATTTAAAAACACAAGATTGTCAATTTGTTCAAAAAAATTGTTATCTTGTCTGTGCTAAACTGTCAATGACAAGTGAATTTAGCTTGATCAAGATTCACCAATCACTCGAAACACTTTCTCTCGCTTTACACGCACATCGACTTCTAAAAGCGAACTTTAATAAAAGCTTTTTATTTCTTGATTTCATTCAAAGTTTTTTTTTAACAGATCATTATTGGATCGCGATCATTTTATTGGCTTAGAAACATTTTATTACACAATACCTAGCCAGTCTGGCAGTAAATAGCCAGAACTTTCATTTCGGGTCACCCGAAGCGTGGTCTTAATTAACTTACTTCTAAAATAGCAGAGTTTTTTTATTGTTCTAGCGCAACAATTTCATTGCAGCTTCTTGGATGGACTATCAGTTATGGACTAGTTGTACAGTAAATTATTAAAAAGATTATTTTCACTAATATGTAAGTCCTTACTTTATATAATATATTTCGTCAATGTTTTACTGCATTTCATTTATCACTAAACTAAATAAAATAAGTTCAGCTCAGTAAGTCATCTAGTTCTAATTTTTCAAGGAGACAGCACTACTTCCAAAGTATTCATTGGTGTAAGTTTTGTATATTATTATAACTTTTAACACTAACAGCATGTTATACTTCTGAATTTTCTTTTGTCCAGCAGTTACCTAGAACAGATCACTTGCAGTGAGGCGGCCCTTACATCCTGTTTTATTTAGATTTTCTTCTATTTCTTCCTTTTATAATCTAATAAACTGGTTTATTATAATTAATTATTATTTTCATTATATTCTAACTCTAACACCCGTGTGCAAAATAAATACATATAAAAACCAAAAGAGATATAACTTAAATAGATAAAAATTAATTATTATTATACCGTGAAATTTTAGTATCATCATAATCGTATCCGACCATAAACAATTCATTTTAATACATAAAGTACTTCAAACACCTGTGTATGCTAAATAGTTTTTCTATATTTTGGAATACATAGATATTCCTGGACATTTGATGGGTTAATCATCAGTATTATTAATACTTTCCCAAGTCCACTACTACCTAGTACGCCACTCTCTTCTACGCCGACCAGGTGTGTATTTGAAGACTTCACATCTTTTAGATCTTGCCGGCAAAAAATATTAGGTGGTAAGATGATACAGTCTAAAATGCAGACTAACCTGTTAGGGGCATGGTAATCAGATACTCCTAATTGCTTTCTACGTGATATCACAACGAAACGCTAGATCGCTTGGGTATTAGTCGGTAGGATGATAAATAGCGTCGGCCAAAGCCTCCCACCAGCCCAGACGAGCCCGTAATCTCCAACCTATGCGACAGCATAATAATGGAGCGATAAGGCCGACCTCCACGGCGCAGTGCGTTCGCATTATAAAGTTGGAGGTCCTGGGTTCGATTCCCGGCTCGAGTTTGGTCTGTTGGGCCAGCGCCTTCGGCTGTGGCTAGTTACCACGATACCGACATAAAAGTGTCGCAAAACGTTTTAGCGCCCCGCACGATGTCGCGTAGGAACCAGTTAGGAGTGTGGGTTTACCATACCCCTAACAGGATAGCTCTCTACCATCCTAGACAGCATCATCACTTACCACCAGGTGAGATGTCAATGTCAAGCGCTAACTTGTATAGTAAAAAAAATAGTATACTGTCTACTGTTTAAGTGTTATTTTCTGTTTTTAATTTTTTCCTATATTGTGGTGTGCAGTAAAAGTGTATTCATTCATTCATTCATAATATCAGTTTTAGTAAATACCTTCACCAGTAAAGCAAGTGTTAATTATAGTTAATCCAGTGTAAGCTAGAGCACATTGTTATTATTGTGTGTAACGGTTTGCAAGCGATATCACTCACTCAGAAATCTAGAACTGTGCTAACAGTATCTTGAGGTTTTGTGCCTTTCGAGTTCCCTGATTCGCAACGAAACTGCTCGCTTTACGCATCGTATGACATCTCGTTGTTTATTGAAACCTAACGTGCATTGCCTCGTTGCCGAGCGGTGATTGTATACGAGAACAGATCACGAGTGGCAAATAGTTGATAGTGAGGTGTATAGTAAGAAAGAAAGAAAGAAAAAGATTTTTATTTAGTCATAATTTGCCGTACTATTCCATATTATACATATTTATAGGTATTCCAACAACAACAAAATTTGAAAGCGAACATAAGATCAAATAAAAGAAAGAAAGCAAGAAAGAAAGCTTCTGTTTACGGGAGCTTCTCAGACTTTTCATTGAGATTTTCATCAGGTAAAGTGTTAAAATGATACACGTTTAGCCGATTTTGAAGCTAGTTTAATAATGCCATCATAATGGGGCGATGTGCAAGTCCCAGAGCGTCTAGACACTTACTCGGTATTCATGGAAGAAATGGGGTGACGTGCAAGTCACCAGAGCTTCTAGATGCTAACTCAGGAGTCGCGAAAGACTCCTTAATCTAGCACGGATAGACGAACCACAACTAGATACACTTTGTATACAATCAACGTATCAATAATCAGATCATACTATTTTATTAATTGCTTCATTTACATTATCATTTTGTTTCAATTGTCATCATGGCAACCCTCGGTTTCATACTCGTGGTCGGACGCATGAGTCTCTGGGTGTACCGACCACTGCACCGTCAGCAGTTTACGCCATCGTCGGGCCACCTGCTCCTAACTAAAACAGTGCGCCTCGGGCCGCCTCTCGACCAGTACTCAGTATCATTATCAAAGGAAATACGGGTCACATATCAATATCAAGTCTTTATCAATTATCAACTACAACTTTCAGTTTTGTGACATTCAGAAGCCGTGAAGATTTCTCTGAGTCCTTACACAAAATGAATATCTATAATGTAATAATGACGGCGTAATTTTTGATCTGCGGTAAAGACACAAGAATATATAAGATAATGAAGCAGGAATAGTTAAGGCAGGCATGCGCACGCGTTGATGTCTTTGAGTTTTAACCTGACATCAATGAAGTTTTCCGCAGTCTTAATAGACTGCAGTCGCAGTGGACGAAGGTAACCTTCGTTCTGCCATCGGACGAAGGGAAAAACTTTGCCTTTAAACATATGGGTGCTAATTATATAGACATCTATTTATTATAATAATTTGCTATTAAAAATAAACATTGCTCGCTGAATTATTGAGTCAGCCAATATCTATCATATGCTATTTTATTATTGATTAGTTCTGTTAGTAACTCTGGCGGTCAGGATTTTTGGCTACATTTTTATTTTACTATTTTTGTATTATACTTTACACTGCCTTTTAAAAACATTGTTCTGTATATGTATATAAGAGAAAAAGGGGAACGACTGACCGATCTATCAACGTTCAACTGGACCGATTTTAACTTAGGCTTAAGAAAAGATATTTAAAGTTAATTCCCTTAGGGGGCACACTTAGGGTTTAAAATGTGTGCATCGTTTTAAAGGTATTATAACAAGACCTGCAAACTAAAGGTAACTGAACCCATTATATGATATGAACCCATGATAGGTCAAATCTAGGAAAACACCATGTTTGACTTGAATTGTATTTGCTATGATCTTGTTCTAAAGCGTTGACCATCGATTTAAAAACAGTAACGCGTTTTTTTAATAGTAATAAGCAGGCACCCGATGCTAAATCTTCAGTACCTTCTGTACCTACCTTCAGTAGCCGACAACACGTTGTCGTGAGAGAATTTCTTATCCAGCCCTCAAAGCTATAGTGAAACTTAATGGAAACACCGAATTTGGCAGCTGGTATCACTCTTTGCATTGCAAAAATGCTATCACTGGAAATATTACAAGACATATCGACATTTCGTCATCATATTGCCAGTTGTCTTTATAATTGACGGAAACCGAGTGTCTAATTGAAGCGAAACTCGGTTTCATGTTGGTAAAAGTGATATCGGACCTACCTGTGGATTCAGGTTCGGAAATCACCGGAAAGGAAATAATCATTCCTATCAAAAACTCGTTAGAGTGGTACACGATAACTCAATAGACGCTCACTTTGAAGTAATCAAATGGGTAATTTAAGAGTTGTATATCTAAATAAATATTGTAAATTTGATTATTGTACTTATAAAAATAAAATTAACTGCGTGGTTGTTTGGGATTCCCGTGTCAGGCCAAAAACAATTTCAAGTATTAGAATTTTCTGTCACGCCAAAACCATTCCGCGTAATTTTTATAGTTGTGCATAGATTATTATTAGATATAAATGTTTAGACAGAATATTGCTCTAATAATATAGCTCTTAACATAATTTTAAGTGGCATGTGAGATGGTAAAAACAAAAAGAAAATTTACCTGGCTAAGTTTGTTGTGGGCTTCTTCTTAGAGCCTACCTTTTACCTTTTACCTTTGGAACCCTCATAGCTTTAATTTTAAGTTTACGAATGTAGTTATCACCATCAAATCACTAGATACTGTTTAAATTATTGACCCGTCAAAAGTGTCTTTTAAAGGACTATTTGAAATAAGATTATTTGAATTTGAAGTTTCATTCTTAACTCATTAATATCTATTGACACGACACAGGCCTTCTCTCTAATAAAATAAAGGAAAAGGTTTAGGCCAACATATTGTATTTCCCCGTCTCCAAAATGTAAATGTCTTCGAAATAAGGGAGGTTCTAAAGTTCTATTTTTTTATTAATTTTTACCTCTCATTTGCTCTCGATTCAATTTGATCAAGTGTGGTTACGGCTTGCTTTTCGATTATTTGAATATCGTTTAGCTGCGTAATTTATGATCGTCACAGTGGAGTGGTGTACTAGGAGAACTCCTGAACAATTAAAGTCCCTGGATTGGGAAAACCAAGATTTTGTAAAAAGTAATGAGCAGTTTACATTGGGCTATGAAAACTGAAATATATGACGAAGCTATTATGATAGTATTTAAAAAAAACCGCCTTTTTTTAACGCCCAGAAACTGAAAACTAAATAATTTCATTAATAATATTTATTTTTAAATGAACAATGAACAATTTCTTTCTTCTTATTTTTAAGTACCTACATTATGAGGTCAGTGCCTCCTAAAAATATACTGCCAACTATACACAGATAAACTTAAAGAACTATCTAACAGACCACCTGTAATGGCGCCACACGTCATGTCATTTGTAAATTAAAATTATATTTCTACGTCTCGGATGCAATTGAGACACGATTGTAATAGCAAACTTGCCCCTCAGGTGAGGCGTACTCCATAGTACGGAAGATAACATCCATTTCCTTCGCATCAGAAAAATGGCAATCACTCGCGTCTGTTGGTACATTTAGTACAATTTCTCAGTTGCGTTCGCGCACCCGTTCGCTACGCACGCGCCCGTGTTCAGTGCTCAGTGTTAGTGACATGGTTCTGTGTTTTGATCGGATTCCGTTACTGTGCCATTGAAATCGTAAGTGATTGCGCTTTTTGTACATTAAAATGGTGACAACTTACTAATGATCGGATGTATTTAGCGGGGTTTGTTAACTGGTGAAATGTAATTTTTGCGACTGGACATCGAAATTGCATTAATTACAAATCATTTATGAAATTCAAGTTTACAACAAAATTAATGTACCTACCTATATCAAGTAGGCATGATTTTTGAAACGTCCAAATATGTCTGTTACTCTTGCTGTCTAACAACGATTCGGAAGGCAGATTCCGCGTAAAAGAAGCCGACAAGAAACTGCAGTTGCTCTTTTCCAACCAATTTTTTTATAACCTAAAAATGTTGCTTCTATTTGGACAGATGAAAGCGTAAAAGTCTTGTGACCAAAACTCAATGTTTCTTAACCATCTTGTTAAATGCATGCATTGGCAGGTCCAAAATTGCCAGTTGATTACTATACAAGCATATACCTATTCGTATTTACTCGTACTTTATCCCGAATCAAATTATGATATCTATTATCGATACTTATTTATCTGTTTTAATAATGATTTTTTTTACTTTGAATTTTCTAATTGAATTAATAACCAACCGCCATCCTACCTATAACCTATCTAACCTACCAAAATTAACTGTAAATTACCTAGACAGTTATTTCACTGATTTACTGGTTGTTTCGGTATACAGCAAATATTATAATTTCCGGATTGTCTCTTGGATCCAATGTTTGTTTAGGCTCCATCTTTAATATTCGAAATGAGGCTATTACGTCATGACAAATAAAAAGTAACAGGAACATATTATAATTACCTACCTACCTATGGGAAAAACGGAATGTTTGCGTTGTCATTTCATTGAAATTGACAAAATACCTGCCAACGCTTGAAGCTTTAGTTTTGTTAAATATTTTGTAATGCAATCGTTATAGAATTGTCTATGAATGATTTAAAAGAGAAACAGCGTAATTTGAATAATGAATGTTGAAATAAAACTCAAAAAACACACTTGTAAAGTTGGTAGGTACTGACATAGTTGCCTATAGTTATATTTTTCACCTTTCATTTGTTTAATATGAACAATATTTTGTGATTACCTACCTACCATATTTTTAAAATATTTAAAGAAAAAACCCGTTTACCTACCTACTTACGTTTATTTATTGATATAAAAATCTTTTATTTTTAATTATTTTACGAGACTCGACTGTTTCTATTGCTATTTTTAAAATATTAAGCTAATGAAAATGTTTTCTTTAAATTTATTATCCGCGCCAATTCGATTGCGCCCGGTGTAATTCCATTATTAATTGAGGAGAATTAAATTGATCAGTAGGTAGGTATTAGGTTTCTCCTTCGAGCTTATCTTAATAGTGACCCATTTATAAACATTTTCGGTCTATGAGTGGGAAGTCCTAGGTGCGACTCCCGACTGGTCTGGTCTTATGAGTCTGATGAGTTACTACCCTACTGACAAAGCTACCAAGCGATTTAGCGTTCAGATACGGTGTCGCGGAGAAACCAATAAGTGAATTCGAACTGTCCCACTCCAAACTGATTAACATTTTAAACTGTATCATCGCTCACCAGGTATTGCAGTTAAATGCTGACTGGTATTCCAACAGTAGTAAAAAATAAACATACCTATTAAAGAAATTTTAAAATTTCGTCCACCAATTTATATTGCCATCGTGTAGTAAATTGTTGGTTGTTACAAGATTGCCTGCCTTCATGGCCCGACCGACGTTTTGATTTTTATAATAAAGCAATTATAGAGACAGTGGGAGAAAAGATAATACCTACCCACTTTTGACATTTTGCAAATTGTGGAAAGGTATAATTACGGATGTAGAACACAGCTTCGGTATTATGACTGAGTAACAGTAGGTATCTAGGTAGGTACTTCAAAATATTATATTTGAAAATAGAACAGATAAAAAAATTTAAAAAGTTTTTTTTTTCATTAGAATATCTTTAAATTTTTTTAACTTTGCAGGCGTTTTCGTTGATTAATATTGTAAACATTATTTACATATAGAAACAAGCATACTATTTGTAGGTGGGTAATAATATACATAATATTACCGTGCGGACATTAAACTCTAATGATGTATAAGTAGGTAGGTAGGTACCTACTGTTAGGTAAGTGACACTAAGTTGCCAAGTTACGACGTGATATATTACGAGAATCAATTGAACCTTGCCAAGTAACTTTATAGGTACTTTGGTAGTTAGTTCTACAGCTATTCTGTTATCCTGGTAGATTTCTTAGGAACTACGCCCAGTTGGTGATTCCAAATTAGGGTATAAGTCGGTATTTCTGAATTTAGTAACTAATTTAGTATTTCTGAGTCGCTCGCACTCAATAATGATAATTTGATTGCACTCTTTATTTATACACACTTTATTAATATTATTACCTGCTGGTTACTAACTCGACTGACTTGTCATAAAAAACTGAACTCCATAATCTGATAAATGAAAAAGTTTTGCGTGCTCGTGTAGCTGCAAAAAGTGTCAAAACATGCCGCTGAACGTTCGTGGAAGCTTTCGATTTCTAATCTATAAAGCTACATTTTTTCCCCTTTTTGAATAATAAAACCAGCCAACCGTGGCATAGATAAGTCGAGCTCCTATATAGCAGAATCCTGTAATGTCAGTGTAAGATTTTTCAGAATATCGAAACATCCTAACGTCATTGTAAATTGAACTGTATCTTAGGTAAATAAGTTTCAAGTTAGAATTAAAGTTCAAAACTCAAATTCACCCACACTTCCATACCAACACATGTTTGTAAAATAGAAACAAGTGGTACGGAAAATGTGACTGTAACCCCAGAACATAAGATCATTTTTTATTTGACTAGCGTGTTTCTATAATCGAAAGCGACTCCACGTTTGCGAGTGTGCGAATTTTATACTAAGGAACAAATGTATGCAAAAAATATGTAAAAAATCGTTAAGCTACATTTTGTTAATTCCAAACCATGGTCTAGATAGATAACTCTGGTTTGTATCGTAAAAATTGTGGGTGTATGAATAATGTAGAACTAAACGTACGTAATAACAAAATTGGCCAAGTGCGAGTCTTAATACTTTTTTTTTTACTTTTTTATTGTTAAGTAAAATGAAATCCTGGCTATTATATTAAACCCCCCATATTCCGTATTCAGTATTAAGCCCATATAAAATAATCGTTTTCTACGTAATGCCGAAATATGCAAAAGAAATGAAAAAGGTTAGTCGATATCACAGGAGACCGAGGACAATTCAAAGGGGGAACGCTGCCAGTATCTTCGGAGCCTTGCCTAAAGGGGCTCCTTTTAATAATATTTTTTAGTAATTATATTATATTTTTAAGATTTTTAGTTATAGGTTCAATGTAAGGTTTATTTTAAGTTTCAGATGTTATAAATAAATTGTACTTTTAATAAATATATGTAAATAAATGAACAAGTACAACTCTCTATAGTGCAGTGGGTATGACTGTCTATATATAGATAAAATTGACATAATTTTTATTATTAAATGTAAACTAAAGACAAATACAATATAAAAAGAGATATTAATTAAATATAAAATTCTTATGATTTTATTCACACACATGATTTTAGCGTTACATTTATACCAAAGGTGATACATTCATACAAATTTTTTAGTCTTGATTGAGTAGGTTGAAAAATGTCTCTCAAAGTCAGAATTGAAGCAGTGGGCTGCCTTTTTTTCTTGTTGTCATTCTATTTAGGTTACCCGCCCGCCAAATTAAGAATAAAATCGAGTATGAAAAGCAAGACAAATCACGTCACGCGATACAAACCCAATTCCGAATGGCTTTAATTAGAGATCTCGTGCGCGTATTTAAATTATTTAGAAATCAGTCGACTCTCGTCATACGAAAGAGTGCACGGGGGCGGTGGAGCGGAGAACTGCAGCGGCGGGGTACGCCGGCCGTTATTTATGTTTTGATCGTTTTATACTTACGCCACTTTTGAAATTTCTTTCGCGCTCCGTACACTAAGTTGGACACTAATATCACGTACAAATAACTTTGGTCGCATAGCGAGACATTTTGGTGAAAATGTGCTAATTTGGTGCGCGGTTTTATATTTAATTGATTTGCGAATTGAATTGCGTACATTTTTTGATCTTTGTTTTTTCAAACATACTTTCCACATTACACGCGTAGTTGGGTTTTGAGAATATTTTTTTTTAATTTTTTATTGTTTTCGTTGAGCTGTGGCTAGGACGTCCTTCTCCTAATCAGAGGTCGGGGTTTAGATCCCGGGCACGCACCTCTAACTTTTCGGAGTTATATGCGTTTTTAACCAAATTAATATATCACTTGTTTCAATGGTGAAGGAAAACATTGTGAAGAAACCAGCATGCCTGAGAGTTCTGCATAATGTTCTCAAAAGCGTGTGAAGTCTGCCAATCCGCACATGGCCAGGCTGGCAAAAATTATGATCTATATATATATATATATATAAAATTTAAAACGATCCCATAAGCAATAATATAGTACACAATTTCACGGGTTAGTCATATTTGATTCATTATGATGAAACAAAAAGCCCGCATGACGATAGTGTAATGATATGTGCATACAAATTTTATTACAAATTATGTGAACATCGTAATATTTATGTAAATGAACGCTGTCAAATTATCAATATTTGTAACTCATGTTTCATAAAGCATGTGCTTTACAATGTAAGGAAAATGCTTTTACATTATTAACTTAAAAACTGTAATAGACCGATACGACTCTCAAACAATTTATAAATAACAATTAGATCGGCAACTGTCGGGATTTTAATTTAATTTTTATGTTTCGTATTTCACAGTATATCGTATCGTATTGTAAAAGTGAATTGGGCGTAGTTGCCATAATAAAGAAATTATATTATTATTATATTATAGTCACGTAGTTTAGATCTTTGTTAAAAATGTCGTTAAAATTATGTCCTAGAACTCTTAAGGTCATAATAATTGAAAACAATATTAAAAGCATTTGATATTTAACCCCTGGTTTTGCCCGGTTAAGGGCAAGAAAAAGAAGGTATGTAGAAAAACGAGTAAATAGCCATGTATACCTGTTCTTTCGATTACTTAATCAGCCTATAGACGTCCACTGCTGGACATAGGCCTTTCCGAGGGCGCGCCACCACACACGGTCCTCCGCCTTCCTCATCCACCCGCTACCAGCGATCCTTTTGTGGTCGTTGGTAGTAGGTCGTATTTCACTGCGTCAACAACACGTCTGCACCCAACTGCCACTTCAGCTTGCTAATCCGTAGTTTCATAATCATGATCAACGCATTGCCGGCTCACTACAGAGCACAGGTCTCCTCTCAATATGAGAAGGGTTTGGTTGTAGTCCACCACACGCCACACAATGCGGATTGGCAGACTTCACACGCCTTTGAGAATATTATACAGAACTCTCAGGCGTGCAAGTTTCTCACGATGTTTTCCTTAACTGTTGAAGCAAGTGATATTTCAATTGCTTAAAAACGCACATAACTCCGAAAATTTAGAAGTCCGTGCCTGGGATCGAACCCACGAGGTTTGATTAGGAGGCGGACGTCCTAACCACTAGGCTATCACAGCTTATCTGTCATTCGAATTAGCAAAAAAATATATCTGTTTTATATTAGTCTATTCCATATTTCAGATTAACAGTTCTTACAGACAAGTCAGTGGGAAAAACAAGCATGCTATGTAAGGTAGAATGAAACGGCAAGAAGATACAGTTTGATTTTTAGTCGTTGCAACAGTTAAAGTAATTTAATGTAGGTGTCTTTTTAATACGTAAAAAAACCATTAAACACTTTTTGGTCGAAGACTTACCTACCTCAACAGCTGTTATTACGTTTTAAAAGTGTGCCACTTTCTCCCAAAAATGAATCTTCATTTAGATTGTGAAACTGTAACCGTGTGCATTAATGATTTGAGACGAAACCGTGTAATTCAAACCCAAATATTTTGACTTAGATTCAAGCTTATTAATTGCAACCCCAATACGGGTCACATGCTAATGACTCCTTACTACTCCTTACTGTCCTACCTACCTTTGAAAACGTATTTAACTGTTCAGTGCCGTGCCCTGCCTTATAAATTTTTAAAAGCGTCACTGTTTTTTTATAGACTACAAATTAGCCCTTGACGGCAATCACACCTGATGGTAAGTGATGATGCAGTCTAGGATGGTAGCGGGCTAACCTTTTAGGGGTATGCTAAACCCACACTCCTAATTGGTTTCTACATCGACGCGACATCGTGCCGGAACGCTAAATCGCTTGGCGACACGTTTTTGTCGAGAGAAAGGTAACTAGTCACGGCCGAAGCCTCCCACCAGACCAGACTCGAGCCGGGAATCGAACCCAGGACCTCCATGTTCATTATGCGACAGCGCGCGTTCTTTCACCGGAGGTCGTCAAAAATGGTCGTCAAAGTTACGCAAATGTTCATATTATCATGTCAGGCTGTAGATATTCCACTACTAGGCTAGATTCATAAAGAGGGTTTTCCCACTGAGGGAGCCGCTCAGTGGGAAAACCCTCTTTATTTAACTAAAACGCACACACAAGTAAAATTTCGTAACTCAAGGTATTGCGAATTGCTTGGTACAAAATTTCATGTATAGCTCGCATTTCTTAACAAGTTTATATTTTATCTAACAGAACTAATAAATAACACAAAATCGTCATAACAGTCAATGGTAAATATGAAATGTATAAGGCATGATCACTCTATATAAAATGCGAATAACATTATCATACAAGAACACGATTGAGGCAAAACAAATGCGGAATAATAGAGCACTCGATGTCTAATGCTCATGCAAAATGCAACGAATCTACAGGCGGCACAGCGAAGATTGCTTCCTCTGTTTGTACGGTGGCCATGGGATTTGATTCTACGGAACCGTAAAGCATAATAACTGTATAATTATAATAATGATAAAAGCAACCATGGTTTTTATATTATAGAACCGATAACTGTAATGTATGTATGTTGATTATTTATTTAGCTATAAGAAAAAATTGTACTTGGTTGCTTGATTAATTTATGTAAATATTTTTAAATTTTTAATTTGTTTAATTTATGATTTTTTTTTTTTTATTTAATTTACCCAATTTTAATTCTATTCATTTTGTAACCTTTTCTCGCCTGACATTTTAAATACTTAATAATTATCCAATGTCATAATTAAATTGTAAATTTTTATAAAATATTAATTAAATTTTATTCGGAGATTGTTGTGTCAATGCTGAGTGTGCCTGTAATGGATATGTTGTAACAGCACCAGCACTAGCTTATTTAGACTGATTTAAAATGTAACATACAACTTGTCGCTGGCATGCCTTATGAATAAATAAATAAATAAATATGTTGGTTGTAGAACCTACATTCCCGGTTGACTAAACATTTCAATAACATTTAAACATATGCTTACAAAATTAGATGCAAGTGTAACAATAATGAGCATGACCGTGGTATTTATATTACAGATAACCGACAAAGACGTGTCGCCAAGCGATTTAGCGTTCCGGCACGATGTCGCGTAGAAACTATTTAGAAGTGTGAGTTTAACATACTCCTAACAGGTTAGCCTGATACCATCTTAGACTGCATCATTACCAGGTGAGATTGCCGCCTTGTAGCTAGGGCTACAAGGGCTAACTTGTAGTGGCTAAAAAAAGTTCTGAAATATGACACACTCTATTATAATTACAAAATTAGCGAAACGTATATTATATACATAGGAATATCTATCGCCATTACCTACCTAGTACTTAAAGTATTAACATTTTAATACTTTCTAATTCTGATGTGACCAATATTCCTGTTCATAGTAGAGAAGGATTGGAAGCTAAGATACTGCCGCTTCATTAATGTTTGGTAGGGTATTATAATTGTACCCATGTCATATTTGTAATTATAACCGGGTTTGTAATTGAAACACGCAATACGATGCTCGTTGAATGCGTTTTCCTGACACATTAAAAAGCTCGCTGGAAACTAATGCAACTCTTAAAGACAATTCTTGAGAAATTCTTAACAGAAATAGTCTATCCAAAACTATTGACCCAGGAATCGAGGAGATCTAGGACCTTATGCTCCCCAGTTGCAGAGAGAATACCTTAATTTCTAATCCATAAGGTTTAACACTAACCCAATACTTTCATTATTTAACGCCCATAACTGGAAGAGTAATTCGAAGCCATGCGTCCAGTGTTAGAAAAGTTACTATTTATAATATCTCCTTATAAAATATGTACGATACTTTGAAGCTAACAGATTTTTTTTCTTTCATTTAAATTATATTTAAAAAGCATACATAAACATCGACTATAATTTAGAATTGATAACAGGTTTCTATTAGATTAGTTATACGAAACAAGAATTTAATTAGGTTTATCTTCATAAGCACGCTCTATAACATCTCGGATCACTAATAAAGTGCATAATAAACTAATAAAATCTCTCAATTTGATATCAACGTCAGTTTTATCTTTAATCATGCACTTTCATCAAAGTTATTTATCTTAATTGCAATTATTTTATATTTCTTATTTATCTTAAATTAGCTGCACCGCGCGGTTTTGACTGCGTAGTTCTTGCACACCAATAAAACCCCTTCCACTCCATTAAAACCCAAATCTTTGCCTATTTATGATATTCGTATACAATTATTGATTAGTGTAGATAAGCGAAATCCCTTTATTTATATTTTACCTATTGCGTAATTTTGAACGAAGAGAAAAAGTTACATTCTGTTCGCACTGAAGTGAGACAGAAGATGGACATAGTAATAAAAAAAATAAGGTGAAACATAAATATATAAAGGACGAACTCAACTCAATATATTTTTTCAATTCAGCAAATATTGTTTCAAACGTATTCAATTAAAATATTGTATTGTATTCCTTTCGTTTTCTATATTTATTACCGGATCTGTTCATAGCATGATAGCAGATTTGAATATATATAAGAATCGTTCAAAAAGTGATCCATTGTTACCCTATAGAGATTTGAGTGTGCTTCTAGTCAGTGAGACTGAAAATAGGTATGAACTTTTTTTCTCCGTTTTAAAATGTATTTGAATGCTTTAGTATTTAGTACACTTAGATTTGCATTCATGATATAGGTCATCAAATATCTTGTAACAATTATTTTTGAACGAAATGCAGACCACTAAACACTAGGAAATAAAATCTATACAGTAAAATTATGCCTGCTATAATTACCATGTTGGGATTTTCTTCAAATTAAGATCAGTAATGTTGTGGATATATTATTATCCTCAGCCTATTTCTATCCACCCAGAGGGATACAAATAGGTTCAAATATTATATTGACAAGTTAGTAAGTTATTTATGTATTATATTGACAAGTTAGTAAGTTATTTATGTATTATATTGACAAGTTAATGACTATAACCGTAACTGGATGCGTTCCTCAAGACACGGTTTAAGACAGCGAAAATTCTTAACTGCGGACTGCTATTGAAAACAAACCCCAATAACAGTAATTTTAGGTCCAGCTCAAGAATCGAACTAAGTACTTCGTGATCCGTAAATATGACTAGCTGATCTCTAAGAGACTCAAACTTAGAGATCAGCTAAAACGTTTATCTTAAAAACTATTGAGGCGGTTTTTATGTTTTTATACGACACAGTTATATCATCATGATCAACCCATTACCGGCTCACTACAGAGCAAGGGTCTCTTCTCAATATGAGTAGGGTTTGGCCATAGTCCACCACACTGGCCATGTGCGGATTGGCAGACTTCATACGCCTTTGAGAACATTATGGAGAACTCTCAGGTGCGCAGGTTTCCTCACCGATGAAGCTTGTTTAAACAAAATAAATATTTAATGGATTCGAACCTCCGACCTCTGATTAGGAGGCTGACGCCCTAATCCCTAACCACGGCTATTACCGCTTCCGAAACAGTTATATAAGTGCTTATTTATCGGTTTAATGGATATTTTAAGTTAAAGACTGTTTGTTGGCAACTACTCCCATAAACTATATAGCATACAGGACAGTGGGCTTGAAATATCAAAGTTACGGCCACCCTACTCCGGTCGAGTGTGTTAGTGGTCCGCCAGTGAGAGTTAGAATGTGTACCGACCTGAAACAGAGTCTCGAATTAGTGCTCATAAAGTTAATTAATAACAATAATAAAACTGTAACGGCTGTGCTAGTGTTTAAGTTAACGAGTACCTACGCTGGCGGCTAGTATTTACGGGCTACCTTTGAAGCCGAGTGTAAAGAGGATAGCCTTATTCACTTTTGTATAGCACGAAAGAGATGGCATGGTTTGATTTGATTAAAGCGGGATATCGAAACGCGCAAAAAGCGAAACGAAAAAATAACAACTATTCGCAGTGGTTTTATTAAAAATCTATCTGTATCAGACCACGCTACGCTGTGGCTTGAGGATAAAAATATATATAAGACAAACACTGTTATATGAATGTATGATTACTTTTGAGTTTATCTTCGCAGGCGCTGGTCTCGAGTTTCTTTCCCGGTTCTAGTCTGGTCTGGTGGGAAGCTTTAGCTAGTTACCCCTTTTTTGTTTTATCGTGGTGCAAAACTATATGGCTATTTCCGTCTCTTGGGCAGATGGAGGTTATGTGGGTCTTCCACCTCCAAAGGGGGTAAACCCGAACTAAAAACCACCACGGCATGTCCCTCTCGCTGATTTTACTGGACGCCTGGGGGACCCGATCTATAACCCGGAAGTTGTTACCACCCTACTGGCAAAGACATACCGCCTATCTTACTTAGCATTCTAGTATGGTACCACGTAGAAACCGATGGGTTAGGATGATGGGTTCAGGTGTCCCGTCTGCTCGTCTACCCGCGATGTATATATAAAAAAAAAAAAATGTTTGCAGTAAGTTACATAAAGCTAAATTCATTATAATGGCTGCCCCCGACTTTGTCCGTACAATTTCTGATAAGTATAATTTTCCCATTCATACTTTTATCCCTTAATTATACTTGTGATAGCTTGTTAAAAAATTATTGAGGAATTTACGCTTCGTTATCTTATTCTACGAGTTATGTATTTATGGAGATTTTAATGTCTCCGATATAGGAATATCAAGCAAACTTAATGTGAGATGTTAATGTATATACTAACAGCCTATTTAATATTAATGCACGTTAAAGAACATTACCTATACATTAATTATTAATTCTTAACAAGTCTCGCATATAATGTTTGTTATAATAACTGAGAAATTGTTGGCAATTAATCGCCACGTTCACTTTGACCTTTGTCAAGGTAATTTTGTCAGAAGCTAGGTTTGAGTATGTCCTTTAGAACTTTAGCATGTAGTAAATACATACCTAGTATAAATAAGGTTAATTTAATCTAATCAAAGCCGTATTCTATTTTTGACTATAACCCTTGAATCACTTAGTAAAATATTTCATTTCGTAGGGTAGAGAGTTCAATAAAAACATTGTAGGTATGGTAAAGGTATGATGATGATAACTGCGAGAGAGCGTTGCAGTAATTCTCAATCTTTTTTTTGTAGCGGTACATATTTAACGATTGCCAAATTTGGCGGCACACAAAGAAAAAAATAAAAATTATTTACTTACTACAACACACTGCATAAATAGTTTATGACAAAAATTTTAAAAATACGAAATAAACTAATATATACTACAATAATAGCTAAACGATTATTAAGGGATTAATTATTAATTATTATATATTTGCAAAATTTGGCGGCACACTTTTGAAATTAGGCGGCACACAAAAGTGCCGCGGCACAGTGGTTGAGAATCACTGGTCTATTACCTTTGTCGGCTCTGCTACTGAGTCGATTTTGATGAAATAAAACCGTCCTTGATACAGGCATAGGCTTCTTTTGAGCGCGGGAAAATAAATGGTCCAGTGGATAAAGTTGCTGCCAATCGCCGGTAGAGAATAAGGAAGTTGTATATAAATTTCACCTTGCCTACAGGTTTTGGGTTTTTTCGTGGGTTAGAGTAAAGCTTAGCTTCATCATCATCATCATCATTTCAACCTATAGACGTCCACTTCTGGACATAGGTCTTTTGTAAGGAGTTCCAATGGCCACGGTCTTGGGTCGCTTGTATCCAGGGGCTCCCTGCGACTCGTTTGATATCGTCTGTCCACCTTGTTGGGGGTCGACAACGCTACGTTTAAGCTTAGCTTATTCATTGTTTATTAAAAATAATTTTTATTCATATCAACCTTTAAAAGGTGCTTTCGATGTGTACTTTAATTTTGTTACATTTCAATGAGATGATCTCGATAACGACATTCGTTAGCTTATAAGCTATATAAGTAAGTTGTATAAATACAACCACATTCGTGCATTTGATAACTTATTGTTTCACGGTGTTCCCAAAATTTATCGCCTGCTTCTATACAATATCACGACGTGTGAACTATTTTTGAGGTGACAATGATTTAGTAGACGTCACGGCAAATGGTATAACGTTCACTTGTGCCGTCATATATAAAATCTACCTTTTACTTTGTTTCACATCTACCTTTTCTTCGAGGTTTGACTTTCGGGCAATGTTAAAAGACATGTTTCAAATTCAAATAATCTTTATTCAAATAGTCCTTTAAAAGGCGCTTTTGACGCGTCAATAATTTACATAGTAGTGATTTGATGGTGATAACTACAATCGTAAACTTAAAACTAAAGCGGGTTGAGGGTTCCAAACGCGCCCCGGTCTAAGAAGAAGCCCACAACAAACTTAGCCAGGTAAATTTTCTTTTTGTTATCACCATCTCACATGCCACTTAAAATTATATTAAGAGCTATCTTATTAGAGCAATATTTCACACACCCATGCTTGTTTATCATTTACGTAATCCTTTACACTATAGTAGGACTTCTCTACAAGCTTACGTTTTATATAAACTAAATATGTAACTTTGGGATAATCCATTATATGAATAGCTATTCGTATTATGTTTTGTATGTATCTAGATACAAACATTTAAGCCTAATAAACAAAACTATCGCAGCGTGAGACGAAACTAATCCGTACATAATACGTACATTAGCTATAAGTTGTTTGATATATTTTATTTCCCTCTTATGGTCTGACGCAACAAGTTCCCTTACATTCCGCGATATGGGCGAGATAAGTTTGCTCAGTCGGGAGTTGAACCCGCGCTACCGGTTCCAGGCCGGTAATCATAGATAGGTTTTATAGATTGATGATGCCTATGCAATCAGTATTGTGAGCTTAATAGGCAAAATAGAGACAGCAAATAAAATACTTTAAGGTAATTCATTTGAAGATCTAGGAATTAATATGATTCCCTGATCTTATGATTATCACAATCATTAAAATTACTGCCCGCCATTGCACAAGTCTCTCCTTACTGTCTTGGAGGATCCAGCTGTCCTGAACTTCCGTTCAGACCGACCGACCTAACGAAAATAGAAACCTATAACTCTAGGATGACAGATAATTCAATTCAAAATTTTTATCGGTTCGCTTCTCGGTTTTACTTCTAAGTCATTCATACGGTTTGTTTAAATCTTGCAGCATTATGAGATTATGGTACCCGTAAAGCTTCCTCATAATGTCGCGCGTTTCAAACGCGCCACAAACGCGCGTTCAAAGCCAAACCCCTTGCTACTAGCAAACTACTTTAGGAAACCGTGATTCTAACTTTCAGCACGCTGAGATACTTTCTGGTTTTATTTTGGTATAAGATCATATTGTGTCATTATATTCTATATACTGCGTTGGTGATGAGTATTTGTTGACGTAACAAAACTTAACAATCACATCAACAATACAATCTATAAGGAGTTGTAATCATCTCTTGACCTCGGAGAGCATGATAAGTGATCATTGCCGATTATCAATATTTGCATTATGAGCATTGATTAATCCAGAAATGTCAACCAATCAATATTTGCATTATGGTGTGTGGTGTGACTATTTGATTAATTCAGTAATGTTAGCCATTTTCGTTAATGATCTTACGCATTGACGCGCGTTTAATAAAACGAAGAGATTTCATTTTATCGACATAGCGCTCTGTTTTTTGGTAGCGTTCAATTTCATATTAGTCTGAAAGAACTCCGCAAAATACCTGTTTCAAGAACTTTTGCAATAAATTGATTTTTGTCAACTCTTCGGGATTTAAGTTTGTCAGGTCGCAGCGTATTGGAAACTCCGCCAAGTTATCCATAGGGAATGTGCCAACATTGAATGGATATTATCTGGGGTAATATTATTGGCATGATACTTAGATCAATACTAACCAGTATTCATATTGTTTATATGTGACTCATATTATAAGCGTTTATAAAACAAATTAAATACGTACGTAAGTTATTTACTATTTTGAAAGGAGTAGTAGATTAGTCTGGTGGGAGGCTTCGGCCGTGGCTAGTTACCACCCTACCGATGTGGTCGTAGCTAATCATATGTAAGATAAAGTAAATATTCGTTAAGTCGAAACCTCTTCTGTCTATTAACATATTTAAGCCAAATTAATTAAGCATAAGAAAAGCCTTCATCTATTGCTTAAATTATTAAGTAAAAAAAAACTCTATTTTTTAACGGTTATATTGAGCTGTTGAGAAGCGGTGATAGCCTAGTGGTTAGGACGTCAGCCTCCTATTCAGAGGTCGGCGGTTCGAATCCGGGCACCTCTAACTTTTCGGAGTTATGTGCGTTAAAAAAAAATATCACTTGCTTCAACGGTGAAAGAAAACATCGTGAGGAAACCTGCACGCCTGAGAGTTCTCCATAATGTTCTCAACGGTGTGTGAAGTCTGCCAATCCGCACATGGTGGACTATGGCCAAACCCGTGCTTTGTAGTGAGCCGCTAATGGGTTGACATGATGATTGAGCTGTCAAGTTGTACCCAAACTACTAAATCTTGACAACGTTCAAGATCAACGGACAAAATTCTAATCACTATAAATCCACTTCAGCACCCATCTATCTCATTGCCCGGATAATGATAATGACACTGTTAAATTAAGCGGTCAACTTATCAAGTGTCGTCGCTATACCTACTTGATATATCACCGTAGATTTTACGACGTCTTAAAACGTTTATTGACCGGCGTTCGACGTTTTAATTAAGCTAAACGGCAGTTCATAGCTACAACTCTTCGGATTATTTTAGTAAAATTTTCATAGCTTTTTTTGATGCGAAACGGCCAATGCATGTGGTCAGAGTGACTGATTGAAATAACTCATCAATATAGATATCAACACAATAAGTCTCTTCTCAGCATGATAGTCCATTACGCTGGCCGATTGGTAGACTTCACACGCCTCCGAAAATTTTACGGAGAACTTTCAGGCATGCAAGTTTGCTCACGATGCTTTTGCTTCACCGTTAAGCAAGTGATATTTAATTTTATATTGCCTAAATTAAACAGCATAAAACTCGGGAATGACATAGGTGCGTGCCGGAGATGGGAGGTTGAAATCCTAAACTCTAGGTTGTTTTAGATATATATTCATTTTCAAACGATCTCACATCGATAGACATAGATATTTTTCCTGCATTATTTTTGCATACTTAATTGTTGAACACATTTAAATTTAAAAAATCTGGTTGATATAAATAACATTTCAACCTTGTCTTATGTTTTATATTGTCTTCTTTGTTAAGACATTTATAACCGATTGTTATATGAATTCATGAATAAAAGTCCTTGCTCTTGAATAAAACGCAAGTCGAGCTATCGAATTTCCTTGTCCTAGCAACTATTATATATGCAAACATAAGTTTGTATGATACGCTGTAACTACTCGTATATATAACAAATCATCATGAAATATTGCCCATAATTAGCCTGAATCCTAAAGTTGGGCATAGAATACTTATTAATCTCGCTAAACAATTTTGGAAAACTGTTAATATTTAAAACGTCAAAATATTTGCATGTAAGGAGGTATAGATGTTTGTTAATCTTACTTTGGAATTTTAATAGATCGTATCTGAATTAAAATTTCCCGGAAAAATGTGTGGTTCCAGCGGGATTTGCGAAGCGAGCAATACGTGGTTTCTTATAAAGCAAGGTCATTCACGCCGTATGAATTACCATACCATTTTCTTTATATATGTTTGACGACCTCCGTGGCGCAGCGCGTACGCTGTTGCATTTTAAAGTTGGAGGTCCTGGGTTTGATTCCCGGCTCGAGTCTGGTCTGGTGGGAGGCTTCGGACGTGGCTAGTTACCACCCTACCGACAAAGACGTGTCGCCAAGCGATTTTGCGTTCCGGCACGATGTCGCGTAGAAACCAATTAGGAGTGTGGGTTAACCATACCCCTAACAGGTTAGCCCGCTACAATCTTAGACTGCATCATCACTTACCATCAGGTGAGATTGGCGCCAAGGGCTAACTTGTAGTGGATAAAAAAAACTACGCTGACGAACACAATGCAAGCCTTATTCCACGGAAACTGAGGCCTACTAGTGATCAAGAGCAAGCAAGCGTGACGACACGTGAGATTATGACAAATCCTCTAACGGGTAATATATGCCGGGTGCATACAGTGGAAAATGTCTAATTGTATTTTAATTACAATTACTCGGGTCGTTCACCTTCAGGTTGAGAGTTCAGTAGCCTTTGTGTAATTTTTCGCTTTATCTACGTCACAATCCTTCGATAAATATGTATGTATGTACGCGTATAATGTACTCGATGTCGCTGGCGTTCATTGGGTTTTAGGGAAATCGATAGTTTATAATGATCGGTAAATATTTTATTGTCAACAAGTTATCACCATCACTTAACGAATAGAAATAATAAAAATAAACTATTCATAGATGCATGTAATGGGTTTATGTGAATTAAGCTATTTTTGATTTAATTTGGATTTGATCATTTTATTAGGAATAGCACTTAGGAATGATTCCTTTTGTCTTATACATCGATATAAATTTAAACACAAATTTAAGGTGTTGGAATTTATGTTTTATATTCAAAATCCTCGCTGAGATAGCTTAGTCTAACTTTTCGGAGTTACTTGAGTTATTAAACAATTAAAATATCACTTGCTTCAACGGTGACGGAAAACATCGCGAGGTAACCTGCATGCCTCCGAGTTCTCCATAATGTTTTCAAAGGCGTGTGAAGTCTGCCAATCCGCACACGGCCATCGTGGCTGACTATGGCCAAACCCTTCTCATATTGAGAGGAGACCCGTGCTCTGTAGTGAGCCGGCGATGGGTTGATCATGATGATGATGATGATGATGATTCTAGATCTCCTCTATTTGAGGGTTCAGGTTGCAAATAAGCATAAAGACTCATTTTCGCATTTATAATAATGTCTTTCCACGTGCAACCTGTAACCATTTAGAATAATAACGTAAAGCCAGAGAAAGCCTACAAAGACGTTTAATTTCGAGCATAACTTGGATGAGGAAGGCTTATGTAAGTACTTTGCTCTAAATTCCTCGAATATATTCCGGGAACTAAATTATTACCTACGCTAAAACTTCAAACCGAAAGGAGACTCCTCTGAGCGTAATCAAGATATTATAAGCTCATTTCAAAGGCGCGCTGCAAAAGGATTAAGTTTCTTATGAATACCTACGAATTATATTATAACCTATGGCTATGTTATTAACATCCTAAATAAGTTAATTAATGACAGGGCTGAATTCGTCTTTATATATATAATATATAATGATGTTAGTTTATAAGTAGCAATTATTTAACTTTTAAGCAAGTGTTACGTTTGTAGATAAGCGTGTACGTGTAAGTAATTGTAGATGGCTCAGGTGTACGGAAAAACTCAAGCTACGAGTTTGTGATTACACCTAACTATTATTACATTATGTCAATGTTTTTTCTTAAATAAATAAATAAAATATGAACATGTATTTCAAAACTCAACACTTCATTGTATAAGTTCATATGTTAAAGTGCAGTATTATTTTAGAAAATGTGCTAATGTATGTTTGGGAAGGCCTTTAAAATACTGGATTTATTAGTTTAGGGGTTATGTTCCAAAGACTCGTTAGTTCCGAGTTTCAGTTAAGATTTCTATATTTATACAGGTATATAAGAATACGCGAGGCTGCACAGTTACTTTATCTTGCTGAAATATTCTTATTATCTGTAAAATAAAAACTATTTTCGGAATAATTTACCCACATATACAAATATATCGTATGGACGATAATAAAAGCTACATAAATTCACTTAACTTATAATAGCCCTTTGATTAATTTTAAAAGTAACCACACTTTCTTTATATCCAAAACCGCTATTTCCGCGATCTTTTCTTCATTTTTTCTCGCCCTACATCAAATCGTCATGACCACATCTTGACATACATTATTAATAATCAAGATTATGACTTATTTAATGTATGTTGAAATGATTGATGTCAGTCATCTAGTGCTAATATTCTTTTATTTTTTGACGACCTCCGTGGCGCAGCGCGAGTGCTGTTGCATTTGAAAGTTGGAGGACCTGGGTTCGATTCCTGGCTCGAGTTCATTTTATTGCATAATATCTCATATAGATGATATAGCTCAAAATAGCACATAACTTTGATAAATATTTGCGCAACCTGACGTATATTCGTATATCCGAACTGTGGGATATACCTACCGAATATTCCATGATATAATCCCAATCATCATGATCAACCCATTGCCGGCTCACAACAGAGCACGGGTCTCCTCACAATATGAGAAGGGCCATGCGGATTCGCAGACTTCACACGCCTTTTCTCGTAGGCGTGTGAAGTCTGCGAATGACTGAGAACATTATGGAGAACTTTCAGGCGTGCAGGTCCTCACGACATTTTCCTTCACCGTTGAAGCAAGTGATATTTTAATTGTTTAAAAACGCACGTAACTCCGAAAAGTTAGAGGTGCGCGCCCGGATTCGAACCGTTGACCTCTGATTAGGAGGCTGACGCCCTAACCACTAGGCTATCACAGCTTATAAACCCAATACTACCTGACAATTTTTAGGTCTCACTAGACCAACGAGGCAGTTAAGGACTTGTTGCAACTTGTTTTAATATATACTCGTATTCATCGTCGTTTTCTCGAATAGGCCGCGGTTCTTGCAACAGACATGTGCTTTTAGTAACAGGCGCCCACCGGAGCGGACCGTTACGACTCGTGTATCAAAAACGCATCAGCAAGCACCAACCAACAATCCGTGCTGACGTCATCCGCGAGCGTTTTTTTTTTGTACATCGCTTACATTATTACCACCCCATCAAAGACGTGTCGCCAAGCGATTCAGTGTTCCGGCACGATGTTGCGTAGAAACCAATTAGGGGCGTGGGTTTACCATATTCTTACAAGTCCCTCATAGCTTTAGTTTTAAGTTTACGAATGTAGTTATCACCATCAAATCAACTAGTATGTAAATTATTGACGCGTCAAAAGTGCCTTTTAAAGGACTATTTGAATAAAGATTATTTGAATTTAAATAGTTAGCCCGCTACTCTGATCCTAGATAGCATCATCACTTACCACATTGTGAGATAGCCGTCAAGGGCTAACTTTTAAGCCATGAACATCTGCAGCATCTGACGTGTTGCCGGCTAAAGCCATCCTAATCGGTTTCCACTCAGCATCATATCGGCTGACCAGTAGTAATGCTAAAATAATACTAAATACTTTCAATAATATTACAAATTTCATTTTTTTTTCATTTATTTAGGTTTACCAACAGCTTAAAAAAATTTAATAGGACTAAAAAATCTACATATTAAGGTATTAAAGCTATATGCTAAAGGTGTATTACATTAATGGCGGAAAAATAATTAATTAATAGTGAGGATTAAACTTACTAATTGCAAAGTTGAGCGGCCATAACAAAGTGAGCAATAAACTCTAACTAAAACAAAAATAAATAAAAACTAATGTATAATTTACTTAAAGCCGGGCTGACCTTCGAAATTCAGTCAGATTTTTGCAAAACCTGACTGGAACCAGATCTGGTTCATGTTTATTAAAAAGTCGATTAATTCTTGGGACTGGCGAGTTAGCACACATTACTAAGTTTATAGACTAGTAAGTTTGATTCAAAAAAGGTGTGCTGTTTGTGACGAATTAGTGTCTATTAAAATATGTGTTTCTATTTAATATAAGTAAGTATTATAATTAGTGCTAGAGTATTAAAAAATAATAAGAACATCCCAGTGAAACAATACGTGAGTCCACTTTGAAGTAATAAGAGCGGTTTGCGGTGTTCAAATGACTTTAATTAATCGCGTAACGGTGGCTGAGGGCACTTCAATGTTCGAGTTAACCAACTGGACATCGGTTACAATTTTTTTATACACCACAAATTAGCCCTTGACGGCATCTCACCTGATGGTAAGTGATGATGCGGTCTAAGATGGTAGCGGGCTAACCTGTTATGGTAAACCCACACTCCTAATTGGTTTCTACACGACATCGTGCCGGAACGCTTAATCGCTTGGCGACACGTCTTTGTTGGACCAGACACTAGTCGAGAATCGAACCCAGGACCTCCAACTTTATAATGCGACAGCGCGCGCACTGCGCCACGGAGTTCGTCGCATTCAATTTATATATGCCTCACTAGCAATAGCCTGTGACTGCGTTTGCCCGGATTTGTTAGCGCGAAATAAAATCTAGTCAATGGCACTTTATGGTATGCTTAAACTATTCAAAAATAAAGTCGATTCGATTAAAACGATTAATAAAATTATCATATACAAATGTCAAATGAACCATCTAAATTTAAAACAATTACGAAATAAACGCGACCGAAGTCACAAGAAATGGCGATTAATATATATATTTTTTTAAATTGATCATATAGTTCGACAGTTTAAGAATGGACAAATACTTGTAGTAGGTAATCGAAATGAGGATGTAACTTCAAACTATTTTTATTTGCTAATAACGAATAGGAATCCTTGAAAACTTGTATGATTATGTAAACCTGCAATAGATACTTTCATTGCTGACACAAGATCGATCTTAAATACTTTTAATCATAATCATAATCATTTATTTGCAGGAATGTTAGTAAATAATTAGATGGTGTATACAATTTTGTCAATAAGTCGACCATAACATTCAACTAAACAAATAGATAAATAAATTTAAGTGTTACACATAATCAATATTTTATTATAGTACCTATGGAGACAGAGCAATTCGCACCCAAGCTTTTTTATCGTTTATATAAACTTAAATATCGTAATATGATTTTTCTATAAGCTTTCGTTTTATAAAAACTTTGAACTTAATAAATTACCTATTGATATCTAGGAGATGTCTATCACATCTCCTAGATATCAATAAGTAATTTATTATAAAATAACATACAATTTCCTTTGAATGAGTTACTAATCACTAATATCCTTTGAATGAATTACTAATCACTAATATCCTTTGAATGAGTTAATAATCACTAACCAGCTGAGGGACTCTAAGTGCAAATTTCACACAATTGCAAGACTAGCTTCTGAAGCCGGTGGAAACAATTAATCCGCACGAGGTTGCAAGGACACCAGGACCACGATCTTCAGTAATGAAGGAACGACTGGAGAGAGAGAGAGAGAGAGTTACTAATTTTGTGCAGCCTTCTTAACGGTGCTACAATTAAGTACGTGCTAATTTATTATAACATAATGTTTTTGATCGCTGTTTTGATATCGCAGGGCGTGTTGGAGACAGCGGAAGTGCGGTGATGCGCCGGGAGCGCCCGCGTTCGACACATGCATGCCGCCCGCGCACCCGGTGAGTGCACTCCTTTACTTATTTTTTTCTATAAATATGGCGCAATCAGAGAGTAGCGCCATCTAGTTTTAGAATCATGTACAACAGATAAGAGTCTGAGAGTGAGAGAAGAGAGTGGGATCGCCCCCTCTCTTTACGCAACACTAAGTGGGGTATGCAGGTACTTAAAGACGTACTGGCGTACGGACGTCATCTAACTACCTTATACCTACTCTAATGTCATTGATAAAAGTCTCATCTTTATTCATTTATTTTATTTATTTATTGGGAACAAAATACATAAAAATACAGTATATAAAATATAAACTTGTTAACTGAATTAGTAAAAACTGAGTTGCAGTTAACAGGCCCTCATTTCCGAGACACATTATTTTATACAAAACAAAAGTTACAACAACGGTTAGTGCTGTTTATGTTATAATATATTTAATCAGAATTTATTTTATACTATGATTTAATTGGTATTCTGATAAATGTGGAACCTGCGTTATTATAATAACTTATTTGTTTCGTGCAGATCTACATTCATTTTACGTCCAAAGATTTGCTGGTAGAAAATGCATTTTCCGCCAGATTCTATCGTACACCACACAAAATAATACGAATTCAATAAGAAAAAGTAATCATAAGAATATCGAATATCTAATTATTGTTACCATAAAGCTTTCAATACACAGGAGCACCTGTCTTTAACCTCACAGAATAATATAGTAGATAAACGCCGTACAAATGGCCCTTGGGTCGTAAAGTTCCGATATTACGACTCTTGCGCCGGCATAAACTTGTCTCGAGCTATTAAAATAAACTTTCTCCCATTCCCATACTTGTATTAACAAATGCACTTTTTACAGCTTATTTATTAACTGATTTATAACGAACTCCGTAAACGGCGTGCTGATAAGGAAACGAGAGCCAGTCTGTAACGAACCTTTTCACGCTTGCCGATACGATGTCGTTACGTTACTGAGTAAAATGAGATGAAACTTTCGTATTTTATAGGCATATATATGGTTTTCGCGATACTATTTCAACGATACGTGAAGGGTATAAAAATATCGTGATATTTTTCAATTGGATTTCTATTTAATTTTACATCAATACGAGGAGTATCTATATTTAAATTTATTCATATATTTAGATACAAAAAAGAACGACAAAAATATTGTCTGATATATCAACGCATAAGTCAAACCATCGAATGTGATCAGGCTAAATTTCGGCATACCTACAGATACCTTATTATATCGCAGGCGTCCATTTTTAAAAATTCGTCCCCTAAGGTTGCCAAATAGTTTTTTTTTAGAAATAAAATATGAACTTAAACAAAGCCACTTTTAACAATTATTTTGGTAAACAAAAAATTAAATACAGATACCTTATTATATCGCAGGCGTCCATTTGAACAGGGTTTTTTAAAATTCGTCTCCTAAGGTTGCAAAATAGTTTTTTTTTAGAAACGAAATATCAACTTAAAGAGTACAAAGTCGCTTTTAACAACTATTTTGGTAAACAAAAAATTAAATAACAATTTATTCAGTGAAAAACCACTATTAACAACTATTATGGTTATAAATGCGAAATTGATTGTAAGAGGCGCGTCTGCTCTATTCAGGTGTGTTTTTTCCGGTATAATCTAATAATAATTAATAGTGCTTTATGTCACTCTTCTGCTCTTTAACTGAACCTTGCCACGTCACGGCAATCCGTTGCTCTTTTGCTGCGTGATCGATGGACAAACCAACAGAATTTGTGTTCGTGTTATCAAAAAAGAAGCTAACAAAAAATTAAAAAATTGCTCTATCTGAGAACATAGTTTTAAGTAGTAAAGTGCGATGGATTAAGGGTAACTCGGTCATATTAGATTATTACGAATGCGTAAAGGAACCTTTTTAATACGACATTTTTTACTTTTGAAACTATTACTTATATTAAACTTTGTCATAATTTGCAGTCAATTGGAATTACAATCACAACATGTAACTAAGTTAAGATTTAATTATAAGGATTGTAATTTGTTATGATTGCCAAAACTGTATATAAAACGAAAATTGTAGATAGTCTAAAACAAAAAAAAAATCGTAAGAAGTGAATACATACATCATTAAGATATCAGGATTACGTCTCACATCAATGTCGAATCGGATATAGTGGGACCGTTTTAACTGTGCAGTTGGAAAATTGCTTTTTCCGCATACGTACAGGATCGCCATATTAGTCCAAATACAAGATTAAAATGGTCCGATCGACCTGAGACACGGAGGCTGGATTTTACTTCTATTCTGTTATCTGGCTATGTTTAGCTACATATAGTTACATGAGGGTAAGGATGCTTTTCCACCAGAGATGTCACACCGAAGGTGTGAAATCTACGCTACGACAATATGTAATAGTTTCCATCAATACTAAACTATGTAGCTGTGCGAGGAAAATGCGCCGCTATGAGTTATTCTTGACACATTCATCATCATCATGATCAACCCATTACAGAGCACGGGTCTCCTCTCAATATGAGAAGGGTTTGGCCATAGTCCACCACGCTGGCTATGTGCGCATTCGCAGACTTCACACGCCTTTGAAACATTATGGAGACTCTCAGGCGTGCAGGTTTCCTCACGATGTTTTCCTTCACCGTTGAAGCAAGTGATATTTTAATTTTTAAAAACGCATTACTCCGAAAAGTTAGAGGTGCGTGCCCGCGTTCGAACCCCCGGCCTCTGATTAGGAGGTGGACGCCCTAACCACTAGGCAATCACAGCTTCTGCTTCAATAATAGATCGTTTAAAATTATTTCACTCCGTTTGCCATTATATTACGTGATGTGAGCTCATTTCTCAGACGCTTTAGATGTCAAAACGTAATCCTTCGTGATATGAGAAAACACGTAGGTATATTTTCATAAAGAGATTCTACAGCATTTCGCTAGCTTAGCCATTATAAGCTCTCATGTAATATGTTTGCGTTAGAAAGCATTTACGTGCTTCAGTGTATCGATTATCACATTGTTACCTACTGTTTTGACGAAGTTTGTTACAGGATGAGATTTTTTTTAAAAAAATGAATGTAATTAAAACTACAAGAATAAACACTTTATTTATGAATTAATAAAAATATTAAAAATACAAGTTGTCAAGGGCTTGTGAAGTCTGCCAATGCGCACATGGCCAGCGTGGTGAACAATGGCCAAACCCTTCTCATACTGAGAGGAGACCCGTGCTCTGTAGTGAGCCGGCAATGGGTTGATTATGACGATTACTAAAGCATGTATTAGTTACTTACTAATACATGCTTTAGTAATCATCATGATTAATCTAACTAACCATGATAATTCTAACCATGAACCTAAATCAAACAACTACTTATAATTGGGGATACGCGTGAAATTCTGCACTTTTCCGATCGCGTTTAAGTTAACTTTAATTTGTATGGAAACGAAAGAGCGCCATTTATATCGTTAAAAATATGATATATTATGTACTTAAATAAATTGCATGATAAAATAAGTTGATATAAATATCAATAATGAAATGCTTAAATTTCTCATGTGACTTTTATTTGACTTTCCGGTAACTTCACTTAGTTCGTAAGAAGCGTAGCTGTCATCTCAAACAACCATTATCGGCCTACTGAGCACTCAATCGTTCAGATAAATTGCTTTATTCTAAAAATGGACTCGATATTTTATACCTTTCCATTTATTCCCGTCTCCGATCGGGCTTAGCGAGTTAGCTGACGTTGACAGATGTCAAATGCAGCCATCTTTAAAACCAGTTTAAATTGCGGGGAATCGGAAAGTTGAAATAATTTAAGTTAAAAATCAACTTTAAGTTTTAAAGTGTCGTCCACTATTCCTATTTAAATATAAAATGCAAAAAGATTTGTATATGGTATGGCTGGAATATTAACGTTTATTTTTCCAAATTTATTTAATATAACAATATTTTATGTAAGATACGAAATAAAAGTAAAACAAAAAGATTTTGTTTTTCATAAACTGTATACCTACGGAAACTCTCCTATGGCACTCTCAAGTTCCTCTAAAAACGCCTAACTTTTCTTGTTGATTTTTTACACCTTGTGTCCGAAAAAACCCAAATATCTTACGAAACCCAATTTTTTCCAAAATAAAATTTAGCCTATGTTACTCTTTGATAATGTAGCTTTCGAATGGTGAAAGAATTTTTAAAAACGGTCCAGTAGTTTTTGAGCCTATTCATTACAACCAAACAAACAATTTTTTTCTCTTTGTAATATTAGTGTAGAAAAATAACGATCAGTTGTAAGACGACAGTTAGTAGGTATAGCTTCTACTCTATACTCACTCGTAACGTCTCTATTTGGGGCGTAAATTGTAGGCCTTTGTTATTGCAACGCGGTCTGGATGATTGCATTGCAATTCCCATTTCAAATTAAAGAGCACTGCAAACGGTGCATTTATCATTCGCAGCGTCCGCAGTGATTAACGTAAATTTTTAGAGTTCCGTACTCTAACAAACCACAGGTTTTGACCACAAGCGATCCGAAACATCCGCTGTGCACATCTGGCCACATACATCGCTTTTAGAAATCTCGATGAGGTGAAGCTGTGATAGCCTAGTGGTTAGGCCGTCCGCCTCCTCATCAGAGGTCGGTGGTTCACCTCTTAACTTTTCGAGTGTTGTGTGTATGAGTTCGAGTTACGTGCGTTTTTAAGCCATTAAAATATCACTTGCTTCAACGGTGAAAGGAAATCATCGTGAGGAAACCTGCACGCCTGAGAGTTCTCCGTAATGTTCTCAAATGCGTGTGAAGTCTGCCAATGCACATAGCCAGCGTGGTGGACTATGGCCAAACCCTTCTCATATTGAGAGGAGACTCGTGCTCTGTAGTGAGCAATGGGTTGATCATGATGATGAGGTTAATTTCCATCATAATGACGACTTGAAGACAATATGTACATCATGTTAATATCTTACTTTTCTATTACGAGAACTACGTCTTAGAATTCAGCAATAGCTTATTGCTGAATATTGGTTTCAGTTTTTTGGCTGTTTAGGTAAAGCCCAGCCACTACATAAGAGTATATTATATACAAAAATGGATTAAACTCATAGTTAGATCTAACGTATTTAAACTCATATAGATTCGGTGCAGCTAAATATCCCAATTGTGTTTAGTCTTACGATGAGATATGGAGCACTTGGGGAAATAGCACAAATGTACAATTATTTATTTATTTATTAATATAAAAAGAAAATATAATTAATATTACAATAACGGCACCGCAAAAACTTAACAGGTTTGTCCTCGGTGGATCCATATGTGTAGTCCATAACTTAACGGCTTTAAACTAAAGGAAATGTAAGCATATTAGGCATGAATAGAACACTTTGATTGAGTTAGACGGTCGTCACAAATGAGTCAACCATCCAACTCAGTTAAAAAATATTCTTTTAATTTGTGTAGGTAGTTCGTTCATGAATCGAGGAACCTAATACAAAAGTTTATACTCTTTATTGTAATCTTGGAATCTTCTAATTTTTAATCTCTTATATTCTCAACTAATTAAGTTGAAAATTGTTCATTTTGTATATTTTGATACAGGACCAACATCGCGTCACTCCGGACTTGCTCTTGACGAATTTTTTGTTACCGTGCTTCCAGGTCAGAGACTGCAAACATTTGCGTTTTTACTCTCAAATGTTTATATAGAGAAAGCGTTTTTTCCTTCTTTTTTTTTGCACTTTTATTTTCTCTGTGTGCGGAATCTTTTAAAAGCGTTTGCTCATGCTTGTAACTCTGTGCCACAAATGTTCTTTTTAAAAATTCAGAGCACTTTTAAAGTGGGATGCGCTGTTCAAGTAGGTTATTTTATTGCGTCACGGTTTCGTTTATATTGCTCAAATTCATGGAGTTCTATTAAGACATTTTTGCTTGTTATTTTGCTACATGTGTTTTGAAATTATAAAGTACATTTTACTCATTTAATCTACGGTCTCGTTCCTGTATATACATATTTATTTATTTAAGAATAATATTTACTGTAATGTGATGTAATCAAGCCTCCGATATTAGGTACTTACACGTTAAACGCTAATCTTGTAGTATGATACTTATAAGCTAAATAACTACTAGTTATAAACTAACAAGAAATCCATTTAGTTTTGTAGTTTTCTCTTAAGCAAAGCATTCTTCTATTGAATAATTTAAAAAAGATCTATCCAAGAACCTCGGAATGTGGACCACATTTGATGAGACAAAGAACACAATAACGCTATCAAAAAAAAAACGTACCAATATAATTCAGTCTTTTTTTTTCTTTATTAAAATTATTTTACCGTCGTCTCGTTTCACTTAAGAATAAAATATTTTTCATACAATATAATATGCACTACCATTTCTCAGAAGTGGGATTATCTCCCGAGCAATTATTCTCAGTGCACTAAAATTATAAAATCGTTTACGTCCATTAGTGTTATAAACTTCTGCGGTAACGGTTTTAATGCGATTTATGGGGCTTAGTTAGATCCCAACTAATTATTAACTGACTGGTTATTTGCAGTGTTGGACTCCGGATGCCTTTATGAAGATTTATCTGACCCATGCTTACATTCTTTCATTAACTTTGCTGATTGCTACTCCGATTATGCTTAAACAATTATTTCTACTAATACATAGGCAAGTATTAGCTTAAAATATTTTTGAATCAAATGGATTTTTAATCAACAGAGTTAATGGAAAAAAATTGGTCTAATTCTAAGAATGCCGGGCTCATTATTTGCATTATTTCACCTTTGCGCTAATATTATATTGCGGTATTTATGAAAATATTAATTAATATTGAATGAAACCGAGAAGACCTCAGACTCGATTCCTTCCCATAGAGAAACACCCAGCGTAGCCCTCTCCATAGCTAGATTAGCTACTTTGACTTTGAACATCTCTGCTCCGTATGTCATGACCGGTAAGACACAAGCCATATATTACCGTGCCAAGCTTTGAAGATTTTTGTAATTACGCATTGGGGTATCGGCAAGTTGAAGACTTGCTAATATTAAAGAAGATGTTGACTTCACAAGCCTTTCGCGCTTGTGAAGTCAACATCTCCGGTGTCGGGTCGAAACGTGCGTAGAGGTTCTAGTGGAGGATTTTGTGTGGTGTTATACTATACTAATCTCCCGGTTGTCGGCGGAATATAGCAAATTATACTTTTTGTTTATTGTTTTTTTAAGCATATTTAAATTAAAGTTCGTTGTACCCTACAAAGCTTATTTCGCTGGAAACCTTTACAATGCATCGTTGTCCAAGTTTATTATAATAACTAGCTGACGCCCGCGACTTCTTCTGCGTTGAGTTAGTGTGTTTGTTTGTCTTTCAATCACGAAGCAATAGATTACTAACCCGATTTACTTGAAATAATTTCAGGATAAACATTAAAGTATCTCCTTTCTAAAAAAAAAGAATGAGTGAAATCGGATGTTGATTCGTTGGTGGGAGAAGTTGTGGGAGGCGTCCGACGTGATAGCACAGGCGGTGGCATGCGCGTGAGCTGCGCGCGGTACTGGACAGTACTTTGGACATTGCAACATTACTTTATTGTTCTATAATAAAAGACTTTTTCTAAAATAAAAGTACCCTAAGTTACTCCTTATTACATCAGCTACCTGCCAATAAAAGTCCCGTAAAAATCGGTCCTACCATTTCAGAGATTAGCCGGAACAAACAGACAGACAGACAGACAAAAATTGTAAAAAATGTTATTTTGGTGTATTCACCGTATACATATTCATATGCATGTAGTAAAAAACGGTTATTTCAATATTACAAACGGACACTCCAATTTTATTTATTTGTATAGATATGATTCTCTATAAACATAAATACCATAAGCCTAAATCCGGACGATGCTTCCCTCCGTTCCGCCCTATTTACTTTGCAATGGGTCATTGAATGTATCCATTTTTATACATTAACCCATCTACAGTAGTCTTTACGGCACACTAGGTAAAAGGTGGGTCTAAAATAGACATTTTTTATTGAATTTGCTTTACTGATTCCTTTATTGAAGTTAAGAAAATTATCACTTGCTTACTGTGATGTTTAGTCCCGCGGGAATACCAGGATTAGGGATTTCTTAATAAGAGACGTTGGCTTCATTGTAAAACTATATTAACCACCGGACTGACATAACTGACATTACAAACAAAAGATATATAAAATATATAGAACCTACATACGTCACACCCCCACACTTAAACAAAAACATACGTCACACCTACGATGGGAATAGGCATTTATCAGACCCCACAAACGATTTGATGATACTACTAACACTGTCGTTCCGCCATGCGATTCAGCGTTCCGGTACGGTGTCGCCAAGAAATCTCGAATAAGAATGTCTCTCTTTCTTACTTTCTTTCTATCAATATGTTTAAAGTTTTTTTATATAACAAAAGCTTATAAAAAATCCTATAACGAAATTAAGGATAAACGTTAAAAAAGCTTGGGTGTGAATTGCTCTAACTTCATAGCTTATTATAATTTATTATTGACTATGTGAGATGGTGATAAAAAAAACCCCGGCTAAGTTTGCTGTGTACTTAACCCTCTTTGCTTTAGTTTCAAGTTAGCGAGTGTAATTATCACCATCATCTCACAAATTAAAATAATGCAAAATATATTATACATGAACGCTTCATAGATGCCTTCAACTTCAATTCAACTATTCATGTTAACCTAGTAGGTTTACATCATGATCAACCCTTTACCAGTTCACTACAGAGCACGGGTCTCCTCTCAATATGAGAGGGGTTTGGCCATAGTCCACCACGCTGGCCATATGCGGATTGGCAGACTTCACACGCCTTTGAGAACATTATGGAGAACTCTCAGGGGTGCAGGTTTCCTCACGATGTTTTCCTTCACCGTTTAAGCAAGTGATATTTTAATTTAAAAAAAAAAACAAACGCACATAACTCCGAAAAGTTAGAGGATTCGAACCGCCGACCTCTGATTAGGAGGCTGACGCCCTAACCATTAGGCTATCACCGCTTCTACAGGTAGGATTACATGAATAGTTGAATTTGAATTATCTGCCGAACACCTAACAGATAAATCAGCTAACATCTTAGACATATGTCTTACCACGTTTAACTCTTACTCGTAGTTTAAAATAAAAGCGGTACATACGGTAAACCGATTCGGTCATCCGCTATTAGCGCCATTTCTCCGTAACTTCCTCTACACAGTTAGTTATTCCTAATAGAAAAATATTGTAAAGAACATTTCAATGGTTTCCGCGCCATTGTACCAATCGCCAAGTAACTCGTAAACCGGCAATACAAGAACATCTTGCAGTAAATCTTGCTTAGAATTTATAGCCCAGCAATAAGTGTAAGGCTCATTTTATATTATCTTCCTCCGTCTTCAAATATTAATCTCTTTCTATATTATGTTATATTTATCTAAGTGTCAGTTTAGATTGCAAAATGATATCGGTATGTCGTGTGATGTTTCCAAAGATGATATCATTAAGGAATTTACAAAAATGCCGAAAAGTTTTGAAATTATGATCCGAAAATGGGCTTCAAATCATCGACAATCGAAATTTTAATCACCATTCGAGATTTAGCTTCACGTGAGAGATCAAATGTTGCTCATTATTCTTTTTAACATAGGTACTCGTAAGCGACAAAGACGTGTCAAGCGATTGAGCGTTCCGGCACGATGTCGCGTAGAAACCAATTAGGAGTATGGGTCAACCATACCCTTAAAAAGTTAGCCCGCTACCATCTTAGACTACATCTTCACTACCAGGGGAAATTGCTAACTAACTAGCTAACGAATTGTCATCATCATGATCAACCCATTACCGGCTCGCTACAGAGCACGGGTCTCCTCTCAATATGAGAAGGATTTGGCCATAGTCCACCACGTGCGGATTGGTAGACTTCACACGCCTTTGAAAATATAAGGAGAACTCTCAGGCGTGAAACCTGCACGCGATGTTTTCCTTCACCGTTGAAGCAACTGATATTTTTATTGTTTAAAAACGCACATAACTCCGAAGAGTTAGAGGTGCGTACTCCCGCAAAGCCCGGATTCGAACCGCCGACTTCTGTTTAGGAGGCTGACGTCCTAACCACTAGGCTATCACCGCTTCTAATGCTAACTTGTAATGGATACAAAAAAAAATGTTCTTCGACGATCGAGTGTTGCCTGCACAATTGGACCAACGTTGCGTGCTAATAAGTATGGTACTTGCGGCCAATCACAAGAGCTGTTCAAACCTGCGCCTCCTGTGATTGGTCGTCAACGTGAGCTACACAATTGAACAAGATTTGCATTTAGAAATTGCAGAAAATCTAGCCCGTTTATCGATTCATAACCAACCACATTTACGCGGGCGTGTGAATAACTTTATTGCAATAATCTTATCTCACAGTTTTCATTACCCGGCTCGTGTAATTACATCTCGAGTCTGACCATCTTTTAATAGAATTTTGTTTATCACACACAGTAATCTGCATTCCATTACGTTCTCTTTGTGATATTTTTACTCACGTCGGATTTGACTTTATGTTCTAGAGTTACGGTTTGTATTATCCAAAGGTTAATTAATGTGGTGCCTTGACAGATGACTCCCTCTCCCATTAGAGATGGCCTAAACTGATAACACCTGTCATTATATTACACACAACTATTTGCGTGACAGAATTAGAATTGTCAATGTGTCTTATCAGCTAATCATCATGATCAATCCATTGCTGGCCATGTGCGGATTGGCAGACTTCACACTCCACTGAGAACATTACGGAGAATTCTCAGGCATACCGGTTTCCTCACGATCTTTTCCTTCACCGTTGAAGCAAGTGATATTTTAATTTTTAAAAACGCTCATAACTCCGAAAGGTAGGGGTACCTCTGATTGGGAGGCTGACGTCCTAACCACTAGGCTATCACCGCTTCTCAGCTAATACGTAATATAAAAAAACAGTTAAAAATATATTTTTTCCTTCTTCTAAGTAGCTATGGATTATGAATGTTATAAACGCAAAACGATATTCGTTTGTTCTACATCATGATTAACGCATTGCCGGCTCATTACAGAGCACGTGTCTCCTCTCAATATGAGAAGGGCTCGGCCATAGTCCACCACGCTGGCCATGTGCGCATTGGCAGACTTCACATGCCTTTGAGAACATAACCGAGAACTCTCAGGCATACCGGTTTCCTCACGATGTTTTCCTTCACCGTTGAAGCAAGTGATATTTTAATCTCTTTAAAACACACATACCTCCTGGAGGTGCGTGACCGGCATCGAACCCGCGACCTCTGATTAGGAGGCTGACACCCTAACCACTAGGCTATCACAGCTTCACCTCTTCGAGATTTCTAAAATTAATTTAATAATCTAATGAAAAGTTAGAGGTGCGTGCCCGGGATCGAACCCCGGACCTTTGATTAGGAATAACCACTAGGCTTTCATAGCTTCTCTGTTGTTACGAAATAATTAAATTTCGAACAAACTATCCAAGTGCATGTTACACAAAAATGTAATGAACATATTATAATATCTCTTTATTCGAATAGAATTTAAATTTCGAACTGAATGCTTGATTTACGTTAATAGTTTGCTAGTCACGTACGATTAAGGCAGACTGTCCACTAGAACTGCGTATCGTAGCACGGCAGTGTGCGATCTTATCTAAAATCAAAAGGTTAAATGTAGTAGATTTTGACATCCTGGCACAAGTAAAATAATTACTTAAAAGGATGTCCCAACAACGGATAAATGTTATGTAAAACGTATTTTTTGAATAAAATTTTTTCATATTTCATTTTTCATTTTCAGTAGATGAATGCGATTAAGATTCGTGACGTAGCTGGTTAAGTTATGCAGTTTTTAAGGGTAGTATGTCTACCTGTTTGGCGGTAGCACATATTATTTGCAGCTCTTTTTAAAGTGTTTTTCTGTAACTCTTAAACTTTAGATAACTAAAATAAATTACGAATTATTTATAGACATTATTATCCTCACAAACATTTCTTAGACATGACTACTCAAAAATATTACCCTAGATCCGTCTCAACGTTTCATAACGATTAATTTAGCTCAACAATTTCTGCGTTATCTACTCGGACCCAAGAAAGTATTTATTATACTTTCTTAGGTCCGAATCCAGAATAAAAGAATCATAGGATAGTGTAACTATTAATTTACCTATTAAGACATTAATATATAACAAAAGTAACCGTTTAAATATTATAGAAACAGTTTCTTGTTAAATTTTCTAAAGAAAATCTTTTCTTAAGTGCTTATCCGGAATAAAAGTTATGTCAGTATCAAATTCAGAAAGTTCGGAACTGCGCACAGCTCTAATGGAGAGGTGTTCTTAAACAAGAACAAAAGTAAATAGTTAACTCCTTGTGACTCATTATAAATTTGGAGGTCCTGGGTTCGATTTCCAGCTCGTGTATGGTCTGGCGGGAGGCTTCGGCCGTGGCTAGTTACCACACCGACAAAGACGTGTCACCAAGCGATATAGCGTTGCGGCACGATGTCGCGTAAAAACCAATTTTATCATGGGGTTTATCATGCCCCTAACAGGTTAGCCCGCTACCATCCTAGACTAGCCGTCAAGGGTTAACTTTTAGTGTATAAAAAACAACTCTTAATATCAGATTCAAAATTGCGACCGCATCGCGTCAGTGCCAATTTTCGGTAACTTCGGAACGTTCCGTAGCTATAATGGGAAGGCGTCTTTAATCAAGAACGAAGCGAATGAAATATTTCATTCTTATCAGATTCAAATTTCGAACCGCGTCGCGTCAAGTGTGCCGAGGCGAGCGCGCAAATCAGCACGCACTCTCTAATGAGAGTAAAATAGATGCGCAAACGACAAAACGGCTGGCGATTGTTCATGCATGTCTCACTTTCACCCACCGGTCATCTGACGTCGCCTTGTCGCCTCTGTGCCTTTGTTAAGTTCTAGGTGAATCCTCTCCGTTTCTGTCAAGGAACTGTATAATGCCCGTTACGTATTCGTGGCTGACCCAAATTACCACTGACCAATGCATCGATTTTTCGAAGTTTAGCCCTTTTATACGAGGTCACATTCATTTTATGTTACCCTGGTAGATATTTTTTGATGTCGCCCAATTGTTGTATTGAAATTTAGTGAATTCATTGTTTTTTCATTAGTTTTAGTGTTTAGCTTACTGGACTATGGATCACGAGGTCCTGGGTTTGATTCCCGGCCATTACAAAAATTGTTGGGTTAGGTAGGTTATGTATTATTAATTTTGGCTGCTACTAATCCAGATGTCACATTCATTTTATGATACCCAGGTAGATACGCCAAGCGATTTAGCGTTCCGGCGCGATGTCGCGTGGAAACCAATTAGGAGTATGGGTTTACCATACTAAAAGGTTAGCCCGCTACCATCTTAGACCGCATCATCACTTACCATCAAGTGAGATGCCGTTAAGGGCTAACTATGGTGTATAAAAAATAAATAATCTTGCATATGTCAAAGGGTTTTCATAAAAAGGTACCTGGAACTTATGATGACGATGTTCTAAATACATACTTCTATTTCTATTTCTATTTCTAGAATATCTCCAACGCGTGACTGTCAATCCTATCGTTCGAGGAACCTATCAATTCTTAATCCAAGTGGACGTTAATATAGCTTGAATACATCCTGAACGTGAAATATTATTCAAATTGTGCGTAAACCGCGATCATGACTGCCATAAAGATGTTCATTTATTCATTCATGGAGTGTTCGTGAAAAGGGCCCGCAATTAATACTTTTAATTTCACTAAGTGCCAGTCACGTATCTAACCGCCAGTCAAGTCACGAGCGGAAACTGTTCCATAGAATTAATACCTCGTTGGATATTCGCGGGAGACAGTGTTGCGTAACACAAGAAATTTCATTAAAAGTGAATTTGGGGAAAAAAATTACAAGTTTTCACTTTCACTTTTATTTGACTGAGGTGTTAATAACATCCGATCCGATTCAGTAATGTTACTGACTGACACATTTGTCTATCAAGTCACAGATAAATTCACACGTCTTTGAGAAAATCTTAAAGAACTCCCAGCATGCCGGTTGCCTCGCGGTGTTTTCTTTCACATAGCTAATATTTCATCATCATGATCAACCCAATACCGGCTCACTAGAGAACTCTCAGGCGTGCAGGTTTCCTCACGATGTTTTCCTTCACCGTTGAAGCTCCGAACATAACTCCGAAAAGTTAGAGGTGCTAATATTTAAATATAACTAAGTAAAATGCAAATATCTTTGAAATGATACAAGGGATTTTCCTCGATCTCTATCTTATAGTTTAGTAGTTAAGACTTACTATCACTGTTTAAATGTTCATTGTATTTCTTGGATTACCGCTAAGTGATGGCTGCCATTTTCAAAAAAATCTTATAGGATTTTTACTCATAGTGTAACTACGTAATATATTTCTCAGTGGGTTGGTAACCAATTGCAGCCAAGCCATTCCAAAAGTACAGACTCGCACCGGATATCGAATCCTGGACTTTCCCTTTAATGGGCCTAAAACTACTGCGCACACGCTGCCTCACAGAGGTCATTGAAATTATATGGAAAATGTGCTTATAGTATTTGTTGCTATTTTAGAGTTTAAACTATTGTAAGTGAAATTCACGTTTAAATTACACACGGCAATACTCTCGCGAATTATTGACGGAGTATACCGGACTAGTTTCAAACCCGTCCGGGGCTCTTATTCATGAGCTTACCCGCGGAGCACACCGATTTCCTGCTATCATCATCATGATCAAACCCATTGCCGGCTCACTATAGAGCATGTGTCTCCTTTGGCTCACTATAGAGCACGTGTCTCCTCTCAATATGAGATGGGTTTGGCCATAGCCCACCACGCTGGCCATGTGCGGATTGGCAGACTTCACACGCCTTTGATAACATTACGGAGAACTCTCACGATGTTTCGTCACGATGTTTTCCTTCACCGTTGTAGCAAGTGATATTTTAATTGCTTATAAAACGCACGTAATTCCGCAAAGATAGAAGTGCGTGGCCCGGTTCGAACCCCCGACCTTTGATTAGGAGGCAGATGACCTAACCACTGGGCTGTCACAGTACTTCGTACCATTATTGTTACCATTAAAGCCGTATTAAACGTGATCATTCCAATTTTGTTGCCAGCCTCGTTGTCATTTGTTTTCAAAATTTATTAAACGTGATCATTCGAATTTTCTTGTCAGCCTCGTTAAGATAGCAAAATTTAACAAAATTTCACTGTAACGATTAACTAGTAAGTAGTAGGATAAAAATAAATAAAGGATGCTCTCGTACAAAATCTTCGTTCACGGTGCGCAAATGTGAAATTATTATGTAACGCGTGCCATAAAATATTTCAATTTCCCGAAAGAAAATGTGATAGGATGATAGGCGATAGCACAAGTTGCTCCAATCTTTCGCTTCCAACGTATAGTTAGGTACGTATACCTAACTTACGAAAAATGTTTTACTTCGGAAAAATGTTGCTTTTGCCTTTGTAAATATTTGCCACTCGCGACTTCATGGGATAACTTGAAATTGACTAATGTTAATATTAGTGTTTAGTTGCGAAAGTATCTTATATTGGGCATGCCGTGGTGGTTATTATAGTGGTGTTATTTCGTTGGGGGGGGGGAGGAGAGGGGGGGTTACAGTCCCAGATGTTCATAGGCGACGGTAATCACTTAACATCAGATGACCTGCTCTTCTGTCCGCGATGTAATATAACAAATAAAATAGTCTTGCTTGTAGTATACGAACACGTCAATGTATCGCTGGTGATATAACATTACGCAATTGCCGTAGGTCGTGCGACGCGTGGTGTACAAATGGTTGACACACCCGAAATATTTAATGAGTTCACTGTTACATAGCAACATAAATTACTTGCTAATTGTTTGCGTAGCAGCTGTAAATGTTAAAGGGTAGGGTCAGCATCAGTTGTTGCCCAGGTTTCGGACGAGTGCGCGAGCGTCACCGTGACCTTGCCACCAGGCGACCAGGAGTATCGCTGGGTTATTGTGCTCTGGTCGCCACTCTGAAAAAAAAATGTGAATATAATTTATTTCACATAGATAAAAGCATCTACTGCTTTAAAAGTACTACAGTATAAGCATTTATAAACACTACGATTTCAAACATGAATAGTTGTTCCTTGAAATAAAGAAAACCAAGAATTTGTTCAGCTCGGAGGCGAGGTTCGTGGCTAGTTAACATGCTACCGGCAAAGACGTGTCGCCAATTAATATCGCGTTCCGGCACGATATTACGTAGAAACCAATTAGGAGTATTGGTTAACCATACCCCTAACAGGTTAGCCTGCTACCATCTTAGACTGCATCATCTCTTGCCATCACGTGAGATTGACGTCAAGGGCTAACTTATAGTGTATAAAAAAAGACTCACTTTAAAATCTACAGTGATAATAATATTTGCTGAGTTTCTTAAAATGCGATTATCTCTGTAACTACCATATGAATTTTGAAATCTTTTATTGCATTTGATAACCTAATTCTTGGGGAAGGTCACAGGCACTGTGGCAGGTAAGAAACGAGTTTATAATACATGTTTTCAAATATTCCGGTTATCATTACAAACATTAAACAGGTTAGACTGGTAGAAAATGGTTCTGGGCATTAAGTTTCACCTTTTTACGTATTGTATTTACTCTATGCGAAATAAATTAATAAAAAAACAAACAATTATTATGAGGCGAATAATTTAAGCACGAAGAGAAAATAATACTATTGCTTTTAATATTAATTCCAGAAGAATGACGCATTTGTAATCTGGGACTATGTGGCTGTGTGAAAGAAGGACAACATATTAAACTCTCACCGTCCGACCCCCCCGTTATCCCAAAGGTCGCCTAAGCCGAGGTTCGGCCTCGAAAGGAGGCGCCCTTAGGCAGTCGTTCCCAGAGTTTCTTCGAGCCCTAGGGCTCAAAATTTCTTCTGACAGAGCTTCTTTTCAACTTAAATGTAACTACAGTAGGGTTTGTACACCTAATAGACGGTCCAGAACTGAATTTTTTAACAAGTTTGTTTTAGTCACATTTAAGTTGCTCATCAAACTATCTGATAGTTATATCTGTAAGTTTGATTAGCAACTGGCCTGGCTGTGGTGGCGATCAGTGACCGCACTTGTAAACCTACACCATCGGTTCACAAACCGATAGGTAAAGAATATGTACCGTTCTAGATTGATGTCACGTAGGTCAATAAAGTGTATCACACACGTGTATTCACACTGTTATACATTGAATGTGAAAGATAGATGTTTTAGATAGATAGATATATAGATAAAGATATATTTTTTAATATATTTATATCACTGGTAAACGAGCTCGTCCATGATGAAACGCAGCACAAGATAGGCGAACACTGCGTTGCAGACTAACCAGATATTAATGTATTAAGATATAAAAAAAAAAAAAAACCTTTTTGCATCGCATTGATGTTGACTTGTTTTAATTTGTTTTGCTATAAATTACCATTTAAAATTATATGCTACATTCCACATATTGGCCAAACTTGCAGTAATAATCGTCAATCAGTCAAAGACTGCAAAAAGGCATTAAAAGTATGTTAGGTATTTTCTTAAACTAAAATTTATAGCCTAACTTATACCCATTTACTAGCCCATTCACTAACACATATACACGCCGTTTTACTCGCACTTCTAAATTATAAAATATATTTTTTCTACATACTTAATACTATGTAACTTGCTTGCTTATATGTAACCAAGGTAACTTTATTTGTAATAAGAAACGTCATTTGCTAAGAATAAAGAACTAGGCACATAGCTGGTAAGAGAATATTCATATAAATTTTTCTTTAAAATTTTGCTCTTAATTGTGTTTATCCAAATAATTCTTTAAAATTCACTTTTTATGCGTCAATAACAGTGTTGTTGATGGTGTTAGCTACATGCCTAACCTCAAAAATAAAACTATATGGGTAACATATCGACACGGCTTTCTATGTCCATAAGTAAGTTAAAGGCGCTTTTTATTTGAATAATGTGCCGGAGTGAACCTTCTGATCAGAACATAAGCACGACCACATTAGCTTTTTCACTAGCATAATAGTATTAACGTAAACAGTTATAAAGTTCGTGCGTGAACCCTTATTTTCAAGTAGACGTCATGACAACACATATAGTATATATTATCTGAAGAAAGTGTCAAGAGGTCTAAATTTGTCATGGGACACAACAGAAGATATGGAGTAAATAATAGAGACTAGTCCGCACAAAGTGTGATTTATGGTATCGCTACCGAAAGCTATCGATTAATATTCTATGTGCAAGTTACGGTAAGAGTATCGTAAGCCATAGCATAAATAATAATGTGACATAATGTGGGATGGAGTTGTCAGAAAATGATAAATTGTAACGAAAATTCAGAATATTATTTTTCTACGTGCTTTATAAATTCATAGTATCGGCTCATAGTTCGGCCTCAAAGGAGGCGCCCTTCCCTTAGTTCCTTCGAGCCCTAGGGCTCAAAATTTCTTCTGGCAGAGCTTCTTTCCAAAGCTCGCCAAACAGCCCAGTTACGCTGCGGCAACCAATAGGGTTTGTACAGCTAATAGACAGTCCGAAAAAAAGGTGATGAAGAGAGCTAGTATCGCTGTATTTTTACGGTATTAAATCAGATATGGGGGCATCCTTAGACCATTAAGCTGAGACCAGTAAACTCAGATAAAACTCGTGATCCAGTATGTACATCGTGTACAAAATTTCCTTTTATTCCACTGCAAGTTAGCTCTGGTTGTCATCCTCACTTGGTGGTAAGTGATGTAATGAATAGAAGCAGGCGTTACTTTGCGGAAGTCCATGATTTTCGCGCTTTTAAAGTAAAAAGTTTACTTTTCGCGCTTGTGAAGTCAACATCTCCTGAGGATGATCCGGTGTCGGGTCGAAACGTGCGTAGAGATTCTAGTGGAAGATTTTGTGTGGTGTTATATTATACAAATCTCCCGGTTGTCGGCGGAATATAGCAAATTTTACTTGCTGTTTATTGTTTGTAAGTGATGTAATCGATCTAAGATGCTAAGCTATAATGAGTATAATAAGCCCACATACTTTATTGGTTTTTACGCGACATCACGCCGGAACGCCCACCTTAAAGGTACATCCTTATCGGTAAAGTGGTAAAAAGATACGGCGGAAGCCTCCCACTAGATAAGCCCAGATGTATTTCTTCAGAAAAAACTTCAATTTATTTAATTCAAACGAAAATAATTGTTATTAAAAATTATGTCAAAATAGGGTCAAAGTTCACAAAACGACACGGACATTTAATCCGAAAGTAACAGGGCCTTGATTAGAATCCGAACATCAACATTTACAATATTCGAATTGTCAATTGCAGATAACCATAATAGTTACTACTGCGTCACCGGGGGTTTTTGGCGAGCATGAAGCTCTGCCTGAGAGAGGAGCACCTGGGCTCGACGACTTCTGGGGAGCGTCTAAGGGCGTCTCCTGTGAGACTCGGACCTCGACTTAGGGTGACGTTGGGACTTGTTGGGTTTGTTGTCCGGGTGACGTCAGATAACGGGGATCTCGTCTTCGCCGGCGAAGACGCTGTGTTGCGTTTTGTGTAGTGTGACCTACCTGGGAAGCGTTGTCCAACGTCAGTTGGTCGTCAGGGTCGATAAGGACGTTTTTCGGACGTCTTCACATCAACATTATTCAACCTCAGCCTCTTATTGGCCCACAGATGGGCGCTGGTGACCTGGTTTAGATTTAAATATTTTATAAAAAAAGCTGTGATAGCCTAGTGGTTAAGCCGTCAGCCTCCTAATCAGAGGTCGGCGGTTCGAATCTGGGCACGCACCTCTAACTTTTCAGTTATGTGCGTTTTTATAAATATCACTTGCTTCAACGGTGAAGGAAAACATCGTGAGGAAACCTGCACGCCTGAGTGTTCTTCATAATGTTCCAAAGGTGTGTGTGTGAAGTCTGTCAATCCGCACATGGCCAGCGTGGTAGTGAGCCGTTAATAGGTTGATCATGATGATGATGATAGCATTCACCCACCACGAACAATGAATTATTCTGCTCTTCAACAGTTAGGAGTAACCTAGTGCTAACACGCTCTCCGTCGAAGTTCGACAAAGAAACAAAAAGTGTATGAAACTTTCTACGTGCATTGGTCGTTTTGCGCCAACGCCAATGTTTGTTTTTGTCAACCAGCGGGTACCAGACGCGCTGTTTATACATGTTTTAAGGCCGTTTTCGCTTTCATCCGTGTCGTGGCGTACAGTCGCGTGCAGACGCCACGCCATTAACTTAATAACATATTTATTTTGGGGTTGGAATCCTGGGTCTAATTTTTTTTTTTTTTAATTTACTGTTCAAAATATTTTAAACACATTTTAATTGTAAAGCTAACCGTCCTCCATAAACTTATAGGGAGAACGGCGAGTTCACCTTAATAATATGCTAACTTATACGCTATAAATAATTTACTAAAAGAACTTAAAACTTTGAATAATTAATAATTAAACATGACATAAAAATGGTTTTAAATTTTTTTATAAATATATGCTTCCCAACCACAGGAAATTGTAAGGAGGTCCGATCGATAATAGGGATTGAGTTTTTGGCAGTTAAGAAACTCATGATGTTTGTCCTCGTGCCTCAAGTGCACGTTAAACCGTGGGTCTCTGTAATCATTACAAACATGTGATAATAGATTTTAACTTAATAAAAAAATACGTTAAAATCTTTACGTTGGCGAAATCCGTGGTGCAACGCATCCGCGCGACCGCATTCTAATGGAGGTCGTGGTTTCGATTCCCAGCTCGAGTCTGGTCTGGTGGGAGGCTACGAAATTATGTAATAGAGAGTAAAAAAATAAATAAAAATTATTATGACTGTAAGTTTGTATGTTTATTGGCGCATTACTGTTCGGATTTGATTGAAATTCGTTATACCTCTCAGTATTAATTTTGATTTTTATCCCGTAAAAAAGCAGGGTTTATTCGGGATAAAAGTTTTCGTCGGTTTCACATCATAATTCGGCTGGGTGGTATCTTAACAGATTTTAATAATTCCTTTATTACTAGAAAGATGAGTCATAATATTAAATTATGGTTATACCACTTGACCGTTCAACTGTACCGTGTCGCGGCAAACGGTACCTGTAAGTGGTTAAGTAGGTATTATTTATAATTTTTATTTAATTTGTCCTTAAATCGTGGCTTAACATGCTTTTGAAGTAAACGCAAATATGAAGAGCTCTAGCTAACATAAAAGCGTATCCCATTTAGCTCGATTGATACTTTATTATCTTCAACATAATTTTTGCTCTTCAATTTTTCACTGTGATATCTTTCGAGTATCAATTAAAATTTCAATAATTGCAACTGATTCAATACAAGAAATATTTGTAATAGTTAAAATTGCTTTTAATATAGCGGTTTAAATTCAAATTCAAATAATCTTTATTTAAATAGTCCTTTAAAAGGCACTTTTGACGCGTCAATAATTTACATAGTAGTGATTTGATGGTGATAACTACATTCGTAAACTAAAGCTATGAGGGTTTACATATAGCAAGAGGTCACGTCAACGTTTATTTACGGTTTGTAAGTAGTTGTCGCCTGGATTTGCAGGTGTTTGAAAACTAGACGTATCTATTCCTTGTACAAATAAGTGCTTGTTACGTTACGTTTATTTATCTGTGTCCTCTTTCAACATACGTGTTAGTGAGTACAGTTGGTACCTACGCGTTATAACTGGGGCCAAACCCTGCTTTTACAATTTTACCTCTATGGTCAATCAATGAAATTTAAGTACTTACATAAAAAACAAAGGTTTAGATAATAATTTTCGTCATCATCATGATCAACCCATTGCCGGCTTACTACAGAGCACGGGTCTCCTCTCAATATGAGAAGGGATTGGCCATAGTCCACCACGCTGGCCATGTGCCGATTGGCAGACTTCACACGCCTTTGAGAACATTAAGGAGAACTGTCAGGCATGCAGATTTTAGTTGAACCAAGAGCTATTTTAATAGCTTAAAAACGTACATAACTCCGAAAAGTTATAGGGACCGGCCCGCGTTCGAACCCCCGACCTCTGATTAGGAGGCCTTACCACTACACTATCACTTCATAATAATTTTACAATATTTAATATTCCTTTGTTACTTTAAACACTTGTCACGCTTGTATAGTTAAGCCTATTCAAATTGAGTTTATGTTTCACGAGGAAAATTCAACTACTCGTATTTATTGCACAAAATTTTTGCATTCAATTGTTTTTCATCATTGTCCACAGAGACGCAATTGCAATAGCAGGTTTTGTCCCCTACTCAATTTATTTCCGTACAGTAAATCCATTTTCAAGAAGTCAAATAACAAACTGTTGGACGAGTGTCAACGTCTCCATTGTCCACTATCCCATAGAGATTACAATCGGAACAGATTATAAGAAGCGATCGATAATATTCAATCATAACAAGAACCGGGTCGTTATTAAAATTCTGGGGCGCGCTTTGTTTTTAAGAACGGTTTGGACTAATGAGCGGCGGCTTTTGAATTTTGATTAAGTTTTTTTTTTTTACAGATGCTCGTTCGTTTTTTAAGGTTGCTTCCCTGTCGTGTATTTATTTGGATGTTGGTTGGACTCAATGAAAATCAATTTCATCTGTGTGTGTGTAACACTTGACAAATGGATGGACAAGAAAACGTAACGCAGAAAGGCGGGGGCGTATTCGGCGGGCGCGTTTTTTTTACGCTTTTCTTGAATTAATATTTGTTGGCTAATTTTGAAAAGGATTGGTGTTGGTTGTGTTGTGGACATTATAGTTTTAGTTTTGGTTGGTTAAAATGTATTAATTTGGGAAAGGTTGGTGGGAGGCTTCGGCCGTGGCTAGTTACTACTCTACCGACAAAGACGTTTCGCCAAGCGATTTAGCGTTCTGGCACGATGTCGCGTAGAAACCAATTATTATTTTTTTTATTTTTTTTTATTTATTTATTTGCTAACAATTAGGAGCGTGTGTTTACCATAATCCTAACAAGTTAGCCCGCTACAATTCTAAACAGCATTATCACTTACCACCAGGTAAGATAGCCGTCAAGGCCTTTTAGTGTAGAAAAAAAAATCATGTGGAGATCAGCGATCAACCATCATACAGGTAGATAAAAAAAAACAATTTAATGGCGCGCTTGATTACTCGATACATTTACTGATCAGCTGAGCTGATAGTCTTATCACTATAAAAACTAATGCTCTACAAATAAGGTCTAATGACTTTTTTCGTACACCCGTTTTGATAACGGGCCCATTCTGGTTATGATTAAGTATTATTGATCGGCTCAGATAATCGCGGCGTTCAGATCATATCGGGTGTAAGCCGACGGCGTCGCTTCTAACAATGCCTCCAGCCATATAATTCTCAGCGTGGAGTGCATCGTTGAGAACAACGTCGAGTTCGCCTATTTTTTTTTCCGCTGGGAAATGCGTTTACGCATCCCCTCCGGAAGCGACGCAGGCAAGACTGCGCCGCTTCCGACGGGGTATGTGGGACTCCTCGGCGGCCAGACTGGCGACCAGAATGACCACTAAAACCCAGTTATGCTCCTTCGCGTCGCCTGGTGGCTGGGTCACGGGAACACTTGTACACTCGACCGCAACCCAGCCAGAGAGTTCGCCTACCAGTTCTACCTGAAGACGACCTAAATGGCGCAGCGCGTGCGCTGTGGCATTATAAAATTGGACCAGTTAATAAGCCTTTGCACAAACCTAGACTGAAATTATTTTTAAGAAGGCGATGTCTCTGCAAGACGACGAGGTTTTAGACAACCTCCGTTGCGCAGTGCGTGCTGTCGCATTATAAAGTCGGAAGTACTGGGTTCGATTCCCGGATCGAGTCTGGTCTGGTGGGAGGCTTCGGCTATGGCTAGTTACCACCCTACCGACAAAGATGTGTCGCTAAGCGATTTAGCGTTCCGGCACGATGTCGCTTAGAAACCGATTAGGAGTGTGGGTTTATCTTACCCCTAAAAAGTCAGCCCGCTTCCATCCTGGACTGCATCATCACTTACCACCAGGTGAGATAGCCGTCAAGAACAACTTGTAGTGTATAAAAAAAACGATTCGTATAAAATGAAATACATCGCTGCGTCAGCGATGAAAACGCCGCGCTTTAAGAGAATGTTTTGCAGATGATATCATCTGTTGTAAGCTGACAGCGTTGCAACTAACAATGTAACCAGATTCAACGTTGGCTCGTTTTTGCCTCTTAAAATCAGCTTTCGTATAATTTATGGCTTTATCCGCGTTATCCAATAGAGACAGGCCGCCTAAGGATGAATAATTTCCAAGAAACACTGTTCTAACTATAATTGATCGTATTTCATAGGCGATTTATTAATTCTGAATGAGCGAAGTTGAAATCTGTATAATTATTTATCGTGCGATTTATAATTGCATTGAGAAAATGGACGAGTCCAAATGGAACTACATGTTTATTTTTTATAATTTTTTTATTATTTTATATATTAATTACACATACTCACAGCTTTCTAGTTGATATCCTATGATAAAAATTGATATGTCTATTTCCAAGATTCAAGAAAATCATCAAAATTTTTATGAGCTTCTTATTTAATCATTTATTTATTATATGAACAAACAAACAGACACATTTTCGTATATATAATATTATTATATATTTTGTAGCTATTCTACAGAGTAGGTACAAAATATATACTAATATGCATAAAAATATATCGTATTATTAGTAAAGGTCTGGGACATAACCTATTTGCATCACAAATGAGCTGATGTGAAAGTTGGAGACAATAAAAATCTACAGATAGATTGTTACTTAATTAATTATAAATTCATAAAAAGTGTGCTTATTTGTTACGCTTTCCCGATTTGACGACTGAACCGATCATCATGAAACTTTGCATATATACAGCTTACACTCTGGAGCATATAAAACATATAAGCTTATAAACTAAAATTGGACTAGAAACAAGCTGAAAACAACTTAGTACCCTTAAAAAGTTAAAAACAGTGATTTACCGTCGAAGATTTTATTCACTGTTCAAAAAGTTACTTGATGGCCACCCGATTCAACGATTGCATAGGATTATGAAAGATTTTTAATTTATTACAATTCGCACAATTTATTAAAGATCGCACAATTTTACATGTCCAGCCTGAAGTTAACTTCACCCTGGAATTCCATCCTATCGTTTTTCTTTTGTGTACATATTTTTTATTTATTTCTGTTATTCCTTTATATACAATAAAAGTGTTTAAATAAATAGATAATTCGTGCGTTACTATACATAAAAATACCTTACTTGATAAAGCTTCGATGTGGATTATTTTGACCACTTGCCTTGGCATTAATGAGAATGTTTCAGTTAGTAATAATATACTAGTATTTCTCAAACTTCTCTTTTTTTTTTCTTTTTACCGTAGAGGTGTGGAACACCGTCCTAGCCAACTGTTTTTCCTACCAGTCGTAACTCGATTAAAGCTAGAGTGAATATCAATCAATAAATCAATCAAAAAAAATTATTTAATAAATCACATTTGAAACTTGCAGCGAGTTGACGGTGATAACTAAATTCGTAATCTTAAATCTTTAGGATAAGGGAGTTAGCTAAGCCAAACGCGCCCTGGTGTAGGCTTATTCGCTGTTGCGAGCGTCTTAGCCGGGTAAGTAAGTAAGTAAGTAAGTAACTTTTCCCACACTGTCTATTAAAACTATTTACATTACGTAATAGATATTTTCTAGGCAAGCGCGTTTCGAACCAATCATTGCTTCTATCGTGCTTGATTGTCGTTCTATCAAATATATAAAAAAGGTTTATTTAATGTAAAAAATAAATGATAAACTTATTTCACTTCGGTGAATCAATATTCTGGAGTTTCATTCGCTACGGTTTTACCTTCATTCCTGGTTTCGTAATTATGTAAATACCAGTCTTACATTATGAATCAACGTGGATCCGCAAGTGATTCAATGCAAACTGGGTCGAATATTGGAGACTGCTAAAGCTTGCCGCGCATTTCGATTTATTAAACAGGTTTCAATGTGACTAATGCACTAGTGAAATAATAAATGATTTGTATAAAGTACCGATGTATATTATTTCGCTGGCATACATTGATGGGTACCTTACCTTACCTTTTTCTTTCTTTTTTTTAATATATAATTAAAATTATTATTTATTAGTGATTAGTTTTTAACGACCTCCGTGGCGCAGCGCGCGTGCTGTTGCATTATAAAGTTGGAGGTCCTGGGTTCGATTCCCGGCTTGAGTCTGGTCTGGTGGGAGGCTGCGGCCGTGGCTAGTTACCACCCTACCGACAAAGGCGTGTCGCCAAGCGATTTAGCGTTCCGGCACGATGTCGCGTAGAAACCAATTAGGAGTATGGCTTTACCATACCCCTAACAGGTTAGCCCGCTACCATCTTAGACTGCATCATCACTTACCATCAGGTGAGATTGCCGTCAAGGGCTAACTTGTAGTGGATAAAAAAAAAAAAAAAAAGGTCGCCAGTTGCTGATTGTTTTTGTCTTTTTCATGTATGTTATGTCCTATAGATTGCAATAAAGTTATATAAATAAATAAATAAATAAAAATCTTTACCAAAAAATAGGAGTAATAGTTCGGAGGTTTAAATCTGTCACGATTGAAATTCATCTCAGTTATACACGGTTGTACTCTCGTGAGTTATCGTCAGAGAATGCCCGACTAGATTTGAACCCGTCAGAGCTCCTATTCATGAGCTTGTAACACCATAGTTCGCTCGCAGTCGAACATACTTAGGCAATAATACACGCATATTTTACAGGCGTATTATATGAACCTTCAAAATAATGTTCTAGATATGCCTTCTCATACAAAATCTAGCTCGAAAAATATTCCATTCTGTTTTTTACTGATGGTAGGTGATTTTAACCACTCAACAGAGAGTATTTATTAAATGATGAATAGAAACTATGATAAGTATTCCTTCTATGAATAATCCTTCAATTTGATTGCCTTACGTAAAGACTTTATTACGATGACATTAAACTATGATAAGTATTCCTTCTATGAATAATCCTTCAATTTGATTGCCTTACGTAAAGACGTTATTACGATGACATTAGCAAACTTACATAAATAGATACCAAATTCGTTGGTAACTTTTTATTAAATTCCAACAGCTCATATCACGAGCAACCCATTACCGGCTCACTACAGAGCACGGGTCTCCTCTCAACATGAGAAGGGTTTGGCCATAGTCCACCACGCTGGCCATGTGCGGATTGGCAGACTTCACACGCCTTTGAGAACATTATTGAGAACTCTCAGGCGTGCAGGTTTCCTCACGATGTTTTCCTTCACCGTTGAAGCAAGTGATATTTTTAATTGTTTTAAAAAACGCACATAACTCCGAAAAGTTAGAGGTGCGTGCCGGGATTCGAACCGCCGACCTCTGATTAGGAGGCTGACGCCCTAACCACTGGGCTATCACCGCTTCTCGTATTATATTATTGATCGAAGTTATGAAAGCGCAATACAGATTCCAGTGTCACCTTGTGTAATAAAATTATCCACTTTACATTGAAATTACGAATCACTCGTTTAGATTTTATAGCTCATTGCGGTACATTTAGCTCCTGGTTTCGTAATTATTTAAATGCCCGCCTTGCATTACGAATCAACGCGAATCCGTTAGTGATTCACAGCCAACTAGGTCGAATATTGGAGACATTAGTGAACGCGAATCTTTATTTTTACTTATTTATTCCAGTTGTTAAAAAGCGGTAATAGGTTAGTGGTTAGGACGTCCGCCTCCTAATCAGAGGTCGGCGGTTCGATCCCGGGCACGCGCCTCTAACTTTTCGGAGTTATGTGCGTTTTTAAACAATTAAAATATCATTTGTTTCAATGGTGAAGGAAAACATCGTGAGGAAACCTGCATGCCTGAGAGTTCGCCATAATGTTCTTAAAGGCGTGTGAAGTCTACCAATCCGCTCATGGCCAGCGTAGTGGACTAAGGCCAAACCCTTCTCATATCGAGAGGAGACCCGTGCTCTGTAGTGTGCCGAGAATGGGTTGATCATGATTCAAGTTAAGGGAATAGGTAGTATCAGGTTTATAGATTTATTAATAAGAGACGTTGGCTTGCTTCATTTAAAAACTTTTTTTTTATTTTAAAACTTTTTTTTTATTTAGTTTTTATACACTATAAGTTAACCCCTGACCGCAATCTCACCTGATGGTAAGTGATGGTGCAGTCTAAGATGGTAGCGGGCTAACCTGTTAGGGCCTTACCCCTAAACCCATACTCTTAATTGATTTCTACGCAACATCGTGCCGGAACGCTAAATTGCTTGGCGACACGTCTTTATCGGTAGGGTGGTAACTAGCCACGGAAGTCTCCCGCCAGACAAAATTATCACCACGACTCACATAGCTGAAATTTGTCACTTCCAAACAAAAGATAGACATCCTGCATACGTCACACTTCATTAAAACATTTTCAACATATAACAGTTGTATTATGCAAAAATAAAGTTAGTTTTGACGTTTATTTTAATGCAAGTAAAAGTAGATGTAAGACCCTGCATTAAAAAAAAATAGTAAGACGGTAAAATAAATAGTTATGCGCGCTGAACGCTATCGCAATTCAAGTGAATTTAAACAAGGTGCCTCCAGCTGGGATATAGAAGCATATGACTTATTCAGATAATAACGATTATTAATATTAAACGTAGGAAGTGTTGGAAAACGGAGGTGGTTTAAAAAAGACTAGGTGTTCGATGAATTAAGAAAAACTATACTGCAAGTATGCTGTATTAAGCTATGATAGCCTAGTGGTTAGGACGTCCACCTCCTAATTTGAGGTCGGGGGTTGGAACCCAGGCACGCACCTCTAACTTTACTGAGTGTTGTGCGTTTTTAAGCAATTGAAATATCACTTGCTTCAACGGTGTAGGAAAACATCGTGAGGAAATTTATGGGAGTTCTCCATAATGTTCTCAAAGGAGTGTGAAATCTGCCAATACGCACATGGCCAGCATGGTAAACTATGGCCAAACCCTTCTCACATTAGGAAAAGATCTGTGCTCTGTAGTGAGCTGGCAATGGGTTGATCATGATGATGATGATGATGATGATACAGCAAGTGGACATCGACGTGACCAAAAACCGCCTGTTTTAATAATACTAGGCTCTATGGTTAGAGTTAGTGTTTAAAAGAAACAGACTTATTTCGGACACACAACGCTGTCTCGCTTTTTCTGATTCTTAAGAGATAAGGCTAAGTGTGCGCAAATCTCGGCTTTAGTGTCACAAATTAGTGTTCCGGTTTCGGAGTGGAACGTTGATCTGGTGCCTAAATTTGCATGCCTAATGGACAAAACCATTCAAACAGTGAATAATATTATAATAAGATTTGATACTAGCTGTAGCCCGCAAATTTGTCCCAGTCAATTAATAAATTAAGTTTCAAGAACACTGAGACAAAAGATAAAAAAGACCAGGACTGTATAAAGGCAGCTTATCTCCTCATATTTTATCCGGAAGTCCCCGAACGTGACATATGAATAGAATAATGTAAGAATGCTGATAAGCTTGGTATGATTTAAAATTTAAAATTAAAGTTAACATTATTTAAACATGAGTAATCCGACGAAAGCGTATATGGAGCGAATACAGAGCTTTTTTTTGTTTTATCCAAACAAGCGCCAATTGTTTATTGCCCGGGCTAAAGTCTGTCTACATCACTTTTAAAATGTTTGTCACGATCTGTTAGCTGGGTATACGTAACAAAGTTTATTTTTTAAATCCTGCGTTTCCGAACGTGGGTGCTTTCCGTTGATAAAACTATCCTGCACCCATCTCGAGAGTACAAGCTATAAATGTGCTTAATTTAATAAAAATCGGTGCGGTGTGTGTGTGTGTGTGTGTGTGTGTGTGTGTGTGTGTGTGTGTGTGTGTGTGTGTGTGTGTGTGTGTGTGTGTGTGTGTGTCTTTGTGTGTGTGGGTGTGTGTGTGCGTGTATGTGTGTTAATAGGTATTCTACCTGTACGTTCTCGTAACTGTAAGGAGGCAATGGTCTTGAGCATTTGTGGTCTCGTTGTTGGTTCCATACTTGAAAACCCCAGTACAAATTACCGGCTATTACCTACTTAAGTACCTAATCTTAAAAGGGTGTAATCGTGTAACCTCGCATCCCATAGCTTTAGAACGCGCTGTTAACATCTGACAAAGGCTCATTTCAATAATTTATTTGCCTACTTAATGTTAAGTTTCCATGAAAGCTGCGGACTTATGATAAACAATATGACAGAGAGAAACGAAATTTGAGATGACCTCTCTCTAGTGCAGCTAATGTCGCCTTGGAATATTAGAGATACACTGAGAGGTTAGCTTGTTTAGCGATTATATGTTGTTGTGATTTCACTCAGTCGGTTTGTTATCTTTTTAATGTAACACAAGTGTTGAATTGCTTGGTTAGCTATATATAAGTAGCTATATTATTGTTGAAGCGGTGATAGCCTAGTGGTTAGGGCGTCAGCCTCCTAATCAGAGGTCGGCGGTTCGAATCCGGGCACGCATCTCTAACTTTCAGAGTTACGTGCGTTTAAAAAAAAATCGCTTGCTACAACGGTAAAGGAAAATATCGTGAAGAAACCTGCACGCCTCAGAGTTCTCCATAATGTTCTCAAAGGCGTGTGAAGTCTGCCAATCCGCACATGGCCAGCGTGGTGGACTATGGCCAAACCCTTCACATATTAAGAGGAGACCCGTGCTCTGTAGTGAGCCGGTAATGGGTTGATCATGATGATGATGATATTATTGTTTGGATACAAAGTAATATGTTGAGATAACTTGAGCCTGCCTGATGTAACCTTATTGTTCTGGATCTGTTTCTGTAATGTTAATATCCTTCATACCTGAGGAATAGGTAAATACGTTTAATTTTCTTGAGGAGCGTAATCCGAACATGTAGTACACTGACTTTCAGTATCCATTCACTAAGCAAGCTATGGAAATGTGGTATGCGCTTTTATAGAGATATAGTCGTTAAAATAGCAATACTTTAAAAAGGTATTATTTCTGTTATCATATTATGATATCGCAATGAAAAGGATGAAAAGGATATCTCTCTTATATTTATGTACCTACTAGCTACTAGTTTTAAAGAAATCCGTTGAAAAATAAATGGATATCTAACATTTTAGCTTTGAAGTAGACTAGAATAGTCATACGTCGTTCACCTAATAATCAATATGTCATTAAGTTCGGCCGTAAGTATATAAGCAGATTAGAATTTAGTAGTACTACCCCGTTCCTACTCTTCCTTGTCGATAAGGATGGCGATACTATATCTACTATATGAAGTTTTAGGATTGGATTGATTATTTATAGACTTAGGGCGTTAACAAACCTGTATGCAGGTCAATCAATAAACTTCCTACTGTTTTTATCAAGTTATAGCGTTAGCGCCTTTACTCACAAACCATTTGTAGGTGTATTCAGTCTCGTTTAGTTATATACGGGTATGTCCTTTATCTTCAATCGTATTTTAAGATTAAAGTTTTAAATTAAGTCATAACTAATATTATTTGGTAGTGTTACGTTAAGTATTATATCTTCAATAATGTGTGAGGATTTAACTTTAAACATGACAAAATGAAATCCTCACAGCGGAAAAAATAGTTATCGAATTCAGTTATGTCCGATATCTTTAGTAATATTTTAGAATTTAATTTTTATATTCTATTCATAACTCAATATAAGTACTGTTGATTAATGTTCGATATTTAAGACATAAAATAAAGATATTTAAGGCACATATTGACTACGAGTAGGTACATTTAAACTGAACAGTATTTATGTTGTTCTAACGGTGCAAAGCGAACGGTCTCACGGCCGAAATCCGCGAAACATAATACAAAACTTGTAATCTTATACAATCCATCATGTAATCGCGCAACCTTTACTTACAGCCCACAATCTCATTGTCAAGTCGACTTACTTATAGCGGTTTGTTAAACAGTAGCTAAGCTTTCGACTCACATAAATAAATCAAGATGGTTTACTTGTCTTCATTGTGCTAGACTTAGGAAACCAATTCTCAAAGATGACATCATCATTATGTTAATATCTACATATATATTGCTATAATTATATGTTTAATTATATTCGTTTATATCAATATATTTATGTAAATAAATATATTATTGCACCACCTTCCTCTTTTCGTAACTCTATATCTTTTACTTTAGTTGCCTGGAAGAGATCGCTATGTAGCGATAAGGCCGCCAAATTGTATAACTACTGTTTTTGTGTTGTTTTCTGTTTTATTTTTATACTATCTTATGGTGTACAATAAAAGTATATTCATTCATTCATTCATTCAGAAGACCTTATTGACAGACCTGTCAATCGGCACAGGGGCAGTGTGGTGAACTATGGCCAAATCCTTCTGATATTACGAGGAAACTCGTGCTCTGTAGTGAGGCGGCAATCGCAATCTCAAATCACGATGATCATGATGATGATATTATGTTTCATTGGAAATACCTAATTTTTTAACAGTAATGCATTTTACATTTATTACACCCGCCGTTCACAGACCCTATCATTACCAACGAATAGCAATAAGAATTAAATAAGCGGTTGAAATCGCTTAGTAAATATTTTTGGCGATAGCCTGCTTAGGTACTTTACAAGATGAATACAGAAAATAAATAAAATAATAATTGTAGGCTTGCAACGGCGATCTTATTGCTGCGAGCAATAGCTATATGGAACCTTTGATTGGGAAAACAAATGAGTGTACCAATAAATACATATTGCTAGACATAAATGAGAACATTAAGCATACATAACTATACCTACATTTATAAATATTATACATATTATTTGCATTAATAATTTTGATAATGTATTAAGTAATTATTATTTAATAAACTTTTTCCCTCTTTCAGGTAAGAAATTACATTACACCGCCACAATACCTGACAACGTTTCGAGTAAGTTCGTACACCAAAAAAATTTCACTAGTTATTGTTTCAAGTTACATATATCTAGATTACCAGACACTATGTAGTTTAATTAATTGGAATGTTAATTTGATTAATTAAATTGCATTGAATTGAATTTATTAAGTAGGTTTCATTTAATTTTGTTGAAAAACCGCCAGGACTCTTGATAAATATCTTCTCTTCCCGTTTGAATATCGCCTTCGTAGTAACTAGCTAGTATTATTAAGTTATCTCGACTACCGGATTAACCTCGTTCATTGATTGTGTTGGAAAGTGGCCCGGTTATTATATCTACTGATAAAATACCGTGTCATGTACTATTAGTCACAAAATATAATTAACAATCACTATGTGTATAAGCATCTATATATAAAAAAAAGCTTTAACAGCCTAGTGGTTAGGACGTCCGCTTCCCAATCAGAGGTCGGGGGTTCGATCCCGGACACGAACCTCTAACTTTTCGGAGATATGTGCATTTTTAAGCAATTAAAATATCCCTTGCTTCAACGGTGAAGAAAAAACATCGTGAGGAAATTTGCACGCAATTTCTCCATAATGTTCTCAAAGGCGTGTGAAGTCTGCCAATCCGCACATGACCAGCGTGGTAGACTATGGCCAAACAATAATTTTCATATTGAGAGGAGACTCGTGCTCTGTAATAAATACCAACAAATAATAAAAAATACCTATATAAATATCGATTATTAATTAATTGACCGTTAATTTGATCAGCATAGCAGAATGTGGGGGTACGTTGGCACAGTCTCAAAGTGCAACCTTACAGCTGTATTATAAAAACTTCAATAATTCCATTCACGACAGGCGGAACGTCTCAAACGATCCGAGTTGGCAAATAAAACAAGCCATTTGGCACTCGAGGCATAAAACGGAGAGATTCTCATCGACAAAGCACAGTAACTTCGTACCGTGCTTGTACCACCTTATCAGATACGCTACTCGTCAGATGACGTCGCTTTTACTGTGACATACGGCTTACTAGTTTCACGAACTGAAATTTTATTTTACTCGGGCTTAAGGAAATGAAACAAGTCGTATAATCCCACCCGAGGCATATAACATTGAGATTCGTCATCAATAACTCACAGTTATCGAATATCTTGCTTGTACCGCCTTATCAGATATTCACATATCTCTTCGCTTTTACTGTGACGTAAAACTTGAATGAAAATACAACCCCTCAATGACACAAAGTTATTCCAATACATGTCCTTCTCCTATATTTTGCTCGCACGCCGAGGTATCCACGAAGATATATTCTTCGGTTAGGTTTTTGTGATCTTCTACAAATAATAAAGTACACCCTTTTATTTAACCATGACAGATTATAGAAATTTAAAATGTATAGTCTATCAAGGATTAGCACAACGTAGGAAGTCCTGTGGCTTACTACTTTGTGGTGATCCTTGAAGGACAATTAAATCTTATCCATAGGACGAGTAGACGCTACTTGAAAGAGGCATATCTCCAGCAGTGGATGCAAATTGGCTGGTGATGATGATCTGAACTGTTACTTCTATACAACAAACTATATTGGCCCCTTATTTCATTGACGCGCGTTATATTGATTGACGCGTCAAAAGTGCCTTTTAAAGGACTATTTGAATAAAGATTATTTGAATTATCTTTATAAATAAACGGCTTGGACAGCGAGTGAGGCAGTGTGCCAGCTGGTCAGATGGCACACTGCCTCACTCGCTGTCACTAGTGACAGCTTTGTATACACGACGCGCAGCAACTATTTTTAAAATACCCTAAATGTAAGAATTAAGAAACTGTACAAAGCGGAGTATTATCGTAATATTTGGATGCCGATGTTAGGTATTTCTTTACATCAATTTTGCCCTCCGTCATGTTTAGCGTTGTGTGTAGCCGCAATCTTGTTGAATAGGCACGGCCTGGTCGCGCGGCACATTCGCTCACTCGCTGTCGCTACTGACAGCTATGTCTACACGACGCCGGCTGTTTTATTGCCTAGCGTGCCGCAGATAAGAGATTATATTATGATTTAATGCATACTTGATATGGAACTACTGTAAAAAATAAAGATTGAATCGAATTAAGTGTACGCTTACCAGCTAAGCTGTGATAGCCTAGTGGTTAGGGCGTCAGCCTCCTAATCATAGGTCGGCGGTTCGAATCCTGGCACGCACCTCTAACTTTACGGAGTTATGTGCGTTTTTAAACACTTAAAATATCACTTGCTTCAGCGGTGAAGGAAAACATCGTGAGGAAACCTGCACGCCTGAGAGTTCTCCATAATGTTCTCAAAGGCGTGTGAAGTCTGCCAATCCGCACATGGCCAGCGTGTCCACCACGCTGTATAGCCAAACCCTTCTCATATTGAGAGGAGACCCGTGCTCTGTAGTGAGCCGGTAATGGGTTGATCATGATGATGATGTTTACCCGCTACTATTTGGATTAAAAAATTAGTCTGTACTACTCTTCGGCATTAATAATTACCTATCTCTATTATAAAATAAAGTCTAGTCGTCTAGTCAAAATGAAAAAAACCAACAGAAACCCTTAAGCGTATTAATATGATGCTATACCAATGATTTTGTAGAGTAAATGTTACAGTAATAAAAAACACTTATACAAATAGATATAGAACTAAAGGGACACCGTTTGATAATTTTAGTTTTTAACTGTTAATTAAGTTTCAATTTAATAGTGGTTTGCAGGAGCGAGCGAATTTTTTCATATTGTATTGTGTATTTAGTTTAAAAAAAAAACAACAAGTTATCCTTGTTGAACTTGATTTTTATTAATTTAGTTAATATTAATAAATTTGAATCACATTTAAGTACTCTATTTATAATATGATATAAATGAGAAGAGTATGCTTATTGGTTTATCTTACTTTCACGCAGCAACAGGGCAAGTTTGAAGAGATTGCTTGAATAATTTATGCGTCAGAGGCTGACTGGAGGTTACTTAGGCAATTCCGGAATAAACCCTATGGAATGTACCTATAAGATTTATGACATTAGTGTAGAAATATATATTTTTTTAATACACTACAAGTTAGCCTTTGACGGTAATCTCACCTGATAGTCAGTGATGATGCAGTCTAAGATGGTAGCGGGCTAACCTGTTAAGGGTAATGGTATGGTACGGTATGGTTAACCCACACTCCTCTTGGTTTCTATGCGACATCGTGCCGGTACATCGCTTAGCGACACGTCTTTGTCGGTGTGGTAACTAGCCACAGCCGAAGCCTCCCACCAGACCAGACTCGAGCCTGGAATCGAACCCAGGACCTCCAACTTTTATACTGCGATAGCGCACGCACTGCAACACGGAGAAATAGGGGTAATAGAGAAATGTGACTTGCATTTGGAGAGCAAAAACAGCAGAGGAAGCCACGGTGGGAAAAAAGATCAATAAAGTTCAATAATTCTGCCCGAATAACAAAATAAAGGACAAATTGGCATCTATTGAGAAGGCTTTTACCCTTTTAGGTTCTTACAAAATAAACAAACAATAAATGTAATTACTGTCTTATTTTATTTATTCACCTAAAAAGACTGGGCTACGAAAAGGCGCAACACTTGCATCACGCGGCATGTCGGTAACGTGTACCCTTAAGTGCTGCCCCTACCGAAAATTTAATATTCCTCGAGTTAATTTGTACCCTACACCAATTTTGTGCTAAGCGTGGCTTCAATGAAAGAGCGTACACGGAAAAGTTTGGAGAAAATACACACACTTACATCATACTGAATATGAGCAGACACTCATAAAATATGATATTAGATGCTAAGAGCTCGCGGAGAGCACTCCAGCCTCTTACGCGGACTTCTAAGAGCTAACTATACAGGATGTGTTGAAATAATATTGCTCTGTACATTTAAAGAAGTTAATTTTGCTATAAAATATTTAATATATATACTAACTATACTAACTCGATTAGGATACAGAAAGTGACAAATTTTATAGATAAGAATTAAATAAAACTAATAAATTAAAAAAATCAAATATGCTTTGAATGCGCTTAAAAATAATTTCTATTAACAAAATTTAGTCAGTCACTACAATATAAAACACAATTTTTGCATTATTAAAATCGAGCAAAAAATTAAAAAAAAAAAAAAAACTCGTTTGCTCCAATATATTAAACATAATTTTATTTATGTCATTTGTTGTTATACAACCAATAAATATTAACATTTGGTTTAAATAGAATTTCTATCTATCACTGTTAAACAAATAAGACCCGCTGAGAGACAGACGGATGGTTAAGGTTGGTAACAGTGTTATTGCAGACGAGTGCGTTTCCCGGCTTTCCAGCTTTCCCGTGACCCAGCCCACCAGGCGACGCGAAGGAGCATCGCTGGGTTTAATGGGTATTCCGGTTGCTACTCTGGGCCGCCGGCGAGTCCCTATTACGTCGCTTTTGGAGGGGAGGTATAAATGCATTTCCCAGCGTTAAATAAATATAAAAAAAGGTTATTAATATTTGGAAGCTGTGATAGCCTTGTGGACAGGGCGTTCGCCTCCTGATCAGAAGTCGGGGGTTCAATCCCGGGCACGCACCTGTAACTTTTCGAATTTATGTGCGTTTTTAAGCAATTAATATAAAATTAAATATCACTTGCTTCAACGGTGAAGGAATACATTGTGAGGAAACCTGCACGCCTGAGAGTTCTCCATAATGCTCTCAAAGGCGTGTGAAGTCTGCCAATTCAACAGGGCCAGCGTGGTGGACTATGGCCAAACCCTTCTCATATTGAGAGGAGACCCGTGCTCTGTAGTGAGCCGACAATAAGTTGATCATGATGAATAGTGTACCATTAACACTTTTGGGTATAGAACCCTAAAATGCCAATAAAAGTCGATAGTACTATATGAAATCGAATAACTAGCGAGTGTGTTCCAAGCTCCTTACAAGGATCCACTTGTTCCCATATTGGGCCATTGAGATGTAGCGTATAGGTGTAATACAAGGCGCTCCGAGTGATGTACAAACAACAGGTCGAACGTATACAACTTACCCTACTAAATACTCCAGTATTATTGGAATAATAGCCTCTGGATCATCTAACTACTATTTTAAATGCGAAAATGTGGATGAATGTATTATAGTTACCCACTCACGATAAATTTTTTGAATTTCTGCGGTAACTTTGTATTTATTTGAACCCCCAAATCAAGCAAAATACGCTCTCGAAACACCTTTCCCAAGTCATCATCTCCTGGTACTTACTGTTTACCAGAGCATATTCAGAAAAGACCTTATTTAGCCGTAAAGCATGACAAATTTAATCATATATAGATAAATTATCACTAGTAACATGTTTAATTTATCTAAACTATAATTAGCTTATGGAATCTGAAATAAAACTTTAAAGCAAGTGAAATTCGGACGTGTAAGACAATTTTTTTTTTAGTGCACCTAGCAAGTTTTTTGTTTTGACGACCTCCGTGGCGCAGCGCGCGCCTTCTTATTATAAAGTTGGAGGTCCTGGGTTCGATTCCCGGCTCGAGTCTGGTCTGGTGGGAAGCTTCGGCCGTGGCTAGTTACCACCCTACCGACAAAGACGTGTCGCCAAGCGATTTTAGCGTTCCGGCACGATGTCGCGTAGTAACCGATTAGGAGTTTGCTTTAAGCATACCCCTAACAGGTTAGTCCGCTACCATCTTAGACTGCATCATGACTTACCATCAGGTCAGATTGCCGTCAAGGGCTAACTTGTAGTGGATAAAAAAAAATCATCACTTCATAACTGTCAATTTACCTAAACACATATAATTATTGTAAATAAAAAAAAAATAACTGTACTTTATGGTTAACTTCTCATCATTATATAGGTTGCTGCGAATAAGATCTGCGTGAAAGAAGTTTTAACTAACAACCCATCTCTCACATTTACAGATGCATATTACCTACTGACCAGCAATTAAATCTCATTAACTATAACAAATAAAATACTTTAAAAAAAACAAACCATATTTATTTGATTTCATCTGTGGCATGGCATTCATGGTAACCGACAAAAACGTGTCGCCCAGCGATTTAGCCTTCCGGCACGATGTCGAGTGTACCAATTATCAGAAGTGTGGGTTTACCAAACCCCTAATAGGTTAACCCGCTACCATCCTAGACTGCATCATTACTTACCATCAGGTGAGATTGTCAAGGGCTAACTAATAGTGTTAAAAAAAATCACTAAAATTCTTTGCTATTCTATATTTACTGATTCAATCTTAGTTCCTAGTAATCTTAAGCTAGGCAGTAAATTCTTTGTTTCTTTTATTTATTTTAGAAATTTTAAACTGTTAATCTTGTTTGCCATTATCACTATGTTTTTATTCATTTTCATATATATAATACTTATTTTCCTGTCTGAATTGATGACATATTTTATTTTTATTGCTACTATTGTTTTGTATGTATACTGTATTAAGTATTATCTTATTTAATATTTTTAGTTATACATATATTTAACCTTATATTTTCTTTTTATGACTGTAGACCCCAACCTCGCCTTACTTTATATTCTATTCCTTATTTATGTGCTAGGTTGTCTGGTAGAGATCGCTCATTAGCGATAAGGCCGCCTATTGCACCTATTTATTTTTCTGTGTGTGTTTATTTCTGTTTGTATGGTGTGCAATAAAGTATATTTTCATTTCATTTAAATTTTCCTGGAACACCCTATCCGATGGCTGTGTACCTAAAGAATGATACCCATACATAAAATCCAACGACCAGCCTTGCATATAGTTAACACATTTCCCAGAAAAGCCTGACATATTCATTCAGCAAGTGCCTATGGAGAACCAATCACGTGGCTGTCAATTTACAAACGCCCCAGAATTAGATTGTCACAGCTAACAGCCAACAGCAATTAATTCTTGTTAACTATTCAAAGCAACGCCTGACAAGCTGTCGATCTGATAATGAATTATTTCCCGCACTCGGCCTCTCCTTATCTAGTGGAAACTGTGTGAAACCGTCATGTATTGATGGGTTTATTCAAATACTTTACAATATTGGTAGAAGTGGGTGTTCAATTGTGGAAACTTATAAAGTAGTTGGTATACTGTGAATATTATTAGTTTTCCTTTAAAGACCTTTATCTAATTTATCTAATATTAAATTACAAAAGTGTTGTTACTTAAGCGGTATTCAGCAATGTTAGTTACGCGCAACAATACTTTTGACGATTACTATCATTATTGCCTACTGAAGGGTTTATAGAAATACTTTACAACTTAGATGCGTGCGTAAATTTTCCAAAACTAATTTAAATAGTGAAAGACCTTTATCGTTAGTGTAAAATTACAAACGTACTGTTACTTGAGCGGTATTCAGCAATGTTAGTTACGCGGAACAATACTTTTAACGATTACTATCATTATTGAAGTGTTTATACAAATAATTTACAACTTAGAAGCTGGCGTTAACTTGTGAAAACTCATGTGGTACAGTGAATATTATATTTTTATTTTAAGTTTTTTTTAAAGAGCTTTGTAGTTAATATTAAAATCCAAAAGTGTTGTTACTTAAGCGGTATTTAAGAATGTTAGTTACACGGGACAATGCGGTTTAAATAAATATTTTCCAATTAGGAAGCGGGCGTTAATATGGGAAAACTTATGTAAGAGGTGAAAGAGCTTTGTCGTTAGTGTTAAATTACAAAAGTTTTGTTACTTAAGCGGTATTCAGTAATGTTTGTTACGCGACAAAAGGCTACCAATGTCGATATGACATTATTGCATATTGAAGGTATATACAAATACTTTCTAATTTAGAAGGCGCGTTAAATTGCGGAGACTCATATAATTACGGTGAATATTATATTTTCATTCAAATTTATCTAATGTTAAGTTACAAAAGTGTTGTTACTTAAGCGGTATTCATTAATGTTGGTTACACGGCAAAAAGCTATAAAAGACGATTTGTCATTATTGCCTATTGAAGGCTTCATACAAACACTACGACTTAAAAGCGTGCATCTATTTGCCAAAACTTGTGTAAGTAGTGACAGAACTTTGTCGTTAGTGTTAAATTACAAAAGTGTTGTTACTTAAGTGGTATTCGGTAATGTTAGTTACGCGGCCAAAGGCTATCAGTGACGATTTGTCATTAGTGCGTGTCAAGTGACCGATATATTTAGACACGCGGGTATACAACACGGTCTAGTAATCTGTTTACAGTTGACAATGTATTTAGCGTAACGACAGTAAAATAGTCATGGTCAACTAACAGCCTTTTGGTTGGTAGTTGACCATGACTATTATACTACTCATATATCTATATAATACTACTCAGTATTTTCGACCTGATCACCGTTTACGAGGGACTGGGTTCTCTAACCGGGTCAGCCCAATTGGGCAGGAAATTGGCGATTTGTTCAATGATACGTCATCATGATCAACCCATTGCCGGCCCACTACAGAGCACGGGTCTCCTCTCAATATGAAAAGGGCTTAGCCATAGTCCCCCACGCTGGCCATGTGCGGATTGGCAGACTTCACACGCCTTTGAGAACATTATGGAGAACTCTCCGGCATGCAGGTTTCCTCGCGATGTTTTCCTTCACCGATGAAGCAAGTGATATTGTAATTGCTTAATCGTGTAATAACTGTATCGTTGAAAAAGCTGTGATAGCCTAGATAGGTTAGCACGTCTGCCTCCTAATCAGAGGTCGGGGGTTCGAACCCAGACACGCAACTCTAACTTTTCGGAGTTATGTGCGTTTTTAAACAATTAAAATATCACTTGCTTCAGCGGTGAAGGGAAACATCGTGAGGAAACCTGCACGCCTGAGAGTTCTCCATAATGTTCTCAAAGGCGTGTGAAGTCTGCCAATCCGCACATGGCCAGCGTGGTGAACTATGGCCAAACCCTTCTCATACTGAGAGGAGACCCGTGCTCTGTAGTGAGCACTATGCTGGGTAATGGGTTGAGCTTGATGATGATGATGATATCTGGGATAAAATGTACCCGTGGGACTATTTTTTTACCAGCGAGTTAATTCTGACATATCAAAATTACAACGCGAACGGTGTCGCGGGAAACAGCTAGTAATACTAATATAATCAAAGTATGCCACTATTTAATTTATTCTTAAGTGGATTAGTGTCAAAGAAGGATTAAATCGAAATCAGAATATGATAATGTACACTAAAGCAGGTATCTTTTCTCTAATACAAATAATAGATAAGTAAACTTGAGTTGTCTATAGACTTCGCCTATGAATAATAAACCGAATATTGAACAAACAGTTATTAAGTTGGAGGTCTTTGGTTCGATTCCCGGCTCGAGTCTGGGCTGCTGGGATGCTTCGGCCGTGGCTAGTTAACACCATAGTCACCGTCCCTCACCGTCAGACCCCCCGTTATCCCTAACGTCGCCTAAGCCGAGGTGCGGCCTCACAGGAGGCGCCGCAGACAGACGTTCCCTTAGTTTCTTCGAGCCCTAGGGCTCAAAATTTCTTCTGGCCGAGCTTCTTTCCGAAGCGCGCCAAACAGCCCGGTTACGCTGTCGCAACCAATAGGGTTAGCAAAACTAATAGTCACAAAAAAAAAGTACCTACTTGAGATGCCAAATACATTCAAAAACCCGTCCAGTCGCTGAGCCGACATAAAAAGTAACAAATAAACAAGCAGACACACTTTCGCATTTATAATATTGGGTGTGAATGAATAATAAACATAATTTCGCTACGCCTATCTCACGTAGGATTAGTACTTTCGCTTTCATTGTGACTCGCTTTGAAATCGAATTTAATTAAACAATTTTAAAGCTGGTTTGATCTATGACGTTTTATGAATTGACAGAAAAAAAATAAAAGCAGTGAACATAAATAAATTTCATCATAATGAGTGTCATATTGTCGATATGTTTGTTGATTTATCTACCTAGTATTTAAATTCGTGGCATTGGGTGTTGAAGTATACTTAGACCATTCGCGTTAAGAAAATATTAAATCATACATCTATATTATTGTAGCGAAAATTGTAGGTTATAAAAAACGTATAGTGAATAAAAAATAATTATTTCAAATTGAATAAATGAAAAAAATATTTATTATATAATTATATAATTTTTTTAACATGACATTTATCAGTTTATGGGACATCCTTTTAAGTAAATATTTTACTTGTAGATTAAACAATTATTACAAGTATCTTTCGTTATAGGGATGGTAGCGGGTTAACCTGTTAGGGGTAAGGTAAACCCAACCCATACTCCTAATTGGTCTCTACGCGACATCTAGCCGGAAATCCGCTAAATCGCTTGGCGACACGTTTTTGTCGGTAGGGTGGTAACTAGTCACGGCCGAAGCCTTCCACCAAACCAGAATCGGGCCGGGAATCGAACCCAGGACATATAACTTTATAATGTGACAGCGCGCGCGCTGTGCCTCGGAGGTCGTCACGGAGGTGTGTGGGTTAGTGATGATCATCGGAATCAAATGCTCTAGAAGTCGTTGACATCTCCAATTAAAATTTATTCGGTCACTTACCCTATTTTAATGTCGCCAAGATATCGCACGAGCTACCAGCAACACATAAAAAAACATGAAAGGATTTGATTCTCGGAATGAATAAAACCTGAAGAAATATAAATCCTTGTTAGCATGAGGTAGGCTTCATAGGGATACATTCGAAAGCACTTAAAAACCACTCAAGGCTTGGTTATAAAAAGTGGTACATCGCTGTTAGGATAGCCTAACTCATCTCCAAAGCTCTTAAATCCAAGTTAATTTATTATTCCTTTTATTACTTGCATTTCAGTTTGCATATACTCGTTACCATACTTTTGAGTTAGTTAGCATTTTTCAGGCATCCATTATTTTAAATTTATAAATAATATATTTATATTACTATCTTGAATATATTATTACTATTAAAATCTCAGATCCTGTTAACCCAAGTTTATAAGGTAAACATGTACTTTGGACCTTACGTACCCTAAACTGGAAGTCTTTTGGTCCAACGTTTAAAAGAAAACTTGTATCGAAAATACATTAGGTCTCTCACTAGAATGTAGCGTATCTATAAACTGTATTTGTTTCAAAACTAACTACTGAGCTATAAGGCCTAATTTTGTATTCTACGTAATTAATTAATCTTTGCAATTTCTTTAACCCGAAGTGTTGGCAAATAAATAGTCAAAATTATAACCAAATAATAATAATGAAATTATGAACTTTCGCGGCTTATTACAACTTATTATTATTATTTTTTTATACACCACAAGTTAGCCCTTGACGGCATCTCACCTGATGGTAAGTGATGCTGCGGTCTAAGATGGTAGCGGACTAACCTGTTTGGGTATGGTAAACCCATACACCTAATTGGTTTCTACACGACATCGTGCCGGAACGCTAAATCGCTTGGCGACACGTCTTTGTCGGTAGGGTGGTAACTAGCCACGGCCGAAGCCTCCCACCAGACCAGACTCGAGCCGGGAATCGAACCCAGGACTTCCAACTTTTAAAGGCACCAGCGCACGCGCTGCGCCACGGAGGTCGTCAAAAATATTGAATTTCATATTGAATATGGGAACATAAAGCACTTTTTTATTACTAGCAATAAAGCTAACTTTACCAATGATTTTACCATATAACATGGTAAAATTAATTTGGTTTGTTTCAATGCAATGCCTTGTCAGCCTCAACATGATACTTTTTTTAAGTTTATAAACCATATTTTTACTCAGCTTATTTGAATTGACTTAATCGTATATGTCATTTTCGTATTAAAATCCAACATAAAACACTTAAATATCATTTTTATTTCAGTGTACCTAACCTATACCTTTTCACGGTTTTTATAAGAGTAAGACAATTTATACTCATATTCTCTATAACAATTTGTCACGTAGATACAAAAGCTTACAGCGCAAGCAAGATAAATACCGTACTGAGATAAATAACTTATTTTTGGTGCAAAACGCAATAACTTTTTACGAGCGATACAATCATCAATACAAGGCTATTCTTGAAGCCGAACAGTACATGCCTTCCCCTGACCATAGCCCGTATTCAATGAGAAAGGCATAATCTATTTTATGTTTACAGTTTAAAGTTTATTTACGAGGCGAGCATATTTTATCATTAGGAAAATATCATCGGTACAGATAGACAAAGAGACTACCGCCAATAATCACGAGTCTCGTGTTTGCATTATATGATATAATTATTCTGTATATTAATAACATTCTCCATCGTGAAACAAGTTCTACTTATTATCATACAACTTTTAATGTTTAATTTGTTATCCCTTAAAATAGAGTAGAAGTCAACGTTATTTTTTTACATATACTTCGCGTTTTCGTTCGGATGTAAGAAACTTTTTTCCAGCAACAATAGGTAGCTCGATATAATGCATATCATAAACGCAAACCAGAAATGCAAATTTAAATTTCAAAAAATCTTTATTCAAATAGTCCTTTAAAAGGCACTTTTGACACGTCAATAATTGATATAGTAGTAATTTGATGGTGATAACTACGTTCGTATACTGAAAACTAAAGCTATGAAAAACACAGGGCGGATTTTCATCTCTTTTTCATTTTCACGTCATTATCCCAAAAACTAGTACAAAGCGAATCGCATCTTATTTCTTTTTCTTAAGGCTAAGGAATTCGCAATGTCGGTGTTTCCTTATTCTTACTGAGCACTTTTAAAACAATACTGAATAGGCTCCTTTAATGCAAGCGTAAAGACCACATCAAGTCTGTCCATCACGTAAAATTGTGGCCAAACAATAAAAAGTTGATAAAAAAACAGAGACGTCTGCATAATTTTTATAGCTGCTAATGTATAAAGTCATATATTTATTTTACAACCATCTCTTTGGCTAAATCTACCAGTTGTGCTATCTTTGACACGTCGGACCATATTTCCCTAGGATTGAATAGATGGCGTAGGTTCTTTCAGATATCTATGCAGGCTATACTTTGGCCGTACGGTTTGTCAGTTACAAATACATACGTACATGTTTATGTTTAATATATACCTATTAGATTATTTCTTTCATTGTGCTTTGATGTAAATAGCTGGCTGGTAATTCATATCTGCGTCAAAGCACTGCCTACTCTAAGCTTTTTTGATACCCATTTTTGTAACGTAAAATGGGCTTATCACGATGAAGATTATATACATTTCATTACTAAATTAGACGTTATTATTATCATTCCTAAACGTATTTATACAGGATCCACCCTTTCAATCATACAATATTCGATTACATGCTCCTGGAAGAAACTTCTTTGGAGATAAGTTATGCTTTGACACATCCTGTCCTTTATTGTTTTACTGTTTTACTTAACTAATAAACGAAAAATTACATCTTTATTGATTGCCGTAATATATGAAAAAAGTGCATGATTTTATATTTTATCTTACAGCGGAGTCTACAAGAACGTACCACAAATAATTACCATCTACTGTAATAAAAGGGAAAATGCTAAAGGCAATATTAACTTAATGGAAGGTGAAAGCATGTGAATAAAGTGAATTTTACTTTAAAAGGTGGGACCATTATTCTTCGCAAAACTAAAAGTGTCGTTCGTCTATACAATCTCGAAAGACAAAAGCTTCGATAATTATACGCTTTCTATTTACTGTAACTTTTTTCGATTTTTAACGATGATTGTTAAAGTCATAAGAAAGCGCAGAGTCACTTATCGGACGGTGGAGAGAGCTATGCTCGGTGTATAGCTGCATATTTCGGAAACGAGGATATTTTAAGAAAAACCTAGCGAAGGGAGAAAAGAGAATAAAGTTTAAGTGGCTTTGATTAGTACGTCAGTTAGAGACCACAGGACCGTTATTATCCGAAGGGGCTGGAAGGTAAAACTACGAAATATTTTGCAGTTTTGCTTTGTTTTTTATATACACTACAAGTTAGCCCTCGATGCCAATCTCGCCTGATGTTAAGTGATGATGCAGTTTAAGATGGTAGTGTGCTAACCTGTTAGAGGGTATGGTAAACCCATACGCCTAATTGGTTTCTAAGGGACACCGTGTCGGAAAGGTAAATCGCTTGGCGTCTATGCCGCGCATGTTGTTGTTGTATGTTCTATGGCGCGCTGTGTCGTTAGGCTGGTAACTAGCCACGGCCGATCTCTCCCACTAGACCAGAATCGAGCCGAGAATTGAACCCGGGACCTCTAACTTTATAATGCAACTTTTTGCATTATAAAGTTGGTGGTTTGATTATACACAGTATATGTTTAAAGTAAGAGAGTGTTCGTAGGACAAAAACGAACTTGTTACCAACGAGACCGTGGAGTGTGGAAACTCCGATCTTAAATCCAACAGTAGATGTTTATCCGTCACAATGACGTTTATTGCATTGATTGCAAAGGGTTTATTTTACTGTTAGTGGGATGGTTTATCCCAGCAAAGCAGGATAATTTGTTACATTTGAAGTCGTTCTCGTTTCGGGCAGTAAATTGTAAAGTATTAGTATTTTCGTTCAAGCAATTGATAGTAAAAGCCCGTAGTTAGGGAATCAATGCTTCGGAATTTAGATTAGGTAATCTCCGATTTTATAAATTTCAAAATTATTTAAGTCCCATCACTCCGGCAATCGCGGCCTGAGTGCTTTGTCACCTTAGCGATGCCAAAATAAATAATATGCCTATATATATGTATAGTAATTTAATCAGACTGTAGCGACAGTCTAATTAACCGAAATTTCAATTTTCGCGATTATTCCGCTGATTTTTCATTCGGCAAATCAATGAGAAGACATGCTAATTGGCATAGAAATGATGACAAAGCCGCTCTGCGTCCATCCACTAATATACATACTTTGATTGGATGTGGACCTAAGGCCTTACCAGGAAGACATTCCAAGTGAAAAATAAATGAATAACCTACAAATTTTCGTGTTAGAATAAAGACTATTCTGATTCTCATCCTGCGTAGATAACACTGAATAAAGTGCCTGTAAATTTTATATAATGGCGCAATAAGAAAATTGTACACGTATTCCTTTCTATAAATCTGCAAAATGTCGCATGCCATTCTCCCCATAGGCTTTAAGAAAATAGACTGAGTCTTATGACTCGTTCCGGTGCTCATAAGGGTAATAAAGCGTGATTTGGTTATAAATTGCGAAAGGGTCGTACTGCCAGACCTCTAGACGCTTTATGGGGTAGACTTGATGAAAAGACAGGCAGTAGAATATAAACTAAGAGGGCAAGAAACCCAGAAATGTTATGCCCGCGGCTTCGCTTATGTAAGTTGAGATAGCCGACAAGGGCTAACTTGTAGTGTATAAAAAAAAAAGTTATATTTGGTATGGGTATGGTGAAATTTCATATTTCCAACTCCAAGGATATAAGAGAATAAAAATTCTTTCTTAAGCAGCAAAAGGGACCTATGTTTTATAGCTATCTTTATTTATTTATTGATTTATACAACTTTATTGCATACAAAAGAAAGGAAAAGAAAAAGAAAAAAATAAAGATAAAAAAGCAAAAGGCGATCTTATCACTAAAAGCGATCTCTTCCAGGCCACCTTTTTGTAAGAAGCCGACAGAAAATAAGAGGGGGGAAATCATCTATCTTTATGCTACGTTATTATAGTTAAGATATATGCTTAATTTCAGCCCGATTCTGTCAAGCGATTAAAGCTAGTTGTGCGTCGATAGGTCAGCCAGTGAGTCAACTTTAGTGTTCATTATTTTATATGTATATAGATTTAAAATTTATTTCTTAGTTAGAGAAACTGAGGAATTAGTATTGAATTAAGTGAGATTCGTTTAAAATATGTTATTACACTTCTATCCCCCGATTTATAAGATACTCGTTTTACACGATTTCGCTTTTACACGGTTCACAAACTAATTAAATTCGGAATTTTTCTAAAAATTTAATAATTCATTCAATTCGTTAATTTCAACCTCAATTTGTTAACTTTCAGCAGGTACTTTTTGAGATATTAATCGTTTCTATTTTTGTTTTCTTTTTAAGAATAAGTTCACTAGGACATCACGCCGTTTTTTAACAAACTATACCTAGTTTAAAGTTTCTGGATATGTTTTACTCCTGTTCCACTTGAATAATTGACTTAATTGCGCAGTTTTTTTCGTTTTAGACGGTTTTATATAGAAAAAGAAAGATTTTATTTTACACGGATTCGTCTGGAACCTATCATCAGTGTATATCGGGGGATAGGTGTTATGCACTATTTCATTAAGAGAAAATATTTTTTTAGATTTTATTGAGTGATAAATTAAATTTAATAATCAATTTCACATAGACCATAGGGTCTTCTATTTAGGCAGTGCTCAAAACATGTATGAAGTGCATAAACGGTGGTTGACATTGATAAATAAATTTAATTAATCACTCATCAAAATCTTAAATTATTTCCTATAAATAAGATATAATATTCAAAGAAGAATACCCTGTGATACCGATGACAAAATGGATTTTTTTATACCCAATTGACCTAAAGTGGTAACGTAATCTGATAACGCAATCAGCTTAAGTAAAATTCATTTCCAATTTTTAGCGTTCATATTCCGATTTAACAGCCAACCGAAAACCTTTGAGAGTAGATCGGATTCAAATGGATCCAACTTGATTATATTTTATGCGATTCCTTTTCGTAAGTGAATTCGCAATGTGTACAATGTATCAATTCACAAATCAGTGCAAACCTTTTTCAACCTTATTTCAATGAGACTTATGACGTAATTGCTATTAAGATGATATAAAGCGGGGAAGTGTATCCTTATTAGTGACATTATTCGTTGAAAATCAATTTGTATTTCCCAATGGAAACGCGCATGGAAATATCTTTGTAATACATTTTGATTAATTTTGTTATGTCGACACAAGTGGTTGCTTTTAACATCGCTGCTTACAATTTGTGATAGTTATTTTATTTAGAAGAAATATTCATCCCATAATTTACTCAGTCAAGTGTTTTCACCTTACCAAGACTACCCCTATTGATGTTAATTTCTTTTTTTTTATTCTGTTTGTGTGTGTGCAAAAAGAGTTTTTATTAAAGAGTAGCTACGTACTTAGAGAGCTTGCAAATCATACATGCTTAAAAGAACTGCCTTCCCTAAATATCGACGTTAGAGAAGATTTTTTCCATATTTTATAATCTCCCTGCATACCTTGGTCAAAAAAACTTGTGCACTGTGCAAATTTTAAAACGCTACAAAAATATGTTAACCTCTAAATCTAGAGTAACTTTCGGAATTAGACTTGAAACACACTTTTCGAATTTAACCTTTCGTGAATAAAAGTAGAAAGTATTTCAGATGTTCTATCTTGAAATCACGCGCAGCCACAGGCGATCACAAAATATAATTTTAAACGCTTCATAGGAGTGAAAGTGAATTATGACCTCCGACAAGTCCGCGATTCATAGATTTAAATAAGACATTCTGCAATATCTGATCTTACCCTTGTCACAATAAACGTGTTGTGTTACGCACACAAAAAACTTTTTACTCCCTTATATTATGGCAGATAAAGTTAGTAACAAAGCAAATCTAAGGTGAACCAACTAAGTCACCGACCAGCTCAAAGGATAAGTAGACTATTGGCAGTGTTCAGGTCATATTTAACGCGGATTCGAACCATTCTGAACGTGTGCTGAGGAAAGTTTAAAAAAAATTTAAATATCACTTGCTTCAACGGTGAAGGAAAACACCGTGAGGAAACCTGCACGCCTGAGAGTTCTCCATAATGTTCTCAAAGGCGTGTGAAGTCCGCCAATCCGCACATGGCCAGCGTGGTGGACTACGGCCAAACACTTCTCATATTGAGAGGAGACCCGTGCTCTGTAGTGAGCCGGTAATGGGTTGTTCACGAGGCTGAGGAATGGATTTATCTTCCTTCAGTCCACTGCACAGACAATCTAGAGAAGAACGGTAGAGGTTCATGTATTGGCGTCAAGAAGATGTTTAGTTAGTAGTGCTTTTAGGCAATTAAAGATTCGAATTAGTTCGTATGACTTTCCTGTTCATATGTTATTATTCAATAAACCAAGAACATGAGTCCATTGAGCTGATGTTTAACAAAGCTATATAACTATATAAGATCGTACTGTGGAGGTTCTGGTCTGATGGTATCTCTAAGAAAGTTTTCAATATTATTGTATTGACTTGCCTATCTTATTATTGCACCTATTCAAAAAAAAACTTTTTTGTGTTGATTCAAAAGAACTCTTGCTTTTCTAGTTAGTTATTCGTATATCGTATTAACTTTATTATTTACTATCTAAAATTTCAGGCTAAATACAAATCATAATGCGACTTCTTTCGCGTGAAACTTTTGAACGTGTCGCATACATCCGTGGTATTTGCTAGGCGTTTTATCTGACTGTTTTTCTTAACGCTTATCTCTTATCCATTCTTAAGAAACTCTTGGAATCAAAGGTTGTTAATGAAGTAGGATGAACATTGCCTGGTATAAATACTTTGGTAAGTGATAAGGCTGCCACTATAGTTGCCTGGTCTTTAATAATTTTGTATTTATGTTATGTTTGCTAATTGGATTTTATTAGCAACAAGAAAATGGCTGTTTTTAGGTTTTTCCGGCAATTATTTGATTTTTTTCTTACTTTTTAAACCTTCCCTAGACCTCCACGAACATTTCAAGACCAAGATAAGATAAATTTGTTCAGCCGTTCTCGAGTTTTAGCGAGACTAACGAACAGCAATTGATTTTTATATTTGTTATTTGCAATAATATATTTTTGAGTGATTGAAGCCATGTAAGATTTACGAAAACTAAATCAAAGTTACAATAATAACGCAGTTTTAAAACAAAAAACAAATCGGTTATTTTTGCAATAATAACTCAGTTAAAAAAATATCGGTTATTTGCATTGTTTGTGTGCTAACGCTCCAAAAAAGGCATTCGATATATTATCTGATTCTCCTGTCACAATGGACTAAAGGCAGTTAAGACTAGATAGCAGATCTGGAGCTATTGTGAGGAACTTAGATTGTTTCTGTCGCGATTGTCGGAATGGTGTTAAATGTTTGATAGATTGACGTGGAGATCGATTCCACTCGTGTTTGGTGATAGATGTAAGATAACTAACCTACCTTTTAAATGTTACTTAGCGACTGTGAAGTACACTCAGCGTGCGATAGATCGAGCTATTCCCAGATATCAGGTCAGAAATGAATGGCCAACCCTTCTCATATTGAGAGGAGACCCGTGCTCTGTAGTGAGCTGGTAATGGGTTGATCATAATGATGATGATGAGATCAGAAATGAGGATAATAGATAAACCAAAATGACCTGGCAGTGAGCTAGACACAAAGCTTAGATAACTGATGGACGGTCTGGTCCCAAGGTAATGGAATGGAATCTCTGCATTTGAAAAGTCTTGGTAGACCCCGTTAAAGTCAGGAAGCAAGGGGCTCAAGACCGTGAACTCCCAATGAAACGATGTCCATTGATCAACTTAATGCCTCATCATTAATTAGAATGTTTATTTATTCAAGGATTAATTCTGCGTGGATCAGACTACAATCTTGCTAAAAATATGGTACTGATACACCATCGTTGTCTATTTGAGATTCCGCTACTAGGCAGAGGCGTCCTCTCTCATATTAAAGAATATTAAGTGCATAGATAAGTTTTATTGATTTTGACGATTATTGTGATGTGTAGTTATAACTTCCGGTACACTCGGCTTAGCATAAAGGTAGGAAGGCATCTCTCAGGCATAAAGGAATATACTGCCAATATCTGTCAGTTTTGTCTCGTGGAAGCTTCGGCCGTGGCTTACCACCATACTGACAAAGACGTGTCGCCAAGCGATTTAGCGTTTCGGCTCCATGTCGCGTAGAAACCAATTATAAGTATGGGTTTACCATACCCCTAACAGGTTAGCCCGGTACCATCTTAGACTGCATCGTCACTTACCACCAGGTGAGATAGCCGTCAAGTACTTGTAGTTTATAAAAAAAAAACCTCTGGGCTGGGCTTTTTTAACCGAAACATTTAATATCTTGCAATACTTGGTCCAACCCTGAACTCGAATCCAACAACTAATGATCCGTAGCTAAACATGCTAACCACTGACTAACAAATCAGTTAGCAGGGGTTGGCTTCTAAAAATTCAATATTCGAAGCTATTATCTTCAAACTTAAATTATTGAGAGACTACTTAAAGTTGCACCAGCTGGGGGAGCAAGGAAATAGGTTTATAGGTCAAAGTATTCCAAACTGCCAGCGGCAGCGGTTTGGTTTTATGTCGCGTAAAAAGCTCTAAATACTGAAACGTTAACATTTTCTGCTTTGGGCGCTAACGAACCTTTGATTTTATTGCTTGTTCAAAAAATTACGAAAACCGTTCTCGTAATAAGATTTTTGAGAACTGAAATTTAGAGACATTTGATTATACAGACTGATTTTAAGTTAGCGATTTCGCACTAGTCTTTGAGGGTTAAATCTGCATAGTAGATATGTTGAGAACGAAATGAGTAACAAAGGATTTGCTTGTTAAGATAAAGAAATTCAAAAAATCCGCAGCCATATTTCATTGACCTATCATGATCGCTGTTTTCAAAATATTTTTTGCAATATAATTACTTTTTTGCATAGGCAATATACGATAATTTAGTCTATATACCAGTATGTTTTGTGTTTTACACAAAATAGAGAGATAGACTTAGCCATCCAACCCCAAAGCGATTTCCTTAGAAAGGCTTTCGAATAATGTAGAGATGGTTTTAGGCGCATAGTTGGAAATCTATCCACTATCAAAAATTCTTGAGGCAACATTGCCTAAGGTTTATTAACTGTAAATTTACAAGCTAAAAAAGTAAAGAAGAAGTCATTTAAATCAACTTCAAAAGTATTTCTTAGAATCCAATACAAAAAGGATTTCACTTGAAAATCTTTCCAAGTTATTCCCAATTTCCTTAGTGGAATGTAACTTCTACCGACGAAGAGGTATTGCAATTTTCGCAATGTTGAATTGCAAAGATATCGCTCTTGGAAGAGGTGGAATTTTATAGGAAATGTAAATTTTCAATCTCGTGCTAAAAGTGTGCTTTTAAAGTAGATAGGTAAATCCGGTTTTGCATAGTAGGTATGAGATATTTTTTGCCTCAAGCATGCTCCTGGTGTTTATCAAGGGGTTTATATATATATCGGGAATCTCCTCATGACTTCTTCGTCCCTAGTCATACGAATTGAAATGACTGAAGTTCCAAACTGAATAAGCACGTAAATTAGCAAGCTCTCTTCTGTGAAATGGCCGGATTTAAATAATTCCATCTCCATTAAAGGTCCCACTTTATATGCAAATTGACTGCAGGGCACTTCCTATTGGCTTTGCAGTAAAACATAAAAGGGTATTACTATCGTTTTATGTCCAATGATGTGTGAAAATTCTATAAATTATTTATACGTCTTTTCGGGAAACATGTTTACAGTTTTGCGAATACCCGATGATGTATTTTTTGGAACATAGCTGTGTCAGGTAACTGCAAGCTGAGATGTTGTTTTTTTTGTTTAATGTGTTTGGGACGCATTTTCCAAATCTTTTTCACACTTTGCCATGATTAAGTCGATTTGATATTGGGCTGTGGTCACCTCCCGCTATTAGATACGTATGTTGGTGAGGGAAAGGCGGGAGACTTCGTATATGGCGGGCGCGGTTTTTTCACGCTTTTCTTGAATTAATGTTTGTTGGCTAATTTTGAAAAGGACTGGTGTTGGTTGTCTCATGGACAGTTTTGGTGTCGTTTGTGTAGTGGCTGGTTTTCTGAATGGTTAACAGGTATTGATTTGGGAAAGGTTTGAGGGAACCGCGTCCGCGGAGTGCAAAGTTTCCCGCCATTTCTCCCTAACTTCTACATTGCTATAAACTTGACATTGGCTAATCTGTGCAAAGCCATAAAAAGAGAGAACTAATAAAAAATAATGTTGGTGCGTTAGGTAACGCATGACAGTGGCTTTGGGATAGGGGTTGGGTTAGTTGCGTTTGTTCGAAGACATGACAAGACGTATTATGCGACATGCGCTGTCGCATTACAAACTTTGAGGTCATGGGTTCGATTTTCAGCTTGAGTCTGGTCTGATGGGGGCGTGGGCCGTAGCTAGTTACCAAAACCTACAAAGATATGTCGCCAAGCGATTAGCGTTCCGGCACGATTTCGCGCAGAAACCAATTAGGAGTGTGGGTTTACCGTACCTCTAACAGGTACGCCCGCTACCATCTTAGACTGCATCATCACCAAGTGAGATAGCTGTAAGCGGCTACTTTGCTATTTCATAACCTTAAGACTGACTAGTAAACTTTTGTGCATTATTATGAATTCCAATGAATCATAGGGAAATTCAAAATACGCAAAAAGCTGTACAATTGAGAAGGTCGTCCAAACGATGGCAGGTTTTATCTGATGGAACAATAAGCGGCATTGAAGCGCGTAAATACGCGGTTAAAGTAGCAGTGCAGTTTTCAATACACCATGACTATACAATGCAACGTTTACCTAACCTAAGTGTTTCCTTTAAGATGTAAATAGAATAAAAATTTATACATTATTTAGGTATTCTCATTGATTGTTTCGTTTATTTACCATTTGTTATGGTATTCATCTTTTTCTTAGACTTTTTTGTGGCTATTTAGACAGACGATCTGAATGAGTAACCATTCGTCAGAGCTGACACACACACTTTTTTAATACTCACCGTCCGGTCCGACTCCACCGTTATCCCAAACGTCGCCTAAGCCGAGGTTCGACCTCAAAGGAGACACCCTTAGGCAGACGTTCCCTTAGTTTTTGCGAGCCCTAGGGCTCAAAATTTCTTCTGGCAGCAGCCCGGTTACGCTGTGGCAACCACTAGGGTTAGTACAGCTAATAGACAGTCCAAAAAAAACACTTTTGTTTTTACTTGTAATTTATTTTCTGCTGCATTGATGGAATTGATATAATTTCATTAAGTTAGTTAATATTAACTAGGCCGTCTAAGTGTATTGCTCACAGAAAAGATTAAATATAATTGAATAAAGATACAGATAGGTGGGTAATGTATCTAGTTTCAAGTAATTACGTCTACTTTTTAACGAGGTATCTAAACGATGTCGCGATGCGAGGAAAAGCTTGGTTTTCTAATGAGGGGAATCAGAGCGTAAGCTTACAGTGAGCATCAAGTAAAAAGTGCGTACTTATATCATAGAAACTAGCTGTTAACCGCTACATCGTTCGCGTTCAAATTCAGATGAGAGGACCGAAGACCTGATTTAAATTAAAATTTTACTCTAAAAAAAAAAAAAGGATTCAAATTCAAAGTTCAAATTCAAATAATCTTTATTCAAATAGTCCTTTAAAAGGCACTTTTGACGCGTCAATAATTTATACAGTAGTGATTTAATGGAGATATCTACATTCGTAAACATAAAACTAAAGCTATGAGGTTTCCAACCGCGGTCTAAGAAGCCTACAACAAACTTAGCCAGGTAAAACCAAACTTAGCCAGGTAGCAACAAACTTAGCCAGGTAACAACAAATTGAGCCAGGTAAATTAAATTATGTGCTTATTCTCTATACTATATAATCTCTATACCACATTTTATCCAGATCCGTTCAGTCGATCTGACGTGATCGATTTACAAATGTTGATCTATCAACTCCATAATTTATAATTTTTATGCCTATGTAGAAAGCTGTAATAGCATATGGTTAGGTCATCCATCTCCTAATCAGAGGTCGGAGGTTCATTTCCGGGCACGCATCTGTAACTTTTCGGAGTTATGTGAGTTTTAAGCAATTAAAATACCACTTGTTTCAACTGTGCAGGAAAACATCGTGAGGAAACCTGCATGCCTCAGAGTTTCTTATAATGTTCGGAAAGGCGTGTGACGCAATCCGCACATGGTAAATGTGGTGGAATATAGCCAAACCCTCATATTGAGATGAGACCCGTGCCCTGTAGTGAGACTGTAATGAGTTGAATATGATGATGATGAATATTTAACAAAAAGTGCCAAACAGCAAATGAAAAGGGCGTCATAAAGTCTAATTGTTCACAAGACTGAGAATTTAATATAATTTCACAAGTTTTAAACATTCACTATTTCTTTGCAACGTAAAAAGCAAAACGGTACCAAGTTGGCCAAGCATTACTGAGCTTTTTGAAATTAATTGCTCTTGCAAATTTTGTTGAGCTCAGTCTGCCTTTTTAATAGCAAAATGCAAATAAGAAAATCTTGCAGGCGGTCTTCGCGGTTTATTGTTTTTACTTTATGTTTAACCGTACTGTCCTGTTAAGGTTTTCTCTAAAGTTTCATTATATAAAAGCCTATAACTAAACCATGTAATCTCCAATAATTTCGAAAAGAAAGACTGGTCACCTGATGTTAAGTAATTTTTTTTTATCCACGTCAAGTTAGCCCTTGATGGCAATCTCACCTGATGGTAAGTGATGATGCAGTCTAAGATGGTAACGTTCCGTTAGGGGAATGGTAAACCCATACTACTAACCAGAATGCTAAATCGCTTGGCGACACGACTTTGTCGGTAGGGTGGTAACTAGCCACGGCCGAAGCCTCCCACCTGATCAGACTCGAGCTGGGAATCGAACCTAGGACATCCATCTTTATGATGCGACAACGCACGCACAGCCGTGCCGTGGTTTACATGTCTATTTGTGTACACTGCAATTTTAAGTTTTCGTTTTCACGCTCATTAACTCGGTTAAGACGTGATGGTTTGGTAGACATCATGCGTGAAGATAGGTGCCCAGCATTTATCATCAATTGGGTACAATACCGTGTCGAAAGAGAAAAGAGGTAGGGATTCAATAAAACTGTCGCACCCCTAACAAGTTAGTCCGCTATTTTTATATTAACCTGTATCATCACTGGTTAGATATTAAGGGCTAACTTGAACCCACTTAACTAAATCTAAGCCTCTTGCTTGTGCTATTGATGAGTACATACCTCGCAAGGTGAGATATTAGACCCATGAGGGTCTATCTTTATCGATACTGTTCTAAGTGCTGTACCTGGTAGACAACTCCAATAACAGTTCTGACGACCTCGACTCCCCGTTCGAGTCTGGGATGGGAGGCTTCGGCTGTGACTAGTTACCACCCTACTGACAAAGACTGGTCACTAATCGATATAGCGTTCAAGCACGATGTCGCGTAGAAACCAAGATATAGGATTATGGGTCTACCGTAACCCTAATAGATTGCATCATCACTTACCATCAGATGCAAAAAAAAAAAACCTTTTTTTTAGGCTGACATTGCGTTTTTTTTACATACACTTACTTTTTCATTTATTAATCCATGCCTGGAGTCCACCCAGTACATCCATCGTTATCAATAGCCGCACTTAATTATCACTTGTCCAATCAGGCATGCATCATAAAATTATAAATTAACCATCGTCATAAAAATGTTCTCATACATTTAGTTTGTGTATCAACCGCGGTGCAAGGCAATACATTCTCGTAATCCCTTGGCGGGTACCCCATAAATACACCTTGATTGGTTTCTGATGGCCTTTTAATTAATTTGCCCGACAACTTTCCCTGCGATAATTGGTGGCTTGTATACTGTAGCGGCCATATTTTACTTTTAATTGAGACTATTTTTTACTTTCTCCCCGCTGGTTAGAGAAAATTAATGCAATTATATGACAGAAAGATGCTTAGAGCACCGTGATGCGTAAAACGTGCAATGTATCATGGTTTGCAGAAGCGCCGAAACGGATAGAGAGGAAAACCTTTATTGCAACAAACATAATCATAATCATAATCATTTATTTGCAAGAATGTTAGTAAATAATGAGATGGTGTATACAATTTTGTCAATAAGTCGACCATAACATTCAACTAAACAAATAGTGTGCAAAATACAAACATAAATTTAGTACAAATTAAAATTACAACATTAAAAGTTCATCAAATATATTATTCAAAGTCAAATTATTATTAAGTGATAGTGAATTCAATAAACAGCAAGAAAATAACTTATAAGGTATATATGTCTTCAAAATTTTAAATCAGACGAAATGGTATCAATGATTCTATTATCATATCAAAGAATAATCAATAAGGATTTAAGTTATGCGGCGATTACAAAACAGCATTATCCGTTTAATATGCATATCGCAGTTAGAATGATTTATACAGCTACATTGAGTTAGTGTGGCTTACCGCAAAGCGCTGCTCGGTGCGAGACTAAATGTTGTACCTACAACGGGTGGTCCGATATTATCTACCAATTTGCCATGAAAAGGAGAAAAGCCCCACTTTGAATTTATAATGGGCTATCTAATGCAGACGAAGTTATTGCACACTATATACGTAAGAAGCGGTGATAGCCTAGTGGTTAGCGTCAGCCTCCTAATCAGAGGTCGGCGGTTCGAATCCGGGCACGCACCTCTAACTTTTCGGAGTTATGTGCGTTTTTAAACAATTAAAATATCACGTGCTTCAACGGTAAAGGAAAACATCGTGAGGAAACCTGCACGCCTGAGAGTGCTCCATAATGTTCTCAAAGGCGTGTGAAGTCTGCCAGTCCGCACATGGCCAGCGTGGTGGACTATGGTCAAACCCTTCTCATATTGAGAGGAGACCCGTGCTCTGTAGTGAGCTGGTAATGGGTTGATCATGATGTACGTAAATGTTCGAAATCCCCAAGTTTTATAACACGGTCGGTTAAAGTTGTTACGTTGATTTGTTGTGCGTGCGTTGCAGCATTTTAAAGTGGGAGGTCCCAGTTTCGATTACCAGCTCTAATCTGGTCTGGTGGGAGGCTTCGGTTGCGGCTAGTTACCACCCTACTCGCAAAGACATCGCTAAGTGATTTAGCGTTGAATTTAAGTTCTTTTAGAAGGGAGTCGAAAGAGCGATCTGTTACACAATAGATGGTGCTTTTTCGATTCTATATGGATTGAAGATAAGTTCCACGTGGACTTATAAGCAGATATCGAAACCCCGTATCGAAATACGCGCTAATTTTATTGCGTGCGTTTGAATGTTCATCGTGGACTGAATGAGACTACAAAGGTACAGTAACTACAGCACACGAATGATTATTCAACGTAAAATATACATATCGAACATTAGTTAAACTAACAGTTTTACTGATTTTTAGTAAGTCAGTCGTATTCCGTTCGCTTAATGAGTTCGAAAGTTAAGTGAAATAAAAATAAAATTTATGTTACGTAAGATATATATCGTAACAATGTTCTACTGCTATATAATAACAAATGTGCAAGCATTTAAAATATCACTCGCTTCAACGGTGAAAAAACATCGTGAGGAAACCTGCACGCCTAAGAGTTCTCCGTAATGTGCTCAAAGGCGTGTGAAGTCTGCCAATCCGCACATGGCCAGCGTAGTGGAATATGGCCGAACCCGTCTCATATTGAGAGGAGACCTGTGCTCTGTAGTGAGCCGAGAATGGGTTGATCATGATGATGAATGAGTAAATGTATTTTATTTAACCAAGTTATTATAATATTTTTTGGGTCGTTAATAACGTGAAATACTCGAAACAAGTTTTACGATGGCATACATATTTCAATGAATGAATACAATATTATTTAATATAATTAATATCGCGCATGGGAAAAGCATGTAGGGCCTGGCCCACTCTTCTTCACTGATAGTAAAGAAATCTGTATCAAGGGTAACGATTGGGGCCGTGATTTACCGTAGTGCTTTCCAAGTCAAGGGGGAGCAGCAAACGGCGAAGTTCTAGCCATATCCTTTATCCATCCATTTACTGACTTACAAGTTACTCCTTGCCAGGACAACTGATTTATGAAGTCGACAACAAATATTCAGGTCAACTTTACCCAGAAGACCGATCCCATTGGCAGTTAGAGTCAATTTTGCCCATCGTTCCAACTTTGCCCGTAAATGCGTATATAAATAATATCCCGCTACGAAATCTGGGTGAAATGTACCTTAAACTGGTGAACAATTAGCTCATTTCGCTTTCTAGAGATAAAAATCGTGTAGAAATTGCATTCTGCTTAGGAGCTATTTAATCAAAATTGTGAATGGCGTCGTAAAATTTTCACCGACGCGCTATGTTTGCGTCTCAAAGCAAATGATTATTAACGTGTTTGTGTCGTAAAATTTATTATTATAATAAATTATTATTTTATTTACCGCATAACGATTTTGACCTATATAATAATGTATAATATACTAGCTCGACAACCTCCGTTTTGCAGTGCGTTGCTTTACAATGTTGGATGTCCTCGGTACGAAGCCCTGCTCCAGCCTATTCATATTATATACTTTTGAAGTAATGGTGATAACTACATTGGTTTACTTAAATCTAAAGCTATAGATAAAAAACGCGAACGCGTTCCAAACGCGTTTAGGTCTAAAAAGGCCATAACAAGGTTATTTTTTATCATCATCAATCATATTATTAACTAGCTGTACCCACAACTTTGTCCGCGTGGAATTTAATAAAATAGTTAATAGGTAGCCTTTGTGACATGAATTCGTTTGTTGGAGATGTGGTGGCGCTGTACTGGACAGTCATTGCAGCATAACTTTATTTTTCTAAAACAAATTAATTTTTCTAAAATAAAAGTAGCCTAAGTTACTCCTATAACATCAGCTACCTGTCCATAAAAGTAAAGTCCCATCAAAATTGGTCTAGCCATTTTAGAGATAAGCCGGAACAAACAGACAGACAGACTGACAAAAATTGTGAAAAATGTAATTTTGGTGTATGTACCGTATATTCATAAATATGCATGTAGTAAAAAACGGTTACTTCAATATTACAAACAGACACTCCAATTTTATTTATATGTGTAGATATGTATAGATTATAATAAGCAATGAAGTTAGATCAAGTCACACCCATTTTTTTTTTGTTTATATCAGTATAATCCTTTTCATAAAACCTTACTGTTTATAAGCACTGAGGAGTTATCGGTTAAAGTAAAGTTCCGGTTTTCGGTCCATTCATCCTGAGGTATAGATTTATTCTCTTATAAATTATAATAACAGGCAACACCGAATGCAAAATACCGAAAGGTGCTGAAACCATGGGCTGACCAATTAGCCTCAAAAGTATCGTAGAAAGAAAAACTACTCAAGCAAAGGTTTGCTAGCTTTGCTTGAATAGTTTTTCTTTAATGAGACCTATTCTAAAAGTTCCTCTAATAAATGCAAAAAGAATCGTAATCATTAGAAAAACATAAATGAAATAATGAAATATTCATTCCTCCTAACTATTAACTCCTCTTTGAAAAGGGGTTAAAAAATTTTTTATAGAGATTCCTTATTTAAATACATTGCTTGAAGAAAATATAGCTTTATTTTTTATGTTAGTTATCATGGCAGGTTTTATTCTAATTACTAGATTGCTAGTGGATGCCCTTATTCCGTACATTGCATTACATTGAATGGGTGTGGTGAATGCCTGATGATCGGGCTTGTTGGAGTTAATTTAAAAATTACTCAGGCCTTTTATTTTATGTGAGACCTTATAAAGTTTTATTTTATCGACAAGGTAGTTAAGATACGCTTCAGTATGGGGGCCACTTACCGTTACTTTATATTGTTTAATGTCGGTAATTTGCCTGAGCTGGGTGGGCCAAAAGATTTTCTCGATTTTCAAATATTGCTCATTTACCCTCAGGCGTATCTACGTATCGGCGTATTTCGTATAGACGTTATATCTATAACATCTATACGAAATTACATTAAAATCGGGCTTTCAATTCCACAGTAAAAAGTAAAGCTGTTTACTCAAGACACACATACATCACATACACACACTAATGCAAACAATAACACTCACAAATGTGCGTATTTGTTTAAAAGGTATGTACTAAAACTTATCTATTAGTGTGCACAGTTTTTTTTAACTAAGGAGTAAAATTATATCAGGTTCCTACTACTTCTGGGCATAGCAGGGACCTATGCCCAGAAGTAGTAGGGGGGCTCCACATAAGGGGGTATTTAGAAAAATAATTGCCACATATGCCAACACAGACACGTTTTTATTGTGTCAGTTCCTGTGCAATGCAAACTTTTTTCCTATTGGTTATCGTAACCGGGCTCTTTCCGAAGCTGCCCGGTTACGCCGTGGCAACCAATAGGGTTAGTACAGCTAATAGGGAGTCCGAAAAAAAAAGTTTGCATTGCACAGGAACTGACAAAATAATGTGTGATTTAGTGCGCAATCCTCACTTTATTGTGCGTACGACTTATCAAGTTTGCAACCTAAACGGTATTCATAGCTAAACTGGTTTAAAGATTTTAACTAACAAAATGTCGAGACCACTCACCAACCAGATGGACAGACCAGCTGAGGAACTCTAAGTGCAAATTTCACACAATTGCAAGACTAGCCTCTGATAGAAGCCGGTGGAAACAATTAATCCGCACGAGGTTGCAAGGACACCAGGACCACGATCTTCAGTAATGAAGGAACGATTGTTGAGAGAGAAATGTCTTTACCGGACGACAATTATCTCCTGTTATGAATTAAGTTTATAAGTGGGTTGTACGAGAACCACATACCCGTGCACTTTTACACGCATGACCACGTCTTATATGGTAAGTATGGAAACCGCTGGCAAGTAGATTAAACGAGTATCATTAGAAATAGAGCTCAGATTTCAACGACCCATTTTTGGTTTTCCAGTATTACCACTTGGATTTGTAATTGTTATAGTGCATTTACGAAGCGGTTCTTCCAGTTTGATTACCTTTCTCTGGGCTTGAGTGTACACAATAAATAGTTACTTCGTTACTTGTGGTGTGTGACTATTCGTTTCAGTAAATATGTTTGTTTTCTACCACTCATCATTATAATTTTAAAGCCTATCATCAATGTCTAGCATTGGACGTCAATGAAAATTATGTAGGTCCAATGGCCACGGTCTTGGGCCGCTTTTATCCAACGGCTCCTTGCGACTCGTCTGATTTCGTCTACCCGCCTAGTTGGGGGTCGACCAACGCTACGTTTACCGGTGCGGGGGCGTCATTCTAGCACTTTGGGACCCCAACGTACATCGGTTCTCCGAGCTATGTCCCCCGTCCATTGCCACTTCATCTTCACAACTCGCTGAGCTATGTCGGTAACTCTGGTTCTTCTACGGATCTCCTCATTTATGATTTGATCACGTAGAAATACTCCTAGCATAGCTCTCTCTATTGTCCGCTGAGTGACTCTAAGCCTGTTTATGAGGCCTATAGTGAGTAGTTGTTTTTTACTACTAAGTATACACAATACTATTATACAATAATAGTATTACACAATATTTTGACGACCTCCTTGACGCAGTTGGGGCGCTGTAAGCCTTTTCGAAGATATAATTGTAGAATTATTGCATACGCAGAACAGAGAAAATGCTTTTTATGAAGGTGTAAGTTTTACCAAAGCTTAAGATTAAAATTAATTTCATAATTATAAAATAATATATGTTATTAAATTACAAACATTTAATTTAATAATTATTTTATTTATGATCTCCCTGACGTGTGAACGTTTGATACTTAGCAGGGTTCAATAAATTAGATTTTATAATGTCTGAATTTTCTCTGGGTCTAGTCTGGTCTGGTCTGATGGTTATTAACGACAGTAATCACCCTGCCGTCAAAGACGTGCCGTTGCGCTGACGTGGGCTAGCAGTCAAGGGGTAACTTATTGTAAGAATAAAATTACAAAAAAAAAATATATTTGTATACTTATCTTTATAAACGTTAAGTTGTTAAGCAATTGCCAGAAAGCTATTGAAAAATAACTAAATCCACTATATCCACCATAATATTAGTATAGTACATATATAATAATATGTGTAATATTATATGGGTGAACAATGTTACTAACGACTGAAAGAGACAATCTCTGCAGTAAACGTTCAACAGCCGTTCATCCATTGATATTATTTTTCGTAACAAATATAGATGTAAGATACTTGGAGCAATTAATACTTGTTGATATAAGCTCGGATAGATATATTATCGAGATTTCCATATAAGGAGTTAAGAACTTAGTCGCCATTATTGAAGCGCATTCCGACTTTCTAGATAATTGATAAAACATGCACTCAAATATGTTATTACTTACCGTGTTAGTACTAATTGCGGTTAATATTAACCGGTCTCTTTTTGCATGATTCAAATATTGATATGGAATAAGTGCATTCATAGAACAGATTAAATTGCTTATTAATGAAGGTTGAAGTTTTAACACAGCTAGATATTACAATTACTTTAACAAACCGATATGTGTTTTATAAAACTGCCATACCCCTTAAGTCCACTACCATTTCAGACTGCATCATCACTTAACACCAGGTTACATTGCCATGAGGGATGTGTTGTTTTGTTATTAAATAAACAGTAGCCGAAACGTATATTTTTCCATATTTAGTCGTTTGATGGAAAGACAAAGGTATGTCTAGCAGTAGAACGTTTATCGTAAGACATATTGCCCGGAGTTAAGAATTTGTTGTTATGACCGTCGGTTGCTTGGAAGGACCATAATCATCACTATATAAGCGCTTTATTGGATTTAAGCTCTTAATCTATTAAGACTGTGATAGAGGAGGCTTTTGCACCGTAGAAAATATAAGGCGAAGTTTGACAAGAATAATGCAAATTTTGATCTATTGTTTAGTGATTCTGCTGTTGTTCAGAGATTGATGGTGGAGCCGGGCCGAAATTCTGCATGCCCTAGACTTTTAAAACGCTAACGTTATTTAGATAAGACCTAATTAAGTATTATAAATAGTTTCTAACTACAAAAATAAAGTGATAAAAATTCAAATATTTTGTATGCCCAGCATGCCCTAGACTTTTCTAACGCTAACTTTATTTCGATAAGACCTAATTAAGTATTATACATCGTCTATCTACAAAAAATAAAATAAAATCTCAAATATTTTTTAATTATGGGGAATTAATATGCAATATCGTTTTGTATCGGACGCTCCCCTGTTTTAGCTATCTGTATGCAAAATTTCAGCTGACACGTCAGGACAAACTCCTTTTCGTTGATAGAATAGTCAATGAGTCAGTCAGTCAGTCAGTCAGTCGGAGCTAGTTTATTATAATTAATTATTGATTTTGATAACAAAAAAAAAAACCCCTGACTATGTTTTTTGTGGGTTTCATCTTAGACTTGAGGGTGTTGGGCACCTTCCCTGGTTAACGAATGTAGCTATTACCATCGCCTCAGGAATTAAAATAATGGTAAATATATCTTAACGCCACCTATAATGGAAATCTAATATAGGCTAGATGCCTGTATTAGGTATACATTATAGCTATTTTCGATTTTGATTAGATTTTGCGTCAGTCACTTTTGCCATCCCAGTTCCAATATTGAAATTAAGGGATAAAATGGCGGAGATTACAATGTATTGTACCTCAGATAAACGATGGGCATGCTAAATAAGAAGATATAAGTATTATCACTTTACCCACGCAGTCATCATAATCATCATCATGAACAACCCATTACTGGCTCAATACAGAGCACGGGTCTCCTCTCAATATGAGAAGGGTTTGGCCATAGTCCACCACGCTGGCCATGTGCGGATTGGCAGACTTCACACGCCTTTGAGAACATTATGGAGAACTCTCAGGCGTGCAGGTTTCCTTCACCGTTGAAGCAAGTGATATTTAATTATTTTTTTAAACGCACATAACTCCGAAAAGTTAGAGGTGCGTGCCCGGATTCGAACCGCCGACCACTGATTAGGAGGCTGACGCCGTAACCACTAGGCTATCACTGCTTACACGCAGTAAACAAGTTCATATAAGAAAGTAACAATTTCTAATCCATACTAAAATTATTACATTGTGTACACTTAATTGGAAGTATTTAGTGAATCAAGTTTACGATAATTTATTTTCGAGTAAGAAGTTGATAACCGTTTTCACGTTCGTACATAATAGGTTCACTTTCGCTTTCGCTGATAGCGCCGAGTTCGAACCCTTGGTGCGTTGGGTCTTAAATAAAACGTTTGTTAGATTAGTAATATAGATGTACCTCCTTATTATAAGTTACTAAGAAAACTATGGGTTCATTCACGTCAAAGTAAAGTCGACGCGCATCGAATAAATGCTATTAAGATATTAAATCAGTTGATTTTCTGCTACACAACCGTTTAAAACTTCAAATAAATTAAGTATAATTTGGCGGTTTGAAGTTCAAGAATTGAGAATCAACGATGACAGAAACAAGTTTTCCCTAGCTTTACTTAAGACATAATTATATAAAACTTAATTGTTGTGTCTAAATATTACAACAAAAAATGTAACACACTGAACACTGGAATTAAAAATAAACTTGTAGTGCCTACTACACGGCACGGCACGGCTGCACAAAATTAGTAACTCATTCAAAGGAAATTGTATTTTATTTTATAAGAAATTACCTAGTGAATTCTGGGAGGTGACTCTCTTCAGAAATTCAAAGTTTTTATAGAACGTAAGCTTATATAAAAATCCTATTACCATATTAAGGATTACATAAACGATAAAAAAGCTTGGATGAACAAGAATTGCTCATAGCTAATTATAATTTATTATTGCCTACGTGAGATGGTGATAACAAAGTATACCCGGCTAAGTTTGTTGTGGAGTCCTTCTCAGACCTGGGTGCCAAACGCAAGCTTTAGTTTTAAGTGGGCGAGTGTAGTTATCACCATCACCTCTCGAATTGAAATGGTGAAGACTATATCTAGCCGCAATCAAATGTTACGAACCAAATAGACTTAGTTTTTTCTAAAAAACTATATAACCATCGTTATACAATAACAAATTATAAATACGCACATCGTATCAACTTTCTCTGTATATTTTGTAGCTAAGATAAAATAACCTGAACTGTGGGCGAAAAAGGGATAATGTGCCTTTATTTTCTTATTTGCGAAAGGGATAAAACAAAAGACCCTTCCTGTGAATGCCATTTGATATTTGACTCGACGAACCATTTTGATCTGATTTCTTTACCTAGCGTAATAAGTGAGGGTTTTTTTTTATATAAAAGAATAAATATATTATTAAAAATAGAATGTATTTTTGCTATGTATATACATATCCACATATCATATATATTTTGATTGTTTTTTTTTATTTCTGTATTATACTGCCGTGTCCCACAGTTTTATGTGTATTTGTTTATAATATGTTAACCTACTTTTTATTAGGTTGATGGAAAAGCATGTACCTATTAATTTCAACTGGATTTTGCGTATTTTTAAAGTATATATAGGCCATACAAAGCTTCATTTTCAAAAATGATGAAGAGGGTAATATCTGTCCAGATGAGATAATTAGTATGTGATTAATAATAGTACTAGTATTAGAAACTGGGTGAAATTATTAACCACTTCGTCTTTATTTACAACTAGCTATTGTTCTTTGACAATAAACAACTTATTATAGAGTAAACATAATTAATAATTATCAATTTATCTAAATGTACCACGCACTCTAAAAGAAAAACCACCCTTGTTTTCCCCATTTTTATCTTGCCGCCATCCTCGTTATTTTTTTTTATTTTTCACATTACGTTCGAACACCGAAGTTATTTTAAATGAGCACTGGTGTGTTTTAATTGAGACTATATGCTTTATATAAATCTTAAATTGAGTGGACTTTAATATAATCTCTAACACTAGTCAGGCAATAGAAGATATGGAACAGATTTTTGATTTACAACCTCCACCACTACAGTTGAGTATGTGTAAAGAAAATAGAATTCTCTTTATTGGGAAAGACGAACGCTTGTTTTACCTTAATACTTGAGCGTTATTGGATTGGACAAGGGTTCTACACCATTACGTTAGCTTTGATATTGACCTATAACAACGTTTATAGCAGGAATTTAAGTACTACGAAGTACTGCAAAAAGTTTAATCACTCGATATATCTGGCTAAGCAACTTTGATCCGAGGTTACTAGATGGGGGTAGACTTAAAATTTTTCAGCACCTAAATTTGACCTTACCTTTAAATTTGAGGTATTTTAATTTGAGTAGGTTTTTGGCCCAAGTGTACCACGTTGGCCACGCTGGCCAATTGGTAGAATTCGCGCATCTTTGAGAACATAGAGAACTCTCAGGAATAGAGGTTTAGATATTTTTCTTTATTGTTAAAGTAAATTGTATTCAATAAAAAAATGCTCAATCAGATATCCTGAAATAACTTACGTTTACCGTTAAAGTAAGTGATTAACGTATTAATATATGATTAAAGCAAGATACACTTGCGCTTCATGGAAGAAGTTCAAGAATGAAAGATAGAAAAAAAGAATTCCTATTGAGTTTTTGTTATAGACTATTGGTAGGTAAGTGATCTGCACCAATTCGTAGTCACTTCTGTGTTGAATACACCTATATCATCATCATGATCAACCCATTACCGGCTCACTAAAGAGCACGGGTCTCCTCTCAATATGAGAAGGGTTTTTGCCATAGTCCACCACGCTGGCCATGTGCGGATTGGTAGACTTCACATGCCTTTGAGAACTTTATGGAGAACTCTCAGGCGTGCAGGTTTCCTCACGAAGTTTTCCTTCGCCGTTGAAGCAAATGATATTTTTAATTTTTAAAAACGCACATAACTCCGAAAAGTTAGAGGTGCGTGCCCGGATTCGAACCGCCGAGCTCTGTTTAGGAGGCTGACGCCCTAACCACTAGGCTATCACCGCTAAGACACCCATGAAGAGAAGAATTGTTTGTATAATGTGTAGTGGAATATGTAATCTACTTTACACCTTTAACATGTTATGGAAACCTCTATACATAAAATTACACAAGCTTAAAATTAACATGTTCTGCAATTTTAATGGGTTAATGCAAATTGCGTGTACGAATTAATGGCTACGGCTTGATTTAACATTTGCATAATGTGTGGCGAATATTCATTAATGCACAAAGGTCAAAAGGAATTGGCTTTATGCAAAAAAGTAAAACGTCAAAGGCTTTCGCGCTAGAAGTAATGTTTTATTTTAATCGCTTCGACAAATATTAAAGCTCTCACAATATTTTTACTCACGTATGTTTTATGATGCCTGAATTAACATTTTATAAAACCCTTATAAAACATTTTTACCTGCTGCTTTTATATGAGAAATGGGACTCTCTTTAAAATATGTTTTTTTTAATCCACTACAAGTTAGCCCTTGGTGATCTAAAAATATTTAAACAAATAAATAATATCAGTGATTGTTTAAATCTACAGAATGATTTACGAACTTTATTAGATTGGTGCGAACATAATCGTATGTACCTCAACGTAAATAAATGTTCTGTAATTTCTTTCACTAAAAAACACTCAAAAATTACTTTCGATTATAAAATTCATACCCAAACTCTTGAACGAAAATCTATTATCAAAGATCTCGGTGTACTTTTTGACGACCAGCTTAGTTTTCGCAATCATTATGACTATATTACAAATAAAGCACTAAAGAATTTGGGCTTCATAGCAAGAACTACAAAATTGTTTAGAAATCCGCACAGTTTCATTCTCTTATACAACACGTTAGTTCGCACAGTGCTGGAATACTGTTCAATCATATGGTCTCCTTGCTATGCTGTACACTCGAGTAGGATTGAAAGCGTTCAAAAAAAATGCCTCAAGATTATAACCTACCGGTGCGGACTCTCTAGGCAAATCCAATCCTATTCTGGTCGTCTAAAAAAGTTTAATATGGCTCCGCTCCATATTCGCCGTCAACGGCAAGACTTAATTACCCTTCATAAAATACTGCATTCGAACTTAGACTCCCCCACTTTACTATCTCAAATAAACATTAACACAAGATACGTATGCCGCAAGCCCAAGACATTTATCATTGAGGTTTGTAAAAACAATACTTCCTACTATAATCCCATTGTAAGAATGTGTCGTTTGTACAATGAGATTATCAGTAAAGACTCCAAAATTGATATATTTAATGGTCACTATAGGAAGTTTTGTTTGAGTCTGATGGATTTAATTTAGTATACAGTAGGTATTACACCTAACTTTGGATTTGTTTTTGTGTAATTGGTTGTATTAAGCTTTTGTCATGCTGTGCAGTCTGTTAGAATTACAATTAGATATAGAACATGTAACTAAGTTAAGATTTAATTATAAGAATTGTAATTTGTTAAGATTGCCAAATAAAAAAAAAAAAGTGATGATGCAGTCCATAACGGCATAACCTGTTAGGAGTATGGTAATGATAATACACCTAATCGGTTTCTACAAGACTTCGTGCCGGAACGCTAATCCGCTTTGCGACACGTCTTTGTCGATAGGGTGATAACTAGGCACGGCGGACCCTCCCACCAGACCAGACTCGAGCCGGGAATCAAACCCAGGACGGGTTTGATTCCCGGCTCGAGTCTGGTCAATTATCTGGTCAAGTCTCCAATTTTAAATTGTTCGGTCGTCAAAAATTTAACGTTAAGAGGAATCCTGAAGGATCCTGACGGATGAACCTACCTGTTTGTGAATAATAAGCTATAGATCGGAACATCACCACTGTGTTTCGGTTTTCCTAGATCCATTTATTTTCCAGGGCTCAAATATAGCCCATGTTTATCTTTATGCAATTATAAATTAGTTATTATTATAATTGCCAGGAGTATGACATTTACATTAATCATGGATTTAGTACCAAAATAATATATCAATCTTTGACCCGATTTGGTCGGTAGGGTGGTAACTAGCCATACGATAAAACGTATAAACCATTATACCTATAGTGGCAGCACAACAAACAGAATGACTTGTCGTTTCAAAAGTACTTATAATTTGAACCACCATTTAATAAATGAATTTTGAACATTTCAAATTCTTATATTAAAACTAAACTCGAAGATTTGTATATATATATATGTATGTATATTTGTCTTAAGATGAACATATGTAAATGTCGTATCGATATATCAGTATTACTTGGAGTAAGCAAGCCTGAGTATATTAAAACGAGCTACCGAATATCGCGAAATCGTAATCGTAATTCGAAGAACAGAATAACCACGTGAAAGAATAACAAAATGAAGAAATATTTTTACTAAAGATAATATTTTTGCAGCAAACAATTTTCTAGCACTTTGCGGAAACGTCATTTTCAATCGCGGTAGCGGCGGGCTGGAGTTCGAAAACTCGCACACAATGGCGAAATGCTATTTCATTCCTGCTTTGAGTTTTCCTCGGAATTTTGTATGGGAATTATTTTCCTTTGTGTCATATTGCGGTTGTTTGAGTCGACAGTGCATGAGGAGTATTACTGGTAGATTCAATAATATAATTTACCATGTTTCCAAGGAAGCTTTCATTTTATAAAGCTTAATGAGAACTTAAGAAATATTTAAGATAATCTCATTCGTAGTTAAGTATATGCAGATTGATCGGGAATTTATTCCACTATAAGTAAGTCCTTGACGGCAATCTTAGCCTAGGGCGTCAGCCTCCTAATCAGGTCGGCGGTTCGAATCCGGGCACGAACCTCTAACTTTTCGGAGTTATGTGCGTTTTTAAAGAATTTAAATATCACTTGCTTCAACGGTGAAGGAAAACATCGTGAGGAAACCTGCACGTCTGAGAGTTCTCCATAATGTTCTCAAAGGTGTGTGTAGTTTGCCAATCCGCACATGGCCATAGTGGCGGACTATGGCCAAACCCCTCTCATATTGGGAGGAGATCCGAGCTCAGTAGTGAGCCTATAATGGGTTGATCATGATGGTAAGTGATGGCATGCAGTCTAAGATGGTATAAGGCTAACCTTATAAGGGTATGGTACACCTATGCATCTAATTAGTTTCTACGCGACATCGTGACGGAACGCTAAATCGCTGGCGACAAGTTTTTGTTGGCAGGGCTACCTTAGAGATAGCTAAGCCGGGTATAGAACCCTCTCATTATTGATAAAGTGAAAATGATTAAAAGATGATTTGTAAAAATAGTAATTTTGGAATATCACTGTAAATTCAATAAAGTATCATTCTGAAGCTGACATGGCATTGACAGAAATAAAAGAAAGAGAGAAAAAGTATTTTATTTAGTCATACAGTTTTGCATGCATAAGTACATAATTTGCAATACCTACTTACTATATATACTATACACACAGATGATGACCAAATAAAGTAACTAAAACTTATACTAAAACTAAAAATTCTAATACTAATGCTAAGTGCTGGAACGATGTTGTTTATTTTTCTGCTAATCATTTAAATTTTTGTAGTTTTATAAGATATATTTTCAATTTATACTTCAATACTGTAACCGATTGATTGCATTGTCCCTTATTATAACTTGCTTAATCGAACTATGTCAAGTGGTAACATCAGTAATAAAGTTAGCTTTATTGCTAGAAACAAAGTGCTTTAGGCAAACATTTTCCTCGATAGTGACTGACAAATTTATGCTTGATGCATTTTTATGTCAGCGCAATTACAGAGTGTAATACATATTTTAAAATTAAGATTTAAAGACTATTTTACGGCTTTTATATTATACGCTATAATATATTATGTGACAACAGATCTAGCAAAAAGGCTGAAGTGTGTCGTTAAAGCCATGCCAATAATAACAAATTACTCACCCAAAATCGCTTATTATGTGACAAGTTTTAATACACCAGAAGTACTCGTAGCAAAAAGGCTGAAGTGTGACGTTAAAGTCATGTCAATAATAACAAATTACTCACCCACAATCGCGTATTATGTGACAAGTTTTAATACACCAGAAGTACTCGTAGCAAAAAGGGTGAAGTGTGACGTTAAAGCCATGTCAATAATAACAAATTACTCACCCACAATCGCGTATTATGTGACAAGTTTTAATACACCAGAAGTACTCGTAGCAAAAAGGGTGAAGTGTGACGTTAAAGCCATGTCAGTCAATAATAACAAATTACTCACCCACAATCGCGTATTATGTGACAAGTTTTAATACACCTGAAGTACTCGTAGCAAAAAGGGTGAAGTGTGACGTTAAAGCCATGTCAATAATAATAAATTACTCACCCACATTCGAGTATTATGTGACAAGTTTTAATACACCAGAAGTACTCGTAGCAAAAAGGGTGAAGTGTTACGTTAAAGCCATGTCAGTCAATAATAACAAATTACTCACCCACATTAGCGGTGAGTCAAACATAAATTTAATGATAAGCATTTATAAAAAAATACATATTAAACGGAATAGGAAAGTAACGATTAGCGTAACGAACTAAAACTATTCGCATAAGTACAGCCAAAAGGAGAATCGACTATTGAATCGTCAGAACAACAACACATTTTCACCTAGTTTAACGTCAACGTCCCAGTTATGCGAAATAAATCCCTTATCACAGTTAGTAAGTACGTCGCATTGGACGGCTACAGGTGCTTTCTAGTAACGCTTATCGGAGCGCTAATAGGGCGGCCGTATTTAAAACTGGGGCAGCAAATCTACAACACTTGAGTAAGGAATAAATCTGTAACGCCTGCCGGTTAGCAGGTGTGATAGACAAGCCAGCCTTTGATCAATCTGTAGTTTGAAATACAACAAAATACTTGGAGCTTAATAACATCGCTGGCGAGTAATATTATTTTAATATTGTTGCTCAGTTATAGCAGAGACGTCATTTTTTTGGTGGCCTCCGTGGCGTGGCGCGCGCTGTCGTTTTATAAAGCTGCAGGTCTTGGGTTCGATTCCCGGCTCGAGTTTGACAAAAAAGTGTCGGTATAAAAAAAAATTAACTTTTTTTTAGTTCCAAATATTTTTTTTTTGTAATATTTTTAAATATTTATTTGACCTGGGTTCTTGTTGTTGCAGGTGTGGTTGTGATGTCATGGTGGTGGGCGCTGGCGCTGCTCGCGCTGGGTGCCGCCCGCGCCGCGCCCCGGGCCGGCTCCGGTGAGCTATTTTACAGTAAGCATCCTCGCGCACTACTTCCGTTTCCTTTCCCTCGGGAGAGAAGCACGGCGCACGGCACTGTGCCACTGGCGGTGTGTTGGTGGTTTATTTTTCCATGACATTTCACTTTTATGCTATCGTTTTGGCCACCGTAACAATGGGTTCCAACGTGACCTCGGATTGTATTCCATGACATCATGAGCATTTGTCCTGAGGAAGCCTTAGTATAATTTGCACAGTTGCTAACGTGGAGTGTTCTTTTCGAGTATCGAAGCAATTTAACGTCAAAGTGAAATGAATCTTATACTTCCTGTTTAGAGTCGCAATTTCCGCACAAACCATTTTTATTTTACAATTTTGTGCTGGTGTGGAAGTGTAGACGAATTTGAGCTTTAATTCTAGGTTGATACGATTCTTTTTACTGTGACGTTAGTGTTTCGATATTCGTAAACGATTCTACGATTGAGAGTTAACAAATCGTATACCAACCGTACTGAAGCGTCACTGGCAATAACTAGTTTATTATATATTTCTTTTTAAATAAATACAATATTGAAACTATGTTATTATGAAACTCATAAAAATCATCACATTATACCTTGGGTAGGTATGACTAAGGGCATAGGGCTGAACCGTTGTTGCATTGTCAAAGCACGCTGGCTGCAACTGTGGATTCAATTCCAGTCGGTTCCGAAAGATATGTATGTGTTTTAAACTAGTGATTAGGACGTCAGCCTCCTAATCAGAGGTCGAATCCGGGCACGCACCTCTAACTTTTCAAAGTTACGTGTGTTTTTAAGCAATTAAAATATCACTTGCTTGAACGGTGAAGGAAAACATCATGAGGAAACCTGCACGCCTGAGAGCTCTCTATAATATTCTCAAAGGCGTGTGAAGTCTGCCAATTCGCACAGCGTGGTGCGACTATGGCCAAACCCTTCTCATATTGAGAGGAGACCCGTACACTGTAGTGAGCCGGCAATGGGTTGATCATGATGATGATGATTTAAAATTCGTAAATTTAGTAGGGCAGAATTTTCATATAATCTTCTTATTTTCATAGTCTTAACAGAAACAGCACACAAAGGGTTCGATTGCAAAGAGGGTCGCTGGTATGCTTAAAATTACAATCAAATAATACCCAGCTTTGCGAATTCGGATGCAATGTGAGACTCCGTTGTGATCATATTAAATACGACTGCTAGACTGCTCTTATCTCCCTCAGCCACTCTCTCGACTACTTTGTCTCTAAGCTGCGCGTATGAATGAATGAATACATTCATTGTCGTCGTGTCGTCGTGATCAACCCATTGCCGGCTTACTACAGAGCACGGGTCTCCTCTCAATATGAGAAGGGTTTGGCCATAGTCCACCACGCTGGCCATGTGCGGATTGGCAGACTTCACACGCCTTTGAGATCATTATGGAGAACTCTCAGGCGTGCAGGTTTCCTCACGATGTTTTCCTTCACCGTTGAAGCAAATGATATTTTAATTTTTAAAAACGCACATAACTCCGAAAAGTTAGAGGTGCGTGCCCGGATTCAAACCGCCGACCTCTGATTAGGAGGCTGACGACCTAACCACTAGGCTATCACCGTTTCATTCACATTCATTGTACACCACAGATAATAAAAATAAATGCCAATACAATAGTGCGGTAAGACATTAAGTACAATTTGGCGGCCTTATCGCTAAATAGCGATTTCTTCCAGGCAACCAAGCGTAGGTAATGTTGTCCCAATTTTCTCTACTAAAACATAAAACTCCTGATCTTGTTTTAAACCCTTATTAGTGTCGATGGGACCCAAAAAACTATTGCAATTTCAAAACTTAACATCTTCACTTATTTAATAGATGCAATGTTTTTTTTCGGTTACTGTTGTTTATTTTTATTTATTTATTAATATAAAAAGAAAATATAATTCATATAACAATAACGGCACCGAATAAACCGAAGAGGTTTGTCATCCTCCTTTGTCTGCAACTTGACAGCTTAAAACTAGAGGAACTGAGAAGCATACTGATATTTAGAAAATTCTTGAGGCTAAAAATATGTTAAGCATAATATTCAAGCAGTAATTTTAGTTCCTTCATTACATTTTATTTTGCCTCGCTACCTTCTACTATTTCTACTACTAACTACTTTTCACAAAGGTTATCTGAAACTGATTGCTTAAGCAATCAAACCACCTTTTCATACCTTTCTATACGATATTTTTTTCACCTTTGTGTACGTAGTGTGTAGATGTATTATTTTTTACTATATGTGAAAAAAGCGTTTTATCTTTCATCAGTCTATTTTTGCGATAGTTAGATACACTAAATGAAATGATTAATTCAATCCGACACCCCAACCCTCTCGTAGTTGCGGCTTCTTTTTACTCCCCCGACCTAAGCGCTCCTCTCCGAAAGAGGAGACCTAGACATATCCTTCATGACCCTAACGATCAGATGACTACTGACAATATACTCGTGTCACCTACCACACAAGTCATACGCTACACACCGTCTTCGCCGGCGAAGATACGTGCGCTATCATACGTCATCCGGACGTGGGCTCCATCCACGGCCTCGGAGACGTACGGACCACTCACCGTCCGACCCCCCCGTTATCCCAAACGTCGCCTAAGCCGAGGTTCGGCCTCAAAGGAGGCGTCCTAAGGCAGACGTTCCCTTACTTTCTTCGAGCCCTAGGACTCAAAATTTCTTATGGCAGAGCTTCTTTGCAAAGCTCGCCAAACAGCCCGGTTACGCTGTGGCAACCAATAGGGTTAGCACAGCTAATAGACAGTCCAAAAAAAAAGGAATGATTAATAATGCAAAAAATTACGAGATAAAGTTGCCAATTGTGATGTATCCATTTCTCTTACTCAAACTAAATTGATAGGTCTAAAAGTGGTGCTAATTTTGAGCATAAAACCCCATCAAACTAGGTTCAGTGTTTTAATGGTAATATTCTGATATTTTTCTCATTGTCATTGTCGCAAACATACTACTTACATACATACATGTTTCTTGGCGGAATTGCAATGGTAATGTCATTCCTCTAGTAGCAATATACATTAAAGTGTATAGGTACATACAAACGCGAGGTCAAAATAATAAAAAAAAACCTTTGAAAAATTACAATATTTCTTGTGATAATTTCACTTGATAATAATAATAATTTACAATGATTAATTATAGAATTCAATCTCGATATCGAAATATTTGATTTCATTTTAATTTTATTCATTGCTTAATAAATGAATCTATTTGTATGTATAAAATATAATAGGACTCAAATTAAAGTCTCTCATTCAAAAAAACTCTATTTTTGTATTAGAATTTAACTTCAATTCAACAGAGCTTGTATGTTAGATTAACAGTAATATCAACTGAGTTACATAGTGAGGTAACGTGCAAAAGAAAACGACATACTAGTGTTATGAGCTATTACATTTGGGACGTGGTTATCTGTAATAACATCTGTACGTACCGACACATACACAATATGATTTGATTTGATGCGATGTGAGCGAAAGTGTAACTTTGAAACGACACGGTTGGTTGCGAGATCAAAGATTGGCGGAATTATTCATAGCGAAAGGAGTATACACACGAGCGACATTTCGCTCGAAGAAATATCATCAGAATAATGCCCCATGTGTTGACAGAGACCACGTAGGAAGGGGAGTTACAACATTGACACAACATGCTCCAATGTGGGTTGGTGAGTTTATTGTCACATGTCAGTAATATTATTACTGACGATTTTTGACGACCTCCGTGGCGCAGTGCGTGCGCTGTCACAAATAAAGTTGGAAGTCTTAGGTTCGATTTCCAGCTCGAGTCTGGTTTGTGGGGCTTTGGCCGTGGCTAGTTATCAACCTATCGACAAAGACGTGCTGCCAAGCGATTTATCGTTCCTGCACGATGTCCCGTAGAAACCCATTAGCAGTGTGGATTGAAAACAGGATAGCCTGCTACTATCTTAGACTGCTTCATTACCTAGTGAGATAGCCATCAAGGGCTAACTTATAGTGAATAAAAAAAAGAGACGTCTCTACAGCAGGTACAACGCCAATTTCTAAACTCCGGGCTCAAGGCAAATACATATTACCTAGTTATTGCTATAGTATATGATCTAAATTAATTAAAGTACTCTAGTTTATCAGTAATGCGTGGTATAAGCGTATTGCTATTGAGTTTGATTGAGGAAATCCCTACCGTATTGTACTTATGCATGTATATAATATAAACTAAATCTCTATAAGAGTATGAGGTAAATACAGAAAGATCAATTCAAAACCGACTTGGAAAAAAGGAGGCCCTAATATTTTTGCGATTTTTGAAGCCAGCAAAATATTAAATATCCTTCATATTAAACATTAATCAAACTTTTTGTCGCACGTCGTATGCCGTTGTACATGTGTACCTATGTGTTTGTACTTGTACCTATTATGGTTATTCAAAACGAAAGTGAACACTTGAGATTTGTCTAGAAGTGATGTGCCCTTTTACCTATTCCTATGTTCGTATTTTGTATTCACAACTACGTCTACGAGGTGTTTGAACTGTATACATGCTTATATTATAAATGATAGTGTATCTGTACATTTGTTTGCTACATACAATCGGCTCGACAACCGATCTAGACATTATTCGGCACATCTTAAAATTAGACTTTTACCCTTGAAAAATACCCGGCATATAGGTTTCTTGCGTTCTGGTGATATATATACAGATAGTTTATAAAGGATACATTTTGTCTGGGAAGACCAACAATATTTTTTTTAATTAAGAAATATGTTTAAATCTATCAGTTAGAATATAGATAGAAAAAGTAGGTTTGTAATGTAAGTGTTAGTAAAAGAATTTTTGAAATCCGTCGAGTGGTTTTAAAGTTAATCGATTAAAAATAAACAAACACATCTTTCCCCTCCATACAAATAGATTATTTCACCTTCTGTTTTCTATACCTTTTAAGTCAGTATATAAGAGATCGCGACTTAGCGGCAAAACTGCCAAATTTTATACGGTTTTATTATTATTTTGTTCTTTTTCTTTATGTATTTATGTGGTGATGATAAAACAGTATACACTTCACTGAAATAGCTGTCGCCTGCTATATAGCACAATACCCTTGTCGTATCCAAGTTAGACCATAAAATGGAATTACGCTCTAGTCGTTTATAGCTTCTAGCGGACTAGGGGAAGCTTTAAAGATTTTGATAGCTTTTTAACACTCGAAGTGCGAGTTAAACCTAGAATCAACTGTTGCTCAGGTGCGGCTTAAATGGATTGAAAAGGGTTTGTTTTTATTTGACTACAAGCTAGCAATTAACTGATTGAGATCACACCTAGAAGTTTTATTAGAATTTTTAATTTAACGAATGTAGTTATCAGCATCACTTCGGATAATATATATAATATAAACACACTCACGCACGCACGCACATACGTACTAGTCTACTAACTAGAACAAAATAGATTATCTGTTTAAAATATATACGAAATAAACAAACAAGCAACAAGATAAAAGGGGTTATTCATTACAATATACCTCCTTTATGCTTGGGTATAAATTTGCATGGATATTGATGTGGCAATCCACCTCTAGAATTAACGTTATTTATACGGGGTAGGTAGATAATGACCGGTAATTTATGAAGGTAGCTCGAAACGTTTTTCCTATAGCTAAGGAGCTAGTGGAAAAACTGCTATTACTAATATTTCACCCATAAGAGCATCGTCGACCCATCATCATTATCAACCCATTGCCGACTCACTAAAGATCACTCGTCTCCTTTCAATATGAGAAGGGTTTGGCCAGAGTCCACCACGCAGACCATGAGCGGATTGACAGACTTCACACGCCATCGAGAAACTTTATGGAGAGATCTCAGGCATGCAGGTTTTCTCACGATGTTTTCCTACACCGTTGATGCAAGTGATATTTTAATTGCTTAAAAACGACCAATTAATTAATAATAATCGATTAATGATAATTACCATCTCCCAGCTCCATAATAAGAACCTGGCAACCACCTGAGTATAAATCCATATACTACAGGAATATGTCATATCAGCTGATGCCCACGACTTCGCCCGCGTAGATAAAGCTATTTTTAAATTCCCGTGCAATAAGCAATTGTAGATTATCCCATGTTTCATCCCAATGCCTGTTTCAATTTCTGTTTGGGCTCCCTTTTCAAACATATACATCTAATTACGAGGAAGTTTGCTATGATAGACATCAACGTGTTTATTATTCAGTTTTTCACAAAAGAACAAAAATGATAAAATTTCTTCCTATTTTTAAGCCATATTGTTATGGTATCTCCATTTAAAATATTGGTCGAATGATTCAATGCAGTTATTCGCATTTGTTATAATAGTCCGATAATATAAATATCCAAAAGGCCAAGTATGTGTTGATTTCAATACAAATACAGCAAATTGTAGTAATGCAAAGCTAATATCCGAAAATACATATTTTGTGGACGAAGCAATTTAAATAAAGGCTTGTGAATCATAAAACTATTACTGGCATATAACCTTTTAAGCGACAACATTAGTTTGGGTAGATCATTACTGGAAATTCTCTAGAATTTCTGTGAGAAAATTACTAAAATTATTTAATATCAAAATTAATGTCTCGTATAGTCATTAATTTTTACATAAATTAATTAAGTAATGGCGTCCCAGATCATAGTCATCCACTTAATTCATAAATTAATTATATAAATAAATAATATGACGAGTTAACGCCGTCGGAGTGGTTTTTAATAAGAGTGACGTCAGCATTGCTGATGTCACGACGTTGTTTGCTTTCGCTCATAATAATTAAACCCACAACTTGAGGGTTTACCCTTTTAATCCGACAATAACCAAGAAGTCCGAACGGTCCGACGTCTCGAGCGAGAATGCCACGAAAGGCAACAAGCCAACAACCGCCCGTATTTATAGCAAAGCATGCTTGTACAAAATTGATTGCTACCGTCGAAATTGTTTTAACAAAATCATCAAGAGTTCAAATGTGGGTAATTATTGAATTCTTGTTGTTCTTGGCGCCGCTGACAGAAGCTTATAACTCCTTCGCGCCGACAAATACAATACATTCAGAATTTCCTGCCACAAGCTCCTAGTTATTTTGACCAGACGTATTATGTTCTTCGTTGACACTTGACACATGTGTCAAGATGGATCCCACTAGATCACTTGAGTGAACTATGGCTGACTTTGTTTTTATTATACAATATCGCAAGGCTGCAGTGTCCATTTATAACTTTAGGCAGTTTATTATCCTTGACACTTCACCGCTCTTTCATTAAATGAGTTTTTATCATCATATTGGATTACTGTTGTATTTTCTTTGTTATCAAAATTCTAGTCTCATGCTGCCTAGTGTCTGTGACTGCTGTCATGTGGTTTATTTGACATCGTCTTGTGACATCGCAGATTTCGTATTTGAGCACACTGGGACTTCATCAATCGGTTGTCCGAGCAAAATTATGTCCCATTGCCATTTAGCGTCACAATTTATGGAGTATTTATAATTACGTTGATGGTGCCCTGTCATGTCCTCACTGCGCGCGTCTATTTTGTGCAAAAATAGGGTACATCAGGGCACACGAACGACGCCCTTATTAAACAAAATTAACACAGACCCAGTTGCTGTTGCCGAAACGGCAGTGATAATGATAATGATAAGATATTACATCGCGGGCATACCAGCAAACGGGTCACGTGGTGTCGAGTGAATACCGTCGCATAAATACATCTGTAGTACTAGAGAAACCTCCGATGCTTTGCCGTATGAACCCACCTCATAGTCGGTTTCTACCCAAAATCACACCGGAACGCTAAATCGCTTGGCGGTGTGGTATTTTCCGGTAAGGTGGTTAATACGCCGCGGCCGAAGTCTCCCATTAAACCACAGTTTAGCCGAGAATCAAACCCAGAACCCGCTACTTTATAATACGGCAGCGCACTAACTATCACGGAGGTCGTCAAAACGTAAAAGCTATAGCTTTGACTCTGTATTGAGAAAATGTAGAAGATTAAGAATCGGACCACTTGATCGATGGTTGAACATGATAACTACCGAGGTAAATTTGCATTTAGGTTTATAGAAATAAGATGATATTTATAAACCCTTGTTTAGGTACGTAAGATTTGAGAGATTTGTTGTTATTGAACCCTCTTTAACCAAATAAAACATGTCAGTGTTTGAGGCTTTGAAATAGGATGATTACAAAAACAGATCTGGACTTGTAGACTGGTTTAAACATGGCTCACTAGTATAGTAATATATCTAGTCTAATTGTAAAACATATATAAATCTATCTATTTAATTTAAGTAGGTATCGAGTGAGTATTTCTGTAGTATTTTTTATTTATTCTCTTTATTTACACAAGGAGAAAAAAATAAGAATAGGATAGCAGCGTAGATATGAGTGGTGTAAAAAATGGAGGCCTTATCGGTCAGTTGAAAATCCCTAGAGCCTCAGAGTTCTCCATAATGTTCTCAAAGGCGTGTGAAGTCTGCCAATCCGCACATGGCCAGCGTGGTGGACTGTGGCCAAACCCGTCTCATATTGAGAGGAGACCCGTGCTCTGTAGTGAGCCGGTAATGGGTTAATCATGATGATGATGATGATTTTTATGTACACTAAAAACTTAAAATATATGTGGCTACAACAATGATAATGGTTGAATGCTGAGTGCAGACACTACAAAATATAATTATAGGGTCTTTGCCCTAAGGCGAGAGAAATAATGGGCGACTTTTACTTTTTTCACTATTCACGCCCTGCCAAGGTCACAAAAGTGAGTTTACTTAACGGTAACCTATATTTGCCGGTACGAAAGTACCGGTTTCACTTTCATACAAATTACAGTGAGATGAGATTTTAAACGATTGACGTCTGGCCCTTTTTGATAGGGTGGCCATTATTTTGAATTACATAAATAAAGTTTCATTTTTCATTTTTGTATAATATGCCACACAAATTTGTAAGTGCTTGGATACATAAACCCTTAATACCATTTCCCGGGCCAAATAAATTGAGCGATGATATGCTAACTTAGTGCCTCTTAGTTAGTTTAAAATTCTGTGTGACATAAAAATTAGTACACGTTATTACTTTTAAAGTATCGTTAAAGGCGTATGCTACTTTAATTGAAGTTCTTCTGTTAATATTTAAAAAGTAGTAACACATTTATATAAAATATATAATACTAAAAAAAAAGCGTGCAAACGAAGTACTACGAATTTTTACGATCTTTTTAATTTTTTGCTCAAATAAAATGAGAGACATTTATTGCTTACGAGGTTTACTGGTATCCTACCTGTAAATTTTTTAAACTAATTTTATAAGTTTTACAATATATATTCAACAGGTGGGTTACATATAAAATGTTTTATTTTGGTTTGTATATATAAAAATATAAAAGGTAAGAGGTAGTGGTTCTAAGAAATACACAATAAAATTGTAACACCACACAGATTTGTCGGATTGTCACGGATTATAGAAAATTATGCTTTATGTTCATTGCGATTACGATATTTAATTCAAACATTAAATTATAGCTCTGGCAGACGAATTGGTGGTCTAATAAAGATCATATTCATGCAAGTAAATTTAAAGAACTCGAATTGCTCAGTCGTTTGTGGTTACCCTGATGATAAATTACTATCTATTACCTACTATCCTTTATGAACTTAATTTACCCATGTCATGTTTGCGTGTTAATAAAATCAATTTAACTATAATAGGGTAATTGTAATAAGCGAGAAATCTGTTCTACTTTGTATTGAAATAACTGTATAGCAATGATTTGATCACTTCATATTTATTGTGTTGATGTTTTGTTGAATTATTCACAGTAAACTTATCACCAAGTCAAATTTGAGTCTCTTACTTTACTTCTTCTTGCCTTCATTTTACGCTGTGTAGATCGGTTCAACAAGTATATTCTGCCATTCACTACTGTCAGCTGTCAAAACACAATCCGTTCCTTTACACGCATGTTTCTCGAAGACCACATCTTCGTCCTCCCAAATAAATTTATGTTTTAAAGTAACGAATATTACTATATAAGCGTTTAAAATGCTTTTCGTGTTTACCTACTTACTTTTTATCGTGATGTGCGAACAAGCTAATAGGACAACGGACGGGTTCAAAAATAGTTTCGAGAAATGTGTATTTTTATAACGTTACTCTAAACAAGAAAAAATCTTAATTCGGTGTACTACTACTTTACTAACTGCCAACATGAACATTAATTAGGTTAAAGAACCGATCGGCTTTACTTGGTCTTAGAGGTGCGAGGGAGCACATAATGAAACTAAAAGATAAAGATAAAAAAGATTTTTATTTGGAAACAAACAATACAGGAAGCTTAAACAGATGAAAACGATGATCCTGCCGAAGTATAAACTGTGTGGCAGTAATCATCGCCCTCCAAGAAATAAAATACTGTGTTCCACAAAAACAAAAGGATAAACAAAACAAAATACATAGGCCATTTGACAATTTAAACAAGATCAAAGAAAATTTAGAGAAAATTATAGCATTAGATATTGATGGTATATAGATTGTTATAATTGCTAAAAGAATAGTTTACAAGTAAAACAAGATAGAAGATATATATATATATATATATATATATATATATATATATTTAATATAATGTTTTATTTAATATAATGTTTTTTTTACACTATAAGTTAGCCCTTGATGGCAATCTCACCTGATGGTAAGTGATCATGTAGTAGGTAGCGGGCTAACCTGTTGTATGGTAAACCTTCTGATTGCTTTCTACGCGACATCGCGCCGGAACGTTTAATCCCACCAGACCAGAATCGAGCCGGGAATCAAACCCAGGAACTCTAACTTTAAAACGCGACAGAGCAAACTGCGCCACGGAGGTCGTCAAACAATAAATGTGGATTAATTAGCGATGCAATTCAGTCTTGCTGGGATATCAAACTAATCGTGAGGCCAGACATTATTTAGACTAATCAGGATGATTCCCACAACATACAGTCAAAGGTAGCCACCCTAGTAGACTCGGCCGACGATCGATCGGCTGGTGAGTGCATAATGTGTGAAAATCGCTCCAACGAACTGGGTTAAGTGGACAGCGGATCAAACGGTCTTCAGTTTATACAGATACATCGCAACGGGTGAAACCTGGACGTAGGTTTCAAGGGCCAAGTTTGGACGTGGAGAGAATGCAAAGTGGCACTCGTGAGAACCAGGTCACTTACGAGCTATCACTATTTAAACGCATCTTATGAATTAATTCAATTTACTTCAACAGTGTATTTATGGTTACATTTATTAATCAAGGTTTATCAGTCGAACAAATTATATTTGCATTTTCACATATTAAAAAATAATGATTATTCATCAGATTATAATTATATTACTGTATACAATAAAGAATGAGGAAAAGCAAATAAAGGGGAGAAATTAGTAATTATAATTTATTTTAAACATGACTTTCAGACTTACAGTACGAGAACCTTTATGTACGGTTTTGTTATTATCTTGTTGTTGCATTCTGGTCTATTCAGCGAGAAATTACTAAATATTCAAGAAACATTTTTGTACTAACTATAATTTTTTTCCTTTGATTATTTCTTTATTTTCTTTTAATTATAAATAAATTATTACAGATCTAAAATGTGGACTGTTTTATATAAAACTATAAAAGTATATCTAGTATTTTTTTTTTAATTATCCACTACAAGTTAGCCCTTGACGGCAATCTCACCTGATGGTAAGTGATGATGCAGTCTAAGATGGTAGCGGGCAAACTTGTTAAGGGTATAGTAGACCCGTACTCCTAATTAGTTTCAACGCGACATCATGCCGGAGCGCTAAATCGCTTGGCGACACGTCTTTGTCGGTAGGCCACGGCCGAAGCCTCTCATCAGATCAGAGTCGAGCCGGGAATCGAACCCAGGACCTCCCACTTAATAATGGCACAGCGCGCTGGCTGCGCCAATGAGGTCGTCGAAAACTTACAGAACATTTATTAACGGTACGGTTTTGTATTGACTTGTGGTTGCATTCTTGTACCAACTATAAGGGAAATTTCCTTTGATTATTTCTTTTTACTATTAATAAATAATTACTGATATAAAGTGTGGACTTTCTAAATATAAGTATATCTAGAACCGTCATCTAGTATAGATTGTAGCAAATTAAGCTTTACGTTCTATTTTTGCATGAAAAAGTTTCCCCGAGGGCTTTGGAGGCATGTGCTCGGAAAGTTTCACCGTATCCGTGTTTCGAGCCAGATGTGTTTACTTTGAGATACGCCAAACGTGTTTACGAATATGTTCGTGAAAATCACTGTTTGCATTTTCCTAGGAAATAGGTCGTGAATGTTTTATTTACGACTCTAAAGACGGGGATTTATGGTCCAGTGCTCCTAGCCATAAGCTTACAGAGTGAACTATTTTTTTAAGGTCGTGAATAAAAATGAACATTGAATTGAACACTTGAGAGTATGTTTTATGTATTTTTTACATTATTTTCATTTGTTATTATCATCATCACCATCACGATCAAGCAATTAGCAGAAAAATAAATAATATCGTTCCAGCACTTAGCATTAGCATTGGTATTAATTTTTAGTTACTTTTAGTATAAGTTTTAGTTACTTTATTTGGTCATCATCTGAGTATGTATATATATAGTATACTCGTATATAGTAAGTAGGTATTGCAAATTATGTACTTATGCATGCAAAATGGTGTTTTTTTTTCTTTCTTTTCTTTCTGACAATGCCATGTCAGCTTCAGAAAGATACTTTATTAAATTTACAGTTATTTTCCAAAATTACTACTTTTACGAATCATCTTTTAATCATTTTCACTTTATGAATAATGAGAGGGTTCTATACCCGGCTTAGCTATCTCTAAGGTAGCCCTGCCAACAAAAACTTGTCGCCAGCGATTTCGCGTTCCGTCACGATGTCGCGAAGAAACTAATTAGATGCATAGGCGTACCATACCCTTATCAGGTTAGCCTTTTACCATCTTAGACTGCATGCCATCACTAACCATCATGATCAACCCATTACCGGCTCACTACAGAGCACGGGTCTCCCCTCAATATCAGAAAGGTTTGGCCATAGTCCACCACGCTGGCCTTGTGCGGATTGGCAGACTTCACACGCCTTTGAGAACATTATGGAGAACTCTCAGGCGTGCAGGTTTCCTCACGATATTTTCCTTCACCGTTGAAGCAAGTGATATTTTAATATTTTCAAAACGCACATAACTCCGAAAAGTTAGAGGTGCGTGCCGGGATTCGAACCGCCGACCTCTGATTAGGAGGCTGACGCCCTAAGCAATAGGCTATCACCGCTACCGCTTGTTTGTATAATAAAAATGTATTAGTACTTACTAACATTTCGTTCGCGTATTGTTTATATACTATATGTATGTATATATGTGTGTATGTTTGTTATTCCTTCATACCGGAACTTCTGAATTAGCTTACCGACGAGTAGCTATAGTTTAACAAAGCAAACGTCATCAAATTAGATTTATTTGTTGGGAAAGGAAGCGGAAACGAGAACAAGAATGGAATAATTTTTGTATCATCATCATCATCATGATCAACCCATTCTCGGCTCACTACAGAGCACGGGTCTCCTCTCAATATGAGAAGGGTTTGGCCATAGTCCACCACGCTGGCCATGTGCAGATTGGCAGACTTCGCACGCCTTTGAGAACATTTTAGAGAACTCTCAGGCGTGCAGGTTTCCTCACGATGTATTCCTTCACCGTTGAAGCAAGTGATATTTTAATTGCTTAAAAACGCACATAACTCCGAAAAATTATAGGTGCGTGGCGGGGGTAGAACCCCCGACCTCTGAGTAGGAGGTGGACGTCCTTACCACTATGCTATCACAGCTTCTATTATCCATTTTTGTATCAAACGTTGCTTATTCTATGTGATTTTTAAAACCTTCAATCTACGCGGATGACGTTCGGACATTAGTTAAGCCATTATAAAAATGATGATTGTCGATGAATAACAGATATAAGCTTACGATAAAGGCGCCTATGATGGAAGAACCTTTGTTGAAATTCATGTGTCGTTACTGTCCATCGGAAAGCGTGTCGATAACTTTCGTTATGCTCGGTACGGGTTCGTACTGTACAAACAATAATATTGACTTTTCGTACAACATACGCACTTTCACTGATCAGAGCCACTTACGAAGATTATCGATATCTGAATACGTTTTCACGCTGTGTACGCAGCGTGGCCTTTCTGTGGCCGAAAAAATTATTACTCGTGATTTTTTCGAACTGACTATTAGCTGTGCTAACCCTATTGGTTGCGACAGCGTGCCAGAAGAAATTTTGAGCCCTAGGGCTCGAAGAAAATAAGGTAACGTCTGCCTAAGGGCGCCTCCTGTGAGGCCAAACCTCGGCTTAGGCGACGTTTAGGATAACGGGGGGGTCGGACGGTGAGTGATCCGTACGTCTCCGAGGCCGTGGATGGAGCCCACGTCCGGATGACGTAAGATAGCGGGGACCTTGTCTTCGCCGGCGAAGACGGTGTGTATCTCGTGAATTCTTATCGATTTGAAGCACGAGTCATCGAACTTAAGTAGTTGAAGTCATTAGGACGTATGAAAGGACAAAGTAAAAAACCCTACGACTACGTCTGTTCAGGTTTTCAATAATCCAGCGCGTGACGTTTTGGTATCGTCAAGAGCTCATCATGATCAACCCATTGCCGGCTCCTCTCAATATGAGAAGGGTTTGGCCATAGTCAACTACGCGGGCTACGTGCGGATTGGCAGATTTCACACGCCTTTGAGAACATTTTGGAGAACTCTCAGGCGTGCAGGTTTTCTCACAATGTATTCCTTCACCGTTGAAGCAAGTGACATTCTAATTGTTTTTAAAACGCACTTAACTCCGAAAAGTTAGAGGTGCGTGCCCGGATTCGAACCGCCGACCTCTGATTAGGAGGCTGACGCCCTAACCACTAGGCTATCACAGCTTTTCAAGTTATTTATCATGACCCCGAGGTCGTTTTGTGGAAATGCTCGTAAAGAAGGCGATGTGATTCATTAAATTCACAAAGTAATTCATGAAAGTGAAATTCTGACTTGTTACGGAATCTTATCGTTTTTTCTCAATATAAGCTGTCATCGAATATTAATAAGAAGATACATTATCCAAGTTATTGAATAACTGAATCTATAATGCGGTAATGCTTGTCATTTCATTATAGCCATATGAGATGAAAATTGCTGTTTTATTATCCATGCTTTATTGTTATTTTATTGATGACTTTATTAAGCGTTTACGAGAAAATAATATGTTGAGGCGATGCGAAACGCTGTGTTTAAGGAGAGATTATAGTTAATGACCTCTTAGGCTCAGTGGTGAGGTACAATTAGATTTTAAGATCTGGCTTCGGTTGTGACAGTTACCCTAGTAGTAACTAGTACCCTACTGACAAAGATGAACCGCCAAGCGATCATGCGTTTCGTTACGATGAAAGTTTAGAATCCGAAAGTATAGGTTCAGTTTTACTGCCATTACCCCAACAGGCTAGTTCGCTACCATTGAAGACTGCATCATCACTTACCATAAGGTATGATTGCAAGGGCTAACTTGTAGTGTATAAATTAAAAACATATTGTCCCAATTTTTATTTTATTTACTTTAGTCTTTTAATTTATTAATTTCGTCTGAGAGGCTTCGGCCGTGGCTAGTTACCACCCTACCGACAAAGCGATTTAGCGTTCCGGCACGATGTCGCTTAGAAACCAATTAGGAGTATGCGTTTACCGTACCCCTGACAGGTTAGCCCGCTACCATCTTAGACTGCATCAACACTTACCACCAGGTGAGATTACCGTCAAGGGCTAACTTTTGTATATAAAAAAAAGGTGTAGGTACAGTTAAGGGCTGATTACGTGTAACAAAAACAAAACTAATTGGTGAATTCTTTAATGACTTATATAAATGATAGAAGCATTAATGATGCAAGCTGTTAAATTGGAAAACACTGATTTCGGAAAAGGGAAATTCAGTATCTTACACGCTTTTACTGTAGAATCTGCTTTCTGAACCGGTGGTCATTTGATAATTCAAGAATTTATGTTTAGAGACTTGGCATTTAAATTAATGAACCTGCAAAGTAGTACGATTGTGTTTTCGTAATTAATTTAAAACAGCAGACCTACTAAGTGGTTGAATGCAATCTTTCTGATGAAGCACATTAGGAAACTTACCATGATGTATATACCCAAATATGTATTGAGAGCTGTGATAGCCTAATGGTCAGTTCATTCGCCACCCAATCAGAGGTCAGGGATTTGATCTCGGGCACGCTCCTCTAAATTATCAGAGTTATGTGCGTTTTTAAGCAATTAAAATATCACTTGCTTCAAAGGTGCAGGAAAACATCGTGAAGAAACCTGCATGCCTGAGAGTACTCCATAATGTTCTCGAAGGTGTGTGAAGTGTGCCAATCCGCATATTGCCCGCGTGGTGGACTTCCAAGGCCAAACCCTTCTCATGTTGAAAGGAGACCCGTGCTCTGTAGTGGTGGATCATGATGATGATGATGATGATGATGATGATGATGTATTGAGGACAAGCTGTTAATGTGCCTTGCTATAAAATAATTGCTTATACAAAAATCCTATTACGATATTAAGGAATATATAAACGGTAAAAAAGCTTGGTCGTGAATTGCTCTAACTTCATAGATAATTATAATTTATTGTTGACTATGTGAGACGGTGATAACAAAAAAGGCTAAGCTGAGCTTCTTCTTAGACCTTTTTTAGACCGCATTATAAAGTTGGAGGCCCTGGGTTCGATTCCCGGCTCGAGTCTGGTCTTGTGGGAGGCTTTCACCGTGGCTAGTTATCACCCTACCGACAAAAACGTATCGCCAAGCGATTTAGCGTTCAGGCACGATGTCGCGTAGAAACCAATTAAAAGTATGGGTTTGACATACCACTGACAGGTTATTCCGCTCCCATCTTACACTGCATCATCACTGACCATCAGGTGTGCTGTAACATATTATCTCGATTTTTATTTTATTTACTTTAGTTACGTTGATTTATTGGGTTCAGGTTTTTTTTTTTAATAAACACAGCACTGAAATTTAAAAATATATTTAAGTATTAGATAAAAAGTTAATATGTACGTATCATTTTGTTTGTATGTCCGATTAATAAATATTTTCTATTTCAGTACAGTAGCAGTAACAGTAGGTTTGGTTTGAATTTCAGCGGCTCTTAACAATTACATTCATAATTACTTAATATAACTTCGCAAACTTAAAAAATAATTCTTTCCCCTGTGTTATAAAGGAATTTCCTAATTGAGTACCACAAGTTGTTTCAACAAAACTTTTTTCATTATCCCGTCCAATTAAAACATGAAATATTTCATACGAAAAACTTCTCGACTTTAATATAATTTTCGGCTACTTTCGAAAAAAACGCTGCTCCATTTATGACAGGCTTAATTGGAATAACTTTTCTTAATCTAAAAAAAATCTTATGAAAGGATTAACTTTCTTTGAGGTTATTAAGTATAGTACAAAAACAATCATTCATTTTGGAAACAAAAATATATCTACATATAAATGTATCTTTTTGTTTTTTTTTAAATCTTTATTTAAATTTTGGAAACAAAAAGATGCATATTTTTTTTTAAATCTTTATTTAAGGAGCTTGATCCCGGTTAGGATTAACAGTCTTATCTTTTTGGGTTATTAATTGGGATTGGTAACATTTGGTTCTAATAATTATATGAGACCTTGTTCCGGCTTCCAAAAACCGGTCCAGCCCCTCGGCTACGGCGCGGGACGCGGCGAGCGGGGGACGGAGCGTTGGCGATTGAACAGTCATCATTCTCAAGCCGTACCGACCCATCGTTAACATTGTGGTCCTTCTCCCATTATAAGAATCCAGCGAAAAAGGAGTGCATCGCGGAAATCAAGGACTGGGGACTCGATCTTTAGTGAGTTTGTTCCATATCCTTTCTTATTTTTCCGTCTTCTAGCACTACTTGAATCTGGCATTGACATCTATCTCCTCACATTTTTTTTTAAAGTATATAATTATTTTCTTTCTGTGTAATTCAAAATCCACCATAAGCTATTAAAATCATTTTAATTCACATAATTTCAGTAGTTAAATTAGTCAATTATCAACATATTTAATCATTTATATTATATTGCTTATTTCAAGGCTGAAATTTCATTAAAATACTACAATATTACAAGTACCTAATAGCTAAAATATTGCTTATTCATTAATAATTAAAACTCGTAGGTAAATACGTATCATTTACGCATCCATTTTTGCTGTTTAAAACGAACGGGCGACGGGCAACCGCACCGAGTCTATTGTTCTAAACCGGTTCCTTATCGCTGGCCGCTTCAATCATCGAGTGCATTTCGTATTTACTCACTACTGCTTTTAAAATTTTAAATATTTCGCTAGTTATAACTTTATGACGCGTGAACTATTTTACATTTTCTTTCACATTGCTTATTAATTTAACTTCAACTTTTTAAATAACCTTCTTCTGTTTTACTGAGCTTGAATTTATTCGGTAAAAATGAGTGAGGCACGAAGTAAAGAATTAATAAAACTTCGTGGTAGCATAAAAGGGAAGCTAACTATTTTTCAAAATTTTTTAAACAACTTAGATAAATGCGCCAACCTTAGCGAAACTCAATACAACGAACTTGAATGTCGGCTAAGTAGAATCGATAGTCTACAAGATGACTTCGATAAATTTCAGACGGAACTCGAGGTGTTGACGGACGATGCGAGTCAGCTGCTTATCGAGCGTGAAGAATTCGATGCAAAATATTTTTCATTAGTGGCTGAAGCACGTACAATCATGAACAGAAGCAAGCGTCCCCTCCAGCGTCGGTTATCGATGTCCGAGTCGAGTGAAGGGAGCGAGCAAGGACACAGGAGTGCACGACATGACTTCGTCAGACTACCCAAAATTAATTTGCCCATTTTTGACGGAGACTTCCAGCACTGGCTCACTTTTCGAGATACGTATATTTCATTAATTCACAACAACAACACAATAGGCGAAATAAATAAATTTCATTATTTGAAAGCTGCTCTAAAAGGCTGCGCGCTAATCATAGTCCAAAATTTAGAAATAACATCAAAAAATTATGAAATAGCTTGGCAGTTATTGTCTAATAGATATGACAATGAAAGGCTTTTAATCAATAATCATGTAAATGCTATATTAAATTTCGAACAAATACAAAAAGAGTCTTGTCAAGCTATACGTAAGTTAATTGACACGATTAATAAAAATTTAAATGCCTTGAATACTCTTGGTCAGCCAACAGAACACTGGGATACATTAGTGATACACATAATGACAAAAAAATTAGACGTTACTACCTTTCGAAAGTGGGAAGAGCAAAGGAACACCATCACTACCACACCCACTTTAAAACAATTTCTTGACTTTTTAACACACAGGTCAGATTTATTGGATACAATACAACAAGATGAAAAACAAAGACAGTTATTAACAACACATACTTATCAACACACACAGAACACACAAAATACACAGAAATCACACAAAACAGAATTTCAATCAAAAACCCCACATCAAAATAAAACAAAAAACACAGATAATAAAATCATTACATGCCCGATGTGTAATCAAAATCATTTTTTGTTCAATTGTCCAGAGTTTAGGAATTTAGATGTCGACACACGTATTCAAAAGGTGCAGAACTTTACTGTTTGTAAAAACTGCCTACGTCCAGGTCACAAAGAAAAGTTTTGTAGGCTATCAAATTGCAAATATTGCTCCTTTAAACATAGCACCTTATTACACAGAAATACAGAGAACACAACAGAACAACACAGTACAATTGCCTTATCTTCAAATACTCAATCAATAAACAAGCCCAATATACTGCTTTCCACAGCCTTGGTGAACGTGGTCGGTGCGGACGGGACCCGACACTCTGCCCGCGCTCTTTTAGACAACGGTGCCACTGCGCATTATGTCACACGTAACTACTGTGAAAAGCTGGGTTTGGTACGGCGTAACGTAAGCTCCACTGTGACTGGTATTAACAATCAGTTATCATACATTACAGAGTCTTGTGTATTGCCTCTCGAGTCATACTCAGGCGACTTCAAGGTTAATCTTGAGTGTCATATATTACCTCAGATTACCAACAAATTACCTTTATCCAACATTGATATCAGCACTTTAAAACTACCGCCTCATATTCGATTAGCTGATCCATCTTTTCACATTTCTTCACCTATTGACATCTTGGTAGGAGCAGATGTCTTTTGGGATATCATATGTTCAGATTTCATCGATCTCGGTAAGCAATGTCCAAAATTGCAAAAAACAAAACTTGGTTGGCTTGTATCTGGTACAATCAAGGCGCATACACAATCACACAAAAATAAAGCACATCAATCGTCTTGCTTTTTCACTCAGCGCGATGATGCCTTGCTATCACGATTTTGGGAATTAGAGTCAGTTTCGTCTAAATATAACTTAACACTAGAAGAGCAAGCGTGTGAAAAAAGTTTTGCAGAGAACACTCGACGTGACACTGATGGTCGATTCATTGTTACGATACCATTAAAAGAATCACCCGATGTTCTTGGCGATAACTATTACACGGCTAAAAATCGCTTACTAGCACTTGAGCGTAGATTTCAACGCAATTCAGTCCTCAAAAAGAGATACTACGATTTTATGACTGAATATAGAGACTTAGGTCACATGAGTGACATTGATGTTTCAAAACCCACTGACCCTATGTCTCATAACCGGTATTATTTACCCCATTTTCCTATTATTAGGGAAAATTCTACTACGACGAAATGTCGCGTCGTTTTCAATGCCTCAACGTCAAATAAAGGAAAAACATTTAACAATATTCAAATGGTAGGTCCTGTCGTCCAAGATGACTTACTTTCTATTTTACTGCGCTTCCGTCAACATAAATATGTAGTATCGGGAGACATTGAGAAAATGTATCGAGCCATTTTAATCGAACCAACACAACGTAGACTTCAACAAATTTTGTTTAGATTTGATCCGAGTGAACGCATAAGACCGTTTACGCTGAATACAGTTACTTACGGTACAGCATCTGCACCGTACCTAGCTACCAAATGCTTGGTTTCGTTGGCAGAACAATGTACAAATTCTAACGCAAAAATCGCCATTTCTAGAGACTTTTATGTAGATGATTTTTTAAGTGGTGGCAATTCTATAGAATCTGTCATTGATCTGTGCAAGAATGTTGACAAAACCTTGCTGTCAGCGCAATTCAAACTGCGTAAATGGCAATCCAATAATTTCGAAGTTTTAAAATCACTAACTAAGGATAATGCGCTTGAACAAATTAACACTAATAAAACCTTAAATTTAGATGACACATTACCGTGCAAAACTCTTGGTCTTACATGGGATTGTAAATTAGACAATTTATTATTTACAATTGACCTAAATCCCAAAACAAAGAAAATTACTAAACGAAATATTCTATCTCTTGTAAGTCAAATTTTTGATCCACTTGGCCTTTTAGGACCTTGCACTGTTCAGGCAAAAATACTCATGCAAAAACTTTGGATTAATAAATGCGGATGGGATGACGAAGTGTCAAAAGATACACAAAACATTTTTTTGAATTTTATAGCCTCCCTCATTTCTCTTAAATCAGTTCGCATTCCTCGTTGGGTTTGTACTGATAACATTATTCGGTTGGAACTTCATACGTTCTCAGATGCATCGGAACGCGCTTACGGTGCATGTATCTTCGTGAGAGCGGTCGACTCAAAGGGTTCGGTACAAGTTCGTCTTCTAGCTTCTAGAAATAAAGTGGCACCTTTAAAGCCTACCACAATCCCCAGACTGGAACTTTGTGGTGCGCTACTTGCCACTAGACTTCATGCCAAAGTAATGTCATCATTAACCATTAAAGTAGATGATTCCTATTTTTGGACTGATTCCACAATCGTGTTAGCATGGCTAAAAACGCAGTCAAATCAATTAAAAACGTTTGTTCGGACTCGAGTAGGTGAGATTCAAGACAGCACAGCTGGTCACAGATGGAGCTACGTTCCATCAAAGGAAAATCCTGCCGATTTGGTCTCACGCGGAGTTGCAACGAACAGCATTAGCTCATGCGCACTGTGGTGGTCTGGGCCAGATTTTCTTAAGTTAAAAAACATATACTTTCCGATCATACCAAACACACAATCAGAATCAATAAGCGGACAAACACAGGCAACATCCGAAATAGTTTTACTCACAACGACGACACAAGATAAAGACACAGACATTATGGATGAATTAATCAATAAAACATCAAATTACACACATCTAATTAGATCATTCGCTTATATACACAGATTCATACACAATTGCAAACATCCTAAAAATAAATTAAAACACACGTTATCTACAACAGAATTAAGAAATTCAGAAAATTATATCTTAAAACGCGTGCAACTTCAAATGTTCAAAAATGAATACATTTTATTAAACACTAAAAAGCCTCTTCCAAACAAAAACAGGTTGAGCGCTTTAGCACCTTTTATTCATTCAGATGAACTCATAAGAGTTGGAGGTCGACTTAAAAACTCACACTATCCTTTTGACATCAAACATCCAATACTGTTATGTAGTAGACATCATATTACACAAATCATTTTTCACAAAGAGCACATAAGGTTACTGCATGCTGGACCTCAACTTCTTTTGTCATCCATACGACAAAAATATTGGCCACTGGGGGGGAGGAACCTAGCTAAACGCGTCGTGCATAATTGTGTTCGTTGCTTTAGATTTAAAGCGAAGCCAATACAACCTGTTATGGGTGACTTACCTTCTGATAGAACTGAATTAGAATTTCCATTTTTACACACTGGCGTGGATTATGCTGGGCCAGTGCTGATAGCGGACCGTAAGGGCAGGGGTGCTAAGCTGATGAAGTCTTATATTTGCATTTTTGTGTGTTTTGCAGTTAAGGCGGTGCACCTGGAGCTTGTCACGGACCTAACCAAAGAAAGCTATCTTGCGGCGATATTTAGATTCATTTCTCGTCGCGGAAAGCCAAATTCCGTGACCTCTGACAACTCAACTACATTTCTTGGTGCCAGTAATGAAATTGCATCATTTCTTAATAACTATTTGAATGAAATTCAGTCTGAAATTAGTAATATTGGTATAAACTTTAAAACTATTCCCCCTTACACGCCTCACTTTGGTGGACTTTGGGAAGCTGCAGTGAGGTCGGTTAAATATCATCTTAGACGAATTCTCACTTTAACTCATTTAACGTACGAGGAGATGTCAACTTGTCTGACTCAAATAGAGGCAATCCTTAATTCTAGACCATTGACACCTTTATCCTCTGATCCTTCTGACCTTACCTGTCTGACTCCATCTCACTTCCTAATTGGACGCTCACTGTTGTCGATTCCTCGTCCTGCTGTTAGCGATGCAAGAATCAATAGCCTGCAGCGCTACGAGAGAATCGAACAACTAAAACAACATTTTTGGACCCGCTTCTCCGATGAATATGTATCTTTGCTACAGCAGCGGGTCAAATGGAAGTCGTCATCAGCCTCCCTCAAGCTCGGCTGTCTGGTGCTGGTGAAAGAAAAATCCCAGCCACCACTTCTGTGGCAGCTGGGCAGAGTTGTCGCAGTACATCCGGGCCCTGATGGAATTAATCGAGTTGCCTCTATCAAGACTCGGAGGGGCACCATCCAGAGGGCATTTAACAACATTTGCCCGCTCCCCATTCAATAAGTTGAAAAGTTCAACGTTGGGCGGGCAGTATGTTCCGGCTTCCAAAAACCGGTCCAGCCCCTCGGCTACGGCGCGGGACGCGGCGAGCGGGGGACGGAGCGTTGGCGATTGAACAGTCATCATTCTCAAGCCGTACCGACCCATCGTTAACAGACCTAAATGTGTCAAACAAACATTTCATATAGTTTTTTGCGTGTTGACTACGGATGAGCTCCTGAATCCGACTATTAGATAAATTTTCAGCGCTGTAAATTTTCTATGATGATGCTAAGGTAATGTCTGCCTAAGGGCGCCTTCTGCGAGGCCGAACCCTGGCTTAGGCGACGTTTAAAATGACGGGGATTCGGTCGGTGAGTGGTCCGTACGTCTCCGAGGCTGTGGACAGGGCCCACGTCCGGATGATGTGAGAAAGCGGACACCTCGACTTCGCCGGCGAAGACGGTGTGTTGAGTTTGTGTGTGTGGGTGATTAGCTTACAATTTTGGATTATATATCCAGATCTATCTATAAGTTATGTTAAGTTTCGAATGGCCAGTTGCAGGTAACCATATTAGTTATAACTGCGTCACTTGGGCTCGACGACATCTGTGATTATGTATTGAGTATAAACCCAGGTGTTGTCGTGGTCTAATTGCATTAATCTATCCATCTCTTTCATTAGACCCGAGTCTCGCTCGATTGTTTCGTTCATTAAGGTGAAACGGGACAAAATGGACAAGTGGTCACGGATAATTGTCTTACACAATGCCGGGAAGGTGGGTGAGCTTTTGAATTCGCGAGCACTACACGCAAATGTCATCTTGCATTCTGGCTTAGTTACTCCTTGTTAATGGCAGTTTAGATACAAGTGATTGCAAAAATTAAAAAAAATATCATTGGGAACATAATATAATATTTTATTATATTTAGTGATTACTTATAAATTGAATTATGTATTATTAGTATTCTTCTTCTTCTTTAGCAGTCTAATATAGTTTTCTACTTCTTTAGGTGACTCTCCAAGTAGTGAAGGTTGGCAGTCAGAATAGCATATTTAGCCTTGTCTCTCGCGAGGCTGAAAAGCTGAGCGGCACTCGCTATACCAGTCAACTTCCTGATGTTTCGCAACCAAGACTTCCTCTTGCGACCGATGCGCCTCTTTCCCGCTACTTTGCCCATCATTATGAGTTGCAGAAGCCTGTATTTGTCATACCTAAGCACATGTCCCAGATAAGCAACTGTTTTGTTTCTGACAGTATTCCAAAGGTCGCAATGACAAAAACACGTCGCAAGACGTCCTCATTGCTAATGTTTTGGGTCCAGCTGTTCTTTAGCATCCGTCGATAAGTCCACATCTCAAATGACGTTTTCCTATAGACGTTTTCTTAGATCCTCATTATTTATATGTAGTATGACTAGGGCGGGTGCGTGTCTTTGTAGGTAATTTAGACGTGGGTAGTTTCGGGCAAAGAGACCAGACATTCTTGGTAGAACCGAACTACAATTACAAGTATGGCAATCCATAAGGAGCAGACTATACGCACCACCGCAGCTCAACCACCGGTCCGACCCAACCGAGTGCAATCAATGCAATGCGCCGTCCCGCGCCGGTGAGTCTTATAAGAACCTGCATACGTCACTTAGTGTTGCGTCAAGAGAGGGGGCGATGCTACTCTCTTGTCTGTGGTACATGACTCCAAAACTAGATGGCGCTGCTCTCTGATTGCCGTCATATATATTAGTATTATTAGTAACCTCGGACTATTTTTATGTAAGCATGTAATACATGTAATACTGTTGGTGGTCTCAATAAATAAATAATGTCTGCGAAAGCACATGAAATTACGTGACGATTTAGACTAAAATGGAAGCTAGAAATGGCTGAGCAATGTGATCGCCAAGCGATTTAGCGTTCCAGCACGATGTCGTGTAGAAACCAATTAGGAGTATAGGTTTACCATATCCCTAACAGGTTAGCCTGCTACAATCTTAGACCGCATCGTCACTTACCATCAGTTGAGATGCCGTCAAGGCTAAAAATAATAACAATGGCAATAGTATATAATTCTTTTGGAAGCTACATTAACAGTATTTAAAAATAAATCGGCTTAATTTGAGTAAGACTCGCAAAAGGGTTGCGTATTAAAGTGCAATCATCATCATCATCATGATCAACCCATTAACCGGCTCACTACAGAGCACGGGTCTCCTCTCAACATGAGAAGGGTTCGGCCATAGTCCACCACGCTGGCCATGTGCGTATTGGCAGACTTCACACGCCTTTGAGAACATTATGGAGAACTCTCTGGCGGGCAGGTTTCCTCACAATGTTTTCCTTCACCGTTAAAGCAAGTGATATTTTAATTGCTTAAAAACGCACATAACTCCGAAAAGTTAGAGGTGCGTGCCCGGATTCGAACCGCCGACATCTGATTAGGAAGCTGACGCCCTAACCACTAGGCTATAACCGTTTCACTAGGCAAATTTGCAATATCACTTATTTATTACTCGATCATAATAAGAGAGATTACAGTAGATAACGCACGATCGACGAGATACCCAAATTCTTCTAGCCTTTTACTCCACAGTCATTCGTGCCGTGTGTCCCATTTATTATGGAGGTGCAATTGAAATCACGCCTTGTGCCAAATGAGATTATATAAACCCGGCGCTGCTTTCAACAGCTTCCACACAGATTTATCACGTAGATACGATCGCAACACATTTGTTACATCGCAGTCCGTATAACAAAGTAACCTATTAATCGGGAATAATTTATTTGCGCGACGCAAAAGTTGCAAGTGTATTGACATCGCTGGGTTCTGTGATATTTTCTAGATTTGATATAGCAATGTATGATAAAAATTACAGCTGTGATAGCCCAGTGGTTAGGTCTGCCTACTTATCTACCTATGACTTTTCGGAGTTATGTGCGTTTTTAAGCCATTAAAATATCACTTGCTTCAACGGTGAAGGAAAACATCGTGAGGAAACCTGCACGCTTTGAGAGTTTTCCGTAATGTTCTCAAAGGCGGGTGAAGCCTGCCAATCCGCACAATGGCCAGCGTGGTGGACTATGGCCAAACCCTTCTCATATTGAGAGGAGACCCGTGCTCTGTAGTGAGCCGGCAATCATGATGATGATGACTATAGCCTCCTCATTAGTAAACATTGTGTAACGATTGTTTAGTGATACAATGTTTTGTCTTCCTTTGTGAAATGTAAAATTATTGCAGATAGAAAGAGACAAAATGGTACAAAACTTTTCGCCCTCTGTTCAACGTTTATTAAGGTTCATCCTATATATATCTATTTTAAATGTGAAAGTGTGGATGTTTGTTAATCAATCACGGAAAAACGGCTGAACGGATTCGGATAAAATTTGACATGCATGTAGTCTATCCCGATTCTTTAAGTAGTTCCTGAGGGAAAATTGAAATTTTTTTATGAGCTAAGCCGCGGGCAGAGAGCTTTGAAATTTAGTATGCATGTCATCTATGCTATGGAAAAGGACATGTATTTTCTATACCGATATTTTTTTTTATACCCTGCAAGTTAGCCCGTGACGGCTATCTCACCTGGTAGTAAGTGATGATGCAGTTTAGGATGGTAGCGGGCTAACCTATTAGGGGTATGGTAAAACCACACTCCTAATTGGTTTCTACACGACACCGTGCCGGAACGCTATTTGCCTTGCGCCACGTCTTTGTCGGTAGGGTGGTAACTAGCCACGGCCGACAATCTCTCCCCGTGGAATATTTCAAGTGGGAAGACTAAAAATTGTTAACGAGCGAAGCTTAAGACCCAATTCTGAAGTCCACGCAGAAGAAGTCTCGGGCAGAAGCTGGTATAATAAAAAGCACCTTCCTATAACAAATAGAAACTTCTCACTGTTACCAGCTATCATGCGTTGAACGCTATCACACCGTACCGCTATGTTGCGGTAATAAATAAAAGTGATACCATCTCGGTCTGTGGAGCGTTTCGCTTTCGTTTCGCCCAATGGTCATTGTTTTAATCTCTATATAATAACATTATATATACACTAGCTGTAATAAAGTAACATTTGACTTCTGTATTCGTATATATTCTGACTTAATTGTTCTGTCAAAGTGTAACACACTCTATAAAGATGCCTGGGGAACAAAGCAGAATTTTTGGCTTTAATTTTTTTGGGTAAACGGGTCGCCTGATGCTAGGTAAATAGATATTCATTTTGCTATCACAATCTCACATTGTCTCTTTAAAATGATTAAAAAATAACTTAGTTACAGATTGTTTGATGGCTGGGGAACAAAGCAGATATATTATATGGAAGGCTTGAATTTTTTTGAGCAAACGCGTCACTTGATTCTAGGTAAATAGATATTCATTTTACTATTACAATCTCACATTGTCTCTTAAAATGATTTAAAAATAATTTTGTAATAGATTATTTATTCTTTATGCAATATTTTAACTAAAATAAAATTTTTCTAAGAACTTGCGTTTAATATAAACTATGAACTTATTAACTATACAAATTATAAAATATATACACTTATATGTATATCTATAATAAGTGAACATAACATGGGTTTCTGCGAGTAATGTGAATATAACATGGCGTTCTGCGAGCACTGTGTACATAACATGGGTTTCTGCGAGCACTGTGAACATAACATGGGGGTCTGCGAGCAATGTGAGCATAACATGGGTTTCTGCGAGCAATGTGAACATAACATGGGTTTCTGTGAGCAATGTGAGCATAACATGTGTTTCTGCGAGCAATGTGAACATAACATGGGTTTCTGTGAGCAATGTGAGCATAACATGTGTTTCTGCGAGCAATGTGAATATAACATGGCTTTCTGCAAGGAATGTGAGCATAACATGGGTTTCTGCGAGCAATGTGAACATAACATGGGTTTCTGCGAGCAATGTTTTCGAAATGTCCCAAGGTCGTAGATATGCGGTCGATGCTAATATTCAGTTGCTTTATATTAAAACAATCGCTAACAAAGAAGATGTTGGTTAAACACGAAACTGTCGTGAATTAAAAAAGATAGTTTTAGTGGAAAGTTCAGTAACGAGTGGAAATTGTTATCTATCCATCTCGCTTTCTCGAGATGAAATACGGCGGATGCGCAATCTGAACATCGGATATCAGTGACAAGTGTAACACGCAACGCGTTATACTAACTTGCGCCTCGTTATACGTCGTTTTAAATCATTACGCGTTTATCTTTAAATTTTAGCTCACACTATCTTAATTGCCTCGTTGGTCTAATGGTTGATATGTTCGGTTATGGATCGCGAGGTGCAGATTTTGCAAGTGTTTTAGCTAAGCTTATTGTAGGGTAAAAAAAAATTCTCCCAAAAATTTAATCATCATCATTATCATGATCAACCCATTACCGGCTCACTACAGAGTACGGGTCTCCTCTCAATATGAGAAGGGTTTGGCCATAGTCCACCACGCTGGCCATGTGCGGATTGGCAGACTTCACACGCCTTTGAGAACATTATGGGAAACTCTCAGGTATGCAGTTTTCCTCACGATGTTTTCCTACATCGTTGAAACAAGTGATATTTAAATTTTTTTAAAACGCACATAACTCTTAAACTTAGAGGTGCGTGCCCGGATTCGAACCGCCGACCTCTGATTAGGAGGCTGACGCCCTAACCACTAGGCTATTATCGCTTCTAAAATTTAATACCAACCTTGAATTAGGAAGATCGTAGTCCTCTCCACCGTGAAATGAAATGAAATTACAATTAAATGCATGCAATTAATAAATATAAAAGAATTGACAGGTACAATAGGTGACATTATCTCTAAAAGATTGGGATCTCTATCAGGTGTCCTAGCAGAGGATATAATGTGACAAAAACTTCCGTGCCTTGGAGAACGCGATACGCCCCGATCATTGTGATATAAATCGTTCAAGTTCGACAAACCACACTGTACAGGGTTTTATGTCTAAGCTCTTAAACCCTCTCGTAAGAAATGAAGCATATCCCAGCCGTGGCTGATGATGACGATGACTATCATTTGAGGTTATTTGAGGTTTTCATAACTGCTCATTGCCTACTTACACCTGGAATCAAAGGTCTCAGGTTAGTTTCTACACATGTAACAAAGGGCTAGTTTAGTATACCTAACTATAAAAGCACTCTTCTATTTTTTAAAGGTCCCTAAGGTCTACGAAGTCTCTGGGTTCATCTGATACCCCTTAGCCGGGATTCAGGAGAATGCAATGTAATGTTAATACCCAGTTTGTGGGTACATGCCTCCATTTTCATTGGACAGATTGATTTAGCGCTTTGACCTTCAACTCTCTTCGCGGCGTACAAACTTATCATCATCCTCAACCCATTGCCGGCTCACTAAAGAGCACGGGTCTCCCCTCAATATAAGAAGGGTTTGGCTATAGTCCACCACGCTGGCCATGTGCAGATTGGCAATCTTCACACGCCTTTGCGAACATTATGGAGAAGTCTCAGGCGTGCAGGTTTCCTCACGATGTTTTCCTTCACGTTGTAGCAAGTGATATTTTAATTGCTTAAAAACGCACATTACTTTGAAAAGTTAGAGGTGCGTGCCCGGTTTCGAACCCCCGACCTCTTATTAGAAGGCGGACGCCCTAACCCCTGAGCTGTCACTGCTGACTTATAAAACCCAAATATTTTAATAGTGTCGGAATCCACTATAATCGAGGTATTAATAAAGGCTCTTACGCCTGCTCAATAAATTCAGGTGTTAACTATAATAACTCAGGTAAGGGAATCGTTATAAATCGCTGATAATATGCAATCACTATCAGCAATGCTAATCGGCGAAATTATTTATATAAAGGACTTTAACACGACAACGCAATAAATACCACCGTAACGACTGACTGGCTGTAGCCCGCGGCTTTACTTTAAATAATGACCGCAGAAATGTGTTTGATGTGTTAAAGTCAAGGCCCGAAGCACACGTGGTATTAAATTCTCAAGTAGTCTGGTCACTTGTGCAGATTTAGTTGAAACGTTTTTTTTTTTTTATTAATTTTGGGGCAGGTTTTTGCGTAGTCTTTTCGAATTATTAACGGTCATCTATGTTCTCTTCCGCTCGACTCCATCTTCAAAAAAAGCACACAAAATATTAACTTTTGAAGTGAAAACTTCTTTAGCGGCGTTGAGCACTTTTTCTGTAATGGGTATAAAATCTTAAACTCGCGTCAGGACACGTGACCTGATCGAAAAAGCGTAAGACGGATGGAGAGTAGACAGCTATCCCCTCTCTACGGCGCGGCGAAAATGTATGCCTGGGCCTACTGTTTCGTTTAGGCAGCGCAGGGCGCTTGCGCGAATGTTCGTGTATGTTACAGCGTGCCACGCGCATCCATGGATGGTGACAGCTGATGGCTCGACCGTCTGTGTAGTGATCACATTGTTGTGTATTCGTAAAATTCGTGAATGTAAAGTGCTTAAAATATGGAAATTGATATAGATAAACTTTTTAATGTAAAATAATTGTAATAGTTTTAAAGTGTTAAATTTTTAATGTAATATAAATTGTCATGTTTGTGTACGATAGCGCAATAAATGAATATTGTATTCTACCACATAAATGATAGTACTTTTATACTGATAAAGCAATTGGTGCAAAATTATTCCCTAACCGTTCCAAAATATCAAACATGCTCAACGTTAATAATAAAGTTTTCACTTCTGCCGGCACTCCCGGAGTGCAACCCGTCTTTTTTTTAATTTATTTTAGGCTACAATTTAAACAAAAGCCAAAATAATTTAATAAATTTGTCACTGAAATATATCCTATTTTGACGACCTCCGTAGCGTAGTTTGCACGCACGCACTACGTACGAGTACGAGTCCTGACTAATGGAAGGCTTCGGCCGTGGCTAGTTACCACCCTACCGACAAAGACGTGTCGCTAAGCGATTTAGCGTTCCGGCAGTATATAGAAAAAATATGTGTTTCTAACCAAATGGCCATGTTATTCAGAGTACACGTGCGACGCTCGTGCTGGTACGCTAATAGTTTGGCGGTACAGTGTATGGTTATGGTTGATATCTATTGTAAAATCTTTCTTTCCAGAGTTCGTTTAGAAACAGTAAATTTTTCAAAATATCCCGGATTATATTGCCATATAATCCGGGAATCCCTTCTTATAAGGCTGTGTCGTAAATCACCATGCCATGAACTCTATCCGTAGTAACAGCTCGATAAATAACGTATAAGATTATCATAAATATATTTAAATCGCATATAGGAATTCATATTCCAATCAGGATTATTGTCTTGCCCCCGTTTTTGAAAGGATGATCAAATCAACTACGGTCAGCTAACGTAAATTTTCGAGCGGACAAGCGATCAATTTAAACACAAACTCCGAAAAAAGGTAAAGCTCGCCTACCCACATGCAAATTGCATTTCACGCGAAATTATATGGGTTTTTTGATATGATTGAGATTTATAGCAACGCATTTACTGTTCCTATATACCCATATTAGTATTAATCTTAACATTTCAGTGAAGCACGTGACTTTGACTAAACTAGCCTATTAATGTGATAAATATTTTTTTATTAATAAAAACCTTAACTTGAAAATTTTTAATAATTTTCTTATCAATGATCAGAGTTTGAGAAACTGAGGTAAGATCGGCAAATTAAACATCATCAGTATCAATAAACTATCTACAACACAATCTTGCTGAGAAGCGTGAAATTAAACGATGCAATTGGAGCTCATTTACGATAGCTGCATATGATATGCATTTAAACTTATCCAAAGCACGTTTATACTGCTCAAGATTACTAAATCGCTCTTTTGGAAACATAACGTCTGATTTACGCTATTCAGTTCTAGTGCAATTGTCAAAACTCATCAATAAGTGAATTTTTACACGCTGAATATATCATGTCAAATTTTTATCTATTTTAAATGGTCAATTAAATGTAATTTTTAATTTAATGTTATGTGTCAATGCACTACGTCTCTCTCTTACCTATGAGAGAGGTGGCATGTGCCCAGCTGTGGAACGTTTACAAGGTAATGATAATGCTTAAAATATCAATAGAATTTATCTTAATGTATTTTATATATGTAAGTTGACATAAAAACATCAGCCTCCTTACGATAAACCTAACGAATAAATTTCACCACTCGTTTGACATAAACATGTGACAGATTAACAAGAACTTTACAAATGTAACATTTGTTAACTTGATAAGGTACACTGGGTGGTCGTGTTACTAATTATACATAACTCGACTGACATGCAATTTTGACAACTTTGATAAGGTTTACACACAGTAACAACTTTGTATTACAAAAAAACATTAATATTAACCGGCGTTTCAGAAACCGGTGGTAGCATTATCAGTATCAATACAATATCTACGCCGCAATCTCGCGGAGAGGCGTGAAATTAAACGATGGAATTGGAGCTCATTTATGAAAGGTGAATGCGTTTGAGCGTTACGAATACGCGCGCACCAATGAGGATTAATAGAACCATTTCAATCTCACTTACATCGCTATATATCCTACGTATATGTAACTATCGATACTTACGATCTATACCATACTATTTCATATTAAGAACCAGCTTTTTTGCGCTGCATTACTTTTAACTTAATCTAACTTAAATTTCAAGTACGTCCTTATATAAGTAAGTAAGTAAGGTCTTAGGTAAGTTTGTCCACCGTCCGACCCCCCCGTTATTCCAAACGTCGCCTAAGCCGAGGTTTGGCCTCACAGGAGATGCCCTTAGGTAGACGTTCCATTAGTTTGTTCGAGCCCTAGGGCTCTAAATTTCTTCTGGCAGTGCTTCTTTCCGAAGCTCGCCAAACAGCCCGGTTACGCTGTGGCAACCAATAAGGTTATCGTAGGGTTGTTCCCACAATGCGCTATTATCAACATTATCGACCTACCAGTATCTACTAGTGCACAGGTCTTCTGTCAGAATAAGAAGGCTATCTATCATCTTCATCATCATGATCAACCCATTGCCGGCTCACTACAGAGCACGGGTTTCTTCTTAGTATGAGAAGGGTTTGGCTATAGTCCACCACGCTGGCCATATGCGGATCGGCAGAATTCACACGCCTTTGATAACATTACGGAGAACTCTTTGGCATTTTCCTTCACCGTTCGAGCAAGTGATATTTTAATCGCTTAAAAACGCACATAACTCCGAAAAGTTAAAGGTGCCCGGATTCGAACCCCCACCTTTGATTAAGAGGCGGACGTCCTAACCACTAGGCTATCAAGGCCATCACAGCTTCTATATATATATGCCAATGCCAGGCCAAGTGCAGATTGGTGCACACGCTTTTGAAAATAATATGGAAAACTGAGATATGGGTAAGGCCTCACGATGTTTTCGATTAAATCTAACTAAAGCCTGCTATAAAGGAAACTGTTCCGCAAGCCCACCGCCCACTTAGCCTATTTACATTAATACAAAGAACCGAATTAAGTTAAAAGCCCCTTTTACGTGTTACATCAAATTAGGAGCAATTAATTAGTCTCCGCCTCGCCGGTCCGGTGTATTGTTGGCACTATATTTGGTTGCGGGAAATTGGGTTGAGACACGTCCCAACAAAGAAACGCGGTGTAATCTAGATCGAGTTAATTACTACTACCGGCTGTTTTCTGTAGTTTCACCGGCGTTGATGATCACACAGGGGTTTTTCCTGAATGTGTGTATTTTTCGATGACGGGTAAAATTTTGTGTGGTATTTACAACCCACTAAAATCCCTATATTTTGGCACTATATTTGGTATCCCTATATTGGCACTATATTTGGTTGCGGGAAATTGGGTTGAGACACGTCCCAACAAAGAAGCATGGTTTGTTATCTAGATTGAGTTAATTACTACTCCCGGCTGTTTTCTGTAGTTTCACCGGCGTTGACGATCAGACAGGGGTTTTTCCTGAATGTGTGTATTTTTCGATGACGGGTAAAATTTTGTGTGGTATTTACAACCCACTAAAATCCCTATATTTTGGCACTATATTTGGTATCCCTATATTGGCACTATATTTGGTTGCGGGAAGTTGGGTTGAGACACGTCCCAACAAAGAAACGCGGTTTGTAATCTAGATTGCGTTAATTTCGACTATTGGCTGTTTTCTGTAGTTTCACCAGCGTTGACGATCTACAGGGGTTTTTCTTGAATGTATGTTGGTATGTTTCGATGACTGGGGTAAATTTTGTGTGGTATTTACAACCCACTAAAATCCCCTTGATGCGGTGATAGCCTAGTGGTTAGGGCGTTAGCCTCCTAATCAGAGGTGGCCGGTTCGAATCCGGACACGCACCTCTAAATTTTCAGAGCTATGTGCGTTTTTTAAATAATAAAATATCATTTGCATCAACGGTGAAGGAAAACATCGTGAGGAAACCTGCACGCCTGAGAGTTCTCCATAATGTTCTCAAAGGCGGGTGAAGTCTGCCAATCCGCACATGGCCAGCGTGGTGGACTATGGCCAAACCCTTTTCATACTGAGAGGAGACCCGTGCTCTGTAGTGAGCCGGTAATGGGTTGATCATGATGTAGGTGAATCGATGTTTGGGTAACATTACCCGTAAAAAGTGCTGACGTGGGTTTTGAAGCGGTGCATCACGTAGAGAATCCTAAAACTAATTAACCAACAGGATCATAGCCTCTTCTCGCTAATCAAACAGACTATCTAACACAAAATACAAGTAACAATGGTTGACCTCTAATCTTGATTCAACCATTTTTGTCTACAGAAAGAGATCGCACTATTTTACTAGGTGAAAAACTTAAGTGTAATTATTATATTATAATACTATAATATATATTTATTAAGTCGTGACAAGTTAATAATACATGGAAGTCGGTTTATTTTAATAAATTTATGTCGCTGTTCTCAGTATTTTCTTACTTAACTCAAAAAGTTACAGGAACATGCAGATTAATAAAAATAATGGTTCCGACCGACGTAATTTATTGCGCGGGCTAGAACAAAGAAAAAAGCATTTAAACGTTCTTTTTAAAACAGCGGTATAGGCTAAGAGACAACGGAAATAACTCTTTCTTGGTAAGTACATCATTCCAATGGACCTTATGCTGAATGGCTCACGCTAAGCCTTTTCACTCATAAGAGATTTATAAAGCTCTGATTGGCCACCACTCCAATATGGGCTTAGAAATAAGCTATGACTCGTAGATCACATTATTAACAGTATTAGTTTTAATGACTGTGCCAAATGTCTTGAGATGATGAATGTAATAATCATGTTTTTGTCAGCGGTACTTTTCCTGTGCAATCAATTTAGGCATTGCGCCGTATACCACAGAAAAATACGGAAAACTAAACAGAAATTTACAAATGCGGTTTTATTGTTCCGACGGTCGGTAATGTGCCGATGTATATGTGATGTGTGAACAATACCACTACCTCTGAGAGTATAAAACAAACTCGAGTATAAAGAAATCCCGGGGTGAATTTTAGTTAAAAAGTCAGTTATGGTGTAGAATATAAAACCAGCATAAAACTGTTTTAGCTTTTGTGAAAAATATCTACAGAAATGTATTTAAATTAATATTGCGGCTAGCTTCTAGCAGCAAAGTTACGTTTTCTTCCTTACATATTTAAGTTTATTTAGGTATTTGACTTAAGTTTATTAGGTATTTGGTATTTGACACCTACCTAACGTGATGATAGGATTTTTTTATACACTACAAGTTCACCTTTGACGGCTATCTCACCTGGTGGTAAGTGATGATGCAGTCTAGGATGGTAGCGGGCTAACCTGTTAAGGGTATGGTAAACCCACACTGCGTATCGGTTTCTACGAGACATCTAATCGAATATAAAACAATTGACAGTATATAAGTGGCGACTCTCAAATTCTCAAGATGCTGAAATAGCAACTCTGAAAACGAAGCGTTGGTAGACCCATTATGTGTCAAACCGAACGCCTGTATATATGCCCAGCAAAGAATGTCTTTAAACTCAAATCAAATCAAAATAGCTTTATTCATATAAACCTACTACAGGCATCTATGAGTCGTTCATATATATATATCACATTTTTCATTATTTATTTAGGTTTGATTGCCGGGTCTGACCAAAAAGGTTTGGTATTCATTCATACTTTTCTGTTTCATATGGCTTTAATTTTCTTGTTCCATTATCTATATTTACGCTGGAATTTAACCAATTCCACTTCGACGAAAATTAAGTTGGTTGAATTGGAAACAAGGTTCAAATCGCGCCCAGGTCTAAGAAGAAGTCCACAAAAAAACTTACCCGTTTTTTTTTGTTATTTATCTCACATAATCAATAATAATTGATATGATGGTTGTATGAAGTGAAACGCGCAGCGCGAAGAAGAGTGAGTTTGTAACTCATTGCGCTATTACAGTTAACTCATTAACAATTTTGACGAAATTAATCTCCCGAATGAAAACAGGACGTGTACATAATGACAATGTTATAAAGCTTATCATTACGTACTCGTCCTGTTTCCATTCACATGAGTGAATCGTAAAGTTTTATTTTATTATCCGTCATGGTTTTAAACGTTGAGAATTACTCGCACACGTTCCCAGACCGGTCTTGCGGGGTATTAACTCGGTAGCATTATCCTTTGTAAGAAATTTAACCCACATTTGGAAACGGGTTATTGTTTGAGGTGATGATGATTATTATAATTGCGCTTTCCCGGATGGTTGCGACATTACGCTGAATAATTCTTCAGTGGCTGTGGTGTCCCGCATTTTCAACTTGCTTTATATTTAATTACGTTATGTCCCCCAAGTAATTTAAACACATTTCTCCTTTAAGAGAGGAGAAGGAAAATACTGAAGGTCAGCCCAGCCTGTCTGCTGAATTCAAGGGTAGTTATAATAGTAAAACATCATCATCATTATAATAACAATTATAATCATCATCATCCACTGTTCGGACACCGTGAAGTTTCTCTGCCCATCACCTTTTTCTCCAAATTGGGCTTACGTAACAGGATAATGCGTATAAGTTATATAAACTAGTTGACAATTTTAGAAATTTTGAAACACTACGAACCAAATCAAAAGGACATTTTTAAAGAAAGTTTTTTTTTTTAATTTATAAGGAATATATTTCAGTATAGATATTATATAAAGGAAAATAACTTGAAATCGTTTTGATTGCCAGCAGTATATTTATTATGGTCGCCATCGCGGAGGTTTTAGTGGGTGTCGCACTAGGATATTTTTTACGCCCAAAAAAAAAAAAAAGGATTACTACTACGCTACTAATTATATATAATATTATTGTAGGTACTAATTATCTTATATATTATTAGTACCTACATGTTCCATTCTTGCAATGTTGTTGACCCGTGTAAGGTCAAATAGTACAAGAAACATGATGTCAACCATCGCAGATTATATTCGAGGATGTTCAGAGTAACGGTGCTATGACTATGCCTTAACTACGGGACTCGCCACACATACTGGGTTTACTGACCTAAGAGATGACTGATGCCTATTTAGTCTTTACCTAATGGCTTGCTTTTTTATACACTACAAGTAAACCCTTGTGATGATGCGGTTGTTAGGGGGGGTTAGTATGGTAAACCCATACTCCTAATTAGTTTTTTTGCATCAGGATTCTGTTAAATTAATTCCGCAGGTAGATTTGGTGGATTGAAAAATCAGTCTTGCATTTAGCAAAGAGTTTATCATTCTTATTTCATAATATTTAGGATGTTTTCTTTGTAAAATCGTTGTCACCGCCGGTTCTAACTCCAGATTTCCTGGACAGTCGTTTATTTCCAAAACATAACTAAAACATATCTAGAACCTGTTTTATGCGAATAATCACGTACAAATAGAATGAAAATGGTAACTTACCTTGGTAAGAAACATGTAAAAATAACTCGATTGCAGCGCTCCCTTTGTATTTTATTATCGTAATAGATATCTGCCCAAAAGATTAAGAAAGAAAGAAAGAAAGAATGAAAATTTATTTATTCTCATATGGTGTTTACACACAGTACATCTTATTCTAATCAGAAATTTTGTCTGTCTGATACACCAACCACAGGGTGTACAGCTCAGCATATGCTGTGTCTTATATTAAAAACACAACGGTGATTTTCAGCCAGAGTGACGTCAGAACAAAAAAAAGGTTTAATAATTTAAAAATTAAATGAAAAAGAAAAGAAAAAAACAAATTACAAATAACGGTGAACCGAAGGAAGCAGCAAAAATATAGCCATTAAATGATATAAATATAATTTTACGAAGAGTTTTATATATGTGTATATATACAATTAAACGCGCAAACAAGCTCAAAACATTTTATCGTATCCGATCGTTGTAGATAAAAATAATTATGAAAATGTAAAAAAATCTCTACATTCGAACAGTTATCTAAATTCTACCTATTTGCTTCAACATAAATATCAAGAAAGTTACTGGCTTCACGCTTAATAAATTTTAATGTGTATAAAAAATCTTTAGCAATAATGTGAAAATATTTATAAGCATTAAGTGTGATAATACTGTTTAATAAATTTTCGAAGTTTATAACTTCCAGTTATCAGAAAGAACCCTGCTGCTAATATCACATAATTCAAGTTAAATACGGCGTAGGGTTGCCTCGAGAAAACATATCACAGTCCAATCTAATATATAAAATTATCGTTTTACAGTGTTTGTATTAAAACTCCTCTGAAACCGCTTGACCTTTGCTTTTTATAGTAGGTCTAAGATTAAGACGTTATTATTTTTCATACCCTTAAGTAACAAGGGTGCCCCCTCCCCACCCACAAATTTCTCATTTTTTGATTTGGCCCTTTTTTCAAATGATGTGGCATTGAAAAATACATTACAAACCACATTCTTCTACCACCAATCCACGTTCTTAAATCGCGATTTAAGTATGTGTATGAACTACTCGGCAGAACAACGTTTGTCGGGTCAGCTAGTATTATATAGTATCAGTAAACCTAAGGTTTTTCTTATTGAAATAAAAAAAACATTAATAACAGGTAGAGTAAACCTAGACCAGAGCAGGTCATGAAAACTTCGCTTAACCATCGCATTTGACAAAATAAGAGAGACGTCCGGCAGATTGAAACCTCAATCTTGATAGTAGAATTTTATTTTATTATTTTTCATGCCATGCTGTAAATAGATTTTTCACTACAGCAAAAATAAACGTACATTATATTTAGTTGTACGCTAGTAAAATTTTGTGTAGTTTTGGGAAGACGAATTGGGAAAGTGTAAGGTCTCCCCGGGGTATGTCTCTTAAATAAATAAATATACCTTCATATGTTTTGGTGACAACCCTAGCGATTTTGCATCGTTGCGCTATCCACCGTACAAATTTAAAGGCTCATTTTCTGTTTTTCCGCGGACTAAGACGTTAGCAAGTCATCAAGAATAATTTATTTAAAAAAAAAGTACTCCAATAATGAATAAAAAGTGAGGCAAGAATGTATGGTTTCAAATAAATACAATACATTATTAGTACAAAATTAAATACATACATAATAACCGCTTTTAATAAAAAACATTTTTAATACAATAATATCAATAATCGTCTTTTCTTTTAGAGAAAACTATAATTAAACATGTTTAGTAAGAGCTAGATACTATCTGTGAATAGCGATTATAAAAAGCCAGTGAAGACGCACTGACTTAACTTAGTTACTAGATTGATTCCATCGGTACATATAAAGCGCTTTACTTTCTTAATCATATGCATCGCTAGCATACCCATATTAAAGACTGAATCTTCCCCGATACCTTTAATGGACTGGACTTAGGCTAAATCTGCAGTCATCACATACTATCAAGGCGTGATTGCAATCAAGCGCAATCAAATACAAATTTAATTCCAGCAAATTTCGCTGGACTGGTGACCCGGGTAAACGTAGCGTTGGTCGACCCCCAACTAGATTGACAGCCGTCATCAAACGAGTCCCAGAGAGTCCCGGAAACAAGCGGCCCAAGACCGTGGACTAGGGAAATCCCTACAAAGACCTATGTTCAGCAGTGGAAGTCAATCGGTTGATATGATGATGATGACAAATTTAATTATAACTCTCTATATTGTCTCTTCCATCTTCTGTGTTCCCTAATGTTTATAATATGGGGATCTTCAAAGGGTGGATAAACAAATTACTCAAAAGCCAGCAACGCATTGGCGGTTCCTCCGGTTCTGCATGTCATGGGCGGCGGTAATCACTTACCATCAGGTGACCCGCCTGCTCGCTATATATATATATATATATATATATATATATATATATATATATATATATATATAAATATATATATTGTGATGATGATAGCCATCACGTTGAAATAATTATTAAATAAAATAAATATCAATTCAGTAGTGTCAGTTTCCCATGTTAATATATAGTTAACAAATGAATTCATGTAAACAAAAAGTACCAGTAGCTCATAAATTAATTGGAGATTCTTCGTATTGGACACGCAAACAATCAAATAACTTTATTCAGAAATAACGTTAACGGTGCAAATAACTTGCGGTTTGAGTGAGGTTTTTATATCTGACCACACAGTAGCTTAAGTACACACTCTATTGTATACTCTGACACGAATATTTATTTGCATTTCTATACACAAAAGAATCATCTTTATATCGGTTGAATATAAAGGTGTTTTTTCTGCAAAAGTTTTGTCAGGATGTATTTGGTTGAGTGTACGAATCTCAGCTTAATTGATACTCGCGTTGTTTTTTGTCGGCAGGCGCTCGGACTTTTATTTTTGAGAGTTCCGTCTTGCAATATTGATATCTTGGAGATGTCTATCAATAAGTTCAAAGTTTTTATAAAACGAAATCTTGTAGAAAAATCATATTACGATATTAAGGATTACATAAACGATAAAAAAGCTTGGGTGTGAATTGCTCTATCTTCATAGGTACTATAGTTTATTATTCATTATGTGAGATGGTGATAACGAAAAAAAAACCCCGGCTAAGTTTGTTGTGGGCTTCTTCTTAGACCGGGGAACCCTCATAGCTTTAGTTTTAAGTTTACGATTATAGTTTTCACCATGAAATAACTACTTTGTAAATTATTGACGCGTCAAAAGTGCCTTTTTAAGGACTATTTGAATAAAGATTATTTTGAATTTGAATTCAATATTCAATATCAGAAACGATTTAGACGGCTACGTTTAAAGTTTACGAATAGATTCATCTTGCATTTGATTTTTATGCGTAATAACAGCGTGAATTCGACGTAATGCTAATTAATCTTTTCTTTTGATTAATGTACAAAAAATAACAATGTAAAGATTACAAGATTATTAACAGATATAAGTGTGGTAATGAATACATTGTAACGGCCGCCAGTCGCACAGCTGTCGTATCTTATAGTGTTCTTTGCATTATATTAGATAATAAATACGAAAATCTTGAGATCAAGGTCAAGGATCAACCCATTGCCGGCTCACTACAGAGCATGGGTCTCCTCTTAGTATGAGAAGGGTTTGGCCATAGTACACCACGCTGGCCATGTGCGTATTGGCAGACTTCACATGCCTTTGCGGACCATAAGGAGAACTTGCAGGCATGCAGGTTACCTCACAACGATAACTTTATTAAATACAAAATAAAGTTAAGGTTTAATTAAAATCTGACCTAATCACTAGTGATTTTTTTATTTCTATATTTTTATGTACGGAACCCTTCGGTTTGAACGACCAACTCACATTTCATTCAAATGATCGTGCCGATGATTCGGTCATACAACGTACATCAATTAATTGATGCCCAAATATAAATCTGACCGTTCCGTTATCAATTGTTAACGACTTGCGCTAACCGCAATCGTCATCATTATAAAAATATCCTTTTTTATGTAGATTACGATAGTTAATATTTTGAATATACATTCCTATTTGATTTTACAGATATATACTACTCCTTAATACGCGTGACAAGGAGAATTTACAGAGCGGTCAATGGGGAAAGATTGGACAGTAAATTTGCTTGGTATTTTTGAGAAAGAAATATTATATGAATAAGTTCTTGAAAAACTGTTATCTTTAGAAGTTAGCTAGCTAGGAAGCTGTGATAGTCTAGTACCCTAACTTTCTGGGAACACAGTCGATACCCGGCAAGCACTTCGTAACTTTTCAGAGCTATGTGCGTTTTAAGCAATCAAATATCTAAACTTTAATGATGTAGGAGTAAATCGTGAGGAAACCTGCATGGTTGAGTGTTCTCCGTTCTTCTTAAAAGAAGGTGAAGTATACTTGTCCAGCGATTAAAGTAACAAAAGCCTTCTAATTATGAGAAGTTAGGAGAACTGCACAGTCCAGAAAACTGCAGGGAACAGACGGGACAATTACGTGGAAATTGGAAATCCCTCCTGAAAGCTAATGCCCATCAGTAGACATCCATCGTTGGAAATGTTGTGTGTTGTGTCGTGTTGTTTCGTGAACCTTGGAAGACTGTCAAAACGAAAAAAATGCATATCTGAGGCATGTGCTTAGACATGACAGATACAGGCTTGTGCAAATGATGGGTGAAGAGGCGGGGAAAAGGCGCATCGGTCGCGGGAGGAAGGAGGACTGATGTCGCGTTTTGTGTGTGACGTGTGTGATCGGTGAAAATTGCTATTCTGACGACCAAACACTAGTTAAAGAGGCACCTAAAGAAGAAAAAGAATGCATTTAAAGAAACAAAATCAATCCTAGCACTTCAGTACCATATCAAAAGTTCGATGGGACATCTGAACTAGATTAGATAAATTAGTACTAAGTGTTTACATAGTTGTATTATTACATAAACAAATCTACTAACCGAAGCCAGTTTAATTACTAGACACAGCCTCAAAGCCGCAGTGGAGTTATGTTTACTGTGGACGCTACATTCTGTCGCCGCTTGCGGTTTAGATTCCGCAAATTGTTAGTACTACGGGTTTGTCTCTTGATTTATCATTTGTGATTTATCTTTATTTTAGCTACTTTATAACGGGAATTATACTGAATAGATTATTTAGGCGTTACTTTGCAAAAGTCTATGATATTGTCAACTTAAGCTTTATTCTCTATAGTTAATTATTAATAAGGCGTTCGATTGTGTTCTACATGAAACGTCAGTCAGAAAACTAAGCCACTGGAATGTAATTCGCATCATAACTCTAGATTTTATAAGTTGATATCTGAACGATACATTTCATAAAGTTGGCGTGGATAAAAATCCGTCTTTTGTGAAAATAGGGTACTCAGGGGTCTTTCTTAGGACCGTTTCTATTCCTCACTTACATGAATAACTTTCTCTAACAGGCTCAGAGCAATCACTAGATAGTATTGTTTGCTAACTATATTGTGTATAGTGCCACTGATGTTGTAAATTGATTGCAATGGTGATAACAAAAATAAATTATGTACTAGCCTAAGTTTGTTGTAAGCTTCACCTAGACCAGGGCGCGTTTGGAACCCGCTTACCTTTGGTACAATACAATTTGGTTACAAATGTTAGCTATTACCATCACCACACACAAATGTAATAATTAATGAATGCAATAATGTGTGAACGATTCATAAGTTTTTTGATAAGTCAATATGAATAAATACTTTTTGATTTAATTTGTTATATATAGTGGCTACACATAAGCGGCTTTTGTGAATGTTGCGGTATCCTCTCATTGGTCTGCACATCGTTTAGTTGAAAGATAGGTTAAAATAGTCCCGTAAATATAGTTATTATTTTATTTACCATTATGTTAAATAATGGAGAAGATTTTGATATTAATTAATCCCATAAGGAACAAAACCTCTTGTTTAAAATACCACAGCGCTTGCCATTTTATAAACCTTACAAAGATAATTAAAGAATCAATCAATCGTTTAACTATCGAGTGAGTCAAGCGAGAATCTTCAGTACGGGCCGTTGGAGCTAGCCACCGTCCTTGGTATTTAACGGTAACCAGGGTTTTAATAGCTACTGGTTTTGACGCTTCGAATTATTGCCAGCCTCCGAGGAATCGCATGAACACCAGTTTACAGCGTAAGTATTTACCGCAGTGTCTTCCTACACCTACCAAGTGTACTTACGAACTTTAAAAAGTTACTAAACAATTATTATGATTGATAAAAAAATGATATGCTTTTTGTTTAATCGACATGATTTTCATTTAAAAGCAAAATGATATGACCACCTTGGGGCAACGCGTGCGCTGTTGAGTTGGACGTCCTGGGTTAAATTCCCGGCTCGAGTCTCTTTTGGTTGGGAGGGTTTGGCTGTGGCTAGTTACCACTATACCGACAGAGACAAGCGATCAAGTATTCCGGCACCATGTCCGGCCGATTAGCGTAGCACGTTACCATCTTAGAAACTGCCACCAGGTGAGATTGCCCTAAAGGGCTTACTTGGTAAGGTAATAAATGCCTTCTAGTGGCAATGTATTAGAACCTGTTCTATCTTATGGGAATATGTAACTGTACTCAATTTTTAATTTTTAATAATTTAATTACGTTTTAAATAATTATTACATAATTACTTCTATTTAATTAGGTTTATTGCTTTTTATAATTATCCGTTGTAACGTACGGCATCAGCTTCCTAATCAGAGGTCGGCGGTTCGAATCCCGGCACGCACCTCTAACTTTTCGGAGTTATGTGCGTTTTTAAACAATTAAAATATCACTTGCTTCAACGGTGAAGGAAAACATCGTGAGGAAACCTGCACGCCGGAGAGTTCTCCATAATGTTCTCAAAGGCGTGTGAAGTATGCCAATCCGCACATGGCCAGCGTGACCAGCGAGACCCGTGCTCTGTAGTGAACCGGTAATGGGTTGATCATGATGATGATGAACGTAGTGTTTACTTAGCGTTGTGTACACTTATTATCGATATATAAACACGTCAATGTCACATTGTATTTATTAATTGAAATATGTATTCCTTGGTAAAAATAACGACCCAAAAAATATTGTAATATCTTAGTTAAAAAAAACTTTTATAAACGTATTAGTATGTATGTGGTGAGTGTTAGATATGTATATTGCTAGTTTTCCTTTTTAAATTAAAAAAAAAAATCTTTCCCTGTCATTTGTATCCATCCTTTCATAATATTAACTTTCCCATTCTTAATATTATAAATCCTGAAGAATCGGGAGTTTACACCATCTATACTCAATAACTATTCTTATTTTTTATTTTTATTTTGACTCCATAATTTTCTTAAAGGCGTGTGAAGTCTTATAATCCGTACTTGGTCAGCGTGGTGGACGGTGGCCAATACCTTTCTCACGCTTTATTTTATATATTACAAGTTAGCCCTTGACGGCTATCTAACCTGGTTATAAGTGATGATGCTTTCTATGATGGTATCGGGCTAACCTTTTAGGAGTATTGTAAACCCACGCACCTAATTGGTTTCTACGCGACATCGTGCCGGAACGCTAAATCGCTTGGCGACACTTCTTCGTCGGTATCCTGTAGTAAGCCGGTAAAAGTTTGATGATGATCTTAATATTTACCCAGAAGGTTTAGTGCGGAAACGGTTATATCTCTTATATAATGCATGTTATTGTTACGTAGAATGCTTATTAAGCGCTTACCTTTTTATTTCCTTGCTAGACAATGTGGGGAAGTTTCATGCCCTGTTACGGATGTTGATTGCTTTACGTGTACGCACATATAAGATCATTTTGAACGCCGCGTAGGTACACCTATATCATCAAAAGGAATGGCTCAGTGTATGTAATGGGGAGGAATGCTGCGATAAGAAAATATCAACAAATTTCGTTGGTAGGTTAAGATAAAAAATATGTAATTGTTCGGTATCGACAGATTATGATAAAAAATGTGTTAAACCCGCATCAATGAATTTTTAGGTACGGACGGATATTTATTAATAGAATAGAATAGAATAGAAAACATTTGTTTATCAGAACAGTACAATTTCAAATGTACTGCACATAAGAGATCGAAGCAGGGTTATTGTGAACACTTTAAATTAAACTTTTAATGCTATGTTGCTGTTTGTCCAATAAAAAGGTACTGACTCAGCCAAAAGTTGAATTGTTGAGCATACTAAAGTACCACAACGCATGTATTCTGTTAGTGCCGTGCTTTATTTAGAAGTTTAATCAATATCGTAGGAAAAAAAAAAGTTTGAAAACTACGTTATATAATAAAAAAAGAGAAACTTACACGTACGCACGCACACACACACACACACACACAAAAAAATATTTTTTTTTAAACGTAAATTATTTAGCAATGTCTTTAAAATTCGTTTTATAGTAGGTACCTACGTAAACTTAACTAATCAAATATTTAAAATGTATAATAACTCCGTTGAAGGAGAAGAAAAATTTAATAACAAGAGAAGTTAAATAAAGCAATGGGTACTAGCATGTTATATGTATGTTTTGGTAAGTTTTCCCGTGGGAAAGAGTTAAATTGACGTACATTACGACTTGATAAGCCAGCAATCTTTCTAAATAACCTAATAATATTATTTCTATTACGTGATTTCAGAATTAGTAAAAATTGTCGTTATATTTGGAGCATAACGAATTTAACCCGAAATAAAGAAGTTTTTCGACTCTTTTGTTGGCAACGTACCCAGATGATTACGGATCACAATTTTTGGCGGTGGTTTAATATTGCGTTATGACCATTGTGGACTTTATTTGTTAACTTCTTTGTTTGAAACAGTTTCATTGTGTTGGAGAAAATTTGTACATCGTAAATAATGAGTTATGAGGAAGGACATAGGCTGTATTACTGGATAGTCTTACGACATTGCCTTGGCAGGCCCGAATCGCGAAAATTTTTGCTAAGCAAACCACCTATCCATTTTAAGACCCTCCAGGGTGCGCATCGCATTATAAAGTGGAAGTCGCGGAAGCTTGACGACCTTCGTGGCGCAGTGTTACGCTGTCACATTATAAAGTTGAAGGTCCTAGGTTCGATTTCCGGCTTAAGTCTGGCCTGGTGGGAGTCTCCGTCAATGGCTAGTTATCACCCTACCACCAAAGACGTGTCACCAAGCGGTTCAGCATTCCGACACGATGTCGCATAGAAACCAATTAGGTGTATGGGCTTATAATTCCCCTAATTCGGTTAGTCCACTAAAATCTTAGACTGTATCGTGAGATATTGCCGTCAGGAGCTAACTTGTCAATATCCAGCTCGAGTCTAATCTGATGGAGCCTTCGGCTGCGGGTAGTTCCTCACTGGCAATGACACATCGCCAAGCGATTCTGCGTTCCGGAACGATGTCGCGTAGAAACCTTTAGGAGTGTGGGTTTATCATACCCCTATTTATTATACCCACGTGTTTGTCGGTAGTTCACTAGCCACGGCCGAAGCTAGCCACCAGACCAACCTCGAGCCGGAAATCGAACCCAGGACCTCCAACTTTATAATGCGACAGCGCACGCACTGCGCCACTGAGGTCGTCGAACTACTAATAATTTAATCCCTTATACATTATGCAACAAAATACGCGAGTAAATAAAGTACGGAACGAATTACCACACTTTCCCTTTTACCCATCTACATTTGTACATGTCTTGAATTACAATAGCTCGGTTTGCATAACACAGTCTGTTCGAATGTCTACATTAAGATTACGATTATATTAAGATCATTTCTTATCAGACAAAGTATTGTGCATTAAGACTGGACTCTTATTATCAAAGGGTATCTTTTCTACCGCGCCGGTAAACGTAGCGTTGGTCGACCCTCAACTAGGTGGACAGACGACATCAGATGAGTCGCAGGGAGCCGCTGGAAGCAAGCGGCCCAAGACCGTGAGCATTGGAACTCCCTACAAAAGACCTATGTCCAGCAGTGGACGTCAATCGGTTGTTAATGATGATGATGATGATGATCTTTTCTAGAGATATATATCTATACGACAAAAATCGAAGGGGTAGAGATTGGTTTAGTCCACGATTCAGTTGTGGTTCAGGTGTTTCTTGAAAATTACAGAGTTAGGGTAAACATTATGTAAAACTATATGAAATTTCCCCTCACTCTCAATGATTACGAAACAATAAATCTTTAAAATCGATTATATTTAATATTTAAAAAGTAAAACAGGAAATAAATAATTGACACTCACTCTAGAATAACCTTCAATGGAATACTGTCATTAGTAAGCAACAAAATTTTAAATTCAATAAAGAGGAGTCTAGTTTCTAGACACACTATACGCCGAGCGATTTAGCGTTCCGGCACGTTGTCGCGTAGAAACCAATTAGGAGTGTGTTCACCATACCCCTAACAGGTTAGCCCGCTACCATCTCAGTCCCGTTGTATCATCACCAGGTGAGACTTTTTTTTCACCGTAAAGGCTTGTCTATATATATAAAAGCGAAAGGTCACTTACATACTTACATACTGATTAAACACGAGATCTCAAAAACTATTGTACGTGTAAAGCTATAATTTAGCAAGTAGGTAGTTGATAGTTAAGAGATGTCAGTTAAGAAAGGATATTTGGAAATTCCACCCCTAAGAACCCTCTTAAAAGGGGGGTTTGAAGTTTGTATGAACGTCCTATGTTTTTTAATTTAGAGACACGAAAATCGGCAATTTGACATTTGCCTGTAGCTTACTTTCTGAAGCAGCGCATTGGCCGCACGGGAAACCTCAATATCACGAGAAATCAGCAATTCTACGCAGACGAAGTCGCGGGCAACAGCTAGTAATTTATAAAATTAAAGTTGTGTTTTCGGAATAACTTACTATGATACTAAAACAATTAATGTATGTTGGGCTATCCCGATGATGCGAACATACCAGTGGCTTTTAGAAAAGGGTTGATGGGTGCTGATGAAGCCCTAAGCAAGTTATACAATCCAAGCTTCTAACAGTGTGTGTAAATCTAGCACTGTACATAATAATGTCTACCTACCTAATTACAGTTCTCTTTACAGCTTAGGGAGTAAGATGGGTTCAAGGATGATTTAAAGCTCAAGTCATACATTCCATGCTATAGACTGCTACGTGTTACAATTCGTGGTAACACAAATTATTTGGTTTCCTTGATTGGGAGAAAAACTTGTAGGGTATTAAAATTGAATTTTTGACATGAAATTCTCAGTACCTCGATTTCGGAAACACGAGCTCAGAGAGCATGCCCAACTAATGCGAAGGTGTTTGTTTGTCATATGTTCAGGGCAACGTCTTTACTCATCTTGACGAAACATCTTAATAACTCAAATCAGTTTTTATAACTCACGTATTTCAATAATATTTGACAATTACTTCACAAATAATAACATTTACACATATATTAGGGTGCCATGCGTGAAAGGTGTAATTGGAACCCTATTACTAAAACTCCGCTTCTCGTGCATCTGTCTGCGTGCCAGCGGGTTGTATATCTTGAAATGTAATAAAATAGTTTTTTATTCCCAGTATATGTGTAAAGTTGGAAATTACACGGAGTCCCCAAATAAGGAACGTCTTAATAATGCATTAAAACTCAGATTAAGTAGACGAAGCCGTAATACAGTCAGGAATGTGGAAATGAGAAGCTTATATCAGGATTACGTAAGAAAATTGGGACAATGAATCTGATCTTCTCTAATTCAGCGTACCGGTTTTTAACAATGTACCTACTGTCACTTACCATTGCTGCTAAAAGGTCGGTTTTTAACAGTTTCAGCATTCCGTATTTTTATGTCCTCTAGTCACATTTGGGGCAAATTCGTATTAAAAAGCAAAAATGAGTTGTTTAATGTTTTATGGTTGGCTTCATATCATCATCATCATCATGATTAACCCATTATCGGCTCACTACAGAGCGCGGGTCTCCTCTCAATATGAGAGGGGTTTGGCCATAGTCCACCACGCTGGCCATGTGCGGATTGGCAGACTTCACACGCCTTTGAGAACATTACGGAGAACTCTCAGGTGTGCAGGTTTCCTCACGATGTTTTCCTTCACCGTTGAAGTGATATTTTAATTTTTTTAAAACGCACATAACTCCGAAAAGTGAGAGGTGCGTGCCCGGATTCGAACCGCCGACTTCTGATTACGAGGCTGACGCCCTAACCACTAGGCTATCACCGCTTTATATATTTGTATTTATATGATCTTTAGTACTATATAACTTTTTTTTTTTAAATGTTTTTGCCATATCTTCTATCGCAACCAATATCTACGCAAACTTTCAGAATCTTGCCTCGCGATACTCTACGCCTCTTGTTCTGTGCTCGCTACTTACGTATGCATTAGTTAATTTAGATTACTAATTCAGTTAGGCGACTAGGCACGTTACACACGACTGTGTTGCTTCGTGTTTTTCCTATTTACTTATGTAACATACCTACTACAACTTATTAGAAATGATTGTAAGGCATTTTTATTGCGTTATTTCGCTGCCTGTCATTATTTAGAAGGCAATCATAGAATCTCTTTTGTTTCACTCGTTAGAGCCATTTGAATAGTGAATTTCGTGAATTTCTACTCAATGCCATATTTATGAATAGTTTATAATAGTAATATATTACCGTTGGACCCAGTAGAACCATGTCGTCTGCGTAACTAAGGTTGTTCAAACAAATATTGTCGACCCAGCATCAGACATGTTTCCCGCTAAGTTAACGATAAGGTCATTGACGTATAGGTTGAAAAGCAATGGAGAGGTCAAATCTCCTTGCCTTACACCGCAATCTAGTTTATATTCTCTGGAAAGCGCATTACCCCACCGAACGTAGTTAGTTTGGTTTAAGTACCAAAATTTTAATACCCTTCTAATTTCTATTTGAACACCTGCCCTCTTCAGCTTCTCCCAAAGAACATCGTACGATATCATGTCGAACGCCTTTGAGAGGTCCAAAAAACAAGCGTAGACAGGTGTACCTCTCTCTGTGTAGTACTTGACAGTCTGCTTAAGACACAATATCGCGCTCTCAGTAGATAGCCCGCGTCTAAAACCAAATTGTCCCTCGTGAATATCTAACACTTGTTTCAATTGACTATCGAGCAAACTGTCCAATACCTTGGCTATTGTTGTAGCCAAAGACACAGGCCTATAGTTGGTCTTATCTGAAATATCTCCCGTCTTGTTCTTCGGGATAGGTACTACTACCGTGCGCATCATATCCTTGGGGATATAAGAGTGACTCATACACAGAGAATAAAACATAGCTAATACTCTAGGCAAGTGAAAGCCGGCAAATTTTAGATGTTCAATGCTAAGCCCATCATGACCTGGAGACTTTCCTGTACTCATTTTTTTAATAATCTCCGTCACTTGCTTCTTCGAAAAACGTACAAGATCTTCAGCACTACTGGGCTCAGCATCATCATCTCCAGTTGTCGGTCCTAGAGGAGAAACCACACCAAAATGAACTCTAAACATGTCCGCTATCTCAGTTGGGTTTGCACAGCCAGCTACGTTCTCAGGTAAGTTGGGTCTAATATTTAATTTATTAGTAGATTTCCAAAAACGTTTAAAGTCTTTGTCTCTTCTCTGCACTGAAAATGTATGTGTGTTTATGTGTATTGATATATATTTATTTATACATAAAAGTATATATTTCTATATTATCTTTATTGATATTTTATATTATATTTTGAAAATTGCGCCATTACCCTCATATTTTAATTAATTCTTTCCCCAACAAGACAACCCGTCTGGAAGAGATTGCTGAAGCAATAAGACCGCCTTTGCATACTTATGTGTTAAGTGTTTTGTGTTGTTGTTTCTTTAAAAGATAGAAGCAGGGTTTTTTTTGTTCATATCTCGAACTGTCAGTTAGATTTTCAAATACCTTTGTTGCATTGGATATCCTAATTCTTATGAAAAATTATAAATTATTAAGCATAACGCTACAATTTTTACGAGTTGAGCGAGATGAAAAGGCGGGCGATGAGACGCGGTAGTTCATAGCATTGAACTTCTAAATTCTTATACGTTTATAATCTTTCATGCATAGAGAACGCAGGCGACACCGCGGGTTGAAGCTAACTAATAATAAAGCTAATATCCCGGAAATTGTTCAGACATACACAATTTCACTTTCCGACGCAATTTCCTGAAGATATTGTGAGCACAAAGTTCTAAAGGTTACGTCACTTCCTGAAATTTCCTTTTCCACAGCGGATGCTCGTTTCTCGAGGAGATTGTCTCCACTTAAGGCCCATTTAGTACCTTTTGTAATGATTCATGGCGTTTGTTTTGGTACTAGTACCTTTTTTTTGACTGTTGGAAAAGCTTTATGACTACCTCCGTCCGTTAGGCAGGGCGGAGGTTAAGTGAGACTACTCCTCCATCGGTGGGGTATACTTACTAAAAACCACCACGGCATGTCCCTCTCGCTGGATTTTCTGAACGCCCGGGCTATTCTTCCCGGACGTTGGTACTGGTTTTTTTTATATACTACAAGTTAACCCTTGACGGTTATCTCACCTGGTGGTAAGTGATGATGCAGTTTAGGATGGTAGCGGGCTAACCTGTTAGGGGTATGGTAAACCCACCCATGGTTTCTACGCGACATCTTGCCGGAACGCTAAATCAAAAAATAGCCATGTTAATCTAACGGTAATAGCTATGCATTAGTTAGTATCCGTAGCCGCCAAAAGTTGTCGGAATTCGATCGAAATATTATATAATTAAATGAAAATACACTTTATTGTATATTATAAAGACAAGAGATACAAAACTACAAAATAACACATAAATATTTTTATATATATTTGATGATCCCCATGGCGCAGTGCGCTGTCGCATTATAAAGTTGGAGGTCCTAGGTTCGATTCCCGGCTCGAGTCTGGTCTGGTAGGAGGCGTTCCGGCACGATGTCGCGTAGAAACCATTTAGGAGTGTGGGATTACCATACTCCTACGGTTAGCCCGCTAACATCCTGGACAGCATCATCACTTACCACCAGGTGAGATAGCCGTCAAGAGCTAACTTGTAGTCTGTGACAAGCGTGCCAACGTGTCAAGTTGGTAATTTTCGAGACTTAATGAACGGTTTAGCGGGCAGATTCAACCTGTGACAGTGATGCGCACGTATCATGAAATTTCACCCTCATTTTTTTGTTATAACGCGCCTAAAGAAGTAGAACTTTAAAAACAGGTACAATATACGGCCTTATCGCTAAGAAAATATCTCTGCAAGGTAACCTAGACTAGAATATATATATACGTAATAAAATATAAAAAGAAATTTTGTATGTTTATTGGTAACACTGAAACAACTGGACCGGTTTTAATAATTCTAATGGTGTGTCATTAGACACCGCCGATATCGAAACTCCGAACTGGCAATGAGAATTTGTAAATAAATATCTAAAAATTCTTGGCCCCATCCGGGAATGGAATCCAGGACCTCGCAATCCGTAGCTGAACATGTTAATCATAAGACAAACATAATACCTATACCTGTAGGTACGTGTGTAAAAATTAAATATCGTATTTCCCACAGAAAATCCCATTTCCCACGTGTCCGTGTTAGAATCCATCAATCTCACGTATAAGCGGTTATTGCGTTTCGAAGCTAAATTTCCTATCAAAAGGGCCCTTTCATATTGCTTTAATATCCTGTGCGACTTTGGTTTTTATTTCGTGCCTTTTCAATTCTTTAAATCGAAGCTATTCACCAACAATATCGACGTAATTCGTTTGACATTTGTAAATTAATACTTTATTTCTGATTCTAAATAACTTTAATATAAATTAAGTTTAGGTAACCAAGCATGAACTTGAATGTTTCAAATTTATTTATAGTATGTGATTAATTCACCGTTGAAGCAAGTGATATTTTAATCGTTTTTTAAAAACACACATAACTCCGAAAAGTTAGAGGTGTGTGCCCGGATTCGAACCGCCGACCTCTGATTAGGAGGCTGACGCCCTAACCACTAGGCTATCACCGCTATAGAAAACATCGTGAGGAAACCTGCACGCCTGAGAGTTCTCCACAATGTTCTCAAAGGCGGGTGAAGTTTGCCAATCCGCACATGGCCAGCGTGGTGGACTATGGCCAAACCCTTCTCATATTGAGAGGAGACCCGTATTCTGTAGTGAGCCGGTAATGGGTTGATCATGATGATGATGATGATGATGTGATTAATTTGTGACAAATTTTTCGACCTCTATCTTTTACGACTATATTGAAGTTTTATTATTTTTGTATATTGTATATTGACTCAAGCAAATGACTTAAGACCGTTGTATACCAATAAAAAGCTTAAAATTCCACAGCTCACAACGTTAAAAAATGGTTATGAACAAAATCTATAATATTAGCTGTTGGTTTTCCGTAAAAATAAATTTATTCAATTGAATTAATGAAAGAAACTGATGACTTTATTCATATATATCGGCGCAACAATACTTTAATATTAAAATTAAAAGTTAACTTATAATTATAATTGCTAATGCTCATTAATTAATTTCCAACTGTTTTGTAAACAAACCCCCACTCTCAATTTTGTTATATAAACGAGTGTTCATTGTATTTCGGCTCATTCGGACACTAGTGGTCGAACAGTACAGAGGTCTCAGCTATTGTTGTGGCTGATTTGAATTAAATAAACGATATTTCAGGTATCTATTGTTTAATTTACTATCACTATGCAGACGAGTAATAATGGTGAAGAGAATGACGTCAGCAATGCTGACGTCATCATTTTTAAAAACAATTTGGAGCCAGTCTCTCCGTCATCAGAAGTGGGATCACATGCCACTTCCGCTCAACAGCAACCTGATGCCACTACACAAACAGAACAACACCATGGATTGAATGGGGGAACAGGCGATGTTGGAACTGCTTTACAGCGAGAGCTACCACAATCAGCGTTGTCGAACGCCGCAATGAACAACGTACCACCACAATTTATTATGCAGATGATGCAAGTGATGCAACAAATGTCGGAACGTTTAAGCACACCAGTGGAAAATAGAATCCGTATCAATGACATTTACCTACCATCTTTTGATCCCGACACTAATGTTGGAATACGTGAGTGGTGCCAACACATCGACAAAGCCATTGAAACATACAAACTGAATGACTTCGATGTACGCATGAAAGTTGGAGGGCTCCTAAAAGGGAGAGCGAAAATGTGGGTAGACGATTGGATGGTTACGGCATCTACGTGGCCTGAGCTGCGCAACAACCTCATTACGACATTTGAGCCAGAAAACCGTTATTCGCGAGACATAGTTCGATTTAGAGAACATGTCTACGACCCCTCAAAGGACATTTCAGAGTTCTTATCACGAGCTTGGGTATTATGGCGAAGGATCACCAAGGACAAACTTTCAAATGAAGATGCAGTCGAAGCAGTGATTGGCTGCGTGAGTGATGAAAGGCTGAGGATTGAACTACTGAACACAAGGGCCACAACTGTGCCAGAGCTAATATCCGTAGCTTCGTCAATAAGAACAATGAAGCGCTCAAACCCAAGTTCAAGTAATATGAGTGCAAAGCGACCACGTTTTTCGCATGCAACTCCATCAACTTCATACTGCCGTATCTGCAAAAGATCGAACCATGCTACGAATGACTGTTTCTTCAAACCAACTGGATCAAAACCTGAGCAAATAGACAAAACATTAGGTGAAACAAATAACAAAGAAGTAATTTCCAACCAGAACAGGAAGACTACAATCTGTTCATTTTGTAAAATACCAGGGCATACTTTTGAAACATGTTTTAAACGCGAACGTTCATTAACATCAAACATAAATTACATAACTGGGGCCAAACTAGCTCCTATTCAGGTGAAGATTGGAATAAAGATTTTTCGGGCCATATTTGATAGTGGTGCGGAATGCTCACTCATACGGGAATCAGTAGCAGCTCAATTACCAGGTAAAAGAACGCAAACGGTAAATTACTTAAAGGGAATTGGACAATTCCCTGTACTTTCAATGTCAATACTGAACACGATTGGGGTCATTGATGACATCAACGTTGAATTACAATTTTTCATAGTGGCAGACTATGAAATGACTACAGACATCTTAGTGGGCATGAATTTAATAAATAATACAAACCTTACGATGATTATCACTTCAGACGGTACAAGGCTAACACGTCAACAGAATATCAATCACATTCAAAATAAAAACCCAATCTTCAATCAATTAGATTGTGACCTCACAGATGAAGAAGATATTACCAAATTACGCATACTCCTGAACAAGTATGAACATTTGTTTATTAGAGGGTACCCAACCACTCGTGTCAAGACTGGCGAATTGGAAATCAGATTAAAGAATCCAGACAAATACGTAGAACGAAGACCATATAGGCTCAGTCCGGTTGAACGAGAGAAAGTACAGGTAATCGTGAAAGAATTAATAGAACATGGCATCATACGCGAAAGCAAATCTCCATACTCCAGCCCCATTATATTGGTTAAAAAGAAAAATGGAGACGATCGTATGTGCGTCGATTTCAGAGAGCTTAACTCTAATACCTTAAGAGACCACTATCCACTACCACTGATTTCGGATCAAATCGACCAATTAGCCAAAGGACGATTATTCACAACTTTTGACATGGCTGCAGGATTTCATCAAATACCCATAGCAAAATCTTCAATTGAGAAGACCGCTTTTGTTACACCAGATGGATTGTACGAGTATATGACTATGCCTTTTGGATTAAGCAACGCCTGTGCTGTCTATCAAAGATGTATCAACAGAGCTTTAAACTCGCTGCTAGGCAACGTAGCTCAAGTCTATGTTGATGACGTATTAAGCAAATGTGAAGATACCGCTGAAGGGCTATCAAACATTGAGCGTATTCTTATAGCGCTACGAGATGCTGGTTTTTCCATTAATGCAGATAAATGTAGTTTCTTCAAACGCTCAATTGAATATTTAGGCAATGTTGTGTCAAATGGGCAAGTCCGGCCAAGCCCACGGAAAGTAGAAGCTCTGGTAAAATCTCCAGTACCAACAACACCCAGACAGGAGCTAAATGGGAATGGAATGGCCGTCGCGAGAAAGCAAGAGAGAAGGTCATTCAATGCTTGACATCAATCCCAGTACTCACACTGTTTCAAGAGGAAGCACCAATTCAATTATACACAGACGCAAGTAGTCTGGGATTCGGAGCAGTACTAGTACAAGTCATTGCAGGACGACAACATGCAGTCTCCTTCATGAGCATGAGGACAACTGAAACTGAAAGTCGCTACCACTCTTATGAATTAGAGACCTTGGCAGTGGTACGTGCAATAAAACACTTCCGACAATATCTCTATGGACGAAAGTTTACAGTCATAACAGACTGTAATGCGTTAAAGGCATCCAAGCACAAAAAAGACCTGCTTCCTAGAATCCATCGCTGGTGGGCATTTCTCCAAAACTATGACTTTGACATTGAATACCGCAAGGGTCAACAGCTACAGCATGCTGATTACTTCAGCAGAAACCCAGCCGAGCTAACAGTAAATATGATGACTAGAGATCTCGACTGGTTGAAAGTAGAACAACGCCGTGATGAAACACTTCGAACTATAATGGATGGTATGAATAATAGTAACTCAAGTAATGGCTACGTCCTGGAAAACAATGTTCTCAAACGCACCATCGAGGATCCCCACTTCGGGCATAAACTGTGCACAGTGGTGCCCAAATCCTATCAATGGAGTTTAATTAACTCATATCACACCGCACTGAAACACCCTGGATGGGAGAAGACCTTGCAGAAAATTAAGGACAGCTATTGGTTTGACAAAATGAGCACAATTGTCCGTAAATTTGTTGACAACTGTGTGATCTGCAGGACATCCAAAGGAGCATCGGGCGCTATACAAGTCCAAATGCACCCGATTCAAAAACCAACTGCTGCCTTTCAAGTCATACACATGGATATAACAGGCAAAATGGGAACATCCGATGACCGCCAGTATGTGATCGTCACTATAGATGCTTTCACAAAGTACGTGCTATTTTATTTCGCAACTAACAAAAACCCACACAGTACATTAGCTGCCCTGAAACGCACAATTCACTTGTTCGGTACTCCAGTCCAAATCATAGTTGATGGAGGAAGAGAATTTTTGGGTGAGTTCAAGACCTACTGTGACCAAGCAGGAATAGAAATTCATGCTATAGCACCAGGAATCAGCCGAGCAAATGGGCAAGTGGAACGGGTAGTAGCTACGCTTAAAAATGCTCTTACCATGATCAAGAACTATGAAACGGAGGAGTGGTACACAGTGCTTGAGGGACTTCAACTGGCAATAAACTGCACTCCTCATCATGTAACAGGAGTGGCTCCACTTACCTTACTTACTCAGCGCAGGCACTGTGTTCCTCCAGAGTTGCTCAGTCTCGTAAATATAGACGAACAGACTGTTGATATTGAAGCACTTACTAGACATGTTCAACAAAAGATGTCACAGAATGCAGAAAGTGATAGACAACGCTTCAATTCGAGAAAAGCTAAAGTCCGTCGTTTCCAGCGTGGAGACTACGTGCTCATAAAAAATAATCCGCGTAATCAAACTTCTATAGACCTCAAATTCAGTGAGCCGTACGAGATTACAAGAATTCTGGACAATGACCGCTATTTAGTAAAAAAAGTGGTTGGTTCAGGACGTCAAAAAAAGGTCGCTCATGACCAACTCCGTCGAGCACCTCAACCCGGAGACCAGATAACCGTATCGGCGCAAGAAGATGATCCTCCAGCGAATGGGCCTTTACCATCTTGTTCGCAAGCTAGCTCGCTTGAACAACAAACTCAAGAATCAACTGATTAAAAAAAAAAAAAGGGTGTACGTTTTATGTGATCACAAAAAAAAAAAAAAAAAACCTTCACATTTACACATAAAACAGAAACCCACACAATCCACAACATAAGTACCACAGTGTACGTAAAACATAAGTACCACAGTGTACGTAAAACATAAGTACCTCTGTGTACGTAAAACATAAGTACCACAGTGTACAAGAACTGCAGTATACGTAAAGCATAAGTACCACAGTGTACAAGTACCACAGTGTACGTAAAACGTAAGCAGAACAGTATACGTAAAACATAAGTACCACAGTGTACAAGTACCACAGTGTACGTAAAACGTAAGTACCACAGTGTACAAGTACCACAGTGTACGTAAAACGTAAGTACCACAGTGTACGTAAAACGTAAGTACCACAGTGTACGTAAACCGTAAGTACCACAGTGTACAAGTACCACAGTGTACACCACAATATAAAACACAGAAATACTTCATTTTTTTCCCCCAGAAAAACTCCAGGAACTCTCCAGTGAGAACAAACATTCACGGCTGGTGCAGGGCGCGCACCGCCGGTCAGAACGGCCGTATCGGCGCAACAATACTTTAATATTAAAATTAAAAGTTAACTTATAATTATAATTGCTAATGCTCATTAATTAATTTCCAACTGTTTTGTAAACAAACCCCCACTCTCAATTTTGTTATATAAACGAGTGTTCATTGTATTTCGGCTCATTCGGACACTAGTGGTCGAACAGTACAGAGGTCTCAGCTATTGTTGTGGCTGATTTGAATTAAATAAACGATATTTCAGGTATCTATTGTTTAATTTACTATCACTATGCAGACGAGTAATAATGGTGAAGAGAATGACGTCAGCAATGCTGACGTCATCATTTTTAAAAACAATTTGGAGCCAGTCTCTCCGTCATATATAATATAATATTTATATGCATATAATATAAAAGATATATATAAATTTTAGTTGAATAGAATGTACCTGTATATTAACCTATGTAAATACTATAATTTTTGCATAAATTTAATATACAATACGATATGTAGTCATGTGTTTATTTTGTTTATTGTATCACCTAACATGAATTTTATTTTTGGTTGCCTGGCAAAGACCACTATGTAGTAACAAGGCTGCTAAACTGTACCTTCTATCTAACTGCGACATTATTTAGCTTTTTTTCTATGGCACACAATAAATTTGTATGTGAAAAATTCATTCACTCATACTTTAATTATTTAATATTTTTATAATTATAAATATTCCATTATATCCTGTTAATAGATAGTACATACTGAAATATGAACTTAAGTAAGGGGTAGGAGCGTTTTCACCATATAGAAACGAAGCGACATCGACATTAAATAATTTTATTTCGAGCTTGTAAGAGTTCTCTACTGACAATAAGACCTTAAAGTAAAGACATTAAAGTAGCAATGGATTTTGCGTTACAGAACAGACCTTTATAGACCATTTAAACTGGAAGCGTGATCCGTAGAGGTTTTGAAATTTATTGTACTCAATCCACCCTCCTCCTACCTAAATGTCTGATTTAATATAACTTTGAAACGTGCCAATGGGTTGCCGATTAGTGGGTCGGGGTCAGCACTCATGACGAAGAGATTTTACGACGTACCTTAAAACAGCATATCATTTTCGAATTCCACTGTTCCTGTGACCCGGTCAGCCAATTAAGGTAAAAGTAGCCTAACAGTCGGCCAGTGATATAAGTGATTTGATTAAATTCAAGAAGCGTTAATTTATAATATATTTCTCATTATTCATGAGGGTAAAAGTTAAGAAGGTTCCAATCGCGCCCAGGCAATTAGAAGGACACAATAAAAACTTAGCCGGGTATTTTTTTTTGTTATCACCATCTCATACAGTAAATGATGAGATAGACCCTTACGCAATCTCTATGAAAGCCGACGGTAAGCGAAGACGAAAGGTGGTTAGTCCTTGATTTATCGACCTTCCATCCCTAGTGTCTAGAATACTTTACATTTACAATTTAGTGTTAGTCTTTTATATATCATTAGTTAAACAAATTATCTAAGAAAATTTTATAACTAACAATATAGTGAATTTTTTCATTGATATGACTTATTACGGATCATTTGATACTTATTTGATAGCGATTAAATCGCCTTAATATATTTAATATTTGATTAATGAGAGTAGTTTAGTAGATTTTTTCATTTACTGATATGATGATCCAAAATAGGGAAAGGTTTCGCAGAAGTTGGTGCTATTTAAATTTTTTGGGGGTCCTGGATTCAATTCCCGTCTCGAGACTGGCTTGGTGGCTTCGGCCGTGGCTAGTTACTACCCTACCGACAAAGACGTGTAGCCAAGCGATACAGCGTTATGGTACGATGTCGCATAGAAGCAAATTAGGAGTATGGGCTTACCTTACTCATAACAGGGTAGACTTACCATCAGGTGAGATTGCCGTCAAGGGCTAACTTGTATGAATGAATACAATTTTTTTATACACACAGAGAATACAAAACGCAAATACAATAGAGTGGTTAGACAGAAGGTACAATTTGGCGGCCTTATCGCTAAAAAACAATGTTGTCCAGGCAACCAAGCGCAAAAAGCTATAGATTCTTGAATGACACGTAGGTGGTACATCATTAAAAATCGATATAATATAAAAGCGAAACTTACTTACATACATCATGATCAACCCATTACCGGCTCACTACAGAGCACGGGTCTCTCTCAATATGAGAAGGGTTTGGCCATAGTCCACCACGCTGGCCATGTGCGGATTGGCAGACTTCACACGCCTTTGAGAACATAACGGAGAACTCTTAATTGATAGTTAAGAGATGTCAGCTAAGAAAGGATATTTGGAAATTCCACCCCTAAGGCGATAAAATGGGGGTTGGAAGTTTGTATGAAATTTCTTCGAAATAATAAATAAAAAACATGTACATCAATTTTTTTTTAAATATTACCTGTTAGTTGTTAAATAGGGGATGATAGTTGCTTATTTTTTTATTATGAAGTCTACAAGCTTTAAATTTTGAAAATAGGTTTCTTTTAGGGCGTTAAAAGCTTAATATTAAGGTTAGAATTTTTCTCATCCAAATCTATCCCGAAGAGAGTAAAATAGGGGTTTGAAGTTTGTATGAAAGTCCTAAGTTTTTTTAATTTAGAAACACGAAAATCGGCAATTTGACATTTGCCTGTAGCTTACTTTCTGAAGCAGGGCATTGGCCGCAAGGGTAACCTCAATCTTAAGGAAAATCAGCAATTCTACGCAGACGAAGTCGCGGGCAACAGCTAGTAAATTAATATAATTAATATAATAACTTGTAGTTATAAAAACAAAAAGTATATATTATATCAAAGCACACCTAACGAGCACCTAATATTGCAACTTTTTTCAGTACTTACCTACGTACATACGTATTTACACATTGCAACCTCTTATGGACAAAAGACATTTGAAAGCTGTGCCCTTATGCCGCAGGGTTAGTGGGAAAACATTTTTCATCTTCATAATAGCAATATAAGCTTAACGCCAAAAAGACATATCTAATACTGCAAATTTTTAAATTTGAACTCTATTTCTCGAGAAACAGGGTGTAAATTTGATGGTTGTAATGAGAGAATATTTTTAAGACGTCAGGCGGATTCCATAATAGATTGGTATTTACGGCGAATTTCTCAGCCTCCAACGTTGAGAGTTAATGGAAAATGAAATGGACATTTCCCATGGAGGCATTAGGTTTCTGAATTCCCAATGGATAATCTCGGATTAATATTGGTTTAGGTGCTTTACCTAACCTTTGAACTTTGGAATGATTTTCTGAATCCATATCAACCTTTTTAGGGTTCCATAATAATAATAACGGAATCCAAAAACTTACTTTGTTCATTGTCCAGGCCTTTTCTTTTATCTTTTTTTTTCTTTCCCCTATCCCATTATGTGGGGCCGGAACAAGTTTTTATAATTTTTTTACGAGGAGACTAACTTTTACTAAGGCCCTTTCTTTTGTACTTTAGTAAAAACTAGTTCTTGCAATCTCCTCGTAAAAAATGATGCAGTCTTAAATGACATTTTGCAATAAACCCATACCGAATCGTAGCGAAACTTAACCTGTGCCACAGACAAGACTAGGTACAGCCCGGTTACGCTGTCGCAACCAATAGGGTTAGTACAGCTAATAGTCAGTCCGAAAAAAAAACGAAAACTAGACTAGAAAAAAGTCTATCATAATTAATTTTCGATATGCACCTGCCGAGACTTCCCATTCTAAGGCTTGAGGTATCAAATAAAAACTTATATGGACTACTAAAATCAAAAATGTCTTGTTCTTGAAAACTCCTTAAATAATAAGATGTGAGAGGTTTATAACGTGTGTTAAGGATTTTCTGCAAAAATATATGCTAGTTAGAGTTCTGATGGAATTCCATTTTTATAATTTCCATGTAAATAAAAAGTTTACCTACCTACTTCCATATTGCTTTGAAAACTTGAATTCAATGACATCATCATTGAATTCAAGTTTATTCGAACCTGATTTGAATTTACTTTAAGTGTCATAATGAAGATGCCGTCCGACAAAATTTCTATAGAGTTATAGTATGTTTTAATTTATTATTCCCATAATTATATTAAAATAATAATTTTAATCTTCCAAAAACTTCATAATTTGACTTAGCGATAAGACGAGCGAATATTTTACTAGTAACGCCATCTAGCTACAGGATCTTTTTATTTTTCCTGAAGTTTAAGGGTATTTCCTTTTGGAAACCCCATCCGCGTGTCGCGCGTCTGAATACAAGGTATTATTAACGGTAGTTTCCAATAGATGGAGCTGCTTAAATACCCAAACCTATTTATATTGTTTTGTTTCAACCTTTTAAGGCGCTCTGTATAGACAAACTTTAGGTATTTGAGGGGGTGAAGCAGCGGCAGTAGCGGACGGTTAGCCCCGCCCACCTCGCGCAATACATAGTGCAGCTCGCCATAACAGTTGCAATAAACGGCTCGCGACAAGTCTTATCAACTATAGGTATAGATACGTTACCTTAATTTCGTCACTTTATTGAACGGTCGTCTGGACTAATACAACTTGAATTCGAATTGTTCGCAACTTAAACAAAATATGCTTTTTTTTTTTAATCTTGTTTATGTTTTTATATTGTTTACAATAATTTTCGTACATAAAAATTAAATTTTCGCTGATAAACATCGGATTTCAAATTCAATCAAAATTTCAAATTTGGAAAATTGGTATTTCTTCCTACTACCTACTTGTATGATTCGGAGTAAACGATCCATCTTTTTATATAAATAAAAAATGTTGTTGATATGCTTGTCCTTTGCTGTGTTTCTAGAATATGTGATGAAAGTTTAGTGAGGTCTTTTGGGGAGGGTACCTGGTCAAAAAATCAGCTTTTTTTATGTGGGCATTTCGACTCATGCCCATTACACTTATTCTATATATTTATCCATGGCAATAGAAAGCGATGGCCACCAAGCGAAAAGAAAATTATGTAGCTATTTTATTTTTTATTTATTTTAACCAACTTAATTGCATAATATAAGGACAAAAAGAAAAGTGGAAAAAATACATAACATAAAAGTATAAGGGTATATTAATGTCCTAATGGACATTCCTTAAAATATGTGATTGTAGAAGCTGAGGATGATACAAATAAAACTAGCATTGAATCGCTCTCTCCTACTAAAGCCCGTAGATATTCTCTATGAAAGGAATTATAAATATTACTCGACCTGCTGTTTCTACCTCTCCTATTGAAGATTGTAATACTTACATTTGTAATACTAGGTATTCGCACCAAATATGGAATTAGCAAATGTAGATGAATCTGACATTCATAAGATATTGGATCAGGACTTCCAGCTATATCTACCTCTTAAGTGTGTCGCACCGAAGGAGATTCGAAGGGCAGTCACAACGCTCAAAGACAAGAAAGCTCCAGGATTTGACCTAATAGACAAAAGAGTAATGAAAGAACCTCCAAAAAAGGCCTTATGTATCGTACTGTCCATTCCAACAGCATAATTAGAATTGGTTATTTCCCACTGTTGTGGAAATCCCTCAAATATCTGATCTGCTAACCTGGTAAATCTTCTAGTAAAGTTACGTCTTATAGACATACCTATAAGTTTGCTGCCACCGTTATCCAAACCACTTGAAAAGATAATGCTAAATAGCCTACTGCATGTAATCTCTGACAGAAAAATACTGCCTGACCACCAATTCGGTTTTAGAAGAGACCTATTGACAAACTGCAACTATTGAACAAGTTCACCGAGTATGTCAAATCATAAGAAAAGCACATGAACGAAAACTGTATGTTTTCTTTGATATACAACAAGCCTGAAAAAGTTTGGCAACAAGGCTTGTTTCGGAAAATCAAAATGCTTGTACCACACACCTACTTTGCTTTACTAGTTTAAATTCTTAAGGTCACAGAAGGTGAATGTACCTCTAGATTCTACTATATTAAAGCTGGAGTACCTCATGGCTCAGTTTTAGGTCCAATCCTATACACATTATTTATAGTCGACCTACCAAAAACTTGTAGAGTATCTGTAGAAACCTTCGCTGATGATACTACATTACTTGCTTCTTACGAGAAACCTGCAAAAGCATCTGAAATGCTACAAAAAAGCCTCCAAGAAACTCAGACATTTGTCCATCCATGATAAATAGAAAGTTCTAGCTATTGCTTTGAAATCACAGCACAAAACGTTCACTCTGAGAACAGGTGACTGCCCTCCAGTTAGGCTTAGCACCAAACAACTACCCCACAATCGTCTTCCATAGAAAGATGTCTCTTTGCATCGTCATTCTCATTACTCTGGGTCGCGATCCTTAGCATGGATCATCTTCTTCCGTATGATGTTTCTCCAGATGGTTCTGTTTCCGGCTTTATGTGGTGTGGCGTGGAATGATGTACCGAGTGCAGTGCTGATCTGATCGGACCAACGCATGGGACTACGTCCTCTTGGCCTTCTTCCCTCCACTTTGCCCGTTACGAGTAGTTTCCTAAATTCCCAGGGCTGTGTCCGAAGTATTTCAAGGTGCGCTCGATACATATAGTTTTCAGCTTTGCTGTAATTTTCAACCCTTTCAGGATAGATGCGTTGGTCCTGAATGCAGTATCTTTAGTATCTTCCTCAAGCACCACATCTCGAAAGCATCAGTGCGTTTGCGATCTGTAGCCCGAAGAGTCCATGTTTTAGAACCGTATAGAAATATGGAAAATAACCAGAGCATTTACTAGTCTTTGCTTGGTGCGAATTGATATGCTCTTGCTATTTCAGATCTTGGATAGCTGGTACATGGTATTCTTTGCCATACCAATTCGCCTGCGCACTTCCTGTTCACAAGATCCATTGTTTGTTATACATGAGCCTAAAGAAATAAAGTTATCCACAACTTCTAACTTGAGTGCACCCGTGAGATTAAGTTTGCCACTTCGATCCACAACCATGATCTTTGATTTAGATGGATTAATGGAAAGACCAAGTTCCTTGCTTATATTTTCCAACTTACTAAGGAGAGTCACCATTTCTGCTTCATTGGATGCCAAAAGTGTAGTGTCATCAGCGTACCGCAAGTTAGTAATTGTGGTGCCTCCAATGTTTATGCCCCCATCCTAAGATTCACAAGTGCGACGGATTATGAACTAAACATAAACATTAAAAAGTATGGGTGACAAAATGCATCCCTGACGCACACTTTTTTTGAAGTAAAATGAGCTTGTCATGGTCTTATCTAATCTGACGGAACCTTGGCTGTTATTTTATCAGGTTTGTAGTAGTGCCACAAGATGCTGAGGTACGCCCAGTTCTAAGAGAACCTTCCACATGCAGGTCCAGTCAAAAGCTTTGCTATAGTCTACGAAGCAGATGATGACAGGATTGTCAAATTCGTAGCTTTTCTCTATAATTAGTCTGATGTTGACTATCTGTTCGCGGGTACCCCTTAACAAAGCCTGCCTGTTCTTCAGAGATTTGCCTTTTGATTTTTGATTAAAGTGGCGATTTGCTAGCGTGGGAGATTAATGCCAAAGTCCGGTGGTTGTCACACTTTCTTGTGGAACCTTTCTTGTGGATAGAACGATGACTTGTCGACAAAATATTGTAGCAAAGAAGGTCGAACTGAAACTTAAGTACACTGGTTTGTATTGGTTACTCTCAAGAAACGCAAAGCTCACAACTGACAACAAACTTCTCATCTACAAGGCTTTACTCAGACCAATCTGGCAATTTGGAATCCCGCTCTGGGGCTCCGCATGCGACTCTGATATCAAAGTGATACAACGGGCAGAAGATTACATACTCAAACAAATAGCCAACGCATTATGGTTTTTAAGAAATAGCGAGATCCATGAACGCAGATGTATCACTATACTGTGAAGCAGGAAATCCAACATTCTGTATAAACTACAAATTGCGGCTAAAACATCATCCAAATCCGTTAGCAGTTCATTTAACTGTACCAACAGTTAGTCTGCCCAAAGTGAAAAAAGACAAGAGGCATCTTGGAGCTTGACCATTCTAACAAAAATATTAATATATCCAATGGGAAATATTTATAAATGAGATAACTTATAATGAAAAAGTCATGTATAATTAGAGTGTATACAAGTATATTTAGACAAGTGACATATGTGTGAAATTACTATTTTATAAAGAATTATGGCCGGATATCATCTGCAACTGCTGGATAAAAAAAAAGGAGAGGAGCATGCTGGGTATCAAACTATCTGACAAGGTGAGCAACATAAATATTCGGAAAAAAAACCAAGGTCAAAGATGTCATCAGCCAAATACGATTGCTTAAATTTAAATGGGCTGGTCACATCTGCAGGATGACAGATACAAAATGGACAAAAATTGCCACAGAATGGATTCCGCGTAGTAGCAAAAGAAAAAGAGGAAGGCCAAGAAGACGTTATGGACCAGAGAAGCTAAGGAAAGGAAGACTTGGAAAGAGCTTGGGGAGGCCTACGCCAGAGAGGCGACTTCTACCAAACACTTGTGATATTACAATATAAAATTTGACTGAAACTTGTAAGAAAAAAAAACATTGACATAATTTATTATTTTTATTGACTTGGTAGTAGAATAAATGGCTTTTTTTATTTTATTTTATTTTATTATTGAAAAAATCTCAAAAACTAACCACGGGAAACTCTAATGAACCCACAAAAATACTACTACGCATGCTGACTGATAAAAATAGACAGCATACCTCTAAAGTAGTCGGCGTACCTCCAATGAAGTCGGCGTATTTAAATCTAAAGTAGGCAGCATACGCCAAATTGATAGCGGCGATATTTTTGATTATTACTCAGGTCAAGCAAATAATTATCCTCACTCTTGTAAAACAATGACGGTTGACGGTTCATCAGAATCAATCTTCAAAAAACTTTATCTGTTCAAAATTAATATATTAAAATAACAAAATATTCAAAAATACAAAATACGAAAATAATAAAAAATATAAAAATATTTACGGAAAAAAAGTTATTGAAACCTTTCAGGATCCGAACTCCCGCTTATCTAATGCACCACATGTGAGCGTGATTCAACTGAGCCACAGTTCTTATTAAAGTTAGGGTGAAATTAAGGTACATTATTCATTACCTTAAGCAATTTGATTTTACTGTGATAATATGATTAGATTACCAGAACTATTTATAAACACACGTATTTACACCTTTTATTACAGACACTATGTTTAAATGAATTAATATAAACGAAATAAATTCCTGTAACAATTTTTTAATTAATGTAATCGAAAATAATGTTTGAATGACGGGCGATCGCAGCTGGTCACAGGTCCACCTAGCAACGCGCCTCAGCGATCACTGTCGGTTTGCGTACGAGTAACAAGGACGCCGATACTGGGATGCAAAGGACCTAAGTGCCAAATCGTAATAAAAATTATTAAAATTATAATATACGTTTTATGCAAAATGTAAATCGGCCAATTGCTTTATTAATATATCACAAATAATTGTACTTAATTTCACCCTAATCAATTTAGGCATAACTGAGAAAAATTAGTATTTAAGTATTTTCAGAGGTGCGATTGCAATTTTTTTTTATCTAGTAAACTTTGTTAAATCGTGTTTCTAAATCGGCCATCACGTCAGAAATACGATCAAGAGTAACCATATTTTTTTTCGTAATGTTATGAGCTATAGATTTTGCAGAAAACGATACTCATTCGACTCAATTTCACTATACACAGCGCCTTAAGTTTTGATGAGAAGAACGCAACGCTAAGAACGCAATTCCAAGATTGTAATTCTAATAATCTTTATTCAAATAGTCCTTTAAAAAGGACTTTAAACGCGTCAATATTTTACATAGTAGTGATTTGAAGTACATTCGTAAACTTAAAACTAAAGCTATGAGGGTTTCAAACGCGCCCCGGTCGAAGAAGAAGCCCACAACAAACTTAGCCACGTAAATCAGTGCAAATTGGAATATATTAATCACTGTTAAAACTGTAAAACCACCATTCTTTCATTATAGGGTGACACGAAGAGATCATTAGATTTTTTTTTTATCCACTACTAGTTAGCCATTGACGACAATCTCACGTGGTAATAATGCAGTCTAGGATGGTATCGGGTTAACCTGTTAGGAGTATGTTAAACTCACATTCCTTTTCCTTTTCCTAGGTTTCTACGCGACATCGTGCCGGAACGCTAATTCGCTTGGCGACACGTCTTTGTCGTAAATAAGCTTTATGGAGTGTATTCTTACAACGTTATTAGGAAGAGGCTAGGGCGCCACCTTTAAAAAGTTTCATAAAAGTTTCAGAGAAATAATTACAAGAAACTTATATTTCAGTATACATATTGACGCTACCAATCAAAAGATATCGGCAACCCTGGGCTATTGTAATTACGTGAAATCGTATTTACGTGTATCAGTGAGCATTAGAACGTGTGTGTGAATTATCGATTATTGCAATGCATTTTTAAGGGTTATTTCTAAAGTTATGATTGATTGCTGATTACACAGTTTTTCCTCTGAAATCACAGAACGAACTTTTCATTATCATACTTCATAATCCCTTTTTTATTGGTATAAGAATGATAAATAAAAATATATTTTGTTTCAGGTTATCAGATGTCGCGCAAATCCTGTTCGGTGGGCGGAGCGCGAGGCGCATGCATGTGGGTGCAGGAGTGCAACCGGGTGGGTGGGATACACGCCGGGGTGTGTGTGGACGGCTTCATGTTCGGATCGTGCTGCCGGCTGCCGGATCGACCCGTTGTCGTAGGTCTGTTTTCCTACCATTTTTTTTTTTCTATACTAATTTCACTCTAAGACGGACACATCTAACAGCTAAATCACCTAAACTAAAGAGTATAGATACATTCGTACTACAATCTCACCCTCCAGTCGTTCCTTCATTACTGAAGATCGTGGTCCTGGTGTCCTTGAAACCTCGTGCGGATTATTTGTTTCCACCGGCTTCTATCGGAGGCTAGTCTCGCAAATTTTTTTTATCCACTACAAGTAGGCCCTTTGACGGCAATCTCACCTGATGGTAAGTGATGATGCAGTCTAAGATGGTAGCGGGCTAACCTGTAAGGGGTATGGTAAACCCATACTCCTATCGGTTTCTACGCGACATCGTGCCGGAACGCTAAATCGCTTGGCGACACGTCTTTGTCGGTAGGGGGGTAACTAGTCACGGCCGAAGCGTCCAACCAGACCAGACTCGAGCCGGGAATCGAACCTAGGACCTCCAACTTTATAATCAGACAGCGCGCGCTGCGCCACGGAGGTCGTCTAACGGATTCATTGTGAAATTTACACATAGCAGAATCCCACAGCTGGTCTGCCCATCTGGTTGGTGAGCGGCCTCTCGATCTTTTACCGTCCGTATTGCCTGTCACAATAAGCTTTTCAAGGCTATCACTCCCCCGCCGCATGATGTGTCAAAGGAGAGCAGGCGTTGGTAAAATATGGAGGAAAGTCGCGTTTTTATTCCTAGCTGTGTCAGGATGGTCGCGTTCATGCGCTTGGCTGTCCATGGAATCCTCACATGCGTCTTCAGAACCACATCTCGAACGCGTCTATCCTTGGTCTTTCCCTCGCCTTATACTACATAGTCATACTACAATGTAAAGGATGATGTAAATGATAAACAAGCTAGGGTATGAAATTTACTTTTCTAGCTTGTGAAGTCAACATCTCCTGAGGATGATCCGGTGTCGGGTCGAAACGTGCGTAGAGGTTCTAGTGGAAGATTTTGTGTGGTGTTATATTATACAAATCTCCCGGTTGTCGGCGGAATATAGCAAATTACACTTGCTGTTTATTGTTTATCATGGAATTCCGCAAAGTAACGCCTGCTTCTATTCATTAATTAAATTAAATGCGATTTGAACACGAAAATTTTGTTACTACAACTAGTTAATAATAAAAGTGACATAAAACAGCATAACTCTTATTTTCCAGAAACACCGGCCCCAGTAACAATCACGGAGCGGCCCTACACAGCTCCACCTACCACCACGCCGAGCACAACACCAGCACCAGTCGAACCTTCGACAACAACCGCCCGACCGACCGTCCAGACCGACGTGCGACCGTCGTTCATGACCAAGCCCATAGATGGTGCTCCCACATACAGCTACCGCCCTCCCGAAATAAACCTGCCCTCGGCAGGCAGCTTTGAAACTAATAGCGGACAAAATAGTGATAATATAGTTAATAAAATAACATATAGCAGTGTAAATAAGTACCAAAATGTACACAGGCCGAGCGGTGATGTGGAAACTAGTCCCCACAACAAAATATCGTCTAGTCTTAGCATAATGCAGGCGGCGCGACCTATGGCCGTGTCGGAGCAACACGCGGAGAACAGTATACCCTCAGGTAATGCACCACGTAGTTCCACTAAGTAGACATAGATGGCGCTGTAATATACTTTTCAATCTTAGCAGTAGTTGGACGTAGTTGTGTAAGAAGGATCTAATCCAAGAAAACATAAAAACTGAGTTGTGCCTAATTAAGTCACCGTGTCAGTCGACACTTACGGTCAGCGAGAAGTTCCCTAGGATATATCATACTCGTATATACCAAGAAAACCCCCTATGAAACTAGGCGTACTTTACAAAATATCGAACAAACGGCACGATTCAATCTTTATATTGCTAAACTCGCTCAACGTGGGATAAGGTACAATTAAACCATTGCTTAACCACAAAACCAGTGACAGTAAGGCCGAATTAAGAAACAGTTAAATCGAGACAGCGCTATGTGTCTGATATTAGTATGGCTCACTTTAACTATACATTGGTTTTGGGTTTCCACCTAATAATACATTAGTGATAATAACTGGAACAAAAACCTAAATTAACAGCATGAAGGTACTACATTTCATATACGCAAAAACCGATCGATTTCCGAAGTACTTATATTAAATGAAGATGCCAGTTGTATTTACCAACTATATTCAATTAAACGTAAATGATTCTTATAACTGTCAAAAAGTGATATTCTGAGTCAACTGACAATACTTTACCAAGGAAACTTCCTTAGTACAGTGTCGCGCAATCAAACATAAACATAGGGTTTTTGTCGAGAGCAGTCAGAAGATTCAATATCGAAAGAAAATTCTCTCGAAAGTTATTCGGGTAGACAGCGCTTTGAGTACATCTCAGTACGTTTCCCAACAACTTTAAGTCCCGACTTCTCCGGGAGCTCTTGAGGTGGCGCATAACCTGTTTTAGCGTATGTATGTAGTAAAAACCACCGCATAATGTAAACAAAATCTACTGAGTTTGAACGTATCATCATGATCAACCCATTACCGGCTCACTACAGAGCACGGGTCTCCTCTCAATATGAGAAGGGTTTGGCCATAGTCCACCACGCTGGCCATGTGCGGATTGGCAGACTTCACGCGCCTTTGAGAACATTATGGAGAACTCTCAGGCGTGCAAGTTTCCTCACGATGTTTTCCTTCACCGTTGAAGCAAGTAATACTTTATTTTTTTTAAAAACGCACATAACTTCGAAAAGTTGGAGGTGCGTGCCCGGTTTCGAACCTGGTGGTCGAAACCGGGAAACCTCTGATTAGGAGGCTGACGCCCTAACCACTAGGCTATCACCGCTTCAACGTATATAACGTAATACATTGTAATTTTTATTTTAATACGTGAATTATATTATATTTTCAGCTCACATGATGTCCAGGCCGAGCAACTTGAATACAATCCACTGGCAGGCGACAACCGAGCCCTCCTTCATAACCAAACCGAGACCAAACTGGGAGAAGCCGGCGGGGAAACCGAAACCGACTAAGAAATTCACAACCACTACCAGCAAACCTCACAAGAACTACTTGAAGCCAAAGGATCCAGCTATCAACATGATCAATAAGACCGATGATTCAACTCCAGCGCCGACACAGATGACTGCCACAAATAATGCTGGTATGTTGTACTTAAGTTGTCACCGTAACGTGTTAAATTAAGATTAAGCTTATTTGCTTTAAACCCATTGATTTACCGCTAGCCGTAGATCGATCATTAACGCTCAAAAAATGGGACGAAAAAGTAGTGCAAGAATAGCGTCGCGTGCACTCCTTTCCCCCAGTGTGTGACAAGGCTAGACGAAAGTTCGATTCTAACACTCGAGCCGTATAATCCGAATGAATTACAAAGCACTACGCTATAGATAATATAACGGCCAGATGTCTAGTGTATTAGACGGGTTGTAATAAATCGATATACCGATATGTAGAAATGTAGTTAGTTGGTGACAAATTCTCGCCTTGTTTTTGTATGACGCGCTCTATCTACGGCTAGAGGTACATCAATGTATAAACCGCGTAAGGGTTTGCCTTTTGTTTAAATAAAGCAATAAATAAAGCTTGATGTTCAATTTATGATTTATTTCGGCCAGATAGCACGAGAGATTTTGTAATCCCAGTTTATTGAAAACGAATTAACTGTGATAGCTTAGTGTTTAGGACGTCCGCCACTTAAACAGAGGTCGGGAGCCTGATCTCGGGCACGCACCTCTAACTTTTCGGAGTTATATGCGTTTAACTACGTTTTTAAGCAATTTAAATATTACTTGGTTCAGCGGTGAAGGAAAACATGCCTGAAAGTTCTTCAGTATATTTTCAGAGGCGTGTGAAGTCTGCTAATCCGCACATGGTCAGCCTGGTGGACTAAGGCCAAACCCTTCTCATATTGAGAGGAGACCCGTGCTCTGTAGTGAGTCGGCAATGGGTTGATTATGTTGATGAATTAAAGGGGATTTATGTCATTAAATAAATGGCTTGGGGCTTGTCCTTTAATAAATGATATTACATCTACTTGGTAACATTCCAGAATGTGGAATGACAGCAATGTGGCCCCGACCCGAAACCCGCATCATGGGCGGCAAGGACTCAAGCTTTGGGAGATGGCCGTGGCAGGTATCTGTTCGACGCAACTCTTTCTTCGGTTTCTCCTCGACTCACAGATGTGGAGGTGCCATTATCAACGAGGGCTGGATCGCCACTGCTGGACATTGTGTTGATGAGTTAGTATTTTTGACTTACTTTAAACAGATAGAAGGTATTTTTAATGGATATGTATTTTGGCGTCATCACTAACGATATCATATTGAGTCCAATATAATTGAGTTAAAAAGTTTTTTATGTGAAAGTTCTAATTACTTTTTTAAATGCCTGAAATAATAAGGCTCTAGCATCTTGGAACGTTAATTTCATGTACAACTTTAATATAATTAGAGAATGTTAGCTCAGCCATGCAATGCAGAAATGTTACAGCAAGCATTCTTGTTAAAATTCCATATTCGCGTGGATAAGCGGGATAATTAGCGGATGCTAACTTATAAAATGAATACGTAAATATTAAGAAGACCTTGGTCTTAAGACGCAGTTAGGAAAAAGAGAACCATGGTTCTTACTAGACAACGTACGAGTAAATACAGTGAAATGCTCTCAGTAGTTGCTAGTTGTCACGTTGAACCAATAAACGCAAACATCGGCTCTATTTATTCATAATTCGACGGTGACCGTGTAGTTCCGTCCATGAATATGGAGTACCATGCTTCATATTCATTAAACCGATATATTTCGCTTGACGTCCATGTCTGGTGGAAATCCACTGCTTCCTAGTTTAGAAGGCAGTCAAGTTATATGTGGCATGAAAAACAGACGCTGGTTAACGCTACTGTTCGTTTATTTCTACTCGGCATGAATTATTAGCCTAATTGGACTTGGAATGTAACGTAGAACTCTTAATCCTGATAACAAAAATAATTCTTACATGTTTCATTAAAAATTATAATATTATCAAACTCTTGGTTCTAATCACATCGGAAAGTTAGTTATGAGGCAGCCCATGTTGGAATGTGCTAGCCTTGAAGATCACTTTTAGTTCCAAGGTCAAAACTAAAGCTGTTTTGTTAGTGGTCCATGGGTGCAGTTCCTTAAGGTATGGCGCAGTTCTTTGGTAAAAAAAATGGTTTCCTACCAAATATAAGAGTTCCTGAGCACTTACTTTGGTCTATTAGAATACAGATAGATTTAGAATTTGTGACGATCAAAAGAAAGTTAAGAAAACTTTGAAGACTTTCTTTATTAGTACTTCAGCCAATAACCTTAAATTTCTTCGCTTTCAGTCTCTTAACCTCGCAAATAAGGATACGCGTGGGAGAGTACGACTTTTCGTCTGTATCGGAGCAATACCCCTACGTGGAACGTGGAGTAGCCAGGAAAGCTGTTCATCCGAAATACAACTTCTACACATATGAGTATGATCTGGCGTTGGTGAAACTGGATTCAGCCATGCAGTTCGCGCCTCATATATCCCCGATATGTTTGCCAGCGTCTGATGATTTACTGGTCGGTGAGAATGCCACTGTGACTGGTTGGGGAAGATTGTCTGAAGGTGGTGTTCTACCATCGGTTTTACAAGAGGTTAGATACTTGTTTTATTATCGACGACCTCTTCCGCGTAGATTAATGGTTAATGAAATAATCATGTAGAATACTACCTTTGTAATTGAAGATTATCCAATGTCACGTTCTGCTCCGTTTCTCAACATATAAATCTAATTTCGAGGAAGTATGCTTTGAATTTCTTTTTTCACAAATTCTCAGTGAACAATGGATTTTGCCGGGATAAAAAGTTATATGTGCAATCCTGGATATAATCTATCTCCATTCCAAAATTTGAGCCATATTGCTTCAGTAGTTCCAGCGTGATCGAGTAACATACACTCATACCCACTTTCGCATTTATAATATTAATTAGTTTGACACATTTTTATTGCTAACGAAATAAATGTTTTGTTTCCTATATAAACCGAAATTACTTGTGCTGTGCGATCTTTGATTGGTTTGTAGTGAAATCGCAAAATGGAATATCTACTCTGTTTCGTTGACAGACGCAAAACATCTGTCTGTTTAAATGTAATAATAGTTAACGCAATGTAACTTAGCTATTTTAACTTAGGTTTGTTTGTTGGACCGGTTATCAGCTAGATTATAGTCTTCTAAAAAAACTTGCTTGGACGTCAACAAGATATGATTTTTTATACACTATTCTATATTCCGCGATATTGATTGTATCCCTTAGACTTTGAAGTCACCTGTCTACCGAGTAGTAGGTCTACCAACGATTAACTTACTAATGCGGAGTCGCAATTCCAGCAGCTTAAAAAAATCCCTAAGTAGTCTACCCATTTCCACTTCATTTACACCTTTGGTAGCCTGGAGGAGATCGCAGTGTAGCGATGAGGCTGCCAAATTATGGCATTATGGCTATTATGTATTGGTTTTTTTTTTTTTTTTTTTCTCCGTTGTTTGGTTGTGTTCTGTAATAGTGCAATCATTCATTCATTCATTTTTGCACTAAATATTATTTATCACATATCACGATCACCTATTTTACTTTGGTTTTTCAGCTTTTTCGTCTGTGTACTTTGGTTGTGTACGATTTTAGTGTAATCATTCATTCATTCATTTTGGCACTAAATATTGTATATCACCTATTTTACCGTCCTTTGAAATCTTCGTTAATTTTACCATGCTTTACATTTCAGGTCCAAGTACCAATAGTATCGAACGAGCGGTGCAAATCGATGTTCCTTCGAGCGGGCAGACACGAATTCATACCAGAAATATTCCTCTGTGCTGGTCACGAAAGGGGAGGGCATGATTCGTGCCAGGGAGACTCGGGGGGTCCATTGACGGTATTATCTTCTTTGTTTAATAATTATCCATAGTATCATCATCATCATTATCAACCCATTCTCGGCTCACTAAAGCGCACAGGTCTCCTCTCAATATGAGAAGGGTTTGGCCATAGTCCACCACGCTGGCCATTTGCGCATTTTCAGAATTCACACGTCTTTGAGAACATTATGGAGAGTTCTCAGACATGCAGGTTTCCTCACGATATTTTCCTTCACCGTTGAATCAAGTGATATTTCAATTGCTTAAAAACGCTCAAAACTCCGAAAACTTATAGGTGCGTGTTTTCGAACCCTTGGCCTCTGATTAGGAGACGAACGTCTTAACCACTAGGCTATCACAGCTTCCATCTATTGTACATATCTATCTATCTATCTATCTTAATCTACTTGATACAGTTGTTTGCTGTCGTAAACAAAGAAGGTCTATCAAATCCAGCTGTTAGTTTCATAGATCTGAAACAAAAACCAAACAGACAAATCATCTTCAGCTTCCTTATATTGAGTTATATTCCTTACAAAAAATTTGTTTGGTTTTTCCTTTCAGTAATGATAATCTTTAAACTAGACAGCCCGTAGAATAAAATATCGGACACGTCCTATCTTAAAAATACTTGAACTAGTTTAATATAGTAATAGTAACGAAGACCTCCGTGGCGCAGCATCTGCACTATTGCTTTATAAAGTTGGAGGTCCTGGGTTCGATTCCCGGCTCGAGTCTACTCTGGTGGGAAGCTTCGGCCGTGGCTAGTTACCGCCCTACCAACAAAGACGTGTCGCCAATCGATTTAGCGTTTATAAGTATGGGTTTACCATACCCCTAACAGGTTAGTCCGCTACCTTAGCTTATCTGCATCATCACTTGCCATCAGGTGAGATTGTCAAGGGCTAACTCGTAGTGGAAAAAAGAAAGTAAAATATCACTTCAGGATAACAATGTAATAAAAAAAAATTCCCCTAGCAGTTCCTCTTTTGTCCATAAATTGGTCGCGAATTACAATTGCATTTGCAGACATTTCACGAATAAACTAAAAGGGAAGGCGAGACAGATAACTTTAATGGCTAAGACTGTAACCGCATTTAAAGTTGGATGTAGTCTCGGCTCGCAGATCTAGCTTAATAACTCTCCGGAGACTGTTCCAACATTATATTGTCAAGCCAACACATTACTCCCGACTAGCAATTTGTGCTAATGTTTGCTTCAGACAGGGATGCTAAGCTTTCTGATGACAGCGGGGCTTTTAGGCCCTGTATAACAGCTGTATAGATATTGTAATTAGTTTGCTTGATTATTTGTAGCATAGTGTTTGTATCTATAACATAACATAACCACTAAACTACAATCAAACAGAAGATCTTCTGATAGAGATAATATAAAAAGACATAAAACATGTATAGCACAATATTCACGAAATAGCACACGTACACACGCAGACACAAGCACACACACACACGCCTATACACATACAATACACATATGCACGCACATACTCAACACATGCTAGCAACTATGTTTGTATCATAGAAGGAAGTTCCCACTTTCCTAGATACAGTTTACACTAGTTTGGAATGTGGGAGATCATAAAATTATTTATCACTGTAATTGTTAGCAAATAAAATAAATAAATAAAAAAATAAATAAATCTTGTAAGACATTATTTGTTGTAACAAATAATGTCTCTTGTAAGTGTCTGTCTTGTCTCTTATTACCCATGCCTATAAGTGGAGTGTACAACATTACAAGAGACGAAAATCTATTTCGAGAAATCAATCCGACACCCCAACCCTCTCGTAGTTGCGGCTTCTTTTTACTCCCCCGACCTAAGCGCTCCTCTCCGAAAGAGGAGACCTAAACATAGCCTTCATGACCCTGACGATCAGATGACTACTGACAACACACTCGTACCATCTACCACACAATTATACGCTACACACCGTCTTCGCCGGCGAAGAGGAGGTCCCCGCTATCTTATGTCATCCGGACGTGGGCTTCATCCACGGCCTCGGAGACGTACGGACCACTCACCGTCCGACCCCCCCGTTATCCCAAACGTCGCCTAAGCCGAGGTTCGGCCTCAAAGGAGGCGCCCTTAGGCAGTCGTTCCCATAGTTTCTTCGAGCCCTTGGGCTCAAAATTTCTTCTGGCAGAGCTTCTTTCCAAAGCTCGCCAAACAGCCCGGTTACGCTGTGGCAACCAATAGGGTCTAACTCTTACCTATAATGTGTTAAAACTTTGCTATCTCATCTTGTTTTACCAATATTTAGGCTCCCATTGAAAACCCGCTGGGGCTGATGCTGAGTGGGTCGCCTTTATTTGGACGATATCAGTATCAAGATCTTAAGATAGTTATTTTTTTTTTACCCCCACAAGATAGACCTTGACGGCAATCTCACCTGATGTTAGTGATGATGCAGTCGATGGTAGTGGGCTAACCTGTTAGGGGAATGGTAAACCCACACTCCTAATTGGTTTCTACGCGACATCGTGCCGGAACGCTTAATCGCTTGGCGACACGTCTTTGTCGGTAGGGTGGTAACTAGCCACGGCCTAAGCCTCCCACCAGACCAGACTCGAGCCGTGAATCGAACCCAGGACCTCCAACTTTGTAATGCGACAGCGTGCACGCTGCGCCACGGAGGTCGTCAAACTATATATGAATGTACCACTTTTTTGTGATTAGATTTGGTCAGATGTTGGCTTAGTAGGAATATCGACCTTGACAAATATTGCCGGGGAAATTCCGGTTTCAACGGAATTTTAAAAACAGATAAAGTTGCGAAAATGCCTGTAGATTATATTTTTCTGTTTATACGTTCTGATGTGATTTATCTTGGACCCTGATACATTTTAGCATGCAAATCTTTCGATTTTGACTCCTAATACAAGTATAGTAAACTGTTTCCTTAACAAATGGGGTGTGTTATCATAAAACTATTATTCAAATCAGGACTCTGATGAAATGATATGATGATGATATAACCTTGCAGTATAATATGCAATACTCCAGTAATCCTAAAATATTAACACCATAACTTTATCGAACTCAAAAACAAATTTTAGTAATAAAAAACTAATTTTTGTTACGGATAATTCAGTTTGCCCTGTTGTAATTTTTCCTTTAGGTACCTAACCTATTATACAGTATTTTTAAATTTTAATTATGATTTCTGTGAAAAAAATATTAAGATTTAATATAAAATTATATATTAAATATTTTATAAAATTAAATTGACGGTGGTCTGTCTGTTAAAATATTAGGTTTCTGGCCTAAAAATAGTAAACATTCCCATATAGTGATTCGAAGAAACTTTTCTCATGTTGTTTAATTTAGCTACTAAGCCAGTTATGGATGATTCTAACAATTAATAAATTTTTCCATTTTCCAGGTCAAAGGGAAAGATCAAAGATATTTCTTGGCAGGTATAATAAGTTGGGGAATCGGATGTGGCGAGGCGAACTTGCCCGGAGTTTGTACAAGAATATCTAAGTTTGTACCCTGGATATTGCAAACTGTGAACTCTTAAATCAACAGTTCCGTTGATGGCTGATCAGTGAACTTATAAAGTGACAGTGAAGATAACAAACAATTGTATAGTTATTATGAGATATAGAAAAAGAGAGAGAAGAGAATATGAATTAGGGAAAACAGTACGAGACAAACTGATTTAAATCATACTATTGTTATTAAGATAGGGCGATTAGTATTCAGCTCAAATACCTATTCAAATATTATCAATAACTTAAAATTAATGACGCAACAATGGTTTTCTTTATTTTATTTATTATTCGTATCTTATTTTGATGTCACAGCATTTGTTTGACAGCAAACGGAGAGAAGCGCCATCTAGTTTTAGAACTATGTACGTATGTAGAGAGGGGGTGATCCCACTCTTGTCTGTCGTACATGATTCTAAAACTAGATGGCGCTGCTCTCCGATTGCCGTCATGTTAATTAGTAATTAGGTATAATTACTGCTTTATTAGCAACTCGAATTGTTGATTGTAAAATTAATGACTTCTATATTATATACCTAGCAAGGTAATAAAATTAGACACGTTTGGTTAATAATTCCAAATTACATTGTCGGCGACATCAAGTGAAATGTAATTTATACTAAGAAATATGAATTTCAATGTGTATTTCAGTGTGTATTTCAACAGGTTTTTTCATTGCGTAACACTCCATTGTCATGACGGAGTCATAATAAATTGAACGCGACAAAGATTTTACAAGCGACCTTGTCGATAACGAACTGACGATTTCAAATACCTTCAAAAATATTGATTCAATTCAATGTTTTCTGAGGCGTTTCATTAATGAAGCAGTCCACCCCAAGGCTGTGCAGGACTGGTGTAACGCTACGTCCTGTGTCACGTTTGTGTAACGGTGATGTAAATAGTAACTGTGATCATTGCAGATTATTGTCAGCCAAAATATTAAACCAAATTAATTGAACTATACTTAGCGAGTTGTCCGTATTCCTGGAGTCGAATTTACTCTAAAACTTGGCTTTGTTTTTTTATATATTACATCGCAGGCAGACGAGTCACCATCAGATTAGCTACTGATGTGATAACATCATACTGGAAAGCTTAATCGTTTTGCATTGATGGTGTCAAGTCGCGGCCAAAGCCTCCAACTTAAGCAGACTCGAGCCAGGAATCGAAACCAGGACCTACTTTATAATACGGCAGAGCGCGGAGATCATAGTGCCAGGTCTACATGTGAGAAAGGGGTAAGCTAGAAGCAGCTCCTGAGACTTTTGACTAGTTAACTTGTGAGGCCTTATAGGACTAGTCTGAACTCACCTTCACTATCGTGCTGCCGTACCTAGCCTATTTTGATAGAAACCTGTTATTGTACTTCTACGGGTATTATAAAAGGTTGAATACAAATATGGTCTTGATATTTCAAGCAATAATGTATAGTGAAATTGTAGGACGTCGTTGTACCCAGATGTGCGTCATGTCACGGCAGGCTAGTTCTCAACAGTTCGACAATATTGTTTGACGTGACTGATTAAAGCCTTGACTGATAAGTGGAAATAAAACATTGTTAGTTTGGTATTCAACACAGGTAGCTAACGTAAGCTAAACCATATGGGCTAAATATAATGGGTTGGAATATGGTTCATCACGTAAAGAGCTCGGTGAGAGAATAAACCTTGATAAAAAAGCACAACTGTAATTTAACCGACCATGTTTTGGGATAAAAGACACTGTCACAAATAGCTTAGTGCAGGACTTTGTAATTAGTAAATTTGGTTAGTTATACAACTTTTGCTAAAGCTGGAATTTAGCCAAAAGTACAAGAAGGTTAACTTTGCAATTTGATTAGCCGAATTAATATTACAAAAAAAGTGCACGCGATAACATTCCAAGTGACGCAATGATTTCAGGCGTATTTAATGAAAGAGTTTCGTATAGATTTATTTATTTCATTGGATTTTTCCAATTGGATTGATGGTCCAGTGATATTGGTATCAAATTTTACTTGATGTGCAATTTTATTTATATTTGTTCACCCGATGCGTGTTGTATTTAAAACCCAATGTGTTTCCGTTTTATATTGTGACAATATCGAATAATGACGAGCAGTAATCTGCAATAATCGTTCAGGATTGGACTTTAATAAACGCCCTTACACAATGCAATCACAGCTTGTTTTCGACACAGTTTTACTATCTGGCTCACGCATCGCAATATCAACGAGCTTATTTTAAATACAACTACATTTTGTAGATTATATCTTGGTGTCATCGGTATTATTGATTGCATTACATTAGTGAGATATTATTTCTACAGAGTCAGTATTAATGAATTCCCATTTTCTATGACCTTGAATTCGTTTTCACTCTTATTTGGAATTTTTGGCAAGAAATTTGACACTTTTTGGATGTAGAAGTTTAGTGTAAGACGTCACAGTTAATATTTCGTGCTCATTTGAGATTTCAATGTCATAGATTCACACAATACTGTCCATGGACGCACGACATAGTCAATATCATTCTATTTCCTGTACTTTTCTTTGTAGTAAGTAATAATGTAATTTCCCGATTAAAGTCCCAATATTCAAGTCTTCCCATACATTTTTCGCTTATACGTCTAGTATTAATAATAATATCTCTCTGAATGTAATATTTTTGCAATATTTGAGTATATTGTAAGCATGTTGCTTATGTGTAAATTTGTTTTTTTAATTCTTAATTATTTTACCTCTTAGGTTATTTTACATTTTCGACTAAGTGTAAATAAAAAGTCGTAATTGTCTTGCCTTAGGTGTTTAATAATATAACTATTTTGTATACAGTATTAATTTATTATCGTAGTTTTTCTTCTTCCTTTGCACAATTAAGGCTTTCTTTGTAAATATCATCGCAATAAATGTAAGCTATGGAAATTTGTATAAGTTTTTAAGTTTAGAGTTTAAATAGATAAGATCAAATTAAATTTAGCTTAAGTTAACTTAGTTAGCATTTCTGTATAGAGATTTAGTGAATAATATAAAATGTAAAACAATAAGATGTGAAATTTACCAAATCACAGTTTGTTATAATAAACTCTAATTTAATTAAGTACGTGCATTAAGCAATAATATGTACTTCAGTGATGTTTATAATAATGTATATTCTATTATAATTTTGTTTGAATGAATATTTTATGATGATGTTGATGTATTGTTCGTTTGCAAAGTAATTTTGTTAATAATTAAATATTGACTCAAATTTTGTTATTAATTTATTAACCTTGAAGTTCTTCTACCGTTAAATATTGAAGTCAATTAATGTATCTTTCAATATCAAATGTTAGATCAGTTTTATATAATACTTTATTTATTTGCGGACACTTAACAAATCACGACTTCTATATTAAATTACACATTCTATATACGTCGGATTGAATACAAATGGATAAAAATAACGTGTGGCCGCACATGATAATATGAAAGTTTGTATTTGTTATTTTGTTAAATTTAACCCTAATATGAAGAGAATACAAACAAAAAGTCGGTATGCTGAAACTGCTAAAATAAACAGAAATACTGATAGAAATGATCTTCTCAGTAACAAAGGGTATAGTGCCAGTACTTCGTTTGGCTAACTTTAAAGTAGAGCATTGTAAAGTCTACAGTGAGATATGTTTTATGTGGACTGCAAATCTATTAATGTTGCTGTCTGTATTTTTAAATATATATTTTGTGTCCTTCAATGACACCTTTCCAAATGAGAAATATCATAAACAAGCAGTCTCAAATTACATTACAGGTAATCCATATTCTGTATCGACTAAATCTAATGAGATCCAACACCAATATGAGTTTCATATTGGTATGTGATACCGGATCCGCTAAATACCTGGTGGAGTTATTAATTTGAAACGTGGCTGTGGTCAATAAATTAAATTCTGCGTTAAATTCCCAGATTCCATTAGAGAATAGGACGCGTTTTCATATTGATTTCTGATTCCTTTTACATTCATTTGTATCCGAAACTAAACTTGAATGCTGAAAGCTGTGGTACGGCCATGCCTCTAAGGAAGATGTTTTTTGAGATTCCTTTCATACAACTGAAATGCGTCTTTCCCATAAGCATAGTCCTTTTGGCCTATATGTAAAGTAACTCCAGGTCAATTCTCACAGAAATGCCCCTTTCTAAAGTGGTCACTTTGTTTAAATGTCGCCTCGAATGAAAAAATATTTTAGCTTTTCTATTTAATTAGTAAATAATAATATAATTTACTTATTTTAGCTTTGACATTAAAGTCTGAGAATCTCCTACGTTTGAGTCACTTCCAGTCAATCACAAAACACAATACTTAAACACTCTGTTTTAACTTAAGGCCAAATAATTTAGTAAATTGATCATACCTGGAATCACTTTGGCTGGTCTGACTATGTTCATAATTAGCTTACTGTCAAGGTATTGATCACGATTTTTTTTAATAAAGCAGGTGAAATATTGAAGAAAGCGGTGTTAGTTCAGTGGCAAAATTTCGTAAATTTTAGTAATTACGTTTTTCTGACCAATACAATATCACTGTCTTAAACGGTTAAGGAAAATATCGTGAGGAAATCAGCACGCCTCCAGAGAGTTTTCCACAATGTTCTCAAAGGCGTGTGGAGTCTACCTACGTCCGATTACCTAGTCTTCGCTATGTTCTAGACGTGTCTACTTCAGTGAAAGTTTGTTCATGTACTAGTAGCATATGTGGTAAGTCAAAGATGTACGTTGAAGTTCACATCTCCAGAGTTTCTTCCAAGACTTTACACGAACGAGGTTTTTGTTCACCATGATGTGTAATCTTCTTGTATACTTATAAAAAATTGTATGTATTGTATTGTATGTATAACGTACAAAATATTTTACGACAAAACTCAAATATAGATGTACCAGGAATACATAAATTTATCATACAAATTAACAGAACCTTTTCAAAATAACATCGCTGCATCCCAATATTCGACGTACAGTAGGTATGACGCGTCAACAAATCCCTTTCTGATAACAAATATTGTGGAAAAGCAATAAACTGGATGGTTACAATGAAAGGTACGATAAAATGTAAACGCGTCAACAAAATGTGGGACGGGTTGGCGATAAGAGGGAATTCGAAATGAAATTACATACGCATCAAGGCGATGTTTTCGCGAATGATGCTGCTAATGAGAATAATCATTAGGTGCGTGCGGTATTACATTTAAGCGAACAAAAATGATATAATAATAATATAATAACACTTTCATTATTACACAAAATAAAATGAAATACAGTAAAAAAATTTAAGCAGTACACTAAAACATAAATAGTTGTACATGTTAACCATTCGGACAACGAAGTACCAAGTTGTAAAGTACGTAATTATTGTAAATTACAAACACTATTGAATTATTATTAAATTACGATTTAAAAGGTATGACTGTTTTAATTATGATATGATATGGTTATGAATTATTTCACCGTGGAGGGTCTGCCTCAGCCGACGCCGCTGGCTGGTTTGCGGTCGAGTGCACAAGTGTTCCCGTGACCCAGCCACCAGGCGATGCGAAAGAGAATCGCTGGGTTTTAGTGGGTATTCTGGTCGCCAGTCTGGCCGCCGAGGAGTCCCACATGTCCCGTCGGAAGCGGCGCAGTCTTGCCAGCGTCGCTTCCAGAGGGGATACGTAAACGCATTTCCCAGAGCGAAAAAAAAAAATGGCTATTTATATTATTTAGGAAAGCACAATTAGAACATTGAGCTGGCAAATCAACGTTAATACCAATGATAACCTAATCGTTTTTGATTGTTAATCGACCAACCAGCAATGCGGTAAACAAGTGGGTATAATATATTAACTTTTCTCCTAAGTAAAGCGCTAACAAGCTATTGACTTCTAGTTAGGCTGATAGTTATGATCTACGTTGTAAAACAGTTTATTTAACCTCAGTTTAGTGTATCTGAGAAAGAGATCTTTAAAGTAAACGCAGTCATACGTAAGTAGGTATACATAGGCAAATGAAACTTCAAACGATCTGGAATTCTCTGTCTTAAAGCAATGCATCTTGCCTTTTGAACCCAGCTTTATTCATCGACTTCAAAAATATGGTATATGACATGAGTTGGCCTAATATCAGTTATCAAATGATAAGATGCAATTTAATAAAAGAATGTTAAATTTCTTCATACAACTCGTAGAACCCGCAGAACAAGGCGGACGTTGCATATTAAACCGAAGCCCCCCCCCCAGTAAAAGCCAATATGACGTCTACAACTACAAAAGCTGTCCCTAAACCAGCAGTGCAAACTAATCGGTTGATACGACGTTATCAGTATTAAGGGAACGGTATCAGAAAAATAACAATATGAACCTACCGATATACTTTGTATGTTAAAAATAACACATTTCACATTTCCTCATAACATTTTATAGTATTATTAAGTAAAACAAGTATTAGCGGATTCAGTAAGCTTGAGAACAACGTGGAGGTTTTATGCTCGAAAACCCTTTCTCGTATAAGAGAGGACGCCTGTGCCCAGCTGTGTCACTATGTCAATAGGCTGCTGATAATGGTTGCACATCGAAATTTGTACCAAAATCTATTGACACAGATATTTTGGTTTGGTGTACACTTGAATTAAAAGTTAAATTAAAAATCCAAGCTACTTCTGCCATTTATTAATTTTTTTTTAAATAAAAACGTAAAATAATGTACAGGTTCTATTTACAAAATCTTACATACAAAATCTATCTATCTATAAGCTTAATCTCCATGCTTAGGTGTAATCATAAATCATGCGACATGCTAAGGCCAACACATTCCGAAAAGCTGCATCGGTATTTGCAACCACGACTGAAAATTCTCGACTGATTTATCGTCGTTCAAAATAATGTACCCATTGTACCAGTTCGATACAATACAGTCGTAATAGAATAGCACGACTCGTTTAAAATCACTATTACACTTCTCAAAACCGGGATGTATAGCACCAGGGGTGTTCTTGCAATGTATACTGTTGAATTTGACATTGTAGGTAGCGATGGCTCTTGTTGTAGGTACCCTAGGTACGCCGAATTCTAGATCTAATATCCACGATACATTTTCACTTATACTTGCTAGTTTACAAAATTCTTCTATTATCATATTTGGGTCTAGTGATAGCATCCAGGCTTTAGGAAACAATTTCTTGGGTAACTTTAGATACAGTTCAATAGGATTTTCTGGCAAACTATTTTCTATTTGATCAATCGGTTTTTCTACATGAGCTGATAGATTTTCATTCATATATACGATTTCATCACTTAAAACTTCTGTTGACACAGAATTGTCCGTACAATTACATTCGGCGTCATACACGTGATTGTATAAATTATTAAAAAATACGGGACTTACGTCGACCGTTGGGATTATTGGAACAACAGGTTCGGTGACAACAACACCCGTATATGGGCATATGGGTGTCAGCACATGAGGAGATATTACAGTAACTGGTAATACAGGTGGTGTGTAGGTATTTGAAACTAGGGGACTCCATTCAGTTACCATCAATGGAAAATTATATACTTGCGGTATTGTATGGTGATCATAGTATGTAGTCATTCCGTTCATTGTACATAAAAGTAGCTTGCATTATATTTTAAACTTTGTTCAGCTATGCTGTTCTTGTTTATTATTAGCTTTGAAGTTATAATGTATATTTAAGCTTTAATTTAAGTAATAGCGAAGATCGCCTTATGTCATAATTCAACATTCCTAAAATACATAAAAGGTTATTTATTAATAGGTAATATCAATACATCAAAACATTTCTACAAACAAAATGAAATCGAACAAAATATAACTTACTTCAAGAAAATTTATATGGACTCAATAAATATTTCGACACAAGATTAATTTGGTTTGATTTCATTAGTTTTGGTAAACTAAGGTCATTATAAGTACAACACAAATAATATAAACAGATTTCTTTGACTTAAAGTTTTAACGACATCTAAATATAAAATAATGCGGGTATAACATTAAAAAAACACACAGATAAAATTATTGATAGATACTTACTCTGTGGTTACGATAAATAATTATACATGAGAAATAATACATACTGAATAAAATACATAAATATTAGAAAATAATTATAGGTATTGGTGATAAAATGTTCATTTGAAGTTCTAAGTTTAAACCGTGTTTAAACCACTAAAATTTTTAGATGACAGTTTATGACAAATGTACGTGTTACGTGCCTAAAATAGAAATGTTTTTACAAGTGTTAACACGTAAGTAGTATTTTATAAAATGATAACTAGTAATTTGTCGGGTAATGATAGCTTTATTGTATAAGATATCTTTAAAAAGCTAATTTTAAAATTAACTTAATGAGTAGGTATCATTCGTTAATTCATTTATATTTTTAAACGTTACAAATTCAACCGCGCATGTAGGTACCCAACATATTTTGCAATACACAATATATCCTTTTTTTTCAATCCCTCATTCCGTCTAATATCGAGAGTTGTCTTTGAAGTGAGTGCCTCATAATTGTCAGCTCAAATAGGTAATTTAAATATTAAATTAAGTTGAATATATTATAAATATAATCTCTAACATGAGTGTATCACAACGTTATAATATTTTTTAAGCCACCAGTATCATTTTAACTGTAATATTGGACACGAAGTAAACTTGTTTTTGTTGAAGAAAAAAAATTGCATTGTATGTACATTAAATATTCATTATAATAGTCTTTTTGTTTCTTCTTAGTATCCAGTAATAGTGAAGATTTTTGGGTATTAAAAGAACGTGTCTTTTGTTTTCCTATGTTCATGTTCGGTAACTCCTTGGCTCGGTAAATAATAGTTACGTAATTATGAACATGTCATGATTTCCAAATGTTTTAGATTTTAGTGTCTTTGAATTTACATACATATAATAACTTAATCATTAAATGAAAATATAAAATTAATGTACGTGATTTGACTAAAATGATTTTGGTTTACTTTTGACTATATTTAATGAAGAGTATCTCAATTGACTGTTTTCTTAAAGTACCGGATATAATTGAGGCAAAACGGAAAACATGACATTCGAATCGGCCCTTTATAAGTTAGTTAGACGTGCATTGTTTTTTTAGTTCTTGTTCAGCGTTGGTACCAATAAGTGGTCTCTAAGGTTATATTTTAAGAGGTGTGTAAAATCATATAGATATACAAGAATACCTATCGAAGAAGTGTGTTTGTAAAAAGGCGTGTACAATCCTGTAATAAACAAGAGTTGTTACTGAGAAAGTGTGTTTTTTAACAAACATAACACTATTATATTCAATAATATTAATATTATTATATTTCGTTTCGTTTCAACTAACTTGACACTCGAGTGTTAAGTTCGTTGAAAACGAAATAGAACCGCGTCAAGGTCGATAGCGTAATATTTGGGCTGACCATCTCTTCTAGTCGTTTCCAATACAACAATAATTTTATTACACATGTAAGTAGGTAATGTATAAAACAGCACTCATTATTACAAAACAAGAGCACCAATTGTCTGTATCGACCACTAACGTTATACAACCGACCGCGTTGTTAAAACTATCGCAAAATATTTATGCGATAGTAATCCTTATAGCGCTGTGAAACGGCTTACATTCATGTGATCGAATTAAATTGTCGTCTTCTTAGTCGGTGTGTATTCTTTAAAAGAATTTCCCGTGCTGCAAATTGGTTCCCGTCGACTGGATCTAACGACTTCATTGTGCAGTACTCATTCAGTGTGTAGATGAATCTAACTAGAGCAGTCTACATTGATTGGTACATTTCCTAGTTAGATAAATAATAATAGTATAGTAGTAGTAGATTCTGAAGGATGGCACTCAAGACATCTGTCGAGCCTGTCGCCATCCCGGCGAGTCACTCAGACATGTGCTTTCGGAATGTTCTGCGCTTGCCAACACTGAGTATTTGCACAGACACAACCAAGCAGCCAAAATCCTTCACCAAGAGCTTGCTCTGAAGTACGGTCTCCTGGATGAGAGGTTGCCCTATTACCAGTACACACCGGTGCCGGTACTCGAGCGCGATGGAGTCCGGCTCTATTGGGACCGGTCCATTATCACGGACAGGACTATTCTCGCGAATAAGCCTGACATCGTGTTGGTGGACCGGGCACAGTCGAGGGTGTTTTTGGTGGACATCACCATTCCATATGACGAAAACCTCGTGAGAGCTGAGACGGAGAAAAAGCGCAAGTATCTCGATCTGGCTCACGAGGTTTCCGACATGTGGCATGTGCAGTCTGCTGAAACCATCCCAATCGTAATATCTGCGAATGGGTTGATCCCAGTTAGCCTCGCTCACCATCTGAGGCGGCTGGGGTTTCGTGGCAGTTCGCTCGCAGCCAGGATGCAAAAAGCGGTCTTGCTGGACTCGGCTAGGATAGTCCGCCGGTTTCTCAACCTGTCGCCCTGACCCCCGGCCGTTTGGTCTCCCCTGCCGGGGTGTAATCCTCCGCCCGGTGCAAATATGTATCTATGTAATGTATATGTAGGTTTATTTATTTTTATCTATTTAAGTTTATTATATCTCTTTTGGTTTTTTATATATATTTATTTTGCACACGGGCGTGAGAGCTAATATATACTGATAATATAGTAGTAGTAGTATAAACGAATAAACCTGACATCATGGTGGTGGACCGGGCACAGTCGAGGGAGTTTTTAGTGGACATCACCATTAAATCTGACGAAAACCTCGTGAGAGCTGAGACGGAGAAAAAACGCAAGTATCTCGATCTGGCTCACGAGGTTTCCGAAATGTGGCACGTGCAGTCTGCTGAAACAAGATTTGGAAGAATGCTTGTAAATAATGAAATGGTGATGAAGTCGACCATAAGTCGACTTATTGAAAAAATTGTATTCACTATTTATTTAGTTGAATGTTATGCATTCAACTAAATAAATAGTGTAACACAAACGTAAACTTTAGTAATAATTAAACTTAACTTACTTAATCAGCCTATAGCCACTGCTGGACATAGGCTTTTCTAAGTGTGCGCCACCATACACGATCCTCCGCTTTCCTCACCCAACCGCTACCAGCGATTCTTACAGGTCGTCGGTCCAACATCGTCCTACGCCGCGCTCACCGGTACGCGGTCTCCAGTCCAGAACGCTGTCACTATCACACTTTTGAAAACACGTACGTATTTACGTTGTTTTCAAAAGTGGACAGCGTTAAAGGTTTAACGATTATAATTGGACAACGGAAATCCGTTAAAACCTCAAAAAAACCTGTGATTATATCTACACTTGTTATTTTCAAACTAAGTCTAAGAAGCTTACAACAAACTTAAGAATAAAAGAAATCAAAAAAATCTATACTTTTATATAAAAAAGAAGAAAAACCTCGCCGATTTCCCGAAAAATATGCTAACAAAGTAACCCTCCCACCATCAAAGCTAAAACTCCACACCTGTAGTCCCTACGTAATGTCTGTGAAAATATATAATGGTCTACCAGACTGGATTCGAAACTTAGAAAAAGAAAATGAATTTTACACATTTTATTGGAAAAGTGTTATTACACAGTAAACGATTTTTTAAACGATGATAAGTAAAAATAGTTGAAATCGGTCTCTCTACTACGGTCGATTCCAGACCAAGTTGCAACACCCAAACTGGGTATGTGTACACAATATGCAACGAAATATAAAAAAATAAAAAAATAAATAATCTTTGTTGAATAAATAAATTTAGTAAGGTAGAAACAATAACGAAATTTAGATTAAAATAGCCAAAGAAACATTATATCGACTAGTGAATTGGCTACCTCATTCTATTGGCAGTAGCTTGATAAATCTCGGTTGGCGAAATAATTTAACTTGCAAAAAAACACCTATTCCACAAAACACCGCGGTCCGCTGGGAAGGGCCCTTGCTTCGTTGTAATTTTTTATTTATTCGAGAGATTTCCCTTATGATAAAACGAAGATTGCTTTAGCTAGTTTACTTTTGCTTGTTCGCTCAAAAGTACAGAAGCTTCAAGCACGTAACTAAGCTAGGAATACTGTTATAGAATAATTATCAACAAAGTGCACGTCAATCAGGATGTGGGATTTATAGAATGTATGAACCATAAAATATATGTACCATATTCTGACAAAATAAAATGGTTGATTGATTATTTATTTATTTATTTATTTATTATTAATGTACAAGGAATAAAATAAGTTATATAATAAAGGCACCGAAAAAACCAAAGAGGTTTGTCCTCGGTGCTAATCAGTAACATAACAGCTTAATTAAATAACTTTATTTATTTTTATTTTATTTTTCAAACAGGTTAAAATTATAACAAATTCCAATGGCCTCCCACTAGGTGACCTGTATCGTGGAGACCATTTGTTTATCACTTTTTGACGTTACTAGATTTTACATTACATTAAAAAAATATAGTTACTATGTACATTATAAAATAAATACACACACACACACACACATATACACACATATATATACACATACAATATCTTTATACTACTTAAATCTATATAATGATCTAACATATAATTTTGTTAATATATAAATTTCACATTCTGTTTGTCAGTATTTTTTGTTCTGTGTCTTGGTATGTTAATTTGTTTAGCCAGTTTGTGAAGGCAGGATTTGCCTGTTTAGTTGTGCAGTTTTTTAGGCTGCAATACCTAGCAACAAAGTTTGCTATTGATAGAAATAAACACAGTACATACCCGTGGTTATCGTGTGAACTATTTTTCACCGTTGTTCATGTTCGCGCAAAGATGGTTCTATCTGGATCGGGCCCAAACTTGTTCTCCTTATTAATAAACGTTGTTTAGCGATTGTTTAGTCATACAATGTTTTGACTTGTTCTTTTAGAAAGAGATAAAATGTTATGTTCTTTTCGCCCGCTACTCAAAGTTTATTATTAAGGCTAGTTAGGTTGTTGTTGAGGGTTTTTGTTTAAATATTAGTATACAGTACCGGAGTTCGGAAATTTGGTTTCAAACTTCAATGTCTTTTTCTTGTGTACCAGAAATATAAAGCCATATATAAGTCGCTGGTAGGGCTATTGAAAACATAAAGAACATTGAGTAAACGCCTTTAACATTGTCACTTACCGAACTTTACGCATACGGATTAACGAACGATTGAAGAGGATCTAATTCCTAGAAGCATTCGAGATTTGGGATTATCGACTTATGGTAAAGATCTGCACCGAAAACCTTAACAATGAGAAGGAACCAATTAGGTGTATGGATTTAACAGGTTAGCCCGCTACCATCTTAGACTTACCATCAGGTGAGATTGCCGTCAAGGGCTAACTTGTAGTGGATAAAAAAAAAAAAAAAAAGTTTGACGACCTCCGTGGCGCAGCGCGTACTCTGTTGCATTTTAAAGTTGGAGGTCCTGGGTTCGATTCCCGGCTCGAGTCTGGTCTGGTGGGAGGCTGCGGCCGTGGCTAGTTACCGCCCTACCGACAAAGACGTGTCGCCAAGCGATTTAGCGTTCCGGCACGATGTCGTGTAGAAACCAATTAGGAGTATGGGTTTACCATACCCCTAACAGGTTAGCCCGCTACCATCTTAGACCGCATCATCACTTACCATCAGGTGAGATGCTGTAAAGGGCTTACTTGTGGTGTATAAAAAAAAAAGTCTTGCGCCTTGTTAGCTATCGCGAACTTTGGAAGACCGTCGATAAGAAGTTGCTCATGTGAGAAACTATAGACACAGGGTTATGTAACTACCGCGGTCGAGTGCATCAGTGTTCCCGTGTCCCAGCCACTAGGCGACGCGAAGGAGCATCGCTGGGTTTTAGTGGGTATTCTGGTCGCCACTCTGGACCCCGGCGAGTCCCACATACCCCGTCGGAAGCGGCGCAGTCTTTCTTGCGTCGCCTCCGTAGGGGATGCGTAAAAGCATTTCCCAGCGTGAAAAAAAAAAGGGTTATGTAACTAATAAATATGGACAAAGTTGAAAAGGGATGCATCCTGAAAAATAAGTCTTGTTTGCGCAACATCAGGTATTGTACCGGAATCACGAGTGCAGCTCAGCTGTCCAGCCAGCATCCTCAAGAGACTGTGGTATTTCGCACAATTTTTATGCCGACCAACAACAATTTTTTTTTCATGGAAAAAGGATCCATCCTGAAAAATAATTCTTGTTTGCGCAACATTTGGTATTGAACCGGAATCACTGTCCACCCAGCTGTCCAGTCAGTCAGCAGCCTCGAGAGACAGTGCAATATTTCGCACAATATTGATGCCAACCTTCACTAGTTGGAGAGACACCTAAAGAATGAGAAGATAGCCGATATCACATAAAACCATCGATTCCAGATTTAACCAGTAACATGACGTGATAATAATCGTTAAAGTCCACCAATCCAAATTCGAGCAGTGTTTTTGGTCTCCGGTCTAATGCGTTATGAGGTTTTTTGAGCAGCATGAAACGTTACTAGGTTGTTAAAGACGTATCATAGTTTTAATCTACCATGGAGTACCGTAATAGCTAAGCTAATCAGTGGGACTTTAACAGGCTAAAGCTGACCGTTTTTCTTTCTCATTAACTAACTTTAGCAATGCCACTAGATAGTAATCTCACTTGCATTAAAATGTAATCGATTCGATGCACTCCGGATGGAAAACCACTTACTATGAACGTTTCTTCCTAAAAATTGCTAGGTCACTACAGATTCGTATGAGGTGGATTTATTTTTATTTATTTTTCTTTTTCAAACGGTAATATTTGCATACACTTTACAAATGCACCAGGATTCTCGTTTGCTTTAAGTATCGTGCATGCTCTATAAATATCACTTCGGATTAAGTTGATATTATCCTTATTTCGCTAAAAAATATCTGGGTCGCTCGTATTAAACTCTCTTTTGACCGGGCCGAGCGTGCAAGACCGCTCAGCGCGGTTTTAATGTAAGATGGCGCGAATCATAGGAAAGAGCTATTATAACATCTACTGTTTTAATATTTTGGATACATGGAATTTTTTTTTCATACACTGCAAGTAACCCCTTGAGGGCAATCTTAGCCGCTGGTAAGTGATGATGCAGTCTAAGATGGTAGCGGGCTTATTTGTTAGGTGTATGGTAAACCAATCCTTATAGGCTTCCACACAACATGGGACCGGAACGCTAAATCGCTTGGCGATAACGGTGGTAACTAGCCACGGCCGAAACCTTTACCATAGTAGTAAGTTAGCCTGCTACCATCTTAGACCGCATCATCACTACACCAAGTGCGATTGCCGTCAAGGGCTAACTTGTAGTGGATACAAAAAAGACTCAATTAAATTACTTTTCGTGATTACTTAATCTAAACGCGGCTCATTTTACATCTATACAGAACTCATACGATGATGCATTATTAGAAGACATAACTGTATGTAAACTACGCCAGTAAACTAAACGGAGTTGTGATTTTGTACTGAAAGCCATTACAGCTATGGGTTGTAATGTTTGGAATTAACATTAAGGATTTCGTTAATCTTAATTCCAATCACATAATTTGATTTTGGTGCCTAACATGTTAGGCACGATAATCTATAAAAGTTATAATCATTCAGGAGTTCAGTTTCCAACAGTGGGTCGTTAATACACTTAGGATGAACACGCCACATCTCATATGTTGCCCCATACAACAGTTCAAGTCCAATTGTTCGTACGTTCTTTGTCCCTCGCGTTAGTTTGCAGACAAAAAACAAAGATACCTACGCGACCATCTTTTAAACTCGGAAATACTCTGTTAGAACTTTTTTCTTTCGGTTATAACATATTTATAATGGGATAGAAAAACTAATATTATAGATAACATTCTACCTCCATTCCTCAAAATTTTGAAAAATACTTATTCTGGATAGTCTACTTCTATATGTAGATTGGTAGACTTTGCATGCTTTTGTCATTCTACCGAAAACGAGTCTGGTCATACCAACTAAGCTATTCGCATTTATTAGACCTAATATAATAGCCCCCTTCAAGCTTTCGATCGAAATCTCGCGTTATTAGTACTACTCTTTAATAAGAGTGAAACAGTATTTTCACCCTTTATATGGTGAGTCTTACTACCAGCCCATAAAGCAGTATGATTTTAAAATGTGATTTTTGTATAGCATACCTTGACGTTGTTGCGGACGAGTGCACGTGCGTTCCCGTGACTCAGCCACCAGGCGACGTGAAGAAGCATCGCTGGGTTCTAGTGGACATTCTGGTCGCTGAAGAGGCCCAAATACCTCGCCTGAAGCCGCGCATTTCTGCCTGCGTCGCTTCCGGAGGGGGTGCGTAAGCGCATTTCCCAGCGTTAAATAAAATCACTTTTACTAAATGAGAGCATCACAAATATTAAAATAATTCTTGAAATGATGCCAGTAAGTATTACTTGATATCGTTTATTGTTAGTTAGTCTTATGTTTTTTTAAGCATAGGTACCATCTATTATAGTATTAGGAATGAAAGCGTCTGTTTGTTAATTTTTAACCTATAATCTCAACAACTGCTTTATCTATTTCTTCACGCCAGAACTACTGAACGGATTTGTCTGAAATTTTGATTGGTGATATATTATACCCTGGATTAATGCGTAGGTTGCTTGTTATCTCGGGAAAATACATAGTCCCCGCGGGTTATGTTAAAAACTGAATTTCATATCATACCACCACAACTACAAATGTAGCTATAGCTTGCCACAGCGAACATTCTCTTAATAAGTTTTATATGATGGTAAAATGAAGATAAAATACATATAAAAGAATGAGACATGGGTTGGAGAAACGTTGCTTATTCCACAGGAATATTTCAAAACCCTTTATCTACATAGGGGTATTTGTTGTTTCTAACACACATACGAGTATGTTAGAAACAACAAAAAGATTCTTCCAGTTTATTTCTTAACTATGTACCGCCAACAGAATTACACACATACACATATATATACACACACACAATGATGACATGATCATGATCCATATATCTATATCATTGGCCATAGTCCACCACGCTGGCCATGTGCGGATTGGCAGACTTCACACGCCTTTTAAGAAAATTATGGGGAACTCTCAGGTGTGCAGGTTTCCTCACGATGTTTTCCTTCAACGTTGAAGCAATATTTTAATTACTTAAAAACGCACATAACTCCGAAAAGTTATAGGTGCGTGCCCGGATTCGAACCGCCGACCTGTGATTAGGAGGCTGACGCCCTGACCACTAGGCTATCACCGCTTCAACACACACATATATATATAATTATTTATGTGTTACAAAAAATATCTCAGGTTCGAAATACATATGAAAATCCATCGTGCATATTGAGACAAAACAGTCGTGCAATACATATATAAAAAACTAAAAATCTTTAAGATATAAATTTAAATTAAAGAGTCTAATATTATACAAGATAACAAATAGACTAAATAACAACATAAATTGAAGTGAGAATCGACTAATACAACAAACAAGAATAAACAAACTTACATATAACTAGGACCTGATATCTCTCACCGAGGAGTCAGTTAAAAAGTATATACTGGAAACTTTTTATCTGAAAAGTAGCACTCTCCAACAACCACACTACGTGAGAGGGGAAGCGTGGTCAGTCCTGAAAGAGGCTTGGAGTAGCTCTCAGCGTCGCGTTCGTTTTTCCCTCGTTGAAAGAGTTGGTGTTTTTTCGAGAACTTTTAGCATATTTAATTTTCTTGAACTAACATGAGGCAAAAAATTTAAAAACCATAAATTTTACATTTTTACAGAAGCTGTGACAGCCCAGTGGTTAGGGCGTCTGCATCCTAATCGGCGCTCGAACCACTCACTTTTCAAAATTCAAAATAATCTTTATTCAAATAGTCCTTAAAAAGGCACTTTTGACGCGTCAATAATTTACATAGTAGTTATTTCATGGTGATAACTATATTCGTAAACTTAAAACTAAAGCTATGAGGGTTTTTCGAAGTTATGTGCGTTTTTAAGCAATTAAAATATCATTTGTTTCAACGGTGAAGGAAAACATCGTGAGGAAACCTGCATGTCTGACAGTTCTCCATAATTTTTTCAAAGGCCAACCCGCACATTGCCAGCGTAGTGGACTGTAGCCAGACCATCTCATATACAGAGGTGACCCGTGCTCAGTAGTGAGCCGGCAATGGGTTGATCATGATAAAAAACAACTGGCCGACTAACATCGTGTGGGTATGAGGTTTCGAGATTCGATCGATGTTTTTCTTGAACAAAACAAAAAAAACGTTAAAAATGCGTGCAGCGATCGAACCCCCGACTTCTCAAGGGACAGGAGTTCGATCCACACTTATATATATATATATATATATACATCCTTAGATACATATATATGTAACATATATAAATATATATTTATATATAAGTATGGTGAGTATCCCCGCCTGTCAGTTCTTTTTATTAGAATTAAAAAGCAAGAGATAAAACGAAGTAGCTTAATGCAGAAAGAGGAATTAAAGAAGACAGAATTTACGGGGATAAGATAGTATGTGACATAACGTTATTAATTTACATAATATATACACAGAATTGAAATGGGTTATAATTTATACTCGCAGAATGCTCATATTACTTAAAGCTACGCAGATATTGTCTTTATTGTTACTGTTTATACAAAGGTTTGATCCGACTAATAGCGGAAACAATTTATTAATTAATAAAAACAATTTATATATTAATTAATTTAGATCTTTGTCCAAAAAAACCTTTCCGGTCTCGACAATAATTTAGACAAAATTCGGAAAATGGACTCGTCGAGTTTGACGTCTGAGCAAACAACAAATTTGATAATTTTTAATTAATTTTTTTTTCTAATTTTTTATTTTAATTAAAGATCTTGTTATTATTACAAGACTGGGTATGCCCAATCCGTAAATTTTATTGTGACAGTAATCTCCAACAGCCTTTTTTAAAATTCAAATTTCAAATTCAAATAATCTTTATTATTAATCGCATCAATAATTTACATAGTAGTGATTTGATGGTGATACCTACATTCGTAAACTTAAAACTAAAGTTATGGGGTTCCAGACGCGCCCCGGTCTAAGAAGAAGCCCACAACAAACTTAGCCGGGCTTTTTTTTCGCTATCATTATCTCACATAATCAATATCAAATTTTAGTACCTATGTAGATAGAGCAATTCACACCCAAGCTTTTTTATCGTTTATATAATCCTTAATTTCGTAATATGATTTTCTACAAGCTTTCGTTTTATAAAAACTTTGAACTTATTGATAGACATCTCCAAGATATCAATAGGTAATATATTATAATATATAATAGCCTCCACAGCTTTGACACACAGGTCCTTAGAGGGTCGATGAACTATGGGTTGGCGCTTTTTTTAATATACGTTTTTTTTTATCCACTGCAAGTTAGCCCTTGACGGCAATCTCACCAGACGGTAAGTGATGATACAGTCTAAGATGGTAGCGGGCTAACCTGTAACCAGGGGCATGGTAAAACCATACTCTTAATCGGTTGCGACTCTCAATATACACCAATCCTTTCACGATTTTCTCTTACTGTTAATGCCTAATAGCAAAGCACTACTGATAGGTGCGTCGAATTTTTTTTTATATCCACTACAAGTAAGCCCTTGACGGCAATCTCACCTGATGGTAAGTGATGATGCAATCTTAGATGGTAGGCTAACCTGTTAGGGGCATGGTAAACCCACACTCCTAATTGGTTTCTACACGACATCGTGCCAGAACGCTAAATCGCTTGGCGACACGTCTTTGTCGGTAGGGTGGTAACTATCCACTGCTGAGGCCTCCCACCAGACCAGACTCGAGCCGGGAATCAAACCCAGGACCTCCAACTTTATAATGCGGCAGAGCGCGCGCTGCGCCACGGAGGTCGTCAAAAATACGTACATGACATATGGAAAAGCCTATAAAAGGGCTTTTCCATATGTCATGGTCTAATGACTTATGTCCAGAGTCTTTAGTCAATCCCCACAGCTGATTTCCGGTCGTCTACTACCTATCCGATTTCCGCGGTCACCTTGTTAACCAAATGATAAATGAAATCCCTAACAAAGAGGTCGCGCCCTTTAGCTTTCTATCTCGAACATGTGTGGAATACTCAAAGGGTTACAACTAATGTTATGATTTTCACTACAAACACTATGAAATACGGTTATTAAACAATTAACACGTGCGACTATTGAAATGGCTCCTTGAAATACCAATGTATTAAGTGGTTCGAGAGAGTTCTATCACGTTCGTTCCAGGTTATTTAATCCTGTGGAAAAGATTTTTAGTGCGATATTCCCGCCTTGACAAATTTATTGGTAACAGGTTTTTTTTGTCCACTACAAGTTATCCCTTGACGGCAATCTCACCTGATGATAAGTGATGATGCAGTTAAGGTGGTAGCGGGCTAACTTGTGTATAGTAAACGCACTCCTAATTGGTTTCTACGCGACGTCGTGCCGGAACGCTAAATCGCTTGGCTCGTCTTTGTCGGTAGGGTGCAGGTTTTCTCAAGATGTTGTCCTACTAACGTCATGGTTGAAGTTCTAATAAATTACAGCTTTTGAGAAAAGCCCTAAACAAATTCTCAAAAAAAACTACTTCCCAAATTTTCAGCCGCGTACAAATTACATAAAAAAAAATTTTTGCTGTCTGCTAAAAAGTGATTCCTAACCCATATACGCTCGTATGAGAGCCCATTTTTTTTTCGGACTGTCTATTAGTTGTACAAATCCTATTGGTTGCCACAGCGTAACCGCGCTGTCCAATCAAAGCCACGTATCGGGTCTAGGCTCTAATACCTGCTATTTTCTTTGGAAATATTTTTTTAATTATGGCTGTGACTATGGCCTACAAAATTACCTCCGTTATAAAAAAAACATCTTTCTCTAAGAAAGTCACCCATCAATTCACCCTGAGATTCATCAAAAATATCCATCACCCTGTTTTAAATAAGCCGTCATCCGCGTTCAAAAAGGGTAATTTATTAAGTTGATTCAGTCTGCCCTTGAAACAGGCTATCCCGTTTTCAGGGTAGGTGTGGGTCGTGTCACCTAAAAAGAGCTCTGACGTCCTGACTGCGAAGAGGTTGATTTATAAAATACATATGGATAGCTAGCATTGTTTAGTAGACTAGTTGCTTTAGTATATGTATCTAAGTATGAAACCTCAAACTAATGTAAAAAAAAAACCTATGACACTAGAATGCTAATACCGTATATACCGTAATATACTTTTAACATATTTATTACAATAAAATTCTTTATACTTAGAGAGCTCCGTGGCGCAGCGCGTGCGCTGTTCCATTATAAAGAGGTCCTAGGTTTGATTCCCGGCTCGAGTCTGTTCTGTTGGGAGGCTTCAGCCGTGGCTAGTTACCTGCCGACAAAGATGTGTCGCCAAGCGATTTAGCGTTACGGCATGATATCGTGTAGAAACCAATTAGGAGTATGGGTTTACCCTAACAGGTTAGGTCGCAACTATCTTATTCCGCATCATCACTTATCATCAGGTGAGATGCCGTCAAGGGCTAACTTGTAGTGAATAAAAAAAAAACTTAAAACAAAACTGCATCAGGCTCTGATACCATTCTCGGGAAAGCTGTAATACTAAAATGAGAACAAAATTATGAAATGCTAGCATTACTGCCACTCAAGAAAAGGAAAGAGTATTTTTTTTGGTTTAACATACTGCATACGAGTTAACAGAACGATGTCGACACTTTGTTAAATAATTAATAATAATAATCGTTCTTAGTTAGGAGGTGACGGACGCCAAATTTTCCCCATCCATTTACAGAATTGAGCCAACGTTTCTTCAACCAGAAATATCGACTAAAGGTAGCATTAGCTAGCTTATTAATTATAATAAGTTCGCACTTAAACCCATGATTTTTTTATAACTGTCTGTCTGTTATTAGCAGATCGATCGCCAAAAGTTCTTTTTACGTGAAAGCACCTTTTGCGTAGAATCGAGCTAACCCTGAGAGTCTTAGGAACATTGATATAGGTCATTACTAGAACTGATAGCCTCAAAATATATTTTATATTCATTCAAATAGGAAAAATAATCACTCACTGAACTCAGTTCTTCTAGTTAATTAACGAAACAAGTGTTCATATCTGTGGCCTAAGAGTAAGTTTTTATGTAAACTAACGACACATAAAAAATTGCGTCTACCTTTCATTTTATATAGAAGAGTAAACGTCATAATTTGAAGTATGAAATTAAATCAGAATACACTAATTGAGAATACAAGAAATTGTTCAACATAAAAAATTATTAATAACAATTGGAGATATCTATCAATAAGGTCAAAGTTTTCCTAAAGCCAAAACTTATAGACAAATCGTATTACTAAATTAAGGATTATATAAACGACAAAAAAGCTTGGGTATGAACTTCATAGGTACTATAATTTATTATTGATTATATGAGAGGGTGACAACAAAAAAAACCCAGCTAAGTTTCTTGTGGGCTTTTAGTTTTAAGTTTGCGAGTGCAGTTATCACCATCACTTCGCGAATAAAAATAATTGAAAATGTGTTGAACGATTCATAGATAACTGTAATGGGTTACATGAATAAAGTTAAGTACTATTTTGATTTGATATATTATTCATAAATATCTATATAGCTATCAAAAACAGACTATTAAAGGCAAACGAAGACCTGGCCGAAAACGATCATCCTGGCTTAAGAACCTTCGCCGGTGATTTAATATGTGCTCAAGATCATTGTTTAGGGCGGAAGTGAACAAGATTCAATTAGCCTTAATGATTGCCAACCTCCGGTAGGAGATGGCACTAAAAGAAGAAGGAGATAGCTATCACATCTAGCGACTTTAGTCTTGTACCCTTTAATATGGACAAATTCTAAACGTCATCCGCGAGATAGCAACAATTTGTTTGTGTAAGCATTTACCATCTGAGCGAGCTAGTCGGTCGAAAAATTCACTCTTAACATAATACTCCACGTTCTAGAGAACAATTCCGTATGATAAACGTGTGTTGCACACGGTAAATAAATACTCGATTTGAATTCTAAGCGGTTTCACAGACAAGCGGTTAAGCGGTTCTAAAAGGTGACGTCATTAAATTTAAGTTCCTTTCGAGATGAACTTTAGCTTCGGTGAATATTATTTCGCTGTTATGATCACAATATTTATTTAATCGAATCCTCAGGGAACGATAGCGCAGTGCTTTTACAGGATAAACCATCCATTGTCTCCAGAATATAAACTATTTGTGTACCGAATTACGTCAAGATCGCTGCAGTATTTGAGCATATAAATGGCCTTTTTTTTTCGGACTGTCTATTAGCTGTACAAACCCTATTGGTTGCCACAGCGTAACCGGGCTGTTTGGCGAGCTTTGGAAAGAAGCTCTGCCAGAAGAAATTTGGCGCCCTAGGGCTCGAAGAAACTAAGGGAACGACTGCCTAAGGGCGCCTCCTTTGAGGCCGAACCTTGGCTTAGGCGACGTTTGGGATAACGGGGGGTCGGACGGTGAGTGGTCCGTACGTCTCTGAGGCCGTGGATGGAGCCCACGTCCTGATGACGTAAGATAGCGGGGACCTCGTCTTCGCCGGCGAAGACGGTGTGTAGCGTATCATTGTGTGGTAGGTGGTACGAGTGTGTTGTCAGTAGTCATCTGATCGTCAGGGTCATGAAGGATATGTTTAGCTCTCCTCTTTCGGAGAGGTGCGCTTAGGTCGGGGGAGTTTCTGATTTGAAACGGCGCGATGTCTTAGTCAGTTCGCATGTATTAAGAAATAAGATCTATAAATTTTCTTTTTGTAAGTAATCCTTATCATTAATAAATTTATTGATTTATTAAGATAAATATCATAAACTGGTCTTCGAATTATAGAATGATAGATGTTGTTGTACGGGGGTCTCCATCGTAGGCCCCCGTGGAGGGTCTGCCTCAGCGGACGCCGCTGGCTGGACCACGGTCGAGTGCACGAATGTTCCCGTCACCCAGCCACCAGGCGACGTGAAGAATCATCATCGCTGGGTTTCACCAGTCTGGTCGCCGGGGAGTCCCACATAACCTGTCGGAAGCAGTGTAGTTTTTCCTGCGTTGCTTCCGGTGGGAATGCTTAAAAAATTCCCAGCTCAAAAAAAAAATAAAAAAATATATGTTGTTAGATTGTTTCAATCTTAATAAGTGATCATTGAAAACATTGCTACTCTGGCTGTAAACACATACTTTAACCCTTCAAGAATTTTACTGCCAAAATAAGTCGAACGGTAAGTAAATTTTCGGACTTCACCACTTCACAGTGAAACCCCGAAATCAATAGCAATAAAATGCGCAATAGAACACACTACAAGCCCATTGCACCGAATAACATGTTTGTCTAAACTCTACTTTATACTTTGAAACAGTATTCAAAAACTAAAACAAACTTTATTCATAAAACGTACATCGCAGATGCGGCTGTATTCTTGGCGGCGTAGACACTAAAATTGCGTGTATTGTACTATTGTTGGAGTGCAATTTGTTGTGCAACAGGGATAACAGGAAATAGATGGAGTTCTTGCATTCGCACACTTCCTACAAAGTGAAGGTTTTATTTTTATCTACTATAATTTAGCCCTTGACGGCAATCTCACCTGGTAAGATCATGCAGTCTAAGATGGTAGCGGGCGTAATTGTTAAGAGTATGGTAGACCCATATTCCTAATTGGTTTTTTCGTGACATCGTGCAATCGCTGTAAACCGTTTGGGGACACGTTTTTGTCGGTAGGATGGTAACTAGGCTAGAGCTGGGAATTGAAACCAAGACCTCCAACTTTATAATGCGACAGCGCCTATGTCCAAACCCTTTTTATATTGAGAGGAGACCCGTACTCCGTAGTGAGCCGGCAATGGGTTGATCATGATGATGAATATAATTACACATCAAATCAAATCATTTCTTTGCATAGATTGAGTCGGTATATTGGTGTTACATTAAATTAGTGATGCTTACAATCTGCCGGGTAGGCATGCAAAAATAATATTTTAAAATTTATGTTTATGGTCAATCAATTATAAAAGTCAAATGTAAAATTTAATTATTTATAAATGTAACTATATATTGCTGTCTCTTAAATATTCTTCAATTGAATACAACTGAAAGATCATCAAGCGGTGATAGCCTAGTAACACGCACGCTCCTCTAAATTTCGGAGTTATGTGCATTTTTAAAAATTAAAATATCACTTGCTTCAACGGTGAAGGAAAACATCGTGAGGAAACCTGCACGCCTGAGAGTTCTCCATAATGTTCTCAAAGGCGTGTGAAGTCTGCCAATCCGCACATGGCCAGCGTGGTGGATTATGGCCAAACCCTTCTCATATTGAGAGGAGACCAGTGCTCTGTAGTGAGCCGGTAATGGGTTGATCATGATGATGATGTCCTAATTGGTTTCTTCGTGACATCGTGCAATCGCTGTAAGTCGCTTGGCAACAAGGTTTTGTCGGTAGGATGGTAACTAGACTAGAGCTGGGAATTGAAACCAGGACCACCAATTTTATAATGCGACAGCGCTATGTCCAAACCCTTTTTATATTGACAGGAGACCCGTACTCCGTAGTGAGCCGGCAATGGGTTGATTATGATGATGAATATAATGACACAACTGAGAGATCATATAGGGCCTGTAAAGATAAGACTTTACATCTTTAATAAAAAATAAAAAATAAAATTTAGACCAAATCATATATCGTATATACGCAGAATAGTGGATATTTAATTTTACCAAATTGTTATCTATGGAATGTCACTAAAGTAGCATCAGAGACGCTATAGATACCGTGTTTGTAACGCTTGGCTCGACCACCTTTAGGCACCTTCGCGGTGGCTTCCTTTTTGTGAATACGCGTATTCGGTCTATATTTCCTTATAATCTGGGTTCGACAACTGAAAACTTTTATAGTGTTGCGTTCGTAAATTCGGCAGTGTTGCATTTCGCGGGCCATTGCCTGACATGGGTGTATAAAGGAAACGAGCTTCTTTTACAATTGCTGAAAGGACCGTACGTTCTTTGTTACGGTCCGTAAAACCTAGTTGGCAGATGCTTCTGATTGTTTAGGAGTTGTAAGGCTTATGAAATAAAATGAAAATACACTTTATTGTACACCACACAAACAGAAGAAATAAAAGACAGTAAAGAAAAAAAACACAAAGAATAGAAGGTACAATAGGCGGCCTTATCGCTAAAGAGCGATCTCTGCCAGGCAACCTATAGACCAGGATTTAATACATATACAGCAGGCTAAGGGTGTATAATTACAAAAATATAATATAATACATACAATATATTACACATACAAATAAATAAATTATGGTTGTTAATATAAGTTTTTTTTAGTTTCTATAAATACACCGAATAAACCAAAGAGGCTTGTCATCGGTGCCTGTCTGCAAAATACGATACAGTGAGTGATGCAAAATTTACACTATAAAACTAGAGGAATCGAGTGAGTATATGATATGAAAAAATCATTCTTTGAGATAGACGGTGGACACAAATGGGTCAATCATTTTTTATTTATATTATTATTCCACAAAACTGACTACAAGTGTATAAAAAAGCCCTTAAGAGTGAGCAGTAGTGAGATTAATTGATTTAAACTCGAGTCTCCTGGATGTGGACCTAGCATGTACAAGGGGAGGGCACAAAATAACCGTACAACATTAACCTAAGATTACAAGAGAAGAGATTAAGAAGAAGAAAGTTTAGTTAAAACAAACAAAAAAAAACAACAAACAAAAGGTTAATAACATTACTTTCTGGTTTCCGAGATACAGTCTTAACTAGTTTGGAATAATATAATTTTATTCACTACATAATATACATGCCAAGTGTACATAATTTCCTCTTAATACTATGTATATTATCACAGAAGATATCTACAGAATATCTGTAACAATTTGCAACAAATTGCATTATGTACAACGGACTATGTTGACCGAGGTTGCTTTTGACATGAGGCAAACATCTTTTAAAAGAAACTCTAGATAAACTCTAAAAAAACATTGAAATAGTCATGACAGCACTTTGTAACTTTGTTCCCTGGGGCGCAAATAATATTTTTTTTAACATGTCATGGCAACGCATGCCGGGAACGGCTGTTCTGGACTAATATTAGAAATCTGAAAAGTTTGTATGTATAACTATCCTATAAATAACCCGATTTGAAAAAAAAAGTTGAGTTGCACTTTATTCGATTAGATTGCAATTGAAGAAGGCCTTATTGCTATTGACTGATAATTTAACGTGAAGCTGTTATAGCCTAGTGGTTAGGACCTCCGCCTCCTAACCGTCGGTCGGGGGTTCGATACCGGGCAGTAACTTTTCGGAGTTATGTGCGTTATTAAGTAGCTAAAATATCACTTGCTTCAACTGTGAAAACATCGTGAAAAAAGCTGCATGCCTGAGAGTTCTCCATAATGTTCTCAAAGGCGTGTAAAGTCTGCCAATCCGCACATGGCCAACATGGGCCAAACCTTTCTCATATTAAAAGGATACCCGTGCTCTGTAGTGATCCGGAAATGGGTTTATCATGACGATGCTATAGCAGAACTACCGTCGTTGCTCATCGACGTGAAATTCATTTGTTCACACACTCCGCGGGAACTACGGCTTTTCAAGGGATAAATCTATGTGTTAACCCAGTGTATTACATATCTACATTCAAAATTGGCTCAGTACTTCCGGCCGGAAGGAGTAACAAAGGTACACATATATACACAATATATAGAATTAAATACTTTCGCATTTATATTTTTAGTGTGATTACTAGCATAATATTTCTAGTATAGTGGACAGTAATAATTGATCATGATGATGGTAATTTAACGTAGACTCTTATCGTACCCAGGACCTCCAACTTTATAATGGCGCTAATGTGGTCGTCAGAAGTAAAAGAAGAACGCATTATGACACGATACGAAGTTAGTTAGACGCGTTAGGTATTAGGTAGTCATCTTTGTTCAATGAACAAGAATATTAATCTTACATAACTTGATAAATTATGATTATTATGATTTTGTCCCATTCGGTGTCGAGACCCTTGGTCCGTGGGGTCCTAGCGCACTAAGGCTTTTTAAGGAAATAGCAAAAAGGTTAGTCGACATCACAGGGGACCGAAGAGCTGCCAGCTACCTCGGACAAAGAATTAGTCTAGCGATTCAAAGGGGGAACGCTGCCAGTATCTTCGGAACCTTGCCTAAAGGGACTCCTTTTAATAATATATTTTAGTTATGATGTTATGTATTTATTTATTTTTTAAGATTTTTAGTTTTAGGTTAATCTAAGTTTTATGTATAATGTTTGATGTAATCTTGATAAATGACATAGTCATATCCGTTACGGTAACGGTATAAGCCTGCTTTGACTGCACCAGAATTGGACCAACAGGCTTCCATGAGACAGGAATGTTGTTAATATTATGTTTGACTTCTTGACGCAAAGTTGTCATTAAGTATTAGATGCTTATGTTTTAGTATTAAATGTTGTTTGTAGCTGTGATAGTCGTTAGATATTCGTATGATAGAGGACGTCCGCCTCCTAATCAGAGGTCGGGGTTCCGAGTACGCACCTCTAACTTATCGGAGTTATGTGCATTTTTTAAGATATTAAAATGTCACTTGATATATTAATATCTTAAAAAACGAAGATAAATAATTGTCCCAGTTGTAATAAGATTTGCACACTGAAAATCTAGGTAAATTTTATCTATGTTTTAGGACCTATGACGTAGTTTGCACACTAATTATATTTTATAATCATGTTCATCAATGTCAACGAATTTGAGTTTTAAAACTTGGTAGACAAGTTTCAATTTCCTATGATGTGTGTTTTTCGACGTTATTCGTTAACGACTCTACTATTGTGAGCAAAACAAATTTTATACTAACGACACAGCACTCTGCTATTATCCGAACAAATGTTCTTGGTTTATCACAGTTTTTGTGTGTCATTTGCGATGTCACAACACATACACGTCCACTAACTTAACAATAAAAACTTCGTAATTTTGTTTTCTTTCTCGCTAACTATGTTTCTTGTAAATCATCTAATTTCAAGCACTTCTTTGAGTACAGACTTCGCACTTAAAGGGCCTTGTATCTCGTACCTTTATAAAACTTCCGCAAACAAACAGATATACAAACTTGTTAATTCAATTGCCTCTTTGGGAACGAGTGTTTTCTGTGAGGTTAGTAAAATATTTCTACACTCAAATAGTAGATTCGTATTCGAATATCGAAACAAACCAACATCTTGGTAAATTACCACTTATATTAAAAAACTTTAGATTAATAAATTAGAAGAGGAAGTACCCAGATTGCAACATAAGAGTTGCAATTTGGGTTTTGGCTAGCTAAGGCTAATATCATAAGATTCATTTTATATTCGTCGCATGCTACTAGACTACATAAAATATGAAATTCATTTAAAGGTAATTCTATACAATCTTATAACAAATAACTAAATGAAATTCCTGGAATGACTCTCAATAAGTTCAAAGTTTATATAAAACGTAAGCTTGTATAAAAAATCCTATTATAGTGTTAAGGTAAATGATAAACAAACTTGGGTATGAATATCATAGACCAGGGCGCGTTTGGAACTCTCATAGCTTTAGCTTTAAGTTTACGAATGTAGTTATCACCATCAACTCACTACTATGTTATTGTCACATCAAAAACGCCTTTGCGAATATTTGAATAAAGTATATGATTGATTGATTGATTGATTGATTATTATAGTGTTTCTATTCTCGAAAGCGACTCCAAGATTATGGAGTATGCAAATCTCATACTAAGGCTACTGGTCTTATATACCTAGTAACCTACCTATTAACCTTAGCAATATTTATGTTGGCTGACACTAATTTCGCCGTATAATGTATATTTTATACCCGTTCATTTCGGACGCGAACTCTCCTTATGTTATTAGGGATTATTTTGCGTAGCGTTTGATTCATACATTATCACGAAAACATTAAAAATATATTAAGATTTGACATACAAGGTGGATTGCTGTCTATAGTACTTTGGCTTTTATAAAAAGAACTAAAATAAAACATTTAACATACTTCAAAATTCAAAATTCATCAAAAAAATTTAGAATAATTGTAACTTTCTAAATACTTGAACAAGTTCTTAACATATTTGTTCGAAACGGTCACAAGAATTCCTTCTATTGAATCTTGTTAAAAATGTTTTATCTATGTAAAGAAAATTTTAATAAGATTTATTTTTACTTAGAGAAAAAAATTGCTGTTTTTTTTCATACGCCGAAGGACGGGTAGAAATTTTCTTTTATAATAGATACGAGTATACAAAAAATATCAAACAAATAACGTAACGCATTCCATTTCTTCAATAATGTAGGCACAGGTTTTGCCGGCCAATGCAAACTGTCCCCGCTTCCTACCTGGTGGAGCCCCTTACTCAATTAGCCTCACCGTCCGACACCCCGTTATCCCACACGTCGCCTAAGCCGAGGTTCGGCCTCAAAGGAGGCGCCCTTAGGCAGACGTTCCCTTAGTTTCTTCGAGCCCTAGGGCTCAAAATTTCTTCTGGCAGAGCTTCTTTCCGAAGCTCGCCAAACAGGCTGGTTACGCTGTGGTAACCAATAGGGTTAGCACACAGACAGTCCGAAAAAAAAAGCGTGAGGTTTTTTTTCGTTACGGAATTTCTGGATTCGGTCCCCGCGCTCAAGGCCCTCGATAGAAGCTATGCAATAGCTTAAAACTCAATTAGTAATTTAATTTGTTTCTAAATAAACCGTATTGCATGTATATAAGGGGTGATGTGGGTTACTAGTTGTTTGGTACAAAGGACACACGGCGTTCCACCTGACAAGTGCACTAATTCTCTTAACATTTCCAAATCGACCGAAATTCAGCGAGCATTGGGAATCGAACGTACCGTTTCGGGGCATTCAGAGTACATTCAACTATTAAAGCTTTCATCAGGTCGTTTTAAATAAAGCAAGAAATTCTTGGGGTTATGAATTTAGTGCTCTCCAACCATGTGTCTCAGAAAGCTTGTCGACGGTTCTGTGACCATAGCATTAAAGTAATGTATGCAGTAATATTTTCCCAAATGTATGCAGCCAGAATACCCATAACACAAGATTACATAGTGTGAAGCGGTGATAGCCTAGTGGTCAGAATCAGAGGTCGGCGGTTCGAATCCGTGCACGCACCACTAACTTTTCGGAGTTATGTGCGGTTTTAAGCAATTAAAATATCACTTGCTTCAACGGTGAAGGAAAACATCGTGAGGAAACCTGCACGCCTGAGAGTTCTCCATAATGTTCTCAAAGGCGTGTGAAGTCTGCCGATCCGCACATGGCCAGCGTGGTGGAGTATGGCCAAACCCTGCTCATATTGAGAGGAGACCCGTGCTCTGTAGTGAGCCGGTAATGGGTTGATCATGATGATGATGATGACATAGTGTGGGTACCGGATGTTGAGATGATTTCAATAGTTTTATAGGTGTTTAAAATAAACATATAGGATAATTTTAGTTTCTTTTATTTCAGTCTCAAGAAACCTACTAGGTTGTTATTTCAGGTCTGAGAATTTTCTAGCGAAGGTCAACTCTCAACTCCAATTCTTAACTCTTTTCAATATTTTTAAGCTCTTCTGAAGTTTGTCGTTGAGCTATAGGAGTTTTAGGTTTCAATTCGTTAAGATTTATCGGCAACTCTGGTTTTTCCATGAGTGTACTAATTTCTTTATTACTATTAGTAGTACAGCGAGTGAAAAAATTACAATTTAAATTACAGAAGTTTTCATAACAGAACAATCTTGTTTATATTATAAACTGTTACTTATATTCATGCCAATGCCATCAAAGTATTTCATAAAATTCCAGCATTAAAGTGAGTTAATAAAGAATTTGCGCCGAAATCAAAATAATGCCCCACTTCGAAGGGTACTGATTACAGCCCTTAAACTTGGAAGCGAGTCATTATAACTGTCAAACTTTATAGAGCACCTTAATAGGGTTTTCGTTTAAAAGGTATTTTTCTTTGGGCTACCATTTTGACAAGGGTCCGCAATCTTGCATATTGTACGATATCAAATTTGATAGGCTAATAAGAGGCAGGGAAAGTGAGTGAGTGGGCGTCACTCAGTGAGCTTAAGATATGAACATTATTTCTGGAAGGCAGTAGATTTGTTTGATATTGATTCTTTTGCATTACCAAAAAACTTTTACAATTGTCGCTTCATATCACTTTATGCCCAGAATTTCTCTCCCTAAAATAAAAACTGTACTTGTACAATTTAATTTTTTAGAGCGAACCAAGTTGGTGGACCAGGTTGGTGGTGTACCAGCTAAAGACCAAAATTTCTGGTATTCTCAGAATGCCACTTTATGTTATGATCGTTCTTTCGGTTATTTTAGATGGTACCTACTGATTACGACAGAAAGAATACTTAACCGTTTGTTTGCTTCCATTTGTACAAGTGAACCCTCATAGCTTCAGTTTTAAGCTTGCGAATTATTTATTACAACCAATTAACTGCTATTTGAATATTTGAATACTTTTTTTTTTGATTGGATAAAGAACACTTGTTCTGCAGACCCCATATAGCCTATAGGATAAGGGCAAGAAAAAAGTAGACTGTCCGGTCTTAGGTATTTGCTACCGCAGCTTATGAATATGGTGAATTGAAGAAAGTCACTTAAAAATCGGCTTATTGGGCAGGCTAAAATTCGTTAAACCCTTTTTTACTTATAAACTTTTGAATGCGATATATTTTAACTGTCAGAACTTTATTATTTATGAATCGATTGAAATCGACGACACATTTAAAGAAACGTGAAATTTTTTAACAACAAATAAGTTTAAAACGTTTCCGAAAAAGTTCACTAACAAAACCGGTACACATACATACAAATAGAGTAACCACCGAATAGACAAAGTCTAAAAATCATTGATTGGGTTTCGTTAACCCTCACGATAGTTTTTTCGAATATGTTCCATGTACAGACAGTTATTTATATTTTTTATAATTTCTATACGTTTCCGAATAAGTTCACGAAGAAAACCGGTACACACATAGATGCAAATAGACAAATATTCTAAAAATCTTTGTTTTTTGGTTTCGTGACCCCACAGGTTGTTTTTCTCAAATAACTTCCATGTACAGATAGCTATTTATATTCTTTATAATTTCTATAGACTACAACATTTCAGCTAATACCGTATGAAATTGCGACCAAGCGCATATTTAAAAAAAAAACAATACAAATAAAATATAATATTACATAGTAAACCTATTCGTTCAGCGAAACCACACAGTTTAAATTGGTAGGTAATATTAAACTTAATATGAAAACACGTGCATGCGTATTAATTTAACAATCCACATGTGTTTTCCAATTCGTTATACAATTAAATACAGCGGCAATTAACGTTATGAAAATGGTGTGGCCTAAATGTGAGAACTCAAATCAGTAATTTTCTAGTTTTTTGGTTGCCACAGCGTAACCGGGCTGTTTGACGAGCTTCAGAAAGAAGCTCTGCCAGAAGAAATTTTGAGCCCTAGGGCTCGAAGAAACTAAGGGAACGGGCTAAGGGCTCCTCCTTTGAGGCCGAACCTCGGCTTAGGGAACGAGAATTTTTTTTTCTAGTGAAACGACGTTGATGTATAATCCAATATGTAAACGATATTTACGTAAATATACATAACTTTTAGTGGTTTGTTTTAAGAATATTAAAAAAATATCTGAAATAACATACCTGTGCCCTTGTTATAAAATTTTCACGTTCACAATCGTGAAGTGGCAAAAGTTCCGAGTACCGAAACATAATAGTCGTAATCCCATAGTAAAACGGACCTTATATTTTACACCTTAGAGTCGCAATTTCTATAATACTTATTTTTATTATACGCAGTTGCGTTGACTGTGGAAGTGCAGCGGAATTTAAGCTCTCAAACTAGCCCGATAAGTTTCAATTTCCTCCGAGTTTAGTGTTATTCGATATTCGAAAACGCCTCCACGACTGTGAGCTTGCAAGACATTATAAAAGTACAGGTGTCAAAATTAAATTTAATAATCCTTATATTTATTTCCTATCCTTTTGATACTTTAAAAATATACTTTACACGAAAAAGTAATGAAAAGTTAGTTTACAGAAAAAAAATGAGTTTAGGAACTATTCAATCACCTTACCATGGACAACAGGTCGTGGGTTCGGATCCCAGATATGGTCAGGAGATTCCTAGAAAAATGTGCTCTGATTCAGGAAATCGGCAGTTTACAGCTCATGGCCTCGAAGTTGCGGATGTTTATTTTTCATTTAATATCAATTATAATTGATTTTACTCTTTAAAAAGCAGTGTGGTAAATAAGGAGGTGCTAAATTCTCTAAAACTCCGTTTCCTATGAGGGAAAGGACACTTTCTTTCATTCAAAGAGGCGATCCTTGTCTGACGGTAATGGGTTGAAAATGACGTTGATGACAAGTACCAATATAAGCAAAAATGTTACATTCTTTACAAAGGGTAAGAATAAAATAAAAAATAGTTTACTAACTCAGTAAATTCCTATTGAAATTCTGTGTAAGTTTCCCAATCGAGTTATAAATTCTTAGGACTCTCGAAATCTGTATTGTATTCGGTAAAGAGCTTTGTGAAGAAGAAAATCTTATTAAGACAGCTTATAGTACAAAAAGCTTCCTGTTTATTTTATATTAGATTTTCAAGTTTGCTATTGTACCATTATGTTATTTTATGGATTACTGGAATTGTTTGAAGCACCTTAAAGCTTGTTTCGACATTGCATTCTTCAAATGCTGCTGAAAGCTGTTGATGACCTTCGTGGTGATGAGCGTGCGCTGTCGCATTATAAAGTTGGAGGTCCTCGGTTCAATTCCCGGATCGAGTCTGGTCTGGTAAAAGCTTTGGCCGTGGCTAGTTACCGTAACGATAAAGACGTTTTGCTAAGCAATTTACCGTTCCGACACGATATCGCTTTGAAACCAAATAGGGGTGTGGTTAAAAAAAAATACATAACAAAAACACTTTCAATATCAATTCATGCCGACCCGGGAATCGAAACAAGGACCTCGTGTTACGTAATCAATGAAATTAACCAAAAAGCTATTTTATACGAAACAAACAATATGATAGGAACCCCTATAAAAGAAACAGAGTTAGGACACGAGATTTAAGTATAATACAGCTAACCTCCTTGGAAATATTATAAGTGTGCTAGATAATATAATGGTACTTTTTTAAAATCTCTAATTAACTTATCAAGCAAACACAGTGGTCGCATTATTGTATTAAAGTTAATAATGTCCAAAGTTCTAAACATTACACACTAAACCGTAACGATATGAAATAGGAACAAAAGTAATATGCAATGAGACACGGCGTTAAAGCAAAATAGATAACGTCCTTGAAAGTGTAAGGGTTCTAGAAATTACACACTTTTAAATCTTCAAAGAACTCGTCAAGATAGCGTGTGCATGGCATTGTTGTCCAAAAGATTATAATCTTTTAATGAGATAAGAACTTTAAACAAAAGACTAACTTTACATCTTTATTTGTGCAAGACAAATTTAAAAAATAAACTATTTTTAAATGTAACCAGTTACGTACCCTTAGTGTTCTAGAAATTGCAAATTTATACTCAGAAACTTTGATGAGTTTTTCACACGTTTATGTATTTTTTATTTAGCATTATTGAAAATACAATTTATACAAACTAATACTGAAAAAAGAGTTTTGTCCTCGGTGCCTGTCTGCAACTAGAGGTTTGTCTGTATAGATTGCATCCCATACCAGCACCCGGCCCATCTTACATGGAATCAAACTCATACCGTCCGGTCTCTTGCCATCGTCTCTTGCAATATCAGTCGGCTCAAGTAGATTTTGACTTTCTCAAAATTACAATACACACATTACTATAACAAATTACTATAACTCTATTTTTTATCTATTACAACGCATTGTTGTTCAAAATACTATTTTTGTCGTCAAGAGATAACAACATAGATAACAAAAACGTACAGTTATATGTGAACAATGGAGTTTCTAATAACTATATATGGGATTATCATTAAAGCGTGTCGGTCAGATTACCTTTCAATATTTATTTTTATATCGCGAAGAGATAAGAAATAAGAACAATAAAAACTTAAACTAAGACACGGGGCTTAAGCATAGATTACTTTGAAATTTGAAGATTCTAGACATTAAACATTTTTTTAAAATCTTGCATGAGCTTATTAAAAAGATACAAACAAAAAAAAAAGGAATTCTTCATGTTAGATTTGTGTGCAAAATTAAATTTATGCATTACATCATAACAAAATCAGGTTTGTATACCTAATTGAAATAAGCTGCGACGGTCGTGTTGCCACCAACTACTATTATATAAGATCTCAGAACTTATATATATGAGGGTATTTTTTTACAACAAGCAAATAAGGTCCCTGCAAATTTGTATAGAGGTTCTAGAAACTACGAATATTTTAATTTTGAACAATATACAGCTTAAAATTAGAGGTCGTATAATGCATTGTTGTACAAAATACGATAATCACCAAGGATAAGATCTTTGCATTGTATGTTTTTAGGGATTATAGAGATAACTTCCTTAGAAATATTATTGAAACCTGGATTAATTGTTACATTGTTTGCTAGTAGGTATATCTATACAAATAAATAAAATTGGAGTGTCTGTTTGTAATATTGAAATAACCGTTTTTTTACTACATGCATATGAATATGTATACGGTACATACACCAAAATAACATTTTTTTAAATTTTTGTCTGTCTGTCTGTCTCTACTCTTTTGCCCTTCCACGTTCATATCTAATATTCTTTTGGTGACATTACTTTCTTTCCTCCGCATTATATGCCGTACCATGCTAGCCTGTCACTCCTCATCTTCTCTGTCACTGGCGCTACTTTAAGACTTCGCCTTATATATTCATTTCTTATATTGTAACTGAATAAGGTTCAATATAATAATAAAAGTGATAGCGATGGTTAGGGCGTCCTAATCAGAGGTCGACGGTTCGAATCCGGGTTCGAATCCGCACCTCTAACTTTTCGGAGTTATGTGCATTAAAAAAATTAAAATATAACTTGCTTCAACGGTGAAGGAAAACATCGCGAGGAAACCTGCACGCCTGAGAGTTCTCCATAATGTTTTAAAAAGCGTGTGAAGTCTGCCAATCCGCACATGGCCAGCGTGGACTATGGCCGAACCCTTCTCAGGTTGAGAGGAGACCCGTGCTCTGTAGTGAGCCGGTAATGGGTTGTTTATGATAAATAACAATAGACTTCAATCGCAAGCGAGAGCTTGCTAATGAATTTCGTGATGGACCATTCATTGTACTAATAATTATTAATAACACTTGACTGGCTTTGATATTGTTAGGACGTAAGCGTAGCAGGATTATTGTACAAATCAATTCCCATGAGAACTTAGGTAGTAAAGTAAAGCTTTATTTATAAGGTTTCTACACCGATAATATCGGTTTTAATTATCGTAAATAACCTATGTTATATAGCCATGATTACGCCCGCATTTATTTAAAAAAATAAAAAAAAATTTATATTTTGTCAAGACCGGTTTCACTGTTAAATGCAGTAGCAATTATTTACATATATTCACCACAAGTTAGCCCTTGACTGCATCTCACCTGATGGTAAGTGATGATACGGTCTAAGATGGTAGTGGGCTAACCTGTTAGGGGTATGGTAAACTCATACTCCTAATTGGTTTCTACACGACATCTTGCCGGAACGTTAAATCGCTTGGCGACACGTCTTTGTAACTGGTAGCCACGGCCGAAGCCTCCCACCAGTCCAGACTCGAGCCGGGAATCGAAACCAGGACCTCCAACTTTAATATGCAACAGCGCACGCGCTGTGCCACGGAGGTCGTAGGAGTTTATTTTTAAATCAGCCGGGGGAGGTTCTTATCTCTGTAAGCCTGGTAAAGTCACGTAATATGATGTATTTCCCACGTTATGACGTCATGTTGAATAATTTCGGCATGTAATTATTTCCCCATTAACACCTTCCAAGTATGAAGGCAATTTGCTGTAATTAATTTTACATTAGAAGCTCAGTTATTATGCTGTTGTGAAACACATTTCTATAACCCATAGAGTAAATTGTAATTCTTATGCAAATTCTACCACGGTTCAGCAGTGGACGTCTCTTTGTATATCATTTGAAACCTCCGTGGCGCAGTGCGCGCGCTGTCGTATCATAAAAGTTGGAGGTCCTGGGTTCGATTCCCGGCTCGAGTCTGGTCTGGTGGGAGGCTTCGGCTAGTTACTATCCTACCGACAAAGGCGTGTTGCCAAGCGATTTAGCGTTCCGGCACGATGTCGTGTAGAAACCAATTAGAAGTATGGATTTACCATACCCCTAACAGGTTAGCCCGCTACCATCTTAGCCTGTAACATCGCTTACCATCAGGTAAGATTGCATTCAAGGGCTAACTTGTAGTGGATAAAAAAAATATCTTTTCGTTGTTTTTTTTATCTTCTGTCTATTTATGGCTGAACAATGGGTGGTGCCTCCTCTCTTGCAGAGAGGGATTTAAAACTCGAGATCTTTATTCTCCGATACCTCTTTTCTCCGATGCGGGCTAGAGTGTTGTTATGATTTTATTATTCCGGAGTCGATTACCGATTTGGAGTTTACTTCCGGTTCAGTCAAAACGTTGTGAAGTACCGCGTTTTAAACAATCTTTGAAAATCTTTTATGTTTGTTGATTTTTAGAAATATGCCCTCGACATTTTCCTCAAAGGCTCTCGACGTGGATTGGCACGATGTCAGAATCCGATGAGGGGATCCACAACTTTATCAGACCTTGGATATGGGGAGACATTCTCAGTGTGTATTTTACTCAATGAATTCTATGTATTACTACTAATAGTAATAGTATAGTAGTAATACATAGAAGTCATAGATTTTACTGCGTGTTTGTTGAACCCACAAATCAAAATAAATAATTATTAAATTTAATACTTGTGAGTGCTATGCTCAAAGCTTTTTTATGACCTACCAGTTCGAACTTAGAATTTGGCATTGCATCTCGAAAGTTAAATGACAAAAGAATTTTAATTAGAAATTCTTCAGTGTTCCACGTCAAGGTTGGTTTGTAAAGAATGCAGTACAACCAGATGCCCCTGTTTTGCGAAGATCAATTGGTATGTTCAATAAATCACCTGGCTAAGTTTGCTGTGGGCTTCTTCTTAGACCGGGGCGCGTTTGGAACCCTCATAGCTTTAGTTTTAAATTTATGAATGTAGTTATCACCATCAAATCACTTTCATCAAAGTGCCTTTTAAAGGACTATTTGAATTAAGATGATTGAAATTTGAATTTTGAATTTGAAATTGTATATTGTATAAAAAGATCAATACCCCATTACAAAGTTTCGTAGTAATAACTAGGTAGGTAGGTACATACAACCTGCACAATATACTGGTATTAGACAACGGTGAATTTTCTCCCACAGTCTATTTATAAACTGGAACCAGAACCCGTTTTGTGAGTCTTAGGAACGCAGGTAGACCCTGGCTTGTTGACTCACAATAGGGGATTATCGACCATAAAACCTACCTGGAACCTTTTCTTGGTATTATTAAAGTTCATTTTCGTATGGCAGATGATTGTTAAAAGGTAAAGATGACTTGTAGAGGTGCATGAAGGGACTCAATTAGTCGTCTTGTAATTTATTGTTTTCTTTCAGTCAGTGTACGACAATCGACCTGTTAAGTCGTGTATGTGCTTTGTTTTCGATATATCGGTGCTCGTGAATAGTAATCGTGGTCTTTACATTCAGGTAAATATATTTAACACATATATTTATGAATAAAAATGTCATATAAACAAAAACTATATAAGATCTCTTGCGGCGAACATTTACTACTTATTTATTTGTTTTGTTTTAGATAGATAATTGTAAATTTCGTATTTATAAATGTATACTGTAACATTATAATTGCGAAAGTGCGTCGGTAACAATAATTAATTATGTTATCCACAGGATGTAATAACCAGACCTTTGCTATCCATACTCATTCAACGGCCCAACTGATTCCATCTAACGAATTTTTGCACTGGGATTTTCTAGCGCATTCTAGTGAAATAGCATACGCCATTAGGCAGAGAACGTTTGTAGATAAAATACCGATCTGTTATTATTATTATTATAACATCATATTGTATACCCCGGCAAACCTCATTCTAACGGTGTGTTTAGGCATAATCTATGAGAGGAAAGGCCTGTGGCCAGTCGGATATTTATATTAAAAAAATAAAATAATAAAAGCAACCTTAAAGGTAAACGGTTTTGTTAAATAGCAAAAAAATGGACCCCTAAAAAGGACTATAACCATGAATGAAAATTCCACAGCCCATTTTGTAGACAGACTGTGTTCGTAATTTTCTACTCTTTTTTTTATACACTACAAGTTACCCCTTGACGGCTATCTCACCTGATGGTAAGTGAAGATGCAGTCTAAGATGGTAGCAGGCTAACCTGTTAGGGGGTATGGTAACACATACTCCTAATCGGTTTCTACGCGACATCACGTTGGAACGCTAAATCGCTTGGCGACACGTCTGTCGGTAGGGTGGTAACTAGCCACGGCCGAAGCCTCCTACCAGACAAAAACTTATTCGATGGCTTGAGAGTTAATTCCAATTTGTATAGAATGGAAACTGCCACACAATCGATCACAAATCAATGCATTTTTTTTTTCATAACATAAGTATAGCTTAAACTTACTTACACACTTACGTATGACAAAAAATCTAAAGAATCTTTAGAATTCCATAGGAGCAGCACATCTGCGAGCTGTTAAATAAAACATTTTGAATGGCTTGAACCGGACCATCTGTGGACTTTCCCAGAAACTATTGTCGCATCTCTTTGCTTATATTTTTGTCTGTTTAAACATCGGCTTTGTTGGTCTAGAATCATACGTTTAACAGGTAGTTGGTCACTTTTGTTTGAAGTAACGTCTGCATCTTTGAGAATTGTGATTCCCAATATATAACAATCCTTTCACGATTTTCTCTTACTGTTAATGCCTAATGGCAATGCACTACTGATAGGTGCGTCGACTTTTTTTTTATTTTTTTTTTATATCCACTACAAGTAAGCCCTTGACGGCAATCTCACCTGATGGTAAGTGATGATGCAATCTTAGATGGTAGCGGGCTAACCTGTTAGGGGCATGGTAAACCCACACTCCTAATTGGTTTCAACGCGACATCGTGCCGGAACGCTCAATCGCTTGGCGACACGTCTTTGTCGGTAGGGTGGTAACTAGCCACGGCCGAAGCCTCCCACCAGACAAAAACTTACTGCTTCTCTTATCTGGTCCCTCAATCGAAACAATGATTATTAGATGTTCGAGCAACATTGTCTTCTGTATCGCCATTAAGAGATAATTTAACATTTACATTTTTAATCTATTCAAGATGGAAACAACGTAGTCTTGCTTAGTCCAGTTAGGTGTGTTTTTACTTCCTTAATTTTTGCATGCGCATCCTGAGGTCGTAGGTGGAAAAAAAAATTGTCTATCAGTAAGAAGGGTTCATATATTCGCATAGGGTAGGCTCAGAGTTAGGAGATTTATTGCTTGGTAGAACAGGTTAGGACCCGATAAGCTAGAAAATGTAGGCAATTGTGAATCCCACGAACCCACAGGGGGGCATCGTGCTCTACAATGTCTCGCCTATAATATGAGAGGAGTAGGACGTTTTTTTGAAACAATACTGGGATCTATATTTGGGCTATAGTTTTTTTATAAGTACTTCTTCGTAAGCGAGGTAGTTTCATCTAGTCACACTACTAAGATTACGGCGAAAGTTTGCCTATAAATGTAATTGTGATACTCCTTCACGCTGGAACTATTAAAATAATTGGACTGAAATGTTGAACCGAGATAGATTGCCATACCTTGTATTAACATATAAGCTAAATTTGATCCCGGAAAAATATATGGTACCCGTGGGACTTATGATAAACTGAATTTCACGTCGATATAAAAGTATAGCTATAATTTTCTGTCGCGAACATTCTCGAAATTATTTTTATGTTGGAAAAAAAATGGAGACATGGGATAACTTTCTATTACAAACGCTGCTTATTCTACAGGTATTTTTAAAACCCTAACTCTGCGCTGTCGGCATCACATACTTTTATTTTTTTTAAATTAAAGATAGACTTGTGCTTGATTGACTACAATCATTTACAATTAGCCTTATGGACAATAACGATGAAGTCTAGAATGCTGCGCGCTTGCCTAGAAAAAGCCTTTTCACTCTTTAATGGAAGTTTTATAAATGGCTGGGAACACGGAAGCTGGGAAAGCGTTAGTATACCGATAAAAGATTAAGAAGATTTAAGTTAGCACACACATGCCAACACCTTCAGATGGGTAAATGAAAATGAAAAATATTTATTTACCAAAAACATATTTTTACATTTAATGCTAGGTAATCCTGTCTCGTGGTAACCTTATTCGCATTAACTGTTAAAACAATAGAGAAAAGACGTTCAGTTCATTAAGTTATATCAACTAAAGTATTTAATTTTTCGAGAAGCGGTGATAGCCTAGTGGTTAGGTGTCAGCCTCCTAATCAGAGGTCGGCGGTTCGAATCCGGGCACGCACCTCTAAATTTTCGGAGTTATGTGCGTTTTAAAAAATTAAAATATCACTCGCTTCAACGGTGAAGGAAAACATCGTGAGGAAACCTGCACGCCTGAGAGTTCTCCATAATGTTCTCAAAGGCGTGTGAAGTCTGCCAATCCGCACATGGCCAGCGTGGTGGACTATGGCCAAACCCTTCTCATATTGAGAGGAGACCCGTGCTCTGTAGTGAGCCGGTAATGGGTTGATCATGATGATTTAATTTTATAAAATAATAGTTGAGCTAAAATTTTGTATATAGAAAATATCAATACATGCAAAAACCATTCTTAAAAAAAAAAGGCGTAAAGATTAATTAGTAGCGAAGTCACTCGCGGCCTTAAAATACAAATGTCACACAGAACGGCCTTGCGAACGGATACAATACAATGGATTGGGAATAACATGAAACAAAAATATCAGCTGTTTTGTTTGGAAAAGGTCATTTTGTGAGAACAATACTCCATTATATTATATCGACGGGTGCACGGGCTGGTCGATATAAACTAGAGATGGGCCGAGTAACACTTTTGCCGAGTAACGAGTACCGAGTTTTACTCGGTCCAATTTTTTCCCAACCGAGTACTCGGCCGAGTAACTCGGTTCAATCAAAATAAATATTTTTTGATTAACACTGTTGTTTTTTATTATATCTACCTAAGGCCTAATATCACCATAGTCTGTTAGATCATTGACTTCCCTGTTACATTGTAAGTGTCATCAAAAATAAAATTTCCATATTGAATTCTTGAGAGATGTGTCAAAAGTTAACTACTAATCCCTTATTATAATGTAATAAGGTGTTAATGATCTAACAGAGATGGTGAAACTAGGCCTAAATATATTAATTTTCATCTAGTATCTAGTAGTAGTAAGTATCTAAAAAGACTGAATAAAAACATAAACAGTATACTCGGGAATTAAACCGAGTTATTCGGCCTAGACACCGAGTTATTCGGCCGAGTACGAGTATCAAAAAACCCGCCGAGTACGCCGAGTACCGAGTATAAACCGAGTACTCGGCCCATCTCTAATATAAACACAGTTGGCATTCGTGGAATTTGTTGAACATAATTATACTAGCTGATGCCACCGGTATAACGCTCGGTATAAGTACCCCGTAGTATAAATCTGTAGAGCGCACTTAGACTGCTTTGCGAAAAGTTTTTTATTTATTTGATTACTTAAGGGCATCCAACAGGCCACAGAAAACACTAAAAACTATAAAATATTTAAGAAATGAAATTATACAATACTGCAGTGAGCAGACCCACTAGATTTTTTTTTCGGACACTTTAGCTGTGGTAACTGTATTGGTTGCCACAGCGTAACCGGGCTGTTTGGCGAGCTTCGGAAATAAGCTCTGCCAGAAGAAATTTTGAGTCCTAGGGCTCGAAGAAACTAAGGGAAGGTCTGCCTACGGGCGCCTCCTTTTAGGCCGAACCTCGGCTTAGGCGACGTTTGGGATAGCAGGGGGGTCGGATGGTACAAACTAGAGGTTGCCACAACATACTTAAAAACTACTTAGAGAAAAAAAAGATACAAAAACCTACTATATATATAAAAAAAAAGCTATATAAAACTTATATTAAGAAGAATAGGAAGAATCTACCTACTTATATGGAAAATTACCCATATGAGGACAAAAAAATGTTTTTTTTTTAAGATCTACAATCTTACTTATAGGTGAGTTAGTGTTAAAACGAGATAGACTTATGCCGGAGACATGACGTTATCTCGTTTTACTGTAGGTATCTTAAATAACAACTAAGAGCGCTATATATATAGATCTCGCACTTATTTTTTTAAAACTCCCGTGGAAAGAGTAACGTTCGTAAGCCCGCTACCATCCTAGACAGTATCATCACTTACCACCAGGTGAGATTGCCGTCTCGGGCTAACTTGTAGTGTAAAACAAAATATCCCATGTCTCATTTCTGTGTGAAGCTGTGATAGCCTAGGGGTTATCAGATTTTATATTTATCATATTAAATGTGATAAACAATAGGTGATAATTAATATAAATTATGTGAATTTTAGTCAAATTGTTTTCGCGCTTCGTTACCTCCATATCAAGAATTCCCAATAGAAAATCCTTTTTAGAGAGGTGTGTGTGTAGAGGTCCCAGTTTGAACATTGATTGTTTTAATTCTTTATTACTCATATAATAAACATAATACGTAGAAAGGCAAAACTTAATGCCCAGTGGCATTGTCTATTTATTTTACCTTTGGAAAGGGTCAAAATGCTATGTAAATGATGAAAAAAACAATATTAAACAAAGAAGACAGTGTTTAACACAAATATAGATTTTTGTATTATTATGTGTTTTAAACATTTTTGTTACGTATCAATTGGTATAGACCAAATCATACGTAAAAAAAAACAATAAACTCCACTTTAAAAGTAAAATTATATAAACCCACATGACTCCGAAAAATTAATAGATGCTTGCGGGGGATCAAACTTGATGTCTCAGAAGAGTTAACCATTGAGCTATCATCGTTATCGTTTTATATAAATACAATATAAGTTACCAAGTATGATGAATAAAGTACTGTTAACAAACAAATTAATACATTAATCTATAATATAATAAAAGTGGAACAGGACGCATTCTGTACATTAAATATATTTTGAACATTTTAATTGGAGGATGCTTTACTATCGATACTGAGCTCATAATATTTTATTTTTATTTTTTTGTCTGTCTGTCTGTTTTTATCTTAGTCGCGCAACACGCCGAAACTACTGGATGGATTTGAATGAAATTTGGTATATGAGTAGCTGATACTCCGGTTCAAAATATAAGATACTTTTTATCCCGGAATTCAAAACGGTTCCCTTGGGAGAGGGGATGAAAGTCTAAATGTCTATTTAGTTGTAGTTCATTAACGCGTACTCATATAATGATTTCACTCATTCTTTTTTTTGGTTGGTAAAGATTTAATGTTTATCCTGTAAATATTTCAAGGTCGGCTTAGTAATCCATAATTCGTGATTGGAAGAAAAACAAACAGTCTTGCACAACTCAGACGAACTCGCAGGCATCAGCTAGTGATAAATAAAATGAAAAGACGAGGTTTAAAAGTGACAATATTTACCAGTTATTAGTCCAAAAAAAAAAGGTGAACAACAAAGCATCCCCGATGTTCCGGTGCCCTGGGGTCCGGAAAGCCCCCGGCTCTGATATTTCTAAATTCGTACCGACTTCATTAAAAACGTACCTATACCATGCCTCGTTACGGTTCAATTATTCACAATATAGCTCTCGTGCATGACTCAATTGAATAAAGCGACCTAAAAAAATAGGTTCAAAAGCCGATGTTGAAATTTTAATTGGATTTATGCAATCAAATGATGCCATTGCTTATAATAGTGCCTATTCAGTTTCGCGAAATGATCGTTACATTTTCCATTCAAACATTTGAATCGCCAACTTCGACATTTTAGGGTTTCGTGCCCGAAAGATGCCAACGGAATCCTATACCTCAATTTTACTTTTTTTAATATATTTTACTACAAGTTATTAGTTAGAATTCCATAGCGATTGGGAAGATGCAGGGTTCAGCCGGTAGCGCAATTTTGTTCATCCGGTGGTTCATAGGCAACGGTAATCACTTACCATCAGGTGATCCGCCTGCTCGTTTGCCCTCGATGTAAATACAAAAAAAAAAAAATGAATTATAAGACCCAACACAGAAGTTACTGTATGCGATTAACCTTTCACCATATATACAAAAATAGGTAGTAGTTAAAACTTTCTCAGAACAATTTGTTAATTGATATTGGTAACAGATTTTTGCTACTTAAAAATCCATTATAATTGACACCGGCTGTCTTAGAGACATTAAAAATAAATTAAATTGGCATATTAATGAAAATTTAAAGTTAATTTAACTACCGGTTCGAGAATATTCTCGAATACATAGCAATGCCAAGTTGTACATGCTAAACCAGATTGACAGGATGAAAATTACCGTTGTCGCCCTTCGCAGGGACCGTTGTGATAAGGGTATCACTATTTTTAGGGTAAAATCAAAAATGTCAGGGTAGATTCGTGTTTAGCTGGGTAGCTCACAATTACACGCATCGTATTACTCGTTGTTGATAAAAGGAAAAATTCAATTCATTTGTTGTTTCTATAGCTAAATATTTAGGTCTTACCTAAGACAGATTTGCACGAGGAAGGATCTTCTAAGCATCATATCACAGTTTCTAAGCATGTGAAATCGAACATCACATATTTTGTATATTTAAATTCATTTACTTTTTGTCGTCCTCTCTGATGCAGTGTTGAACGCTGTAGTCTTATAAGGAGGTCAGGGTTCGATCCCGGCAGTGAAAATTTAGAATCTTAACATTTCTGATTTTTTTCTGATCTGGTACGGGTTTAAAAAGCTTAGACTGCATAATCACTTACTAGCGGGTGAGATTGCAATCAAGGGCTATTTAGAATTGGAATAAAGAATACTTACTACGTACGTTTTATACGTATATATAACGAAATATACATATATATATGTGTATATAAAACGTACGTAGTAAATATTTATTCTGACTTTATTTTTACAACCTCCTTCTTGACGACCTCTTTGGCGCAGCGCACGCGCTGTCGCATTGTAAAGTTTGATGTTCTGGGTTCAATACCCGGCTCGAGTCTGGTCTGATTTGAGGCTTTTTCTGTGGCTAGTTACCACCCGACAAAGACGTGTCTCCAAGCGATTTAGAGTTTCGGCACAATGTCGCGTGGAAAACAGTCAGGAGTGTGGGTTTTCCATACCCCTAACAGGTTAGCCCGCTACCATCTTAGACTGCATCATCACTTACCATCAGGTGAGATTGCCGTCAAGGGCTAACTTGTAGTGGGGAAAAAACAGTCATTGTCAATCCTTAAGCCTCAGTTTCCGCAAATTTTCGTTGTTAAGGTAGTAATTATGATCGCTATAATTTAAGAGCTCAGCGGAAGAAAAGGTTAAATTTATTACCACCAGTATCCGGTAACTTATTCAGTTACAGATTTAAGTCAAGGCTAAACGCAAAATGTTTATTTATTAACATTCATAAATTTTCGTAGGAATATTTTCTACATTAATTCTATTTATTTTGTTATTTATCTGTCATTACTCGTGAAACACGATGAAGAACTTTATAATTTAAATGAATTATTTTTAATAAGACTTTTTTCTTGTTGCAGATCTTATAAAAAGGAAAATGTCAAATAGTAGCAAGGAGGAAATGCAACCAACAACACTACAGGAAGCTATTAACATAATAACATTCCTAAAATTATCACATAAAAATGAAGTAGCAAAAATGAAAGAAACATGCGTAAAGCAATCAGAAATTATAAAAAAGTTAGAAATGAATAGGTCAAAAGAACTAGAGTATTTATCGGGTGAACTTCAAAAGTATGAACTAAATCTTGCTTTAAGAACAGAAGCAGTTAAAAAACAACTCACACAAAAAGATGAAATAATACAGAAACAGCAAGAGACAATTGACGAACTTAATCAAAAGCTTAAATTGAAAGAAAGTTGCATCATGCCCGAGATATCAATAAATATCGAATCAAATTCTGACTCCGGAATTGCCATGGAAAATGATGATAGTATAGATAAAACTGAATCAATTAAAAATGAAACGAAAACGACGAGAAAGTATAGTCGACGATTTGCAGATCCTATTAGTTTTCTACGTAGAGTCGATTTTTCTCCCATGAAATATAAACCAAGTAATCGAGAAGGTGCTAAAAAGAAAGAAGAGAAAAAGAAAAATTTAGAAGTGCCATGCACAGAGACGAGAGTTTTAGTACGTCAATTTAGTAATGAAAAGGTTACAAGTGACGATGATAGAACATTCGAAGATAGTTTATTCTCGGATGACACTACGGAACCTGTTCTGTTAAGACCTACAAAGAAAATGAACGATAGCATGAACTACCATTTCTCTGATGATGGGAGTGAGGATACCAGTGAGGAAATATTCGACAGAGTTATGACACGAAGTAGCATTAGAAGGTCCGTTAAAGCTAATCCTAAGTATAAAAAAATAAACAGAACTAAATCGAAATTGTTGGAACAAGTCAAAGTCAATATTGTTAATTAAATAAATGCCCAACTGAACTGATATTTATTAGTTATTACTACTTATATTATAAGCTCAATTTAATTGAATATTAATAAAATAAAGTTCATTTAATGAAAAAGTATTTTTATTGAACTCCATACTTCAAGAATGACGTTTAATTTTGACCTTAACGCAGATCCTTTGTCCAACAAAGGACGAATTTTATTAGTTTCTACTTTTTGTATTCAGAAAGTCTCGGAATATTTTATGGTGCAAAACATGTTTTACGCACGCTTTTATTACGCGCAATATTATAACGAACTTGAAAACTTAAGTTAGTTACCTTCGTCTGAGAGGTCTAATCTGAAAACATGATACTTAGAAACTTGAAAGCGACAGCAGTAAATTTGTCTGTATAGAGTTATCTTGCTGTGTTTCATTAAAACTTGTGACTAAAGACCAGCGCAGACCGGTAAGCAGCTTAGGAGAGCTTCCTGCATGAAACCTCTTGTCTCACCGCGTGACTTCAACAGTTTACCGGTACATGCCTTTGCCTTCCGCTGCGGTATTCTGCAGCCTATATCTTATTCTACTACTATACTAGTCCTTTATATGGTTAGTACCTCGTTGGTCTAATTGTAAAATAACTCCACTGTTCATCATGAGATGCTGCATTTAAATACTTGGTAAGCCAATCTATATATTAATTAATATATAAAGAGAAAATTTGGTATACCTTTTTAAAACGAAAGTATATAAATTATAATACAATATGTACTCGTATATTAGTCGACAACTATAAACCAGTAATTATTGATTTCTGTTTAAGAATTTTAGCACAAGCTTAGAGTAAGGAAATTGGCGGAACTGCATACGTGTACTCCCGTACTTGAGAGCTAGGCCATCAGTTGAAGTAGAATACCTTCTCTTCTGAGAGAGGTGCATTGTGCCCAGCAGTGGGACGTTAATATGCACCAGTATACTATCATCATCACCAGATGATGATGATAATGCAAGTGTTAACGTGAACTTCCCTTCTGAGAAAAGTGCACTGAGCCGAGCTGTTTGACGTTAATATACACCAGTATATCATCATCATTCATCATCATGATCATGATGATAATGCAAGTGTAACCGTGTTGTCTATCGCTACTGTATTGTGACAAGTGATTTCTTTTTTTGATAAAGATAACAGGTCCCTTGCCATACGTTCCACCTATGATCGCTGACCCTAACAGACAGATATTATAATCATGAAAGTTTCGTGCCCCCTTGCTCTAAAATGTATAATGAGTGTTATTGCTTAGTTGAGAAAGAGTTCTAACTTAGACTAAAGATTTAACTTAATCTTGTTTTATATTCTTCCCGTATCGCCACACAATAACCCCACTTTTCTACCCTGTAACGTCATCCAAGATACCAAATTACACTTATCGGATCGCAATCCGATCCCAAATTTAAGTGGGCCAATTCATGAGGGTCATTGATGAAAAAACAAGTAAAATTTGTGTTATATAAACCTCTATTTTCGTTAAGATTGTTGGTCTAGTTTTCATTCATGATCTTTTATACACATTTCTACTTATTCTGCCCCTACGGAATTTATTATTAAAAAATCTTTTCTTGGCAGATGGCTTGATTTGAGCGCTAGAAGATAAGTCTGTTAGTCAGTCAATCACTTTTCCTTTTATATATTTTATGTTTTAAGTTTCCTTTTGATTTACGTGGGTTGGGGAATACGCAGCTCAAGGCTAAGCATTGTTTTCCAGATGTGTCTTGATACCATTCTAGACTATACTTATGAGAGCATGACCCATACTTATCTATACAAATAAATAAAATTGGAGAGTCTGTTTTTGATATTGAAATAACCGTTTTTTATTACATGCATATGAATATGTATACGGTACATACACTAAAATAACATTTTTTACAATTTTTGTCTGTCTGTCTGTCTGTCTGTTTGTTCCGGCTAATCTCTGAAATGGCTGGACCGATTTTTACGGGACTTTTATTGGCAGGTAGCTGATGTAAAAAGGAGTAACTTAGGCTACTTTTATGTTTTTGTTGCAAAGTCCAAGTACTGTTCAGTACCGCGCGCAGCTCACGCGCATGCCGCCGCCTGTGCCATCACGTCTCGGGCGTCCCCCACTTCTCCCACCAATTATTTTAGTTTAGTAATTATTTCAAGTAATACGGGTTAGTAATATATTGCTTCGTGATTGAAAGACAAACAAACACACTAACTCGACGCAGACGAAGTCGCGGGCGTCGGCTAGTGATGAATAAATCATGACGAAGGCGCTTAAACAAAAGTAGAAAAGTCATGAAGTGGAACGCACAGAATACCTATAGAATCAGTATCTCAAACTAGATTATCTCACTAAGTAGTTTTACTTAGTGAGATATTCAAGTTAGAGTATTGTTCAGAATAAACAATATCGAATAATAGTACGACTTAACGAGGTAGTGTCGTGTTAGGGTGCGTAAGTAAGTTTGTAAGCTTTGATGAGACGGCACAAAGCGGCCACCGATGAAACTCGAAATGACGCGTCGGCTTTTACAAAGACTCGTGCGAAGCTGTACACCCGCAGTGTATATTGGTACTACGCGCTAAACTGACAGCAAATTAAATAGCTAATACTTAGTTACTTATTTTTCCATTATTTCCTTATTTTAATAATAATGTAAAAATAATAAAAAAATGAGATGCTAAATGGTTAAATAATGTTGAATGTATGTATTTTAATATAGTTTCCCGAAAAGCCTGTGGGTGTACTGCAAACCGTTTGAGCGACTCAAATATACCTACTTTCTATACTCCTTACCTTCTATACCATACAGGCGAGTTTGTACACTAAAGCCACTGAACCAACGGATAGAAATCTTCATCCTTAGCGCCATTCAAGTTTGAACCCTTCAGACCAATGACAACACTAGATCTAATGGCGCGTCTTGTAATTGGCACGTACGCAGAACATCAACTTAAAGAAACAGCGAAAGAGGAGACCTAAACATATCCTTCATGACCCTGACGATCAGATGACTACTGACAACATACTCGTACCACCTACCACACAATCATACGCTACACACCGTCTTCGCCGGCGAAGACGAGGTCGCCGCTATCATACGTCCGACCCTCCCGTTATCCCAAACGTTGCCTAAGCCGAGGTTCGGCCTCAAAGGAGGCGCCCTTAGGCAGTCGTTCCCTTAGGGCTCAAAATTTCTTCTGGCAGAGTTTCTTTCCGAAGCTCGCCAAACAGCCCGATTACGCTGTGGCAACCAATAGGGTTAGTACAGCTAATAGACAGTACAAAAAAATAATAAAGAAGTAGGCTGATTAGACGCGGCATGGCTTTCTTCCCTCGTAAAGCACGCGTCGGCTTATGAGACAAAAGAAGTCAGTTCGGTGCCGCGGTTCGAGTGCATAAGTGTTCCCGTGACCCAGCCACCAGGCGACGCGAAGGAGCATCGCTGGGTTTTAGTGGGTATTCTGGTCGCTAGCCTGGCCGCCGGGGAGTCCCACATACCCCGTCGGAAGCGGCGCAGTCTCGCCTCCGGAGGGGATGCGTAAAAGCATTTCCGAGCGTGAAAAAAAAGAGTCAGTTCGGTGATCCTGTTCATAAATAACTGTGTACTACGAGTACGTTTGGTATTCAAGTACACATCCTCCGAAAAATAATAATACCTTGTTTATGTAATAGGTCTCCAGCGGCTATGAAATGTCTTTTGGAACACTATCGGACGTAAATGCGAAGGTTTCCAAAGAGTCGTAAAAGGTCCATTTGATATGACTATATAAAAAGTTTTATGATTGTACCCATATCCCTGGTGTCGAATTATCGAGGCTGTTTGGAAATTGCGTTGTCTTTTCCCTTTGTATTCATGTTGTATCCAATATAATGTAGGTGGATCATTTTTTTTGTCAGATTTTCTGTTGCTAACTTTACTTATCTAATCCAAGCAAATACTTATCCAATTTAATAGCTAGAGGTACTGTAATGTTATACTGAGCACCTGTCATTATAGGGCCATTCTGATTTCATGTTGGTAATCTTGCTTCAACGGTGAAGGAAAACATCGTTAGGAAACCTGCACGCCTGAAAGTTTTCCATAATGTTCTTAAAGGCGTGTGAAGTCTGCCAATCCGCACATGGCCAGCGTGGTGGACTATGGCCTAACCCTTCTCATATTGAGAGGAGACCCGTGCTCAGTAGTGAGCCGGTAATTGGTTGTTCATGATGATGATGATGATGACTAACTATTCATTTATATTTAGTTAGTGGCGCAACACGCTATACGTTGGATAAGCTAACAACAGAAAACTTACCTTAATTTATAAAAGGAAGGAGAATATATAAAATATATGTCCTATCCTTATAAAATCTCTCATTAGTTTTCCCGTACTACCCGCAAAATCTTTACATTGTGAAATTTATGCAACAAACTTTGTTTCACCCTATGTTATTGTACTCTCTATGTGAGTAAATCGCTTTTTTTTGTCTTTAAACCGAAATTCATATCCGAAGTTATTTATTTAATCACCAAGTTTCTCCACTGCATCTGTAGGTGAAGATACCGAGAGGTTCGCACGATACAAGGAGTTCAAAGTTTGAAATCTGCCGTACAGGTAAATAGGTAACAGCGGACTAAAAGTTGCTAATTGATGATTAATTTTGAAGGCAAGGAGTGTTATATATATAGAATTCTTTATCTATACTTATTTATTTTATTTATTTATTTGGACAGCCAACAAAATTACATGTACAAGGAATGAAACTTACTTAAATATGAGGTTGTGGGGCACATATAATACCACTTATAGATGGCTACCTATAAGTGGAATTATATGTGGCTACATCATCATAAAAATTCAAATGGTTATACATATTTTTTTAATACACTATAAGTTAGCCCTTCACGGCTATGTCACCTTGTGGTAAGTGATGATGCTGTCTAGGATGGTAAGGGCTAACCTGTTAGGTGTATGGTAAATCGACACTCGTAATTGCTTTCTACGCGACATCGTGCCGGAGCGCTAAATCGCTTGGCGACACATCTTCGTCTTAGGGCTTGAACGCTTGATGATAATCGTAAGTAGATTCATGCTTAACCTGTTGCATTGACGTTTAACTAAGAATGCAATTTAAATCTTAAATTTATGATATTTAGGCACTGGTCGTTATTTTGAATGTAACTAAAATTTGTTGGACGTTGACTTGCGACCTCAAGAAAAAGGTTAAAAGGTTCACCTAGTCAGTTAATAATTATTTATTTAAACAACTTTATAACACATTGAGACAAAAGAACAGTGGAAAGGAAACAAAAATACATAACATTTTTATATTAAGTTTTTTGTCGCAAAAGGCCGAGCATTTTAAAAGAAGCCGCCAGAAATATAAAGGCGGGTAATCGCGACACCTATACATACTAATAATTACATACCGTACGTATAATTAATATATAATGTGTCCAAAAATACAAGTTTAAGTCCCCAATATACCTACCGTTCGATTCAATATTAATTTGTCCATTTGAAGCGACTCTTGGATAACTCAAGCAAACACACGTACCAACTCGGCAATTCAATTAAGAAGTTTGTACAGGACTGTACATTGGTTGCCGAACTTTTCGAGAGGCTAGTGAGATATGAAGGAGTTTTAGTGCGAAGTCCGTTTGACAGGTAATATAAATTTTAAAATCAAAATATTTTGACACAGTTATCTTGTGTTAATCATAATCAGATTGAATCATGATCAACCTATTATCGGCTCACTACAGAGCACGGATCTCCTCTCAATATGAGAAGGGTTTGGCCAAAGCCCACCACGTTGGCCATGTGCGGATTGGCAGACTTCACACGCCTTCGAGAACATTATGGAGAACTCTCAGGCATGCAGGTTTCCTCACGATGTTTTCCTTCACCGTTGAAGCAAGTGATATTTTAATTGCTTAAAAATGCACATAACTCTAAGTTAGAGGTGCGTGCCCGGGTTCGAACCCCCGACCTCTTATTAGGAGGCGGACGTCCTAACCACTAGGCTATCACAGCTTCAGATTGAATTAAAATAAATAAAGCCATCTTGTGGTCACACATGAAACAGGAATATGCAACTTACCTTTTGCTATGAGGATTAATATTCCCCAAATGTGATTCAAAAAAAAAAAAAAAATGCTGAAACTGCTTAAATTAAAACACAGAAATACTGATAGAAATCAGGTTCTTAGCAACAGTAAAACTTTTAAAGTTAGCCGAGCAAAGAAAAATCGGACGAGAGACGAGTGTGAGACGGAAGATACGATGCTTTCTCTTACTTTTCTTACATAATCCGTATCATCATGATCAACTCATTACCGGCTCACTACAGAGCACGGGTTTCCTCTCAATATGAGAAGGGTTTTGGTCATAGTCCACCATGCTGGCTATGTGCGGATTGGCCGACTTCACACGCCTTGAATTATGGAGAACTCTCAGGCGTAATCCGTATATACTCTTCATACTTCCACTTTAGTCACTGATCCGTGGCTTCATCTAGATTCTTAATTTAATAACTAATTATATTGAATGTAGATTCTAGAGGTATAAAATCTTTCCCCGCTTTTCAGTAGCTCTTTTTTATGCAGGGCGATCCTGTTATTGCCTTTATTAATTATGGCCTAATGGAGTACTAGGCACTATCGCACTTGGAGTAACTAGTGCTTACACCTTTAGGCGAGGTAATATAAAGAGGAAAGTCCTGGGTTCGATCCTCGGCTTGAGTCTGGTCTGCTGGGAGGCTTTGGCTGCGACTAGTTTTTTTTTTATACACCACAAGCTAACCCTTGACGGCAATGCCACCCGATGGTAAATGATGATGCAGTTTAGGATGGTAGGGGGCTTACCTGTTAGGAGAATATGGTAAACCAATACTCCTAATTGGTTTCTACGCGACATTGTGCCGGAACGCTTGGCGACACGTCTTGTCGGTAGGGTGGTAACTAGCCACGGCCAAAGTTTTACCTACTAGCAAAGAGATACCGCCTAGTGATTTAGCGTTCCGGTGGAAACCGACTAGAGATTATGTTCAGGCGGCAATGCAAAGCTATCCCTATCCTAGTGGTGCAGATGGATATGGCTACGGTAATCGCTTAATCACACACACACCCGCACGCACGCACGCACGCACGCACACACACACACACGCGCACACACATGCACACACACATACACGCACACGCGCGCACACACACACACACACACACACACACACACACACACACACAGTACTACCTGTCTACTCGTTTACCTCCGATGTAAAATCTAACATGATTCCGCCCGTAATATAATAAACACTGAACAAATCATGGAGTTCCATTCACCAATAACTCGTCGTATTCAGTATTAATTTGTCCACTTATCAGCGACAGCAATATTGCTTGAGGAAGCACACGTTCCAACTCGGCAATTCAATTAAGAAGTTCGTACAGGACTGTACATCTGTTGCAAACTTTTCGAGTTGTCCGTGAGATATTACTAAGGTTTCTACACTCATATATACGTATCATCAGCTGTAACAGCCCAGTGGTTCGCCTTCTAACCACAGGTCAGGTATTCGATCCCAGGCACGAAACTCCTACTTCTCGGAGTTTTTTTTTGGAATGTCTATTAGCTGTGCTAACCCTATTAGTTGCCACAGCGTTTGGCGAGCTTCCGAAAGAAGCTTTGCCAGAAGAAATTTTGAGCCCTAGGGCTCGAAGAAACTAAGGTAACGTCTGCCTAAGAGCGTCTCCTTTGAGGCCGAACCTCGGCTTAGGCGACGTTTGGGATAACGGGGGATCGGGCGGTGAGTGGTCCGTATGTCTCCGAAGTCGTGGATGGAGCCCACGTCTCGATAACGTAAGATAGCGGGGATCTCGGAGCTATGTGCATTTACGTACGTTATGAAGCAATTAAAATATCACTTGCTTCAACGGTGAAGGGAAACATCGTGAGGAAATCCATGTGTAAGAGTGCTCCATAATGTTCTTAAATGCGTGTGAAGTCGCACATACGCACATGGCCAGTGTGGTGGACTATGGTCAAACGACAGCCCAGTTACGCTGGGGCAACCAAATAGGGTTATTACAGCTAATAGACAGTCCGAAAAAAAAATATGGTCAAACCTTTCTCTATTTACATGGACCCGTGTCCTGGTCCGTAAGCTGGCAATGGGTTGATCAATGAATAACAAACTATAGTACCTATGGAGATAGAGCAATTCACACCCAAGCTTTTTTTATCGTTTATATAATCCTTAATATCATAATATGGTTTTTCTACAAGCTTTCGTTTTATAAACTTTGAACTTATCGATAGACATCTCCAAGATATCAATAGGTAATTTATTATAAAATAAAATACAATTTCCTTTGAACGAGTTACTAATTTTGTGCAGCCTACTAAACGGTACTATATATTAATTAATAAGTAAAGAGAAAATTTTGTATACCTTTTTAAAACGAAAGTATATAAATTATAATACAATATGTACTCGTATATTAGTCGACAACTATAAACCAGTAATTATTGATTTCTGTTTAAGAATTTCAGCACTAGCTTAGAGTAAGGAAATTGGCGGAACTGCATACGTGTACTCCCGTACTTGAGAGCTAGGCCATCAGTCGAAGTAGAATACCTTCTCTTCTGAGAGAGGTGCATTGTGCCCAGCAGTGGGACGTTAATATGCACCAGTATACTATCATCATCACCAGATGATGATGATAATGCAAGTGTAAACGTGACGTTCCTTTCTGAGAGAGGTGCACTGTGCCCAGCTGTTTGACACTGGGCACAGTTAATATACACCAGTATATTATTATCATCATCATTCATCATCATGATCATGATGATAATGCAAGTGTAAACGTATTGCCTATCACTACTGTATTGTGACAAGTGATTTCTTTATTTCGATAAAGATAACAGGTCCCTTGCCATACGACATCCACCTATGATCCCTGACCCTAACAGACAGATATTATAATCATGAAAGTTTCGTGCCCCCTTGCTCTAAAATGTATAATGAGTGTTATTGCTTAGTTCAGAAAGAGTTCTAACTTAGACTAAACCTTTAACTTAATCTTGTTTTATATTCTTCTCGTATCGCCACACAATAACCCCAATTATTTTACCCTGTAATGTCATCCAAGATACCAAATTACACTTATCGGATCGCAATCCGATCCCGAATTTAAGTGGGCCAATTCATGAGGGTCATTGATGAAAAACAAGTAAAAATTGTGTTATATAAACCTCTATTTTCGTTAAGATTTTTGGTCTAGTTTTCATTCGTGATCTTTTATACGCATATCTACTTATTCTGCCCCTTTACGGAATCAATTATTAAAATATCTTTTCTTGGCGGATGTCTTTCAGCGCGATTCATCCAGTTGCTTGATTTGAGCGCTCGAAGATAAGTTAGTTAGTCAGTCAATCACCTTTTTCTTTTATATATTTTAAGTTTCCTTTTGATTTACGTGGGTTGAAGAATAAGCAGCTCGAGGCCTAAACCTTGTTTTCCAGATGTGTCTTGATACCATTCTAGCATATGCTTATGAGAGCATGACCCATACTTATCTATACAAAGAAATAAAATTGGAGTGTCTGTTTTTAATATTGAAATAACCGTTTCTTACTACATGCATATGAATATGTATACGGTACATACACCAAAATAACATTTTTTACAATTTTTGTCTGTCTGTCTGTTTGTTCCGGCTAATCTCGGAAATGGCTGGACCGATTTTTACGGAACTTTTATTGGCAGGTAGCTGATGTAAAAAGGAGTAACTTAGGCTACTTTTATGTTTTTGTTGCAAAGTCCAAGTACTGTTCAGTACTACGCGCTAAACTGACAGCAAATTAAATGGCTAATACTTAGTTACTTATTTTTCCATTATTTCCTTATTTTAATAATTAATGTAAAAATAAATAAAAACTGAGATGCTAAATGGTTAAGTAATGTTGAATGTATGTATTTTAATATAGTTTCCAGAATAGCCTGTCGGTGTACTGCAAACCGCTTGAGCGACCCAAATATACCTACTTTCTATACTCCTTACCTTCTATACCATGCAAGTGAGTTTGTGCACTAAAGCCACTGAACCACACTGCGGATAGAAATCTTTATCCTTAGCGGCATTCAAGTTTGAACCCTTCGGTTGACCAATGACAACACTAGATCTAATGGCGCGTCTTGTGATTGGCACGTACGCAGAACATCAACTTAAAGAAACAGCGAAAGAGGATACCTAAACATATCCTTCATGACCCTGACGATCAGATGACTACTGACAACATACTCGTACCACCTACCACACAATCATACGCTACACACCGTCTTCGCCGGCGAAGACTAGGTCCCCGCTATCATACGTCCGACCCTCCCGTTATCCCAAACGTCGCTTAAGCTGAGGTTCGGCCTCAAAGGAGGCGCCCTTAGGCAGGCGTTCCCTTAGTTTCTTCGAGCCCTAGGGCTCAGAACTTCTTCTGGCAGACTAACCAAACAGCCCGGTTACGCTGTACCAACCTATTAGTTAGTACAGCTAAAAGACAGTCCGAAAAAAAATAATCATAAAGAAATAGGCTGATTAGACGCGGCATGGCTTTCTTCCCTCATAAAGCACGCGTCGGCTTATGAGACAAAAGAAGTCAGTTCGGTGCCGCGGTCGAGTGCACAAGTGTTCCCGTGACCCAGCCACCAGGCGACGCGGAGGAGCATCGCTGGGTTTAAGTGAGTATTCTGGTTGCAGGTCTGGCCGCCGGGGAGTCCCACATACCCCGTCGGAAGCGGCACAGCCTCCGGAGGGGATGCGTAAAAGCATTTCCGAGCGTGAAAAAAAAAAAGTCAGTTCGGTAATCCGTTTCATAAATAACTGTATACTACGGGTACGTTTGGTATTCAAGTACACATCCTCTGAAAAATAATAATACCTTGTTTATGTAATAGGTCTCCAGCGGCTATGAAATGTCTTTTGGAACACTATCGGACGTAAATGGGAAGGTTTCCAAAGAGTCGTAAAAGGTCCATTTGATATGACTATATAAAAAGTTTTATGATTGTACCCATATCCCTGGTGTCGAATTATCGAGGCTGTTTGGAAATTGCGTTGTCTTTTCCCTTTGCCTTCATGTTGTATCCAATATAATGTAGGTAGATCATTTTTTTTTTGTCAGATTTTCTTTTGCTAACTTTACTTATCTCATCCAAGCAAAACTTATCCAATTCGATAGCTAGATGTGCTTTTAATGTTATACTGAGCGCCCATACACTCTCTGTCAATATAGGGCCATTCTGATTCCATGTTGGTAATCTTGATTCAACGGTGAAGGAAAACATCGCGAGGAAACCTGCACGCCTGAGAGTTCTCCATAATGTTCTTAAAGGCGTGTGAAGTCTGCCAATCCGCAGATGGCCAGCGTGGTGGACTATAGCCAAACCCTTCTCATATTGAGAGGAGACCCGGACTCTGTAGTGAGCCAGTAATGGGCTGATCATGATGTTGGTATCTGACGTGGTGGTAAGTGTACTGCAATATAAGTTGGAAGCGGTCAACTTGTTGAGGTATTTCCGCGGTCGCGACGGCTTGTTAGCGACATGATAAATGAAATCTCTAACAAAGAGGTCGCGCCCTTCTATCTCGAACATGTGTGGTATACTCAAAGGGTTACAACTAATGTTATGATTTTCACTACAAACACTATGAAATACGGTTATTAAACAATTAACACGTGACATAATTGCAGAGCATTAGTAGTTAGTGCCTGTTATAAGGCATTTGTGACCTATCACAAGCACAATGAAACATTCGTACTAAAATTTTTCATTAAACCTTTTAAGTGACATTAGATGCGTGAATTACTTACATTGTTGCGATTTGATGAGTTGAGAGTCACTTTCAAACTATTTCATTTATATTTCGTGCGTATCAACGCAACACGCTACACGTTGGATAAGCTAAGAACAGAGAAAACTTACCAATATTTAAAAGCTTTTAGATATTAAAAAAAAAAACGTTAAATAAAATGAAAATTTATAAAATATTATGAAATCAAGTTAATGTGTCCTATCCCTTATAAAATGTCTCGTTAGTTTTTCTATAATACCCACAAAATCTTTACTTTGTTGGCTGTAAGAATGGCATATTTCGCCTTGTTTCTCAGGATATTGAACAGCTGAGCGGAATTTGCGATATTTCGCAACCAAGACTTCCTCTTGCGACCGATCCGCTGATTCCCTGCTACTTTGCCCATCATTATGAGTTGCAGGAGCCTGTATCTGTCATGCCTAAGCACATGCCACAGGTAGGCAATTTTTTTTTTGACATACTTCCAAAGTTCGCGACAAGCAATACGTCGCAAGATTTTCATTGGTAACCTTTTGATTCCGGCTGATATTTAGCATCCACAAACATGGAAACACCCAAACCTAATTTTAAACCTATTTTTAAAATTGGATTGTAGTATTGATGCAAGTGAACCGCTATGTTCTTTTCGAGACAATTGATGTCTTTAAACCGAAATTCATATCCGAAGTTATTTATTTAATCACCAAGTTTCTCCATTGCATCTGTGGGTGAAGTTACCGAGAGGTTTGCACGATACAAAGAGTTCAAAGTTTGAAGTCTGCCGTACAGGTAAATAGGTAACAGCGAACTAAAAGTTGCTAATTGATGATTAATTTTGAATGAGAGGCAAGGAGTGTTATTTATATAGAATTCTTTATCTATACTTATTTATTTTATTAATTTATTTGGACAGCCATCAAAATTACAATTACAAGGAACTAAACTGACATAAATATGAGGTGTGGGGCACATATAAATCCACTTCAAGGGAGCCACATCATGCATAAATATTCAAATACTAGTCGTTATTATAAATGTAACTAAAATTTTTTGGACGTTGACTTGCAACTTCAAGAAAAAGGTTAAAAGGTTCACCTAGTCTGTTAATAATTATTTATTTAAACAACTTTATTACACATTGAAACAAAAAAGTGGAAAATGGAAAGTGGAAAGGAAAAAAATACATAATATAAAAGCAAAAGGCGACCTTATCACTAAAAGCGTTCTATTCCAGACCACTTTTTTTAAAGAAGCCGACAGAAATATATAGGCGGGAAATCGCAACATTTATACATACTAATAATTACATAAACTACATATAATTAACATCTAACGTGTACAAAAAATTTATGTCCTCAATATACCTATCGTTCGATTCAATATTAATTTGTCCATTTGAAGCGACTCGTGGATAACTCAAGCAAACACACGTACCAACTTGGCAATTCAATTAAGAAGTTTGTACAGGACTGTACATTGGTTGCCGAACTTTTCGAGAGGCTAGTGACATATGAAGAAGTTTAAGTGCGAAGTCCGTTTGACAGGTAATATAAATTCTAAAATCAAAATATTTTGACACAGTTAAGTGATAATGCAGTTTAGGATGGTTATAGGGGGCTTACCTGTTAGGAGAATATGGTAAACCAATACTCCTAATTGGTTTTTACGCGACATCGTGACGGAACGCTTGGCGACACGTCTTTGTCGGTAGGGTGGTAACGGCCGAAGCCTCCCACCAGACAAACAAAGCAACCTATCTACTAGCAAAGAGATACCACCTAGTGATTTAGCGTTGCGGTGAAAACTTATTAGAAACTAGGTTCAGGCGGCAATGCATAGCTGATGTGCTGCAGATGAATACGGGCTACGGTAATCGCTTAATCACACACACACACATACACATACACGCACACACACACGCACGCACACACACACACGCACACACACAGTATTACCTGTCTACTCGTTTACCTCCGATGTAAAATCTAACATGATTCCGCCCGTAATATAATAAACACTGAACAAATCATGGAGTTCCATTCACCAATAACTCGTCGTATTCAGTATTAATTTGTCCACTTATCAGCGACAGCAATATTGCTTGAGGAAGCACACGTTCCAACTCGGCAATTCAATTAAGAAGTTCGTACAGGACTGTACATCTGTTGCCGAACTTTTCGAGTTGTCCGTGAGATATTACTAAGGTTTGTACACTCATATAGGTATACGTATCATCAGCTGTGATAGCCCAGTGGTTACAACGTTCGCCTTCTAACCACAGCCTGTGGGATCGAATACCCGACGTATTCGATCCCAGGCACGAAACTCCTACTTCTCGGAGTTTTTTTTTTTAATGTCTATTAGCTGTGCTTACCCTTTTAGTTGCCACAGCGTAACCGGGCTGTTTGGCTAGCTTCCGAAAGAAGCTTTGCCAGAAGACATTTTGAGCCCTAGGGCTCGAAGAAACTAAGGAACTAAGGGAACGTCTGCCTAAGAGCGCCGCCTCCTTTGAAGCCAAACCTCGGCTTAGGCGATGTTTGGGATAACGGTGAAGGGAAATATCGTGAGGAAATCCATGTGTAAGAGCGGTAAATAATGTTCTTAAAGGCGTGTGAAGTCTGTCAATACAAACATGACCAGCGCGGTGGACTATGGTCAAACCTTTTTCTATTTACATCGACGCGTTTCTGGTCCGAACGCTGGCAATGGGTTGATCATATCGATGATAGTAAATTACATTATATTTACTAAACACCTATAATTAACTTCATATTTGCTCTCCATAATGTTCACAAAGGCGTGTGAAGTTTGTTAATCCGCACATAGCCAGCGAAAATTAACTTGTGTGATCGGTTGCCGAGCTTTTCCAGCACAAAATGCCTGGATGCCTGGTCCTCTTCCACCACCCGCTATTCCAGGTCATTTCTGCCACATACCTGCAAATTGTGGAACCAGCTTCCATCTTATGTGTTCCCTAATGTTTATAATATGAGGATCTTCAAAGGGCGGATAAACAAATTACTCAAAAGCCAGCAACGCATTGGCGGTTCCTCTGGTGCTGCAAATGTTCATGGGCGGCGGTAATCACTAACCATCAGGTGACCCGTCTGCTCGTTTGCTCGCTATATCTATAAAAAAAAAAGTCATATGTCAATTTCCAATAGAAAGCTTTGTGTTCAGATTCAAAATAGAACATTATGCTATATATACGCTAACAATCAAAGAAAACAGACACATTTTCGTATTTACTATATATAAGAACGGACGTATTATTATCCACCAGTGGAGACCTACTTCTATAAACGGACCTTTCCGAGAGCAACCACACACGGTCCTCCATCTTTCTCATGCATCCGCTCATGTCACTTTCTTGAGGAAAAGTCATGCGAAGTTATAATTGGCGAACTTCGAAACTTAACTTTGACCGTGGAATCATTAATCTTCTATAATTGTTTAATAAATTATGTTGCATTATATGTTTGCGTGATGATGAATGTGTTTAGTACTGTTTAAGTTTCAAGCACTGTTCTACCGTTTGTTTCTTTGTTACATAAATTCGGCAGTTGACAACGAAAGTAACCTATGTTCGGTTCAACCACTGATCTAAACGAAATTAGGCACAGAGATAGTTTGTATCCTTTTTTTTATCCACTACAAGTTAGCCCTTGACGGCAATCTCCCCTGATGGTAAGTGATAATGCAGTCTAAGATGGTAGCGGGCTAACCTGTTAGGGGTATGGCAAACCCACACTCCTAATTGGTTTCTACGCGACATCGTGCCGGAACGCTTAATCGCTTGGCGACACGTCTTTGTCGGTAGGGTGGTAACTAGCCACGGCCAAAGCCTACCACCAGACCAGACTCGAGCCGGGAATCGAACCCAGGACCTCCAACTTTATAATGCGACAGCGCACACACTGCGCCACGGAGGTCGTCAAAATAATAATCCTGAAGATATACGTAGGATATTAATAGTAAAAACGCAAGAATCACCGTTTCCGTGGTTCCGTGGTAAATACCTGTTTATGGCTGCATGAGTTCGTATTACCTAGTACCTCCTAATTAGAACTCGTTTATATTATAAACAATTGCGCAATTAAATATTAAGACGTTCATCATCATCATAGTTATCGACCCATTTCCGGTCAAGCATGAAACAGGTTTTATCAAATGCAAAGCAGGTATGTCAAAGCGCGTTCTGTCATAGGCTGAATTATCAGGTGTGATTTAATTTAATTGTCTTTCTTAGTCCTAACCAACTGCATCAATTTGCATGTTTTTTTTATCCACTACAAGTTAGTCCTTGACGGCAAACTCACCTGATGGTAAGTGATGATGCTGTCTAGGATTGCAGGGGCTAACCTGTTAGGTTTATGGTAAATCCACACTTTTAATTGGTTTCTACGCGACATCGTGCCGGAACGCTAAATCGCTTGGCGACACGTCTTTGTCGGTATGGTGGCTCCCACCAGACCAAACTCGAGCCAGGAATCGAACCCAGGACCTCCAAATTTATAATGCGACATGCATATTATTTTGAACATATAATAAAGCATGACTGACATAGGTTACCTGTTATCCTGGAAATGCACCTGGGAACTTGGGTTGATTTAGAAAATAGATTTCGTTGCACGCTTTAACAGCTAAACAGATCTTGACGAAATTTTACTAATAGCTTGCGTCATGTATAAATAACTGGAAAACTAACGATACCCGGGAGATTTTAAGGAACCATAACAAACGCTGAGTAAATTTAATTACGCTTGGTATGAATTACAAATAATAAGGAAATTCCAATTTAGCTGACGTAGAATTTTTTATTCTTATGCACTGTAAAATAGATTTCGTAAAATACTCAAATTTTCAAGCGTATTTCACTGAATTATATTAATCACAGCATTTCTATGCATGCGGCAATAAATCTCTATAGTACCTGCGAATGCAATATGCATACATTTGTGTCTCATTTAACACTATAAACTCGAATTGCATCCGGTAATTAAAATAATACAAATGTTTTGCCGAGTGTTGCATAAAATCCTATTTACTAACTCTCGTGGTACGCCAATTGTTTTCATTATGTGACTGACGTGCCCGTTTTATTCGGTTTGTTTCGGTCTCCATAATTCTTCAGGCAGTGTCTGGTTAACATTAAAACATGACATCCAAAACTATTCGTCGCGTTTATTTTTTAGAAGCTCCAATATTTCTAGGGCACCGGGATCATGTCACAACCTACAAGATGGCTAAAGTTCATTAAACAAAATGGTATCTACATAAATACTGTAGTCAAATGTAAATAAACTGTTAAAGAGAATGTCTTGAGGTTTCATACAAAATTGAAGAATCCTTTTACAGACCTATTATGTTGCAAGGAATCCAAACAACAACCGCATAATTACAACAAATGAATACGATCTTACAATATGAGTATTTAGGATTTTTAATAGAACCCATGATAGGAATTTTTAATTATCTGTTTCATGTTGTTCTAATAAATAAAAGATAATAGTGATTTAGGTACCCGTTTCGACCAAATATTTACTTAAAATAAGTTAGATCATTAACCCAATTTTGCGTTTGCTTTATCTGAGAATTTATCTAGTATCAAGCAATTTGTGGTAAAGGGAACAAAGCAAAGAGTTCCCGACATTATCAAACTTTGTCAGGACAACAGGCCTCGGTCATAAGTCCTTGAACTGTAGGGTTGGCAGTTGGCACAAATATATTTTTAATTATATGTTTTTTTGGTCGTACTCTATAATAATAGTAAAAAATAATAAAGAGCTTAAACGTGTTTTTATTTGGAGACCGGGCGGGATAAGATTTTGATTAAAAAGTTTACAAAATTGAGAAGAATCAGATTTTTCACAAAAATAGCAATTAAGATTTTTTTTTAATTCTATATTAATCTGTGTGTATGAATTAGTTTGAAACTACATCTTTTCCAGGTATAAAACGCAAACATCAGAATCAGGCTTAGCAGATGTTTACAAAGTATTTATACCAAAATTTACCTAACTTTATTCCCGAAACTTTATAGTTTTTAGGCAAAATAAAAAATAAATAGTAAATAATTTATTTGTCTCTTTATATCCAATGATTTACAACTCTCCTTGTTTTTTTTTACCGCTGGGAAATGCGTTGACCCTGCAAAAGCGATGTATGTGAGACTCCCTGGCAACTAGATTGGCGAGCAGAATACCCACTAAAATCCACCGACGCTCCTTCGCGTCGCCTGGTTGCTGGGTCACGGGAACGCTCGTGCACTCGTCCGCAACACAACTGTCCTTGTGTGATCTTCACAGATCAATGGTTCAGATCAGCCAAACCACCTTGAATTCGTCTCAGTAAAGTGTCACTAATCTTATATATATTTTATTACCGGTTTTTCAATATAACGGTTTAGTGACCATTAATAATAGTATATTGAAAAACCGGACAAGTATGAGTAAGACTCGATCACCGATATTTCCGTATCTTTCAATAATCTCTAATTTAATTATGGTTCATTAAAATTTAGTTATGATGGCTTTATATAGCAAGTTCCGCTGTCCACGTCATGTACATTTTGTGTTCATCAATTAGTTTAAACTCAGCATCAGGGTGCAAACTCTGTGTGCCGCACATTCCCACGTTCACCGTCTGACCCCCCGTTATCCTAAACGTCGCCTAAGCCGAGGTTCGGCCTCAAAGGAGGCGCCCTTAGGCAGTCGTTCCCATAGTTTCTTCGAGCCCTAGGGCTCAAAATTTCTTCTGGCAGAGCTTCTTTCCAAAGCTCGCCAAACAGCCCGGTTACGCTGTGGCAACCAATAGGGTTTGTACAGCTAATAGATAGTCCAAAAAAAAAAACCCACGTTCGTTAAGTAAAGGGATAATAAGTGATGTCAAAGAGGATAATAATGGTTATTTTTATTTAGAAAACAATTATGGAAAGTGGCAACCCTAACCAGGTGAAATAAAGTTTCGGCAGTCATAATGACTCGTTACGCCGACTTTACGGCTCGTAATCAGTTTTCCCCTGAATTAGAGAAACGTTCATTTTGATTTCGGCGCAAAACTCTTTATGAAGTGTAACCTGGATTGATGAAACATTTCATTTTAAAGTTTCCGACTTTAATGGCCATTACAGATTTTGAGAACCTCTTGTAACGAAGTTGAATTGAAATATTGTTACCTACTTTGGATTACTCGTCTACTTATTATATTACTTAGACATAGATATTCTTGCTTCCTGGAGACAGGTTTTGAGATTTTATAACAACTAAACAAAGCAGACTAGTAGCTGCAGTAGTAACTGAAAAAAAAAACAACATAAAAATAAATACAATCGTTGATTCACTTATCGATATAGCGTAACGATAATTTTCCTATATATAATCATCATCAGGCCTTCATCATCATTTTCTATTCAGTTCCATTCTATATTTGAATAGTTTCTCGATTTCTCTAGAATTCCTGATATGATGACAATATGACCAACTTTCGACGACCTTTCGGCGCAGTGCGTGCGCTGTTGCATTATAAAGTTTGAGGTCCTGTATTCGATTCCCGACTCGAGTCTGGTCTGGTGGGAGACTTCGGCCGAGGCTAGTACCACCCTACCGACAAAGACGTGTCGCCAAGCAATTTAGCGTTCCGGTTAATGTGTGATGGTGTTCTGTGGCAAAAAAACATCAAAAAAAATTGTAACTGACTTAAGAACGTTTATCTTTTTTTTAAATTATTATTTGAGTAAATACGCCTGGTGTCTGAATAAGAAACCTTCAGTTTAAAGCTTGAAATCGGTTAAAAAGTTCGTCATCTACTCAAAGTTAACTAGCATTTCTGCTACCTGATAGAAAGTTCCAGCAAATAATTTCCTATAAGTACGTTAAAGTTAGAATACTGTAAAGTTAGATTGGCCCCCTGGGTATCTAAGTTGCCAACTGGCACTTATAAGAGGTGTATTACTTGTGGACTGGCCTAGAATTGACAATTAAGTAGATGGGGGCTTTAATTAAGCCGCGTATCCACTGTACCAGTTGCAACTTGAGCGATATACAAAAATCATCAACCCATTGCCGGCTTACTACAGAGCACAGGTCTCCTCTTAATATTTGAGGACGGTTTGGGCATAGTCCACCACACTGACCATGTGCGTTATGGCAGACTTCACACGCCTCTGAGAACATTATGAACTCTCAGGCATGCAGTTTTCCTCATATTTTCCTTCACCGTTGAAGCAAGTAATATTTTAATTGCTTAAAAACGCACATAACTCCGAAAAGTTATAGGTGCCCGGGTTCGAACCCCCGACCTCTGATTTGGAGGCGGACACCCTAACCACTAGACCATCACTGCTTATTATTACGAAAATAGCACAAGAAAAACCCCACGGCATAATAAATACCAGAAAATAATGTTTGGTAATTCTTGTGAAAGTGACTTACCATAATTTATTTTTTAGTAATTTTGATACTACTTTTTCTAAGAGAACCTTCAGCAATGAAACGGGATTATACCATGAGCATGCTCAATTCAATTCAATTAATTTTTATTGCGAATTTGGGTTCTACAACACATGCTAATGAATGTCTTGCTAAAATGTAGGAGATGCCCGGGCAAACCATATATATTAAGGGATATACAGTATAAATAAAACCCTTTATTACTTTGAGCACAAATAAACACAAACAACAAGAAGTTGTTTACTCAAACAGAATTGCTTTTTGTATTTAATTGGTTGGCAACCCGTGAGATCACCTAATTTTTGAATTGAGACAGTTTCATGTTAAAAGCTCTAAAATTTCTACAGTAACGGGATCATGTCACAACCTGCAAGATGGCTAAAAGTCATTGAGAAAAATGGTATCTACTCAAATATTGTAGTCAAATGTAAAAGAGAATGTCTTGAGTTTTCAAACAAAATGTGAAGAACTTTTTTCCCGACCTATAATGTTGGAAAGAATGCAAAAAAAAAAACAAACATCTTACGACAAAATGTTTACGATCTTAAAATACGAATATTTAGGATTTTTATTAGGATCATGATACGACTCTTTTAATTATCTGTTTCATGTTGTTCTAATAAGTAAGAGATAATAGTGATTTAGGTACGCGTTTAGAGGTATTTGACCAAATATTTATTTACAAAACCAAGTTAGAATTGCGTTATGTATTTAGTTGGTTGGCAACCCTAATTTTTGAAATAAGACAGTTCCATGTCAGTAAATTTAGATGTTTCTGAGCTGCGTGTATGCATAATGCACTGTTTTTAAATTATTAACATTTCCTGTTATCTTTAGTGAATAAATCTTAGGAAAGCACAAATGCGAATAATTTGCATGAAAATTTGACGTCTTATGATTTAGAAGTAGAAATTTACACTGTGAAAACGAGGCTTAAATGCGGCGAGTCGGTCGAATGGTAAAGTAATTTAGGTAAGGCTGCCTTCAGACTGCTAAAGGCGACCTTATCCTAATGACGAGCTTTCTGTTGATTTGGCCAAAATCATCCTGTATTTATGTATTATCAGTCATCAAAAAGTGTTTTTGAAAAGTGATAAAACACACGAATAGGGATGGATATCTTCAATCAATCAGCCTATAGACGCCCACTGCTGGACATAGGCCTTTCCGAGAGCGCGCCACCACACACGGTCCTCCGCCTTCTTCATCCACCCGCCACCAGCGATCCTTTTCAGGTCGTCGGTCCAGCGAGCAGGTGGTCGTCCTACGCGGCGCTTACCGGTACGCGGTCTCCACTCCAGAACACGTCTGCCCCAACGGCCGTCGGTTCTGCGACAGATATGACCCGCCCACTGCCACTTCAGCTTGCTAATCCGTTGGGCTATGTCGGTTACTTTTGTTCTCCTACGTATGTCCTCGTTACGGATTCTATCCCTCAGAGAAACGCCCAACATAGCCCTTTCCATAGCACGCTGAGCGTTTTTGAACTTTTGGACAAGGCCTACCGTGAGTGTCTACGTTTCTGCTCCGTATGTCATGACCGGTAAGACGCAAGCGTTGAAGACTTTTGTCTTTAGGCATTGGGGTATCGGCGAGTTGAAGACTTGACGCAGTTTTCCAAATGCTGCCCATCCCAGCTGAATTCTTCTGTTAGCTTCCTTGTTGAAGTTGTTCCTACCTAACTGTATAATCTGTCCTAGGTAGTTATATTCTTGGACAACTTCGAGGAATGGATATCTTATTTACACTAAACAATATTGTTTATAATTAAACTTAAGCTATTATAAGTTATGCAAACCGTATGAGGGCGTAGAAATTAGGTTAATAGAGACGCCAAGTTTTAATGATATCAATAATTATTAATTGTTGATTGAAAACAAAATTGAAGAAAAGAGAATTTAAATTTTTATAGTAGATTTAAAAATTCTTGAGATTTAAAAAAGAAATCTCATATTATGATTTTCTTAAATAATATCTGAAATGTACAACTGGTAACTTTACTACAAACGTGTTGCAGTTTCATGAAAATCTTTTTGGCAGCTATATGCAGTCTTCCACAATACTATACAATACGATCGCGGTGAAGCGGTGATAGCCTAGTGGTTAGGGCGTCAGCTTCCTAATCAGAGGTCGGCGGTTCGAATCCGGGCACGCACCTCTAACTTTTCGGAGTTATCTGCGTTTTTAAACAATTAAAATATCACTTGCTTCAACGGTGAAGGAAAACATCGTGAGGAAACCTGCACGCCTGAGAGTTCTCCATAATGTTCTCAAAGGCGTGTGAAGTCTGCCAATCCGCACATGGCCAGCGTGGTGGACTATGGCCAAACCCTTCTCATATTGAGAGGAGACCCGGGCTCTGTAGTGAGCCGGTAATGGGTTGATCATGATGACGATGATGAGACAATACTATACTTCTCTTTAAATATAACTTTTTCTTGAAGTCAGTGTAGTCCAGTAGTCACCGACGAGTATATGACATCGAATCGCCAGAAGTATAATTAATAGTAGGTTCTATATTCAAATCAACTAGTTTGTGCGCGCTCTGTGGTTTCGTATCAAATCTGACAGATCCTTCGTCTCGATCACACGTATGACTATAATGTTATATACCCTTCTAACGTTGAACATATCTTAACAGTTTGTTAGTTATTAACATTATAAAGTCTGAGGCCCTGGATTCGATTCCCGGCTCGATTCTGGTCTGGTGGGAGGCTTCGGCCGTAGTTGCCACCCTACCGACTAAGACGTGTCGCCAAGCGATTTAGCGTTCCGACACGATGTCGCGTATAAACCAATTAGGAGCGTGGGTAAACCATACTCCTAACAGGTTAGCCCGCTACCATCCTAGACAGCATCATCACTTACCACCAGGTGAGATAGCCGTTACTTGTTGTTTAAAAAAAACACTGTCGTAATATTTCAGTAATTATTCTTCCCTAAAATTTAGTGACAATATAAATTCTACGCCTCCTTAAATGGGGTGTGTTTTATTTGTGTGCTGGTTCCCGCCTGATTAGTTGTCATAGTTATAGCAAATTGAAATTATGCACAACAATGGTACAACAACATACAAAGTAGCGCCAGTGACAGAAAAGATGAGGAGTAACAGGCTAGCATGGTATGGTCATATAATGCGGAGGAAAGAAAGTGATGTCACCAAAATAAAGTTATATATTAACGTGGAAGGGCAAAAGAGTAGAGGAAGACCAAAGAAGAGATGGATGGATTGTGTAAAAGAGGATGTGCGGGTAAAAGTGAGGTGACGGCTGATAGAAGTGAGTGGAAGAAGAAGACGTGCTGTGCCGACCCCACATAATGTGGGATAAGGGCAAGAAGAAGAAGAATGGTGCGTTCGGCATTGCTTATTAACCCATCCCACCAAACAAAGATAAGAAATTTAGCGAGCCCATTAATTTAATTTTCGGGTCTGCACGTTGGGACAGCTACGTAGAACGTAAGTGAAATAATAAAACCCTCGTTTGTATTTACGAGGGATGTTTAACCCTAATAGAATGGGGGGATAAAAAATGCAAAGTGCTGGTGGTCTCGTTTACAAACAATATAAATATATCGCGGGTCATAGGAGGGCCTCGCGTAAATATGAAAGATTGGGATGGGCGTGCCAGTTACGCTGGCCTCGGTGTTTGTTTGCAAGGAAGAACAGTTTTTTCACTGGTTTACGCGTCTTTTGTGTTTCATACCACCAACAATATTACATTTTGACGACCTACGTGGCGCAGTGCGTCGCATAATAAAGTTAGAGGTCTTGGGTCGAATCTCGGCTCGAGACTGGTCTGTTGGGAGGCTTTGGACGTGGCTAGTTACCACCCTACCAACAAAGACGTGTCGCAAAGCGATTTAGATATCCGGCACGATGTCGCGTAGAAACCAGCTAGGAGCGTGGGTTTACCATACCCTTAACAGGTTAGCCCGCTACCATCCTAGACTGCATCATCACCTACCACCAGGTGAGATAGCCATGAAGGGCTAAGTTGTAGTTGTAAAAAAACATCATGTTCTCGTTTTAATAATAATAATAGAGACCATAGACAGCAACCTCAATGCGATATGTATATCAAAATAGAGCGTCACAATAAGCGTCAAAATTTTCGCACTGTCATGCAAAATCACAATCAGATTTTCAACAAATAAAGCTGAAACAGAATACTTTGGATTAATACTATTGTATCAGGGTCGTTGGAGGTCACCAAATATTTTTTGGGGTGTACGTATACTCTATGAAAATTACATACTTTATGATTACTTTGTGTTTTTGTTAGCTGCCGAACTAAACCAATGTTATTGAATCACGCAACTTTAACTTTATTTTTACGAATGAATGTGATGAATGAAATAAATAACACACCACGCCACGCAATCAACATGGCAATAAACATGGCAATCAACATGGCGACCATATCGCGATCTCTTCCAGGCAACTAAAAAAAAAACAACTGCCGGGCCGAAAAAAGGAACAGGGTAGCGCGGAGTTCGGATGGAAAACTTGAAAGAGATTACGAGTTTGTTCAAGAAGACCATATCATGAATTTTACGTCTATCTGACAGTGAGATTAATTTAACAATGTACAGTCCAATGTAACAAGGTCATCTTTTGTGTTTACGAATTTAACGTAATGTACGCTTTCTATCCGATCCTTATGGATCTGCTAGCTACTAGGGTTTTCATATCGTCGTGACATATTCAAGTTTGCTTCTTACTAAAGTTGCGAACAGAGTTTTTATAGTGTTAGTTAAACCCATAAAAAATATATAAAATGTGTGAACATAAGGGATGTTTTACTTTATACAAAAATAAATTTCAGTTATAATATAAGCAAAATTGTAACTCGTTTCTCTGAAAATAACATTGTTAGCGATATCGTTTTTTACACCAAGGTATGCATGAGTGAAAATTATACGAGTGCGATTGAAGATTTTTATGCTATGTCAAAAATATTTTTATTTGACATATAAGTAAGAAGTAATTAACTTTTACCAGCACTTTAAAGCTGTCGAAATATGTATATTATATTATAGGTAGATACTGTTATCAAAGGACTATGGCCAAACCCTTCTTATACTGAGAAGAGACCCGTGCTCTGTAGTGAGTTAGCAATGGGTTGATCATGATGATGATGATGATGATGATTATAGGTACAAATATTTAGAAATAGATTGACGCAATGTTCATAAATACGGAAAATAGGGACCAGCCATAAATAATTAATTAGTCAAGTGAAGTGATGACAGTGGATAATAAATTATGAAAATCAGTTTATTCAATATTCTAATAAATCGGGATAGTACAGATTGATGATAGCTAGTTTTCACATAGTGATAGTGAAGTTCGACTACTTTTTCAAAATTTTAATAACAAGCAGATCCTGGTCGAATACTAGAAAAATGTAATGAAGAAGAAGTTAATATAAATTTTCCACTTTTCAACCTTAAATTTTATTATAAATTCAGCTATCCACGACGAAATATATAATTATTAACACCTATTAATTACCTTATTTTAGTTATGATATTATATTTTTTAGGTTTTTAGTTTTAGGTTCATCTTAAGTTTATTTTTTTGTCATTCGTGTGTATATCTTTCTCGCTTTATCGATAATAAAGACACTTTGTATAATAAAAAAATTAATACCTTGCATTTTCTGTCATAGGAACGGGCTTTGATTTCTCAATCCAATGCGCTTTTTCAATACGGGCTAACGGCTAAAAAAAGTGTTGCTATACTTTTACATTTTCTTATTTCGCTTTCTCGACCATTATCCTGACTTCTGACATCAGAACTTGCCACTCAAGCCTTTGTTATACCGAGAACTTGTAGGTGAAACTTTAAATATCGAGATAAGTTCCCAGTGTACCTGATTATTAGCAGGAATACAGACTTTAAGACAGATTGGCGGCCGCCGGAAATACTAATTAAGCTAAGAAAAGCGAGTGGTAGCCTGTTGCCAACGAAATATAAAGAGAAATACTAAAGGGCGTTCTAAATGTTCATACAGTAGAAAAACAAATATCCGTTCATTTTCTGAGAACGCTACTATTTGTAAGTTAAGTTCTTTCCTTACAAGTGTGTTAAAAAACGTCGCATTGATCATAAAACTCTCACTTATCGCGCTCGTTTGCGGCCCGCGTGCATAATGCAGCGTTGCAACTGAAAACTTATGTAGCATCTACACTGGTACTATAATCTACTGTTATGCTAGTAATTCCGTAATGTAAATCCAACTTAAACTTCATGTCTAGAAAAGAGGAAAAGGCCAATTTATTCACTAAATCTAAGGAGACTGCAGAAAGGCCATTGGTCTTTTTACATCACTATATTTTAGAATTCTCTCTTTGCAATAAAATAATATATATTTAGTAGCATGAAGTTATTAGTTATTACTGTGTATGTTTATATAATTATTTATTGTATTGCAACTACCATGTTACTTTTAATTCATCAGCTCCAAAGAAATGATTGCCTGGAAGAGATCACTATTAGTGATAAGGTCGCCAGTTGCTGTTTGTTTTGTCATTTTTATGTATGTTATGCCCTATATATTGCAATAAAGTTGTATAAATAAATAAATAAATAAATAATAAGTCATTCTATTGCAGAGAGGGAATTATAAAATATAGTTTTTATTTAATAGTATTATTTATTAAATCAAAAATGAGGTGATAGGTACTTAGAAGAACTATTGTTAACGAGTTGAGAAACTGAAGTGGAAGTGGCTCGGAAAACCAATGCACGTGTAGAAGTAGTGACCGCGTACCTACTAGAAAGCTTAGAATTTACGCCACATTAGACATCGATCGACTGCTAGTAATCATTTTTAAAATCCGACACAAGTTAGCCTTTGACTGCAAACTCATCTGATGGCAAGTGATGATGCAGTTTTAGTAACAGGCTAAACTGTGGGAACCACCTATGGCAATTTTAAAAATCCATAAATCTAATTGGTTTCTCGTCGTCGCGTAGTACCACGTAGTGTGACGGCACGTCCTGGTCGATGGCGTTGTGAAATTCAGATGATAGATCCCTGCCGGACGCCGGGGATAGAATCCGGGACCTCCCACTTATAAGACCACAGCGCTCAACACTACGCCAGTGAGGTCGTCACCGAGGACAAAAGAAATATATATAATTTTATTTTTGATTAAATACTGTGATGATCTCTATTAAATTCATACAATGGTAGCTTGCACGTTGGAGACGGATATATGATAGGAAATAGGATGAGAGGAATAGATAACAACGGAAACTAGTAAATGATCATAGAATCGATCGTAATAGTTAGATATACTGGTGTCTAATGGCGGTATTTCGTAGACAAAGCGTACAGGTTAACGGGTAAACAGATATGTAGCGCTGCATTTCCTAAACTAATGAGCTGTGAACCGATGGATTAGCCTTCAACCGTACCGACTAATATATTAAATCAGGCCTGCTATTTGTCAGGGCCTTATTAAATCTATGTGGTATTCGATATGTGAATAATTAGAACCCGACCTCTGGATAGTAAATAAAGTCTAGACGCTAGGCTACTTAATATTTTTGGATACTCACGAGCTCAATAGTATAATTTTAGAATTCAATATTTAATAATTGTTCATAGCAACCAACGTGTTGAAGTAGACTTACAAATAATAAGCTCTCAATATAATTTTAATTGGCATGTGAGATGGTGATAACAAAAAGAAAATACCTGGCCAAGTTTGTTGTGAGCTTCTTCTTAGACCGGGGCGCGTTTGGAAGCCTCATAGCTTTAGTTTGTTTACGAATGTAGTTATCACCATCAAATCACTAGTATGTAAATTATTGACGCGTCAAAAGCGCCTTTTAAAGGACTATTTGAATAAAGATTATTTGAATTTGCATTTATATTTCGGTACTTAAGTTAATATTATAAAATTAATACGCAAGCCTCATAAAAATGCAATTACTAACTAGTGCAATTTGTTACGTAATTTTTTTTATACACCACAAGTTAGCCCTTGAAGGTATCTTATTTGATGGTAAGTGATGATGCGGTCTAAGATGGTAGCGAGCCAACCTGTTAGGGGTATAGTAAACCCATACTTCTTATTGGTTTCTACACGACATCGTGCCGGAACGTTATATCGCTTGGCGATATGTCTTTGTCGGTAGGGTGGTAGTAGCCACGGCTGAAGCCTGGCTAGACCAGCTCGAGCCGGGAATCAAACCCAGGACCTCCAACTTCATAAGGCGACAGCACGCGCTGCGTCACGGAGGTCGTCAAAATAAAATAAAATTAAAGATGCAATCGTGTGTATTGCAATGTAGATGTGTCATACATTTATTTGTGTATGTGTGTTTGTGTGTTTATTTAGGTATAACACTAAATATATGTATTTCAGGCAGCAGCGCTCTCCCAAACTTTTTGTAAGGTATAATGTTCAGGGTCTCATGAAATTAAAACATGCCATGAAATGTTTGGTTATTTAGCAAATATTGTTATTCATTGTAGATGAATCTCTACTTCTTTAAAATTCCTGTGTTTATGTTGTAAAGGCGCGCATCACGCTAAATTAACTAGTCTGAGTCAGACGAAAAGTTTCTCAGTACACATAACTCTGCTCTAATATTTAATGAAATTTCCATGAAACCGATATTCAGCTTTCATCAATTTTATAAAGGATCAAAAGCTGTAGAATATTAATAAATACCGTGGAAACATAGAGAATACTGGTTTTCTAGTGAATAAAAAAGAATAATTAATTTAAAATTACTATCTCTATCTCAGGTAAAGTTTGTTTCCCCGGCTAAGTTTGTTGTGGGCTTCTTCTTAGACCGGGGCGCGTTTGGAACCCTCATAGCTTTAGTTTTAAGTTTACGAATATAGTTATCACCATGAAATAACTACTATGTAAATTATTGACGCGTCAAAAGTGCCTTTTTATGGACTATTTGAATAAAGATTATTTTGAATTTGAATTTGAAAGTGAAAAAGTGCAATTTCAATTTTTTTTTTTTTTTGAAAGGTAGTATTTTTACATACTACCTGAGATAGCCGTATACAGCATGTCTTTAAGTTTAAATGGAATTTGTGGCTATGTTAGGGCGTACCCTGGAGGCGACGCGCAGGTGCTGCACCCGGTACCTGTGGGAAATGGGCAAGGGTTGTTGCATCAGTGATGCGTGCAACGTAAGAAGCGATTCCCGGAAGTAAGAATGAGGATGGTAAGCTGGAATGTAGGAACTATGACTGGAAAAGGAAGAGAGTTTTTTTCGGACTGTCTATTAGCTGTACTAACCCTATTGGTTGCCACAGCGTAACCGGGCTGTTTGGCAAGCTTCGGAAAGAAGCTCTGCCAGAAGAAATTTTGAGCCCTACGGCTCGAAGAAACTAAGGGAACGTCTGTCTAAGGGCGACTCCTTTGAGGCCGAACCTTGGCTTAGGCGACGTTTGGGATAACGGGGGGTCGGACGGTGAGTGGTCCGTGCGTCTCCGAGACCGTGGATGGAGCCCACGTCCGGATGACCTATGATAGCGGGGACCTCGTCTTCGCCGTTGAAGACGGTGTGCAGCGTATGATTGTGTGGTAGGTGGTACGAGTATGTTGTCAGTAGTCATCTGATCGTCAGGGTCTTGAAGGATATGTTAGGTCTCCTCTTTCGGAGAGGAGTGCTTAGGTCGGGGGAGACTCAGGTAGTGATGATGCAATCTAAATCGGTAGCGGGCTAACCTGTTAGGAGTATGGTAAACCAACACTGCTAATTGGTATCTACACGACATCGTACCGGAACGCTGAATTGCTTAGCGACACGTTTTTGTCGGTTGGGTCACTAGCCACGGCCGATGCCACCCACTAGACCCGACTCGAGCCGGGAATCGAACCGAGGACCTCATCTTTTAATGCGCTATATAACCCTTAATAGACGAACGGGCGATCGGACAAAGTCACCGGTATCAGCTAGTAATATATTAAATGAGACTTCTCATTCGTCAAGGCCTTATTAAATTGTTGCGGTTCTCGGTTTGTATATTGTGTAACCGGTGGCCTTATTTCATTGGAAGCCGAGTTATTGGTGCAATGCGGGAAGGGAAATAATTGGATGTAATTCAATATGCATTGAAAGAATTCTTAAACTCAATACTACTATATCGACTAGGTCTAACTTATAAAAAACTTTTGTTGATCGTGTACTTATTTGTAATTTTAATATTTACGTCGCCGGCTAACGCAAAGACTGGTCTCATGATGTTAAGTGGTAACCGTACAGTGCTTAATTTCAGCATCAGATTGAGCCCATTCTCACAATCGATGTCTACTCGTACCGGAACGCTAAATCGCTTGGCGGTATAACTTTGCCTATAGAATGGTAAAAAGACTCAGTCGAAGCCTCTAGGCCGGACTCGAGCCGGGCATCGAACCCAGAACTTTATAATTCGAGGACGTCAAAACTGCTTACAATTATTGCCAGCTGACTTAGTTAACTAAAGCCTTTTTGGCCTAAGAAGCTCTCAAATGTAGAATGAAATTGTAAAAGGACTTATTTGCAGGTAAAAAATATATATTAAAATTGCTGTTTTGATGGTTTTGATCCGTTAACCCATAACGGACATAGCTACAACCAATTTTTGTGTTTTATATAGGTATATAGATTGTGTTCTTAATAAAATTTAACAATAAGTGATTAATGATTCTAAAATAAAGTACGAGTACATAATAAAACAATGGCATGAACTAAATTCGACATTATATTCATTAATGGCGAATTACAATAATCTGGTATAAATCTTCAAAGTAAAGGAAAATCACTGTGATCCAAGACGAGTTTGTTTAATAGAATTCGAAACTACGTTGCAGAAAGCTACAAGAGTTAAAACCAAACAGTTTTTTTTTTTTATAGAATTGTGTTCAAAATCGTAAAATAAAAAACATTTCGTTAGTCACCCACCCCAAGAAATCGCCTAAAGTATTCCAAAAACAAATATCAATTACCGTTAAAAATATATCAATATTGGTTGGCAAATAAAAACTCAGCATGGACTTTTAATACTGGCAAAACAATTTTCCACAAAACGATAAAAAAGAAATACATTGCCTAGCCCGCATTATTTTTCTAGGACCATCAAAAAGTAATGTTAGGATTCGCTCGCCTTTGCGGAATCGAAATGTAATGTTTCTTCGGATGGTTTCACGGAGCATTACACAAATGTGTGACTTGGGTGTAAATAAAAATATATATTTCACAATATCTGATAGGAACGTACGTAAAATTGTTGAATCTCTAGGTGCTTAACTTGTTAAGTTAATAACGGCTTAGTTTGTTGTGGGCTTCTTAGACCGGGGCGCGTTTAGAACCCTCATAGCTTTACTTTTAAGTTTACGAATGTAGTTATCACCTTCGATTCGGTATATTACATTAGATCGTTTATTTATGTTAGAATAACGACGGTGGTTTATAAGCGGTGATAGCCGTGGTTAGGGCGTCAGCCTCCTAATTACAGGTCGGCGGTTCGAATCCGGGCACGCACCTCTAACTTTGTTATGTACGTTTTAAAAATAAATAAATATCAGTTGCTTCAACGGTGTAGGAAAACATCGTGAGGAAACCTGCACGCCTGAGAGTTCTCCATAATGTTCTCAAAGGCGTGTGAAGTCTGCCAATCCGCACATGGCCAGCGTGGTGGACTATGGCCAAACCTTTCTCACATTGACAGTACCCCGTACTCTATAGTGAGCCGGTAATGGGTTGATCATGATGATGATGAATCGATTAAAAAGAATACACCTTTAGCTCTGAACTCAAGGCATATTATATAAGATCGTTTATTTATTTTAGAATAACGACGGTGAGTAAAAAACAATAGACACACAGTTTTACCTCTTAACACCGAGCACCATGTTCAATTCGCCAGTTAATGGGTACAATTCAATTCTACCTGCATTTTCAAATTCAGCTGCATTAAATGCTGGCTTTATTTTTAGCCACTTTAAACGCAACCTTAAACCGTTGGATTAGGGTTTAGAATAACTGTTTTGCCTGATGCCGCGCTGGTACAACAGTGAAGCACCCGGCACAAGAGTGCTAACCCTGTTAACGTATCGGCAGCCACTACCAAAATGGACACGTTGAACGCGTGATCACACATTTATTACACAAGACTAGTTGGAAAGGGGGTAGCCACTATGCGGATGGGGTTTTTACAATATTTATGTTCTCCTTAGACCGGGACGCGTTTGGAACCCTCATAGCTTTAGTTGTAAGTTTATGAATGTAGTTATCACCATCAAATCACTACTATGTAAATTATTAACGCTTCAAAAGCACCTTTTAAAGGACTATTTGAATAAAGATTATTTGAATTTGAATTTTAAAATAAGAAACTTATGACCCAATATTAATTTGACAACCTCCGTGGAACAGCGAGTGCGCTGTCGTTTTATGAAATGTCCTGGGTTCGATTCCCAGCTCAAACCTGATCTGGTAGGAGGCTTGGGTCGTGGCTTGTAGCCACGATAACACGTCTTTGTCAGTAGGGTGGGATTTAGCGGCACAATGTCATGTAGAAACCAATTAGGACTATGGGTTTACCATTCTCCTTACAGGCTAGCCCGCTACCATATTAGACTGCATCATCACTTACCTACCGGTGAGATCGCCTTCAAAGGCTAGCTTGTAGTGTATTAAAAAAAAAAGTTATATTTAAATTAGTGACTGTTTTGTGCTAATCATTATTATAGTTTCTAAAAGTCTTATAAAAACATACTAAGATACAGAAAAACGTGTGTTATAGTGCTCTAGGTTTAAATAATCGTTTGAAAGCTAACACAGTGAACCATTTTATCATTGAAAAATTCCGTTGTATACTTATAATTTAACTTTGTGTCATACATAAAAAATACCCACATAAAAATCATCATTATAATAACACCCATACGACTCAATAAGTTTAATAAAATTCACAAGTTTAAGTAACTAAGCCGTAGCTCAGTTGGCAAAATGCCGGTTTGAAACCGCAAATAACAGTTACCGCGACGTGTGTTCGATCCCCGACCCGAAGACTTTTTTTCAATTGCCTAAATTTTAAATTGGAATTTACTAGATCAGTAAGAGATGGCGCTGTGTGCTGGATGCAGGAGCACCTTGCCCAAAAAATAATTCCTTAGCTGCGCGACCTGTAATGCTAAATATGATTGCGAATGTGCAAATGTAACTTCTAAGCAGTTGGAACTCATGGACCAACCTAAAAGGAATAACTGGAAATGCCCGGAGTGTTGTAGTAAACTGCCAAAGACGGGTAACACACAAACACCCGTCAGGCAGGCCGCCGCCTCATTTAGCGCGGCAATTATTGACGACACTCCTCAGGCCTACGACACTCCACAGTCCTACGTCACTGCTCGCAAAAAACTTAAGACTCCTACACCCGCATCGACAAGTTGCAATGCTGACGATAATTACTTAACCGAGAATTCTCTTCGTGATATTCTTAAGCAAGAATTATCTGCAACGATACACAATCTGGTTACGGCGCAATTAGATTCAATTAACGAACAAATAGTCGGATTCAATGAATCAATGTCTTTTATTAACGCGCAGTTTGAGCAAATGAGAGCTGTGATAGAAGAAAAATCCGCGGTTATTAACGAATTGAAAAAGGAAAATACCCATCTTCAAGCATCAGTAAAGGACCTAACAACCAGGCTTAATACTGTTGAATTGCATATGAGAGAATGCAACGTTGAAATCAATGGTATTCCGGAACATAGATCGGAAAATTTAGTCAATACGGTAGTGCAACTGGGTCAAGCTGTTAAAAATAATATTTCTGTTGATGACATCCAACATGCTACCCGTATAGCTAAGCTCAATAAAAGTACCGACAAGCCGCGGTCTGTCATCGTCAAGCTCCGTAGCACAAAGCACCGTGATGCTCTCCTAGCAGCTGTAGCGCAACATAATAAGAAAAATTCTGAAGATAAATTGAGCTCTCACCATCTAGGGATTGGAGGAGCGCGTGTCCCTATATATGTGTCGGAACACCTTACCCCGGGAATTAAAACCTTGCACGCCGCCACGCGCATAAAAGCAAAAGAAATGAAATATCGGTTCACGTGGATTAGAAATGGAAAAATTTACGTACGCAAGGACGAATTCAGTCAAGCAATATTAATAAGGAATGAAGACGGTCTTAAGCTCATAGTTTAAAAAAAATATTACAGTGAATGGTATGGCCCTAAAACTCTTAAAAGAGATAGAGATTTATTATCAGAATGTACGAGGATTAAGAACAAAGACCAATGATGTGCTTAAGAATATCTTGATTTCTGACTATAAAATTATTGTATTCACCGAGACTTGGCTGAATTCCAGTATTTTTGATAGCGAATTGTTTGATTCCCGATATATTGTCTACAGAAAAGATCGTACTTGTTCCCATCAGTCCAAAAAAGATGGAGGAGGTGTTCTTGTCGCTGTCTCACGCGAGATTTCATCTTCTCGTGTTATAAGTTGGGAAACAAATGATGAAAATATATGGGTAGCTCTTGAAATTAGCTGCAACAATGTTGTAAAGAAAATTGGACTTTGTGTAGTCTATTTGCTTCCACCCGTAAAATTAGAAATTTTGAAAAATATATTGATTGTGTTACAAATCTTGTTGATGACATAGTTGTGTTAGGAGATTTTAACATGGGTTTTATTAAATGGTGTTTCAATGATAACAACTCATACACGACTCCGACAAATTACAATAACACTCTTGGTTACTCATTGGTAGATTTTATGTCTATTAATAATCTATATCAATTTAATTGCATAAGTAACTGTGACGATAAACTCCTGGACTTGGTATTTAGTAATTTACTCAACATAACTGTTACACAGCCCTCTAAACTACTTACTAAATTAGACTCATATCATCCTAACCTTTTAATAAGTATCGAATATTCTAATGTATCCTACCTACGTCCTAAGAGTACAGTCGATTACAACTACTTCAAAGCTGACTATGACATTATTGTTAAAGAAACTAAAAATTTAGACTGGTTGCACAAATTTTCTGCCTGTACGGATGTTGACGCCATGGTACGGACGTTTTATGAATGCCTATCTAATATAATCGAAAAATCAGTTCCTAAACGTAAATTGAATTCAACAAAATACCCTTCCTGGTTCAAACGCAATGTAATTAAATTAATGTCTGAAAAGGACAAGCTCCGTAAAAAATATAGTAATTATAGAAATCCCAGAGATAAATTGGAGTTTCAGATTTCCGCAGTCGCTGTCATAAACTTGTTGATATTAACCTTAACGATTTTAAACAAAATGCTGAATCAAATATTTCTAAAAATCCAAAATATTTCTGGAAATACTTCAAAAATAAAAAGAAAGGTGAATCATCTTTACCCGGGTCTATGAAATTGGAAAACAAAGTTGCGAAATCGGGAACAGAAATAGCAAACCTCTTTGCAAACCATTTCTCCTCTATTTATACCCAATCAACTAGTTCTACTTCACTAGTTTCCCAACATAGTTCCAATAATATACATATGCCCAAAATAAAATTCGTAGAAGCAGAAGTATTAAAGAAAATTAAATCTTTAGATCCTCAAAAGGGTGCGGGTCCTGACGGCATTCCTCCTATATTTGCTAAGCGTTGCGGGCCAGGAATCGCTTTGCCTTTGACACTAATTTTTAATCGATCCCTAGAGGAGGGCATCTTCCCAGAAGAATGGAAAAAAGCACGCATTGTTCCAGTATTTAAGAAGGGTGATCGGATGGACATAAAAAATTACCACCCCATCTCAATTCTCTCATGCTTTTCTAAACTCTTTGAAAGTCTTGTGCAACCCATGCTTGCCAGACATCTCGATAATTTTCTCACAAGCTCTCAACATGGGTTTAGACGCGGATTATCTGTACAAACTAACTTGTCAAATTTTACATCTGACCTCATAAAAGAAGTAGATAATGGCCAGCAGATCGATGCTATATACACAGACTTCAGCAACGCGTTCGACAAAGTTAACCACATCCTACTCGTTAACAAGCTTTCTCAGTATGGTATCGGGATCCCCCTTATAAATTGGTTTGAATCATATTCAAAGCAAAGATCCCAATCAGTTACTGTGAATGGTTACGAATCCATAAGTTACCTAGCCCAGTCAGGTGTACCTCAAGGTTCCCATTTAGGGCCATTGCTGTTTCTAGCCTTTATTAATGACATCTCTGCCGAAGTGAAAAATTGTTCGTGTTCGCTATTTGCAGATGACTTGAAAATTTATAAACCAATAAAATCGGAAAACGATATAAAGTTAGTTCAAGACGATCTTAATAGAATCATTAAGTGGTGTCAAGTCAATAGTATGACTCTTAATATATGGTAATGTTGTCTTACAAGAGTTACCTGAGATTAAAGACTTAGGAGTCACTATTGATAAAAAGTTAAATTTTAGAGCACATGTGAGCAACACTGCTAATAAAGCTGCTCAGCTCTTGGGGTTTTTAAAACGCAATACGAAGGGATTTTCAATTAAAACTAAAATTATTTTATATAACGCCTTTGTCAGAAGTTGTCTTGAATTTGCCAGTATTATCTGGAATCCTACGTACAATGTGCATTCTCAACGCATTGAAAGTGTACAACGTGCCTTTACTCGCCACTTGGCTTTTCATGCCAGTGGCATCTCACATAGACAGCCATATATGCAGCGACTGGCCAAGTTTAAAATGAAATCTCTCAGACATAGGCGAGAAATACTTGATTTGTGTTTTCTTCATAAAATATTGCGAAATAAAATTAAATGTTGTAAACTGCTCAGTCGAATATCCCTGTATATTCCGCGTAGGCACACCCGTAGCTGCATATCCCCTAAAACCTTCTATATACCTTTGACTAAATCACATCTTGGGAAACAAGCTCCAATTATACGTATGTGTGCAAAATATAATGAGTTATCTAAAACGATACCTGGCATCGACATTTTTCATGACTCGGCTATTACTTTTAAGAAAAAACTGACTGATCATCTATCCCATCAGTAATTGTTAATTGTGTGCTTAGAACATTTCAACTTTCTTTTTTGTTTTTTTTGTCTTATTTTAATTTATTTTAATTTAGTTTTTAGTTATGTTTTAATTTAGTTGTATTTAATTAGATTTATTCCTTTTTTTTTTGTTAATCTTAAACCTGTTGTAATTGTTTTTAATTGTTGTTGTTGTTGTTGTATGTTTACTTGGCGCTTTGTGAATGTTGCGTACACTTATTATAGATATACGTATCAGTGTGTGTAATAGTGTGTAATTATGTGGCGAGTGTATGATATGTATATTGTTAGTGTTCCTTTAAATAAATAAATAAATAAATAAAGTTACCACCCCACTGGTAAGAACATACCACCAAGCGATTTAGCGTGCCGGTATGATGCCAAATAGAAACCGATTACGAAAATGTTTTCGTAACGATATGACAATAAAATTACTATGAAGCACTTCTGTATTAACCACTGAAGTGTTACAGAGACACCTGGCACTTCCAAGCTTCAAGGTACAATTAGTATTGATAAGCGCAGATGTTAATTTTACTTTGCCGTCATAATATAATCCAAACTTAAGTTTCTCTCGAATGTACAAAACTAATACTAAAGCACCAAGTACAATAAGTTTTAAGGATAGGAATACTTTTGTAAGTTATTGCACCTAAGCCTTTCCCAACAATCTACATAGCTTTCGAAACTTCCGATGTTTGTTCCCGCTCGGTTCACCGAAGTCTCAATAAAACTTTCTTTGCAAATTACACGAACCATTGCGCAAACGTGTTACGATCTTAACGATTGAAACTCTGTCGGTACATAAATATAACACTGGATTTATTCGTACGTACGAAAATTTAACACTTAAGACATGATTTTTTGTAGGAAATTATAAACCATATAAAATTTTAGAAGTTGTTGGTTGGTGGTGATGAGAAAACATAATTAATGCAACTTTTAGGTTTTTTTTTATATCCTAAGTTAGCCCTTGACGGCAAACTCACCTGATGGTAAGTGATTTTACAGTCAAAGACAGTAGCGGGCTAATCTGTTAGGGGTATGGTAAACCCACACTCCTAATTGGTTTCTACGCGACATCGTGCCGGAACGCTAAATCGCTTGGACACGTCTTTGTTGGTAGGGTGGTAAGTAGCCACGGCCAAAGCCTTCCACGATACCAGACTTGAGCCGGGAATCGAACCCAGGACCTCCAATTTTATAATGCGACAGCGCATGCACTGCGCCTCGGGGGTCGTCAAGCTAACCTAAATTATTATATAAATAAACATTAACATCTAACTATCAAGGCGATTATTGTAGGGTAATAATAATTTCTGAATTTTGCTCTGGTCTGGTCTGGGAGGAGACTTTTCCCGTGACTTGTTACCATCCCATCGGCAAAAACGTGCAACCAGGTGAATTAGGGTTCTGGCACCATGTACCGTAGAAACCCCTTAGTATGGGTTTAAAAGTGCCAAAACCCTAATCGGGTTAGCCCGTGACTACTCTTTGACTGCATCATTGGGCATCACTTATCACTAGTTAGGATTGCAGACAAGTGCTAAGTTTTCACTGCAAGTTAGCACTTGTTGTCTAGAAATTAAAGTACAAAAAGAAATTTGCCTAAGGAGAGGAATTGAGCAACTGTTATTATTTCTACTTGACAGATATTTAAATAAATCTATAAAAAATCTAATAAAAATTAATTTACTTACTTAATTGAAAAGTAAGGATTATAGTCTCGTGACTTGTGTCAAAGAAAAAGATCAATGGCATTCGTTACAATAAATTAAAGTTTGACTTATCAAACACCATCGAATTTTTAACAAGAAATAATTTTTTTCCTTCGCGCTAATTGAAAATCTTCAAAAACTTCCACCCACCTAGCTCAGCAAGCGAATTTGAATTTACCGAGTCATTATTGAACAAAAGAAACTTGATTTCGTTTTGGCAACTTTATCGTGAGGAATTTCTAATTGGCAATGTAATCACAAACTTTATTGTTTGAACGTAAACATTCCAAAGACAAATTTTACCAAAATTTCCCCTTTATTTAACAGCTGAGCTAGACATTTTTTTTAATTTAGAGTTATTATCGACTGTTTTAAATTAGAGCTTATTTAAAACTAGGTAGGTTTCTTCTAATTGGGTGCGTTTGCAAGGTCTTCGATTTCTTTTCTTATCAGTAATGAAAATTGAAGCGGTGATAGCCTAGTGCTTAGGGCGTTAGCCTCCTAATCAGAGGTCGGCGGTTCGAATCCGGGCACGCACCTCTAACTTTTCAGAGTTATGTGCGTTTTTAACTAATTAAAATATCACTTGCTTCAACGGTGAAGGAAAACATCGTGAGGAAACCTGCACGCCTGAGAGTTCTCCATAATATTCTCAAAGGCGTGTGAAGTCTGCCAATCCGCACATGGCCAGCGTGGTGGACTATGGCCAAACCCTTCTCATATTGAGAGGAAACCCGTGCTCTGTAGTGAGCCGGTAATGGGTTGATCATGATGATGATGAATGAAAAATATTTTTTAAAAATTATAAATCATGACGTCGAAACCCAGCAAATATTTAATAATACAAAGTAGGGTTTGTGTCCTCTGTGACAAAAATAGCAAAATGTTTGACATAACGTAGTGTTTAAATCTTTTTTCGATATACGAGTAGTTACGTAAAGTAAATTTATTTTTAAAGGGAAATTTTCGCGCGCTGTTCAAGATTTGTTTTCAGGCGTATCGTGTTTGCAGCTACGCACTTTAAAAACGATACGCTTTTTCATATCGATACGTGATATCTTATAATAGCGTATAATGTGATTCGACATACTTCGATATACTCAGCATTAATAGATAGAAATTGAGATCGGTTTGAAATTTTGCTGCCGGCTTACACAAACTGTACAAATAGTTAAGAAACCATTTTAAAATCCGTCTGTGAGGGTGAGTCGTACAAAATTTTAGTGCCTTGTTTACAAAGCTTGCTTCTTAAAAGTATGTGAAACTTTTGGCAATGCTGGCGTCTTAAATCTTCACTCCTTTTTATTTCTTTAGACGTAGCCACCGTACAATGTTATTTACTTTCTAAAGGAATTTCTATCGACAAGATCGTAACTTGCTTCGGCTTGGGTTCGTAAAAATACCGCACACATGAAAATACTTTTATTTTATATGTCGTATAAAACGATCTTGTCTATTGGATAAATTTACTGTAGGTAAGATTGCATGACAACCTAACCTTTTTTTAGTCGTAAACTTAATTCAAATAATCCTTTTAAATGCACTTTTGATGTCAAATACATAGTAGTGAGTTAAATAACTTCATTCGTAAATTTAAAACTAAAGCTATAATTTTTAATATATAGATCAGCGCAATAGTGATAGTGAGGCTCAATTTAAATTTCGCGGAACGCAATATGAGCGACCTTTTATAACGGAAAGTATTTATATGGAAATTAGTTTATGTTTAGTTATGTATAATAACCTACGTACGGGATACCTATCTATAAATATATATAGGTATATATATTATATATATAGCTCGTATAAAATTGACGTATTCCAAAACGGCATATTGGCATTCCCAAACGTCGACAACGCTTATGGACTGATTCGTCGATTTTTTGATAGATTAAGAAGAATCGATTTTTATATGCCTACCCCCTATATTTCATAAGGCCCCGGTACAAAAAAAAATATGAGCAGTAAAATCTACTGAACGAGTGACCTCGTTACGTTTTTGTGCGCAACCTATTCTAAGGCATGAGTATTGTTCACATGTATGATATGTCAAATCGATTTTTGTAAAATGTATGATACTTTACTGAATAATCATAATAAATGTAAATAAAATAAAAATATATACATTATTTAGGTACTTTCATTGATTGTTTCGTTTATTTACCATTTTATATAATCTTTTTACTAGACTCGAAAGCATTTTTTATTCCTATTTAGACAGTCGATCTGAATGAGTATACTCCATTCGTACGTCGGAGCTGACACACAATTTTTTTCTTTTTAATTTGAGTTCGTCGCATCAAAGTTTCGCAATAGATGGACTATAAACCGTTATGTAGGTTTAAATTGAGGTCGTGAATGCTTCCGCCAAAACATCCAAGCGGAGTTTAATGTGAATTATTTGGGTAAGAGGATGACCCGTAATTACAACGAGATTAGCGCCGGCCCTCGGTAAACCGTAAGTTGAGATAATTACTTAATGCTCTATGTTACAGTTGGGAGCAGCTTTAAAATCTTTGTAATGGAATTAAAGATCTCTTTGGCGGCGGACATGTGGGTCACCAAAACGTAGGACTAAAAAACTTGACTCTATTCATGATCAACCCATTACCGGCTCACTACAGAGTACGGGGCTCCTCTCAATATGAAAAGGGTTTGGCCATAGTCCACCACGCTGGCCATGTGAGGATTGGCAGACTTCACACGCCTTTGAGAACATTATGGAGAACTCTGAGACGTGCAGGTTTCCTCACGATGTTTTCTTTCACCGTTGAAGCAAGTGATATATTAATTGTTTAAAAACGCACATAACTCCGAAAAGTTAGAGGTGCGTGCCCGGATTCGAACCGCCGACCTCTGATTAGGAGGCTGACGCCCTAACCACTAGGCTGTCACCGCTTCTTAAACTATTATTTATTATCTATTAGACTCTATTATTAGAGTTTAAAGACAAATTTTACGATTATATCGGCACTTACTTCGCTGTTAATTTTCAATAGAAAAAATGTCATTGCCATTTTGAAATATGAGAAAAATTTTGGATTCTTAACAACTTATGAACAAAAAATTAAGGGAGTAACTATTCAACATTTGAATATATTATACTACTGGAAACTGTTTTTAGGTAAGGTTCCGCGGTAACATTTAAATTGCCGAGATGAAATATACTTTTACTACATAAACACAACACATAAAGAAATAGATGCAGAGTAAATTATTATTTCACACTTATTACATTTTAAATTTAAACTATTAATGTTACTCGTAATTATAATTATTGAATAAAATTAAATGTACAAACCTCAACCACATCAAGCAAACCTAGCTAAAAACATTTAAGCAGAGACTTGTAAACACACATACACACACACACACACACCCGCACACACCCACACCCACACTCACACACACACACCCACACACACGCATACACACACACCACACACACACACGCACACGCACACTAAAATAACATGCTAATCCAATCGCTCCGTGATGTCATCGTGGTCATGCCTGAAAATCAGCGCTGCAGTCAACTTTGACGCAGCATCAAGCCGAGGCAGCGCCCTGTTCGGCCAATTTCCATGAATAAATTCCAATTTCCATAATATAATATAGCACGGATCTCCTCTCAATATGAAAAGTAAGAGGTGCGTGCCCGGGATCGAACCCGCGACCTCTGATCAGGAAGTGGATGTCCTATCCACCGGGCTATCACAACCGTATTATATAGGCAGAATAAATGCATTTTTATTTATTTATTATTAAATCAATATAACATCGGAAACTCCACATACTTCCTATAGATCAAATAGAAAAAATATTAAGTGTGAACTAAACAGTTTCTTACGGGAAAACATGTATCATAAAATATAAAAGGTATGCGAACCGCTTCAACCTTTTGCGTCGAGCATATTCACACCTCTTCCTTGATACGATAAAATGTAACCCAATTTTCGCTATTTCCTCCTACCCCCAATAAATCTACGTCACAGATTAGGAATTTTGTTTTGCCTCACCTGATCTCGGATGAAATATTTACTGGCGTTTCGCTACTCTGGGTCTTGTTTTTTGTCTGACTACAGAAACTTTGGGGCCTGATTCGGATGTCCGGATAAGCTTTAACTGATGGATAGTAGTAATAGACGATTTATTAGGTTCTGCGATTGCCGAATGAATCCAACTGTTCATCAGTTGATTCTGAAATATTGCCTTGAGAATTTGACAGTCCATCCATTTGGTATTGATTTAATTTCGACATAATCTTTCTACCATCGACCGCAAGCTAAAATTGTTGGAATTTGTACCATTACCTAGTCGATAGTCCATAGTTATGGATATTTTGCTTAGCTTTCTCGTTTGTAGACACTGCGAATATATGGAATGATATAGCTTCCGATTCTGATTAATAGTTTTGTCTTTCTTTTAGTAATATTGTATACTATACCTATATACATAGTACGTCTATAGCATTTTCCTTTTGCGCCGGCAACTTGTACTTTCTACTAGTATCATACCGTTCAATTTACAATAAAAATGTATTCAAACCCTATTGTTTGGCATGTCTTCATATCTCATAAAGAAATGAAGAGTATTAACTTTTCATTTCCTTATGAGATATTAAATTAAGCTTCTAGTAGGGTATTAACCCTACAAGAAGCTTTAGCACGACGCATTAACAAACTACAGGCTTATTCTCTTATGTGTTAGAGAATAAGCCCCGGCTGACAGGGTGAATTTCTAAGCAGGAAAACTTAAAAATATTTGTCCCGACCTGGGAATCGAAACCCTTTTAATTCGTAGGAATACACTATCCCTTTAGTACGGGGTTTTTTCCCACCAATTGACATGGTTAAAGAGATCTTAAAAGGAAGCGCGCTTCACTTGGGCCATACTTAACTCACCAGAAAGTGTTGATCAAATCATAAAAACAGTTAGGTAGGAGTTTTGGGACACCAAAGGCGTGTTTGTTGGTCACTCCTTTGTTTACGGAGCAATGGAGAAAATAAGCTTTTTAAGGATTTATATCATGTTTAAAGACTGGTTGAGCATTATCTAAAGTAAAAAGTAAAAAATAAAAGCCATACAGGTGAATATCGTGATACAATGGTAAATTTCTAAACAATACCAATTTGACTAGTCATTCATGATTTTAGATTTAACCATTCATTATTATTTCACCATTTGATTTCATGTTCAGTTGAAATTTAATATTTCGCCTTATTTATCGACTTCATTCAATACTAATACTGGTACTGAAATATTTCAATTATTAAATTGTATGGTGAAAGGCATACATTCAATTCGTTTCTAGATAATTAATACCTGTATATGAGTATACCGCTTTTCAGCAATAAAAGAATTTGAATCAAATCTGATCAAATCATTTATTTATTGCATTAAACATTGCCTCTTCGGGCGTGCAACAGAGACACAAACAGTAGGTTTAAATTAATTAATTAGTTATGTAATCTTAGAATAAATAATATAAGTATGTAATAATGTCAGCATTTAAGGAAAAATATGAAATTAATAAAAAGTTGTAATGTAAATTTCATTTAAAAATTTACAAAAATATCGTAATTGAATAAAAGCGGTCTAATAAGTGCCTTGTGGTTAGGGCGTCAGCCTCCTAATCAGAGGTCGGCGGTTCGAATCCGGGCACGCACCTCTAACTTTTCGGAGTTATGTGCGTTTAAAAAAAAAAATTATCACTTGATTCAACGGTAAAGGAAAACATCGTGAGGAAACCTGCACGCCTTAGAGTTCTTCATAATGTTCTCAAAGGCGTGTGAAGTCTGCCAATCCGCACATGGCCAGCGTAGTGGACTATATACACCGCTAATGGGTTGATCATGATTGAATAAATTCATTAATCAATTATGTAAAATGTCTTATCTAACAAAAAGTCAACATGAAGCCGGGGGCAAAAGCTGGTACACAATAAACTAGGAGACAACAAGAATCAATTTGACAAAAACGCGTGTAAATAAAAACCAAAAAAAAAATGCTATGAAATAAAACTCGTCCACAACGCTCTTCTGTGACAGACACAATTGAAATGAAAAAAAAGGCCGAATACTTGTGGATTTTACACTTTCAACGTAACTGCCGGCTTTCAGGGGCATTGGCAATTTGAAGAATGGAATTCGGGAATGGAGGTTGGCAGTATTTTATCCATTGATCGTTGGTTAATCTCACAAAAAGGCCTCTCTTCTAACAATGTGAAAATAAGCAAGTTGTGTTGTCTCAATGCATGATACTTTATTATAATATATTAACAAAGTGATATTCCAAAATGTTTTTTTAGCCTATAGACGTCCACAGCTGTGCATAGGCCTTTCCAAGAGCTGGACACCACATATGGTCCTACGCCTTCCTCATCCAGCCGCTACCAGCGATCTTTTTCAGCTCGTTGGTCTAGTGGGCAGGTGGACCTACTACGCTGCGCTTACAGGTACGCGGTCTCCACTTCAGAACACGTCTGCCCGAATGGCAGTCGGTTCTGCGACAAATATGGCCCCCGACTGCCACTTCAGCTTGCCAATCCGTTGGGTTACGTCGGTTACTTCTTCGGATATATTCTCTACAAATTCTATGGCTCAGAGAAACGCCCAGCATACCCCTCTCCATAGCACGATAAGCGACTTAGACAAGGCCGTGGACACTCGTCCACGTTTCTGCTACGTATGTCATGACCGTAAGACGCATGTGTTGAAGACTTTTGTCTTTAGGCATTAGCTTATTTTTATCATTTGGATATTATCTCTAGTAACGGGAATGGTTTATCAGTACTATAATTTTCTTATTGGAATCAAATCTTAACTAAGCAAGTGATTTTTGACAATCTTTTAGACTGCATCGCAATAGATCTATAGAGAGAATATTGAGAGAATTTTGATTTAGTTCAGTCAAAGTCAGCACAAGAGGAGCAAGCGATGCGTGGCTGGCTGAACCCATTCTCCTAAGTCGCTAGGCGGTATGGCAATACCAGTTAAGGACATCTTTTTGGTGTTAAGTAATTATTTTTCTTCAATGTTTTATCTTAATCGTATTTTTTTTTCACGCTGGGAAATGCGTTTGCGCATCCCCTACGATGGTTGGGTCACGGGTTGGGGGCCCGTCCCAACCGTCGTTAAAGGGGTAGGTAAGATGTTAAATAATAAAAATAAATGTTTTCTTGCATTCTTTTATTTATTAATATTTTTCAATAATTCCTTAAATTTAATAAAAATTGGTACATATTCAAAGGTGAAAGAAAATATAAGATAATGTTATTTTACCTATAAACAGCGTGGAAGTTCGGCTATTTATGTAATTATTATAATATACATATTATATTCAATTATAACACAATGGATTCTCGTTTTAAAGGAACAGAAATTCGGAAGGTTATAGGTTTAAATTCCATCTAATTCAAAATCTTTACGTAATATATCTATTAGGAAGGTATAGGAAACATTCGTCATTTTTGATAACTATTAGGTAGGTATATTCCTCTACAAAATTTTGCTAAACTTACGTATGTACAACACAAAATGTAAACGTTTGATCAAAATCGTTAGTTTTAAATACCCGTAACGTAACAATGAGTTTTTAATGATGCTTTTAACAAGTTTAATTTGCTGTAAACCGCCAGACCCAAATTGTTTTAGCGGATTATAGCAAATTAAGCTTAATATTCACTCTATATAATGGGCTTACGTAAGTAGACTCGCTTGTATCTAATACGAGTAACGTAATTTTCACAAGTAGGCCTGCTCTTAAGTTTCGATAGCAAGAACAAAAACATTGTATTTAAAAATGAAATAAAGAAAAGTTTGATACATTAAAATTTATGGATACATACACGTACATAGCAAACTAAGTACCATATTAATATTGAATACGAGGTTTTGTTGATTTTCCATTGTTTTGTGGATACACTGCGGGTACAGTGCGGTTGCGGTTGCGGGCGTATTGCGGTCGCGGTCGATAGTGTGGTTTTACGCTTGTTAATGGTAATGAATTTTTTTTTCGGATTGACTATTATCTGTGCTAACCCTATTGTTTGTGACAGCGTAACCGGGCTGTTTAGCGAGCTTCGAAAAGTACGAACGAAACGTCTGCCTAAGGGTGCCTCCTGTGACGCCGAACTTCGGCTTAGGCGACGTTTGGGGTCGGACGGTGAGTGTTCCGTACGTCTCCGAGGCCGTGGATGGACGTAAGATAGCGGGGACTTCGCCGGCGAAGACGAGGTCCCCGCTATCTTACGTATGAATGTGTGGTAGGTGACGAGTAGGTGTGTAATGTTAGGTTTCTTTCCGTTGTTTAGCAGACGCGGCTGCGGGTGCGGTTGCGGCTGCGGCTACGGGAAGAATCGCAAGCGTGTTACATGCACGGTTAACCGTATATAACATTTATGTATGCTGAATGATCACAGGAATATTTGCGACATCTCCTGCAGTTCTGTGGCCTCCTTTAAAAAGCAAGTAAGACTGTCTATTACTGCATTATAGGTATACATTGTATTATTTAGATGTAAGGTTAATTTTAAGGTTGCATGCTGTGGTCATTTCTAGAAAGTCACTATCTCGTGTTTGTAAAATAAAAAAAAGATAATGGATATAAGCATTGCGCAGTTACCATTCCATTAGAAAATATTGTTTTGCACTTGTAGTCCAGAAGAGCGTGTACGGATTCTACAGTCACAACCAGTGGGTAAGATGACTACAACTTGCGGTTCAATTTCTGGTTCACCACATCGCAACCGCTATGACAGACAAGCAAAAAGAATTCAATTTTCAAAGCTACAACAATTAAGCTCGGTTACTAAAACATACTGTTCCTTTGTGCATTTATTCACTTGTTGAAAACTGCGGTCGCTACTATTTGGTATCTGCGGTTGCCGCAGCATATATAATGCTGCGGCAACCGCAGCGTTTTCGTGCGCTCGCTACCGCAGAAGCTTGTATAAAGAAGCATCTAGAAATTTCTAACTAGGATTCGATTATTTGGCTATAGGTTCTAAAACAGGCACTATACTGCCAAGAGAATCGGCGTAGTAATCCGGTTTAAGTTTTTCGTGAGACATCATATCCTCTTTTGTTTTGTTGGTTAAAACTAGTAGCGTCTTGAAGCCGGTAGCTCTGCCTAATCCCACATCCTGTTCTATCCTGTGAATCGAAAAGCGCTTTATTAGACTAATTATAGTCTACCAAAAAATATTGGAGTAGAGTGAACAATGCTCCAATTACACTCTCCGTGAGATCGGAAGCCAGTTCCAACTTCAGGACCAACAACTAAAAGTAAAACAACACTATCTGTTAGCCCTTGATGGTAAGTTATAATTAAGTCTTAGGGAAAGGCACTTATATATGGCAGTGTGGAACTAGCCATGGTCCATGTTTCCAGAAAAAAAAAAACAAACGATAATTCAGATGTCATAAATCAATGATGATATATGATTAACTTAATTTATTAGAGACTTAATAGATTACTAGCTTTTACCCGCGGCTTCGCTCAGAGATCAGAGATCATTACAATAGAAATGAATATGTTTCATGATTTTGATGATATTTGAACGAACCATTCTGTTATCTTTCGTAAGAATATTTCTTTTTTAAATAAAAATTATCCTATTTTTCTTCTAACCTTCAAGGATATGTGAACAAAGTTTCATGATGATCGGTTAAGTAGTTTTCGAGTAATAAGCAAACTTACATTGCATTTATAATATTAAGTATGGTAGATTAAATTATTAGTGACTCTACGGTAAGGTTATTTTTTCCGTGCATTTTTTACTCGTTTGAAATGAAATTACATGTCCCCGATGAATAGGACTCGAGCGGGGTCCGTCACTCCTGCACGTTTCATGGCAAATTCGCCAAACGTCTTCCCCGGTTTTCCGAGCAATATTGGCTGGCGGTTCGACTCCTCGCTGGCTATATCACTGAATACCCCCGTACCTGTAACAAAAGTAATTACTTCATAACTTAGCCAATATTTCTGGCTAAATAGAAGAATTTTTAATAAGACCTTCCCCTTTTTAGACAGATTTAGACTGTGATTTCTGTTAATAGCATTTACATCAAAATGAAATATTCAAATAATCTTTATTCAAATAGTCCTTTAAAAGGCACTTTTGACGCGTCAATAATTTACATAGTAGTGATTTAATGGTGATAACTACATTCGTGAACTTAAAACTAAAGCTATGAGGATTCCAAACGCGCCCTGGTCTAAGAAAAAGCCCACAGCAAACTTAGCCGGTTTTTAATATAATAATAATATACAATAATAAATTATAGTACTTATGGAGATTGAGTGAGGGTGAGAATGTGAGCAATTTACATCCAAGCTTTTTTATTTTTTTGTATAATCCTTAAAACCATCTTTACCCATTATTCTTTCATTTGTTTACCTACCAATAATTTCAAGATAGTGAGTGTCAAATAAACGGAGAGCTTAACTCGAATTGCGTAGATACGTTTGGAAGTGGAAAAATATGTCATTAAGGCGTTGGAACTTTGATCCAACTAGTCAAGACAATCTGGCCGTGATAGCCACAGAGGTGTGGGTTGACATTTGAAGAATTTTCAGTACTATTCTTTTTAAACATTTACCAACATTGTTTTAATGTCATGCATTTGTAGGTCCACGGAACTGTACACACCGGACTTGCAATTGACCGCTTTTTTTGTACGAGACAGACTTCCAGGATTGCTTCAGGATTCTGGTGCCACTGTATCTTAACAAAAGGAGTGACAAAAGAACTAAGAGCAGTAATACCTAAACTCAAGACCCCCGTCTTCAAAGGCACGTATCTGTCAGTAGCGCCGTTGATAAAGAGTACTTCAGGCCTCCTCAGGTAAGTGAGGGCTTTGTACAGCTTGGGCAGGTTGACTTTGAAGTCACTGTCGAATACAACGGCGCCTATGTCTTCGTCGTCGGCTAGATACTCGATGTAGTCACTGTAGTAGTACGTACCAACTTCAGGCTGCAATAAAAGTGCGATTTATACACCTGTACGTGAAGCCATATAACTTTGATTTATTTGTTTGTGATTAAGAAATAACGCTTTTTTTATACACTACAAGTTAACCCTTGACAACTATCTCATCTGGTGGTAAGTGATGTTGCAGTTTAGGATGGTAACGGGCTAACCTGTTAGGGGTATGGTAAACCCATACTCATAATTGGTTTCTATACGACATCGTGCTGGAAAGCTAAATCGCTTGGCAACACGTCTTTGTCGGTAGGGTGGTTAACTAGCCACGGCTGAAGCCTCCCAACAGACCAGACTCCAGCCGGGAATCGAACCCAGGACCTCCAACTTTAAAATGTAACAGCGCACGCGTTGCGCCACGGAGGTCGTAAAAAATATGGCTTTTAGTATAAGATATGGTAAGGATGTGGTAGCTTGTTTGTTTGGACATTAGACACAGAAGGAAAGTAGGGACAGTCCAATCAGGGGATGCTACGCGAAGAGATATAGATTTAACATTCAAATGTTTTAAATAACTCACCCCTTCTTTGCATTTGAATCCATTCGACGTCAAAACTGCAACGGTTTCTGGGCAAGCCACGCAATATATAGTTTTCTCAAATTTCAATGACTTCAGGTACTCGGCAATTGCTGTCGATGGTACAGTTAATACCTCCTAAGAAAATATTAATTAAATTTAGTGATACATAATTAAATAAGATAGTTGTATGGATTTATATTTCAATAATGATTAAGGGTGCTTTTGTCTCAAAACTGTTTTGTTTGTACCCTTGCGATATTTAAAAATAACAAAGTAAAAATGCGGCCTGTACATAACAGCGGCGTAAAAAAGAAAATGAAATGTGGTGCGACGCGGTGGGTCGAGGTATTTTGTGTACAATAATAAATATCACATGATTTTATGAGCGAAATCGCTGGTTATTTTATATTCGTATATCTTATATTATTACTTTATCTTATAATAATATTTCTCTTATAATAATAGCATAAGCAATATAAAGCAATTGTTTCATCTGATTCTTAGAATATTGTATCATCTTTTGTGTGCAGTACATATTCTGGAGTGGAGTGATTGTGATGATATAATTGGCAATCTGGGAACACAAAGAATCTTCGTAGATTCTTTGTGCGCTCACAATATCATTATTTCTGATACCAAAAATATATGTTTTACCCTTTGCCTAAATTTGACTGATCAATCAATGTTCCAAGTCGTAATCTTTGTTCGGAACTCTTTTATTACGTCTATTGAATACAAAAAATAACAAGAACAGAAAATGAAGCAAACGTATTAGTGATCTTAGATAATAGAGAAATAAAGGAACCTAATTAGACAGGCATTCTCAGCTAATGAGTTCAAGATCTGTTTTATCTAGTTAACGTATCAACGTAAATATGTGATCATATACGTAGCATGAAAGTGCTTTACCATAATCACTTCCATGCTACGTATTCACCATAATCCGTTTCCCCGGCCATCTATAATGTAAGGCAGTTTCTAGGATAGGGCGCTCTACTTTAGTTTAATTAATTTTGATTTCATTTAATGTATAGTTTATTTTAATTTGATTTGATTTAATTTAATTTTTAAAAATTTACAGTAACATTTAAGCTGTACCGACGAAAGTGGGCCCTAGTTGCCTAAATATAGAAATTTATTTATTTATTTTATTTATTATTTACTCATCACTTAACATCAGGTGTGATTGCAGCCAAGTCTATAATATTATTGTTAAATAAAAATCCATCCCACATCTTATTGGGCACAGGCTCTTATAGGACTAAGGAATTTTGAGCACAGGTTCTACATGCTATGCGTTGCGTTCGCGAACCTTAAGATGACATTATCATGGTGGTATTTGGTTAAAAAATGGAAAATGTTATCTTAGCTCTACTGGTTTCATAAGTATGGGGTGTGCATTACCAAGTTAATTTTGTAAATAACCGACTTTTTAAATGTTTTTTGCGTAAAGTTGGTACGACACATTTCCAGTGAGTTACGTCACTACACAATATTGGTATTGGAATATTGTTTGTTATATGTTCACCATCGAACCACGTTTGTCTTTTACAAGCCTAAAATGCAAGATGCTTTTCTTTCATATTTATTTTAGGGACTGTTTTGAACATGCCAATTTGTAATGAGAATATTAATTTTATTTTGTAATTATGTAGAGGGAAATATAATATTCAAAATGGCGTATTAAACATTAATTTTGTTACCGTATTAACGGGGACATTAAACACCGGCAAACACGTTTGAGTGATAATATATTATTAAATATTAATATATAAAACCTCGTTGAGATTGTCATTAATTAAAAACATCATTTGTATTTAAAGCGGTGATAGCCTAGTGGTTAGAGCGTCAGCCTCCTAATCAGAGGTCGGCGGTACGAATCCGTGCACGCACCTCTATCTTTTCGGAGTTATGTGCGTTTTTTTTTTTAAATTAAAATATCATTTGCTTTAACGGTAAAGGAAAACATCGTGAGGAAACTTGCACGCCTGAGAGTTCTCCATAATGTTCTCAAAGGCGCGTGAAGGCCGCCAATCCACACATGGCCAGCGTGGTGGACAATGGCCAAACCGTTCTCATATTGAGAGGAGACCCTCTCAATATGCTCTGTAGTGAGCCGGTAATGGGTTGATCATGATAATGATGATTGTTTGTATTCATGTACTAACATAACCCCCTTCAATGCCGGCAGATTTGAACTTCGCCTCATAGTCTTCTCTCGTTCTTAAGCTATTATTGGAGACGAAGTGGACTGTCTTCCCAAGCCTCTTCATCAGCTCGAAGAATTTTCCCGCGCCAGGCATAGGGTTTTTCGCTTCCCAAACAACACCTGGAACAAATAAATTGGTTGTTATATACCACAGCAGATACTGCATTGAAGTTTAGCATATGCGACATTTGTAAGCGGGGTGTTACTGTAGTTAAACTTTGTCATCGACATAAAACAAATTAATTTAATTTAAACTGAGAAATAGATTATTCAGTCGAGTACTAGAATCAGTGCAGTAATCCCATCAAACAAGTGTTGTCGCCGCAATTCTAAGAAGCTATATAATGTTTGTGTGTGTGTGTGTGTGGGTTGGTTTGGCGTGCGTGCGTGCGTGCATGCGTGCGTGCGTGCATGCGTGCGTTACATATATACACATTATGATGTGTTTATTAATAAAGCTATATACATATATTTTACAAATTGTTTGTAAGTTTTAAAATGTTATTAATCTGTGTTAAGTATTAAAATTGACTAGTATATTATTTTTATTTATTTCTATATTTTTTATTTATACAACTTTATTGCAATATATGGGACATACATGAAAATGACAAAACAATCAGCAACTGGCGACCCTTTCACTAATAGTGATCTCTTCCAGGTAACCATTTCATTATTATGTATGAAGTTGCTTGACATCATGTCGGCCACGCTATTGGATCCCGCCGAAACGGTGGCAAGTGGTTGGTCCACGCAAAATAGCAATAACAATGGACGCCACGAGGATATTGCTATAAGTTTAGTGTTTTTTTTTTGGAGGAAAGGTTTCAATTTAACTGGCGTATTTATCTTAGTTAACACAACTCACTACCTTTTGTTCTATAACATACAGCTGTTTAAAAATGACGATATCCAAAACTTGTGAGAACATTGTACCCGAGTACGGCAAATCGATATTTATGCGGACCGCTAGCTATCCTATCTTTGCTCGGAGGGTGATAAGCAATCATATAGTTATTATATTATTACAAGGAGGTTTTACACAAGTATAGAAATCAACATTATAGAGGTATGAAACATTGGCTGCCAGTGCCAGTTTTATGAGGATAAAAATAACTTTATAACCAATTTCAAATCAAATAAAAATATCTTTATTCCTGTAAACCTATTATTACAGGCATCTATGAATCGTTCATATATATCACATTTTCCATTGTTTCTATTTGTGAAGTGATGGTGATAACTAAACTTGCCAACTTAAAACTAAAGTTAAGGTTCAAATCGCGCCAGGGTTAAGAACGAAAAAAGCCCACAACTAACTTAGCCGTTTTTTTTATTATTATCACCATCTCTCATAATCAATAATAAATCTCAATAATCAAATCATAATCAATTGTAGTATCTATGGAGCCTAAGCTTTTTTACATAGCCAATTAAATTCATAATTATTACTACTGTCTCAACTTCCTAGTTTGTATATAATTTTTATAGTGTAGGTATGTAGAAGATAGGTTATTAATCCTAAAGTGATAAGGAAGAATTAATGAGTTACGTAATAATGATAAAAACACAGATAATGAATAAATAGGATTTATTTTGGCGCCTTTAACTTTTATATAGCAATATTACAGATAACAAACATTGGTAACATTTTAATTAGGCGCCTCATATTATTACCTGGTTGGTCGACTTGAAGATTTCGACCGGTAGGCATAGACTTATAGGTACCTTTGTTAGATGCAGTCCTAAGCCATCTTAACTAAGAGCATTCTCTATCTTATACGGTCCCTCGTACTTGTATGAGGACTTTATCGGGCTTCTCGGCTAAAGCGACCAACAATCTTATAACAAGCAATTACCATAGCCAGTGGTTCAGTACCTCAGTGGGATTACCACAACTCCCTGGTTTGTCTAATTTTTCGCATGTTCAATCACGCGAGTTCCTGGTCTTAAAGTCAGTCGGAGAATTGCCATAGACCTTAAAACCCAGGTTTCAGTACGTACCACCCCGATATGCCACTGGTCCCAGCGCACTAAGCCATAGTGGAGAGGTTTGATGTGCTTTAAAATCATCTCTTATATAAGAGAAGACGCCGATGCTCAGCAGTTGGATATCAATTTGCTGATAATGATGATTATGCATAGACAGACAAAATAAAAGTTTAAAATTTGTATATCAGTTGAGAGGTAAGAAACTCGAGAACAATGTACAATTTCGTATGTACTACGAAATCAAATACTTAGGTTTTTCACTACCTTCACCAAATACTTAGGTTTTTCAGGTAGGTAACAGCCATAATATAGATTTTATTATTGCAATTTATACCAACTATCATACGTTTTGTGGCTTTCTTCATTATCGAATATCGTGTCCGGATACAAGTGTTTCTGTGGTGCTGTTGATTAAACCTGGTCTGGCATGTCATTACATTGTGCCTTCAACCTATCTGATAGCAAATTTAACTGTGGGCGACTTCACCTGTACAAATCAGTAATGGATTGCCCATTACTGATTTAATTACCTATCACGCATTTTTTTTGCCGATCAATGTGCCTCACTATAAGTTTGTTCAGGTTATCGGACGAGAGTTCTATCAGAATAAGCTTAGAATACATTTATTTGCAATATATTAACGAGTCGTGTTTTCTAGGCGGACCTTACAAATAATGGACATTTCAAAACTTGGTTTTGAAAGAAATTGCAGGGTATATAGTTTCGTCCGGGAAGTATACAATGGGTCCCCCGGGCGTACAGTAAAACCAGCGAGAGGGACATGTCCTGGTGGTTTTTAGTTTGGGTAGACCTCCCATGGGTGGGAGTCCCACATAACCTCCGTCCTGCCCAAGGGACGAAAGTAGCTATAAAGCTTTTCCACCACGACAAAAAAAAAAGGGTATACAGTTTAACTGGTTGACTATATTGTAAGAGTAACAGTAGCATGCGCAAAGATTTTGGCCAGGGTTTAACATACACATGATACAATATAGAAATAAATCTTTCTTAGTGCACGTTTATGCATAACTTACCTAGACATATGTGTCTAAGCAAGTTTTTCAAAAAACATAAATTCAACACTGATTTCACACAATTTACCTATTTCCATTTTTCTGATTAATAAACTTGTGTCGCATGCTGCTAGACTACATAAAATTAGAAAATCATTTTAAATTACAGTTTTATAACATGCTAAATTTATTAAATTAAATTCCTGGGATGTCGTTTAATAGGTTCAAAGTTTATATAAAAGAAGCTTGTAGAAAAGTCCTATTATAGTGTAAAGGCTTATGTAAATGGTAAGCAAGCTTGGCTATGAAACATTGCTCTAATAAGATAAAGCTCTTAAATATTTTTTTGTGGAATGTGAGATAGTGATAGCAAACAGAAAAGTTACCCGGTTAAGTTTCTGGGCTTCTTCTTAGACCGGGGCGCGTTTGGAACCGTCATAGCTTTAGTTTTAAGTTTATATGTATTTATCACCATCAACTCACTGCTATGTAATTGACGCATCAAAAGTGTATTTAAAAAGGATAATTTTAGTAAACTTTATGATCGATTGATTTTACAGTTGTGACAGCCTAGAGCTTAGGAAGTCCGCCTCCTAACACGAGGTCGGGGGTTCGAACCCGGGCACGCACCTCTTACTTTTCGGAGTTAGGTGCGTTTTTAAGCAATTAAAATATCACTTGCTTCAACGGTGAAGAAAAACATCGTCAGGAAAGCGCACGCCTGAGAGTTCTCCATAATGTTCTCAAAGGCGTGTAAAGTCTGCCAATCTACTCAACTTACTTTGATCAAACCCTTCTCATATCTAGATGAGGCTCGTGACTCTGTAGTGAGCCGGCAATGATGATGAAGTTAAAGTTGTTCGGAAATGAGAAAAACCATAGAAGTAACCAATAAGTTGCGAAGCCAAAGCGGCAATGACCCACGCACATATCTTGAAAAATCGATATAAGGCGATAGATTGATCTCGCACCGGAAACGCAGCAATATTTTGATAAAATCTTAAGGAATAGATGTAGATAGGTTATAAATCGTGGTATATGAAAATTATATTATAGAATAGACATATATCAAGCAGTGAACATACATCCATTAGTTGAGATGATGATGATGATGATTAATAATAATAATGTCAAAGAGTTTATGAGCAAGTTTTTAAAATTTTAACCCTAAATATTTAATTTTTGCGCCACCATGGTAAGGTCGCATATTAAATTAAAAATTTCAATATGTATCTACTATCGAGAAACAAATTTTGGCAAAGCGAAAAATCAGATAACAGTGTAAACAAAAACCACATCAAGTTACTTATGTTTAGTTTAGGAGCATTCGTCACAAGTTTACGCATTATTGCGGCATGTATTGGTAGGAAACCTGTTCAAGAATGATAACCTATCATTCTACGTAGGAATAGCATTAAAATCGGTCTGACTGATACACTCTAAACTAAAAGCAAACCTTCTTTCGCGACGGGATTTGAAACTTAGCTAGAACGAAGTCAACTGTGATTCTGACTCTGTTATAAAACATTGCAGACATTCTTTTAATCAAATTAATACTATACTAATTACATATAAGATACTAAGAGTAGGTATTTAAATTAATAGGGTTATCTAATGGCAGTTCAAGCAAGCAATGGCTTAGCAATTTCGACTAAAATGCTCGTAATCAAACGCCAAAATAATGGGAAAACACATGTATTGCGTCACTCACCGTCACAATCGGAGAATACATGGTCGAAGGTACTCAAAAATTCCTTCAACTCTGTCTCATTGAGTTCCAATAAATTCACTGGTTCCATATTCACTTACAACTTATTTCAAACAGTTCGAAATGTGTGATCGTGATTGTAAAACACGTGCACACTCACTATAGCATGCGTGAATACTGCGCTGGAGTTGACTTGAACCTAAATATATGTCCACACCATGAAGTTATCTGTATCGATTGAACTTTAATAGCAACGAGATAAGACTGAAATTCCGAGTGTAAAGTCATGACGACCGCGGATGTTTTATGCTAGCTGTTTCCACTGCCAGACGTTTTGTCTTGGAAATAATGTGTCATGTATAGCGTCATACTATTGCTAACTGGTTTCGTTTAATTTCGCAATGTTTTATTTATTAATTAGTATTTGTAACGGTAGAATATCCCCAACAAATGGTCAATATACGTTTAATATGACTTTTATATGTTGCGAAAACATTGTAAGGGTGTCTTTACTTATTTTTAATACTAACTTCAGAATGAATATTGTACATCGGCAAAGGTCGGAAATATTCTGAAATATGAATTAAGGCATGCACAATATATTTATGTTAATTTACTGTAACGTTTGTCCTGCTATCGTATAGAAGGCAGATAACGGTCTCAAGAAAATCAGATAGTAAATATCGTCCTAATGAAAGCGAAATTTCATTTCAAGAACTACGTAAAATGTATTTCTTATAAGAAGAGATCACTAACAGCGAAAATATTCGTAATAAGACTGCCTTTACTCTCTAAATCACTAGTTTAAAGTTTGAGTATTTTGTTTTTGTATGTAATCATTTTATTTCTTTATCCCCGTATAATATTTTATTTTAATCGACTTCAGGATAAAACAAAAAAATGCTTATTATATTTTATCTTATAAACCAAGAATAAAAGTAATGGCAGTAGATATATGTTATATATTGTATAACCTCGGTTGAGATAAGATCGAATTCTTACCCACTTAACAAATCAGATTTATGTTTTTTAAATATAACTGATCTTTAATGAACTCGTACAATAGTAATATTTTTTCTCGTGCGTTATACAAACAATGGAAACCTAGCCGTATATCGATCGCTATGGGGCTGGACGCCTTAGAGACGACCTTGCTACAGTTGTAATGAGTCATAGCCCCAGGGAGGGACGGTACACTCCTGGAAATGTCAGTGTCAAATGTCACAATATCGTTTTCATTAGAAATGTATCTGACATAGTTTCCGCCCTGGACTAGTATTTATTTAATCATTTCAACCTATTGCACACACAGAATAATAGAATACGGAACAAAAAAGAAATAAATTTGGCGTGCAAAGGCGGGCTTATTGCTTAAGCGATCTTTTCCTATTTGTGAAAGGATTTTAAAAAGAAAAGGTGGGTATAGCAATGAAATAAATTCATAACTTCTATTCTCCCGGTAGAAAGAGTATCACCAGTATAAAGCCGCTGCTACAGCACTATCATTTATTAAGTATTTTGCCAAGGATTTGGCAAATAATTGGCTTGACTTGCTTAAAGGGTACAAAGAAATAAAAGGTAGTCTTTTAAATTTAAATTTAAACTAATGTTGGAAAAAAGCGAATAATGGCTGATTTTTTTTTATCCACTACAACTTAGCCTTTGAAGGCAATCTCACTTCGTGTAAGTGATGATGCAGTCTAAGATGGTAGCGGGCTAACCTGTTAGGGGTATGGTAGACTCATGCCGAATGCCGAAACGCTAAAATCGCTTGGCGACCCGTCTTTGTCGGTAGGGTGGTAACTAGCCACGGCCGAAGCCTTCCACCAGACCAGACTCGAGCCGGAAATCGAACCCAGGACAGAGGTCCCATTAGTCGCCAGCGTTTCCATGACCCCGCCACCAGGCGACGTGAAAGAGCATCGCTGGTATTCTGGCTGCTGGAAAGTCCCACATACCCTGCCGGAAGCAGCGCAGTTCTGTCTGCGTCGCTTCCGGAGGGGATGCGTAAACTCACTTCACAAAAAAAAAATGTTTGTCCCTTTATCCAGGGAACAATCAGACAAGTTTATGCTGTTAAGAAAAGTCCAGCAATGAAAAATAATTGAAACAAACATATGTTTGTATATTAGCGAGATCGCTTGCTTGATTGTCCTATTAAACGCGACATCATACCTCCACCTTTATCCAAGGTTAAATCTATAGTTCTTTGAGCATTTTTTTTTCACCCGTTCTCCAGAAATGAATTAGCATAATTAGTATGATTTGGTCAGTAATTGTCTTAGCAGCATTGTTTTTATTGTACGAGAATAAAAAATGCGTGGCCGTTAATTTGAAGTTAATTTAGTTGATTTCGTTCCAGTGTTAATCAATTTAAAATTATTTCCTTTTAGGGTATGGTGATATTTATTAGGTAAGCTAGTATAGTAGAAATTGACAAAAAATTTAGGCAATTCGTTGGCTTATTTCAGGTAGAACTACGATACGGCACTGATGAGGCTGATAAGGCATTTCAGAGTGCGACTGATAAAATCAACCCATTCTCGGCTCACTACTGAGCACGGGTCTCCTCTTAACGTGAGAAGGGTTTGGCCATAGTCCACCACGCTGGCCATGTGCGGATTGGCAGACTTCACATGCGTTTCAAAACATTATGGAGAACAATCAGGCATGCTATTTTCCTCACGATGTTTTCCTTCACCTATGAAGCAAGTGATATTTTAATTGCTTAAAAACGCACATAAAAGTTAAGTGCTTGCCCGGGTTCGAACCCCCGATTCTGATTAGACGGCTGACGTCTTAACCACTAGTCTATCACATCTTAAAGTAACATCTTAAAGTATCACATCTTAAGTTAACAGTACAAGACATAAAATGAAGACATGAATAATAAACATGATGAGCCACCATGCAGCCTTTAAGTATAGCACTTAAGTAGAATGGATCGTAAAACATACTCTTAGATCCTGTCCAATAGTGATAGGTACATCATCACCACTATAAAACTTTTACTTACTTCCTACATGAAGGCTTTCATTGGCTGTAGTTTATGCCCATAATCAACTTTTTTTTTTATTTGTTATTACCGCCAAAGAGCTTAACTTATATTGACGTAGTGACATAAGTATTCGTACATACGTTGTTATGGTTTATATGTATTCAATCTGACAACCCAACCCTCTCGTAGTTGCGGCTTCTTTTTACTGCCCCGACCTAAGCGCTCCTCTCCGAAAGAGGAGACCTACACATATCCTTCACGACCCTGACGATCAGATGACTACTGACGACATACTCGTACCACACAATCATACGCTACACACCTTCTTCGCCAGCGAAGACGAGGTCCCCGCTATCTTACGTCATCCGGACGTGGGCTCCGGACGGCGTCGCAGACGTACGGACCACTCACCTTCCGACCCCCCAGTTATCCCAAACGTCGCCTAAGCCAAGGATCGGCCTCACAAGAGGCGCCCTTAAGCAGACGTTCCCTTAGTTTCTTCAAGCCCTAGGGCTCAAAATTTCTTCTGGCAGAGCTTCTTTCCGAAGCTCGCCAAGCAGCCCCGTTACGCTGTCGCAACCAATAGGGTTAGCACAGCTAATAGACAGTCTGAAAAAAAAAAGTTTATATGTGCGTTTTAAAATCCAAATATTAATTAAAATAAGATCATCACAAAATACGAACTATTTTATACAGATTATTTAGTTTTCAAGAAGTATCGTTTATAATGAAAATTTAAACTTCGTTTTTAATATGATAGTGAGTTCAACGGCGACTGAACTTTAGCAATTAGGGGAACAACGGGGAGACAAATTTTCTTTGACGGCAAGATATTAAACTTTTACTGTAGACAGCAGCGAAAAATGAATCCTCGCAGTACAAGCGAAAATCAGTTTCGTCCTGGAAATTGTCACTTTCCAGGACGTTGAGCAAAGTATCCAGCGTCATTCTTTACTTGTGTCCGTACACAAGTAAAGAATGTCTCAACTTATATCTTGATAATAATGTTGATACAGATTATGCAGATAACCAACCTTAAAGGTTTCTGCCGCGTCGCCGGGAAAGTGCGAAGTTTACCAAAAAGAATCCTCGCAGTTACAAGCGAAAATCAGTTTCGTCCTGGAAATTGTCACTTTCCAGGACGTTGAGCAAAGTATCCAGCGTCATTCTTTACTTGTGTCCCTTACACAAAGAATGTCTCAACTTATATCTCAATATTGATACAGATTTTGTAGATAACCAACCTTAAAGGTTTCTTCCGGTTCGCCGGGAAAGTTGAACGAGTGCGAAGTTTACCAAAAGTTGAGCACCAGACATCTGACCAAAATAGCTTCATTCCTGTAAACCTATTACAGGCATCTATAAAGCTTTCATATATCCATTATTTTTATTCGTGAAGTGATGGTGATAAGTAGACCAACTTTTTTTGTTTTGAATACTAAAGCTAAGAGGGTTCCAGTCGCGCCCAGGTGTAAAGAGAAGCCCACAACAAACTTAGCCGGGTTTTATTTTTATTTGGTTATCGTCATGTGACATAATAACAATAAATTACAATTAGCTATAGATTTATTACAATTTACACCCAAGCTTATTTATCGTTTATATAATCCTTAATTACGTAATCGAATTTTTCTATAAGCTTTTGCCTTATAAAAACATTGAACTTATTGATAGACATCTCCAAGATATCAATAGGTAATTTGTTATAAACTACAATACAATTTCCTTTGACTGAGTTAGAAATTTTGTGCAGCCTACTAAACGGTACCATTCGTAAAGGCGTCTTTTGTGAAACAACTTAGTCTGACATTGGGTAATATCAATTTGTTGGGCTCAGAGTTTAGTCAGTACATCCCCTTCAGCGTGCATTTCAAATGTCCAAATGACGTCAGAAATCGTGGACCTCGGCTTCACCAGCGACCTCCGTGGCGCAGTGCGTGCGCTGTGGCATGATAAAGTTGGAGGTCCTGGGTTCGATTCCTGGCTCTAGTCTGGTCTGGTCGGAGGCTTCGGCTGTGGCTAGTTACCATCCTACTGACAAAGACGTGTCGCCAAGTGATTTAGTGTTTCAGCAGGATGACGCGTAGAAACCAATTAGGAGCGTGGGTTTGCCACACTCCTAACAGGTTAGCCCGCTACCATCCTAGACAGCATTATCACTTAGACGTCAAGGACTAACTTGTAGTGTATATAATAATAAATAAAAAGATTTTTTTGTAGTGTACAATGAGATAACACTCCTTCATTCAAAGTTAGTGTCAAAAATGATACTTGTGATTAACCTGTCAGATGCAGTTCATTTTACCATATATACATGAGTTAACGGGGTCTGATACTTTAACAGGATAACGATAGTCAAAAACAACGCCTAGCATAACCGAATAGCAAGGTGGTAATGCGCAGATAGGATTAAAACGAGGTAATTTATTTTTGGGCCTACTATAACTATGTCCATACAAAATTGATCGCCGTCTTTTGAGGTAAATTACCATTCAGACATCAGATGGATATTTCATTATTTTTAATATTTATTAACTAGTAATATTATATACATAATTCTATTATTCCCATACTTTTATAATTATATGAGAAGAGTTTATTTATTAATCATGTTCTTCTGTTGAAGAAGAATGATTATCCAAAAATGCCAAATTTCATTAAAATCGGTTAAAGTTGTTCCGCCATAGCACACTATATATAGGTTTACGAAGAACCAAACGATAGCGCGACCCAATGTACTGGTGCTGCCATCTATCGTCGCCTTTGTCAACTGTGCTCCGACAACTATAAACGCGGCCGCGCCTAAGCGGAGATGTCCGCACACTCACGCGCCGTGGCCTGCCCCTATGCAATTAGGTAATTTTATTACAGTTGCTAACTATTGGCGATCTGTCACTCTTGTCACTCGATATCTGAAGAGACCAAATATTATATTTGTGTCTCTGTCGATTAATGAATAAATAGTACTAATGAAATAAAATAAAGGAAAAACTCCGTTGGCGGTTACTTAAGGAATAGAGAGCTCAAAACATCTCATTCGCACTTATTGATTATCACTATGGGCAGACCCAATAAACAGAATGCCACCCCTTCATTGCTGCGCAAGCGTTAAAAGAGCCCCAGTTAACTCTCATGCGCATGAGATTATCTTCTATTGCCAACACAATTCAACTGAACACAGCAAACAATCCCTGACTTATTAGTATTTGGTCTTGATATTGTAGTTTTAACTAGATAATGCCATATTTAAGTATGACAGTGACAAAATACATGACCTAGTTCATTTCTGATTAATTAGTTTATTAGTATTCTAAAAGATGGAGCTGATTTATATGTGTCTTTAATTACTGTAAAATATTGGTCCGCAGGCCCTGATTTTTACGTTTATACTCCTTGTTCTAAATATGTACGAAGGTAAATAATCTAGTAGTACCTACAAACTTAGAATCCTAAAAGTAAGTTGAAAGCTGAACGCTATGGATTTAATGATTATTATTTAACAAGTTATAAGTTACCAAATTCTCGATGTCAAATAACTTTACGGTTTTAAAAGCAATAAGTCTGATGTATTATTTACAAGCTCAGGCAATTTCGGGCGAACTCCACGTAAACTCTAAAACAAGCTGCATTAATGAAGTTCGTCCCAAAAATAACAAGATAAAAGAAATCTTAAAATTTGTTATATTTTATTAATACTTCGACTTATAATAAATAAGTAAAATAATATTAATGTCACGCCGAGACGATTATACTGAAAAGGTTCCCGTGTTTTATTCAAATCGAGCGTAAAGAAAGACGGTACATTATGTTAATAAGCCAATTGATCTCTCTTGTACTCTGATCTGGTTTATATTTCTTCTGGAGCCCCCAACTTACAGCGTGAATAAAAAATGAGTTCTGGAAAGTGTCGCGACTAAAATTATCGGGGCTTATAAAAAATTGAACTGTTTTATGGCAGGGTAGACTTTATTTGTAGCAAAGATAAAAAAAATAAGAACGGACGATGGAAAAAAAAGCTTTATTTTTTATTTAAGACTGTATTTATACTTAATGGTAAGATATAATGCAAAATAAGGTTGCTAGAAAATGTCGAAATTTCGAGAGTACAGTATATGTGGAGGAAATCGGAAACCGGAAGTGTTGCATATTAGAAACGAAGATGTAAAGCTATTGGTACGTGTTCATGACATACCTTGCAGTTTCTGACGACCTACGTGGTGTAGCGCGTGCGCTGTCGCATTATAAAGTTGGAAGTCCTGGGTTCGATTCCCGGCTCGAGTCTGGTCTGATGAGTGGCTTGGGCCGTGGCTTGTTACCATCCTACCGATAATGTTGTGTCGTCAAACGACACGAGTTCCGGCACGATGGCGCGTAGAAACTAATTAGGAGTATGGATTTACCATACCTCTAACAGATTTGCCCAACTAAATTATGAGAAAGAAACTGGACCAACAGTCCTTAGGCACTCATTGACTACTAACTTTGGGAAGATGCTCCAAACTTGAAGTTATTTGTTGGCTAGATAACCAACGTCACTTCTAGACCATACATCAGGCCATTCATTCCATAATCACTTAGTAGTATGCAACAAATACAATGCATTAAGTTGGTGCTTACTCATAAATATGAAAATAATGTCATGCACGATAGAACCTGACCTCTTCAAGGTGACACCTGAACTGTTCTGATTCTACGATACCGTAAACATTTTGACAAAACTGCTTTTCTGCGTACAATACGCAGTAAAGCAAGTAGCACAAAATGTTTATAACACAAAATGAATCTCAGTTTATTTAGATACCCATTCGTTCAGTTTTGTTTGGTTGATACTGGATACAAATAGTCCTTTGACGCGTCAATAATTTACATAGTAGTGATACGATGGTGATAACTACATTCGTAAACTTAAAACTATTAACTTTAAGTAGACATGTGTCTACTTAAAGATGCTGATACAATTCAAAATTAATTTATACTTAACATCTTAAGTAAACGAATAGGACGGTTGAAGATAGATGCTCTAATGAATTTCAAGAGCTTCAACATCAATCAACTTTACCAAAACTTTACTCGTTTGCGATGACGTATTCCGTTTTGGAGTTGTGTGTCTGTGCGTGGGTTTCACATACGCCCGAGTAATTGGCATGTATTAATATAAATTATTATATGATCGTTTGACGTCATTGAAGTTTTCAACTAATATTGGATATTGGAACAAAAGGGACAAAAATTAATGAGCGCGACATTTGTAAACATCTGTATTAATAGATATCGAATAATACGAATAGTGAAGCACTTTTATTTATTTTATCAGCACCTTTGGACTTTATTAATGATCTAATAATACTAAGAGTCTGTGATAGCTTAGTGGTTAGGGCGTCCGCCTGCTAATCAGAGGTCGGGGGTTCGAATCCTGGCACGCACCTCTAACTTCTCGGAGTTATGTGCGTTTTTAATCTATATATAAAAAAGCGAAATACCACTGACTGACTGACTGGCTGACTGACTGACTGACTGACTGACTGACTGACTGACTGGCTGACTGACTGACTGACTGACTGACTGACTGTCTGTCTGACTGGCTGACTGACTGACTGGCTGACTGACTGACTGGCTGACTGACATATGATCACGATTTCTCAGGAACTATGAAACATACGAACCTTAAATTTGGACTGTAGATTTCTTTTATGAAGTAGAGGTCAGCTAAGAAACGGTTTTGAGAAAATCCACCCCTAAAGGGTTGAAATGGGGGTTGGAAGTTTGTATGAAAGCCCTATATTTTAGAAGTTAGAGACATTAAAATTGGCAACTAAGTTTTTGTTTATAAAAGTCGCGGGCGCCAGCTAGTTAATTAATATATCACTTGCTTCAACGGTGAAGGAAAACATTGTGAGGAAAGCTGCACGCCTGAGAGTTCTCCATAATGTTCTCAAAGGCATGTGAAATCTGCCAATCCGCACATGGCCAGCGTGGTGGACTATGGCCAAACCCTTCTCATATTGGGAGGAGACCCGTGCTCTGTAGTGAGCCGGCAATGGGTTGATTATGGTGAATACTAAGAGTACGGCTGTATTTCATCAGTTTAGTCACAGATGGTCAGAAACATTCATATCACATCATATCCCAGTGATCTGCATATTATTTTGTGCGGTTTCTTGTGTATGTGTTGTACGTGCATTAACTAATTATATAAAGGTAAATTAAACAAAATAAGATATTACGTCGTTAGATCCGCCTAACACCTTATCTCAGCACATTGCCGTAAGAAGATTGTCTTAGCGCTTAGAACCTCCACACTGCTCCAATTTGGATGAGTACGATAACTATTATTGCTATTGTGATCTGGAATCAACCGCTCAGCAAGCCTCTCGAAGCACGGGTTTCTGACAGCGGATTGAAAAGGTGAATGTATTGAAGGATACATTCAATAATGATTAGCCTACAATTTTAGTGCCAGCTAGGCTCTTTACTAAAACCGTCTACGAAGAAACATTTTTGACCGTTACCCAGGTTTTTGATAAGTTAACAAACTGTACGTTCATTATTCTGTATGGAAGTGTTTCTTATTTATAGAGATCCGGGTCGTGATGCGCGTACAATGTAGGCCCCCTAACTCCGTCCGAGGTGGTGGAGGGTCTGCTTCAGCAGACGCCGCAGGCTGGGTTGCGGTCGAGTGCATGAGTGTTCCCGTGACCCAGCCACCAGGCGACGAGAGGGAGCATCGCTCGGTTTTAGTGGGTATTCTGGTAGCCAGTGTGGCCACCGGAGAGTCCCACATACCCCGTCGGAAGCGGCGCAGTCTTGCCTACGTCTCTTCCGGAGGGGATGCGTAACGCATTTCCCAGCGTGAAAAAAAAGGAAATGTTTCTTATGTATAGATTTTTTATTAACATCCGCTGATGGAGCTACTACAACTGTCCACTTTTTACTGCTACCCTCTTTACCATATTACGGCTTTTTCTATAATAAGCAGAAGATCTACAAAATTTCCGTAATAATATTGCCGTCGTAAAAGTGGGGTCCCCGAAGCCTAAATGTCACAAATTACGTCACAAATTCAATAGCATGTGAGAGCGTAAAAGATAACTCTTTTTGACGCCACAAGAAGGGAAGGGTTCTCATAGTAGGTAAAATTGAAATTTAGAACTTATTGTGACATTACCAACCAAGTACCAGCCCAATTTGGCATGTTAAATAGTACATTGAAAATGCTTTTTTTTTATTAAACCTATGTTGAAGATTCAAAGTGATTCAAGGTCATATACATTTTTTATTACTATAAAACTATACAAAATAAGTATCATTACAGGTTCTCTCCAGGATAATAAATGGCTATGAATTAGGACCAGAGGCACCAGAGGGCGAGATGGTCACCCATGCGATGGACCGATCAGATAAAGTGGGCGGTCCTTTGCATGAGTGCACCAGACTTTCGGCCAGCAGATTGCTTCGTGATGACCACGACCGCTCTGCAAAGAGTGTAACGACGAAGAAGATGAATTAGGATAAAGTAGACTGAGCTAAGTATAATAAATAGTAAGTCAATAATATTTAAAACAGTATGGTAAACAGTCGGTTAAATAAATGCAAATATCCGATTGAGAAATAGGAAGTTACGAAGGTTGAATTACATTTATTTTATATTTTCTTATCTGTTAGTATTTTATTATTTATTCATTATCAAATGGTCATATTATATTAATTACATCGTTTTTGAATATTGCATTATGTGTAAATGATGTACTGGTAGGGCAGAAACTGGCATTGTAGTTAGAATTAATATTAATTAAATATTTGAAGTGTGTTAATAAAATTTAAATCATCCCTATTAATTTATAACAAAGCTCGCGACCTAAATAAACGGTTGAAACGTTCGACGCGGGAACAATGAGGACAGGTCTATCTAAATGTGGAAGCACACTAAAACTGCTTCTCGAAGTAGAGCTGATTTACATACAATAATATTTAACGCAAAACCACATTATGTTACGACTTCCAGTGATATTTTAGCTCTGATATTAAATCGGCTAAATCATTAAAGTTAGGAATTCATTTTTCTACATTAGTGATTATTATCCATAGGCAGGCTTGATTTCTTCAGGTAATGACTTATTTTTGATTTGAAGTTCAGTATACGCGCTTATTTTGACGACCTCCGTGGCGCAGCGCGCGCGCTCTCGCATTATAAAGTTAGAGGTCCGTGGTTCGATTCCCGATTCGAGTCTGGTCTGCTGGGAGGCTGCGGCGGCTAGTTACCACGCTACCGATAAATGCGTGTCGCCAAGCGACTTAGCGTTCCGGCACGATGTCGTGTAAAACCAATTAGGAGTATGGGTTTTCCATACCTCTAACAGGTTAGCCCGCTACTATCTTAGACTGCATCATCACTTACCATCAGGTGAGATTGCAGTCAAGGGCTATTTTGGTGCGCAACCTATTCTGCGCACCTATCACTTTTCAGGCGTGAATATTGTTTACATATATGATCTGTCAAATATATTTTTGATGTACCGATAATCATAATTTATTAATGTAAATAGAATAAAAATATATACATTATTTAGCTATTTTCATTGAATTTTTCGTTTATTTACCACATGATATGGTATTAATATTTTTCTACGACTACTAAGTCAGACAGTCGATCTGAATGAGTAAACTCCAAAATAGAGTAAATTCGTACGCCGGAGCTGACACACAAAGTTCCGCATTTCATTTGTTTTTCACTTTATTTTGCACATTATATAGAGATATATAGAACCTCCAGTCCTTAAATAGTCGACACACCTTGTAACGCATAATCCTGTTCCCACCTCAATGTGGAAAAACGGGAAAAACTTCTTGAATTCGCCGAGTCATAAAAGTTTTATTGCTTCATGCAACCTTGTTTACCCGTACTTTTACGATAATGAAAATTACATTCACAAAGTGAGATGAAAATTATATGCGAGAGAGAGTGAAATTAAGTGTATCATTAAAAATGTTTGCTTTAGTTGCAATTAAAGTAATTATACCAACATTTATTCTCACGCGTTTAAGTTCAAATGGAAAATTATTTCCCATGTTTTATGAATATGTATTATACGAGTCAGGTACGCTTATTAATAATTTCAAAGTTCTTATAAAACGGAAGCTTGTAAAAAAATCATATTACGATATTAAAGATTATATAAACGATAAAAAAAGCTTGGGTGTGAATTGCTCCATCTTCATAGGTACCATAATTTATTATTGATTCATCATGATCAATCCATTACCGGCACACTACAGAGCGAGGGTCTCCTCTCAATATGAGAAGGGTTTGGCCATAGTCCACCACGCTGTCCATGTGCGGATTGGCAGACTTCACACGCCTTTGGTGAACATTATGGAGAACTTTCAGGAGTGCAGGTTTCCTCACGATGTTTTCCTTCACCGTTGAAGCAAGTGATTATTAATTAAAAATATATATATATTATTAAAATATATTATTGATTAACAAAAAAAAAAACCCCGGCTAAGTTTGTTGTGGGTGCCTTCTTAGATCTGGGCGCGACCTAAGCGGGTTCAAATCGCGCCCAGGTCTAAGAAGTTGGCGAGTGCAGTTATCACCATCACTATTTAAAATAATGTAAAATGTGATATATATGAACGATTCATAGATGCCTGTAAGAGGTTTATATGAATAAAGCTATTCTTGTTTTGATTCGATTTGCACTATCAAATGAAGCTAAAGTGAAAATAACATTGTAATACAAATTGGTAATATTCGATAGGCCCAGTTTAGGTTTAGAGGTTAATTTGAAACACGTAGCGGTACGCTAACTTTTTGTCGTCTGATTAGCGTAAACATTTGCCTTTCGCTTGTTAGCCGGTGAACATTGATTGGAATAGCGTTTTGTTATACCGTGTTCCACCCTTATTCTGGAAACACATTTATGGCAACCCCGAAGGGTTTTTTTTTTACCAAACCCCATTTTTGACGACACCGTGGCGCAGCGGGCGCACTGTCGCTTATAAAGTTGGAGGTCCTAGGTTCGATTCCCGGCTTGAGTCTGGTCTGGTGGGAGGCTTCCGCTGTGGCTAGTTACCACCCTACCGACAGAGACGTGTCGCCAAGCGATTTAGCGTTCGTGGCGTAGATACCAAGTAGGAGGATGGGTTTACCTTACCCCTAACAGGTTAGCCCGCTACCGTCTAAGACTGCATCATCACGTACCATCAGGTGATATTGCCGTCAAGGGCTAACATAGGGGATAAACAATAAACAAAAAAAGCGCCGTCTGTCAGATCTAATCAGATGTAAAACCACCGTGTGATAGTGATATTAATTAATAAATCACACTTATTATAATTAACAAATAATAATTGGGAAAAAAACCTTATGTAAACACGAGATATTGAGTAATACGCGTGTCATACAAGGTGGTCTTAGGAGGAACATGACGCCATAAAATACATTATGCCGTTTCACGTGACGGCAAAATGAGTTTGGGTTACCTACCACTGCAAGAAAATACATGTATTACAAGTTTTGCTTGAATAAATCACGCAAACTTTCAACAAACTATTTATGCGGACGTAGGTAATTAAAATATGAAGCCCCAAAGCCATAGAACTCTTGGAACAAGAGCCGTCAACAATGATCGTACTAAACAACACTTACATTGTAGTCTCGGCATTAATTACCCATGTGTACACAATGCCTTAATGTCTTTTGTTCGACGCTCTACGCCGCTACGACGCTACGCCATCCCGTCATTATTAAATGTTACATAACACTGAAGCCTATCTGAGACACGCGGTTTCACCTGCTTTAAACAAAACACGAAGTTTGACGACCTGCGTGGCGCAGCGCGTTCGCTGTTGCATTTCAAAGACGGAGATCCTGGGTTTGATTCCCGGCTCGAGTCTGGTCTGGTGGGAGGCTTCGGCCGTGGCTGGTGACCACCCTACCGACAAAGACGTGTCGCCAAGCGATTTAGCATTCCGGCACGATGTCGTGTTGAAACCAATTAGGAGTATGAGTTTACCATACCCCTAATATGTTAGCCCGCTACCATCTTAGACCGCATCATCATTTACCATCAGGTGAGATGCAGTCAAGGGCTAACTTGTGGTAAATAAAAAAAAAAAAAGCGGTGATAGCCTAGTGGTTAGGGCGTCAGCCTCCTGATCAGAGGTCGTCGGTTCGCATGCGGGCACGCACCTCTACGAGCGTTATGTGCGTTTTAAAAAAAATTAAAATACCACTTGCTTCAACGGTGAAGGAAGGCATCGTGAGGAAACCTGCATGCCTGAGAGTTCTCCATAATGTTCTCAAAGGCGTGTGAAGTCTAACATTCCGCACATGGCCAGCGTGGTGGACTATGGCCAACTTTTACTCTAATTTTCTATATCTGTTTAATTCACTTAGAGGTAAATTTAAATGTTATAAAAACATTTCTTAGTAGCTTCAGAGTGCGCAAAATATATTCATAAAAAACTTAACTAACTTAGTGTACTGACATTTAAGTATATATATATAAGAGTATGTTTTTTAAGGCATTGCAAATAAACCTCTGACTTTTTTCAGGTATCCTATGAGATGGATATCCTAAGAAGAAGCTATACACACCGTATGTATATTTATTAAATAAGGCATATTTTACAACTTGTAAGGGTTAAAATGTTATTAATCTGTAGACGTACAAAAGAGTATAAAATTTGACTAGATTATTATTATGAATGTATTAAGTTGGTTGTCATAGAGCCGTGCCGCCACACTATTGGTTCCCGCCAAAACGGTGGCAAGTGATTGGTCCAGGCAAAATAGCAATAAAAATGGACGCCACGAGGATATTGCTATAAGTTTAGTGACATTTTTGGAAGAAAGATTTCAATTTAACTGGTGCATTTATCTCAGTTTTTGAATTATGTACCAACCTTTTTAAAAATCACTTTCACTTTGAAAAGCTTTCCGTGTTTTATTCAAATTAAGTGTAAGAACGTATTCGTCTTCCCCACATTATGATAATAAGTCAATTGATCTCCCCCGTACTCAGTTCTGAGTGCCTAGGGCGAGATTTTCTACTTGTTCGATCGAGTAAAAGTCTACGTGATTGAGTCAATATTTATTAAGCAAATTAACCTGAATAATGCAAACAAACATAACCCCCTTTTTACCCACCACAGGCGATATTACACGATAAGTTTAGTAGCTTAATGTTATCAAAGGGAAAGGTCTAGAAGGGTCTGAAGGCTGACAAAAGCGATAAATCACTACTGAAACGTAGCTTAAACTGGTTTATCTGGGGATATAACACGGGATCACATTTATTTATATGAGCGTAAAGTTGGATATTCTCGACGTCCAGCGTAATGCGAGCCGTGATGAAAAACCGCTGCCTACCTGTACTTGGATATAAATTTCGTTTAGCTGTAATTTATCATATCGAGGATATGATTTTTTGATGTTATATATTCCGCTGCATAAATTGGTCGGTACGCGACTACGAAATATGTTTTAGTATGGATTGAACAGATTGTTTTTTATCGATAACCGATTTTCGCTACGCTGCGATCTCACTTGCTGATTTTTACGGCGTAATTGCAGTGGTTTTTTTTTGGCATTCCACCACAAGTCTTGACTCCAATCACGCCTAATGTAAGTGATGATGCAGTCTGTGGTGGCAACGAGCTAACCTGTTAGGACTATGACAGTTAGACAGTAATCTTTATTCAAATCCTAACGCGAATAATTTTGGTCTGGTGGGAGACAAAGACGTGTCGCCAAGCGATTTAAGGTTCCGGCACGATGTCGCGTAGAAACCGATAGGAGTATGGGTTTATCATACCCCTTACAGGTTAGCCCGCTACCTTCTAAGACTGCATCATCATTTACCATCAGGTGAGATTGCCGTCAAGGGCTAACATGTAGTGGATAAAAAAAAAAATAACGCATATTATATGTATATGCGAATGTGAGTTTGTTTGATACACTGAACCACTGAACTGATTATAAAAATTCTTTCTCCAATGGAAAGTTACAATATCAATCGAGTAACATAGGCTATAGGCTTCACCCCCGTACTTTCACGGGAACGGGAACTCAGATAAAACAGTAGGATGCAGCTAGTATAAAATAAACTTTTAACGCGTCAACAATTTTTAATACGGCACATGCCCTGTTTTATCACCATCTCGGATTGAACAACCAGTTAACACGTTTTATCGGCTTCTACACGTCATGTCCTGTAACATTAAACTGTATGCTGGCATAACTTTGGCAAAAGTATACATAAATCCTCCGTGGTGTGCCACGCGTGCGTATTTTAAAGTTGGAGGTCCTGGGCTCGATTCCGTGGAACGACGTGCCCCGACCGAGAAAGACGTGTCGCCAAGCGATTTAGCGTTCCGGCACGATCTCGCGTAGAAACCAATTAGGAGCGTGGGTTTACCATACTCCTAACAGGTTAGCCCACTACCATCCTCTAGAATGTATTTCAGTATCATCGATTACCACCAGGTGAGATAGCCATGAAGGGCTAACTTGTAGTGTATTAAAAAAAAAGGTATAGATAAAACCGGCAGAAGACTTGTAACCCTCAACCAGAGCATCCCCGAGGAAACTCAGAAAATACAGTGATGCCCCTAAATTATCCCTAATAGTTGAGCCCTGCTTCTGGAAAAAACACTGCGTTTATCACTGCGATACGAAAGTCGACACTAATGGGACAAAAGATAAGTAATCCAGACAATAATTAGTTTGTCGATTAGATCATCTTTGTCACGTTCTTTAAATTTTCGCAGCAGCCAGTGACTGAGAGTTTAAGTTTCATTATATATAATGAGTTTAACTAGACACTTGAAATTTTCCAGACACCTATGAAGTTTATAACTTAACGTAAAATTTCAACTTTAACCCCCGAGTTGATACTGAGAAAAGGTTTTTTAACGATAATTGTTAACCAGGGTATATAGATACGATACAAATAAATTCTTCTCTAAAATGAAGATCTGGTCATTATTATATGCGATACTTTTGAGCACTTATGAAGCACACGATAATGTGTCTAAGTAAAATTTTCAACAGCAACAAGCGGACACAGATTGCTCACAATTACCACTGCACTGAATATATGGTATGCACTAATCACTATAACAGGAAATAAGCATACTTTCTAGTACGTGTTTTGATTTATCATATTAAAGTATTGTATAAATATAAGAGATTATTAACCAAAAACAGACTTTAAAATATATTTCAAAAATACTACGTAAAGGATGGTTCAAAACCGTGTGACGTCATCTGTGCGTAAATCTTGTGATTTTTAAGTCTTAATAACAATATAACGTCTTTCGGCGTTAGTACAGAGTCGCATCTTAAAATTCGGACACGTCTCTCGGCGTGAGAGTGACTCCATCGAGCGTCTTGTCGTGCAGGGCAAGGTGGAGGGCACTAGAGGTCGAGGAATGTCACCCATGCGATGGACCGATCAGATAAAGTCTGCTGCAGGCGGTCCTTTGCACGAGTGCACCAGGCTTTCGGCCAGCCGAGAAAAGTGGCGGATGCATGCGAGGCATATAACATCTGTCCTCAAAGACACTGCTTCATGATGACCACAACCACCCTGTTAAGAGTATAACGACAAAGAAGAAGAACAATATAACGAAAAATGTTTCAGCGGTGTGTAGTACCGGAGCTGTGGACAAATACTTCTGTTACTTCCCAAAATAAATACCGGCCTTTGTATATTCTAGCTCCATGAAGAAATACGTTAACTAGGAGCAGTGAAATAATAAAACTTTACTGTGTATTTTAGTTAAAATAGAAAGTAATAATCTAAGACTTTTGCGTCGATTTCAGTTATGATGTTTTCTTGAACTTACAAATATTTTACATATAGATTTGGAAATACTATTGTTTAATAGTTTCATTCGTTAATGTAACATTATAAATATTCATTATTCTAACAAAATATTAATTGACATCATCATGATCAACCCATTACCGGCTCACTACAGAGCACGGGTCTCCTCTCAATATGAGAAGGGTTTGGCCATAGTCTACCACGCTGGCCATGTGCCGATTAGCAGACTTCAAACGCCTTTGAGAACATTATGGACTCTCAGGCATGCAGGTTTCCTCACGATGTTTTCCTTCACCGTTGAAGCAAGTGATATTCTTATTAATTAAAAGCGCACATAACTCCGAAAAGTTATAGGTGCGTGCCCGGATTCGAACCGCCGACCTCTGATTAGGAGGCTGACGCCCTAACCACTAGGCTATCACCGCTTAATTGGCATAAATTCATATAATATTATATTTTACATGATTTTCCAGTAGCCTATAAGTCACTTTGGGAAAAAAGGCACCGTTTTCGAACCAAAAATTTGCAAGAGTGTGACACATAATTAACCGAACTGGGTAAGGCGTAAAAAAATTGCCACACCGAATGTTAATTCAATCATTGTACTGCAGGTACGAAACGAAAAGCAAATGTTTGCACCAATCAGTGGCAAAAAGTTGCCGAAGTTCTACGTGCCTCAAATAAACCACACCAATTCACGGGGTAATACAACCTCCGTCGATGATATTGTGATTTCCGGATCCGTTCCGACATGTCAGGGATGCATGGATCATTGTTGAAAGCGGCAGCACGGCCTGTTAGAGTGCTGAAAGTTTAGACATATTTTTGGTGGAAAGGTTCAAGGCGTATTTATCTAAGTTTGTACAAGAAATAATGAAAATTATATATAACTTACCGTGAATGTTCGTGATATATTGTATGGGTGGGTATTTTGGTAAAAAAAATAAAGTCTTCATTATTACTGCACTTCGGTCACGTTAACGAACCAGACGGTACAAAAATATCTCCCGGTGTATTTAACTTAAGTAGGGAATTACATGAATACGTTTGTACAAACGAATAGAATAAGCAAACTGTTGCGCTTTGCCCATCCGGAGACGAAAGTGAGACGAAGCCGTTCTTAATGCCTACAGACTAGTCCTAATCAAATCAAAACAAAAATAGCTTTATTCGTATAAACCTTTTACAGGCATCTATGAATCGTTCATATATAACACATTTTTCATTATTTCTATTAGTGATGGTGATAACTACACTCGCCAACTTAAAACTGAAGCTAAGAGGGTTCAAATCGCGCCCAGATGTAAGAAGAAACCCACAACAAACTTAGTCGGTTTTTTTTTGTTATCACCATCTCACATAATCAATAATAAATTATGGTTCCTATGGATATAGAGCAATTCATACCCAAGCTTATTTATCGTTTATATAATCCTTCATATCGTAATATGATTTTTCTAAGCTTTCGTTTAATAAAAACTTATTGACAGACATCTCTAAGATATAAATTGGTAATTTGTTATAAAATAAAATACCATTTCCTTTGACTGAGTTACTAATTTTGTGCAGCCTACTAAACGGTACTACAAGTCTTGGGAATCTAACCTTGTACCGAAAATCCACTTGAAAGGTTGACTAAATTTTACGTATTTCCTACGTGCCTTTACCCAACCGACCTTTAAATTCCTCATTAAAAATCAACTCCACTTAATCCGCGTTTCAGCGAACGGCGCGACCTAAATAAACGTTTGAAATGTCCGACGCGGGGACAATGCGAACAGGTTTGCTTCAAGACAGATACACACAAAATTATTTTGACGCTATATACAAATATTGTTTACATATTCATTTCAGGCTTCCGACAAAGACGTGTCGCCAAGCGATTTAGTTTTACGATGTTGCGTAGAAACAGATTAGGAGTATGGGCTTACCTTACCCCTAACAGGTTAGCCCGCTACCATCCCAGACTACATCGTCACGTATCGCCAGTTGAGATAGCTGTCAAGGGCTAACTTGTAGTGTATAAAAAATATATATGTCGGCGCAAAGGAGTTATTAAGTTCTTTCAGCGGCGCCAAGAACCTCAAGAATTCAATAATTACAACATTTGAACTCTTTAAATCACTAATAACACAATTTTGACGGTAGCAATAAATAGACGTCGGACCGTTCGGACTTCTTAATTATGGCCGCAATAAAAGTGCGATCCCGCAAGTTGTGGTTTTAATTACTATGAGCAAAAGTAAACAAAAGCGTGACGTCAACAATGCTGACGTCACCCTTACAAAAAAACAAATCGAACGCCCTCAACTCGTCATATATATTTTTATTATTTATATGTATATATATATATATATATAAATATATATATATATATATATATCGCGAACATACGTGCAATCATCATTCATATATCCTCTGCCTATGATTGCTCTACATACAGCGGTTTACCTTTTCAGCCAAATCAGACACCTACCACCAACCAAGCATTTGTACATAGTGGAGTTAACATCTCTTCAGGATACCAGTGATGGAGCGAAACAAGCGTTGGGAGCATTGTGGTGTATTTGTGAAAATCTGTATGGTCTTTAAGAACTATAAACATTGCACCGGGCAGATTTACCTATAAATTCAAATTATAGGTAGGGATAATACTATTATTTCTATAGCATTTCATACTACACGCAAAGAAATAATAAAGTTAGTAGGAAACAATAATAACATAATCTCCCACTAACTGCTTAATGAAGGAGCTTGATGCTCCTAATAAGACAGTGGCACTAGGGATAGCCAAAATTAATTATAGTATCTGTAAACTTATGCAATGAGTAAAGAAAATGTTAACGTCTTTAACAAAGCGACAATAGAAGATAGTCTGATTCCTGCTTTACTACAAAATGGGACAAAAACCTTAAAAACCGTGGAATCGTAAAACTTTTATTTCTTTATGAATAGAGTGCGTACCGTTGCTTTAACGATAATGAGTATTTCTTTTCATACAACATATGTAAGAAAATTTATACCTCACAATTAAATTGCAAAATCGGCCTAATTAAGGCAAACATTGTTTTAGGTTAAGCTTAATTAGTTTGACCTTGGAAGTCAAATCGCTTGATTTGATTTCCATTTGATTTTGTTGTAATCTTATTTGTATTGTTAGACGTGGATGTTAATTTAGGGGACAATATTTGGCAAATTGGACTTCATTTGGGTCCGTTTTATATGAAAAAACGGAGGCCGTGACTTTCATTTTCATTTATTTTGAATACCTTATTGAACGTACTGTACTTACTGCACAGAAGTGTGCTTCCAGACGTTTTATTGGAAGCATTTGTGTCCTGGAGTTGTTTGACAACTATTACCATTATCAGCCCTAAACGGACCCACTACAGAGCAAGGGTCTGTTTTCAGAATGGGATGGCCTTAGGCCGTAGTCTATCTCACTGTTCGACGACTCTTTTACGCTGGTCCATTAAGAAGTTGAAAGTCATGGGTTCGATTTTCGGTTCGAGTCTGGTCGGGTGAGAGGTTTCGGCCGTGGCGTTATAGTAGAAACCAGTTAGTTTGGGCTTACCTTACCTCTAATTAAGGTTAAACCGAAGATGATGATAATTAGGTTTTAGAATGTAAATCTTACTTTCCTCAGCTCTCTTTAAGTCATTAAAAGACAAAATAGACATTAAATATTTAGTAACTAAAAAACTTAAAAAATAAATAAATATTTAAACATCATAACTAAAATATATTATTAAAAGGAGTCCCTTTAAGCAAGGTTCCGAAGATACTGGCAGCGTTCCCCCTTTGAATGGCTAGACTTATTCTTTGTCCGAGGTAGCTGGCAGCTCTTCGGTCCCCTGTGATGTCGACTTACATTTTTGCTATTTCCTTTAAAAGCATTAGAGCGCTAGGACCCCACGGACCAAGGGTCTCGACCCCGAATGGGACAAAATCACATTCGGAGCCTAGACCCCTGTATTTGCATGCTTTAGCTTTTTCAGCCGCTTCACAAGCCGCACCAACTCCTCCGTTTAAAATTCTGCCTTTTTGTCCCAAAACTTACATATGTGCTCCGTTGCTGCACCTTTTGGAATCACCCAGATCTTTTGACCAAAGACTTCTGTTCGTTCTCGTGTCTTCAACTTCATGTTCGTGTTGACGTCAGACTCTCCACCATATGTTTCCAAAAGATTCTCAGTGAATTTGGTCATATTGCCCAACGGCTGCCAAGTAACTTGGAAAAACTTATAGTTGTGGGCAAGGTAGAGGGGAAAAGACTGCGTGGCCGATCGCCTAGCCGAGCCGCTGGACTGATCAGGTCAGATCACTCACTGACCTTCCGCTTACAACCACTATTAGAAAAGCTGAGGACAGCACAGAGCGTTAGGCATTAGTTACCAACGTAACAAAGGCACTTTCACATGGACACGACCTTCAGCAATGAAATGAGCGACCGAGAAGATTTTGTCACTGAAATCGATTCTACATATTACGTAACCGAAATTCTGTCCAATGTAACACTATATTTTATTAAAATGGTTCCGTTACAAGAAACATTTCACCAAGCCATTACAAGCATTGGGTTTGCCATAAAAGATGGTGTAAAAAATTCAATACAATTTCGTTATAATATAAGATCCCTTTACTTTTTGCGACTTCCGAAAAGGGTTGCCTTTTACGCTCTCACTTGTCATTGAGTCGGCGAATAAATGTGATGCGGACTGTAGTGCCCAATTTTTATGACGGCTACTTTAGCTAAAAGGTAATGGTTGCTTTATATTGGCAGAGAGTGACTGATATTTTTCGCAATACATTGTACTATGACTAATACAAAATATTGCGAACTTTACTGCAGAAATTACTACAGACATGGCCTATTTCAAAAACAGTACGTAAATGTCGGAATTCTGTTTGTGTTAAAACACAGATGAAAATATAGTCTATAATAAATTATAATTAGCTATGAGGCTAGATCAATTCACATCCAAGCTTTTGTATCGTTTATATAATCCTTAATATTGTAATAGGATATTTCTATAAGGTTACGTTTTACAAAAACTTTGAACTTATTGATAAACATCTCCAACATTTAAATAGGTGATTTGGTATAAAATTAAATAAATTTGAATGAGTTACTAGTTTTGCTCAGGCACTAGAGGGCACTACAAGTTTACTATTACTTCTAATGTTCAGTGAGTTAAAGTCAATTTTTTTCTTGAAATTTGCAATACTTTTGTGGAAATACATTAAATATTCATAAATATATTGGTTTTGGTAATCAGCAATTTAATAAACGATAGCAACAGATATCAACAGATAGAAATCGACATCTCTAGAGGAATTCCGTGGCGCAGCGCACACGCTGTTGCATTATAAAGTTGGAGGTCCTGGGTTCGATTCCCGGCTCGAGTCTAGTCTGGTGGGAGGCTCCGGCCGTGGCTAGTTATCACCCTGCCGACAAAGACGTGTCGCCAAGCGATTTAGCGTTCCGGCACGATGTCGCGTAGAAACCAATTAGGAGTATGGGTTTACCATACCCCTAAGAGGTTAGCCCGCTACCATCTTAGACTGCATGATCACTTGCCATCAGGTGAGATTGCGGTCAAGGGCTAACTTCTAGTGGGTAAAAAAAAAAGCTTCGGTGTCGGAGCGAAACGTGCGTTGAGACGACATTTTGGAAGATTCTTATGATGTGGTGTATAAAAATTTAAGAAATTACTAATAACACCGTGCAGATTTACCACTCTAATGATTAGATTTCATTGAGGAAATTCACTTATTTACCTAACTCACGTTACTTATTCTTATATTGATGTTACTAACAGACTAATAATCTATGGACGCTTCCATGTCCGGTTAAAAAGAGAAAAAAAAACCATACCATTACATTTCTTTAAACGAATGAAACCTAAAATAGCCCGGTTCCATTCAATGTACTTGTCTACAGCAGTTTCCTAAGCGTATCTTATCAAGTTAACAGACTTAACCTTGCTTTAAAGTTAATCAGCAAAATGGGTCCGGCGTTGACTTTGACGTTAGGTCCTGTAACCTTTTTTTTTTTTTATCCACTACAAGTAAGCTCTTGACGGCAATCTCATCTTATGGTAAGTGATGATGCAGTCTAAGATGGTAGCGGGCTAACCTGTTAGGGGTAAGGTAAACCCACACTCCTAATTGGTTTCTACACGACATCGTGCCGGAACGCTAAATCGCTTGGCGACACGTCTTTATCGGTAGGGTGGTAACTAGCCACGGCCGCAGCCTCCCACCAGACAAAACGACAACCAGACAAAACCTTAACGATGATATGACGTTAGTTTACATAAAAACTTACAATGAAATTTAATAGCGCCTTATTTGCATTCTAGCAGTCCACTGTTACTCAAAAAAATCCGTTTCCAAATCATAATCAGAATTAAAACATTTCACATATAACACTCAAGATCTTTTAACTGTTAAGTGACATTATCAATCCACACGCCTATCAATCTAACCAGTAACTGAAACTCCACGCATAACTCTTCACTGCGAAATGCGTCGCTTGTAAATGGGAAAAGTTTGATTGGCGTAAAGCTTCTGAAATTCATTAGCAGGCATCAAGTGGTATTAGTAACCTTCATAAAAGTTAGACGATTACATGCGGATTACATATCAATGTAAGCCAATACGTAACGCTTGAAACTTAGATCCTTTGTACTACTAAGGTTGCTGCTTGGAAAATTTGATTTTGCATTAAACTCTTCCTTCAATATTCCTGTTCTGGATTAGAATGAACAGCAACGCATTGGCGGTTCCTCTGGTGCTGCAAATGTTCATGGGCGGCGGTAATCACTTACCATCAGGTGACCCGCCTGCTCGTTTGCTCGCTTTGTATATAAAAAAAGAACAGTAATATGAGGTAATACAGTATCAGTGCAGTCGGTTTTCGCTTACACATCAAACCAAGATTAATCATACCAAAATCAACGTAACACATTGGTTCATATAAAAAACAAACGATAAAGTGGTGGCTTACTATGGGATTCATAAGAAGGCTCAAAGTCACTTAGTGAGGGATCCGTAGAAGAACCAGAGTAACTGACATAGCGCAGCGAGTTGGCAATGGGCGACTCACATAGTTCGGAGGACCAATGGACGTTGGAGTCTCATGTTGCTGGAATGATGAACCCACACCGGTACGTACAAACGTAGCGGTGGACGCCCCCCAATTAGATCGAGACGACATCAAATGAGTTGTAGGGAACCGCTGAAAACAAGTGACCCAAGACCATGGACTTTAGAATTCCCTACAAAAGACCTACGACAGTCGACGTCAATCGGTTGATATGATGATGATGTATAAACAAAGGTAATAAATAAAGCTAATTCATTTTTGCCCAAAGTAGACATAGAAGATCTACACACGATTGGTATAACTAGTTCTGTGGCCAAACTATCAACAGGTTCAAAACCAAGAGGATAATAGTAGTTCGTAGTGATTAGAAGAGGCTGGATATTCAAAGCATTGCCAACTGTATGTTGATGGTATCTTGGTTCTACTATATATAAAACTATGGGCACGAAAGTCCAAGATCAACTCAATAAGATTGGTAGAGAATCACCAAAAATGCCAAAGTTCGGCTCATAAGACGCCTTGTAGTATATTAGATGTATTCTCATATAGACATTGAAGTCATGATTACTAGGAATAAGAAAAATTTATGCCTTAAATATGGTATGCTGGAAACTTTTAAAGATTTGGATTGCATTTCGCACCAATATGTCTTTGAATATATCCGGAAGTATAAGAGAGACTTTCACAGATTCTGAAGTATTTTGACATCCTCTCATCGAATGAAGGTAGATTGAGTATTTTTAAATTTAATTGAAGAAGGGGATGTTTAGATACTCGTGGGACGTACCCAATTTTTCCAAAACAGCTAGAGACTCGGTAAGAGTCAGAGGAGCCTAGCAGCAATTACGTCTGAAGAATACTATCAGGTAAAAACAAACACTATAAAATTTTTCTGCTAAGTTATATAGTGACTGCATATCTAGTCTATTATTGATCGAAGATTCAAACCAAATGTACCGTCTTTAAATACGAGAAACAGTGAAAACACCTACAACAGTTAGACGTTTTCCTAATTAATTTCTAGTCACGAGATGTTAGTAAAATTAGTGTAACTCCGTGAAACTATTAAAGTTGTTAGCGGAAGATAGAGGAGTTAATTTATAATGTACGATGTTTGTTATCTTAAAGCTTTGATCTTAGAATGGAGCTTTCGATTGCTGATAAGTTTCTCCTCTTCTTGGTCGCATTCTTCATAACAGAAGCTATACTGGAGTTCTATGTATGCGTTTAAACTATATTTTTCCATATATGAAAATTAAAATGAAATGAAATGATAATATACTTTATTGCACACCATTCAAAAAGGAAAAGAAAAAACACACGCAGAAAAAGGTGCACTAGGCGGCTTTTTCGCTAATGAGCGATCTCTACCAGGCAACCTAGCACAAACCAATATACTATAATATAGTCCAACCTTTACCTTCCCTGATGGCCGTTGTACTGTTAAGGCTTAAGATTAGGTAAGGTAGGCTCTTGATTGACCTGATCTCAATGACTAGGTGAACGGGGTCTTTTCTTCTGCACCTGGCTAAAACCGTTAGTTAATCGAAGTTTTGAGAAAGGCGGCTAGAAAATATGTCCAAAATAATTCAGTATTATCCTGTATCATAACTGAAGGTTGGGCTAACGCGAAGCTGCTTGAGGATCGAGAGATTTGTTTTTTGGTAGTCCACCTTTACCACCTTTAATCACCCTTATACAACACCATATCTTACTGTTAATTTGAATATACTTTTACTTATTATCGTAGTTAACCTTTAATTTTTTTTATTGGTATAAATTCTAAGTTTAGTATTTGAATTGTGTTTTATGTTAGTCTAGGTTTCATGCCCTGAACTCGTTCCGATGATATTGTGTTTTACTGTTTTTTATACCAGCTCTTAATGACGCATACTGTGCCTGTTCTTATCATTGTATATATTTGATTTAGTTAAATAAAAGTCCGTCCTGCCACTCTTAACGAATCACTAAACGTAATTAAATTATTAACTAATAATGTTTAATTGGTACTAGAAATTTTTGAACAAGATTGTGCATGACATCATCATGATTAACCCATTGCCGGCTTACTACAGAGCACGGGTCTCCTCTTAATATGAGAAGGGTTTGGCCATAGTCCACCACGCTGGCCATATGCGGATTGTCAGACTTCACACGCCTTTGAGAATATTACAAACTCTCGACTTGCAGGTTTGCTCACGAAGTGTTCCTTCACTGTTGAAGCAAGTGTTATTTTAATTGCTTAAAAACGCACATAATTTTGAAAAGTTAGAGGTGCTTTCCTGGATTCGAACCCTCTACCTCTGATTAGGAGGCGAACGCCCAAACCACTACGCCATTACAACTTTAGCATGACATTGGTTATTAAATATTTTAATATTGGGCTACCTTGTATCACTTGGTGAATAATTTTATTATATTCCCCGCATTCCAAGGTCTGTGAGGTTGATGCCATTTTCCTTATTAAATTTTCTCAGTTACATTTCGAATTACACCCGAGCGACGATGAGAGGGGGATTCCATTAAAATATGAAACGTAACTTTGCAAGAATTTGCTTCAATTTGCACGTAAGGAGTATGTTCGAAAATAAGCTTAGGAGACAGCATTAATTCTAACAACAAGGGATTTTACCAAACTTTACTTTTAAATATGAACCGTACCGTAATATTTGGTGAATAGGGTTTCAATTTGGATGAAAAGTAGTTTTTTAGGTGCAACGTTAAAATGGTTTGTGTAAGTTCATTCATGGTTCTTGCATTTGTGAGGAAAGCCGAGGATGTCGGGCCCGACGTGTGAATATATTGTTTCAAATAAAATTACATACATATTGTATGTGAACTGTATGGAGTTTTTATGGTTATATGAAAATTTGGTAACTACTTATATCTAATAAAACTACTTTCTAAATAATCTCTCGAAATAGCGTCATAAGATCTGTGGTTTATTATGGCTATAGATTACTGGTAGGTTTATTCACGGAAAGTCCATACGATTTCTGTGGTGCAGTGCGTGCGCTGCAGTATTATTAAGTGGGAGGCCCCGAATTCGATTCCCGGTTCAAGTCGGTCTGGCTTCGGCCGCAGCTGGTTACTACCCAACTGGCAAAGACGTAAATACCACCAAGCTATTTAGTGTTCCGGTATGATGCCACATGAAAACTTATGAGCAGTTTTTTTTTTTTTTTATACCATCACGTGACCGGTTAAAAGAAACAATACTTCAATTTTAAAATATTATTAACAAACGGTTACTTTGATATTACTAAAAAGGTCTATAATATTATATATTTATTAATTGAATCAAAATAATACTACAAATATATGGTGCTATAAATGAAATAAATCGCTATTAATATTAATGCAATTAAATTAAAATGATATCTTAAATCGACACCAAACTGGGTAGCCTAACTTCACACGCTTTTGAGAACATTATGGAGAACTCTCAGGCGTGCAGGTTTCCTCACGATGTTTTACTTCATCGTTGAAGCAAGTGATATATATATATATATTTATATTTTAAATATATACATATAAACATACAAATATACTGTACACCTTAACTTCCGTAGAAATATTATGCTGTCATATTTTAATAGGACCACCCTTTTTCTCAGCTTGCTACCCAGTAATGACTATCCCAAGTCCAAGTATGTCGTTATAAAACTAGAGCTTGTCGCGAAAATTATATTACTTCCCCGTTTCAAGTGTCAGGGAAAAGCGCACGGAAAAACATTGCCATTTGAAGTGAAATTCAAGTGGAGAAATGTATTATTACCAACTTACACTCACCTTTTGGAATGCCGCTGTTTTCTTTTACTTTTCGTAGCCTCTACTAATAGGTCGCAATGCTAGACAGGATTTAAAAGTTTAGCTGTTATTTGTCCTGTTCCTAAACGTAAGTGTTGGTACGCTCGTATGTTTGACGTTAATAACAAAAATAAACTTATTGTAAACATGTTCACCAATGAACGCAAATCTACAGGTATTTAGTATAAGTCTAACTTACTAAATACCTGTAGATTTTTTTACTTATTTTTGAGTGGTTATTGCTATTAATCTATATATATAGGTTTCTTTTAGGACTTTTTCACGAAAATAGGCAATTTGACATTTGCCTGTTGCTTACTTTCTGAAGCAGGGCAAACCTCAAGTCCACGGGAAATCAGCAATTCTAGGCAGACGAAGTCGCGGGCAACAGCTAGTGTTTATATATAATGCAAGTGTACCCTTGGTAATAGCCATAGATTCCTAATATGCAAGTATAAAAGGAACGTTCTTAAAAATTACTATGACTATTTTCTAACAAAAATGTGTATGAGATCATGTAGAAATATTATGAAGTGTTCATAAGAAAGTTAGAGGGAAGATTTTTTCACAAAGACGTGTAAGTATATTTCACGCTTAAATAAAAGTATTAAGCGTTTAACTAATGAACTCACACAGCTTTACACTCTTTCATGCGTTAAAAATTTTAAATTCACCGCCATTTTTAAATGGTTGCGGATTTAAATTGAGTGTAAAATGAAAATGAACACTCGAAGTTTCATGGTTCACTCAGTTCATTGCGGAATTATGGTCAGCGACGCTTACGTTTTAATATAATGTTTTATATTTCTACGTATTTGTAATATCTTTTCTCGTATTTTAATGTTTCTCATATATTCCCTTAGGTAAGTCACCTCTACTTACCTCACCTCTCAATATGAGAAGGGCTTGACCATAGTCCACCACGCTGGCCATGTGCGGATTGGCAGACTTCACATGCCTTTGAGGTTATTATGGAGAACTCTCAGGCGTCCTGCACGCTTTTCCTCACGATGTGTTCCTTCACCGTTGAAGTAAGTGATATTTTAATTGCTTAAAAACGCACATAACTCCGAAAAGTAAGAGGTGCGTGCCGGGGTTCGAACCCCCGACCTTTGATTAGGACGCTGACGTCCTAACCACTAGGCTATCACAGCTTCAGTCTATATAAAAGGTATAAATTAATTTTACACTACGAATCTTAGTAAACGCGGCTGAAATCGCGTAGAACAGCTTGTTAGCTATACGGGGACTATTTCAAATCACAGACCACTTCATTTTATTTAATAGGTTACAAAAAATATTACATTTTCTGAGTGAATAGAAAAGTGTCCCTTTCTCTTAGACCCAGGTCATTACAGAGAAACCACTTAGTGAAGCGAGCAAGTAAAGGACTTAATTAAATTTAATTTCACCTCATTCAAAAACGACTTAGCAGCGTTTGAGTCTATTCATTCTACAGTTTTCTCCGTTCCATCCTAACTGCTACCACGAGGGAAGTATAAAGTATTCCAGTAATACTTATTCACTTATCGTTACAGTATGACCTGGTTGGTGTACTCTGTGTATCCCAATATAATGTCGCATGATAATTAGATAATTTTGCGGAAAAACCTTTGTTAATTACAAAGTAGTAAATATTATGAAATTATGTAAATTATCAGATACGATTAGAGTGTATCATTTATTTCATCATCATCATCATGATCAACCCATTACCGGCTCACTACAGAGCACGGGTCTCCTCTCAATATGAGAAGGGTTTGGCCATAGTCTACCACGCTGGCCATGTGCGGATTGGCAGACTGCACACGCCTTTGAGAACAGTATGGAGAACTCTCAGGCGTGCAGGTTTCCTCACGATGTTTTCCTTCACCGTTGAAGCAAGTGATATTTTAATTATTTTTTATTTCATTTATTTACCCACACTGAAAAATATTCTATTCCAGTCTCTGTCACGCCCTATATGTATCGCTTTTTAAAGGCGTACATAATTAACAAAGTTTATCTTTGAAAATTTGAAAAACAAATTACCCACTAACTTTAGGACATACAAGTCTGAACAAATCCTTCCATCGCAATTCAGCCAATATCTAAACATCGGGTGAAAAATCTCTTGAAGGTTTCTTTATTAGCATATGTGCTTTTTAGAGTTATCATATTTTTTTTACACGACAAGTTAGCCTTTACGGCATTAGAATGTGACAGCCACTACGCCACGGAGGTCGTCACAATTCTACATTATTTTAGTAGTTTCGGTGTGAAGTAGTGACAAACATACCCATTTCTAATATTACCATGATCAGCGATTTACCTCTGTTGTGTTGGGAATTTAATAAAGATCCATATTTAGATAACTGCCCCAGAAACATTATGTTTGTTTTTCATGCTTTAATGCCTGACCTACTAAACCGATCATTATGAATATTTCATACATCACTTTTTTTTCGATTATCAGTTACAGTGGATTATTTAACTGAACTGATAAGAAACAAGAAGATCTAATAACTATTAACTTTAGCATTCATAGTATGAATATGGAGGCTTCGATAAAATTTGTAAAGAGCAAAATGTAGAAAGTATTTTCATTTACGAGTAAAACTCACAGCTCAGTTCCTCCTTAAATATGGCAGTGCCGTGTACATTTTTAACACACGACGGAGTGTTAAGCTTCTGCACTCTGACAGGAGTTACTGTAGATAAATTTTTGAGTTTACCTGATGGTTAAAGATAACTGAGACAGAGTTAAATAAGTTCAGGTAAACGTTAACTAATGCAAATTTGCTGTGATAGCCTAGTCGTTAGAGCATCCGCCTCCTAATCAGAGGTCGGGGGTTCGAATTGCGGTTCGAAATCGAATCGGTTGCGCACAAAAACGTAACGAGGTCATTCGTTCAGTAGATTTTACTGCTCATCTTTTTTTCATACAGCGTGCCCAAATAACTCCCAAATTATATATTTCAGGCTTAAAAATCTGTCTCAATAAATTGCCGATTTTGAAACCAGCCCTACTGTTTTTTTTTCACGACAGACAAAATTATAAAGACTTCATATATTTCAATCCTGAATGGATTTCAATACAAAAGTTTCAATATTCCGGTAAAGTCGAGTGCATTTAACGTTAGCACACGTACAAGCAAGGTTTAGAAACCTATTACCTAAGCTGCATACAGTAATTTACAGTAGTAAATCTCGCTAATTGAGGAGTGCGGTTAGCTACAAGTTGCAACTATTGTTGGCAACGAAGACGGATGCGCAATGGGCGTTCTAACTGTGGCCTAATTCGCTATGCAATTTAAAACGTACGTTGAACGTATCTGTGTCGACATGCGAACCCATTACATGACACGATGTTCAACATCTTGTATGATTGGAACTTGAAAAGGTTGACGACCCCTGTGGCGCAGGGCGTGCGCTGTCGTATTATGAAGTCGGAGGTCCTGGGTTCGTTTCCCAGCTCGAGTCTGGTCTGGTGGGCGGCGGTTTGACGACGTCCATGGCGCAGCGCGCGCGCTGTCACATTATAAAGTTGTAGGTCCTGGGTTCGATTCCCGGCTCGAGTCTGGTCGGGTGGGAGGCTTCGGCTGTGACTAGTTACCACCGTACCGACAAAGACGTGTCGCTAAGCGTTTTAGCGTTCCGACACGATGTCGCGTAGAAAGCAATTAGGAGTGTGGGTTTATTATACCCCTAACAGGTTAGCCCGCTACCATCCTAGACTGCATCATCACTCAATCAATTAACTTCTTCTTTGTCGTTACACTCTTGACAGAGTGGTCATGGTCATCATGATGCATCTTTCAAGGCAGATGTTATACGCCTCACGAGCATCCCCCACTTTTCTCGGCTGGCCGAAAGCCTGGTGCACTCGTGCAAAGGACCATCCACAGCAGACTTTATCTGATCGGTCCATCGCATAGGTGACCTTCTTCGACCTCTAGTGCCCTCCACCTTGCCCTGCACGACAAGAGGCTCTATGGTGTCATTCTCACGCCGGGAGAAAATAAATAAAATCAATAAAAACAACACTTTTTTTAGACACTTTTATAATATAAAATCGGCCAAATCAGGTAGTTTTCCATCCCTTCTATTTTTATTAAAGAAAAATGGATTTTCAGCCATCGAGCATCATGATTCAAAGAGCTTATACGATTCCGATACACTGCACGGTCCACCGGCTGCGTAATTTCCTGCCATTCAGCCGTATGTAATACAGTGCCTAATGATAATTGCTGAACAGCTGCTCCGATGCACCGGTACTTGACTATGTAACGGTATTTATGACGTATTGTTATGATCCTGTAGTTACTTGGCAGCTAAAGAGCTTGATTTAATTGAGCTTGGCCGCATATTTACTACTCAGAACTATAAGGCGTTCAGAAATTAGATAAGATGTGGACAGAATAAGGCGTTTCATCATCATCATCATGATCAACCCATTACCGGCTCACTACAGAGCACGGGTCTCCTCTCAATGTGAGAAGGGTTTGGTCATAGTCCACCACGCTGGTCATGTGCGGATCGGCAGACTTCACACGCCTTTGAGAACATTATGGAGAACTCTCAGGCGTGCAGGTTTCCTCACGATGTTTTCCTTCACCGTTGAAGCAAGTGATATTTTAATTGTTTAAAAACGCACATAACTCCGAAAAGTTAGAGGTGCGTGCCCGGATTCGAACCGCCGGCCTCTGATTAGGAGGCTGACACCCTAACCACTTTAATTTTTTTTATCCACTACAACTTAGCCTTTGACGGCAATTTCACCTGATGGTAAGTGATGATGCAGTCTTAGATGGTAGCGGGCTAACCTGTTATGGGTATGGAAACCCATAGTCCTAATTGGTTTCTACACGACATCGTGCCGGAACGCTAAATCGCTTGACAACACGCCTTTGTCGGTAGTGTGGTAACTAGCCACGGCCAAAGCCTCCCACCAGACCAGACTCGAGCCGGGAATCGAACCCAGGACCTGCCACTTTATAATACGGCGGCGTACACACTGAACCACGGAGGTCATCTTATTTATTTATTTCGTTGCATATTGTGTACATACCCAGTTTGGGTGTTGCAACTTGGTCTAGAGTCGACCGTAATAGAGAGACCGATTTCATTTATCTTATAGAGTCATATATGTGGTATGCAACAAAATTTACACGAGCTAAGACTTCAATTTCACTACCGTAATTTCCAATATCGTTTTCATAAACATTTTAACAGTTTTAATGCGATAACGTTGCAGGAATGACTCAGCCATGCAGTACCGATCGCTCGCCCGCAGACCCTGAAATAATAAAATTAAATGCTTACACAGCCATATAATTCTCCCAACCGAAAAAATACTGTAAACGTAAGCTAATAGTATTATGGCTCTGATGCTGTTGGTACTGAATGTATTAGTCGTATAAGCGGTGATAGCCCAGTGGTTAGGGCGTCAGCCTCCTAATCAGAGGTCGGCGGTTCGAATTCCGGCACGCACCTCTAACTTTTCGGAGTTATGTGCGTTTTTAAACCATTAAAATATCATTTGCTTCAACGGTGAAGGAAAACATCGTGAGGAAACCTGCACGCCTGAGAGTTCTCCATAATGTTCTCTGGCGTGTGAAGTCTGCCAATCCGCACATGGCCAGCGTGGTGGACTATGGCCAAACCCTTCTCATATTGAGAGGAGACCCGTGCTCTGTAGTGAGCCGGTAATGGGTTGTTCATGATGATAATGATGATGTATTAGTCGTAAAATGATCTTGCCTATACTCCAATTTCTGGTTTCTGTCAATACGTTCATCTTTAATAATTCCATAACTTCGGGTGTTTTTCCTACTTCTTGGAAGAATGCACTAGTTACTCCTATTTCCATAAAATCCAATCCATCCTGCATCACAGACAGGCTCAGAGACAGGCTCAGCCAGAGACAGACAGTTTTAAAATAAGAGTTTATTAATGTATCGAAAATTTTAAACCGAATATTTGTAAGATATATACTAAAAATATTTCGTTTGGAATCATTGATTTGAAGTTTATTTTTTTTAAGAAAGATAAACGTCTATTAACCTTATTAATAATTTATTTTAATAATTGTAGGCTTTAGTACTTCAGAGAACACGGGATGGAAATGTCTTCTATGAAAATACATAATATAGATATAACATAAAACGGTTGTTCCGCGAGAAGCACAAAAAAGGTTTTTCAAAGCAACATTAATAGTTAATTTTGAGAGTGCATAGAGAATTATATATTAAATAATTTGTAAATAATTAATCAAAGATTGACGACCTCTGTGGCACAGCGCGCGCGCTGTCGCATTATTAAGTTGGAGGTCCTGGGTTCGATTCCCGGCTCGAGTCTGGTCTTGTGGGTGGCTTCGGCCGTGGCTAGTTACCACCCTACCGACAAAGATGGGTCCTCAACCGATTTAGCGTTCCGGCATTATGATGGTTAGAAACCAATTTGGAGTAAGGGTCTACCATACCCTAAATAAGTTAGCCCGCTACCATCTTAGACTGCATCATCAGTATCAGGTGAGATTGCCGTCAAGGGCTATCAAGTAGTGGAAAAAAAAGGTTTCTAAAAAAAATAACTAGTTGTTTTTTTTATTCTTGACATACCTTCTTGGATTAATAACTTTATACCTGTCAGATTCTTTGATATGGAAATTTTAGACGGTAGGAAGTGAAACGTCGCTTCCGGGGGGGGATAAGTAAACGCATTTCCCAGCGTTAAAAATAAGGAGATGAAAATTAAAGTACATATCTTTATCTCTCTATCATCTCTTTATGAAACGCGGTTGGGCCCACAGACTTTACTTCCATCTCATTATCGTGATCCCCAATAGCGTTTTCGTAAATATACTACCTGTTTTAATATCATAACGTTGCAGGCCGTGACCCGTGAATGTAGGTACTCAGCTCGCGGGTATATAAATGCCCGCAGACACTGCAATAATGAAATTAAACGCCCGCACGGCCAATTATTACGCCATTTTTTTTTTTATCGACTACTAGCTAGCCCTTGACGGCAATCTCACCTGATGGTAAGTGATGATGCAGTCTAAGATGGTAGCGGGCTAAACTGTTAGGGTTATAGTAAACCCATACTCCTAATTGGTTTCTACACGACATCGTGCCGGAACGCTAAATCGCTTGGCGACACGCCTTTGTCAGTAGGGTGGTAACTAGCCACGGGCGCAGCCTCCCACCAGACTAGACTCGAGCCGGGAATCGAACCCAGGACCTCCAACTTTATAACGCGACAGCGTGCGCGCTGCGCCACTGAGGTCGTCAAACAGAATAAGTAATGTAGGGTGTTAAAGTATTTAAATAAAAAAACTAGTAAGGTTTGTATAATAAGGAGATCGATGCATAGATAATCCTGGGTAAATAAGAGGCATACAAATATGTCTAACCTGGCGCAGGTCATAGTTAGAATTTAACTATAGTTTCTTTGCTACAAACGCTTGTTCGTATCATACGGTGGGGAAAAGATTGCTTGAAAAATAATTGTAATAATGACAACACCAAATGTGAACGACCAAGAGGCCGTTAACCGATGAGATGGGGTCGACGATGATGTGGATTTGAGAAGTCAACTTGTTCGAATTTAATACCATCGTCAAAATGGCCTCTAACGAAGCTGAGATCTCACCACGACCAAGATTTTAAGAAATGAAGGATCCACCATAGAAAGAGTACATGAATCAAAAAACTTTTCAAACAAATTAACGGTTTTGTAAAAACAAAGTTTTATTTTATACAGTAAATTTGGTCTAGAACCAACTATATAATTTATTAAACTTTTTTTTGTTTTTTTAATCCTTTAAGTTTTTATTTCCTTACAATTAGTTGTTAGGAATACATATATAACTTAAAATAAAACTTACATTAACCTAAAACTAAAAATCTTAAAAAATTAATAAATATTTAACATCATAAACATATCATATTCATAAACATCATAGTCATATTTATTAAACTAGATGTACTTAAACAAATATTGTTACCACAGAGCAGCTCACGAAATTTCATAGACAACAAACTAAATAAATTTAATCTTTCAAAGTGACACCAATTGTGAACATCGACGGAATAGAAAAGTAAACAATTGCTTATTCCAGACATTCGCTGTTGTGACATATCAAATTAAATATCGCAGTGCTCAAAAGTGGAGAAATCTTAGTGATTCACGTCGCGCGCGGAGAGCTCTCCGTTCGTTATAACGCGTCACGTAAATCAATTTCCAAGGCCCTTATCCGAACCGGCGACGAGAAAAAAATAACACTCACTACAAAATACAGAGTAGCTACGTCTTACAGATAACAAACGGGATGTGCACTACTGATAACGATTAACGTAGAATCTCTTTACAAAAAGCATATACTTGACTGTTTTCTGTAGCCATTTACTTAGATCTAGACGTATTTTTATCCCGCAATTCTTTAGTTTTCTGTTCACAACTATGTTACCATAATTATTGCAAAATCTTGGAAAAACTATGTACCAGTGAACGTTTCTAGTGTCGACTTTTGACTTTTAGATAACCGAAACAAAAGTGTGGGAAAAAAGTTTCTTCGCATTGTATATAAAACTCATGATTTTTCTTTAAGTTTATTTACATTTAAGTACAGTATCTGCCATTTTTGTTTGATGACTTAACGTAACATAGCTTTTGTTTGACGTGTATACACGATCCCGTAGCGGAAAAAACTTGAAAAGTTTCTATCTCTGTCAAATCTTTTAAAATATCAGCAAAACATTAAACTTATAAAAACAGAAACTTAAAACATTACATATTCAAAACATCGCTCGCTGTTGTCACATATTGAATTAAATATCGCATTGTTCAAATGTGGAGAAATCTTAGTGATTCAGATCGCGCGTACAGAGTTCTCCTATCGTCATAACGCGTCACGTAAAACAATTTCTAAGCACCTCATTCGAACTTGCGACGGGAATACTATTACAAATACTACTAAATATAGAGTAGCGACATCACAAAGATATCATTTAACAATAGCTTGATCGCAATTCTGACTAATGGTTGAAGTCTTGCAAACAGCTTTCCGGATAAAATAGATATCTTCAGTGATAGCATCTCTAGTATTAATAATAAATTAAGAAACTCCAATTAGTTTTTGTAGTATTGTTATTTCTCTTTTGTTAATTTATCGTCCAGGTTAATTTTAAGTCATTTTTATTTTATTATTTTTAATGGTTTGCACCCCATCTTGTGCATGCTATGTTCGAATCGAGAAGTCAATGTTGTAAAATTAAGATATTTTTGTATTCTAATGACTATGACTATGCAATTGTTGACAGTTTTGCGAAGTAATAAAAAAAAAAGTCGGCCAGCAATAAAACAGTTTATGAATATATTTACAGTGTTTCACGAACGGCGTTTCGCCTGCATACAATTAAGCCAAGTCGCAATCTCGACGAATGTTACAAGTTGTTAAGCAACAACAAACTAGCGTGTAAAACTAACAGCAAAAGTTAGAACTCTACTTAAAAATTTTGTATAACGGCTATAACACTCTTAAATAGCTTGTAGTACGTGCATAAGAAAATTCCACTGCCATAAAATGTTATCTTTTATTGTTCAAACTTAGTTTACGTTACAACGACCGATCTATGTAGGTATATACTCAAAACTGTTCATACCTAGAGAGGGTAGGGAGGGGGGGGGGGATGTACAATCATCATCATTTTCACATATCATTGCTGGATATAGATCAACTCTGTAATAAGTCAAAGTACGATTACTTCAATATTTGTCAATGATTCATAAATCAATCAATTATTACTGTCATGCTAGTAATCACACGAATATTATAAATGCGAGAGTATGTAATTGTATATATTGTGTATATGTGTGTTTGTTTGTTACACTTTCGGGCCGGAACTACTCAGCCAATTGGACTATAATTTTTAATACACTGGATATATAGATATATTATACACTGGATTAATACATAGACTTATCCCGGGAAAGTCCATAGTTCCCGCGGAGTTTGTGTACAAATGAATTTCATGTCGATGAGTAACAACGGTAGGTAAATTTTACTATAGCATTATCATGATCAACTCATTGCCGGCTCACTACAGAGCACGGGTCTCCTCTCTATATGAGAAGGTTTGGCCATAGTCCACCTTTGAGAACATTATGGAGAACTCTCAGCATGCAGGTTTCCTCACGATGTTTTCACCGTTGAAGCAAGTGATATTTTAATTACTTAAAAACGCACATAACTTCGAAAAGTTAGAGGTGCGTGCCCAGGTGCGAACCCCCGAACTCTTATTAGAAGGCAGACGCCCTAACCACTGAGCTATCACTGTATATGCTGTAGCATACTTACTCAAAATTTGATTTATAAATTAAAGGAGTGGAGAACGGAATGGGAACATAACTGGGACATGGGCTAACCTTCAGTTATAAACGTTGCTTATTCCACAGGAATTTTCAAAAACCCTTGATAAACGTCGGATAACTTGAGTCAAAACAATGTTTTTTTAATGAATAGAAGCAGGCGTTACTTTGCGGAAGTCCATGATAAACAATAAACATCAAGTGTAATTTGCTTTATTCCGCCGATAACCGGGAGATTTGTATAATATAACACCACACAAAATCTTCCACTAGAACCTCTACGCACGTTTCGAACCGACACCGGACCATCCTCAGGAGATGTTGACTTCACAAGCGAGAAAAGTAAACTGACTTGACTTACTGACTGACTTTAGTGTTAATGTGAGTGTTTAATGTTTTTATTTATTAATCATACAACCAGAGGCTTCTACACGTAATTACACTATATATAAACCAAATCGTTCCGTTCATCTTTGACTCTCACCACTATCCCGATAGGAAGGTAAAAGGTACAAGGAATGGTTTCTGGCTGACAAAGTGACAAGGGTACCGTTCGTCAAGAGGCTATAAATAGATGTAAGTTGTATAGCTGTTTAAAATGGCTGCCTAGTTGTTATACAATAGCTTAAATGGCATAAATTCAAATAATCTTTATTCAAATGTTCCTTTAAAAGATACGTCAATAATTTACATAGTAGTGATTTAATGGTGATAACTACATTCGTTAACTTAAAACTAAAGCTATGAGGGTTCTAAACGCGCCCTGGTCTAAGAAGAAGCCCACAACAAACTTAGCCGGGTTTTTTTTGTTATCACCATCTCACATAATCAATAATAAATTATAGAACCTATGGAGATAGAGCAATTCACACCCAAGCTTTTTTATCGTTTATATAATTCTTAATATCGTAATATGATTTTTCTATAACCTTTCGTTTAATAAAAACTTTGATAATTATAAACTGGGTAATTTATTATAAAATAAAATACATTTTCCTTTGAATGAGTTACTAATTTTGTGCTGCCTACTAAACGGTACTACAAGTTTACTTTTACTACTGGATGGTTCAAGATTACATGAAAGACGTATTATTTAAATATAATGATTTTGGTAATAGTTTTCCTATCAACAAATTTTAGTTACAAGTCCGAAATCACGAAGTTGGCGTATTCTATAATATAATTTTTTTTTGCTTAATAACTTTTATCATTGATATATCGTGACTGTAATCCTTAGTAAATGAATAATCCACGTTGGTGTAAAATTTCAAGGTTCTTACTTCAACTTTCCCATTTAAAAGTGTTGATTTCCTATCCCTGCTTCATTGTAGTACATTATACTATTGTTCCTTTAAAGGAACGCCATTTTCCGAGCTTTCCATATAAGGATTTTTTTCGTATTTGTTATGTTAAATCAAGTATTTTATTAGCCTACTGTGTGAATTCCAATTTGTGAAAGAATCGGAGAAAAAAAGTTGCTTCAGGAACAAGTGGGTTAAACTATTACGTAAAAAAAGTGGTGTCACTTATACCATCACGAATACCCATATGTGTACTCTATAACCACTTCTGATATTTTAAAGAATGTAAGCATCTTAATAAAGCATGCAAATACAGGCACAGAACATGATTTTCTCCCATTCGGTGTCGAGACCCTTGGTCCGAGAGGGTCCTACCGCTATAAGACTTTAAGGAAATAGCAAAAAGGTTAGTCGACATCACAGGAAACCGAAGCTGCCAGCTACCTCGGGCAAAGAATTAGTCTAGCTATTCAAAGGGGGAACGCTGCCAGTATCTTCGAAACCTTACCTAAAGGGACTCCTTTTAATAATATATTTTAGTTATGATGTTAAAAAAAGCGGTGATAGCCTAGTGGTTAGGGCGTCAGCCTCCTAATCAGTGGTCGGCTTTTCGAATTCGGGCACCCACCTCTAACTTTTCGGAGTTATGTGCGTTTTAAAAATTTAAAATATCACTTGCTTCAAAGGTGAAGGAAAACATCGTGAGGAAACCTGCACGCCTGAGAGTTCTCCATAATGTTCTCAAAGGAGTGTGAAGTCTGCCAATCCGTACATGGCCAGCATGGTGGACTATGGCCAAACCCTTCTCATATTGAGAGGAGACCCGTGCTCTGTAGCGAGCCGGTAATGGGTTGATGATGATGATGATGATGATGTTATATATATTTTTTAAGATTTTTACTTTTAGGTTAATCTAAGGTTTATTTTAAGTTATATATGTATTCTTGAAATTAAGTATTGAATAAATCTTAATATGTAGTACATTTATACCAAGTGAAGTGCAAGTCAGGACTTCTACAGTTATAGTTGCAAAAGTTTAATGACGTATGAGGTTCTACTGAAACTTTTTAACTAGCTCACCGCTACTTTACGAGCCATTAGTTAATCGAGTATCTAAAGTAAATAATTGATCCGACGACATTAACTTTTATATAGCTTCTCTAGTGCCTTAGTAAGAGACTGTATGGGTATTGTTTATTGGAGTTTACTCCTTAAGCGAAGCGGTGATAGCCTAGTGGTTAGGGCGTCAGTCTCCTAATCAGAGGTCGAGCGACGGTTCGAACCCGGGCACTTCTTACTTTTCGGGGTTATGTGCGTTTAAAAAAAAAATATCACCGTTGAAGGTGAAAGAAAACATCGTGAGGAAACCGGCACGCCTGAGAGTTCTCCATAATGATCTAGCGTGGTGGACTATGGCCAAACCATTCTCATATTGGGAGGAGACCCGCGCTCTGTAGTGAGTCAGTAATGGGTTGATCATGAGCGCGATTTTATATTAATCTTTATCTTAGATTAGAAAGTCTTTTTTGTGTACATTTAGACAGTCGATATTTCCTTATTGGACTGTAAAGCGTGCGTTCTAACAAAGTTACCAATTTCTAGCATACTTGTTATTATACCTATATTTGAACCCTACAGGTACCAACAACAATCATCACCCGAGTTTGATGCCGCATAAATTCTAAATCAAACTTCATGCTATGCCTTGCGAAGTTAAAGTGAGCAAAGTTTAACGGTATAAATTTGAAATTCAACACTCTATCTAGCGGCCTGTCTATCTAATTACCTTTAGCCTTCAACAGATAGCAAAACATCTCAAGGCGTCCTATTAAATCTATTAGCAACAGCTAGAATTGCATTCAAGACTACTATAGCTTCAGACACTGTTAGTAGTCTCTCGTAGTGTAATTAGCGCAAAGGAATCTACGAAGTTGGTTATGCTAACTTTGCTAGTTATTTGATATGAATAAAAGGTCGTACTCAGAAGTGAAATCTTTTTTTTTTCAGACTGTCTATTAGCTGTGCTATATATATATACCAATACCAATAGGGTCCGAAAACCAATATAACCCTATTGGTTGCTACAGCGTAGCCGGACTGTTTGGCGAGCTTCGGAATGAAGCTTTGCTAGAAGAAATTTTGAGCCCTAGGGTTCGGTGAAATCTTGCTTACCGGACCTTCTAGTGTAACTTATCAGCTTAAAAGTTTAGTAAATCTGTCACTAAGAACTATTTTTTTTTATTCACTTCAAGTTAGCCCTTGACGGCAATATCTCATGATGCAGGCTAAGATCGTAGCAGGCTAACCCGTTAGGGGTATGGTGAGCATTGGGTAATTCAGGGTGATATGGCCAGTGGATTAAGATGGATTTATTATATAATGGAAATTTTAATTTTCATTTTTAATAACTATATAAAATTCTACCTCCAAAATATACGGCCATATCACCCTCAATAACTGTACCTAATTGGTTTTTACGCGATACCGTATCGGAATGAACCGCTTGGCGGCACGTCTTTGTCGTTAGGCTGGTAACTAGCCACGGCCAGAGCCTCCCACCAGACCAGACTCGAGCCGGGAATCGAACCCAGGACCTCCAACTTTATAATGTGACAGCGCATGCGCTGTCGGAGGTCAAAATACTTAAAACTAAGGTACAGTTTAGAGGGGTCTACTTATGTCACGTACGAAGTAGATTTCTGATTTAGCTCACCCATTTCCTAAGTATGTGGACTGTTTAAGGCTAACTTATTACGAAATAATGAATAGAAGCAGGCGTTACTTTGCGGAAGTCCATGATAAACAATAAACAGCAGGTATAAGTCGGGTCGAAACGTGCGTAGAGGTTCTAGTGGAAAATGTCCCGGTTGTCGGCGGAATATAGCAAGTTATACTTGCTGTTTATTCTTTATTACGAAATACCCTCTAACATTTCGAAAATTTTAATATATGTAATTTGTTCGCACCAACTAATTTCAAACGATACTTTTTTTTGAGTATTAATAAAACAGTCGTAAAATATTCCTTAAAGTGCAACATTAGTATTTCAATTGTGTTTTTATTGAAAGGAATTACCAAAAAAATATGTTAACACGGAGCCATAAATACACGGCAGCCTGTACTTAATGGCAGAAACTTAGGCAATTTGTTGGAAAAAACGGCAGCATACAATTTCTGTATATATCGAGTTACTGCTGTGCCGCCGTAATAAGTCGCATAAATAAAAATTAATTGCACGAAACACGCAACCGAAATGAGATTGGGAAAAAATGCTATAAACCGACAATTCTAACTGGTTTCTGGATTTCCGGGAAGATGGGGTTTCCTGACCCATACATAAGTTCTAAATTTTAATCTTACATTTGTATATATAACTGTTAGAAACTGGGTGAAATTAGTAACTATCATCATCATCATCATCATTTCAACCTATAGACGTCCACTGCTGGACATAGGTCTTTTGTAGGGAGTTCCAATGGCCACGGTCCTGGGCCGCTTGTAGCCAGCGCTCCCTGCGACTCGTTTGATGTCGTCTGTCCACCTTGTAATTAGTAACCACTTCGGCTTTATTTACAACTAGCTGATGCCCGCGACTTCGTCTGCGTTGAGTTAGTGTATGTGTAAGTGTTGTCTTCCGATCACGAAGCATTGGATTACTAAATCGATGACCTTGAAATAATTACAGGATAATCTGTATCTCCTTTCTAACAAAAAAAGAATGAATGAAATCGAAGTACGCGTTAATTCATTACAACAAAATACACATTTTGACTTTCATCCCCTCTCCCAAAGGAACCGTGCTGAATTCCGGAATAAAAACTATCCTATATGTTGAACCGGAGTATCAGCTACTCCTGTACCAAATTTCAAACATCCATTCTGTAGTTTAGGCGTGATGCGCGGCCAAGATATAGACAAAAAGTAAACAATAAAGTTTTGGGCTCAGTATCGTATCGCATCCTCCAATTAAAATTTTCAAAATATATTTAATGTACAGAATTCGTCCTGTTACAATTTTATTATATTATAGATAAGCTTTATTGTTTTTGACTGTAAACAACTACTCTTCGAGTTAACATAATTATTTATTATAAATTTATCTATATCACCCGCGCTTGTACCACGTACTCCATAAGACGCGGCCGCCCAAATCCCGCTCTTTTTTTATCTTCCCTCCATCCCTGTTCATTTTTAATTTTTCACATTACGTCCGAAAACCGAAGTTGTCTCTACTTTGAAGTGAGCACTGGTTACTTGCTTAAAAGTTTATATGCGTCATATAAATGTTAAATTAAGTGGACTATATTATTATAATCTCTAACATAACTATACACGGATGTATGGTGTGATAAGAATGGATCATTATCATCATCTTTTTCAACCGATTGACGTCCACTGCCGGACATAGGTCACAATTATTAGCATAGCTATTTTGTTTTTCCATAAAATTTTTTTTTGGTACTTTTGTCTAAAAAGGACATGCCAGACCCATTATTTCCTAATTGAACATAGCAAACTTGTAATTAAAAAAAATAACAAAATAAAACCATTAGTATAACCATTAAAATGTAACAGACAACCTAGTTCTGCAGAAATATCTCAACAACAGATTTAAAACCTTCTGTTTTCGGTAGACAGAGAAGGCTCGGAAGAGCGCATCGCAATATTTTAAAAAGCATATCGCGATTGAGCGTACACATAATAGACAGTAAGTTTGTTGACGATTTTCATTATAATGAATAGAAGCAGGCGTTACTTTGCGGAAGTCCATGATAAACAATAAACAGCAAGTATAATTTGCTATGTTCCGCCGATAACCGGGAGATTAGTATTATATAACACCACACAAAATCTTCCACTAGAACCTCTACGCACGTTTCGACCCGACACCGGATCATTCCCAGGAGATGTTGACTTGACAAGCGCGAAAAGTAAAGTGCTTTACTTAACATTATAATAATTATCAAAGTTATTTTGTACCTTAAAGATGATTAACTTAATGAGTATTGCTCACTTAACTTGAAATTCAAAATGGGAAGCCATTTTAAGCCTTGTTTCACTTATGCATTATGTGAATTAATTAATTATTAATATATGTAAAATGCGAATGTATAAGCAACAATTAGGACAACGCGGTATACATTCTAATTTGTCTTATGAAGATTAACGAGGCTTAGGCGCTATAAGCATCAGAAACAACAACAAAGCTCTGAGCACATAACTTGAAACGTCGAATTTTGAAATATACGGTTTTGTGTTTTGTTTGTATCCGTTTCTATAATCGTTTCGTGAAGTTTGTGTTTTATGTGTATATCTATATACATAAAAACAATATTCACGAAATAGCACACGTACACACGCAGACTCAAACACACACACTCCCTCACATACACACACACACACACACACACACACACACACACACACACACACACACACACACACACACACACACACACACACACACACACACACACACACACACACACACACACACACACACACACACACACACACACACACACACACACACACACACACACACACACACATGCACGCACGAACATACACAACACATGCTAGAAATTATGTTTGTATCATAGAGGGAAGTTCCCACTTTGCAACATACAGTATATACTAGTTTGGAAAGTGGGAGATCATAAATTATTTACCACTGTAATTATTAGCAAATAATATATATATATATATATATATATATATATATATATATATATATACTCTTTCTGACTTTAAATCTCCAAAACTTAGTAGTTAATTATGCGCCTCATTAGAAGGCGAAGTATATGGATTAGATCTTAAATAATATGTTCAGACCTTACTGGGCAAAAACATGGATTTATATATATATACACGACTATTTAGTTAACATGGTGTAAGGAAACCGTAAATAAAAAACAGCTACTACTAAAATATAAATAAAATGTAATAATATATAGTAAAGTGTTCTTTATAATGATCAACATAACGCCTATTTTTAGTTAACGTTATAGCATTTCAATAGTCAATATAATTTTCTAGTCTTACAACGTTCAAATGTCATACTGAAGGTACTAAGCAAGCATAATGAACCAACAAGCTTGTTCCATTTTTGTATAACGCATCTCATCGATACGCTGAATCGGATAGTGCTGCATCAGCCGGCCGTAAATTTACACGGACGTTTTCGCCCGCATTGACCTCCCGCATGTTTCGCAAATGAACCGCGATACATCAACACCGCTGAAACCCCCCAAGTTTAAGCAAAGCAACCCTGAGACAATGCGGTTACGTTAACTCGACACTTTGATAGATTGCAAGTATTTCGAAAACCCCTATTTGGGTAAGTGCCCACTATTTCTGCGTGGATGGAGACGTACAATTTCTCAGTATTAGAACGGAATAGAATAGAAAAGGATAACTTTATATAAACGTATGTAAAGTTATCCTATATACTTGACTCCGAAACAATTAATTCTTAAAATTTAATACACAATAGGGGGCTTCGTCAATCAGTAATTACACTTGCAGTTTTAATTTAATTTAAATAAAATAAATAAATAAACCTTGTATTGAACCTAAAACTAAAAATCTTAAAAAATACAATAAAATTACTAAAATATATTATTGAAAGGAGTTGCAAAATTCCGAAGATACTGGCAGCGTTCCCCCTTTGAATAGCTACACTAATTCGTTGTCCGAGGTAGCTGGCAAGAAATAAAATTAAATACAATGTAAAATTTAAAAGGTAAGTAAACAACAAAATATTATAATGTGATAAGTACGACAATAATTTATTCAGTTTTGTTACTTAATATTAAAATGGTTTAAATTGACCTAAAGCTAGAAGTTGACATTGTCTACTCTTTCTCACTATGACTTTCCAAAACCTAGTAGTTAATTATGCGCCTCATTAGAAGGCAAAGTATATGCCTTAGATCTTAAATAATATGTTTAGAGCTTGCTGGGCAAAAAAATACATTTCCGATACATCTACTTCCTTAAAGACTATAATGTAATTAACATAGAGTTTCAAGTGTGTTCGTAAACGTTCGAAGTGTGTGGGCAAGAAGGTTTTAAGCAACTATGTTTTTATTCTAAGCCCCTTAACTCCAACGCGAAGCTTCTAGTTTTTTACCTCCGCGAAAAAAAATTAAGCGCAGAAACTTTAAAACTATTATGGTGAATAAAAATATTTTAGTTCGGTACTGTCCTCGGAAAATGTCTACATTTATACAAGTGAACTGAAAACTACGAAAACTTGAATAGAACTGTTGAGCCTCATTTCAACGTAGTAACTGGTAGTATTGCGTTTAATTTAATTGCTAAGAGCCTTTCACTGCTCGCTGCAACAAGACCGAAATGCGGTTACGGCATAATGCAAGTACAATTGACCTTTCGGAATTACTACTTTTACAATTAGGTTGAATTAAAATGCGATGAAAATTCTTTTCAAAAGACGTAAGCTAAATCATCAGTTAGTTATATATATATATATATATATATATATATATAGCTTATACTTATAGTTTGCGAAGCGGTGATAGCCCAGTGGTTAGGGCACACCTCTAATTTTTCGGAGTTATGTGTGTTTTTTTAAACAATTAAAATATGACTTGCTTCAACGATGAAGGAAAACATCGTGAGGAAACCTGCCCGTCTGAGATTTCTCCATAATGTTCTCGAAGGCGTGTGAAGTCTGCCAAACCGCACATGGCCAGCGTGGTGGGCTATAGCCAAATCCTACTTATATTGAGAGGAGACCCATGCTCTGTAGTGAGCTGGTTATAGGTTGATCATAATGATGATGATGAATAGTTTGCTCTATCACTTAGACGCAATTGAAAGAGAAGAATATTATGAAGATTTGCAGCAGTACCTGAAAGTATTTTTGACGACCACCGTGGGGTAGTGCGTGCGCTGTGGCTGTTGAAGTCCTGGGTTCGATTCCTGGCTCGAGTCGTGTCTGGTGGGAGTCTTCGGCCGTGGCTAGTTACCGACAAAAACGTGTCGCCAAACGATATAGCGTTGCGGCACGATGTCGCGTCGAAACCAATTAGGAGTGTGGGTTAACCATACCCCTAACAGGTTAGCCCACTACCATCCTAGACTGTGTCATCACTTCATCACTTACCACTAGGTGAGATAGCTGTCAAAAGCTAACTAGTAGTGTATAAAAAAAACCTATTACTGAAATGTATTAGCTTACTAACCTTCATAAACGAAGTAAGCAAACTCATATGTTAATATTTTTCCAATCATGGTTCCAATCGAAGCAATCAAATGGATAACGATCATAGAAAACAATCATATCTGAACAACAATAATCACGATGAGAAATAAATGATTACTGCAATCAACAGTAGCCAACTACAATAAACAACAGTACCTATTTTAACTGATACAGATTTGTGATTAAAATCACAACTATGAAAATGATTAAAAAAATCATGATCAACCCATGATGCATGATGCATGATGCATTGTTGATGATTTTTTATTTTGTTGTGTATATACATAATTGGTATAATTGAAATGAAATAGAGCGTGAAATAGGAATGTATCGTCGGGCCGTTAAACACTTTCATTGTTCCAGGCGCGCTTCGGAAGGAGTTACAATACCCCTAAGAAGGGGTATTGTAAACCAATACAATACAATGGCTGACCAACAGGTCAGGCTACTGTCTTAGACTGCATCATCACTTTCCACTACGAGAGATTGCCGTCAAAGGCTAACTTGTAGTAATTCAAATTCAAAATAATCTTTATTCAAATAGCCCTTTAAAAGGCACTTTTGACGCGTCAATAATTTACATAGTAGTTATTTCATGGTGATTACTATATTCGTAAACTAAAAACTAGAGCTATGAGGGTTCCAAGCGCGCCCCGGTCTAAGAAGAATACCACAACAAACTTAGCCGGGGTTTTTTTTTTCGTTATCACCATCTCACATAATGAATAATAAATTATAGTACCTATGGAGATAGAGCAATTCACACCCAAGCTTTTTTTATCGTTTATATAATCCTTAATATCGTAATATAATTTTTCTACAAGCTTTCGTTTTATAAAAACTTTGAACTTATTGATAGACATCTCCAAGATATCAATAGGTGATTTATTATAAAATAAAATACAATTTCCTTTGAATGAGTTACTAATTTTGTGCAGCCTACTAAACGGTACTACAAGTTTACTTTTACTTCTGATGTTCAGTGCGTTACAGTCCATTTTTTTCTTGAATTTGTTAATATTTTTATGAACATACATTAAATTACTAAATACCGGACTAGTATAATATCATTTGTTAAGAATCATCTGGATAAGGTATAATATTTCACGAACTTCCAAGCACCGGAGCTCGAGCACACTCAACAAAGTAGTGTTATATGGCACAGCACCGTATAATACGTGAATGGGAACGCAGGTGGACAGAATGCTTTTACTCCGTTGCCAAGTTCGAGAGTCAAGTATGCACCTGTGATGCCAACTATTTGAAATAGTAAGGAACTAAGCAAACGTGAACGCCTTCAAAGAGGAGCACTTTAGAAAACTGTCCCCGAACATGTCTGGCGAGCCATGCAACCAACTTGCTAAATTACATTCCTCGAACTGGGTATTTGGGAATTGTTTTTAAATAGACTCCGATTGAGATTGCGTAATATTATACCAGTATAAGTACTATTATACTACATTTATTCGTGCTAAAGATATGAAGCGGTGATAGCCTAGTGGTTAGAGGGTCAGCCTCCTAATCAGAGGTCGGCGGTTCGAATCCAGGCACGCACCTCTAGCTTTTCGGAGTTATGTGCGTTTTTAAAAATGTAAAAATATCACTCGCTTCAACGGTGAAGGAAAACATCGTGAGAAAACCTGTACGTCTGAGAGTTCTCCGTAATGTTCTCGAAGGCGTGTGAAGTCTACCAATCCGCGCATGGCCAGCGTGGTGGACTATGGCCAAAGCCTTCTTATATTGAGAGGAGACCCGTGCTTTGTAGTGAGCTGGCAATGGGTTGATCATGAATGCTAAATAAATATATATATAAAGCATTCACTCGTTTTCTTACATATTGAAACCTACGCCTAATTGTTAATTATATTACCATCTCAGGCATTATGGAGACATTTTTTACGGTGCCGCTCGCATAATATACGAAAGCATTCATTATTAATGAATAATGAAAGCATCTTAATGAACTATTGAAGTTGAACGGAATTTAAGATTCTTTTAAAAGGTGATTTTTAAACTAGCACAGTTGGACAATGGGTACTGACGAGCTCCACCATTACAGAGAACCAGCGGAGATTTTAGTTTTATTATTATCCGTATTGAAGCTGTGATAGCCTTGTTGTTAGGACGTCCGCCTCCTAATAATCTAGGTCGGGGGTTCGAAACCGGGCACGGACCTCTAATAAATAAACCCATACCTAATCCTAATTGGTTTCTACACGACATCGTGCCGGAACGCCTAATCGCTTGGCGTCACGTCTTTGTCGGTAGGATGGTAAGTAGCCACGGCTGAAGCCTCCCTCCAGACCAGACTCGAGCCGGGAATCGAACCCAGGACCGAACCCGCGCTGCGCCACGAAGGTCGTCAATAGGATGTGTGCCTAATTTCGTTAAGTAAGGTAAATATGGATATTATATTTCGTCTTATTTATAATTATATGCATATTAACGTGCCATTGCTGGCAAAAGACTTCTGTCTTAAAAGAGACAGAGTTTAAGAGCATTAATCTTTCTTAATTACCATATGTTAGTGATTAAGGGCGCGATTTCAACCTTCTTATAGTTTTAAGTTGTCGAGTGTAGTTATCACCATCAATTCACGAATAGAAATAATGAAATGAACGCTTCATAGATGCCTGTAATAGGTTTATATGAATATTTTTTGATTTGATTTGATTTTATTTAAGGTAACTTAAGACAAATTAACTATTAATTAAACATTGTTTTAATTAGCATGCATATGCTAACCTAACAATTAATGGTCCGACCCGGCTTTGAATCCAGGACATCGAAATTTGAAGCAAACATGCTTACTGCTCGACATAGTAGGCAATTGCTATTTTAGCAGTGTAACAAAAAGTTGAAATGCGTTATAAATTCAATAAACAGTATCTCATAAATCATAGCTTGACTTTATTTGACACAGATATTATATTTATTGGTCGCTAAACGTCAAGGTTTCCTTGAAAAAATATTATGTCCAGACAATTTGCCGATGGCTATTATTGATAGTATCTAAAAGAAATTGCTCGAAGATTTGGGTAACTTAATAGATTGCTTTTCTATAATGTGGTATATCGTTTTAGGGTTCGATAAAAATGTAACAAATATCAGTTAACCTTAAGACAACTTGAATGAAAGTGAATACCAGAATTGTATTCATGTATTCTTTTGTCATTTAAACCGGTCATTGGTGGCGACTTGGTTGTACATATAGGATGGACAGGGGCGTATTCGTCGGTAATTTCGGTAGACGTGGGTATTTTCGGGAAAAGAGACCAGATACTCTTGGTAGAACAGAATTACAAGTATAAGTATCGTAATTTATAAAGAGCAGACTATACGCTCCACCAAGTACGACTATGCACTACCGCGTCTCGACCACCGATCCGAACCGACCGAATGCAATGAATGCAATGCGCCGTCCTGCATAGGTGAGTCTTATAAGAACCTGCATACGTCACTTAGTGTTGCGTAAAGAGAGTCACTCTCTTGTCTGTCGTACATGATTCTAAAACTAGATAGCGCTGCTCTCTGATTGCCGTCATACAGATATATAAGGTGGTCTGTCCTTTTCAAACTGTATCTCCTGGAAGAGAATAGTAATCCTTTTTGACGTAAATATATTAGACATTTATTATTGCTTAGACATTTTTTATTGCCACTAGATATGCGGCTAACTTGAGTAGTAGTTTTCTAAACCCTTTTTATAGAATAGGTCCTGGGTTCTATTCCCGGGTCGAGACGGATCTAGAGGGACCTGTGTTCTTGACTAGTTACTATCCTACCGACAAGACGTGTCAACTGAATTAGTTTTACGGATCGATGTCTTGCAGAAAATATCTTACAGTGCATCATTGCTTACCAACAGATGAAAATTCCGTCAAGGGCTAACTTGTAGAAGATAAAAAAAAAACTAATTATAACGACAAAGATTTCGTTATTTTTTTCGTTGTTCGACAGCAGACTTCTTGCCAAATAATTATCTTGCCCATTTTCATTCGTAGGCCCACCTGTTGATAAACTATCAAGATTCATAGTTAGTTAATGGTTTGATACAAACTGTCCATCCAGTTCCATCGCCGATGCAATTTGTCACTGTCCCCATATTGACAATGATCGGTTGTGTATAATTACTGTGGCTGTTAACTGTCTGGGAGTAATAACTAATTAATCATGTTAAGCGGTTCTGTGGAATAACATTTTGTGTTACTGTACTTTTAATATTATTAATGCGAACGTAACACACGTGGGATTATCGGGTATTAACTAACACAGCCGAATCATCCTACCAGACAAAAATGTTTACAATAGAAGCATAACCTTAGACGACCTCCGTGGCGCAGCGTGTGCGCTGTCGCAATATAAAGCTGGAAGTCCCGGGTTCGATTCCCGGCTCGAGTCTGGTCTGGCTTCGGCTGTGGCTAGTTACCACGCTACCGACAAAGACGTGTTACCAAGCGATTAACGGTTCTGGTACGACGTCGCGTAGAAACCAATTAGGAGTATGGGTATACCATTCCCATTCATGTAACAGGTTAGTCCGCTAACATCTTAGACTGCATCATCACTTACAATCAGACGAGGTTGCCGTCAAGGGTCAAAAAAATAAGCTTTCCATAATTCAAATTCAAATTCAAAATAATCTTTATTCAAATAGTCCTTAAAAAAGCACTTTTGACTTGTCAATAATTTACATAGTAGTTATTTCATGGTGATAACTATATTCGTAAACTTAAAACTAAAGCTATGAGGGTTCCAAACGCGCCCCGGTCTAAGAAGAAGCCCACAACAAACTTAGCCGGGAAATAGCTTAGCTAATTTTTTCCATCTATAAATTAATAAGACCACGTGAATTTTGATTCACATATTATGTATATTTCATTACCTACGTAATCATATTATTGTAAATCTGAACGGCACAAGAATTATTGAAATCAAAACCGCTGACGATTGAAAATTCAACTATTGTTGTGATTTGAATTTGTATTCCAGTTCTAGTAATATATTTATTACAATATATTTAATGGATAGTTTAGTAATCACGTAGTGATAAGTAGGAATTATGGAAATTCAAGTATCCGATCGCGATTTTATAAAAGTGGAATTATTGTGTCTAGTCCAATTATACTGCAGTACTAAATCGGTTTCTAGGTTTGAAAAGTATCTTATCTATGGAAATTTATTTAGCATTATGAGTTGCAAAGCTAAATTGGAATAGGACGCTGCACACAACTCTCAGGATGGTTAGACAGTGGATGTCCTATGTTACACCTATCCCTCGATTTACATGATTTCGTTTTTACACGGTTCTTCATCATCATCATCATGATCAACCCATTACCGGCTCACTACAGAGCACGGGTCTCCTCTCAATATGAGAAGGGTTTGCCCATAGTCCACCACGCTGGCCATGTGCGGATTGGCAGACTTCACACGCCTTTGAGAACATTATGGAGAACTCTCAGGCGTACAGGTTTCCTCACGATGTTTTCCTTCACCGTTGAAGCAAGTGATATTTTTAATTTTTTTTTAAAACACACATAACTCTGAAAAGTTAGAGGTGCGTGCCCGGACTTGAACCGCCAACCTCTGATTAGGAGGCTGACGCCCTAACCACTAGGCTATCACCGCTTCCACACGGTTCATAAACTAATGAAATTCGGAAAACTTCTAAAAATAAAAATTTCGAACAAACCTGAATTTGTTAAGTTTCAACATTGTTTTCATTTTTAGAATAAGTTCACTACGACATCACGCTATTTTTTAGACAAACTATACCTATTTTAAAATTTCTGGATATGTTTTACTCTTGTTCCATTGAATAAATGACTTAATTGCGCAGTGTTGTTCTACACGGTTTTATATAGGAAAAACAAAGATTTCATTTTACACGGATTTGTCTGGAACCTATCTTCAGTGTAAACCGGGGGATAGGTGTAATCTAATTGTGTTTATGTAACAGAAAATAAGTAGATTATGGTTAAACCCCCAAGAGATGGACAGATGTCATCAAACCAGTGACAGGAAATTATAGATTGATACACTATAGAGGATACACAACATCTCTTAATGGAGTGTGCACGGAGTGAAGACATGCGAGCCTCAATGATAATTAATTATAACTTAAATCTAGCCGATGTGGGTATTTTTCAATGTGTTCTTGCGGCACCATTTTGCCCAGCCGCGAGATCCCTCTATGAACTATTATTAAGAATTTTTAAACAAAATTGAGAGTAGTATAAGTTTTTGTTTGTTTAAGTATTTAAAATGTATATAATTTAATTAGGCTATTATGGGTCTGGCATAATCTCATGTAAGATTCAAAGACGCTGAAAGTAATTTAGAAAAAAAAAAAGACGGGTTGCACTCCGGGAGTGCCGGCAGAAGTGAAAACTTGATTATTAACGTTGAGCATGTTTGATATTTTGGTATGGTTAGGGAATAATTTTGCACCAATTGCTTTATCAGTATAAAAGTACTATCATTTATGTGGTAGAATACAATATTCATTTATTGCGCTATCGTACACAAACATGACAATTTATATTACATTAAAAATTTAACACTTTAAAACTATTACAATTATTTTACATTAAAAAGTTTATCTCTCCGAAAAATCAACTTTCATCCATAATTTCAACGACTTTTTCACCATCATCATTACCAGAACTATCCATGGATGCGCGTGGCACGCTGTAACATACACGAACATTCGCGCAAGCACCCTGCGCTGCCTAAACGAAACAGTAGGCCCAGGCATACATTTTCGCCGCGCCGTAGAGAGGGGATAGCTGTCTACTCTCCATCCGTCTTACGCTTTTTCGATCAGGTCACGTGTCCTGACGCGAGTTTAAGATTTTATACCCATTACAGAAAAAGTGCTCAACGCCGCTAAAGAAGTTTTCACTTCAAAAAGTCATAGATTGATCTCTCAACCGATAGACGTTCGCTGCTGTATTTGTATGTACTGATTTACACACACGTACTATGAGCAAACCAAGTAGCACTAGTAATCTATGTTTAAAGGTCCTAATTACTACAGCTAATTTGAGTTTAAACGGAATTAATTGAATATTGATACCACACGAATTGTGTTAGAATGAGATTATTATTTTAAGCAAGAGTGTGATACCTTGTATCACATTTTTTTAAAAGGGCGGAAGTTTGTATGTAGTGCGTATGTGTCTGATTTTGTAACGCAACGGAAAAACGGAACTACAAAACAAATTTGGCATGATAGATCACAGCAATACCTTGTATTATTATTTGGAAATTTAGATTTAAAAATTATATCGTTCTTACCTTCTTAATATTCAAAAAACCGAATGTGGCAATTGTTAAATTTTAGTTTTTAATGAATGTTCTTTTTATTTAAAATTTTTTTTTTTCTTTATATATTATTATTATTTTTTGTTTCAATCATTACTGTTTTTAGTTGTCCTTTTAAGAGCAGGTGCTTCCCTCAGCACGGTACTGACAGAATACCAGCGTTGTGGGTACTTTAGTATCCACAACATTAAGCTGAGTCAGTACCTTTTTATTGGCGCGACACAATATTAAAATACTAATTTAATGTGTTAATAATAAGGCATTAGATAAGTTACTCTGTTTTGTTTTGTGTATATTTGTAATTGTGTTGATCTAATAAATAAACGTATTTCTATTCTATTCTATTCTATTAACACTCAGGCTACTTTTATCCCGGATAAACCTACAGTTTCCGTGGTTTTTGTTAACAACTGAATTTCACTTCGATGAGCTTAAACTATAATTTTACTTCGCAATAGCAAATTTGCACCAAATTTGATTTATATGTAAGCATAGGGAATGGAAATGAGAAAGTAAACAGGAATGAACATGCTATGTCATGATTTCAAATAAAAATGTTTATTCCAAAGCAATTTTTAGAAACCTTTATTCCATGTGTACAAAGTCAAAATCAGCTAGTGTCTTATAAAACGATATAATAAATTACCTATTGATATCTTGGACATGTCTATCAATAAGTTCAAAGTTTTTATAAAACGAAAGCTTGTAGAAAAATCATATTACGATATTAAGGATTATATAAACGATAAAAAAGCTTGGGTGTGAAATCTCCATAGGTACTATAGTTTATTATTAATTTTATTCATTATGTGAGATGGTGATAACGAAAAAAAACAAAAACCCCGGCTAAGTTTGTTGTGGGCTTCTTCTTAGACCGGGGCGCGTTTGGAACCCTCATAGCTTTAGTTTTAAGTTTACGAATATAGTTATCACCATGAAAAATAACTACTGTGTAAATTATTGACGCGTCAAAAGTGCCTTTTTAAGGACTATTTGAATAAAGATTATTTTGAATTTGAACGATTATTTTGAGACAATTCCGCTTTAAGCCATGTTAAAAAATCCTCCTGGAGACCTACATCCAACTGTGGACAGCGTTGACGAGAGGAAGTTCAAAGGGGAGTCTTTCAAATAAAAGTCACTATCTCAGGCCCCGGAATCGCGTTTGCTGAGGAATGTCTTTATTGCGCTCTGGAATTCCCTCAAAAGAATTCAATAAGAGGGTTCTCTTTTAACATAGATTTACTATAATATTATGTTGTACGAAAAAATGAAAGTGTGATACAAGTTGTGAGAAACATTGTTTTATTTTATTCTGTAACAACGTAAATATATTGTTGCTATTAAATACTGAACCATTAACTTAGATAAGGACTTAGACAGGATGTGTTGGCGCTACTTCAAAGAGGCCTATGTCCAGCAGTGGAATAATGTTGGCTGATGATGATGATGATGAACTTAGATAACATTAATTTTGAAAATCTTACATTGTTTATTTGTAGCATACCTACCCGTTTTTTACGAGAAAAACCTGCGATTTATAATAACAACCTTTTTAACGTTATCAAAAGCAGCATCTACAAGAAAACGCCTAAGTAGGTCTTATCCTACCTCTTAATATTTGTAAAATCGTCATTCCCGGTCATTATCCCCGTCTAATTTGAAGACCTCTGTGGCGCAGCACACGCGTCACATTTTAAAGTTAGAGGTCCTGGGTTCGATTATATACCACCCTACCGACAAAGAGGTGTCACCATGCGATTTAGCGTTACGGCACAATGTCGCGTAGAAACCAATTAGGAGTATGGGTTTCCCATACCGGGGGGTATGCGAAACAGGTTAGCCTGGTACCACCTTAGACTCCATCATCATTTACCATCAGGTGAGGTTGCCGTCAAGGTCTTACTTGTAGTGGATAAATAAATAAACCTTCCATTTTACCGGAAATTGATTTGTGGACAATCCCAAATCGACTAGCACCTTGGAGTCCTAAAATCATCCAAGAGGCATCAAGCTTTCCTTGTTCAAGCTTAATCGGAACTATCATGAGAACTATTAGCGGTTGATGATAATAATATATGAATGTTTCCGGAGCTGAAATTCAAAATTACAAGTCACATAATGAGCATAATAGTCAAGTTGAAAGGCAAAAGTTTCAGAAATTAAAAGTCGCCCTTACTTAGCTCAGTTTCGAAATCGCATTTTCCAAGGAATGTCTTTATTGCGCACAGGAATTCCCTTCGAGGAATTCAATAAGAGGGAAGCCTTTTTATCCGACTATGGTGTTACAAAGAGTAATGTTACGTACAGTTTATATCGTGTATGTACTCTTGTGTATGCTGTCTCGTGTTTCACGATCCACGTCTTTTGAAGAAGTGAAGCGTAGAATTAAAAGGTACTACTAGAAATAAAAGTAGTGGGTCAAATACAAGGTCGTTGCTTTAAACGTACTTCCAATTATCTTGTTTATCTGTCTCCCTTAGAAATAATAAATCCATATCCATATCATATCAATATATATAGTCATCAGAACTATGTGTCATGTTTCTACAGATTTAGATAATAGTTATAATTCAGTGGGTGAATAAATAATCATCCCCTCCAAGTTTATTGGTTAAGAGTTTATTCAAACTAAATCGGTTAAGTTCCCAACATATTATGGTAAACAATAAACAGCAAGTATAATTTGCTATATTCCGCCGACAAATAAATTGTCGGCGGAATATAGCAAATTATACTTGCTGTTTATTGTTTATCATGGACTTCCGCAAATTAACGCCTGCTTCTATTCATTATATTATAAGCCCAATGAAATAATGTTGCGTGAGTGATCCCGTGACCCAGACATCGAGCGACGCGAAGGAGAATCGCCGGGTTTTAATGGGTATTCTGGTCGCCAGGGAGTCCCACATACCCGATCGGTCCGCCCAGGTCTGCCTGTGCTGTTTGCGGAGGGGATGCGTAAAAGCATTTCCCAGCGCTAAAAAAAATAAAACAATAACTATCAAAATCGTTTTATTGTGGACAAGTTTTTAGCGGTCTTCCCTTAACACAGTTGTAAAAAGATTTTAGTCTCACAGAGAAATATAAATTAACTTTAATATTAAAAATCAAAAGTTTTTAAGTCTATTTAAAACTCAAGGAGAAAAGAAGCTTAGCGCAGAAAGATCCTTAACACTGCGGCTAACTTATCGAAGAACTTTGCATAAGTTATTTAAAAAATGTTTTTGACATTCTGAAACGGCGAACAGAAATCTAATATAAGAGAATGTCCGAGATTTTAAAGCGACAGCAGACTGAAATAGTAATGGCAATTCCAATGAGCGGAGTTTCTAAATCCTAACAGTCTATTTTAACTTGCCTAGCGATGTTGAAAGAAACCAATTTGTATCTTTGAAATGCACATTGTGAGCTCTTGAATGCGGAATCAAAATGTGATTACTAATTTTTTTATATTGCGAAATGAATGGAAGCGCATTATCGTATATTCGAGTTGTAGCACGTTTTGCTGTAGGGTTAGGTTAAATATGTCTGTCAGCTGGCGTGGACTTCTTTCGTGCCTCCGAAAACAGTAGCAGTATCAGATATTGAAACTGACTTCTGATAATTAATATCACAAAATTAAACAAAAGCTGTGATAGCCCCGTGGTTAGGACGTCCGCCTCCTAATCAGAGGTCGGGGGTTCGAACCCGGGCACGCACCTATAACAGAGGCAACACCTATATTTCGGAGTTATGTGCGTTTTTAAGCGATTAAATTATCACTTGCTTCAACGGGTAAGGAAAACATCGTGAGGAAACCTGCATGTCTGGGAGTTCTCCATAATGTTGTTAAAGGCGTGTAAAGTCTGCCAAACTGCACCTGGCCAGCGTGATGGACTATGGCCAAACCGTTCTCATATTGAGAGGAGACCTGTGCTCTGTAGTGAGCCGAGAATTGGTTGATCGTGATGATGATGTCTGTTTTTTCATTCACTCTGAAACTCTTTTGATAATTGTTTTACTATTATTACTCTTTTATTTAGTTAGTAGGTAGTAGTTATGGTACTTATAGTTCGTAAAATCATCGCAGCCTCCGAGTGAAGTTTTACCCAAGGCTTTCCATATCAGTAAGCGACAGGCTCAAATTTTCCAACACTATATATGTATTCAACAAACAAACAAACTTAAAACAAGTTTGAAGTCGCTGCATCACTCACAAACCGCTTCTGTGTAACTTCTACTACTTAAACAAGGAGCAGCTAATGATCTTCTGTACATATTATAGTAACTTAATTAGGGTGCGAATTCACTATTTCACTCATTAGAGGCGCATAGTTTTGTTTGATAATGAAATTGCTTTATTCACTTTGTATTTACTATTTCTAAGACTGATAACTAATGAGACTTAACTGAAGACTTAACTTAGTCATTTTCAACAGAGTTTTCTATAATGTGCTCAAAGGCGTGTGAAGTCTGCCAATCCGCACATGACCGGCGTGGTGGACTATGGCTATACCCTTCTCATATTGAGAAGAGATCCGTGCTCTGTAGTGAGCCGACAGTGGGTTGATCATGATGATTGATGATGATGATGATATTGTCTAAAAGTATTACCTATTTCAGAATAATTACTACGGATACCTCAGTAAAAATATTTTGCACGTCTGTAATGACAAAAAATTTTGGGTTCCACAAGTCTTATTACTACATCGGTTACATAGTCATCATGATCAACCCATTGCCGGCTCACTACAGAGCACGGGTCTCCTCTCAATATGAGAAGGGTTCGGCCATAGTCCACCACGCTGGCCGTGCGCGGATTGGCAGACTTCACAAGCCTTTGAGAACATTATGGAGGACTCTCAGGCGTGCAGGTTTCCTCACGATGTTTTCCTTCACCGTTGAAGCTAGTGACATTTTAATTTTTTAAAACGCACATAACTCCGAAAAGTTAGAGGTGCGTGCCCGAATTCTAACCGCCGACCTCTGATTAGGAGACTGACGCCCTATCCACTAGGCTATCACCGCTAAACCCATGTTTAAAGCAAATAAATTAATATATATATTTGTTTTATTCACAAAAACTTGATATTGATATAAATCCTCCAAGATCTCAGTTGTTCTGTTAAATCGCAAAACCGGGCCCCGTCGATTATTCAGGCAACATTATCAGTTTGACCTAATACCGTGCCTCGACTATAATTTATTCACCAGGACACCCGACGTTTAGCGACCAATAAATTTATTGACGTCAAATAAAGGCGATGCGGATAGATTTATTGCGACCGATCTGCAACGTTTAGTGATAAAAGTGGATCCAAGTTGCAATACATTTGCCTCTCAATAGTATGAGCTAACTTAATACAGTTTTCTAAACGGATATCTTTTTGTTGGATATGAGGTAATTTCTTCTTCTTTTATTGCAAGTTTCGAATTGAAAAGGCCTGTTTATTTGTTAGTTATCTAATCTTGATGATATTTGGAATATATAGCAGTAGTGTTGAGCGCTGTGATCTTATATATAAGAGGTCCCGGGTTTGATGCGTGGCAGCGAAAATTCACATGTTTTTTTCTGGTCTTGGCTAACAAAGAAGTTACGCCAAGCGATTCAGATTTCCTTGTACGACGTCGCGTACAAACAGATTAGAAGTATGGTCTTAATATAAGTTCCATACCATTAATATACCAGCTCTAGTACCATCTTATACTGCATCATCATTTAAAAAGTAAGATTGCAGTCAAGGGATAATTTGTAGTGGAATAAAAGAAATTTAGACAAAGGTTGTATGTTTATACTTTTAGTTAAACAATAAACAGCAAGTACAATTTGCTATCTTCAAAAGTCACTTTACTTTTCGCGCTTGTGAAGTCAACATCTCCTGAGGATGATCCGGTGTCGGGTCGAAACGTGCGTAGAGCTTCTAGTGGAAGATTTTGTGTGGTGTTATATTATACAAATCTCCCGGTTGTCGGCGGAATATAGCAAATTATACTTGCTGTTTATTGTTTATCATGGACTTCCGCAAAGTAACGCCTGCTTCTATTCATTAATACTTTTAGTGATAAACCTGCCTTAGCACACCTCTATATCTCGTATAAATCTCGTCTCTCGTCGTCTCGTGGGTTACTATTTAATTTATCAAATTTGTGTGTGCAATAAGGATTTCAAACAAACTTTAAAAGATTAGTCGTGCGCTTAACCCGCTCTAAGCAACTTTAAACTTCTACTGCAATTGTTTTCATAATGTTGCCCGTATCAGCTTTAAACAGCCGTCCGCTTTTAACACACCTCCTGAATAAGAGGGACTTGGTTTGTATAAAACTTGCGAGCAAACGAAACTTCGTCTGCAAGAGTCCAAATAGTAGTGCTATGAACTGGTAATCGACTTTTCCGCAACTTTGAAATCTCTTTATGCAAATGCTGACAAAATGATTTCTGAATAATTTACCAAAACATTTGATTCTATATTTACTTATATTACGACTATAGGAGATGGTCAGCCAAAATAATATGCTATCGACCTTCACACAGTTTTATTTAGTTTTCAACTCAACTTACACTCGAAACAAACACACCTTTTTATTCTCATAAGACCGGAAGTTAACAAAATAATGTCAGTAACAAGTTCATGATTACATAACTATTAAATTGAGCTTATAATTTTATAACTATTTTACACTAACTATTTTCATTATTGTTGTTTATTATTTAAATATATTAGTGCTACTAAAACGTTAACAAAATGATATTCATATTCTATGCATGATACAATCAAATGTCGTTATCAAAGTTTCGACTACCATTTTTGTAGGTTGCTTTTTCGAGTACAGAGACGAAGATTTTCATATATTGAATATACAAACTAACTTCAATCTCTCTGGATTGAAGTTAGTTTGTATATGGAATATCTGTAACAATAAATGGGTTGTAATCATAATGATAATGATGATTATTGTCTTTATTAACGCTCTATTTTTCAACGACTTCAAAAAGGAAGAGGTTATTTAATTTAACTGTATGTATTATATGGTAAACATATTTAAAAAAAAAACTTTTTGTTAGGGTATAAGTTGCAGTGGCCCCAATGTTACAAAGTCTTTTTTTTTTATACACTACAAGTTAACCCTTGACGACTATTTCACCTGGTGGTAAGTGATTATTCAGTCTAGAATGGTAGTGGGCTAACCTGTTAGGGGTATGGTAAACCCATACTCCTAGTTGGTTTTTACGCGACATCGTTCCGGAACGCTTAAACGTTGCGTCACGTATTTGTCGATAGGGTGCCACAGCCAAAGCCTCGCACGAGACCTGACTCGAGCCGGAGTCGAACCCAGGACCTCCGACTTTATAATGCGACGCGCACGCACTGCCCAATAGAGGTCGTAAAAAACTTCTTGGAAATCGAAAGAAATATTCTAATTATATAGGCAAAGTTGAACTCTCTCAATTCAAATGAAATCGGTTAAAAATGCAAAAAATTAAGTTTGAGAGTCATTGAAGTTGGGAGTTTTTTTTAAGTTTGTTCATAAACTATACAACACTCACTGTGTAAAGTGTTGAAGCTGTATTTATCTAGCTGTTATTAATCATAGCTGTTACAAAAGTAGGGGCACAGAACTATCGTCGTATTCCCCGGAGTAAGAGCAGCTGTGACTCCGTATATTCCTTTAAGCTACATGAATGCCATTCATCCGAATGACAGCCATAAACACGAGGACCCTCATAATCGAAACGAGTCATCAGTTCAGTCTGTCATTACACCTCCTATCCACTAGGTAGGTGCTTTATTACCCACCCTCGGTATCGCGACCTCCGATCGATAAAGCAGAAAATACGAAATCCAACCGTGTCATGCATATCTATTATTATTGTTTTTTTTTAAATACACCTTTTTTTTTATGTACTCAAGTTAGCCCTTGACGGCTATCTCACCTGGTGGTAAGTGATGATGCTGTCTAGGATGGTAGCGGGCTAACCTGTTAGGAGTGTGGTAAACCCACGCTCCTAATTGGTTTCTACGCTACATCGTGCCGGAACGCTAAATCGCTTGGCGACACGTCTTTGTCGGTAGGGTGGTAACTAGCCACGGCCGAAGCCCCCCACCAGACCAGACTCGAGCCGGGAATTGAACCCAGGACCTCCAACTTTAAAATGCGACAGCGCACGCACTGCGCCACGGAGGTCGTCATACCAACAATCCTCAACCTTACAATATAGTTACATATAATATGCCTCTTTCTTAAAAAAGGATATTGAATCGCCGACAACTGTATATAACAATATCCTAATCATATTAAATAGTTAATTTTTATAGAACTGAAGTATGAAATACTTTAGATAGAAAGATAAATAGATACTCCTTAATGCATACAAATTATTAAGAAACAATAACATGGAGCACTTAACACATAAGTATGCAAAGGCGGCCTTACTGCTTAAGCACTAATCTTATCTTTATGTAACTTGTACGTTACAAAGCTACAAGAGGATCAGATAATAAAGCCCTCACCTATCCCGTTAAACTAACAACCTCACCTATAATTTAACTCAATAGCTTCGTTATATAAATTCTACGTACATCCCAAACAACCGTGACAAACAAATGACACCAATAAAGATGGCCGTAATTGGAACGCGTCATAATCATTCCGATTGTCATAATTTTTGGTACCTTAGGTTGTTAGCCAATATTTATTGGTGTATTTTATTAGGGTACCGTGCCTATTATTGTATAATACAAACACAATTTACATTCCATTGGAACAAAATTGGGTTACAATTTCGGAAGCTGTATTGGTTCTTGCTTATTGGGATAGTCTTTTAACTCTGGTAAGTAAATATTGAAATGTTTACAAACTCGAGGTAATATTAAATATCCATGTGTAGTTTTATTTAACTTTATTGATCAACCCATTATCGGCTCACTACAGAGCACGGGTCTCCTCACAATCTCAATATGAGAAGGATTAGGCCATAGTTCACCACGCTGACCATGTGCGGATTGGCAGACTTCACATGCCTCTGAGAACATTAAGGAGAACTCTCAGGCGTGCAGGCCTCACGATGTTTTCCTTCATCGTTAAAGCAAGTGAAATTTTAATTAAAAAAAAAAAAACATTTGTAGTTTTAACTTACGAGTATTTAAACTGTTAGAGTTCTTCTCGTCCGCAACCCAGCCAGATTTTTTTTTTATTCAGACTGTGTTTAGCTGTTTGAACCCTATTGGTTGCGACAGCGTAACCGGGCTGTTTAGCAAGCTAGGACTCGTTAAAGCTTAAGGAACGCCTTTTCTGAGGCCAAACCTCGGCTTAGGCGACGTTTGGGATAACGGGTGGGTTGGATGGTGAATGGTTCGTACTCCTCTTGTTATCTGTCGTAAGATAGCGGAGACCTGGTCTTCCTTGGCGAAGATGGTGTGTTGACTTTGTTGGAGTTATAGGTGATGTGTTATGAGTTGTCATCTGATCGTCAGGGTCGTAAGGATATGTTTAAGCCCCCTCTTTCGGAGACGAGCGCTCTGGTTGCGGAAGTCAGAAGAAGTAGTAATAATTTTTTTTCCCCCCCAATTCGTATTAGTGCAGCGTGGAGGCTGTAATTCTATAGCTATACCCTACCCACAAAAACGAGTCGCCAAGCGATTTAGCGTTCCGGCACGATGTCGTGTAGAAACCAATTAGGAGTACGGGCTTACCATACCCCTAACAGGTTAGCCCGTTACCATATTGGTAACGGGCTAACCTGCATAAACCGCATCATCATTTTTGACGACCTCCGTGGCGCAGTGCGTGCGCTGTCGCATTATAAAGTTGAAGGTCCTGGGTTCGATTCCCGGCTCGAGTCTGGTCTGGTGGGAGGCTTCGGCCGTGGCTAGTTACCACCCCACCCACAAAGACGTGTCGCCAAGCGATTTAGCGTTCCGGCACGATGTCGCGTAGAAACCAATTAAGAGTGTGGGTTTACCATACCCCTAACAGGTTAGCCCGCTACCACCCTAGACTGTACCATCACTTACCACCAAGTGAGATAGCCGTCAAGGGCTAATTTGTAGTGTATAAAAAAAAAAAAACTCTTACCATTAGGTGAGATGCCGTCAAGGGCTAAATTGCCGTGTATTATATATTGTAAAACAGAGAGATAGAAAATACGGCTTATGTTACATTAATAGCCTGAGAATGAGGAAATAGACTGCACTTAGCCTATAGGCTCTAAGCTCCAAAGGCTTGCGTGTAAACAAATCGGCACGCTTTTTAATGAAGCATAAATTAGCACTCTTTGTCCGAGCGTCGAGGGTAGTTGTTAAACTCCATTACCGGTAGTTAAGTGAACTCTGAGCCAACACTTCGGAAGTACACGACGGCTTCGCTTCGGAACTGTTGCATTGGTCCCATTAAGAAAATTGCTTCAAATTAATTAGCCTATACAATCAGTAAGAGTATGTATGCGTAGATTAAAGAGCTTTTAAATTTAATTAGCTTATTATTGTAAGTGCTTTCTACGCGCGTTTGGAACCCTCATAGCTTTAGTTTTAAGTTTACGAATATAGTTATCACCATGAAATAACTACTGTGTAAATTATTGACGCGTCAAAAGTGCCTTTTTAAGGACTATTTGAATAAAGATTATTTTGAATTTGAATTTGAATTTAATTGAGCTCAAATGAACGCGATACTCGGTAATGACTCGAGGGGACTCTTAAAAAACCTGATAATCCCATACCAGGTACTGTGCCATACTTTTAAAAATAATTTACATTGTGGACTGTAGGTACTATCTTTTGCAATGCATAGGGGTGCTCGTATGAGTAGGTAATATTGCAACTTAGTTAAACATACCTTGCATTCCCAGAATGATCATAAATAACCCCATTTCCGAGGGAGTCAAACCAACCTAGTACAGTGGTAATTTTCTTTTTGTTAACAAAATTATTATCTTCACTGGAACCATACATTTTGTACATTTTCCCAGAACTAGCACCTGAAATAAATGAGTAAAGATTGTTTTAAGAAAATGCATAGCTCTCCAGTAAACCTTTAAGTAAATTACCAACAGCAAATATAAGCCTTAAAAGTTGTAGAAGGCGGAGGCGTGTTTATTAAAACCAACGATTTACTGAAGGTAAATAAATTCTTCACTTTTCGGTCGTTTCATGATTTTATTTTGTGCTAAGACTTTAGTCTAAGCATCAGATTAAGGTGTAAGCGGACTTAAAACTAGCTCTAAGTTCCTGTCCTTTTGATACTAAGACATTTCTCTTTCGTGAAGTTAATCATTTAATTCGCTTGTTCGTTTTATTTTTCGTACTCTTTAAAAAGGTTTGTGTGTTTTCATTAAATAACTAACAAACAATTTTTTAATCTACTTCTGTCTACAATAACGTAGTGTTTGAATCTTCTTCACATCCACATAAACAAATCAAATGATAAACATAAAAAATAAACCAATAGTAATTGTTGACTTCAGTTTAGACATCAGATTACACAAAAAGATACAGCTTACGGTGTGGCCGTATATAAACAGCAATAAACAAATCAATTTTTAGTATTAAGCAAATTTTTTCCGAAATATGTCTGCCGAATATAAATACAGAGTTACTGATAGAATGCATAATTTTCTTATATAATCCTTAAAGAAGCTTCTCACTGCCACATTACTAATTACTGTTACATATACATAGTATACATTGTCTGTGCTCACGTTTTTTTTTTCTAAAATAATTTCTCGTTAAATATAATAAATAACAGATAATACTCTCTATAAATAAAATCGATTTCGATGGATAAAAACTTTGATTTCTTAAATATAAAATGTCTGATGCGATTAAGTATTTAAAATTATAAAAATAAAACCTTGTAAGGGTATTCGCCATAAGTGTTTGTTATCTATTTTATCTATGCTTACTTATAATGAGACTATAGCTGGCCTATTTCTTGTACATTCAATGTATTTCGAATATTATGGTCGGGCTATAATATCGATATGATGGGTTCATATATAACAGATTTTTATTTGTTTTTTCAGTTAGACAGTAAGTCTCAAGTCAAGTTAACGCATAAGGGAAAAACTAATTAACTGATTTAAATGCAATTTAGTCAACTTATAGCTGATCCTCTGGGTCAGGTGTTGTTATTTTTCATGCCGAAAAATAAAATTGTATCGTTGGGATTGATAAGCCTTATTGCCAATTTTCATCCATAAATCCATTAAATATTAACCGAGTTCGACGATTCTTTTTTTAAAGGTTATAGAAAGTTTGTTACATCAGTTAAGTTTTCAGGATGATTTGGTAACTATTTTTTGGAGATATAGAATAGAACTCCTTAAGACTTAAGACTTAAAAATACTTTATACTATAAGGTCGTGAATTCTCGATACAAATGGACCGAATATTTTTTTCTAACCTATATATTGTTAAAAAAGAATTGCTGTATGATTAAAAACTTCTCTAATAAAGATTAGTATTACTGCAGTTATCCGAACGTCCAAAGTCACGATCGTTACCTATTTATATTAATATTTGTATAAATTAAGTAGGAAACAATACAAAGAACGTCGAATTTAATTTAGGCAGGAGATAAAAGATAGCTTCTATAAATATAATATTTTCAAGGGAATAATATAGTAAAAATATGTCAGTTTTCGTCATTTTTAAACCTGCCCGTCCGTTACAAGCGCTCACCTCTATTTTGACTAATGATCTTGACATTTGACGGCTTTTGAAATTTCACTAGAAACATCATAAAGGCAACGTTTCCCCTTTAATTAGAAGAAAATTTGCGGCGTAGTTCACAATCTGTAAAGATGAAAGGTCTGGTGTTTTTTTTTGTACTATACTTTATTCAATCGGGAGATATTTCTTTCAGCTAATAACTTTTGTCGGGTGGGAAGCTTCGGCCGTGGCTAGTTACCACCCTACCGACAAAGACGTGTCGCTAAGCGATTTAGCGTTCCGGCACGATGTCGCGTAGAAACCAATTAGGAGTGTGGGTTTACCATACCCCTAACAGGTTAGCCCGTTACCATCCTAGACTGCATCATCACTTACCGCCAGGTGTCATAGCCGTCAAGGGACAACTTGCAGAGTATAAAAAAACCTAAATAATAAAAATATAAACTCTATGCCTCATCATCATAGAGACAAATCATGTCAGCAGTAGGCCTCAATACTTATACAAAAAGAAAAGTATAGACTGTATGAAATGATGGATGGCTGGAAGAACGATAATCATCGTAAATGTCTGATTATAATTTTTAAATCATCATCATCATCATCATCATGAACAACCCATTACCGGCTCACTACAAAACACGGGTCTCCTCTCAACATGACACGGGTTTGGCCATAGTTCACCACGCTGGCTATGTGCGGATTGGCAGACTTCACACGCCTATAAGAACATTATGAAGAACTATCGAAGAATCGAACCCAGAACTTGTAACTTTATAATGCGACACGCGTGCGCTGCGCCACGAAGGTCGTCACTTTAAAACTTTAATTTAACCACTGTTCACACAAGTATACGACTTTTTAGTAAACTTCCACGAGTTTACTGGTTTCTTTTATATTCTATGCGCTCGTACTGCACAGAAATCGTCCTGGAAATATTTCCCAACTCCTGTAGTCGGGGTTGCCTTAATATTTTATGCAAAGACATCCCCGTCTGCTGTCGGGACAGAGTTTTGTTGTTTGCACAGCAGAGATCAAAAAGGAAATTGCCTCCAAATTTCCCGCGCCGTGTTCTGAATTACAAATCAAATTATCCGACGCTCTTCGTCGAAATTAAGTCGCGTAACTAATTATATTCTTCATGAGGCACCATATTAAACTAGGCGCCCGAAGTTTTACTGATTTTTTCCAAAGCGAGTAGCTTTTACCCGCGATTTCGCTCACGTTAAACGCGTCGCTCTCGTGTTTTTAACAACAAAACGTGTTTTTAACAACAGACTTTAAACATAGATAACAATTTGGTGACCTCCAGTGCAAAGCGCGCACGCGCTGTCGCATTGTAAAGTTGAAGGTCCTAGGTTCGATTCCTGGGTCGAGTGGGAGGCTCGGCCGTGGCTAGTTACTACCGACAAACACGTGTCCCCAGGCGATTTAGCGTTCCGGGCGAAGTTGCGTAGAAACCACTTGGGAGTATGGGTTTACCATATCCCTAACAGGTTAGCCCATTACCATCTTAGACTTTATTTTTTTTTGCACCACAAGTTAGCCCTTGACTGCGTCTCACCTGATGACAAGTGATGATGCAGTCTAAGATGGTAGCGGGCTAACCTGTTAGGGGTATGGTAAAATCATACTCCTAATTGGTTTCTACACAACATCGTGTCGGAACGCTAAATCGCTTGGCGACACGTCTTTGTCGGTAGGGTGGTAACTAGCCACGGCCGAAGCCTCCCACCAGACCAGACTCGAGCCGGGAATCGAACCCAGGACCTCCAACTTTAAAATGCAACAGCGCACGCGCTGCGCCACGGAGGTCGTCATACTGAATTGCATCATCACTTACCACCAGGTGAGATTGCCGAGAGGATTTTATATTGAATTTATACGATTTTATACGATAGTAATTTCACTAAATCCAAACATAGTAACACAGTTTAATCGGTGTTTGAATACCCAATTCCCAAATATAATCTTGTATATACTCGTTGTACCTGTTGGGAGTTAGATTAAACCTTTTATCTGTTCCGGCGTTTGTCTTACGGGCCATCCGAATAGTCGAGTAAAACCCGCGTAAAACGAATAGCTGCAATAAAACAGGGCCCCAGTAATTGGACCGCGTCATAATCTATCCCATTGACATAATTCAAAGGACGCTGTTACTCGATGTTTATTGTTGATTTTATTATTCGCCCCGGCCATTAACATGGTGTCGCACGATGACATCGCCCGATGAAACGGCATTGTATCGGTTTTTGATGTGTCGTAACATCACTGTTAATCCTGTGAAGATTTTAGTGTTATGCTTTTAGAATAGTTGCTATGCTTTTCTTTTACGAATACGTATCCAACGGGTGACATAAAAAAAAAACACTTAAAAACAGTTCTTAACTTTTTTTATTTCAAAAAAATATGTGAAAAAAAAAGCTTCTGTAGATGATGCAGGGCAAGGTGGAGGGCACTGGAGGTCGAGGAAGGTCACCCATGCGATGGACCGATCAGATAAAGTCTGCTGTGGGCGGTCCTTTGCACGAGTGCACCAGGCTTTCGGCCAGCCGAGAAAAGTGGCACGTGAGATCGTATAATATCTGTCCTCAAAGACACTGCTTCATGATGACCACGACCACTCTGTCAAGAGTGTTTGTGACATGAAGATAAATAAATAAAAAGGTATAAATTAATGAAATTATTGCATTAGTTTTCTTTGTGTACAAAATCGAGTTCTAAGTTTGTTACATATATACCTATTTCCCCCTTTATACAATAATTTTCGACGCATGCGCGATAGAATTTTGGACACGGAAGTAATATAATATATTGATAGGTTTTATTGACGTATTATTTTTACCTGTAACTAGAACTATGGCAATATTTTGATAACAGGTTTTCAAAATAATTGTTGAAGCTATTGGCATTAAAAAGGCGAAAGATTATAAAAACTCATTAAATAGCTATTGTTAATTGTAAATATCGCCTGAAAACTGAGACATCGTGAGACTTCGTATATGGCGGGCGCGGTTTTTTTACGCTTTTCTTCAATTAATTGGCTAATTTTGAAAAGGACTGACGTTGGTTGTGTTGAGGACATTATAGTTTTGGTGTCGTTTGTGTAGTGGCTAGTTTTTTTGCATGGTTAATATGCATTAATTTTGGAAAGGTTTGAGGGAGCCGCGTCCGGCTCGAAGTTTCCCGCCATTTTCCCTTCTTCTTTCTTGATATGTAATCTAATGCTAATCTGTGTAAAGTTATAAAAAGAAAAAAAAGAAATCTCACCTACAGCTCTGTTTTTAAGCTAAAAGTGACGTCGTACGTAAAAGTGACGTCATAGCCTTTCTGTGTTTTACTACAACTTATTGTGAGCATTCTCAGACACTATTATATTTTTTACATAAGTTTTAGAATTTGAACTGTTGTAAGTGGAATTCATATCTAAGTTCTAAGCTAGAGACGATGAATTATCGCCGGAGTATGTTACGTGCTGAGCGTGAGCAAGATCATGATTAAGAGCCCCGGGTGGCTTCAAAACTGGTTGGGTATATTCACGTTTGACTACCTCCTCCTGGTTCCTCCGTGGCGCGGCGCGCGCTGTTGCATTATTAAGTGGGACGTCCTGCGTTCGATTCCCGGCTTGAGTCTGATCCGATGGGAGGCTTCGGCCGTGGCTACTTACCATCCTACTGACAAAGACGTGTTGCCAAGTGATTTAGCGTTGTGGCACGATGTCGCATAGAAACCAGTTAGGTGTACGGGTCTACCATACCCTTAACAAGTCAGCTCGCTACCATTTTAGAGCATCATCACCAGGTGAGATTGCCGTCAAGGGCTAACTAGTAGTGGATAAAAAAAACGTGAGTCCCAACGTCTATAATAGAGAATAAACAAGTCGTTATTCGCTCATTTAGATTTTATTTATTAATCAATTAATTAATTAATTAATTAATTAATACATTCATTCATTCATTCATTCATCCATCCATTCATTCATTCATTCATTCATTCATTTATTTATTTATTTATTTATTTTTGATACACTTACAATATACATAGAAAAAAATATACATTGTAGCAAACAAAAACGTCACATCCACCAGTATGCATATCTGTTATAAGTGTACACGACATTTGCATTAAAATTTACATGTAAATGGTCACAAGAAAACAATTAAGACAGATTACAAACTAAAATTTATTTATTTTATTTATTTATTTATTATTAATATACAAGGAATGTAATTAGTTATACAATAAAGGCACCGAAAAAACCAAAAAGAAATTCACCGAACAATCTACATATCCCTTCAGATGGGATACTCAGATTTTTGATTAGATTTCATAAATAGGATAGGAAGAATACATAATACATGATTTTCAACACTAGAGCTGGAGTACTAGAGTAATCAGCTGGTTACGTAATTTCGCCGCGGCGTCGGCGCTATAACGAACTACTGATGTGATAATGGAGCTCGTCAGCCTCTATTGTACTATTTGAGCCAGTTTTAGAATCACTTTTTAAAAAATACGACAAGTGAGTTTGGCCCGGACATACTTATGGTTCCGTTTCTTGATCTCTTCTTATTTTAATGTGAAAAGCATAACAATATGATTTTGACCTCCGTGGCACGCGAGGACCTCCAACTTTATAATGCGACAGGCATTATATAGTTGGAGGTCCTAGGATGGATTCCCGGCTCGAGTCTGGCCTGGTGTTGTGATTACCTGACACGACACATACCCCGCGCGCAACAGTGTAATTTTAATTATATTATTAAAGTTCACAAACGTGACAAACCGATAGGCCTTTACACCCAACGCGGGCAGTTGTTGCCTTAGAAGCTTAATACATTTAGCGCGAGCTTCTGCTTTACGCGCGACCCGGGTATGGACGCAATAAGCGGATAAAAAAACAACATTAACATATTCATTTATAAACTGATTGTTTTCGTAAACACCAACGTTGATTTATTTCCAACTTTTCGTTCACCATAAGTGTAACTTGGAGCAAAGTTGTGTAGTGTGTTAAAGTTTACATACTGCACGCTCCCCTTTTCACAGATTTTAAAAAAAATTCAAATTCAAATAATCTTTATTCAAATAATCCTTTTAAAGGCACTTTTGACGCGTCAATAATTTACATAATAATGATTTGATGATGATATTCGTAACTGCATTCGTAAACTTAAAACTAAAGCTATGAGGATTCTAAATGCGCCCCGGTCTAAGAAGAAGCCCACAACAAACTTAGCCAGGTATATTTTCTTTTTGGTTATCACCATATTATGAAGAAGCCCTAGTTTCGTAAACTACTATTTCGCCGGCGTACCCTAAAAGGCGCTAAAATCGCCGCCGGCTTCAATAGTTCATTACGTTGCTTGCTCTGGTGCCCCAGATTATTAATACCTTCGTAAAAACCAGTATTAAAAAGAAGCCTTTCCAGTTTTCCGCGTCGCGTCGCCTCGATTCTATTGAAATCATTACGTGTTTTTTTTTTAATCCCTGAAAGCAGTTTCCGCAATGTTTCAGGAATTTTCCATGAACTTTTACAATTTCATACCGGTATTCAAATACGTTACTATACAGTGTCACAGTGAAACCGAATACTAATAATTGTCAGTTCCACCAAACATAGATAGATAGATAGATAGGTAAATTCTTTATTGCACAAATAACCTACACCTAGAGGAAAGACTGAGAACTACAAAATGATACACAAATCGCTTTAAGCGATAAGACCGCCTTTGTGCATCATTATTAAGGTTGCCTGACTGAGATCGCTACTAAGCGATAAGGCCGCCGTTTGTTTCCTACTTCTTCTTGTTTCTGTTTTTCTTATTATTTCCCTTTATGTTGTGATGTACAAATAAATATTATATATAAAAAAAAAAAGCTATTTCTTCTAGGAAACCCTTTCTGACAGAATCCAATTATAAGAAAAGTCAGTGTAACTAAGTGGGTGAAAATGAAAATAAATATTACTAACCATAACAATAAAACCATGAATAATTAACATTATAAAGTTGGAGGTCCGGGGTTCGATTCCCGGCTCGAGCCTGGTCTGGTGGGAGGTTTCGGCCGTGGCTAGCTACCACCCTATCAACAAAGACGTGTCGCCAAGCGATTTAGCGTTCCGGCACGATGTCGCGTAGAAACCAATTAGGAGTGTGAGTTTACCATGCCCCTAACAGGTAAGCCCGCTACCACCTTAGACTGCATCATCACTTACCATTGGTGAGATAGCTGTCAAGTCCGTCAAGCCGTCCAATGTCCAGCGAATAAAAAAAATCATATAGATTTATTTATATAATATACATTAACTGTATGGAAATACGTACGAGGTTACATATACATTTTATTGTGTATCATCATGATCAACCCATTACCGGCTCACTACAGAGCACGGGTCTCCTCTCAACATGAGAAGGGTTTGGCCATAGTCCACCACGCTGGCCGTGTGCGGATTGGCAGACTTCACACGCCTTTGAGAACTTTATGGAGAATACTCAGGCGTGCAGGTTTCCTCACGATGTTTTCCTTCACCGTTAAAGGAAGTGATATTAAATTTACCTTCCAAATTTAAAGTTCGTATGTTCTGAGATATCGTGATCATATGTCAGTCAGTCAGTCAGTCAGTGAGTGGTATTTCGCTTTTATATATATATATATATATATATATATATATATATATATATATATAAAAATGCGCATAACTCCCAAAAGTTAGAGGTGCGTGCCCGGATTCAAATCGCCGACCTCTGATTAGGAGTCTGACGCCCTAACCACTGGGCTATCACCGCTTATTGGGTATATGCTTGTTTAATCTTTAGATCTTCAGATCGTAGATGAATTGAGTGGCTCTATCCTTATCGAACTCAACAAACATATTTTGTTGAGTTCACAAAAATAAAAACGTCTTAAAATGCCAACAATGTTATAAAAAACAAAACATTTCTCAACTCGGTAACAGCTAAAGTGCATCTTAAACTTTCCGCTTCAAAAATTGTCCCAGTGTGAGTGAAGCACGCGTGGTGCGGGTTCCGCACCGATTTCTTAGACAATTTTGATCACAGGTTTTAAATATTTGTGTATTCCTTAAGTTCGAAACCTTTTTGTAAACATTTTACTTCAGAACTCAATTTTTAAGCTATTGCATAGCTTCTATCGAGGGCCTTGAGCGCGGGGACCGAATCCAGAAATTCCGTAACGAAAAAAAACCTCACGCTCCCCACTCCGACGGGCACAGCGGTGATACTTTTTACCATATAGATATTTTGCCACAGGCATTACAGTTGCCGTGGAACAGCGGTTATCACGTATGCTTTTTGTGCAGAAAGTCGTAGGTTCGAGCTATTATGACAAGCATTTTTATTTAGTTTCACCTGTCCCGTTGTCTGTCTGTAATCAAATCTAGAGTTATATTTTACTCATTTCCCTTATGCTTTTTTTAAAATTAATTTTATCAAAAATAACCTCAATATTTTTAATATTTTAATTTTCATTGTTGTTTTTGAAATATTAATAATATAGTTGATAAAAAATGCTATGCAATAGCTTTACCGCGGCAGTCCCCGAGTGCCGTCTTTTTCTTAAGGGTTTTTTTTTATATATAGTTTTTTGTGGGCTTCTTTTTAGACCTGGGCGCTATTGGAACCCTCTTAGTTTTACGTTGGCGAGTGTAGTTATCACCAACACCTCATAAGTTAAATAATGAAATATTGTATATTAACGATTCATAGGGGCATGAATAAATTATTTTTACGTATTTGAATTTGGTCGTTAATTTCATGCAATAATGTTTTAAACTTTGACAGTCACGTGAGCGTGACAAATATACTAATCAACTAATTATTTACATCATCATGATGTATTGATTTTAACGCCCACTTTTCACTACTGTTATGATTATAGCTCAAAATAGTTATCGACTGCAGTCATATCGACTATATATATATACGGGTACTTTCTGTTCAATTTAAGCCGAATTAGATGTCGTACTTGTTCCAAAAATTAGCTAAAAGGAGAAATATTGGACGCATAAAGTGGAATTTGAAAGACTGTTAGAATTAACACTGCGGAAATTTTTGTTTCGGGTTCAAGGTTCGAGGTGTTCGGGTTTTGGGTGGTAACTAGTTACCACCCAATAAAGACCTGTCGCCGAGCGTCTTACCGTTTTGGCACGACGTCGCGTAGAAACCAATTAGGAGTATGGGTTTACCATACCTCTAACAGGTTAGCCCGCTACCATCTTAGACTGCATCATCACTAACCATCAGGTGAGATTGCCGTCAAGAGCTAACTGGTAGTCTATAAAAAATATATAACACCAGTTAGTTCCGCTTTAACGCTACCAAACACATCCCCAAAAAAGTTTTACACCTTTTCTCAAACTTTTAAGACTGAATCAGTTCCGATCAACGCTCAAACTGAGTTCTTCAAGTCTGTGAGGAAATCAACATCTCCATTTAATCGGGAAATGAGTCAAAAGTAGAAACAGGTACTGCAAAACTTAAAATCCGTTACAAGTTAAAATGATAGTTAGATATTGATACTTTAGAATAGTATCTGTTAATTAATTAAGTGACTGATGATGATTGATGATTTTGACTGGTGGGAGGCTTTGGCCGTGGCTAGTTACCACCCTAAAAACAAAGACGTGTCGCCAAGCGATTTAAACCAATTAGGAGTGTGGGTTTACCATGCCCCTAACAGATTAGCCCGCTACCATCCTAGACTGCATCATCACTTACCATCAGGTGAGATTGCCGTCAAGGGCTAACTTGTAGTGGATAAAAAAAAATAAAAAATAAAAAATAATTGCATCATGCAAAAATCATCGAAGTCAAATCGCTACGCAGTCAATACTATTGACATAGAAATTGGAATCGGTCTATGTATTTAAGGTTTACTACTCCACATATTAATATTTAATTGTTATCAAGCTAGTGTTCGTTCTTCACGACCTACGGAACCCTAATGAAAGACACACACACAGACGGCATTAAAATAAGCAGTTCTCAAGAGAGATTCCCGGGTAACACTTTATCCGGGACACTTGCTAAGTGTCTTAATGAATAGGTACAAGGGAAAAAGGCCATTGCTTCTTTAAAAAAAACACTTAGATTTCATATAATAGCTCTTTTCTTCAGTACTTAAATATCAATATATTACAAGTTATTCTTTTACATTCGCGAATCGTTACATGTGTAGGTACCTCTTCTTCTTTTCCTTGCCCTTATGCCACATTATGTGGGGTCGGCACAACACGTCTTCTTCTTCCACTCACTTCTATCAGCCATCACCTCACTACCCACACCTGTTACACGCATATCATGTAAACTCTCAAATATAGAATCAAACTATATTATATTTATGATTATATATGTTATTATATTGGTATACATTCCTTTATTTATTCCATACTGTAAGCTCACAAATAAAGAATCAAACTATATTACATTTACATAGAACATTGCATTTTAAAGTTGGAGGTCCTGGGTTCGATTCCCGGCTCGAGTCTGGTCTGGTGGGAGGCTTCGGCCGTTACTAGTTACCACCCTACCGACAAAGGCGTGTCGCCAAGCGATTTAGCGTTCCGGCACGATGTCGTGTAGAAACCAATTAGGAGTATGTCTTTACCATACCCCTAACAGGTTAGCCCGCTACCATCTTACCAGACTGCATCATCACTTACCATCAGGTGAGATTGCCGTCAAGGGCTAACTTGTAGTGGATAAAAAAAAATACCACTTAACTAGATGTAGGTATTGGTACAGCGGGGACTAGGTGGACGAGGTTAGCAAGAGATCGGTGCACACGGAGAAGTATGGAGGAGGCCGATGTCCCATCACCCTCCTCACCCGTCAATTCTAACCCTAGGATCGTGAGGCGCGTCCAATGGTCCTGGCGTGCCTCGGACGGAGTTTGAGTCTCCATGATATGCCCCCCGTGTGGGGTCTGTTTCAGTGGACGCCGGTGGCTGGGTCGCGGTCGAATACACGGGTGTCTCCGTGACCCAGCCACCACGCGACGCGAAGGAGCATCGCTGGGTTTTAGTGGGTATTCTGGTCGCCAGTCTGGCCGCCAAGGAGTCCCACATACCCGGCGTCGCTTCCGGAGGGGATGCGTAAACGCATTTCCCAGCGTGAAAAAAAAAGAGGCTGATTTCCTAATAATGGGCATTCCAATGAAGATTAATTAAGAATTTAACTATAGACAACATATTTAAAAGTTAAATTGGATTTTTATATCATGACATATGACAATTGCACTCTACCTCGGTTATGCAAACTTTACAATGAGCGAAGTCGGTCTTTAGATATAAATACAAATTCACGCAATAGTTTTCGAGGATTGGTAATCAGCGATCTACTCAATTTCCACGCACAAAATGGATAAAATTAAGTTTACATTACTGTTACCATATGTTTATTTATAACCTGCATTTTGTTAAGTATATACTTCTTTATTATGTTTAAAATTATGTACAATGTTAACTTCATTCTGTTCTAACTATCGCTATATTGCAATGTAACTTAAAATGCATGTTGTGTTTACTTTAAGACGATTTTACATACAATAAGCATGTACATTATTATGTAACTATAGTGTAAGTGAATGTAAAAATCACTAGTAAACCTATTAAATAAAATAAAATAAAATTTTAATTTGAATTGGTAATAAAGGCTTAATAATAGATGCAGGTAATTAAAAGGTATACATTTGTGATTGTGTCGCAAAATCACATCAATCAATGCTTTCGTGACATATCGGGGAGAATCATGCGAGAATATTGAGGTCGAAACTATACTTGCATTTCGAAACCGCGTCTAAGATAGCGTAACATTCGTATTGCCGATATTACTGTATCTCGTGTAACAAAGGAATAACTTAATAGCCTGTTTTGCCAAGTGTTTTTCTAAACACTGCGAGTTTATAACCTTTTTACACTGAATACTATTGGGAGGACTTGCTATTTGACGACCTCCGTGGCGCAGTACTTACGCTGTCGCATTATTAATTGGAGGTCCTGGGTTCAATGCCCGGCTCGAGTCTGGTGGGAGGCTTCAGCCGTGGATGGAACCACCCTACCAACAAAGACGTGTCGCCAAGCGATTTAGCGTTCCGATGTCGTGTAGAAACCAATTACAGGCTTACCATACCCCTAACAGGTAAGCCCGCTACCATCCTTAACTGCATCATCGCTTAGCATTTTCTAAAATAATTCCCAGTCGCAGACGTCACTATCAAACCTAAACGAACAAACATTAAGCTGACGAAAACCACAAGTTCAACTATTAAGTGTATTTTCGCGAGTGTGTCGAAGTGATAATGAGATACTCAAGTGCTCAAAAAGATTGCGGTGTAAGCAAGCAAAGCTCTCAGCAGTCTTACAAGTAGTTAAATTTCAAGTAGTCAAAAGGTTAAATAAAATCAGAAGTAAAAGTAAACTTGTAGTACCGTTTAGTAGGGGCTGCACAAAATTAGTAACTCATTCAAAGGAAATTGTATTTTATTTTATAATAAATTACCTATTGATATCTTGGAGATGTCTATCAATAAGTTCAAAGTTTTTATAAAACGAAAGCTTGAAGAAAAATCATATTACGATATTAAGGATTATATAAACGATAAAAAAGCTTGGGTGTGAATTGCTCTATCTCCATAGGTATAGTTTATTATTCATCTTATTAATTATGTGAGATGGTGATAAAGAAAAAAAAAGAAAAACCCCGGCTAACTTTGTTGTGGGCTTCTTCTTAGACCGGGGCGCGTTTGGAATCCTCATAGCTTTAGTTTTAAGTTTACGAATATAGTTACCACCATGAAATAACTACTATGTAAATTATTGACGCGTCAAAAGTGCCTTTTTAAGGACTATTTGAATAAAGATTATTTTGAATTTGAATTTGAATATTTGGTAACTATACAAATATACGTGATCAATACTGCGAATGGTTCTTAAATAACATTGTAAGCTGTCACAATAGTAAGGGCCATTACACTTTGGCAGTTTGTAACTTATCCTATTACCAGTCCCAGCGCTTCTCGCCTGTGATTTTCTTGAAAATTTCTTCGGGCTTTAATGCGATATTTCACTGCAGTGTTTCATTTTGTTTACAATGAAGTCTTTTATTTATTTATTCATTCATTATTAACACACTTACAATATACATAAAAAAATACATTTCCGCAAACAAAAGTGTCACATTCACTCGTATGCATATCAGTTACAAGTGTACACAATATTGTCTGCAAAAGGTACATGTAAACGGCCACAAGAGAACAATTAAGCCAGATTGAACACAAATACAAACTAATTAAAAGAAATTAAATAAACAATCTACATATTTTTAATATAATAAATAGTTATTAAATTTAATTAAACAATCTTAAATAGTAAAAATAAGTAAAAAGTCTTGGTAATTATTATCGCACGAACACCTGATGTCGTATTTTTCTACTTATTCTAATATCAGTAGTACACTGGATGTACGGACAGTGGATCAAAAGTGTCCACGAAAATTTTGAAATTCACTCACGAGTTTGGTCGCCATTCGCATTATTTTGCTAGTCCATAAAGATGTGCTCGACGCTCATGCTTTTCGCGATCAATGCAATAAAAGTAAAGAAGCCTGTCTTAGCCTTGGTAATATATTCTGTGTTCTCCAGTCGCACTTTTCGTCGCAGAAACAAACTTCATCCTCACCACCTGGATGCCTGGTCCTCTTCCACCACCCGCTATTTCAGGTAATTTCTGCCACGTACCTGCAAATCGTGGAACCAGCTACCATCTTCTGTGTTCCCTAATGTTTATAATTACTTAAAAGCCAGCAACGCATTGGCGGTTCCTCTAGTGCTGCAAATGTTCATGGGCGGCGGTAATCACTTACCATCAGGTGACCCGCCTGCTCGTTTGCTCGCTATTTATATATAAAAATTATACAACTTTCTAATCATTATAAAAAAACATTCAAACATTTTAAGTGCTTGATTTTGTACGGAACTGCAAATGCAGTACTTGTCCCAGATACTGGCATTGTACAAACCACGAAATTTTGCTGGAATAATATCATCGTCAGCTTCTTTATAATGCCCCACGGATGATCCCAGCCCTCCTCCATGAATGAATGAAGAACGAATGAATGTTTGAATGAATACCTACATTTTTATTGTTTACTTCACAAAAGTACAAAAGGGGACAAGAAACTAATACAACACAGTAGATACAATTTGTTGACATAATGTTACGTAGCAAATATACTTCTTTCAAAGAGGAGAGAGGGTTTCAATAGATCTTTAACAGAGCTCTGATGCTGGTAGACGGGCTTTAATAGTTATTGTCACATATCAAATTGGTAAATAGGACCAGTTTTTAGCTTAGGACACTACATTTTCGTTTGAGCGATTTGGGACCCTATTGAAGACTTCATTAATCAGTAAATAAATATGTTACTGCCGCAAGAGTAACAAAGCGTTTTTATATAATAAATAAATATTCAAAAACTATGCACTCTAAAAATAAACGATGCGAAATATTTAAGATATTTAGACGAAGGCATTTCTCAATAAACAAGAATTTTAAGGGCCAACAAGAATATAAAATTAAAAGCGAAAAAGGTCAAAGAAGCTATATAGGTAAATGTAATTTTCAAAATTCAAAATATGATATGAAAAATATACATACCTTTTAAAGAATTCATTGATATTGTCCCTTGATCTTTTAAAATAATGTTTTGGCAAGAATAAAATATACATTTTTTGTAAGATTTTGTCTATCTGACATCATTACTTTGACTATAATCAGATTTGAGGTGAGTAATAATAATTTTGTAAAATGTTGGGACCGAATAGAATAATAATATATATAACAAACGAATATATAAACGAATCAATATAAATGTATACATTATATAGGTATTTTCATTGTTTCGTTTATGTACCATTTGATATGGTATTAATTTTTTTCTAGCTATTTAAACAGTTGATCTGAATGAGTTATTTCATTCCATTGGAGCTGACACAAACACTTTTTTTTATATATAAAAACTCCAGTTTAAAACTTGTTCCTTCGCCATCATTTTTTTTTTCATTTGATCTATACTTATAATATTTTAAGTGCCAAGCCGAATGCTACCGAAAGATAAGCTTTATACCCTTAATAAAAATACTGAATAATAAAACGTAGTAACTTTGATATAGCTAAAACATTACGTTATGTGAGAAGAGAAAACGTTTGCATTCACAGTATGCATAAGTGCTCTTACGTTTAAGTAAGCGCTTCATAATGTGAACTCGAGGACGTTTTCATTTATATTTTTAAACCAGTAGGCTTAAAATAATTACAAACGAGATCAGTTTTTTGCGTACTTCTTGTGTTGACAACTTGAGAAAAAAATTGTATGATAACTAGTCAACTGGACACTCACGGTAGGCCTTGTCCAAAAGTTCAAAATCGCTCAGCGTGCTATGCTGGGCGTTTCTCTAAGGGATAAAATCCGTAACGAGGACATCCGTAGGAGAACAAAAGTAACCAACGGATTAGCAAGCTGAAGTGGCAGTGGGCGGGTCATATTTGTCGCAGAACCGACGGTTGTTGTGGCAGACGTGTTCTGGAGTGGAGACCGCGTACTGGTAAACGCAGCGTAGGACGATCACCTGCTCGCTGGACCGACGACCTGAAAAAGATCGCTGGTGGCGGGTGGATGAGGAAGGCGGAGGACCGTGTGTGGTGGCGCGCTCTCGAAAAGGCCTATGTCCAGCAGTGGGCGTCTAGAGGCTGATTGATTGATTGATTGTCAACCGGTCTGCTATAAACAAACACATGGTAACATGAGTTTGTTGTACTCAACAAATCACCGATCTGAATAATAAATGATAAATGTAAGATTTTCTTCATTTTGTCTTTTCATTGTGTTCCACATACTGCCAAAAGCATCATTCAACTTATACTACAGTTGGGTTAAAACTCATACTGCATATAAAATACTCATCAAATTATCATCCTTCATTTGGGTCTAAGCTCCCAATACTTCTCTCTAATGGGGACTGGATTTTATTATTTATTCAACTCCGAGTTCCGTTCCTCGACTGAATCACTGATTATGTAACCCATACCTCGAATCGTTTTCTGCGTGACATCGTATTGAAATGCGTCGGTAGGAGTAGCTAGCCACGGTCGAAGCCTTCAACCAGACTAGAAAATTTAGAAATTGTTAGTACTCAAAGTGCTTAAATAAAAAAATCATTCAGGGAGCCACCATTTATCTTAATTAACAAGATAGTCGTCACCTGACAGTTCCCTACCCCATAGACTGTTTATTAGTGTGAGGATCTATTATTGAAGTGGTGATGAAGCCTAGTGGTTAGGGCGTCAGCCTTCTAATCAGAGGTCGGCGGTTCGAATCCAGGCTCGCACCTCTAACTTCTCGGAGTTATGTGCGATTTAAAAAAAAAAAAATATTACTTGCTTCAACGGTGAAGGAAAACATCGTGAGGAAACCTGCACGCCGGAGAGTTCTCCATAATGTTCTCAAAAGCGTGTGACGTCTGCCAATCCGCACATGGCCAGCATGGTGGACTATGGCCAAACCCTTCTCATATTGAGAGGAGACCCGTGCTCTGTAGTGAGCCGGTAATGGGTTGATCCTGATGAGGATCTATTCCTTTCAATAGTACTTCTTCTTGGTCGCACACTTCATTACATAAGGTCGTGTCCACATGAAAGTACCTTCGTCACGTTGGTGACTAATGCCTTCCACTCTGCACGGTCCAGTCCGGTCAACTACTTCCCTAGATTATTGTTCAGTGCATCTTATTGATGTACTGACCCGCTCGAAGCTTTTATATGTTGGACCCATGTTCAAGCAATAAAGGGCTGGGTCTTACTGTGCTCTAGTAAAAAAAGTAAAAAATATATGAAGTAAATATTAATTTTACCCATTATAATATATATAGTAATGTTTCCGTGGAATTTTGTATTCACGGTGATAACTACATAAAGTTAAACTTTGTTAACGTTGAACAGAGAAATTAAAAGTTTAATTTCTCGCTGACAAGTTCCTTTTAGAGACAGAGATAAGTGAAATTAAAACTTCTTTAAATACCAGCTAGAATAACTAAAACGTTCACAAATTCAGTATTTGCTTTAGACAGTTTTATTTATTTATTTAAAATTTTACTATTCAAACCATTTGTGTTTGGTTCTGCTATTCAGTGGGCTGCTGTCATGAAGATTTTATAATTTATATAATAGATTTTAAAATATCGACTTATTTTGTGGCACAACTAAGAACCCCCTAACACAGAATTTTGTATTAAAACAAAAACTTATTGAAATTTTTAAATATCGTTTAACATTTTCATATTCGTGTTGGAGTTTTTGTAGAAATACTAGTCGCAATTATTATTAACCGGAAAACAATGCAACTCATTCACACGTTTTAAATTCAAGTTTTTGCTTACTTTATTTAAAACGTGTGAATGTGTTGCATTGTTTTCCGGTTAATAATAATTGCGACTAGTATTTCTACAAAAACTCCAACACGAATATGAAAATGTTGAAAATTTAAAAATTTCAATAAGCTTTTGTTTTAATTCTGTGTTAAACATACTCTGGTATGTTGTTTTGCGTAAAAACAACATACCAGGGTCTTTATGTGAGAAATGTAAATATTACATTATAGAAACGAATTAAGCCATCCATAAAAATTCTGTCCGAAGATAAATATTATTGTTTACTCAAAAATGTACACCCAATGCTCAAAGTAAACCAAGTAAATTGGACACCTCCCTGAGCTCGCTATATATACTTTTTATAGGGATAGTTATCTGTAGCTAGTAAAATACACTTTATTGTACTCTACACAAAAGAATACATACAAGACAGCAAACACACAGAAAAGAAAAGAGGCAATACAATAGGCGGCCTTATCGCTAACCTAGACCAATCAATATTGATATAAATAGTACGTCAATATTTTAGCGTCTTCGGCCTCCGGTCTGATTGAGTCGACATCTACGTTCAGCATGGATCTCCTTTTGTCCCACTTACATAGCACCCTTAATGACATCATCTTTTCTCATGCTCTCTTCCTACCACTCACATACCAGTTGTATTAGAACCTATTGATTTGGCACAAATATGGATATAATGAAGCCTAGTGGTTAGGACGTCCGTCTCCTAATCAGAGGTCGGGGGTTAGAACCCAGGCACGCACCTTTCTTTCACCTTTCTCTAACTTTTAGGAGTTATGTGCGTTTTTAAGCAATTAAAATATCACTTGCTTCAACGGTGAAGGAAAACATCATGAGGAAACCTGCACGCCTGAGAGTTCTCCAAAATGTTCTCAAAGGCGTGTGAAGTCTGTCAATCCGCACATGGCCAGCGTGGTGGACTATGGCAAAACCCTTCTCATATCGAGAGGAGACCCGTGCTCTGTAGTAAGCCGGTAATGGGTTGATCATGATGATTTGGCACAAATATGGAAATAATGAAGCCTAGTGATAAGGGCGTCCGTCTCCTAATCAGAGGTCGGGAGTTAGAATCCAGGCACGCACCTTTCTTTCACCTTTCTCTAACTTTTCGGAGTTATGTGCGTTTTTAGCAATTAAAATATCACTTGCTTCAACGGTGAAGGAAAACATCGCGAGGAAACCTGCATGCCTGAGAGCTCTTTAAAATGTTTTCAAAGGCGTGTGAAGTCTGCCAATCTGCACATGGCCAGCGTGGTGGACTATGGCCAAACCCTTCTGATATTGAGAGGAGACCCGTGCTCTGTAGTGAGCAGGTAATGGGTTGATCATGATGAAGCTATGTTAGCCTAGTGGTTAGGATGTCCGCCTCCTAGTAAGGGATCGGCGGTTCAATCCGGGGCATGCAACTTTAACTTTCGGAAATGATTTTTAAGCAATTAAAATTTCACTTGAGGGTTCTTCATATTGTACTCAAATGTGTATAATAACATAATAATTTCCTGACTTTTGAATTGGAACCCCGAAGGTGGGCTTATATGTTATATATACTTTCAGATCTAATCCTTTTTCTCTCTCCAACTTATGTTAGAATGATGAGAATTTTACGAGGTGCTGTGATGTAATAGCAATCTAGTTCATCTATGGAAGCTTTAATTTGTTTTAAGGAGGATTTTCTTTAAGTTTCACGTAAGAGCCTCAGATTACCGGGATCGGGTAAAAGAGCGGTAAAACGTGAGAGTGTTGCGAGCTGAAAGGATTGATTGCTACAGCGTGAAGCTTATGTACTGAATGTTGGACACTTTACTCAGGCACTTTGTCATAGTAATGTTGCACGAGCAGATTCATGCATTCATATAGAAACATTTAATAACATCAGGTGATATGTTTGCTCATTTCCCCACTGTGTAAAATAGAAAGAAAATATAAAAATAATTAGATCCTCTTAAAAGCAACGAAACCTATTATTCCTAATAATAGTTTTTGTTGTATGTTGCAAACGGATCTCTAACCCGAACTACACAATCATTTTTATATACCCTACAAGTTATCCCTTGACGGCAATGTCACCTGATGGTAAGAGATGACGCAGTCTAAGATGGTAGTAGGCTAACATGTTAGTGGTACGGTAAACCCATAAACCTAACAGGTTTCTACGCAAGATAGTGCCGGAACGCTAAATCGCTTAGCGACACGTCATTATTGATATGGTGGTAGCCACTGGCGAAGTGTCCTACCCGACTAGACTCGTATCGTTAATTGAACCCAGGACTTTCGAATTGGGAATCCCGGATAACCACAGAGGCTACTTTTAATTCCACAAAAATTCATGGTTTCCGCGGCCGATTATTTCCGCACGAGTTCCTAGGGCATGCATTTCTTTTCTGCATTTATGATGTGCACGCTCCTGCCGGCCGCACTTAGTACTACTTCATAATGTAGACAGCATAGGTTTTTTTTTATAATAAACACAAAGTTACGTCAAAATGTAGAACAGTTTTTAATATAACCTTGCATATTTAAAAAATATATACCCAATCTAATTTAAAATAAAACCGTAAAAATTTAACAGCCATGATTCTAGACTAGATTGGAAAACTATAAATCGCAGCTTCGCGTTTGATTGCGCACAGAACACGGACCTAAAGTTTGATCAGATTTACATAGAAAATGGTTTTATGGTTTTGTCGGGTACTATCGCGGATTTTCGAGCGCTCGACAGCCAACTGTGTATCAGCCAATCTGATTATTTATAGGCACTTTTGATAGATATTGGTATTATTATCGGCTATTTTTTAACATCTGTTATTGCTCGGATTTTCATCGTTTTTTAAATACCGCAGTATATATAGTTTAACATTCTCCCAACAATTTTTTGTCATCGATAATACGTATAGCTAGAAATTACAAAAATAATATTGCCCAGCTACACCGGAAGAATGTTAAGCGTAATCGTGGTTATCACTAACATTGTTATAATTATCGCTTGACGATGCAAGGAACTCTAACGCTGATTGGAGAAGTGTGTCATATTTTATTGCTGCTAATCTATATCCTGTAATAGGGTTTTTTTTTTTACGTAGAGTAACGGAGGTTCTGGGTTCGATTCCCGGCTCAAGTCTGGCCTGGTGAGGGCTCCGGCCGTGGCTAGTTACCACCCTACTGACAAAGATGTGTCGCCAAGCTCTTAAGCCTTTCGACACGATGTTGCGTAGATACCAATTAGGTGTATAGGTTTACCTTACCCCTAACAGGTTAGCCCGCTGCCATCTTGCATCATCACTTACCATTAGGTGAGATAGCCGTCAAGGGCTAAAGAAAAAGATATCAGGACATGAAAGGCTATGGTAGTGTTTCAAAGAGGGATCTAGGTGATGACACATAAAATCATTACGGCTCTATAGCTTGTATAGATAAAAAAAAATGATGTTTTATGCAGTAAAAAATTGTCACCGGTATTCCGTATAGATTTTGGAACCTATTTATGTTGTTACTAGCTGTTGGATCTTGCGACATGCACGTCACGTAACGTTGAAATGTGTCCAACCATTCATTGAATGTATCCTATCCTGACACCCATACAAATTTACAGCAGTTTCGGTACCTCATGGGTTACTGATATTGCACAGCATGGGAGTTTTACTAAATGAAATAAAATAAAAATACAGAAAGCCATTTATTCTACTACCGATCATGATTTAATTGTTAAAGAACATTTTTAAAATATTATATAAAGTTTAACATTTCATCAAATTTACATTTCAATTCATTATATTATTATTTTATGCAATAAGATAAAAAAATATGGTATGTACTCGTATATACTCGTATTTTACCTTGATCATTTTATGTATATATTTAAACTAATACATATACATATTGTGGTTCATGGGAGTTTTACTATTCAAGTGTAAATTATGTTCCTATAGGTGTGTTAACTGTATGAGTGAACAACTATGTATATATGTATACAAATTTATTTGCAGGGCCCATATTATGTCTTTTAATTGTGTGTGTGTATATGCGTATTTATTTATTTGTTTGTTTTTCGGCGGTGGTTATGAGTTGATAATTATGACGAAAAAAGAATGGTTTCCAATCTTTACTAAGAAAAAGAAACACTTATTTCAGTAACCACTACTTCTAATACTACCCAAAATTTAGTGATGATAGATTTTGATACCAATTCTTTTGTACACAAATCTCTAAGCTATATTATCAGGTCTTAAAATAGTGTAATTCTTTTGCACGGAAGGCATTGCGAAAAGGACAGTATTCCTTATTAACCTACCAATTTAGTCGAGTTCTGTCCAGATATTTTCGTATGACATATCATGTCATATAATACGAGGTCATGAATGTCTGAAAAAAAAAGTGGATTTCACTACTCGCATAGCTGTGAATTTAGTTTGACTAAGTGATTTCTGTGCAACCCAAAATAGCACGATTAAATCCGATTTTTTTCTGTATTTTCATTAAATTGTATCGGGCACACGTCCCAGTTTTATCTGTGAACAAAAGTGTGCGATGGAAAATCCTCTAAAGTTTATTCAAATGAGGTATTCCGTATAAATGCATATTGGATTTGTTTACGTTTGCTAAAGTCGGGAGATAGGCCACACTTCTCTATTTAAATTTGAACCTAAAATCTCCATATTATTGTCCCTGGTGCTCTTTTATTCCAGCGACCTGACCATATGATACTTTGCGTATATTGTTTTTGTTTAATTTTGGTTGAAATTTGCGTACTTTACTTTTTATGTATTGTTGTACCGGATTATTTGTATTTGCCTAGCCTTACGAGTTACATTATAATATTGTGTCTCGCAATGAACTTGTTTATTCTCCTATATCGATAAACCTGGTATGGCTGACGTAACAAAGAACAGCTAGGCGGATATATCCTGGATATGATTATATTTTTTACATTTGATTATATTTTTGAGCATTATAATTTAATCACCCGTTGAGATGGAAAATTACTTGTTGTGCGTCATGAATTTTGGAATTAGTGCTGTACCAATTATGTAGCAGTTACCAAGTTATGCGCAATCACAATCAGAATGGATGAAGTTAGCCATTGTATTACGTGTCGAAGCAACTCATGTATATTACGAAATTAATTTTAAAATTATCAAAAGTTAGTTTAGTCTTATCTTATTTAAGAAACCCAGCATAAGTCTGTCTCTTTTTAACACTAACTTTGGTGGAGCAAAGGCAAACCACGCTCTGTAGATTTCGGCCTAAGATTCCTTATAGGTTTATAACGAGTCTTACACTATTATCTATATATATATAAATCAATTGCTGTTCGTTAGTCTCGCTAAAACTCAAGAACGGCTGAACGGATTTATCTTATCTTGGTCTTGAAATGTTTGTGGAGGTCTAGGGAAGGTTTAAAAAGTAAGAAAAATTCGAATAATTGCCGGAAAAATCCTAAAAACAGCCCTATTCTTTTTCCCATATAAACGTTTTCTAAATAAAATGTAGAGTCAATTTCAACTTTATTGCTATTCAATAAAGTTCAAATTAAATTAATTATAATTTAATTTTAATTACACTCACTGTTGTTTAAGAAATGCAGGTGTGTTCCTAACTTTAAAGAGTCAATTTGCAATTTATTAACGCTTCATCATGTCTAAATCAGTTAATTTCAATTGTTTTATCTAACGCGGTAATCTCGGGAAATACGGGTCCGATGTGAAAAATTCTTTCAACTCAAACAAACTCGATGCCCATTTATTGAAGACGGCTATTAGATATTTAGGCAATATTTAATCCCGGTATTACCACGGAAACGGGAACTACGCGGGAGAAACCGCGGGTCACAGCTAGTAATAATATATAAGCATAAACTATGGTACCTATGGTACAGATATTAATAATTTAAGTTACGATTAACAATCACATTTTTTTACAAAGTACCTGATATGAAAAAAAAATGACGTTATTTGACAATTTATAATACTTGATAGTTATGCAAGAACTTTAGTACTAAGTTTTTAAATTTTTTATTGACCCTTCCATTGTATACACCTTAAAAGTTGTTGTTATTATATTGTATTTGAAAATTATAATTAGTTATTTTGCCCCCAAGGAATCTTCATAACTTTGTGTCTCTGTTATTGACTGCACTGCAAATGCATGAGATGGAAAGATACTTGTTTTGCGGGGATGGGATCATGCCTATCTCTGGAATGCACGCTATGTGTGTGCCAAATTTCTTTAAGTACAGTAGACGAACTGAATTAACATCAACAAACAAGCAAGCAAACAAACAAACAAATTAAATTTTAACTAAACTTTAATTTGAATCTAATTAAAATTGATAGCGATTAAGTTTTCGTCAACATACGTAATACGGCCAACTATATCTCAGACCACTAAAGTTGTGATTAAAGATGGTACAATTATTTCTTGTTCAGCGCTAAGCTATGGCCTTAGTTCCTGGAATAACTTGATAGTTGAAACAACTACTTAGTTAAGTCTACGCAACTTGAAGATGTATTAATCACACTGCTATTAATTTTTTGATTGTATGATTAAATATGAATATACGTGGGTGTTACAAATTTAAAAAAAAATTGTACACAGATTCTAGTTTTTCACATAGGATGAATTGTGGTAATATGTATTTCACTGGGTTACTCTGCAGAAACTATTAAGCAATAAACAACAAGTATAATTTGCTATATTCCGCCGACAACCGGGAGATTTGTATAATATAACACCACACAAAATCTTCTACTTGAACCTCTATGCACGTTTCGACCCGTAACCGGATCATCCTCAGGAGATGTTGACTTCACAAGCGCGAAAAATAAACCTTGCAATCTTTACTTTTATATATTATACAAATTTCCCGGTTGTCGGCGGAATATAGCAAATTATCCTTGCTGTTTATTGTTTATCATGGACTTCCGCAAAGTAACGCCTGCTTCTATTCATTACTAGAAACTATTAAGGTAAAAGCATCTATTTCCGTGCTAAATCGAAAAACTTAAAGCGGTGAAAAATAAGCATTCGCGAGTTGGTATCAATAGAATCATGCGTATACATAAAATCTCCATACGTCAGCGATAGATATCATTTCTAAGGTAGGCGGTAAAATATCCTTGACAATTGATATCCTTTTATAAACTGTATTGAAACCAAAGTGTATCTAGAAATAACCTTTACATTCTTTCTCCATTACAAAATGCCGTTTTTCAAAAGGGGGGCCATTTTTTCGTACAAAGTTTAATATGGAAGTGATTCTTTACTTGTTGTGAGGTTTGCTCCCATTAAAAGAGAAAATGTCGAGTATTTCTTAGAACATTTAATTTTCACTGAGTTTGTTCTAAGAAATATTTTGATCAAAACTTTGTGCAAGTATTTGCTAAAACCGCGTTTGAAAAGTTTGCCTGAGAAAATGTTTTGACCAGGTCGAAAATTATGTCTATTTTTAACCACTCCAAAAAGTCATGTTTCTCAGTTGTGATTTGTGGGTGGTGATTTTTTTATGTTTCAGAACTCTGTCATTTATTAACGGATTTAGAAAATTATTTGTGTCATATGTATTTTACATTCATTATTCAAATACTAGAAGCTGTGATAGCCCAGTGGCTAGGACGTCAGCCTCCTAATCAGAGGTCGGGGGTTCGAATCCGGGCACGCACCTATAACTTTTTGGAGTTATGTGCGTTTTTAAGCACTTAAAATATCACTTGCTTCAACGGTAAAGGAAAACATCGTGAGGAAACCTACATGCCTGAGAGTTTTCCAAAACATTCTCAAAGGCGTGTGAAGTCTACCAATCTGCACATGGCCAGCGTGGTGGACCTGCTCTGTAGTTAGCCGGCAATGGGTTGATCATGATGATTCGAATACTTCAATATCGCTTTTCAATGAAAGCTAATAAAATAATGAATATTAAAGATATTACCTCCGTGTTGACGATCTCAGTTGTGCAGCGCATGCAATGTCGCATTATAAAGTTGGTGGTGCTGGTTTCAATTCCTGGTTCGAGTCTGGTCTGGTGGGAGGCTGCGGCCTTGGCTAGCTACTACCCTACCGATAAAGACTAGTTGCCAAGCGATTTAGAGTTCGGACACGATGTCACGTAGAAACCAATTAGGAGTATGGGTTTATCATACCCATAACAGGTTAGCCCACTACCATCTTAGACTGCATCAACACTTACCATCAGGTGAGATTACCGTCAACTTGCTGCATAAAAAAGAATCTATACGTACATTGTTCAGTACAGTGAAATTGCTATCTCGAGTATGTAGCCATCTCAATTAGGGATGTCAATTGTTCCTTAGAGACACATTATAATATTAGGTAACTCAAAGGAACAATGCAATCTGGTATTATATACCTACTGCGCCGAACTTATGTAATAAGAGACGCGCGACATGTATGTATATCATCGTATAATATGTATCAAGAAGTGTATTTGACGATATAATATTTGAAATATCTTCGGAAACTTGAAATTTTTGATTTTTAGTTTTAGGTTCAATGTAAGGTTTATTTTAGAGTACCATACCGAAACTAACTATTAGCTTAACCTAACATACTAGATGGCTAATCAGTTAGGGGTATGGTAAAACCACACTCCTAATTGGTTTCTACACGACATCGTGCCGGAACGCTAAATCGCTTTGCGACACGTCTTTGTCGGTAGGGTGGTAACTAGCCATGGTCGAAGCCTCCCACCAGACCAGACTCGAGCCAGGAATTGAACCTAGGACCTTCAACTTTGTAATGCACACGCACTGCGCCACGGAGGTCGTCAAAATGTACAATTTAGTGATTTTTTAACGGTTCGGTCTAACCTAGATATTTTACCCTTCGTTATGGAGTCCAACTCGCAATTACGTGGTTTTTGTTACCTCGTGTTACTTTAACGTAGAACCATCATCATCATCTCACACAAATGTAATTTTTGTATGGCCTGCGCCTTATATTGGACAGTAAAGAATGCCAATATCATTAAGCAGGAAGTATAGCTATGTAGAATAACTAAATTTAATTTATTAGTTAACTCTTTTAGTCTACAACGCTATAACGTAATTGAGAGTCAGTTAGTAACACCCAGAAGAAGCTCTTTAATAATCTGCTCTTCTCTCCTCTTTAATCCCCTTTGGAAATTTATTTATTTATTCAAAGCGTCAGCGAGAGAATTATATGTAAAAAATAGACATTTTAATTATTGCTAGGATACCCATATAAATCAACTTAGAGGTAACTACAGAATGCATAATGACTCTAGTCGATGCTAATAGGACGTTAATAATATAATATGTTAATGTTTTAAAATTAACTGACAACAAATAACAACAAACAGAAAAAAACCTTATTAAAAGGAACAGAATAAGAGACCTTTGTTTTATTAATATAATAACATAATAACGAATAAGGGAAAAATACAAATAAATCGATAGACTTGATAATTAAGAAAAACTTCAAAGCTCCATAATATTGATACAGATAAGGAGTCCAATAATGGACAGTTCACTAAATCCACAGTACAATAGTTCGCTTTTATTTCTACCGCCGCAATCTCTGCCACCTAATTCCCCTTTTTTAATCTGCACATTTTTCCAATTCGACATTAGTACTGTTCCAATTTGTGGTGTGCTGTTAGCGAGTAATTTACTGTCACGATCAGATACTAGGGGAGGCTTACGTTCTGTAACAACCCTATTACGTGTTATACGAACTGATAACAATTTTCACGGTAATTGTTTCTGAAATTTTATTTCAACTTATGGTGGTCTATAGTAGAACATAATTTAATGTAGGTAATGGTTCACGCACGAATCACATCTACATAAGCATTCTTAAACTGTTCTATATTATATACACTTTCATCAAATTATTTACTGCAAATCTGTTTGTATGTAACACTATAACATTAATAAAAAAATTTCCTCATAGAGTCGTTATCAAGATTTTTTATTATTAGTTATAATGTAATCTTTTTTATTATATTTATGAAATATTCAATGGATTGCGTATCCATTGTCTGTTTATACACACATCTAAACTATTTAATTATTATATTAAGGAACAAGTAGTAAGGCGATAGTGCTAATTGTAAAAAGCTTTTATTTATAAATTTATACCGGAAACATATTTTTGAGTTATAGAATGCAGATATAGCAAAAAAAGAGACCAAAATTGTTTCCGATATTAAATTAGACAGAGAATTAGTTACGTATATATATAACATAGTTTTGTAATAAAAATGTATTCCTTAGCAATCTGATAGTATTACCATATATTTTTTTCATTTTAGAAAGAAATACTATATACTGCATAAGTAATTAATTTAAAGTGGTATGTGAGATAATGATAAGATAATAAAGAAGAGGTAACAAAAAGTTTCTTAGACCAGGGTGCGTTTTTAACCCTCATAGCTTTAGTATTATGTTTACAAATGTAGTTATCATAATCAATTCACTGCTACTCGTATGTAATTGAAGCATCAAAATTGCCTTTTAAAGGATGATTTGAATTAAGTTTATGATTGATTGATTGATTGATTGATTGATATATATACTATAATATAATAATAAGAAATAAACCTATAGAATAGCAAACTTTATATCGAACTCAATACGTAATAGGACCGCTAACGACTTCTTACATCACAGGAGTAGATATGTACCTATTCAGTGATTGAAGATTCCTGCGAGGCTTCACAGCTGTTTCTCAAGTCACGTGGCTTATGTTGATTTGTCAACAATTAATACTATTGCGATACATTTATCACTTTTAACTATCTCGTCTCCATGACACAAGTCCGTCTACAATCAATTAAGCTCGCAAGTAACAAGAAAAACTTTGGCTTCATCATCAGCCAACATTAATCCACTGCTCGACAAAGGCATCTTTGAAGCAGCGCCAACTCATCCCGTCTCCGGCCTCTGGCATCCAGTCGATGCCTGCGACTTTTCGGAGGCCATCGCTCCACCTGGCTGGTGGTCTCCACTCGAGGACCTTCTGCCTCCAACGTCCGTCGGTTCTCCGACAAACGTGACTAGCCCACTGCCATAACATATTTATGGAACCAGTAGGGTTCAGTCAATATCGTATCAGTATGCTATATTCTATATTATATAATTTAATGAAATCTCAGTAGATATAATAACAAAGAAAAGTATTTATATCACAAACAAAAATAAAATGCCCAAATGAAAATCCTGCCAGCCAAGTAAATATAATTACACACATTTTGCTTACCCCTTATTTTGGGAGAGTCAAGGAATTTTCGTACCAGGCAAACATGCAAGACGAGGATATTAAATTCCTACATGGCAGATTTCTACATAAGACGCCTCAACCTGTGGCGCACTTTGCCTTATTCCTCGTACCTCATTCCGTTTCCGCCACAGATGTTTATACAACAACTCGCATGAATAATTTCCACAAAAGTCCGGATTATGGTAATATTGAGAATCAGCCTGGAGATAATAATAGTTCAAGAGTTAGTGGATTTTTAGTCAGTGTCTTATATTGGTTGAAAGTATTGATTTATACTTATTCATATCTGTTCAAGTCCTAACATATTTTTTTTTTGTGTTTAACTCATAAATCGTTAAACGTACATAAGTAAAATTTGGCAAGGGTATAGATTTTACTCCCTGGAGAAAGACAGGATAATTTTATCACAAAAAGTAAAAGAGTTCCACGGGTTTCAAAAATTATTATCCATGCGCATGAAGTTTCAGAAATTAGCTAGTATGTAAATACATTCATCATCATGATCAATCCATTACTGGCTCACTACAGAGCACGGGTCTCAGCTCAATATGAGAAGGGTAGGGCCATAGTCCACCACGCTGGCCATGTGCGGATTGGCAGACTTCACATGCCTTTGAGAACATTATGGAGAACTCTCAGACGTGCAGGTTTCCTCCCGATGTTTTCGTTCACCGTTGAAGCAAGTGATATTTTATTTTTTTTAAAACGCAAATAGCTCCGAAAAGTTAGAGGTGCCTGCCCGGATTCAAACCGCCGACCTCTGATTAGGAGGCTGACGCCCTAACCTAAACTAAGGCTATCGCCGCTTTTTGAGTTTGAATATTTATTTGATATGTAATGTATTTACTGTATTGCTTTATAAAGCTTATAGTGTAACGAATGCTATATTTTTTTGTATTCTTATTACTAAGAATTAATTTATTTTAAAGCATGGTTTAAAGCACGTTAAAGTATCACTGTATATCACTTACCACAAAGTCTATTTATCAAACGTTGTCCATAGGAGATTGCATAAGCCTTCTAGGTATTTCAACAATTGCTTTTCATGAATTGGTCAAGAAAAATACTTCTCTATATACTTTCAAATTCTGAAAAACTTTCTAAAATTGCGTACCTCACGCAATTTAATTGATTGATAGAATTCTAAACACATAAACATTATTTACCGGAACTAATCCAGTGTTTTAAAAATACATGTTAGTTAAAATGCTACGAGCATATTATTTTATCACAACCGTAATATTTCAACAAAGTCGCAATTTAAAATAATTGTTTCAAAACCGGGGTTAAGCTCGCCAGTGTTTATTAAGTTTGAACGTATAAATAATGCTTTTATAAAGAATTTGCAGCGATATGAATAAATTGGAATAAATTGTCCACCAGCTCTTTGTCTATCCGTCCTCTGTACAATTTATAACACAAAACATTGTTATTGTGTTAGTAATTTTAGCGCTGTTTTGTATTGTCATATAGCAATCTGAAGCCAAAAGTTTTGAATGTATGAGTTGTAACTGCGAAATACACGAAAATGTGTCTCATAACATTGGAATATGGTTTTGATATATTGTTTTTTTTTTTGAAGCGGTGATAGCCTAGTGGTTAGGGCGTCAGCCTCCTAATCAGAGGTTGGCGGTTCGAATCCGGGCACGCACCTGTAACTTTTCAGAGTTATGTGCGTTTTTAGAACATTAAAATATCACTTGCTTCAACGGTAAAGAAAAACATTGTGAGGAAACCTGCACGCCTGAGAGTTCTCCATAATGTTCGCAAAGGCGTGTGAAGTCTGCCAATCCGCACATGGCCAGCGTGATGGACTATGGCCAAGCCCTTCTCATATTGAGGGGAGACTCGTGCTCTGTAGTGAGCCAGTAATGGACTGATCATGATGATGATATTGTTTTAAGCTGGAGTGACGATTTACCAACTAAGCAATTTTTTTTTTACGTCTGTTAGGCCGTGGGTGTGTAGCATATGATTGTGTGGGAGGTGGCACGAGTATGTTGTCAGTAGTTATCTGATCGTCAGGATCATGAAGGATATGTTTAGGTCTCCTCTTTTGGAGAGGAGCGCTAAGGTCGGAGGAGTAAAAAGATGCCGCAACTACGAGAGGGTTGGGGTGACGGATTGATGTTTTTAAGCTGGAGTGACGATTTACCAACTAATTAGTTTAGTAACTAACGCTGCCTTGTTAAATTTTCACCAAGCTATAAAACAGAGTGGGATGGGAACAGAGGGACGTGGAAGTGAATAGCGTATATATGTTTACGTAAGAAAATTGTGACAAAGTATCGTATCTTCTGTCTCATCCAATGTGCTTGACATTGGCTGAGACAAAAGACACATTATCACTTGGCGAACTTAAAAATTCGAGGCCTACATGGGAATTATATAGACATATTTTTTTATAACTTTTCCTAATCCTAAGGTTGCCTGGCAGAGATCGCTACTAAGCGATAAGGCCGCTTTTTGTATCCTACTTCTTCTTTATTTAGTTTTCTTCTTATTTCTATTTTTTTTGTGGTGTACAAATGAAGAATAAATAAAATAAAATATTTGGATTGCCTTCGTGGCATAGTGGATTATAAAGTGTAAGGTTCTGGGTTCGGTTCCTTCGTTAAGTTTATTTTCATATTACAGGTCATGCAAACGAGCAGACGGGTCACCTGTTGTTAAGACATCACCGTCGAGGCGTTTCCGGCTGAACCCATCCTCCTCATCTCTTTACGCGGTATCATATCGGGACGCTGAATCGAATTGCAAGTAAGGTGGTAAACAGCCGGTCTAAGCCTCCCAAAATACCAGACTCATACCGGGAATCTTTTGTTGAAAACTAGGTCACCATAATTATAAATTCTTAATCTACCGTCTAACCCAGGACCTCCATTTTAAAAGCTGCAATACTCGCCGCTTCACCAGAGAGGTAGACATTACGTCATATGTGAAATCATCAGTATAATAATACACGAAAATATGTAAACATGCAAATGTTTGAAATATTCCGTTGATTGTGCTGGTGACATAATATGAAGTGATTTGTTTTGAAGCTCTTTCATCTTGAAAATTGAATCCAAAATCTTTGAAGAATAAGGCCGCCAAATATTTTCTGTCTTTTTTTGTTTTATTTTTCCTTTTTCGTGGTGTACAATAAAAGTGTGTAAATAAATAAGAATTTTATTATGGAATAATAATACGAAGTACAAAGATATTTGGTTTTATTAATTCTGAAGAAAGGTACTTCTATACTTTTCAGCTATTTCACAAACTAAATTGTTGTCACAAAATAAGCTATTTATTTCTTATTTACTTTTTAACCGATTTCATAAGCAGAGAAGGTGCTACGTTTAACTGCTCGATTGATTTAAAAGTTCTTTTAACATTTGAAATGGTATCTCGAGGTGACCCAATATCCACCAAATCAAGATCCAAAAAATTTAATCTTTCAAAAATCTAGGAAATCTTCAAAGTTATTTGCCAACACTAGATTCCACTAACATAGTAAGTGATGGTTTAACACATATGAAATCAGCATTGAAAGAAAATTCTGACTGATTTATGGCACATCATAAATATTTTATAACTAGCTGTTGCCCGCGACTTCGTCTGCGTAGAATTGCTGACTTCCCGTGAGATTGAGGTTTTAAGCTACAGGCAAACGTCAAATTGCCTATTTTCGTGTTTCTAAATTAGTAAACATAGGACTTTCATATAAACTTCAAACCCCTATTTTACCCCCTTCGGGGTTGATTTGGATGAATGAACATGTTTTTTATTTATTATTATTAATGTTAATGCAAATTTTTGTGTCTCTAACTCTAGAAACAAATAAATTTCATACAAACTTCCAACCCCTATTAAGGGGGTAAAGGGGGTAACCCTTAGGGGTGGAATTTCCAAATATCCTTTCTTAGCTGACATCTCTTAACTATCAACCAACTTATTGCTAAATTATAGCTTAATACGTACAATAGTTTTTTAAGATTTCGTGTTTAATCAGTATGTAAGTATGTAAGTGACCTTTCGCTTCTATATATATAGATAGAAAGATACAGGAGTATATTTTTATGTAAACTACAGCCCTACATCTTAATATCACATATCTTTTTTTAACTGCGCTGTTTCCGGGTGTGTGCGGCCAGAGTGGCGATCGGAACACCCACTAAAACCCAGCGATGCTCCTTCGCGTCACCCGGTGGCTGGATCACGGGGACGTCCGCGCACTCATCCTCATTTTAAGTCAAGATTTCCTGTTAGAGATCCCTTTTGGCGAAAATGTTGCATATTGTATCTATTGTTTTCTTTTTTTGCTAGTACAAGGTGTCTCAAAAGAAAGTTCACATTTAAATCTTTTTTTAAAAGAAAAGTCTTAGCTTTATTGAAAAAATGTTTATTTTATATTGAAGTACACTGTTTGGGAATTTATTTTTTAAAAATAACATCGTCCAAATGTAAACCGTTGCGCTCTCGGCATTCATTTAGTCGGGCACTAAAATTGCCTATGACAGCTCGGCAGGTAGTCTCCGTGATGGCTGCCATTTCATGACGGATATTTTCTTTTAATTGTGCCAGGGAAGTCGGTTTATTAGCGTAAACTTTTGATTTGACATAACCCCACAGGAAAAAATCCATAGGCGTTAAATCGGGACTCCGTGGAGGCCAATTTATGTCACCTCGCCTGGAGATTAATTTGTTCGGAAAAATTTCTCGAACTCGAGGCAGAGATCTGTTGGACGTGTGTGAAGTTGCTCCATCCTGCTGGAACCATGTTCTTTGGTTGTAACCAGGAAAGTTTTGCAGTTGGGGTACGAAAAACTCGTCTAACATCTCCACATAACGCTCTGAATTCACTGTGAGTGTGCGTCCCCTTCCATCTTCAAAAAAGTAAGGGCCGATAATTCCTCGCGCCGACATCGCTGCCCATACGGTGACTTTGGGTGAATGTAGCGGTTTCTGATGTTTTTGTTTTGGGTTGGTTGCACTCCAGTAACGACAATTTTGCTTGTTTACATGCCCATTCAGATGAAAATGGGCTTCATCGGAAAACAAGATGTTGGTGAACGTTGGAAAGCGCTCAATCATCTGATTTACAAAGGCAAGCCTCTGACCAGCATCTTGAGGCTTCAGTTCTTGCACTAACTGAATTATGTACGGGTGCAGCTTTAAATCTTTGTGTAAAATGCGGCATAATGAAGATCTGTGCACATTTAAAGCAACAGCACGCTTCCGAATCGAGAGGTTTGGATCATCTCGAATAGACTGAGTAACACTGTCCACGTTTTCGGCTGTTCTTGATGTTCTTGGTCGCCCAGATTTTGGTTTCTCCAGAGTTGACCCAGTCTCTTCAAACTTCTCAACCCATTTTGCAATGAGACGAGTGCTAGGCGCATCATTTAAGTGACGAATATGTCGAATACTGCAGAATTTTCTACGCGCTACAGTCGCCGAATTACCGTTTTTGTAAAACTCACGTACGCACAACGCACGGTCCGCACCAGAGAAACGCTCCATAGCGACTAAATTCCCAAGAGCCAGACTACCGACTGACATACCCCCCGCGCCCCTCAGAATAGTTGCTTTCGCGTAATAAGATAAGCAAATGTGAACTTACTTTTGAGACACCTTGTACTTACTTCTTACTTCTTCTTTGGCCTCGCCTTATCCCGTTACGCGGGTTCGGTTTTGCTTATCTGGCGCCACGTTAATCGTAATTTGGTATTCACATCATTGAGATCGAGGCATTTCATGTTCTTAAACTTAAATAAACTAAAATAGTATACTGTCATTTAATTTCATTTTAAATCCGATTGATGTGAAATTCCATGCCTACTCGATATATTATATTTCAATACAACTATTCTATGATACAACATGTACAGGTGTATTCGTGCGGTCTTGCTTGCGGTCAGCTGGAATTATTGTCTGTCTGGCTACATTGAATTATGTCTACCTTTCAACCAACATTTGCATAAGATAAATTTAGGCAGTTATGTGACCACTCATATATGACATATAATATTATAGTACGACTTAATATTATGTTAGTATGCTTATATTAACGTAATATTAAGTCGCCAACCTCTTTGTATTTGTACAACTATAATGTAGCAAAATTCAGACCAAGTTTTATCCCTATTAAGTACAAGAATTATATAATGACGTGTGGACTTAAACCAATGAAATAATCAATATAGTCACATTTACATACTAACATACCGATTTGACTTTCTGACTATGTGTTATGTTATTTCATATAGATATCATTTATGTATGTATACGTTAAAAGCTATAAATATATTATCAAGGAAAAGATAAAAGTGGCGATATGAATAAAGTTATTGCTAACAACAGTTTAAATTCTAGTTGTTTTTTTTATATATACAACAAGTTAGTCCTTGACGGCTATCTCACATGGTTGTAAGTGTTGATGCTGTCTAGGATGGTAGCGGTAGTAACCTGTTAGGAGTATGGTAAGCCCACGCTCCTAATTGGCTTCTACGCGATATCGTGCCGGAACGCTAAATCGCTTGGCGATATTTCTTTGTCGGTAGGGTGGTAACTAGCCACGACCAAAACCTCCCACCAGACCAGACTGGACCCGGGACGCGAACCCAGGATCTCCAACTTTATGATGCGACAGCGCATGCACTGCGCCACGGAGGTCGTCAAATTTATTGCAAATTTCTTACTGTTATACGTTGTTACGTTGGTTATAAATGATAACGAATAAAATCAAATATATATTTATATTTAGTATATATTTATTTATATATAAAAATATATATTTATATATTATATTTATTGATATTTTATTTTGTTTTAAATTGCGCCATTACCCTCATTCTTTAATTAATTCTTTCCCCAAGGGTTGTCTGGAAGAGATTGCTGAAGCAATAAGACCGCCTTTGCATACTTATGTGTTAAATGTTTTTGTATTGTTATTTCTTTAAAGTTTGTGTGCAATAAAGAGTATTTATCTTATCTTATCTTATCAAATTACGTAATCAACATTTGGAAATGTACAATGTAATTATAATTACCCAATAACTCCATTCAATTTCATAAGAACCTCATCGGTAGAGGTGCCGTAAAAGTATAATAAAGATAACTAGAAGGCGATTCCGACGGAACGGTGATGAAATTCGTCTCATAAAATGAATAGACTGGAGACTTTATAGTGTCATAAATTCTAGGGACCGAGGACCGTCATGCCGGAGGGAACAACTTAATCCCTAAAAACATAGAGATGTCCCGTATTTGCATAAGAAATGCTTAAGCCCAAAGGTATTCGCCAAGAGACGGTAGTTTCATATAAAAGCTTTCTAGATAACCTACGATTTGAGGTTTATTTTTACTCTACTTCGTTTAGCGAAATGTATTTGTTGAAAACGTGGTATTTTTCGTATTTATTTGTATGATTACGCGTAGAGCAGCGGGTGTGCTATATCAGTACATTGTATTAACTTTGTATATCACTGTTCAACAAATAAAAACACAATTGAGAGAGATGTCTGTCAATGTCTGTGTTAAAGCGCGAAGTCCGCCTCCTAATCAGAGGTCGGGGGTTAGAACCCGGAAACGCACCTCTTACTATTCGGAGTTATGTGCGTTTTCAAGCAATTAAAATATTACGCTTCAACGGTGATGAAACACATCGTGAAGAAACCTGCATGACTGAGAGTTCTCCATAAGAACATTATGAAGAACTCTTAGCCATGCATAGGCGTTGAAGTCTGCCAATGCGCACATGGCCAGCGTGGTGGATTATGGCCGAACCCTGCTCATATTGAGAGGAGACTCTGTAGTGAGCCGAAAATGACATGATATTTTTAGGAACCCTTTTAATAAATCTAATAAAACAAACAATTACAAGTCATAGTGGCACTTTACTCTAAAAATACAAAATACTTTCTCTAAAATTACACGGCAAAATACAAGAACTAGGCTTGGCTATCGAACCGGGCAGAGGTTCCCCTCACAAAAGTGAATGCTACTAATTGAACCTCAAAAACATCATTTTTCGAATTGACAGTTGCAGACAACCATAGTGATTATACTGCGTCACCGGGGGTTTTTGGCGAGCATGAAGCTCAGCCTGAGAGAAGAGCACCTGGGCTCGACGACTTCTGGGGAACGTCCCCCTAAGGGCGTCTCCTGTGAGACTCGGACCTCGACTTAGGGTGACGTTGGGATTTGTTGGGTTTTTTGGACTGGTGTCTCAGTCCGAGCGCCCCCGTGACCGTGGATGAAACCCACGTCCGGATGACGACAGATATCGGGGACCTCGTATTCGCCGGCGAAGACGCTGTGTAATGTTGTGTGTGTGTGTGTGTTGGTCGTCAGGTTCGTCAAGGACGTTCTTCGGTCTCCTCTTTATAAGAGGAGTGTTAGGGTCGGGGTGTAGTTACAGGCCTCAACCACTAGAGGGTTGGGGTGTCGGGCTGCTCTCCCAAACTAGGCTTTGGAGAACTTTTTAAATAGCTGTTGCATAGTCGGTAAATCTAAATCACGATGCAAATCTACGTTGCGCACGAACCACGGCGCTCCCGTGGCCATGCGCATGAATTTATTCTGAAGAATCTGTAGGCTCTTGTAAGAGCTGGGCTGACGGTGGGCGAAGACAACGCTGGCGTAGGTCATGATCGGTCTAATACAGAAGAAGAAGAAGAAGAAGACAACTTATTCTGACTGAATTTTAATAACTTACTCCAGGCGGACGAAGTCGCGAAGTTAAGATATGTCAGCTAAGAAAGAATATTTGGAAAATCCACCCGTAAGGGGGTAAAATAGGGGTTGGAAGTTTGTATGAAAATCCTTAGCTTTTACAGTTGGAGACACAAAAATTCTCATTAAGATTTATAATAAATAAATAAAAAATATGTACATTAAGTTTTTTTTTTGATTTTAAGGATGATAGTTTTTGCTGATTTTTTTATTATTAAGTCTTCAGCTTGAAATTTTGAAAAAATGGTGTAAGTATCAGGTTAGAATTTTTTTTATCCAAATCTACCATGAAGGGCATAATTCCTGTTTTTTTTTAATTTAGAGACACAAAAATCGGCAATATGACATTTGCCTGTAGCTTACTTTCTAAAACAGGGCATTGGCCGCACGGAAAACCTCAATATCACGGAAAATCAGCAATTCTACGAAGACGAAGTCGCGGGCAACAGCTAGTATTAGTGCATTTATTTCTACATATATATTGTATTATTTATGTAATCTGGTTTATATATTAGTATTTAGTTATTCGTATGCAGGTTTGTGTTTAAATATTACGCCACCTACTTTCTTCTTCTTTTACTTTTCCTAATCCTAAGGTTGCCTGTTAGAGATCGCTATTAAGCGATAAGGCCGCCTTTTGTATCCTGCTTCTTCTTGTTTCTGTTTTTCTTATTATTTCTATTTTTACTTGTTGTGGTGTACAAATAAAGAATAAATAAAAAAAATAAGTGGAATGACCTGGTAACAGCCAATCAGAGCGCTTGCGATTATCCGGCAACAGAGCGGCAGCTATTCCCCAACAAAATAAAAGGCAGAGAGCAAATCCTCTAAAGTTATTCAAATGAAACAAGCCTGGAAGTTCCGAATAAATACATACTGAATTCGGCTGAGTTCGCTAAAGCTAAAACGGAGATAGGCCATACGCTCTATTCGAATTTGAATCTTCGATCACCATGTTATTGCTTCCTGTGCTCTTCATGAAGAAAATGTGACTTATGTTCACGTGATTAAAAATATTTTATTGTGTCTAGCGGACATAAATAGAATTGATACTTTTGAAGTGTGGTGTTGGAGAAGGATGCCTCGAAAATAACCATATACCTAACAGATTAGCTGCCAACCAACCGACCTCAAGAAAAGATTCTCAGTTATTTTGGTCATATTGCCCGATGGCTGCCAAGTAACTTGGAAAAACTTCTAGTTGTGGGCAAGGTGGAGGGGAAAAGACCGCGTGGCCGATCGCCTAGCCACTGGACTGATCAGGTGAAATCACTCACTGGCCTTCCGCTTACAACCTATTAGAAAAGCCGAGGACGCTACAGTGTGGAAAACTTTAGTTACCAACGTGACGAAGGCACTTTCATGTGGACACGACCTTCAGCAATGAAGTGCGCGACCAAGGAGAGTGTCTAGTGTAGTGTTTCAAAAAATAGATATACGTGTAATGAGTGGAATTTTAAAATTTAATATATACTATACATATATATTTTTGTTTCATTTTTTCATTTGAAAAAATTACATTATAATTTGTATTGGAAATAAAGGTTTTTTTTATTATTCTTGCTGAAATCTTATGTCACTCTCCGATCCAAAAACTAACCCGTTGGTACACATCAAGAAATCACTTGAATCCGTCGTTGTGTTGTTTTATGAAGGAAAATTACCCAACCTATTATATAAAGTACAATGGACAAAAGGACGTGACACTATCATAATAATTAATCCAAAACACCACATACGATAATATCTAATAACGAAGTATCAATCGATTGCACCTCAAACAACGTTTGAGACAATTTCCTTGCGCTAACATTTACCTCCCTAATCACGTACAATGGACGCCGTTCGCTATAAATAAAGGAAAGTACTACAGCTCTGGAGAGCCTTAGTAAATTACAGACTATTGTTTTTATCTACGAGTATACTCTCGTAGACAAATAGATACGTAATAAAGTCTTCACAGTGAAAGGACCTCCGCGAGGGTGCGCCGTCGTATTATAAAGTTGGAGGTCCTGGGTTCGATTCCCGGCTCAAGTCTGGTCTGGTGTGAGGGTTTGGCCGTGGCTAGTAACCACCCTACCGACAAAGACGTGTCGCCAAGCGATTTAGCGTTCCAGCACAATGTGGTGTAGACGCCAATTAGGAGCGTGGGTTTACCATACTCCTAACAGGTTAGCCCGCTACCATCCTAGACAGCATCATCACTTGCCACCAGGTGAGATAGCCGTCAAGGGCTAACTCAAAGAAGATTTATAAAATAAAAAAAATGTGCGAGGGTCTAAAAAGTTCCTTGTGCATACAGATAAAGATACCACTGTATCTAGCCCATAAAAGTTTTATGTCACACGCTTCAGATACGAAATAAACATATAACACTAATTTGGGACATGGTTTTACACTGGAAAGCGATGGGACGAAATCGCGCGTAGCTTGTTTTCAGTACTTTCACCAAAACTATTCATAACGCCAGAGTGCGGTGCATAAACGTCTGTGCCAGAATAAACGGAATGAGGTACGAAGCAAGGGCCACATGTTGAGGTTCCTTAATCTCATCTCATCTTCTTGACTCCAAGACTTTGTTCAGTGTTTTGTTTGATAGTGCAATTTCACGAAATGGATGTATGAATTTATTTGTCTCTAAATACATGCATGCGATGGTTGATGAAATTTTTTGTAATCTAGGTATGCATTAGCTTGTATGTAAGGTTAACCAATAAATAAGTCAGACAGACAAACATTAAATAAAAATCTTTTTCAGGTCAATGTATATCATATCCTTTATACTTTGATATCTTGTACTTCTTACTTTATGTGGTATGAAATAAAGTGTATTTTCATTTTTTGTTTAAATACATTCAATGGACAAGTCCAGGTACAGTCTTAGTATAAGTCTCAAGAATAGACATTAATAGTATAGGAAACGATCATTACTCGGAATTATCGCCGTAATATATTTAAGCTCTGCAAAAAAATTTAACGCGGGAACACTCCTAATGTAATTTGTATTAAACTATTATGCTATTGTAATGAAACAATTTTGATTTGATCTGGTTTCAATACATTGAACTCACTTTTTTAATCACTTAATCGGTTCAACTCTTAACTGCTTCTCTATTCCAGTCGGAGTCATATAATACGTCTATGCGTCATGAAGAAAACTTCTGCTATGGAACATATTCTGTCACTAAATATGTATTTGAGTAATAAATTTGGTGGTGTGAGCAAGTGAAGCAGTTGGTCTCCGTAAACCTCGCATATATGCATATGGATAGAACCTAATTCTTCATGCATTCCCACTAGCATTAGATCCACGTGGAAAGTCCAAGCCCTAAATCTCTTTCCTAGCGAAGAGAAAGAAACATTATGGCATCTACGACCTGAAGATGTTGATTTACTTTTAGTAACATAATAATTTTACTTCCAAGTTTACCTTAAGCCAGCTTAAACTATAAAGTAAATTATAATACTGACGTGGGTAAAATCCAGTGAGTGAAAATTCGCTGGTTAAATTATCTCGCTAAAACATTAACAGGATATATCGGCGTCACTATTTTGGCAAAGCCAAATTGATGGCACTATCCTTAAAGACCCCATAATGTAATGAGCATATTCATTTTCCGTTGTCATGTTCTCTAAATGTCCAACTAACCGATATTCATTGACCTCTTTTAAATCCTCTTGATTTAATGTTTTTTCTTGTTGTCGAAATTAAAAATAAATCATCATCATCATCATCATCTTCATGATCCATCCATTCTCGGTTCACTACAGAGCACGGGTCTCCTCTCAATATGTGAAGGATTTGGCCTTAGTCCAATATTATCGTTAAAGTTACATAAATTATTTACGTCCTCTTCTATAGAATCGACATTCCTACCGCACAGTTTTCGGATTGTTGCTCAAACAAGATAAATTGTTTTAGCTTATTGCTAAATGAAATTTGGTGCGGGAATCACAAATGGACGGAGGAATGTCGTTTCAACACTGGGTAGCGGTATATTTGAAACTGCCCCCACTGAAGGCAGCGTTGGAATGACATGGGACGAATAGAGGTTTGCACGTGCACCTTCTTTGATAAGTATATTAGACTTTATATATTGAAAGCTCAGAAGCGTAATTTCGAAAATAATATGTCTATGACTTGCATGAAACCATTATAATTATCATTTGTCTCACACACGTTTATTATATTAATACATTTAAGTAATATAAGTAATAGGTATAGTGGTTAGGACGTCAGCCTCCTAATAAGAGGTCGAGGGTTCGAACCCGGGCACCTCTTACTTTTCGGAGTTATGTGCGTTTTTAAGCAATTAAAATATCACTTGCTTCAGCGGTGAAGGAAAACATCGTGAGAAAACCTGTACGCCTGAGAGTTCTCCATAATGTTCTTAAAGGCGTGTGAAGTCTGCCAATTCGCACATAGCCAGCGTGGTGGACTATGGCCAAACCCTTCTCATATTGAGAGGAGACCTGTGCTCTGTAGTGAGCCGGCAATGGGTTACGGGTACGGCAAAACTCCGAAAAGTAAGAGGTGCGTGCCCGGGTTCGAGCCATCGACCTCTGATTAGTTAGCTGACGTCCTAACCACTGAGCTATCACTGCTGTTAATGATACATATTATATGAAGTCTTACAATCAATAAAACGTCCGAATATTTGTTATTACGAAAGATGGTAGATATCTTAATTAAGATTATGGATAGACCTCACAATACTGTTAATAAAGTTGCAGCTTACTATTCTAGTTGGTACGTCTATTTCATAACGGACTTGATTTCATCTTCAGCTGAAGATTCGAGTTGTGAGAATCTGCATGAGTTTGAATGTTATACCTTTTGATCTTGTATTCTAGTGTGTTTAGTCGATGCGATGTTTGTGTTTACGTATTGTAAAACCTATACGTATACTAACATACCTTCATACATTTAGACTAACCTCAAACACGTTGGTTTAATAAACATTTTCGTTTATTTTGTTTGGTAAGAAAGCTGAAACGTTATTAGAAACAAACCTTTTCGTAGTCAACCTTTCATTTAAATTTAGAAAAATGGAGAAAAAATGTACAAGGGAAGTCGTATTCTACTTTCTGTAGGAGTTTTAATATTGCCCTTTCTATGAGCAGAATACGAAATACAAAGTGCTCGTATTTATTAAAATGCATAAATTGCATATTCATTACGAAGAAATGAATGCTACCTACCAAAAAGGATTAAAAGTTCCTAAATTTTAATCTGTACAGACGAACAAAATGCAATGTCTAAATTCTGACTTCCGGTACCGATATGGTAAACTTACACCCTGTTGTATACGACCGTCTTTCAAAAATTCACATTTAATTAAATACTGTATACTTGCAGTAATATTTCTTAAGTGGAGTCTCAAGGTCAAGTGAATTTTCATTTTACGACACTTTACTAGTTTCTAGAAAAGTTCATACACATTATTTAAATTGAGTGTTACTAAGATTTTTTGTACTATTTTTGTATTAAACGCGAGAACGCGTTTCAGAAGCGCGAGTGCGTCTGTGGTCGTTGAGTTTTGCTGAAGTTAGTGCGGACGAAAATGTCGTTCACGGATTGGTCTCCACAGTCACCGTAGAAAATGCCTCCGAGAAAATGTTTAAAACTGTCTAGAATAGACGTAAAGGCCTAAATAATGATGATGAGATGATGATGTATTATTAGTTAACTATAATCTCAAGGCCAAAGTACTATGACTTGATTTAACACAACATATGGTTAGAAGCGGTGATAGCTCAAGAAGCGGTGATAGCTCAGTGGTTAGGGCGTCAGCCTCCTAATCAGAGGTCGGCGGTTCGAATCCGGGCACGCACCTCTAACTTTTCGGAGTTATGTGCGTTTTTAAAAACAATTAAAATATTGCCTGCTTCAACGGTGAAGGAAACATCGTGAGGAAACCTGCACGTCTGAGAGTTCTCCATAATGTTCTCAAAGGTGTGTGAAGTCTGCCAATCCGCACATGGCCAGCGTGGTGGACTATGGCCAAATCCTTCTCATATTGAGAGGAGACCCGTGCTCTGTAGTGAGCCGATAATGGGTTGATCATGATGATGATGATGATGAACATATGGTGTGTCATGAGTGTGTACTAAGCTATACTTGTATAAAGCGCTTGCAATTGGACGGAGTTTGCAAAAGTGATCCAATCAACAAATACCTCAAAACTGAATTGTGTCCAATAAAGAGATCATAACCTTCTACCAAAAACTTGTGACGATATTATAATATGAGATAGAAAATTGACCTGAAACTTGTTAAAAAAACTATGACATAATTATTATTTTTATTGACTTGAGTTTGAGTTGAATAAATGTATTTTTTTATGTGATCATACAAGCCAACAGTTTCGGTCAGCTTATATTTTTTTATATATCTCAGATATATAAAAGATGTATCAATGTATATCACCAAACTCTGTGTTATGTCAGGTCGGTGTACATAACAATAAGTTTGACGACCTCCGTGGCGCAGCGCGTGCGCTGTTGCATTTTAAAGTTGGAGGTCCTGGGATCGATTCCCGGCTCGAGTCTGGACTGGTGGGAGGCTTCGGCCGTGGCTAGTTACCACCCTACTGACAGAGATGTGTCGCCAAGCGATTTAGCGTTCCGGCACGATGTCGCGTAGAAACCAATTAGGAGTGTGGGTTTACCATGCCCCTAACAGGTTAGCCCGCTACCATCCTAGACTGCATCATCACTTTACCATCAGGTGAGATTGCCGTCAAGGGCTAACTTGTAGTGGAAAAAAAAAAAAAAAGTATATCTTAACGTGTTAAATGTACCCGCATTGAACAAGTTAAGAAATATCTAATATAGAATCGATACGTAATATTCCTATATTTATTATTAAACTACACAACTTTTGGCGTAACTACGTCCAATTATAGCATTACGTAATTAGTCTCCTAAATGCAATCCATTGATAAACGAGCTGTCGATATATTCGCTTAGCATTAGGAGTGTTCGCGCATCGATAACTTTTTGCAGAGCTTAAATATATTACGGCGATAGTTCTGAGTAATGATCGTTTCTTATAATATGAATGTCTATTCTTGAGACTTCACATTTTCTATCTATGTCTATACTTATACTAAGACTGTACCTAGACGTGTAAATTGTCATATCATCATCATCATCATGATCAACCCATTACCGGCTAACTACAGAGCACGGGTCTCCTTTCAATATGAGAAGGGTTTGGCCATAGTCCACCACGCTGGCTATATGCGGATAGGCAGACTTCACACGCCTTTGAGAACATTATGGAGAACTCTCCTCCTCACGATGTTTTCCTTCACCGTTTAAGCAAGTGATATATATATAAATTTTTTAAACGCACATAACTCCGTAAAGTTAGAGGTGCGTGCCCGGATTCAAACCGCCGACCTCTGATTAGAAGGCTGACGTCCTAACCACTAGGCTATCACCGCTTCAAGATAAGGTTATAAGGAAGAGATAAGGTATAATGAAATTAAATGAACGCCGGGATAAATCTCGAGCGAACAATAACTTCGAGCATAGTGTAGAGTATTGAATTTTGACGACTATTATGAAGTTGGGTCCTGGGTTCGACTCCCAGCTCGACTCTGGTCTGCTTTGGCTGTGGCTATTTACGAACCTACCGATAAAAATGTGCCAACAAATTTAGCGTTCCGGCAGGATTTCGCGTAACCAATGAGGATTATGGGTTTACCATACCTCTAACTGGTTAGTCTGCGATAGTCTTTGTCTGCATCATCACTAACCACTTGGTGAAATTGCCATCAAGTGTTATATTGTAGTGAAATAAAATAAAACACTAAAATTTCTACATTTACGTTCACACGTACATATACATACGGTCATGACATACGGAGCAGAAACGTGGACACTCACAGTAGGCCGTGTCCAAAAGTTCAAAATCGCTCAGCGTGTTATGGAAAGGGCTATGCTGAGCGTTTCTCTGAGGGATAGAATCCGTAACGAGGACATTTGTAGGAGAACGAAAGTAACCGACATAGTCCAACGGATTAGCAAGCTGAAGTGGCAGTGGGCGGGTCATATCTGTCGTAGAACCGACGGCCGTTGGGGCAGACGTGTTCTGGAGTGGAGACCGCGTACCGGTAAGCGCAGCGTAGGACGACCACCTGCTCGCTGGACCGACGACCTGAAAAGGATCGCTGGTGGCGGGTGGATGAGGAAGGCGGAGGACCGTGTATGGTGGCGCGCCTCGGAAAGGCCTATGTCCAGCAGTGGGCGTCTATAGGCTGATTGATTGATTGATTGTACATATACATGTAAATCTTGCGTCTTTGGATTATTTTTTTATGAGAACGGAAATATTGTTGAACTGATATGAAGTAATATTTATAATTTTTATAAATTTAATATGCATACACACTTTTTCCAAACCGGAAATGACACTTAGCTTCTTATAATTTTTTGCTTTCTTAGTGCTTTTGGAGGGAATATCAAATTTCATCTCGTTCAAATGTGTCTTACTATAAGATGAACATAAGAATAGTAATTTGTTGATGTAAGATTGGTGAAAAGCCTACATTAATTTCAGCGTCGGTGGTAGCACTCAATGAAGAGATCTGGGTTCGAATCTCGCCAGCAGCGAAATATTCTGTATGCATTTTAAGTTTATAAATTTTACATTTCTCCAAGAGTAATTAAAACACTGAAAAATAAGGTTTATTACTCTGAAACAATTAGAATTTCTAACGGACTTATAAAAGGTACATCGAATAATAAACAAAACAACATGTTAAATTTTTTTACCCGAAAAGTGGAAATGGGATCCTATTACTAAGACTTAACTGACTTAACAATCTATTTTTTTATCTGTGAGCGGACTCAATAGTCCACCGACTAGAGTCCAGAGTATTAACAAGTTATGTATTCCAATGCCCGCTTTAATTATAAAAAAACAAGTTCAAAACAAAAGGGTGTTTTACACTCCGTCGTGGTAACCCTTCAAATGGGGTCTAACTCTCGGTTCTCTTGGTTCATTATAGATGTATCTCTATTCCAAATACCTTCTATGAAAGAGAACCTACAGATCTTAAACAAGGCTAGTAATATTACAAACATTGCATTACTCTTAGCACCAGCACCGAATTTCTCAGGAGTTTATATCGTGTGTCAAACGTAATCTTTGTTCAAAATGTAACCGAAAAAAACATACAGCCGATGCCTTTATAAATTGGTTGGCATCGAAACCAATAAAGTAAGGGGATTTCCTCCGCCTCTCTTTGTCCTTTGCTGATATCATTATCTTTTTGCGGGCGTGATTGCGTTTATTGCTCTTTGTCTCGACAAGAACGGATATTATTTAGGCCCTGGCAACTTGCCTCCCACGTATTGCCTGCTTGTGTTATGAGTAGATACTTATAATCAACAACGATGAAAAATATAATTTACTTAAAAGTCTCAAGTGCATTTTTTACTACATCGTATCATTAGAGTTAGTTTTATATCTAAATATACGAGAAGTCTGTGGCTCACCACCCTACCGACAAAGACGTGTTGCCAAGCGTTCCGGCACGATGTCACGTAGAAACCAATTAGGGGATGGTTGCGGGGTGACCTGTTAGGGATATGCCCTAACAGGTCACCCCGCAACCATCTGCATTTGCAAAATTTATGAAATAATATGAAGCTTTGTTGAAGCAGTGATAGCCTAGTGGTTAGGGCGTCTGAATCCTAATCAGAGGTCGGCGGTTCGTATCCGGGTAACTTTGTAACTTTTCGTAGCGCACAATGTGTTTAAAAAAAAAATTAAAATATCACTTGCTTCAACGGTGAAGGAAAACATCGTGAGGAAAACTGCACGCACGCACGCAAATGGAGCACTCTCAGCCATGCAATAGCCAGGCGTGTGAAGTCTGCCTATGCGCACATGGCCAGCGTGGTGGACTACGGCCAAACCCTTCTCATTTTGAGAGGAGACCCGTGCTCTGTAGTGAGCTGGTAATGAGTTGATCATGAGGAAGCTATGTTAGTCTAGTGGTTAGGATGTCCGCCTCCTAGTAAGGGGTCGGCGCTTCAATCCGGGGCATGCAACTTTATCTTTTCGGAGTTATGTACGATTTTTAAGCAATTAAAATTTCACTTGAGGGTTCTTCATATTGTACTCAAATCTGTATGAAATCTGCCAATCCGCACATGGCCGCACGTGGTGGATTGTGATCAAACCTTTCTCATATTGAGAGGAGACCTGTGCTCTGTAGTGATAGTAGCATTGCCGGCATTATTATATTTTCGACGCCATTTGCGGTGTGGTGTTCTATATGTGCGTAAGCCTTTAATCGAGAACAGTACTCTGTCTCTCTCAATGTTTGTCCTCCATTTTTATAATCAATCAATCAAAATCAATCAAAAATGGCTAAATATATAACATTTTTCATTATTTCAATTCGTGAAGTGATGGTGAAAACTACACTCGCCAACTTAAAACTAAACCTAAGAGTGTTCAAATCGAGCCCAATTATTTAAATAATTGCCCGAAAAAAAAAACATGTTAAAAACGCAAAACGAGCGGAGTAAGTGTTTGTTTAAAAATTCCATCAGCGCCGAATCGCACTCGATGAGCCTTTTAATTATTACTTGGATGAAAAAAAATGCGGAAAACGGACTCGTGACCCGACATTATCAAAAACTCCTGTACACTCCAATTTTTGAAGGCTTGCGAAAAATGTGCCTTGTTTGGAATTGAACCGGATGAATCAAAGTGTGGAATTAAAAAGCTTGAATGACTTGGAGACATAATATAATTAAGAAAAAAAAAAAAATATATATATATATATATATATATATATATATATATATATATATATATATATTATGTTTTTATCAGTAATAAATAGTATCAGTAACTCAGTGGACTGGGGCGACACAGGCCACCTCTCTTCTAAGATCTGAGAGCGAGTGTTGGAACATAGTATTTTGATAATATGCCTTGTTTGGAATTGAACCGACTGAATCAAAGTATGGAATTAAACAGGTCTGATTGGCTTGGATACGTAATTTATACCATCATGATCAACCCATTCTCGGCTCACTATAGAGCGCGGGTCTCCTCTCAATATGAGAAGGGTTTGGCCATAGTCCACCACCTTCACACGCCTTTAAGAACAACTCTTAGGCATGCAGGATTCCTCTCGATGTTTTCCGAGGTAGAGCCTCATTGGCTTGGATACGTAATTTATACCATCATGTTCATCATGATCAACCCATTCTCGGCTCACTATAGAGCGCGGGTCTCCTCTTAATATGAGAAGGGTTTAGCCATAGTCCGCCACCTTCACACGCCTTTAAGAACAACTCTTAGGCATGCAGGATTCCTCACGATGTTTTCCGAGGTAGAGCCTCATTGGCTTGGATACGTAATTTATACCATCATGTTCATCATGATCAACCCATTCTCGGCTCACTATAGAGCGCGGGTCTCCTCTTAATATGAGAAGGGTTTAGCCATAGTCCGCCACCTTCACACGCCTTTAAGAACAACTCTTAGGCATGCAGGATTCCTCACGATGTTTTCCTTCACCGTTGAAGCAAGTGAAATTTTAATTGCTTAAAAACGCACATAACTCCGAAAAGTTATAGGTGCGTGCCCGGGTTCGAAACCCCGACCTCTGATTAGGAGGCTGACGTCCTAACCACTAGGCTATCACAGCTTATATAGCATATGAAAGAATAGGAAAAATATTGTGTAACTATGCGACCATAACACAACGTTTATTAGTAAGGAGTTAGTGTCAAAGGGTGTTAAAAGCTTTGGCGTTCGTTCGCTTTGCATTGTGTTGACTGTCAGAACGTACCCGTACTTCACGTGTTCACGCACAAACAACCTCAAACACAAAGATAAATTTTAAAGTTAGAGCGGGTATTAATTTTCGTTCAGGCATTACTCTTTTCTTACAACTTACCAATTATTTTACCGATCCGGAAACCTCGGTATCTGTAGTCAACCCACTTCCATCCAGTTGTTTGTAGACGTCGCAAAGTTTGTATGGACACAACTTAAAGGGCAATTAACCGCAGAGATTAAATGAAATGCGTAATTTTAAAATTAACTTTTTTTTATCCACTACAAGTTAGCCCTCGACGGAAATCTCACCTGATGGTATGTGATGATGCAGTCTAAGATGGTAGCGAGCTAACCTGTTAGGGGTAAGGTAACTACTCATTTGGTTTCCACGCGACATCGTGCCGGAACGCTAAATCGCTTGGCTACAAGGCTTTGTGGGTAGGGTGGTAACTAGCCACGGCTGAAGCCTCCCAACAGACCAGACTCGAGCCGGGAATCGAACCCAGGACCAATAACTTTGTGATGCGAGAGCGAGCGCTGCGCCATGGAGGTCATCCAATTCATTGCACAAAAGATGCGCGTGTAATAGGTAATTCGTGTGTGGCAAGTTATCTTTTCTTTAACTGAGTTGAAGTATATTGAAATCAACTGTGATTATTATAATATAAAGAATTATTTTTGTACATGTTAAAAACAAGAGAAACAAATTATTAATATAGCGCGGGTAAAGTCATACATAACTACTTGTACTTGATTTTTACATTCAAACAAATACATTTGAATAATGTGCTGAAGTAAAATAGAGCAAATTGTTTCATTTTTTTCATAAAATAACATTAAATTGTGCATTGCAAATCATAGACTTTTCGATTCTATTGTTTGATTCGACTCCATTGAATACAAAAGATATAAATATAATGATATATAAAAAATCAATTATTTGACATAGGCATGTGACGGTTTTGTTTTTTTTTTTTCCTCTATAATAACTTTTTACATTTTCCTCTATTTACATTTTATTTCATCTTTTGTTTGCAATAAAATATATATTTTTAGCCACAAACAATTGACTTTTAAAATTCGTTTTGGTATGATATTTCCTGTTTTGTCCTGTATGCCATTTGAAATATCCTTGTTCAAAACAATATTCATGGCTTTCACACACTTGTCGTGGAAATGTCTGCACATTCCGGGGGGAAATAAGGGCTTCTGTTGTCACTTGTCATTTTTACTATACGAGTTGTTATGTAGATATAACTGAATTACATATGCGCTCACATGAAATATAAAACCCCTATTTTGCAACCTTAGGGGATGAATTTACATAAATCCTTTATAAGTGTAAATCTACGATATGATAGTTTGATTAGACAGTTCGTGGTTTTTGCTATGCGTTGATAGATAATTTAGGGCAAATGTTTTTATATATATATGACAGTATTGATGAAGCAATAGGGTATGCTTGCCTTTTAGTTCTCATTTACCATCGGAAGTTATGATAGGATTTGTCCTTGAGCTGGAGTCAGGCCTCATCTCTAATCCAGGGGAGCGTTTTGGAACATAGGATTTTGACGACCTCCTTGGCGCAGCATGTGCTTTGTAGCGGTTTGATTCTAGTCTGGCAGAAGGCTTCTGCCGTGGCTAGTTACCACCTTAGCAACAAAGACGTGTCTCCATGTGATTTAGCGTTCTGGGGCGATGTCGCGTAGAATACCATCTTAGACTGCATCATCTCTTACCATGAACTGAAATTGCTATGAACGGCTAAATTGAGTAAAGTAAATATACAAATAATATAGATTACAACGCTGCTGTAAGCATTGGTGGGATATAATGATTATTATCACATATTAGTAATATACAGAAGATTTTCATTTATTACTGAATATTCCCATATGTCGCTAAACGAGCGAAATTGTCACAACATTTAAGTCAGATTTGGAAAGAGAATCAGATACAGAATTCCCAATTTCCTTATGAATGCATGCATTTGTAATGCTCCAATTTCATTCAGGAATGAAAAATGTTTCCTATTGTGAGTTGGTAGCGGTTGAAAATTTTCCCACCGGCTAACATTTTGTTGAAAACTGCATGGAGGCGTTCGAAGTTTTTTGGTGAACCTATTCAAAACTGAATCCGTACCTAATAACTACACAGAAATGTTTGGTCTTTATTCTTGTTTCATTCACTCAATGAGAATACCACATAAGGTATTATTTTAAACAAGTAAACAATAAAATAAGACAAATTTTGTCAACGCTCCCTCGTGGTACCTTTTAACAAATATACGAATTTTTATTCCACTACAAGCTAGCTCTTGACCGTAATTATTATTAATTATTATTAGTTTTAACGGTGATAGCCTAGTGGTTAGGGTGTCAGCCTCCTAATCAGAGGTCGGCGGTTCGAATCCGGGCACGCACCTCTAACTTTTCGGAGTTATGTGCGTTTTTACAAAATTAAAATATCACTTGCTTCAACGGTGAAGGAAACATCGTGAGGAAACCTGAACGCCTGAGAGTTCTCCATAATGTTCTCAAAGGCGTGTGAAGTCTGCCAATCCGCACATGGCCAGCGTGGTGGACTATGGCCAAACCCTTCTCATATTGAGAGGAGACCCGTGCTCTGTAGTGAGCCGGTAATGGGTTGATCATGATGATGATGATGATTAGTTTTAAATTCTTTTAGTTAATTATTTATAGTGCATAAGTTTAGCATATTCTTAAGGTGAACTCGCCGTCCTCCCCATAAACGTAAAGTTTCTGGAGGACGGTTAGCTTTACAATTAAAATGTATTTTAAATATTTTTGAACAATAAATTAAAAAAAAAACGTCATCTAACCTGGTGGTAATGCAGTCTAGATGGTAGTTAGTTAACCAGTTGATGGTTTCGAAATTTTTTAAACCGAACATTATCTGACTCCATAATTGTGTTTACAATAAACTACATGGCATAGTATAATGTTATCATTTATAATTCAATAGAGTTACATAAAATAGCCTGAGTCACATAAACAGCGAAAGATTTAGGTTAGGTAATGTGTTGTTATGATATTAAATAGACATGTCAACGGTATCGCATTACCAACTACCTAAAAGGGCAAAAAGTTATAGAACAAAATGGCCGATATATACTGCAATAAAATGTAAACGAACTTTGGTAATATATACATGAGTATTCATATAAATTCTCAGAAACTTTTTCCTAGACTTATTGTACTTAACTCCTGTAAAGTCTTCAAAAAATATTTTCTAAACATGTTTGATACGCCGCGAGAATTTTCCATTATAGCGTCATCCACATCATAGTTAATCTCATTATCATAAAATAATGCAGTGGTGATATGCCATACAGTCGCTGTAATGCATAGCAATCAGGCAAGAATTTGTGACCGAAAATGTGTTATTTTTAAGTCGCATAAAAATAACATATTTTGGCAACCCTTGTTCATGACAAACGGTTCCACTAAAGTTCAAGTATCGAAAATAATTTAATATAAATATCCGCAACATTATTTTTGTTACTTTGAGTTCAACAAAAATCACAGTCGGTATTACCGGGAATTGCATTAACTTAATCTATAAATCTATAATAATATATACAAAACCATGAATCTGGTATAACGACAAATTGGTAAGATAGGTACAATAATACCTAAGCTAGCGGGTAGGTTTTTTTTATTTTTTAACGCTGGGAAATGCGTTTACGCACCCCCTCCGGAAGCGACGTAGGTAAGACTGCGTCGTTTCCGGCGGGGTATGTGGGACTCCCCGGGTACTAAAAATGTGCAGTTTGACGTGTAACATCGTGAAGTATCGCCGCTAGGTAATTAAAACATGATAATTAATATAATGATTATTATTAGAGATGGGCCGAGTAACACTTTTGCCGAGTAACGAGTACCGAGTTTTACTCGGTCCAATTTTTTCCCAACCGAGTACTCGGCCGAGTAACTCGGTTCAATCAAAATAAATATTTTTTGATTAACACTGTTGTTTTTTATTATATCTACCTAAGGCCTAATATCACCATAGTCTGTTAGATCATTGACTTCCCTGTTACATTGTAAGTGTCATCAAAAATAAAATTTCCATATTGAATCCTTGAGAGATGTGTCAAAAGTTAACTACTAATCCCTTATTATAATGTAATAGAGGTGTTAATGATCTAACAGAGATGGTGAAACTAGGCCTAAAAATATTAATTTTCATAAAGTATCTAAAAAGACTGAATAAAAACATAAACAGTATACTCGGGATTTAAACCGAGTTATTCGGCCTAGACACCGAGTTATTCGGCCGAGTACGAGTATCAAAAAACCCGCCGAGTACGCCGAGTACCGAGTATAAACCGAGTACTCGGCCCATCTCTAATTATTATATTAATAAAACTATATTTAATATATTTATCTATACATAATTAACATCTACAAATCTGCCTAGTAATATTTGCCTACATAGAATTTAATAATGAAAATAAAAATTTTTTTCATACACTACAAGTTAGCCCTTGACGGCTATCTCACCTGTTGGTAAGTGATGATGCTGTCTAGGGTGGTAGCGTGCTAAACTGTTGGGAGTATGGTAAACCCACGCTCCTAATTGGTTCCTACGTGATATCGTGCCAGAACGCTAAATCGCTTGGCGACACGTCTTGTCGGTAGGGTGGTAACTAGCTACGTCCCACCAGACCAGACTTGAACCGGGAATCGAACCCAAGACCTCCAACTTTATAATGCGACAGCGCACGCACTGCGCCACGGAGGACTTCAAACTGAAGTGGTACTCATCCCAATCGATTTACGAGATAAACGTATCAAAAACAAGAACACACCTCTAATTCATGCCTCGACTTCCATTCCTTTGTCGGAAAAAAATGCACCGCAAAATCTTTTAAGGATAATCCGCACGCCGCGATCGCTTTCCATTCTTGCGTCACCCATTCACGTCACGCGAAATCCCATTAACGTAAAATAATGCCCCCCACTGTCCTCAACGCCGGTATGTTGTTCAGCCGCTACAATGCATAGGAAACAGGCAAGCTTTTAACACGCCCCTGTCGCATTAAATTACACCTTTTGACAGCACTAGTTCAGGTTACACGGCTCTTGTTAAACTGAACACTGTCATTTTTTACGCGTTCCGCACCTCATACCGGAAGAAGCGTACGGATCACCGGAGTAACACACTTTTTTATCAATCAATATGTCATAAACTTTATTCAAATAATCGTTTACAAGGCACTGAAGATTTATTTATTTATCTCCTCTTATTATAGCTTTACAGGATAAAAACCTAATTTGCTAGAGTAGCTAATATGTTGCGGTCAATTGCGCGGGTGTTCCCGTGACCCAGCCACACCGCTGAGTTTTAGTGGTTAGTCAAGACTGCGTCGCTTCGTCGTCGAAATGAAATGAAATGAAATGAAACTTTATTCGTTCACATATTACAGTGTCCGATAAGGCTGAGACCGTGAGATTTCTGTCAAAAGCTAACTTGTATAAAATAAAAATAAAACTTAAAACTAAAGCTATGAGTGTTCCAAATGCGCCCTATAAGAAGAAGCCCACAACAGACTTAGCTTAGTAACTATTTTTTTGCTATCACCATCTCACATGCCACTTAAAATTATTTAAGAGCTATCTTATTAGAGCAATATTTCAAGCTTGTTTATCATTTACATAATCCTTTGCACTATATATTAGGGCTTTCCTACAAGCTTGCGTTTTATATAAATTCTCATGCAAGACAAGTCGCAGGCAATAACTAGTATGTCATTATGTAACAGCAGTTTGTAATTCAAGTTGGTAGCTCTGCTTTGAAAATGCCAAAGGACGTGAGCTGTCATCGTGGGCCATTTAAGTTTAATCATTATGGATTCAGTATTCGTCTGGATGCAAATGAGCTTGGAGAATAGACCTATCTATTCCGTGTACTGAAGTTAAAACTCTCAGTTCATTTATTTTAAGATAGCTGTGCCCGCGACTTCGTCTGCCTGAAATTTAACAGAAAAGTTAATAGACAGCCTTGTGATGTAATTCTTTGGTTGGAGATGTGGTGGGAGGCGCCTGACGCGACGGCCCAGTGGTGGCATGCGCTTGAGCTGAGCTTCGCGCTGTTCTGGACAGTACTTGGATATTGCAACATTACTTTATATTTCTAAAATAAAAGTAGCCTAAGTTACTCCTTATTACATCAGCTACCTGTCATTAAAAGTCCCGTCAAAATTGGTCTAGCTATTTCAGAGATTAGCCGGAACAAACAGACAGACTAAAATTGTTAAAATGTCATATGTACCGTATACTCATATTTATGCATGTAGTAAAAAACGTTAATTTCAATATTACAAACAGACACTCCAATTTTATTTATATGTATAGATAATCTCAAGACACTGGGGCCCCTGAAGACTAAAGTCGTCTAACAGTGTGGTCGCTTATGGGCCTCATAAGAAGGTTCAGAGGAACTAGAGAAACGGGTAATGGAGAGAACTATGCTATCTCTAAGTTCAAATCAGAAATGAGGTGATCCGTAGAAGAACCAGATTTATTGACATACCTTTGTCTGGTGGGAGGCTTGGGCCGTGGCTAGTTACCACCCTACCGACAAAGACGTGTCGCCAAGCGATTTAGCGTTCCGGCACGATGTCGCGTAGAAACCAATTAGGGGCGTGGGTTTACCGTACTCCTAACAGGTTAGCCCGATACCGTCCTAGACAGCATCATCACTTACCACCAGGTGAGATGCCGTCAAGGGCTAACTCGTAGTGTATATAAAAAAAAACACCTCGGCGAGTTATGAATTGAAGTAGCTTGGAGAACCGATGGACGTTGGATTCCCAATTTATAATATAAACTTTCAACAATGAAATCAAAATAAGTGTTAATCACGAATTATGAACACAGTTTTGGCAATTTAGTTTGGACGATCTTTGTGCCAAATTGACCCAGCCATGTATCGAACCCGGGATCTCTCGTATCTTAGAACTGAAACGCTAATCACTGCGCCAAGGAGGTCGTAGAAGAATAGACAAAATAAAGAATACATTGCACCGATCTCATTTGCCTGTATTGCCATATGTTGTTTGCTTTAAACTACCGAAAAGATGTGACAACTCACGTAATCACAATATCTTAAAGGATTTTAAGCTATTGCATAGCTTCTATCGAGGGCCTTGAGCGCGGGGACCGAGTAAAGAAATTCCGTAACGAAAAAAAACCTCACGCTCCCCACTCCGACAGGCACAGCGGTGATACTTTTTACCATATAGATATTTCGCCACGGCCATTACAGTTGCCGAGGAACAGCGGTTATCACCTATGCTTTTACCCCAGGCTACGTTTTGTGCAGACTTTCTGCACAAAACGTAGCCTGGGGTACGTCTTAATTGTTTTTATCACGTTTTTTTTAATTTTTATTGTTATGACAAGCATTTTGCCGAGTGCCACACGTCTTTTTATTAATCGAATTATCTTGCGCTGGAATACTAAAGAGATAAGTTGAAATGAACAGAATTCATCGCCGAGTCGACATCGCTCAAAGGCATAAGGAGCTAATTTCGGAAGAGTCCACAAAAACGGCACCTTTGTTTTTATACTTGATTGATTATCCTGTCTCTGGAATTAAGATTAAACTGAAATTGGGCGATCCGTCTCAAGAGTGGCATAGATACAATTGATTGGATATAACTTTTGTGTATTTATTTGCTTATTTCTACGCATACATATAATAAAACAGTGTGTGTCAGCTCCGACGTACGAATGAAGTTTACTCCTTCAGTTTAGTTTTAAGTTGGGGTGGGTAGTTATCACCGTCACCTTTTATATTTATTTCAATTTTTCAAGTCAAATACTATATAATAAAATAAATTATAACCTAAACATATACTTACCCGATAAATGTTAGAAATTGTAAATTATTGACAACAAAATGGCTTAAAACACTTACCTATATTGAAACTGAGGATTTCATTATCTTGAAATAATGGGCAGTTTTTGTACAAACATAGTTTTAATTTTTGCTTGCTGGCAAACATAAAACACACAAACACACACACACTCACACACACATGCGCGAATGCGCGCTCACAACTATTAATGTGTAATCTTTAAACATACATATTTTTAATTTTAAGCTCCAAGGCAAGCACAGTTTTTCAACTAATACAGATGTTATCGTTCATTAAATTTAAGATTCCTCTGTAAATTTTAAAGAATTTTAATTTTTTCTTATATATTAACGCTTCATAGATGCCCTTAATAGGCTTCCATGAATAAAGCTATATTGAATTTTGAATTTTGAAACGAACGAATGACGTTAATCATAATATAATTCTATAACAATGGCCAACGAAGAAACTAGCAAAATGTATGGAACCGTTCATTTATTCAAAGTTTAAAGCTAATAACTCAATTTAAAATGGCTTCTTGCGAAGACCGCTTGAAGATACTATTTTAATTGGCGCATCTTCCCTCTTAATTGGAGTCGTTTGGCAAGGATTGCTGTTAATAATAATGTTGAGCAAAGTAATATTATGTATAAAATCATCATTCAGTACATGGATGTCCCACTGCTGGGTGCAAGTCTTTCACTCTCCTAGAAGAGAACGGTTGTAGAATATTGAAGCACCAATATATAACCACAAAAAAAATCCAAACCTTTTAAAGTTTTTATATACTTTTGAGTGAATAAACCGTATTCGATATCAGTTTTTTATCGACCTTAATTAACACTCTCTCTCTCTCCAGTCGTTTCTTCATTACTGAAGATCGTGGTCCTGGTGGTGTCCTTGCAACCTCGTGCGGATTATTTGTTTCCACCGGCTTCTATAGGAGGCTAGTCTCGCCATTGTGTGAAATTTGCACTTAGTAGATTCCCTCAGCTGGTCTGTCCATCTGGTTGGTGAGCGGCCTCGCGATCTTTTGCCGTCTGCATTGCCTGTCACACTAAGCTATTCCAGGCTATCATTCCCCTACCGCATGATGTATCAAAGGAGAGCAGGCGTTGGTAACATATGGAAGAAAGTCGCGTTTTTATTCCTAGTTGTGTCAGGATGGACGCGTTAACACAATTGGACATAAATTAGAAATTTAATAAAAACAGAGGTTATTCTGATAAAATCAAATTTAAAATTCAGTTTTCTATTAAGATATAACTTTCTCTTTATAAAATATTAGATTTCTTGATATAAGATGCTTTTTACTATACCATTTCTTTGTTACATTCTTGCATAGTTTATTACCGATAGTATGCTTTGTTGTACTCTGTAGAGTACCAACAGTAAATACTCATCATCCATCATGTTGACATTCTACCGTCCCTGGTGGATTCTGCATTTTTATTCAACAATCCCCCAACTAGGTGGACAGACGACATCAAACGAGTCGCAGGGAGCCGCTGGAAGCAAGCGGCCCAAGACCGTGAGCATTGGAACTCCCTACAAAACACCTATGTCCAGCAGTGAACGTCAATCGGTTGTTAATGATGATGAATGATGATTCAACAATCAAGACTTCAAATTATTATGTTAAGATAAGAAATCAAATAACTCAGACTATCAAAAAATTCAGTACTACCAACCTTATAACATTTGATACAATTTGACCTTATTTCTAACCTTATATATAACAGCTGATTTATTGCCAACTTAAAAATATTTGCTACACACAGCACAAGCTCATAAAATTTATGTCTCAATCCGAAACCGAAGTCGCCACAAGAGACATTGATTTCAAAATTGCTCACAATTGCATAACAATTATCTTCTTGCTATATTTACTATCTGTATAAATTAAAAACACGTTATTAAGGATAAGGATAATTAAAAAGAAATGAACTGTAAATGCAGTTAATTATAATGCAATTTAAAATGTGCTTATGTGATAGAGCTTATGCTCAGGAGATTCTTTGTAGTTAATATCTAATTTAAAGTATCACATATTATCATCATCATCGACATGAACAACCCATTACCAGCTCGCTACAGAGCACGGATCTCCTCTCAATATGAGAAGGGTTTGGCCATAGTCCACCACGCTGGCCATGAGCGGATTGGCAGACTTCACACACCTTTGAAAACATTATGGAGAACTCTCAGGCGTGCAGGTTTCCTCACGATGTTTTCCTTCACTGTTGTAGCAAGTGATATTTTAATTTTTTTAAACGCACATAACTCCGAAAAGTTAGAGGTGCGTGCCCGGATTCGAACCGCCGACCTGTGTTTAGGAGGCTGACGCCCTAACCACTAGGCTATCACAGCCAAACAAATCAGTGTATGAAGTCAATGGATATCAATAAGGCCATAGCGTTCAGGACCTTATAAACAGTTTCTCAGCACACTTTCAGACAACCTTATTTTTTTTCTTTCAAATAGTATGTAGTAGATAGTTCAAAGAGTATAGAAAGACTACACAGTTAATTTGACCAAGACGCGGAGTCAGAAAAGTGAACATCCGTTGAAGCAGTATGGTCTCGGAATATAGAAATAGAAGTAAAAGTAATTTGTGTAGTTTCACGTAGATATTTGCGCCAAAAGGCGAACTGTTCCAGTTACTAACGTTGTTCGAATGCACAAAACTCCTTTTGAGATGCAAATTCCTCTGTTGATAATCTAAACCAGGTGCATAGTGTATTTGCATTTATATAGTATAGCTGTAAATAGTATATTTATGAAGCATACGAATAGATGAGTTTCAGTATGCCTACTTGAGACAGTACATCCATCGATTTCACTGGAAAAGCAACGTTATCGAAGGCAAAAAATGGATGTACCGAAAGGTATGTCCTGTTTATCATCATCATCATAATCTACCCATTGCAAGCTCACTACAGAGCGCCGGTCTCCTCTCAATATTTGTTTTTTTTTTATCCACTACAAGTTAGCCCTTAACGGCAACCTCACCTGATGGTAAGTGATGATGCAGTCTAAGATGAGTCTTGGTGACACGTCTTTGTGTGTGTGGTAACTAGCTACGGCCGAAGAATCCCACTAGACCTGACTCGAACTCAGGACCTAGAACTTTGTAATGCGACACGAAGGTCGTCACTTAAATCACTTGGCTGTCTATCTTTACCAGTAAGATAGCAAGTTGCCTCCCACCAGCACCGTGATAAATAGGGAGTTTGCACTTATTTCATCTAAACTTTGCAGACACCATGTTCCAGGCTTTCAGTTGTAAAAAAGATGTCGCAATAGCACTATTTCGTGTATAAAAACACCATCTACACATTCATATTAGTTTGTAGTCCATTGAGCTCATGTTAAAGTCTGGATGAAGCTTGTACGTTATTGAGTTCTAATTCAAATAAACTTTATTCAAATAGTCCTTTAAAAGGCTTTTTTGACACGTCGATAATTTACATAGTAGTGATTTAATGGTGATAGCCGCATTCGTAAACTTAAAACTAAAGCTATGAGGGTACCAAACGCGCCCCGGTCCACAACAAACTTTGCCAGATAAATTTTCTTTTTGTTAGGACTTTTCTACAAGCTTACGTTTGATATCAATTAAAATACAATCATCATCATCATGATAAACCCGTTTATTTTACTCTCGTACTAAACTATTACTAATCGTGAAAATCTTAATTGCATTCCATCTGTCCGTTTCGGTACGAACCCCATTGTAGTTTAATAAAACGAGATGTCAGTATTTTAAAGAGTCAAAACCAGCAATAAAGCAATAGACCGTTATGAAAATTGAATAGAAAACTTTTTTTTATCTACTGCAAGTTAACCCTTGACGGCAATCTTACTTTATGGTAAGTGATGATGCAGTCTAACTTGGTAGCGGGCTAACCTGCTAGGTATATGGTAAGCTCATACTCCTAATTGGTTTCTACGCGACATCGTTAAACGCTAAATCGCTTGGCAACACGTCTTTGTCAGTAGGGTGGTACCACCCTACCGACAAACAGGTTAGCCCGCTACCATCTAAGACCTTATCATCACTTACCAGGTGAGATGCCGTCAAGGTCTGTTCTGTGGAGTGTAAAAAAAAATGTGGTAACTAGCCACGGCCGAAGCCTCCACCAGACCAGACTCGAGCCGGAAATCAAACCCAGGACCTCCAACTTTATAATGAGACTCAAGATGTAGCACAAGTTTGGATTTTTTTTTCTTAGACTCATCAGCAGTGACGTCATAAAATGTCAATCGTAGACTTTAATGCCCAGCCTGTATTTTGTAGAAGCTGGGGAGCTATCCATTAAGTTGCACCCTTACTTTTAGACACTAAAACTTTAGCCTTTTAAGTCTTAAATATCCTATTGACACGCGTGGAACGCTGTGCATTCTCGTTCCTTTTACATACCACAAAGATCTGCAATCGTGAAAGGAATGGAATGGCGGAGAGAACGGACCCTTTTGGCTTCCATTCTATCTGCCAAACATAAATTCATAAACATCATAAGCAAGCGCACCTCAAGTTACATCAACCCGTCTAGAATAAGTATTCGTGTAAAAAACTGGACACCTTAAGTTTAATGGAGAAGTTCTTGTCCTTTCCACAAATTAAAGTTCGGAGTACACGCGCGCATGATTGCGATGGAAATTTTGTCGAAAATTTTATAGTTTTAGATAAATCACATAGTAGGTACCGCCTTTTCCATAATCACTAAAACGTCCGTATAATCTAAGGACTGATAGCGTAGCTTTGAACTCACATCACGTTGCTGCCGATGTAGATTGTAGAATATACCTCAGTCCACTCCCAGACGTCGAGGCGGGCGTACGTGTCGCACCGTGAAATTTTCACACCTATTAACTGAAAAGAAAACTTGAATCGTTTGAAAACTGGTGGTTAGAGCTGTGCTTTTGTGTGACTTTTTGTGATCGGTTGAACATCGGATTTCCTTTTTGATCTGTGAGTATTTTTTGCCGTTTGTACATATAAGTGTATGTAACAATAAGCGGTTAGTATATAAGGGTATGGTTAAACTTTTTTCATTAGACGTAATTATAAGTAGTACGTTGTTAATTTTTTTAAAGGTATCCTACCTTTTTTATTAAAAAAAAAATGTTATCGATTTTTTTTTTCGATTATAAGAAAGTGTTTCTATATTTATTAATGATCATGCGAAAAATATTAATTTGAATGGTAACTTGTCGTTTTGAAACTCATACACTGAAATCGGTTTATTTGCGACATCGTACCGGTACGCTTAATCATTTGACAGCTCAGTTTTGCTTCGTTATGCCACTCGCTGTGACTAATAGGTACTCATCCTACTAGAACAAATCATTACCCCTTGCGGTAAACCGATTCTGGGACCTCTAGGAAAAACCGCAGAGTTCACCACAGTACATTAAATCACCCCCATGGTTCATAGATTATGATGCTTAATTATTACCTTTATTATTATTTTAATATATAATAAGATATTTATTATTATTTTTATATTATATTTAAATGTATATATTATTATTACTTCTAATCTTTTATTGGTTCATTAAAAAAATAGTTCCATTGTGATCGCGATGCTTTTATTACTATCTAAACTAAACAAGAAGACATTGCTGCTTTGTGTAGTAGTTTTTTTTTATTTTTTTATGTTGGACTTTGTATCCCGTAAGCAAAGAACGAAAACGAAAAATCATTTATTAATGGCAACATTGCATTAAACTTGTTTAGTAACATTTTCATTATATTGGTACTGATAAACGTTCTGTACGTACTGTGATTATAGATGGTTTGTATTATATTATAAGTATACAATAATATACAAAAATTCACATATTATACATACCCAATGTGATAATCTAACCTATTTGTGTAACAGTAGTTTATAACCTTAACTACTTCACAACTGAGATAATTCATTTGAAGAAGAATGTCTTTGACCGTTACAGAGCTTGAAATCTAAATTATTATTATTAAAAATATAACATAGACTTGATATAAAAAAAAAACTAGTTGATCTACTGATATTATAGTCTTTCTTCTTTTTCTTGCCTTCATTGCACTATAAAAAACGTCGGCACAATACGCTACTGATATTATATTCTTTCTTCTTGTGCTTGCTTTTTTTCCACACCCTATGTGGGGTCGGCACAAAACGTCTTCTTCTTCCACTCACTTCTATCAGCCGTCACTTCACCACCCATACCTTTTACATCCATCTCTTCTTTGGTAATATTAATATGAAGTAATATTATATTTTCATAATAATAATATTTACATAAATATAATAGCCAAGTATTAAGCAGTGGAATATTATTTATAATTAACAATATCGAGCTTACTAATTTTAATAATCGTGCTCTTACAAAGCAGACTGATAAACCCTTTTCATCTTAATATAGATCCCCTCTATAATGCCAACAACATCTGATAAAGAAAATAAATTATAGACTTGATGCCTCTCAGCTTGTAATTTTCACAGGCCAAGTAGGGCCCTTCATTTATCCAATTTTAGGGTTCCGGCTGGAAGGGTGTCAACCGGACCTTATTGCTAAAACACTACTGTCTATCCGACCGCGTCTGTTCGTTTGTATAGCAAAGGGCTGCATCTCCTGAACCGTGATAGCTAGTTTCGTATCCGTATAAACCTTTTTATTCTTATTATTTATTTTGAAACTTTTTGGGATTAGCGATTGTAAAATGAGCTAGTTATATTGTAAAAAAGAAAATGAAGGAAAATAAACATCGTGATATCCTGGCACAAGTAAAATAATTACTTAAAAGGATGTCCCAACAACGGTTAAATGTTATGTCAAAACATTTTTTTTTGAATAGTGAATAGAAGCAGGCGTTACTTTGCGGAAGTCCATGATAAACGTGCGTAGAGGTTCTAGTGGAAGATTTTGTGTGGTAATATATTATACAAATCTCCTGGTTGTCGGCGGAATATAGCAAATTATACTTGCTGTTTATTGTTTTTTTTTTTTAATAAATAATTTTTTATTTTCATTTTTCATTTCATTTTCAATAAACCATCATATGGCTGGTTCCGCAAGACTCCCAGCTTCTCGAACAAAGCAGGAAGCTTTGTAAAAGTTAGTTGCTAGGATTTCGCATATAAAAAAACGATATTCAAAGAGAATTGCAAGAAATTTTAAACTACCCGTCATCAACGCATAAATCTTCATCTGGATTTAACCATTGAACATAAGCGCGGACCGTCCCACGGGATTCGGAAGTTGCCTTCAAACTACATGCAATCAGATGAAAAATGGCTCTACGAATTCGTACTTTCGACCAATGATCTTCCCATGTTGGAGTTAACTTACAAGTTCTTAATCATAACCATTATTATTAGTTTCTGTATGCCAGAAAGAACAAGGGTCTGTTAAATTGGAAAGATTTACAAGCCATGTGCTATGAATTAGTTCAAATGAAGTGTATTTATAATTTGGTAAGAAATTAATTAAATCCTTTTATATATTGAATAGAAGCAGGTGTTACTTTGCGGAAGTCCATGATAAACAATAAACAGCAAGTATAATTTGCTATATTCCGCCGACAACCGGGAGATTTGTATAATATAACACATAAAATCTTCCTCTAGAACCTCTACGCACGTTTCGACCCGACACCGGTTCATCCTCAGGAGATGTTGACTTCACAACTTTTCGCGCTTGTGAAGTCAACATTAGTTGTTTAAATCCTTTTTTCATTCATCATTATCGTCACCATCTTCAGCTTGTTAATATCTTACGACCGAGCATATGCTCTTCGATCATGAAAAAAATATTTTTAGGAAATAGTCCCCTCACGCTGCTCTTAAGCAGATTGGGGGGTTTTGTGGGATTTATTAATAATAATAAGCACGTATTTTTTTTAAATACCGATCAATTTAATGAAACTCTAACACCTGTCAATAAAACATCAAAAGAATGTTATAAATCTTGGAAAGTATTTTTTTTAACTCTTAATAAAATAAATGAATTATTATGGTGCAGCTAATACAGTAAGAAAAAAGTGGTTTTCGAAAATTAAGAATGTAATTTCTATTCAATTAATTTAAGTAAAAGTAATTTTATTAATCAGTGGGCATGGCTTCGATCCCAGGCACGCACCTTTATCTTATCGGAGTTTGTGAGTATGTGTGTATTTATGCAATAAAAATATTACTTGCTTGCTACTAACAAGGGTGAAGGAAAACATCGTGAGGAAACCTGCATGTCTGAGAGTTCTCCATAATGTTCTCAAAGGCGTGTGAAGTCTGCCAATCCGCAAATGGCCAGCGTGATGGACAATGCCTTTTCATATTGAGAGGACTCGTGCTTTGTAGTGAGCCGACAATGGGGGTTGATCATGAAGTAAAAGGAAAATAATTTTTTGGCAAGTGATTGTTGCATCGTTTAGCTACAGTTACATGTTTTTTGAGCACTTTGTCAGAGAATGTCTGGCATTACTCTTAATCTGGACTGCTACTGTCGACCACAAATTGAACATAAACCCGGGACCGTCCCGAGGGATCTAAAAGTTCACTGCAAGCTACATCGAGATCAATAGAAGGAAAAATGGCTTCACGAGTGTACTTTATGATTACACATTTCTAATATATGATTTATTGTTTGAAATGTTATTTTTTTTTCGGACTGTCTATTAGCTGTACTAACCCTATTGGTTGCCACAACGTAACCGGGCTGTTTGGCAAGCTTCGGAAAGAAGCTCGGCCAGAGAAAATTTTGAGCCCTAGGGCTCGAATAAACTAAGGGAACGACTGCCTAAGGGCGCCTCCTTTGAGGCCGAACCTCGGCTTAATGGGGGATAATGGGGGATCGGACGGTGAATGGTCCGTACCTCTCCGAGGCCGTGGATGTAGTCCACGTCCGGATGACGTAAGATAGCGGGAACCTCGTCTTCGCCGGCGAAGACGGTGTGTAGAGTATGATTGTGTGATAGGTGGTACGAGTATGTTGTCAGTAGTCATCTGATCGTCAGGGTAATGAAGGATATGTTTAGGTCTCCTCTTTCGGAGAGGAGCGCTTAGGTCGGGGGAGTAAAAAGAAGCCGCAACACGAGAGGGTTGTGGTGTCGGATTGATTGAAATGTTAGTGACACTTACATAGTATTGTTACTCACCCTCTGCATTAGTTCAACGCAGACACAGAGAGTTGAACAAGGATCTTATTAATTATTAATTTAATTGGTCTGATTACATATAAAATGAAAAAAGCCACAACGTAATCTAGCTTCCATCATAACGCCAGATAGTTATTTGTTCATGACGTATTGTATGATTTCGTATTTTCAAATAAATAAGGGTTCATTGGTAATATAATTCAATCTTGTAAGATAATCAGAGGACGAAAAAACTCCTGGTGTCTTAAATCTATGAGAGTTAGCTCGTAGTAAATAAAAAATATCTAATGGATTACGATATCCTAAAATAATAGTCAATCATCATCAATGTCAAGCCATTGCCAGTTCACATCAAAGCATGGGTCTTCTCTCAAAGTGAGGGAGGGAGACGGGTTTGGTCATAGTCCACCACGCCACCAGAATAGCAGACCTCAACGCCTTTATTTTTTAACTTACTACAAGTTAGCCCTTGACGGCAATCTCACCTGATGGTAAGTGATGATTCAGTCTAAGATAGTAGCAGGCTTACCTGTTAGGAGTATGGTAAACCGACACTCCTAATTGGTTTCTACGCGACATCGTGCCGGAACGCTAAATCGCTTGGCGACACGTCTTTGTCGGTAGGGTGATAACTAGCCACGGCCAAAGCCTCCCACCAGACCAGACTTGAGCCGGGAATCGAACCCAGGACCTCCAACTTTATAATGTGACAGCGCGCGCGCTGCGCCACGGAGGTCGTCAAAACTTTGCGAACATTATTGAGAACTTTTAGGCATGCAGGTTTCTGTGCGATGTTTTCCTTCACCATTCACTATGATATTTTAATTGCTTAAATACGCACATAACTCCGATAAATTAGAGGTGCGTGCCCGGGCTTGAAACCCCGACCTCTGATTAGTAGGCCAACGTCCTTACCACTGGGCTATCACAGCTTAATAATCAATACTAATAATCAGATATTTTGTTCAATTGACTAGTATTAAGTTGAAAGTTTTTAAATTTTATTGAGTTATGTACAGGGAACATTTGAAACTAGTATATTATACTCCTAACGAATGTACATGTATGTGTTGATATTTCGACACAAATATTGGTACGCTTTGACAAAAACTTTTCCCTTCCCAACGTGACGAAAACAACTAGTAAATCCCTTTGGTATTCGGGATTTTATTTGATTAGTTGAGGGACCTCAAAGTTTCTAGCTATAATGTAGGTTTATTTTACATTTTGATCTCCAATATCCAATAAAAATTACGAAGGACATCGTACCATTTGTCGGGTGGTCAATACGTTGTACACGCAACTTTCATCGGAGCATTGTCAAATTCGGAGGTCCTGGGTTCGATTTCCGGCTCGAGGTTACCACCCTACCGACATAGACGTGTTGCCAAGCTATTTAGCGTTCCAGCACGATGTCGCATAGAAACCAAGTAAGAGTGTGGATTTACCATACACCTAACTGGTTAGCCCGCTACCATCCTAGACAGCATCATCACTTACAACCAGGTGAGATAGCCGGGCTAACTTGTAGTGTATAAAAAAAAGCATTCCAATTAATGTTTAAAGCATATTTTGAAGACTCAGCTGATTTGTTATTAAAAATAAATATATATACATAATGTTAATATGTATGTTTAAATTTCGCAAATCAAGGCTTCTTTAAAATAATATTTAAATGTGTATTTTGGATTGGACGAACCTGTATTAGAGTATTAATGATGACCCTAAAATACCTCCTCTGCGATCAAGTTTATCGTGACTTATGCTGTCAACCACAAATGGAACATAAGTCGGGTCGGGCCCACGGGATTCGACAGTTGACTTCGGTCCGCGACAAGTTTAATCTCAAGAAAAATTACAGTAAGAAATCCATTTTCTTTCATTTCTCGGAGTGCTACTTTCTGTTACAGTATCGTTGTTATATTTTTGTACCTTTGTACTTTGTGTTGAATTTAATATAACTTTTAACCTGGCCACAGCAAATACAAAGGTAGAATAATAAACTTGTTGCCTAGATATTAGTTTTAGATGAGGTACAATAGGACTGTCATTTATATTATATTGTATAGAAGCCCTGAAAAATAAATAAAGATGTATAGAAAAAAAATGCAATGCAAGTGGTAGGTAGAAGAAATCGGCACAAGAGGTTCGTGTATGCATCAAATTGTATTATCAATTGAAGAAACTGTTATGATTTCTGCTTACTCTTAATCCCATCTCTTAACCAACAATAACTTTACTGCTTTTATTCTTATTTTTCATCTTTGTGTGCCCCTAGTTTAAAATCCATACGGGATTCTTATTCATGAGCTGCCTGCCTAAAACATAATTTCTTGCTCATTCGTCTCAGTACAATCAGCTTTCCAATCAACGGTAGATTTCGAGCGTTAACTTCTAGATTAAAGGCACAGGTACTTTAGAGGGGTCGCAAAACTTTTGTCGATATGGTAGACTATTATAATTCTTGTTTGAAATTATATTACTAGCCACGAATGTTTATAGAGAGCGTAAAAATTGATTAGAAATATGATTAACAGGTTAGCCTTCATCTTAAACTTTACCAATACTTACCACCAGGTGAGGTTGTAGTCAAGGGCGAACTTGTTGTGCAATAAAAAAACTACTTATCTTTTTGCTTTTAAGGATGATATCGTTTTCCTACAAGAACCCATTCATACTATCTTCCTTTGTCAAACGATGTGGGAAGCCGGAAGAGTAAATACCTAAGCAGGGGTGTTTACTCATGGAGATGCTCTTAGAATGAGTGCGTGACTGCAGTTATATTGGTATTAGTTAAAACACATAGCAAATAAACCCGGTCCGTATCTACGTACCCATTTACAAATTAAATTTTGCAGCACATACGGGTTTTGTTGACTTTGGAATTATTTACCAGAGAATAACTAAGTTAGTGTTGTTATTATTCTATTAATTAGGTTAATAATTAGGGTGATTCGTAAAATAAATGTAAATAATTTTAATGTATTAAGTATGGGCTGACTTATAAATGAAGATGCCATTGTTAATGAGCCATAAAATGTGTAATTTAGTCTAACATATTATCAGTTATATTTCAGAATCAATTCTGAGGTGAGTTCAGGATAAAATTCTGTATGTTAATTGCGATAAGCTAAGATAGAGAAAATACCTAGATGAGTAGGTGGGTTATAGATTTTTAGTCTTAATAAAAGGCAGATACATCAAAAAAATTTATCCACGGGAAACGTACAACTGTTTTAAATAGGTGACATACAAAATGGCAACTCACCTCATGTCTGCCCAATAAGGTTTCTTTATACTAAAATGCCTTAAACAGTTTTTTAAAAATTTAAAAACAGAGGTAAAATAAAGATAAAAATACAGGCTTTTCTAACTTTCATCATTGGTGCATCCTTATCCCATTTCTGCGAAGGTATCTGCCAATCCTTCCTTACATTTCACGTTCCATCCATATATGGTCTGTAGAAGAAAGTTCCGTTTTCGTTTTACCATTACTCGGTTATTTACCGATACTATCATAAAGATCCTCAACCCCCTCAACGCTGCATTTCATTAGTAAATGGGGGTATAGCGACAGAGACGCTCCGTTTATAGTTACGAGTGTATAGACTTGCATTCACGGTCTCAGTATCTCAGTGATTTGTAATGATGAATTGGAGTGCTTTTAAAACAGCTTCTGCTTGCTTGGAACTGAGATATAAAAGTAACATCTCCAGCACACTTTAATTGTAGAGTAAGACCGAATATTTTATGGTTCTAAACCTAAAAAAATGTTTCAGTAGGTACAATAAAAGGCCGCTGGCTGGGTTGCGGTTGATCGTACCCTTGACCCAGCCACCAGGCGACGCGAAGGAGCATCGCTGAGTTTTAGTGGGTATTCTGGTCGACAAGATAGCTTCCGGGGAGTCCCACATACCACACCGGAAGCGGCGCAGTTCTGCCTGCGTCGCTTTCGGAGGGGATGCCTAAACGCATTTCCCAGCGTTAAATAAGGCACAATAATTCAACTGTTCCTTCATCCAACCATTCCTTGTGTTAGTATAATATATCATTTTGTACTGACTGACAAACTGGCTGTATAATCGACCGGCCCACCGATCGACTGACAAACCGACCGAACGACCTTACAGAGATTCATCGTTGAATGTCTGTAAGGTCGTTCGGTCGGTCAGTCGTCTGTTAGGAACAGTCGTCTGTTCCTCTCGTGACATGTATTAAGTATCGGTTAGACATCAATGAGGGGTTTGCCGCTGTTCGCTAAGGAGTTCTGCCCTATAACTCCAATCATCATCATCATCATGAACAACCCATTACCGGCTCACTACAGAGCACGGATCTCCTCTCAATATGAGAAGGGTTTGGCCATAGTCCACCACGCTGGCCATGTGCGGCTTGGCAGACTTTACACGCCTTTGAGAACATTATGGAGAACTCTCAGGCGTGCAGGTTTCCTTCACCATTGAAGCAAGAGCAAGTTTAAAAAATAATTAAATATCTAACTCCAGTAATAGTCCCCAAATATTAATGATGAACCTGACAAACTTTCTAATGAAAAATATGTAAATAAAGCTTTGACACGAAGAGCCCTATGTCAGTCTCAGCATAAATCGAATGCTTACTTTAATTTGGATTTGGATTTTATTGAAGTCGGCTCAATAATTTTGTCAGCACAGACAGACAGACCAATATTTAATAAAACCCCTGTTCTTGGGTTGTACATAGATGTAATACATTCTACCGTACAACATTTTCAAAATACAGTTATCTATAGTTATCGAAAGCGGTATTATTTACCCACTTTACATAAATAAGTTAAACCGATTAAGATTACGATATAATTCAAAATAAATTGCTTGCCTCGTTGGCCTATTCATTTCTGCCTGAGATTTTGATCTGAGGTCTTAGATTCAATTTCCAGTTAGGTGATTGTAAAGAAATTTTCAGTAGCAGCCCAGATTATATTTATCTTTATCCAAATAATTAAGCTATTCTTCATAACTATTTCATTTTAAACAAAATTTCTCTTGATAGCATTGGATTTCAATGAATACCTTAGAAGATATTGTAATATTTAAATTATTTTTACCATAGTTCCACTCTTACTGATCATAGCATGATGTACTAAAATAGCTCCTGAAAGTTATGAACTAAGTAATCATCTTACGTGTATTACATCTTTGAGTAATGGAATATATTTGAGTAGGTGGTTTTTACTTAAGTTAACGAGGGTTAAACCGCGGGGCATATTTAGTGGTATATAAAGCCTTATATAAGCCGAAGCTGTGATAGCCTAGTGGTTAGGGCATCAGCCTCTTAATCAGAGGTCGGCGGTTCGAATCCAGACCTCTAACTTTTCGGAGTTATGTGCGTTTTTAAGCAATCAAAATATCACTTGCTTCTACGGTGAAGGAAAACATCGTGAGGAAACCTGCACGCCTGAGAGTTCCCCATGATGTTCTCAAAGGCGTGTGAAGTCTGCGAACCCGCACATGGCCAGCGTGGTGGTGTATGGCCAAACCCTTCTCATATTGAGAGGAGACCCGTGCTCTGTAGTGAGCCGGTAATGGGTTCATCATGATGAAAGCCTTATAAACTCAAAGTAAGAGATTAGTTCAGTAAAGTAATGGATTAACTGTCATCAACAGTGTACTCAGTTCCAAAACTTGCGTTATGAGATATAAATTCAGAATACAAAGCAAAACAATTTCGTGTTCGTGTAAATTAGTTTGGAATGTAATATATTAAATTAAGTCGAATATTCAAAATCAAACTTCAAATATCCCCACAGCATTGTAAAATCAGTGTAGTAAGTACATTGGACTGAAATGTAAATATTTTGTCAGTTCCTAAAGTCTAAAAAAAAGTAGGAACAAAGGAATTAAGTAAATTAAGTAAAAGCAAACTCATCTCCAATGATGGCCTTATTTAATTATTATTAATGCGAATGGGAGGAACAATAGGAGGGTTTTTTTCCTTATATATTTACATAAATAGAGTAAAAAGACTTTATGGATGGTTCCTTGTTCTTTAGTTTCTGTTCTAATGACAGATCATCATAAAAGTTTCGAACTCCTATTTGCATCTCCAGGGGATGCTCTTACAAAAATATTTTCCTAACGAACAAATTGCAGCTCGATCTGCCTACAACCTTCATTCATATACAGATTACAAGAAAATTTTATCTGTTTATTAAAAATGTGTTTAAAATATCAAGTATCCATCCTACTGACATAATTTTACAGCTCGCAGTTATTTAACTTGACGACCTCTTGGCGCAGTGCGTGCGCTGTCGCATTATAAAGTTGGAAGTCCTGGGTTCGATTCCCGGCTCGATTCTGGACTGGTGTGAGCTTCGGCCGTGGCTAACCACCGTTACCACCCCACCGACAAAGACGTGTCGCAAAGTGATTTAGCGCTCCGGCACGATATCGAGCAGAAACCAATTAGGAGTGTGGTATTATCATACCCTAACAAGTTAGCCCGCTACCATCCTAGACTTCATCATCACTTACCACCAGGTGAGATAGCTGTCAAGGGCTAACTTGTAGTGCATAAAAAAAAATATTGAACTAGATGACTATTAAGACTTTTTATTTTAAGCTACGAAAACACCGTAACTTGATGCGCTTTCTTATCTTTAGATATATTTTTTTTGTTTGGCTCTTCATGCAACTAAAACCTGTTTGCTACTTCAAGTATTTCGCAGCACAGAATGTGTAAGAGATCATCAATCAAATGTGTCGTTGTGAACTCGTTGTGTGCGCCATAATCGATTGTCAAGCCCGCCATTAGCAAATGAGCCCGACGCAGATGCATCTCGTATTATCTCGAGTTGACCTGGAAACTTAAGTCGATGTATTACAACACCATCTTTTGCATGCTTCTCCCCTTTGATGATCTCCTGGTACATTGGTGAGCAAAGCAGGTTTTTACTCTTAATACACATCTGGTCACATTCCTTGGACTGGGAAATAGAACGTTTTTAGTGGGTATCTTTATAATATATAAAAGCGAAAGGTCACTTACTTACATACTTACATACTTACTGATTAAACACGAGATCTCAAAAACTATTGTACGTATAAAGCTATAATTAGGTAGTTGATAGTTAAGAGATGTCAGCTAAGAAGGGATATTTGGAAAGGTAGTAGGTAATAAATGAGTCAGACGCAGATGCATCTCGAATCTTATGTAACTTAAGTCGATGTATTACAACACCATCTTTTGGCATGCTTCTACAAATACCCCTTTGATGATCTCCTGGTACATTGGCGAACGCTGCAGGCTTTTTTACTCTTGTCCCACATCTGATCACATTCCTCGGACTGGCAAATATAACGTTTTTAGTGGGCATAAGTAATAAATGAGTCAGACTTATATGCATCTCGAATCTTAGGTAACTTAAGTCGATGTATTATAGCAATATATGTTGGCGTGCTTCTACCTCTTTGATGATCTCCTGGTACATTGGTTTTGTTACTGTTGTTCCACATCTGGGCATCAGAAATTAATTATTGGGCTACGTCCAATAATTAAATGTAACGAAAATTCTCAGTTTACTATTAAATTATCAGGTTACTGAATCATTATAATATGCTCTATTAAAAATCGGCAAAGACCAATGTTCAAGGCGTCAATAGTAATTATTACAAAAAAGGGCAAATTAGCAATTCCACGCGTACGAGTGTTGATTAAAAATACATTTTAAATTCAAGTAATAAAAGAAACATAAAATAAAACATACCCTCATCAGTATACGTGCCTCGACTTCTTAAATATCCGCTCAAATTAACAACAAAAGTTGAAATAATCCTACTAGATAAATTTTTAAAGATGTCTCAATTTTAGAATTCCACGAAACATCATTTTAATCCTATTATTACGTCTGGAGATCCTAAATTGTTTCTCTAAAGATGGAAACGGAATTACAATGGTATCCCATATTATAAAGGGATTTGGAAAGAAAACAGGTTTTTTTGTTAATAAATAACTGGATTATCGAGTCTACCGCAGATCCTGGAGCTGAGAGATACCTTGGCCTAAGAATAACTTTAGCCAAACAATGGGGAATTGCTGCCAGCATCTTGGGTAGTTTGGCTCTTTTCTCGATACTGGCTACCTATTTATTAAAGTTCATAAGATACAGCCGGCTGACAGACATGGTTGGACAGAGGGGCAGCGAAGGTTAAGTAATAGAGTTTTGTGTGCGTGCGTGCGTGCGCGCGCGCGTGTGTGCGTGTGTCTGTGTGTGTGTGTGTGTGTGTGTGTGTGTGTGTGTGTGTGTGTGTGTGTGTGTGTGTGTGTGTGTGTGTGTGTGTGTGTGTGTGTGTGTGTGTGTGTGTGTGTGTGTGTGTGTGTGTGTGTGTGTGTGTGTGTGTGTGTGTGTGTGTGTGTGTGTGTGTGTGTGTGTGTGTGTGTGTGTGTGTGTGTGTGTGTGTGTGTGTGTGTGTGTGTGTGTGTGTGTGTGTGTGTGTGTGTGTGTGTGTGTGTGTGTGTGTGTGTGTGTGTGTGTGTGTGTGTGTGTGTGTGTGTGTGTGTGTGTGTGTGTGTGTGTGTGTGTGTGTGTGTGTGTGTGTGTATCGAAACCAGTACAACCAAAGCAAATGCAGAGAAACAGAAATGACGTGACACACCACGTCTCTATAATTTTCCCTGACGCGTCATGGCACCCCACGGATTATATTATTGTTCTTTTGGAAGCTATTATGGTTTGCTTTGAACTGTTACTGAACCAAAATGAATAATGAACAGAGAATAATAAATTAGCTCGGAATATTAAAATAGCCGAACATTATATTAACGTAATATCATTATGTTATTTTTACAACCGCAAAAGCTGTTATTTCTGGATTTATCACAATAATATTACTGCTTCCAATTGAAAATTATAATTTCTATTGTACTCGTAAGCCATTTGAAATTGAGCTCTTTAGTAATATATTTCGGTGCCTACTCTCTTTGTTTATCAAAATGCTTTTATTGAAACGCTTGAATGTGAAACGAGATGAATAAAATTTAAGATTTACCAAGAAGTCTCCGATGTTCAAAGGATTTGTGAATTTAGATATTTTAACTCTAGGCTTTACTTTTACTTGATAAATATTAAGGTTTTATATCTCAATGCCAGCAATTTAAGATTAATCGGGTAGTATATTTTATCTTGTAAAATCTTATAGTCCTACAGTTTTCAAATTATAAATATTAACTCTTAGATTATTCGCACCGATAAGCCTTGTATACTTTTCTATTGTAAAATAAATTTGTATATATATACAAAAACTTCGTTAAATTCTATATATATATCTTTTCTGGTGGTAAGTTATCATGTCTGTAATGAAGGGCTATTACAGTTAGCCATAGATTAATCGATTAACGACCGATAGGAACGCTAAATCAGTTGGCTTATAATTTGAGTATTTATCCTAATAATCAAACTGAAGTGGTATTTGTTTTTGTTTTTTTTTTATAGCGCTGATCGCTAGAAGATCTACTTGCAAGATTAGAATTTTTTGTTTTTTTTTTTATGGCATTCAATAGTCCTCTTCTTGAGGAATGTTCTTTAATATCACGCTGCGATTCGTCGAAGCCGTGCAAACACAGTAATAGTGCGAATATACATAGGAGTAATCATCATGATCAACCCATTACCGGCTCACTACAGAGCACGGGTCTCCTCTCAATATGAGAAGGATTTGGCCATAGTCCACCACGCTGGCCATGTGCGGATTGGCAGACTTCATATTAAAAATATTGTGTAAAATAGCTGATATTTTTTTTTCTATCGCAAACTTATCAGTAGTTTTATGCGGAAGAAAATGTCTAGAACCACTTGTTTATGACATATTTATATTAAGAAATTTTGCCGAACGATTTACATTATAAGCAATAACGCGGCAGTAGTAATTTCCAGAAATTATATAACAGTATTATTTTATTGTCATGGTAACAAAGGTTTTCGCTCCCGAATTCATTATGTAATTTGAATAGACTCTAATATCCGTTTAAAATAACATCTCTATTTTAATCAAGTAGAATACGAATATGCTTTAAACAGTTACTACTTACGTTTTTTTATTTATTATATTTGGTTTACGCGTTAAATATGAGCGTATCGTAATCGACAAAAGCCGTTAGGTACTGTTAAAATAGTTTAATTTTCGTATAAAGTTACAATGAATGGTTAGTGCTGCGCGCAACAAGCAAAGATGGTTATAATTTTTTTAACGTTTAACTTCTAAATCCATAAACGGACCGGACGTGGACCAATGGGCTTATACCACTAGGCGCGTTTAGTTATTGCTTGAACATTTTTAAAACATACCAAATTTACAATTTCCTTTAATTTGCCCTGCGGACTATCTTATGGCGATGGAGAGAGCTATGCTGGGAGTATCTCTACGTGATCAAATCAGAAATGAGGAGATCCGTAGAAGAACCAGAGTTACCGACATAGCTCAGCGAATTGCGAAGTTGAAGTGGCAATGGGCGGGGCACATAGCTCTGAGAACCGATGGACGTTGGGGTCCCAAGGTGCTGGAATGGCGACGTAGCGTTGGTCGACCCCCAACTAGGTGGAAAGACGACATCAGACGAGTCACAGGGAGCCGCTGGAAGCAAGCGGCCCAAGACCGTGAGCATTGGAACTCCCTACAAAAGACCTATGTCCAGCAGTGGACTTCAATTGTTTGATGATGATGATGATGACTATCTTATTGGTCTGGCGGTTCATTATGAAAACTTGAGGTCATGCCGAAATATTCTGGGTATGGTTGTAAAAAAAAATTAGGATAAGCTTGGAATAAAAAAAAATGGCGGAGGTGGAACCTACGTACCTCGCAGAATTCCACTTCTCCCGGTTTCAATTGAACCATTGATACCGGTTATTCTTGACACATTATGATATTTTCTCCAGATTAGATTGGAGATAATTAATTTAATCAAACAATTTACTAAAATACAGAAAACGTTAATTATTATAGTTAGAAATGTCAAATTCAAATTCAAATCCAAAATAATCTTTATTCAAATAGTCCTTAAAAAGGCACTTTTGACGCGTCAATAATTTACACAGTAGTTATTTCATGGTGATAACTATATTCGTAAACTTAAAACTAAAGCTATGAGGGTTCCAAACGCGCCCCGGTCTAAGAAGAAGCCCACAACAAACTTAGCCGGGGTAATGCCTAGATATTCTTCAAAAAATATAAATACATTTAAGATTAGAAGGTATTCTTAGTCTTAAAATACTTCAAATTCTTTCGCATACTATAATATCGAAATATAACACGATTGGCTTATTCCAATTTGCGACGTAATTTTTATTTTCTTTTTTCAGCGCAAGGCTGTTCGCGTTTGGTCCTGCTAAAATTCTTAAATTTTAACATTGAGATTTTATATATTTACAATAAATGCAATCGTGAACGCATTTTCAATCGCATAACAATCGTAAAAATTCATGGGGACTACAACTTCACGAGCTGTCAGTTCAAATAAGTACACAGTAATTACACACTCTTGTTAATATTTAATTGTAATTATCATTGTCGGCTCAATGAGTTTGCTTTATTAAAACTGGTGTCAGTACTATTTTATTATACAACTATTTTATTTTTACCACCTCCGTGGCGCAGCGCGCGCGCTGTCTGATTATAAAGTTGGAGGTCCTGGGTTCGATTCCCGGCTCAAGTCTGGTCTGGTGGGAGGCTTTGGCCGTGGCTAGTTACCACCCTACAGACGAAGACGTGTCGCCAAGCGATTTAGCGTTCCGACGCGATGTCGCGTGGAAACCAATTAGGAGTGTGGGTTTACCATACCCCTAAAAGGTTAGCCCACTACCATCCTAGATTGCATCATCACTTACCATCAGGTGATATTGCAGTCAAGGGCTAACTTGTAGAGTATAAAAAAAAAACTAGAAGTACCAGAGACTTCACCCGCTGAACCTATTATCATGTATTCTTTTTCTATTTTTACACTAATGTTGAATTAAATTAATCTACTACTCGTAAGAGGCACTTGTGATAAATTAAGAACACTACTACTCCATTTAAACTTATATCTTCATGATCAACCAATTGCCAGCTCACTACAGAGCACGGGTCTCCTCTCAATATGAGAAGGGTTTGGCCATAGTCCACCACGCTGGCCATGTGCGGATTAGCAGACTTCACACGCCTTTGAGAACATTATGGAGAAACCTCAGGCGTGCAGGTTTCCTAACGATGTTTTTGGTATTAGAGGTGCTCGAAGCACCTCTGATTATAATATATATATATTTAAGAGTATAAAAATGGTTACACACTCTTCACACGCAGTGCAATCGTGGACGCTTGTCACGCAGTCGTCATCCGCATCGCATCGCCCTATTAATAGCGGCACGGCAAGATGGTTCAAATGTGTCGGTGTAATAATGACACTCAGATTAATCCTTTATCTTTACGTTACGTTTTAAATGTTATCGAAAGAGCCAATTTTAGAACAAAGTTGTAAGAAAAAATAAGAAGTTTCTAGTACTCTGAACATTTCTCTATAATAGATTAATAATCTGAATTTTATATATGGATCCCTAATCGTAACAATAGGTCCAATGAACGTATGAAATAACGTAGTTTTTAACAAAGCGATATTTGTGTGTTAGAGTGTTGACTGCTCTTACAAAGCTTTGTCTGAGATTCCAGTGTGTCGACAGCTGATATCGAGTGTGTCTCGGGACAGTAGTGGATTTTAGTTGTGTGATTTGACGACCTCTGTGGCGCAGTGCGTGCGCTGGCGCATTATAAAGTTTGAGGTCCTGGGTTCGGTTCCCGGCTCGAGTCTGGTAAGAGGCTTCGGCCGTGACTAGTTACCGACACAGGCGTGTTTAGCGTTCCGGCACGATGTCGCGTAGAAAGCTATTAGGAGTATGGGTTTACCATACCCCTAACCGATTAGCCCGCTACCATCCTAGACTGCATCATCACTTATCGTCAGGCGAGATTACCGTCAAGGACTTGTAGTGAATAAAAAAAAAGATAGGGAGAAAGGTAATCCTGAAGACGAGCATTTGTTAGTATAAACTTTTATGATAAAAGCTACTTACTATGTTTGAAAAAAATTGTTGATTAGTGAAGTATACTCAACACTTGTATAATCGCTCATTATGATACATTGTCATCATGATCAACCCATTATCGGCTCACTCAGCACGGGTCTTCTCTCAATATGAGAAGGGTTTGGCCAAAGTCCACCACGCTGGCAATGTGCGAATTGGCAGACTTCACACGCCTTTGAGAACATTATGGAGAACTCTCGGGCGTGCAGGTTTCCTCACGACGTTTTCCTTCACCGTTGAAGCAAGCGATATTTTAATTCTTTTAAAACGCACATAACTCTGAAAAGTCTGAGGTCCCGGGTTCGAACCGCCGATCTCGGATTAGGAGGCTGACGCCCTAACCATTAGGCTATCATAGCTTCAGCTTTGATACATAGTACAGCTCACATACTATGTTACTTAACCGGAGTGAGTTTCAAAGCTATATTAAGTTCGCCTTGACGCTTGATGGATCGTGTCAGGTTACGGTCTAGTTGAGCGTACTAAATGTCATTAAAGCGATTATTTGGACAATGCCTGTGTACGTGGTGTATCGGTATGAGTAAACAGAGTTATAGCGGTACAAATTCTAGAGTGGTTTCGGACTAAACTTTTTTTTTTATTTTTTTTTTATACACTACAAGTCAGCCTTTGACGGCAATCTCACCTGGTGGTAAGTGATGATGCTTTCTAGGATGGTAGCGGGCTAACCTGTATGGTAAATCCATACTTCTAATTGCTTTCTACGCGACATCGTGCCGGAACGCTAAACACACCTGTGTCGGTAGGGTGGTAACTAGTCACGGCCGAAAGATGGTAGCGCGCTAAACTGTTAGGAGTATGGTAAACCTACACCTGGTTGCTACACGACATCGGGTCGCTTGGTGACACGTCTTTGTCGGTAGGGTGGTAACTAGCCATGGCCGAAGCCTCCCACCAGACCAGACTCGAGCCGGGAATCGAACCCAGAATCTCCAACTTTACAATGCGATAGCGCACGCACTGCGCCACGGAGGTCGTCAACGTTTATCCGCATTAAGAAATCTGTGAGACACCGCTGTCCATTGGAATCTGGAATGAAATAGGTAAGCTAAGCTGATTGTTAAGCTAGTAGATGCCGCTTAGCTCATTTAATTGTACTGTGATAGGTGATCATGTCTTCGAACTTTTAATTTTTCATTTTAATATCAACCAAGCTATTAACTAAACTAAACTAAATAGCTGGGATAGTTCGGTGATTAGAAAGTTCCTAATCGCAGGTCGGGGGCACGCACCTCTAACGAGTTATGTGCGTTTTAAAGCAATTAAAATATCACTTGCTTCAACGGTGAAGGAAAATATCGTGACGAAACCTGCATATCTGTTAGTTCTTCATAATGTTGTCAAAGGCGTGTAAAGTCTGCCAGCGTGGTGGACTATGGTCAAACCCTTCTCATATTGAGAGAAGACCCGTGCTCTGTAGTGAGCCGGTAATGGGTTGATCATGAATTTGTTAGAGGTAAGGTACACCCATACTCCTAATTGGTTTCTATGCGATATCCTTCTGGAACGCTAAATCGCTTTGAGACACGTTTTGTCTGTAGCACGGGTATCCTACCCGTGTTGATCATGATGAAGCTGTAAACTATCGAACCACAATAGACGCACTATAGGTGGTAAATTACAAACAACTCAATCTTTCGCAATTACCGGCGGAGGTCGCGGTCGTTGCGGCGAGCTTTTGTTTTATAATGATTAAAGTGTTAATTTATTCGCGGTCACTGCGGCGGCGTGTCCGATCAACAAATTAATACGTAGAATTTATTTCGTTTGTACAACATGAGTGGAATGAGTCCTGTTCCATATACTGAAAGTGGTGCAATGGTACCAATGAAAAACATCAAAATAATTCATACCTATGAACCTATATATATATATATGTCGCGTCAAGGGCGTCCGAGTTGTTTTTTGTAAGGGTGACGTCAGCATTGCTGACGTCACGACTTTGATTACTTTCGCTCATAGTAATTAAAACCACAACTTGCGGGTGTACCTTACCTGTAACCTTTATTGCGACAATAACAAAGAGGTCCGAACAGTCCGACGTCTCGAGCGAAAAAAGCCACGAAAGGCATCGACCGCCCGTATTTATAGCACAAAGCATGCTTGTACAAAATTGATTGTTACTGTCTAAATTGTGTTAGCAAAATCATCAATAGTTAAAATGTGGGTAATTATTGAATTCTTGAGGTTCTTGGCGCCGCTGAATAAAGTTAATAACTTATTCGCGCTATATATATACTTATGTACATATATATATTTACTTTCTACCGCTTAACAGAATTTACTTTCATATACTGTTCCATATACTGAAAGTTGTGCAACGGTAGATATGAAAAACATAATAATTCATACCTCGCATCTGTTAGCCCTTGTCAGCAATCTCAATTAAGATATTAAACCCATAGCGAGAAATCACTTGGCTCACATCACATCAGGCCAGACTCGTGAAGGGTAGCGAACTCAGGACCGTTAGCACTGAGCCCCGGAGGTCGTCAAATAAACAATAAAAATACAAAAGACGAATGTTATTTTGTTTGGCACCTATATTTGCCCCAACCAAATTCAGCAGAGATAGCATGAATCGTGAGGATGTGTGTAGATGAATTAATGAAAAAAAAATTGTTTATTCAGCCTAAATAAAATAAAAAAGAAGTAAGGGTTAATGAACCAAAATTTAAAGAACATATTAGTCCCTGGACTTCTCTTCTAGCATCTCCTAGCAATGACATACCGTGCCTTTTAGGCATTAAGCGATTAAGCTGGTTCAGCTTAATGCTTCGGTCTAAGCCAACTGCAGTTGATTTTCAAGCATTAATGTTAAAGCATTAACACCTCTCCTTAACAAACTGCCCCAGTGAAATTCTTAAAGACATGAACAAATCGCGGGCTACATAAATATACAACTTAATTACTTTTAAAAAACCATAAAACTGAATACGCCTACTTATTAATTATTTAACTTTATCGTTGCCATATAATTACAATCATTGCATAATTCTAATCAATTGTATCTTATATAACTTTTTTTTATATAAAGCGAATGAAAACTATTTAGACGTTGATAAGACAAAACATTGTGATTATTGGAACGAATCGCTATATTTGTCACCATTATTAATAACGAACTTATATTATATTAATGAACTAAGTTATTTCGGTCGTCGAATAAGCCTTATTAATACCAAGGTTATCTAATGCCGATATTCATTAGATTATAAATAGTGTCTCATTAGATTGTGTGTGTTGTTGTGTCAAATAACAATCTAATACAACAATCCAAAGGTATTTATATAACACTAGCTGACGCCCGCGAGTTCGTCTACGTTGAGTTAGTGTGTTTGTTTGTCTTTCAATCACGAAGCAATACAAACCCGAATTACTTGAAATAATTACAGGATAAACATTAAAGTATCACCTTCCTAAAAAAAAAATGAGTGAAATCGGATATTGATTCGTTGGTAGGGGAACTTGGAAGTGATGGAACAGGCATGCGCGTGAACTGCGCGCGGTACTGGACAGTACTTGGGCATTGCAACATTACATTATTTTTCAAATTAAAAGACTTTTTCCAATATAAAAGTAGCCTAAATTACTCCTTATTACATCAGCTACCTGCCAATAAAAGTTCCGTAAAAATCAGTCCAGCTATTTCGGAGATTAGCCAGAACAAACAGATAGTCAGACAGGCAAAAATTGTAAAAAAAAATAGTTTGGTGTATGTACCGTATACATATTCATATGCATGTAGTAAAAAACGGTTATTTCAATATTACAAACAGACACTCCAATTTTATTTATTTGTATAGATAAACTCATAAAAACTCCAGCACTATTAAATTCATTGTAAAAATTTGCAGAAACGATTTTCCCGAGAATTATAAGCAAACTGGAAAACTTTATAATGACATACGTATAAAAATACAGTTGGCTATTGTAAAAATTACAAAAGTTACAAAGTTATACTCGCTGACAGATCTCTTAATATAAGTATATTAAAGCACAAACTGAAAGATTTTCTAATTCAAAAATGTTACTATTCCATGGCCGAATACTTTGATGATAAATAAATTATGTATACATTATTTTCAGAATTTTTAGTTTAATGAGTTTTTTTTAAGTATTGCCGTTGTTAAAGTAATAATTAAGGACACCTAATTAAAAATATTTTGCACGTCTGTAAAGGCAAAATATGTTTGGTTTCATGTGTTATAACTACATCTGTTACCCTGTACCCATGTATTAAGCAAATAAATGAATGTAATATTATTATAATACAACTAATTAGCCAACCACATTATCAACTATCGACCACAATCTGTAGACACACGGTGGTAAATGACAAACAGCTTAATCTTACAGCAATTGCTAACGGCTCAGTCGTCGCGGTTTGCATTTAATCTGTACTGATCAAAGTGTTAATTTGTACGCCATCGCTGCGGCGGCGTACCAAATTAATTAGCAGTCAATACGAGTCGGTTTATTTTGTTTGTTCAAAATGAATTAGATGACTGCAGTGCAATACTGCAAGAGTGCAACGGTCTCTTTGACAAATAACATCATCATCATTCATGATGAACCCATTGCCGGCTCACTACAGAGCACGAAATTCAGCAAACTATAACTTGCCTAGGTACTCGTAGAAGTCAAGCCTTTATTGAGGAATAAATTAGTTATTATATATAACGTAGCAGTAGTTAGAGCTCTTAAGAAGTTGGACTTAACAACTTAAGCTTGGTGTTTCGACCATATTTAAAGGTCATCATAGTCGTCAGCATTTAAACGCCCTACTGCTTGGTTGATCATCATGATCATCCCATTACCGGCTCACTACAGAGCACGGGTCTCATCTCAATATGAGAAGGGTTTGGCCATAGTACACCACATTGGCCATGTGCGGATTGGCAGACTTCACACGCCTTTGAGAACATTATGGAGAACTCTCAGGCGTGCAGGTTTCCTCACGATGTTTTCCTTCACCGACAAATAACACATAGTCTTGAAATTTCAGCGACAGGTAGAATTATTATATTGTTTAGAAAACACAAAATTTGACTTCTTAGATACACCAGAGAAAAGTTGGAACCTTCTTATCTTTAGTTTTAATTATATACTTATATACATAATTCTTATTGCCGTTTCGGCAACAGCGACTGGGTCTCTCTTAATTTTAGAGATTTCAATAAGGGCGTCGTTCGTGTGCCCTGATGTGGCTGATGTACCCTATTTTTGCACAAAATAACCACGCGCAGTGAGGGCACATGGTAGGGCACCAATGACGTAATTATAGATTATATTAGAGGGTGGTCTACTTTTCAGTTGATCTCTGACATCTGGATGTCATCCCTCCTTTTATCTAAACGGCTGGAGTTAGTCAATCAACTCACTAAAACGTGTTTAACTGACGCATCAAAAGTACCTTTTAACGAATTATATGAATAAAGTTTTATTGATTTATTGAAGTGATGTTTGAACTCAAACCACATTCCCTATGTCTGATCGTAAATTTCGAACACATTGGCATTTCTTCAATAGAGATGTTCATCGGTTTGCTGAAGATTTATTTGCAAGAAACTACCGCTTTTCTCTGTAATGCTTAGTAATATTAACCTACCCGTGAATACCAACGACAAAGTTCGAGAATAAATTAAAGCGGCCATTTCATACATTTAGCGCAGGTTCAAGTAGTAAAATAAACGGTTCAAATAAAATTTCATAAGATCTCAGAAAAACTTGTATGAGTATAAGTTTGAACGTTTAATGTTTAACAAATTTACTTTGTGACGATGAAAATTATTTTCGAAAAGAAATTTGAACGCTGTTTCTTCATATTTATGTTACTAGAGAAGTTTGAACAGTTTAGGAAAAATTTGGAAGGGTATAAATAAATTTAAAATTAATCTTCGGCTTATCAATGTCTCTCTAGCACAGGACTAGAGTAAAGGATCCAATACGATGATCCATGAAACTAGAACCTCATGAAATCTGTTAACTACTATCATCTTCATCATGATCAATCCATTCTCGGCTCACTACAGAGCACGGGTCTCCTCTCAATATGAGAAGGGTTTGGCTATAGCACCACGCTGGCCATGTGAGGATTGGCAGATTTCACACGCTTTTGAGAACATTACGGAGAACTCTCAGGCATGCAGGTTTCCTCACGATGTTTTCCTTCACCGTTGAAGCAAGAGATAATTTAATTGCTTATAAACGCACATAATTCCGAAAAGTTAGAGGTGCGTGCCTGAGTTCGAATCCCCGACCTCTGACTGACATCCTAACCACTAGGCTATCACAGCTTAACTACCATAAAACAGAGCAATGTAATCATCCGCAATACAAGGAGTATATAGACACGAAGGGGAGGCGAGCGAGTTCGGAGACAATATATAATGGAAGCGATGGCCTGCAATCAACATAGTAATAAATGGACGCGTGACTATGGCACCGAGAATGACAAGGAGTTTTGGACAAGATAAATAGGTTCTAGGTCTCATACTGGGCGCAATTGGAACTCTCTTAGCATTAGGTTTAAGTTTGCGATTTTAATTATCACCATCACCTCATAAATTAAAATAATGAAAAACATATTATATATGAACGATTCATAGATGCCCAATAGGTTTACATGAATAAAGCTATTTTTGATGTGATTTGATTTGATTTGAAGGTAGACCCTAATCGTTCCGTTTAAGGAGCAATACTTCTAAAAACAGGTATTTAACACATTATAAAGGTTCTGGGTTCGAGTCTAGTCTAGTGGGAGGCTTCGGCCGTGGCTAGTTACCACCCTACGGGCATAGACGTGTCGCCAAGCGATTTAGGGTTCCAGCACGATGTCACGTAGAAACCAATTAGGAGTATGGGTTTACCATGCCCCTTACAGGTTAGCCTGCATTATCACTTACACCGGGTGAGATTACCGTCAAGGGCTAGCTTGTAGTAGATAAAAAAAACGTTACGAATAAGTTTTCCTCGCGAAATAAGCTCGGTTAAACAGGTTTATAAAGATCTAATAATATAAACAGGAAAGTTTATATGTCAGTACCAAGTGGTCTGAAATTTCATGATAAAACATATCCATTTTTTTATGATAAATCATAAAATATTCCTATGTAATAAGGGATAGTGGAACTGTGCCTTATTGCATAGGAATATTTAGACTACTATACGCTACGATATAAACATGCTCTTGGAATAGTACTACGTGGACTTGCTACGGACATCTACGATATACGATGATAACGCAACGGCTACTACGCTCGTAGCACCGCTACGAATGTGTAGGTGATACAATAAGATTAACGTGGGTCTCACTTGGTTGTAACTGTTCACAATGTTGTTGGATACAGAGGTATAAGAGGATAAATATGTTCTAAATTTAAATTTTGCAATAGCCAATAGCAATTATTTATTTATCTCGTTGGTTATTCAATAATTTATCAAGAGACCTAGGGTTGACAAAAGTTGAAATGTAGTGGATTTTTTATTTGTTAAACTCACGTTAAGCTATCCCTCTTGGTTGCTATCAATCAGCATGATTTTTATCATAATCGTTAAGAACCACCAATCCACATTCAAGCACGGTGGCAGGTTTATGCTTTAATCTATCTTTCCTATGAGAAAGGAGGTCTTCGCGTCAGAAGGACTTTTATTGATTGATGTTGAACATAATAACTAAGAGATTATCACGGTCGTCACAGGACTGTCACCCTAAAATATTAGGAATTTTATAATGGATCTATCTATTATCTATATGCATGATGTCTCCATTCTATAAACTTATTTTGCATCGTATGCGCATAATTGTCATTTTCAGACTATTCGATCCTACTTCATAAGAATTTGCATTGGCATAAGGTTCCATTAATAAAAATAATTAAAAGATTCCTAAATATTCTATTTTGTACGGGTATATTGGAACCAGGTTTTTCAACGCTTACCACGCTCCTTAATTCGGGTTGGTGACCACTTAATCACGTACTCAATAAAGCATGGCGGTGGACAGCCCCCATTTCAAAACACGGTGTTGGTACTGATAATTGTTGACACAAAAACTTGCCAATTATTTCACCGACCCGGGAATCGAACTTGGGAACTCGAGATCTGTAGTCAACCCTTTTCCATCCAGAGGTTTGTAGACTCGTCGCAAATTTTGTATGGACACAACTTAATGGGCAACTTACCGCAATCGACACAACGCGAGAGAAATGCGTAATTGAAAAAATAACCTATTTTTTATATATAAGACGGTCTAAGATGGTAGTAGGCTAACCCGTTAGGGGTATGGTAAACCCATACTCCTAATTGGTTTCTACGGGACATAGTGCCGGAATGCAAATCGCTTCGCAACACGTCTTTATCGGAACCCAGAACCTCAAACTTTATAATGTGTTAAAGGCCTGTTTTTAGAAATATTGCTCATTAAACTAGGGTCTACCTTCAAATCAAATCGAATCACGTCAAAAATAGCTTTAATCATGTAAACCTATTATAGGCATCTATGAATCGTTCATATATAATAGGACCCCAGGACTGGAGAACTTTATAATGCAACAGCGCACGCACTGCGTTAATCCAATTAAGCCCGTATATCTCACTACACTCGCTAAACAAACCAATTCAATATCTCTAATGGGAGAAAAACACTAACTGGATCGTTACTTTTATAATCGCACATAAACCCTTAAGGGAACAAAGTAACAATGCAAACTATAATAAGAAAACTAGTTATTGGAAATAATATTTTTAAATCCGCATTGAAGCAATAACAAATCGGTTCTTTTCATACCAGGGAGATATGAAGAGAAGAGGGGTATAAAACCTAAGGAGACATTTGGCTTAAATAAATTCAAGTTTTGTTAATCGAACATTTATAGAATTACACGGTCTTCTCTGTATCCTATGTTAACTATGACGACTTGTTGGTGTCAATGAAGCGTTCATAATTTTCTTAATTAACGAGAAATTTCCAGGAAATTCCTGAGTGACATCATGGTGATAACCATATAATTAACCTATAATTATTAACTATTGCTAGGAGGGTTCCAAACGCGCGCCAAGATCGTTTCTTTTTGTTATTACATTTCATATAAACAAGTTTAAATAAATTGTTATTTTTTATACACTAAAAGTTAGCCCTTAACGCCATCTCACCTGATGGTTAGTGATGATGCTGTCGTAGATGGTAGCGGGCTAACCTGTTAGGGGTATGGTAAACCCTAATTGGTTTTTACGCGACATTTTGCCGCGCTAAATCGCTTGGCAATACGTAATTATCGGTATGGTGCTAACTAGCCATAACCGAAGCTTCCCACCAGACCAGTCTCGAACCGGGAATTGAACCCAGGAACCCCCAACTTTATAATGCAACAGCGCACGCGTATGGTAAACCCATACTCCTAATTGGTTTCTACGCGACAACGTGCCAGAACGCTTAATCGCTTGGCGACACTTGTTTGTCGGTAGGGTTGTAACTAGCCACGGCCGAAGCCTCCCACCACTCCTCCTGCGCGCTGCGCCGTGGAAGTCGTCAAGATATGATGATACATATCACAATAATTTAGTTTTGAATCCATGAAAAGTTTAGGTTTGGACGCATTAAATCATTGTTGTTGATTACTGTGGAAATAACCGCTATTCGTGTTTCATTTTAAATTTTACCAATTCTAACATCTTTTACCAATATGAAGCAGACATTTAAATATCTTCGCTTGTTACAGATAATGCAGAGCAGAAAACGACAAAAGAAAAGGCGAGCGAAGCAGAGTGCTGTGAAATGACACACGAATATGTAACTTAGAGTGTTTGTGTTAAAGTTAAAAATGGCATGCCCGGCAGCCAAGTTTTCCAATAGGGATTTGTTTGTGGTGGTCTTGTTATTATGCCAGACAATAGTTTGTGACAGCCAGTGTCCGAAATTCGCTGAGAGACCTTTGGAAACTAGAGTTCAAGATGCTTCCATAGTTTTTAGGGCGGTTGTGGTGCAAACACATTATCAGGTATGTATTTGTTTATTTAACACATTTAACATTTTATTTATTTATTTAACACATTTTACACATTTTCATTGTAATAAGACGCAAAATAAAAAGTATAGTATGCAGCCTTATGACTTTACATGAGTTTTATTATTAAATATGAAGTAAATAGCTTCTATAGCGAATTGCGAAGTTGAAGTGGCAATGGGCGGGGCACATAGCTCGGAGAACCGATGGACGTTGGGGTCCCAAGATGCTGGATTGGCGACCCCGCACCGGTAAACGTAGCGTTACCCCCAACTAGGTAGACAGACGACATCAGACGAGTCGCAGGGAGCCGCTGGAAGCAAGCGGCCCAAGACCGTGAGCATTGGAACTCCCTACAGAGTAAGACCTATGTCCAGCAGTGGACGTCAATCGGTTGTTAATGATGATGAAATAGCTTCTGAAGCCAAACTAGGTTTAACCTGTGCTTCAGCTTAAGTGCCGATTCCCCTGGGTGTAATTTGATATAAAACTTAATAAAACTGGGCCAAACTAGTGTTAACAAAAATACAATAAAATAAAAATGTGCAAACAAAAGAAAAGCAAAACAAAAGTCTCCATGTGATATAATGTATTATTTATTTATTTTAGTTTTTATTTTCAGACATACCAAATGGATAGAGACATAAAAATAACAATATAACGAATAAATTATAATTAATTGCTTACACTCATATGCACGTAATGCACAAAAGATAATATATTGATGAATAAACAAATACATTTAATTATGGTCCGCAATGTAACGTATATCAAAACTCATTAACTCAATATGAGAGCTTTGGCAGATGGGGCATGATCGCAACAACATTGTGTAATGAAAATCAATACACAATTTAATCATGAATGATTGCAAATGTAATCACAAGCGTTCAGTTTACCGTTAAATCATTTTCTAATGATCGCGAATTTGCGTTGAATACTAAATTTTGTCGCATTCATGCAATGTTGTATCTATTTTCAAACATCGAACATAAATTTGTGATTTTTTTAAGTAACAGAAATGTTTGATGATTGCGTCATTCGTATTTATGATTTGAATCATTAATTAGTCAAACGTCGGTCCAGTTAACTCTAAAATGCGATAATATTAATTAAAACCCACTAACCTGCCATAGAAGCGAAGCTGTGATAGCCTAGTGGTTAGGGCGTCAGCCTCTTAATTAGAGGTCGGCGGTTCGAATCCGGGCACGCACCTCTAACTTTTCGGTGTTATGTGCGTTTTTAAACAATTAAAATATCACTTGCTTCAACGGTCAAGGAAAACATCGTGAGGAAACCTGCACGCCTGAGAGTTCTCCTTAATGTTCTCAAAGGCTTGTGAAGTCTGCCAATCCGCACATGGCCAGCGTGGTGGATTATGGCTAAAACCCTTCTCATATTAGGAGACCCGTGCTCTCTAGTGAGCCAGTAATGGTTTGATCATGATGATGATGATGAACCTGCCATATAAGCATCGTGATGTGTCTTAGCTCTAAATGCCTCTATCCTATGAGCGAAGAGGCTGAATGTATCTATATCAAATTCATGATCTCAGTACGAAATCCCTTAGGTAGACGGAACATGATCCCGACAATATTGCGTAATGAAAATCAATACGCAATATAATCATGAATAATTAATGCAAATGTAATCACAAGCGTTCAGTTGACCGTTAAATCGTTTTCTAATTATTACGAATTTGTGTTTGAATACTCAATTTAGTTGCATCTACGAACAGGGAACAGTTAAAATAACGCTTTTTTTTAGTTCAATCAATATTTATCAGCAATCTCATGAGAAGGTAGGTCATGGTGCTGTTTACGAATCGATATAACCTTTTAGGTGTATGGTAGTTATATTAAACTCTTGCCCCTATCTACAGGAACGTATTTTTTGGGTACTGTATTTTTGTATTTCTTTATTATTTTTATGCTTTACTCACCACGTTCCAATTTAGTCCGGTCTTTAAGAAAATTCTCCACAATGATCTGGAAGACGTGACGAAAAAAAAGGAATACTAAACAAATATCTAAAAATTTAAGGAATAATGGACTGTAACACACTAAAGCAGAAGGAGTAATAAATTTGAAGTAGTAACTGATTCAAAGGAAATTGTATATTATTTTATTACAAACATCGACTGAAATCTGGAGATGTTTCCTTAAATTCAAAGTTTTAATAAAACGAAAGCAGTAATTAAGTCAATTAAAGTTTATTCCATTGAAATATTAAAATCATATAAACGATATAAAAGCTTGGGTAAGAATAAAATTTTCGGCCATGGGAAATAGAAATAACAAAAAAAGCAAAACAGACAGTTAAGATTGTTGTGGGATTTTTTAGATATTGGCGCGTTTGTAATCCTCAAAGCTACAGTTTTAAATTGACAAATATGTAGTTATGATATGTTATTAAGTGAACTTCATAGATACTTGTACTAGGTAAACATAAATGAAACATTCATGAAATGTTCAAGATCTTTTTAATGCTGAAAGGAGTAGTAAGGTTTAATAAGGTAGTAAGGGTTAATATCGATTGATAATGTTAACGTTCATTACTTTCCTCACGATGTTTTCCTTCACCGTTGAAGCAAGTGATATTTTAACTGTTTAAAAGTTAAAAATAGTAAAAAAAAAGCAAAGTAGATACTCAGGTATCAGCTTAAATTACCTTCCGGCATCCTTTCGTTTTCCTTTCCTTTCTTGGGCTAATCAATTTTGACTGATGATTTGAGCTAGTCCATATTTATTTATATTTCTTTTTTTATGTGTAACATCCAATACATGAGCTGATGCCAGTTTATACGGCGACGCGCAGTGAGTAAAAACCAAGCTTCCCTCTCGAAGGTTTTTGCTTTATGCCACATTCCTTTCCTTTGATAGTTACACCATTGTTTTAATGCTTGTATTCTATAAATATAAATTTCAATGTTTCACGTGTGCCAGGTGTTATTCAGAGCCTCAACTTTTTCAAATATTAAATTTCCCACAATCGACGGGCGTGTGAAATCGATAGTTTTATGATAGCAGGCATTCGAAAGGCCATTTGTTTTCATGGTAATTGCACGCGCTAGACAATTATAGCTTTGTTTTAACAATAATTGCCCATTAATAGCTCAATTAAACTGATAGCGATACTAAATGTTTGTTCGATCATTTAGTGTGATCTAAATTTGTTTAGCCACGTAGTGGCTACACTTTAACACGTTATTAGTTTTTGTATCGCCAATAGTGATGGAAATCTATACCGACAATTTTAATAATGTTATTACAATCATCATCATCATGCTCAACCCATTTTCGGCTCACTACAGAGCACGGGTCGCTCCTCAATATGAGAAGGGTTTGGCCATAGTCCACCACGCTGGCCATGTGCGGATTGGCAGACTTTACACGCCTTTGAGAATATTATGAAGAACTCTCAGGCGTGCAGGTCATCCTCACGATGTTTTAATTCACCGTTAAAGCAAGTGATATTTTAATTGTTTAAAAACGCACATTACTCCGAAAAGTTAGAGGTGCATGCCCGGATTCGAACCGCCGACCTCTGATTAGGAGGCTGACGCCCTAACCACTAGGCTATCACCGCTTCCGCTGCGTTATTACAATACACTACAATATTTATTATCAGGCATTTTTTAATATTGGATTCAATATTCGAATACAATATTCAAAGTCGGTTATCGTTACCAGTTAGCCAAATCCTGTTACACGTGGTGTAACTATCCAACTGTGGTGTACTTTCATCATGATCAACCCATTATCGGCTGACTAGAGAGCACGGTCTCCTCTCGCTATGAGAAGGGTTTGGCCATAGTCCACCACGCTGGACATGTGCAGTTTGGCAGACTTCACACGCCTTTAAGAACTTTATGGAGAACTCTCAGGCAACACAGCTTCATCAAACAGAACTTTCTAATTTAAGTTAACGGTACACGGTAAGTGGAAAATTCGAAACTAAATCATTTATAACGTTGAAAATGATAACGGATTGGAAATAACCTTTCATTTCCGCGGATCGGATGTTTCCGTATAATTTATAGTCGAGTTTCTCGTTAGGTTTAACGTGGTGCCTATGTAAAGTTTGTTAACCTTTTCGACTCGGATAAATCGTTAATCAGTTTTATCGAAGTGAGATGTCGCTAACTATGTTGTACGGAAATTTATTGGCATAAAGCTTAATAACATAAATGGAAATATATTGATACTTGTTTGTAGTTGTTCGATTTAAAAAGAGTACATGATTAATTATTGTCGGTCATATTTCCATCTATTTTAAGGTTTTTTGTAAGCATAAAGATTAATACATGTTTGTAGTTGTAATAATCGCACATGTGATGTAACTTTGGTTACTTTATTTCTTAATATCAGTTGCTTGTTGGCCATATTTCCATCGATTTTTAGGTTTCCGTACACTTACTATTAAGACTCTGAAAGTATAAGTTCGTCTGTCTGTCAGCAGGCAGTGCTTGTTCGAACCGTGATCGGCACTTTTGAATCAATTCGGCTGTAGATATACCGCTAATTAACACATATGCCGTTTTTTATTTTTGGTCTTCGAGGAAATTGTGAAAAACACTTCCAACAATACAATTCAAACAAACTAAAAAAAGCTATAAGAAAAGAATCATTGAATCAGTTCCTGAGTTTTCCCTTAAAAATTTCATTTTGTTCATGTTATTTGTAAGTTATACCTATTATTTTTGACATTATTTTATTCTTTAAATTTAATTATTGTTTATTTCAATATTTTTTCAAAGCATGATGCCCGATTTTGCATGCCATGTAATGGCAATACACTGGTCTTTTGGAACGAAGTTCCTTATCGCGCGTTGTGAAAGGGGGCTAGACGGAAAAAATTCTTACGAAAAGTTGTCACGACACTTTTTGTTATTGTAAGCTGTGCGGCGTCGCATGTTTCTCTGTCTGTCTCTCTCTCTCTTATAGAAAGCAAGCCAGATATTTTCATTTCTATTTCGCATTGAACAGTGTGGTGTCGCGACGATTATTTTTGTTGAGTGTATACAGGTTTTTTGTAAATAATAAATAATAAAAAATAATAATAATAATGAATCCTGACAGTGTTTCTGCACAAGTTCCGGATATTGCTGATGGAGTACAAAATTGAGCCTATTGATTAAGTTTATATAACATTATATTTGTTAATAATAAAAAAAATATTATTATAACTTAAATAAAATAAAATTTAATAACAATTCCTTCACTAATTAATCGAAAGGAACTTCGTTCCATCCGGGTGTCCCTTGACACCTCTCAAGTTTTTTTTAAATTATGTAACAGCTATATTAAGTGTTTATGTTTATCTATTCTAGTCATAAATCTTTACAGGTAACGAGTTGAAATTATCACAGCGTGTGTATTTCAACTCGTTTCATACAATACTAATCTAATAAAATTTAGTATTTCAAATCACGTTGCAATAGCACCGTGATCTGGAGCCGTTTGGTGTGATAACTTTGACGTGGTTAATTTCTATCCAGACCGAATTCTGAAGAAAAGAGCTAAAAAGTAAAAAAGACGGTAGTGTAATTAATCATTTAGCCTAAAAGACAAATGGGAAAAAACTCTGACCCGAGCGTTGATAAAACATTTGGCGGGTATAAAAAATGTTTTATAGGAAGGTTCATTGCCCGCCGTACCATTTAGATTTTGATAACGCTAAGTGTGCTAGGGGTCTTATTTTAATTTCGTATGCATAAAGTGACAAAGGTACCCTAATACTAAGCCTTCATCATAGTAATAAATAACAAAAAAACTAGAATTTAATTTAGATTTCCAAGGAACGAGTTTTGCTCTATATTTATTAATTTATTTACCTCTTCACGGAAACATAATTAAAGCAATTTTTTTCTTGAACCAATTTTTTATTTCGCAGAAAAGTTTGCACAAGGTGTTACGGATTTTGATAGTAAAACACAATAGTACACACATATTGTGTTTTAACTTAATAAGACACATGCAAAGTTATTTAAATGACACAAAATCACTTTTGTTATATTGTATATAATTTTACGATATTAATTTTAATTAAAAGCGAAGCGAAGGAAGCTGTGATAGCCTAGTGGTTAGGGTGTCAGCCTCCTAATCAGAGGTCGGCGGTTCGAATCCGGGCACGCACCTTTAACTTTTCGGAGTTATGTGCGTTTTAATCCGCACATGGCCAGCGTGGTGGACTATGGCCAATACCCTTCTCATATTGAGAGGAGACTCGTGCTCTGTAGTGAGCCGGTTATGGGTTTATCATGATGATGATGATGATGATTTTAATTACGGGTCAGTACAATTATCAGTATTTTAATGTGAGATATATGTTTTCAATTATAACATTAATCAATTCTTTTTATAATATATTTCATTCATTTACTGAGTAATCATTTTTGGAGTTGTTTTTAACTAGATGCTCCTTAAGTATTTGTTATATCCTTGATTAACATAGTGTTCTATCTAAAAGTTTTCCCGTTAACTGTTACATATTAAAGGTGTGCTATCTATAAAAGGTTGAGTGAATAAACTATATATAAATTTATAGAATATTATCTTATCTCTAAAACCGTGACTTATGCGGACTAAATTCCGTTGAACGAATATTATAATCTAAAATCTAAAGTTTCAGTTGTTATAAATAAATTAATCTAAAATTAAATTTTGTCGATTTATCTATTTTTATTTATTTATTTTCATCTTAATCCTTTCAATAACCTTAATGTTATATTGCGAATTCCAGTGCCTTCAAACAGTACTCAAGAATAGTTCATAGATCGTTTTGAGACATTAAAAAGAACCAGAATTGAAGTATTTTTAAAATCTTTAGTAACTTGTGTAATGAAACCAAACTTTTGCAAAATATACTTTTTAATGTAACTATTAAAAAAATGCCGGTCATAACCCAATGACACGCATTTAAGCCGCATAACGCTTCCGCGAAGTTTTCTATCAGATAACTCCCAGTGCAAGCCTAATTAACTTAGTTCCAAAAGTATATATGAACTTTTAATTTAATGTGAAAAAAGCTTTAGCTATCTCGAACAATATTATTATTATTTCCAGTATATGCTACCTCTCACGCCCGTGTGCAAAATAAATACATATAAAAACCAAAAGAGATATAATAAACTTAAATAGATAATAATAAATAAACTTACATATACATTACATAAATACATATTTGCACCGGGCGGAGGAATACGCCCCGGCAGGGGAGACCAAACGGCCGGGGGTCAGGGCGACAGGTTGAGAAACCGGCGGACTATCCTAGCCGAGTCCAGCAAGACCGCTTTTTGCATCCTGGCTGCGAGCGAACTGCCACGGAACCCCAGTCGCCTCAGATGGTGAGCGAGGCTGACTGGGATCAACCCATTCGCAGATATGACGATTGGGATGGTTTCAGCAGACTGCACATGCCACATGTCGGAAACCTCGTGAGCCAGATCGAGATACTTACGCTTTTTCTCCGTCTCAGCTCTCACGAGGTTTTCGTCATATGGAATGGTGATGTCCACCAAAAACACCCTCGACTGTGCCCGGTCCACCAGCACGATGTCAGGCTTATTCGCGAGAATAGTCCTGTCCGTGATAATGGACCGGTCCCAATAGAGCCGGACTCCGTCGCGCTCGAGTACCGGCACCGGTGTGTACTGGTAATAGGGCAACCTCTCATCCAGGAGACCGTACTTCAGAGCAAGCTTATTATTATTATCCTTAAAGTAAAAAACTGTCGCAAAGAGAACTGGTAGTGCCATTTAATTAGTCACAGTGATATCACTTGAGGGACAATTAATGGTTTAAAAACGCGAACTGAACAGTGATAAAACGTCTGATTCTAAAATGTTTTATGGCCGGGTTCATTGCCCGCCATTCCCCTGCCATCCGCGCCATATAGATAAAAAACCTCCATTATTTTTACTGAAATAGTGTCTGCTACCTTTTGCCTATTCTGTCTGGTATTCAGAATATGAATTGAATGCTGAATATCGTTAGTGAGTCAAAAATTAATAGCGACCGTCTACACCTCTATTTGCATTCCATTCGGAGTTTTAATTAAGATTTTAAAGTTTAAATGGCGACAAATTGTACGGACGTCTATATTCAAAGGAATATGCTTTATGGTTTGGTTGATTTATTTTTTACCAGATGTATTGGAGTTACTTTCAACTTTTCTATAATATCTATAATAGTACATAAATACATGTGTCATAATCATCATTTGAACCGATGGACGTCCACTGCTGGACATAGGTCATCTTATGTAGGGAGTTCCAATGGCCACGGTCTTGGGCCGCTTGTATCAAGCAGCTCCCTGCGACTCGTTTGATGTCGTCTGTCCACCTTGTTGGGGGTCGACCAACGCTACGTTTACCGGTGCGGGGTCGCCATTCCAGCACCTTGGGACACAAACGTCCATCGGTTCTCCGAGCTATGTGCCCCGCCCATTGCCACTTCAACATCGCAACTCGCTGAGTTATGTCGGTAACTCGGGTCCTTCCACGGAGCTAGCTCCATTGCTCGCTGAGTGATGTTTTGTTGTTAAATATATTAATATATTGTTAATTTTTAAAGGTCGCTTAAATTGTTTGGTCTCTTCATTTAAGTAAATTGTAATCTTATTTGGCTTTATTTTAGCATTAAGTCTTAAATGTAAATATATTATATGGAGCGCTGTTGATTACAAATAAATAAATAAAAAAAAATATAACCATATAATATTTCTAGCTATTGTCCGAGATTATGTAGGCGTTTTTGTCCGGTTTTAAAAATCCCGCAGGATACATCTGTGAGTGTAAATTGATAGTTGAGTCAACGTATGATCAATCATGTCCTTTGATATGCAATCTCATACATATCTAAAAAAACTATGATCAAACAATCAATCAATCAATCAATCAATCAATCAACCATAAACTTTATTCAAATAATACTTTAAAATATACATAGTAGTCAGTTGATAGTGATAACTACATTCGTAAACTTAAAACTCAAGCTATGAGCGTTCCAAACCACCCTGGCCTAATTAGAAGCTGACAATAAACTTAGCCTGGCAATTATTATTATTGTTATCACCATCTTACATGCTACATAGAATTATTTAAGAGCTATCTTATTAGAGCAATATTTCATACCCAAGCTTGGTTATCATTTACACTATAGTAGGATTTTTCTAAAAGTCTACGTTTTATATTAACTTTGAACTTATTGAGAGACATCCCAGAAATTTATTTTGGTAATTCGTTACAAAATTTTATACTTTAAATGAAATTCTAATTTTATGTAATCTAGTAGCGTGCAATACAAGTTTATTTTTACTTTCATCGTTAACATAAGTTAAGATTATAATCGCGTTATTTATTGATTTTTTATTATTTTCTTCGCTCAGGTTACTGCAGAAGACCTTCATCCGATTGCGAAAAAACTTTCGTGATCAGGTATCTAATTAACTACAATTTTCCTCTAAGAGGATTTCTTCTCCCGTTTGGTTTTATCTTTATCTTCTTTTAACGTAACGTAGTTTTCGCGATTAATCGAAGCCTTTTGTGGAGTTTATTTATCCCATGTTTGAAGAAATAAAAATAAGTCATTTTGGATTGTTTACATTATGTAGTTATGGAAATATAAAAATAATTTTATGTTCCAAGAAACCTTGTAATACGCTTTCCTTTTAGGAATGATAAATTTTTATCTGGACATGACTGTTCATTGTTTTAGTTAATTTTGCACAAATACATTTTCATAAATTGTCTGGTGGGAGGCTGCGGCCATGGCTAGTTACCACCCTATCGACAAAGACGTGTCGCAAAGCGTTCGGACACGATGTTGCGTAGGAACCAATTAGGAGTGTAGTTCTACCATTCCCTTAACAGGTTAGCCCGCTATCAACATAGACTGCATCATCACTTACATCAAGTGAGATTGCTGTCAAGGGCTAACTTGTAATGGACAAAAAAAAATACAACATACCTATGAAATATATCTTTGTATATAATATATGAGTTAAATTCAGAAAAATGTGTTCAGTTAATGTAAAATGATGTACATGACAAAAAGAACTGACACAAAAATTATGCACGACAAAGACAAATAACGGAAAACATTCCCAAAGACAAACGCATAAAGTTACCAACTCCATTCGTACAAAATAACCTTGTACTGAATCCAGCTCAATCATCCCGACAATTTACATGACAAATCGCGCCTATCTCGGCAGGCAAGCTTTGCCAAGACAATCTTCTTACTCTTTTACTTAGATAATACTACATGATACCGCGGTGCGCTCGACAAATTGCCTCATTATTGTTTTTCATTTACGCGGCAATCCCCCTCGCGCAAAGTTTATGGCGTCCGCTTTGGCAAATGGCTGTTCTTTGCCAAGGCGATGTTGTTACTAATTTGTGGGATTTGCTCAACTGATAGTTGTTCCCCAGATAAGGGTTAATTATACATATACTTACGAACGCTAAAGCAAGTCAGCGTGCCTTAACAGTTATCACTAACGCAAATCTGTCGCGTCCCGAATACATAGAAATACTAGCTGTTAATGCATTTTTATATTTATTGTGCGTAAGAGATCTTAGTCTTATCCGTAATAAATATAAAAATGACCACTGCACGCATCTTATATCTTACAGCATAAGGAGACCTTAACTTGTGTCTTATAAGACAACAGTACTTATCAGAGGTCGGGGGTTCGAATCCGACCTCTGACGCACCTATAACTTTTCGGAGTTATGTGCGTTTTTAAACAATTGAAATATCACTTGCTTCAACGGTGAAGGAAAACATCGTGAGGAAACCTGCGCGCCTGAGAGTTCTCCATAATGTTCTCAAAGGCGTGTGAAGTCTGCCAATCCGCACTTGGCCGGCGTGGTGGACTATGGCCAAACCCTTCTCATATTGAGAGGAGACCCGTGCTCTGTAGTGAGCCGGTAATGGGTTGATCATGATGATGATATATTGTGCATAAGAGATCGGAGTCTTATCCGTAATAAATATTATCGTTACTACTGCATCTCATACTTACAAAGTTATGTGCGATTAAGCAATGAAATATCACTTGCTTTGACAGTGAAAGAAAACATCTTGAGGAAGGAGAGACTTCTCCGTTATATTAATAAAGTAGCGTGAGGTCTACCAGTAATGCACAACAAGCAAAACTGAGAGGAGGCCCGTGCGTCTCCTCCCTGCATAAGGAGACCTTTACTTATGTCATATAAAACAACAGTACTTAATATAGTACTTAGGGGGTCATCAAAAACTTAGCCGTTATAATGTTCCCGTATCCGACAGCGTGAAGAGTTCGTGCATGATCGTAACCTTTAATGGAATAATCCGAAGCAGTTGTGGGCTAAACGGGCTTAAGGCAGCCGTCAAACACTGAAGAGTAACACAGAAGTTCAGTGTTATCTTAATGGTGGCAAATTTGGAATGGGGAGGGGTACACTCATGAATTAATTATGCTTGATGGATGGGAGTTGATTAAGTTCTTAATTTTAACGTTACATTAATGAATAAAAGAGAGTCACCAAAAAACTGAATTCGCTTTACGTAATTTTTTTTGTTCACTACAACTTAGCCCTTGACGGAAATTTCACCTGGCAGTAAGTGATGCAGTCTAAGATAGTAGCAAGCTAATCTGTTAGAGGTAAGGTATACCCATACTCCTAATTGGTTTCTATGCAATATCTTTCTGGAACGCTAAATCTCTTTTTTGATTTTTTGTTAGTAGGGTGGTAACCAACGACGGCCAAAGCCTCCCAACAAAGCAGACTTGAGCCGGTAATCGAATTCAGGACCTTTATAATGCGACAGAGCACGCTTGGAGGTCGTCGTTCCCCTGATTTGCCTGTTTACTATATGTTAATATATTATAATATTGGAAAATAGAGATTACTCAAAATGAGAGTTTAACGTCTGTAATCACATGCGTTTTATTTTATTACAGATTATATTAAGCCGCTGGTGGTATTAACTGGACAGTGAAACATTACTAACGCCTTAAAATATAACCATAGCAGTTCGAGAAACTTTGCAGCAAGATATAGATAATAGGATATATGGATCTTGGGATATATATGTCTCTTCCTCTCAAACCAAAGAGCCCAAAATGGTTACATAAACCAAGCAGATGAAAATGCTTACTTAATATTGCAACAGTTAGAACTCTCGCTAACTTCAGTAACGAGTTCCCATGCAAAAATTGAGGCTCGAGCGTAGATTTAGCCTTTTTTGGGTCAAGGCAAAAGAAATGGAATAATATCAAGCAACTTTTCATATAAATCCAACAAAATAGGAACTGACAAAGCCACAAAAGACGCTAAGCATGTGTGACAGTCCGAAATATGTCCTTCCAACGTCACCATAATAACTTCCTAAGTATAAACGCCACAACCTATAAATTCTTATCAAACGATTTCCAACCTTAATACTTGATACTTTGGATATATTTTTAAACGCCCGGTTGGACGTAATCGGTGTAGTTTTGAAGGATTAATATATTTTCTCCGCGTGTCTCCATTACTGGGGACGCGGCTGGGAAACTATTTTTCGGTTGTTACAATAAAAAAGTCGTCGGCCTAATATAGTGTGTAGGGACGTGACTGGAAATTTGTGTGAATGTATGTAACGTTCCTAATACCTTCTTAACTTCATTGAGTCGTACCTGGGGACCGAGAGAAATACATTTTCCGAACACCAGATCAAGTGACTTCTTATTTTCACCTATTGTCTGACTTCGAACAACGCCAATAACAAAATGAAACAATAGAGAGCATTAAGTAACTAAAAATCCAACTCTGTGAACTATACAAAGTAACAAAAAGTATCAAAGAGTTTTAGAGAAAATTAATTCTTCTTCTTCTTGCCCTTATCCCACATTATGTGGGGTCGGCACAACACGTCTTCTTCTTCCACTCGCTTCTATCAGCCGTCACCTCACTACCCACACCTTTTACCCGCATATCCTCTTTTACACAATCCATCCATCTCTTCTTTGTTCTTCCTCTACTCTTTTGCCCTTCCACGTTCATATATAACATAATTTTGGTGACATCACTTTCTTTCCTCCGCATTATATGACCATACCATTCTAGCCTGTTACTCCTTATCTTTTCTGTCACTGGCGCTACTTTTAGACTTCCCCTTATATATTAATTTCTTATCTTATCCATTTTGTCAAACCACACATCCATCTCAACATTCGCATTTCTGTCGCATGAACTCTTCTTTCATCCGTTCTTTTTGCCGTCCAACATTCTGATCCATACAACACGACAGGTCTTACGACTGTTTTATAAATTTTCCCTTTAGAGAGAATTAATTAAAAAATGTATTTTTTCCTTGTTGCAGATAAGAACGTTAGATTTGGCGCTAGTATCAATATACCGAGGAGGAGTGGAATTGGCATCGGTTAGCCAATATTCCGGTTCACCATACAACACCACTGACAGGTATTTCTATATAGTTTAGAAATTCATGGAAATTGCAATGTTATACATGATATCACGCCCTCTTCGACTTCGACTCTTTTGATACATTTCTTTTTAGCCCTTGACTGCAATCCCACCTGATGATAAGTGATGATGCAGTCTAAAATGGTAGCCGGCTAACCTGTTCGGGGTATGGTAAATCCACACTCCTACTTGGTTTCTACGTGACATCGTGCCGGAACGCTAAATCGCTTGGCAACACGTCTTTGTCGGTAGGGTGGTGGTAACTAGCCACGGCCGAAGCCTCCTACCAGACCAGACTCGAGCCGAGAATCGAACCCAGGACCTTCAAGTTTATAATCCGACAGCGCGCGCGCTGCGCCACGGAGGTCGTCAAACAAACATCCTCCAGGCTCCTGCCAGTACAAAAAAGTTTGTATATGAACATCCTAAAAATGGGTAATGAACGAGTGGCCCAGCGCGACCACAGTAGAAACGGATTAGAAGAACGGTTTCAGCTTGCCAGCTTGTCATATTTCAGGTGGGATCATCACATAACAAAACATAAATATACAACAACAATTGTGTAAATTCTAGGTAAAATTACTTTTTATGCTTTTTTTCCGCTGGGAAATGCGTTTACGCATCCCCTCCGGAAGCAACGCAGGCAAGACTGCGCCGCTTCCGACGGGGTATGTGGGACTCCCCGGCGGCCAGACTGGCGACCAGAATACCCACTAAAACCCAGCGATGCTCCTTCGCGTCGCCTGGTGGCTGGGTCACGGGAACACTTGTGCACTCGACCGCAACCCAGAGAGCGGCGTCCGCCGAGGCAGACCCTGCTGAAAGAATTATTAAAATCGGTGTATTCTTTCGGAGTTTATCGATACCAAACAAACAGATTTCCCTTTTGTATAGTATTAGTATGTTTTCTGTCCGTGAGAGCACTTTAACATAAAATAAGGAAGTTGAGGTAACATCATTAAAAGTTGTAAAACTCCTTACAATTCTGAGTTTGGAGCATCGGCTCAAGGTCACTTCTTTATCAGTATTCTAAAAGATTATTTCGAGCATTTTGCTTAAGAAGTAGTTTCTGAAGCGCTCCTCAAAGATCTTTCTAGCATCTTATTTTCTATTATTTTCTAGCTTCCAGCTTGAAGCCTTCCAATCGAGAATGAGTACTACCCACGTGTACTAATTTTGAAGAACATTTAAATTGTAGTATTTAGTTGTTATACTATGCGCTAAATTATTTCAAAAGATTTCCTAAAAATTCTGCTTAGAAGATAAAAAAACTCAGAGCAATTCAATGTTCTATTCCAGTGCCACACTAGCTGTAGGTAATAGGAATGTTCTGTCTATTCGAAACAAAATAGCCAACGCGTTTCCAAAACTTAATAGAAATGTAGCCTTTTGTTTTCAACTCTAACCTTTTTTTGTATTAGCTAGATTGAAACGGGTATCATCTAAAGTTGGGACAATAATAGCGTTCGTTAATAGAAAAAAGAATACGAACTCAACTCAATAAAACTCGGCGCTCGCTAATGTCTATTCAATCTTTCCAGTGAAGTATTTTCGGTAGAGAATAGTTCGGAAACAACAAAGGCAATAACTGCTTCGGCGGTGCTAAAAGTACGTAAGTTCTTGCCAAAGAGTGTAAGGAACACGCACAACTTTTGTTATCAAGTACAATTGAAAAGATGGTAGCGATTTTATATTTATTTTCGTAGACATTACTTGAGTTTGTATAAAGAACTCGAGTTTATTATACATCAAACATTTTACATAAAACTTAGATTAACCTAAAACTAACAATCTTAAAAAATAAATAAATATATAACATCATAACTAAAATATATTATTAAAAGGAGTCCCTTTAGGCAAGGTTCCGGAGATACTTGCAGCGTTCGCCCTTTGAATTGCTAGACTAATTCTTTGTCCGAGGTAGCTGGTAGCTCTTCGGTCCCCTGTGATGTCGACTAACCTTTTTGCTATTTCCTAATTTGTATTATAATCAATCAGCCGTATATGTTAGTATGCATAGGCTTCCTTTATCCGGATAGAGGGATTTCCTTACGATGTTAGTAATCAATCTAATTCTAAAACTAATTTTAGCAGACTAAATTTTGTATCGCCATCCTTATTGACAGGGACGAGTAGGAAAAGGATAGCACTACTAAATTCAATGTGCTATCTAAAGTTTTCGGCTAGATTTATTATCAATATCGGCTCTTCAAGGTATCTCTAATGAGGGTTGGATTGCTTTCATATTTAAGTGATAATGCCCAATTTTGATCTCAACCCGTGAATTATACGTAAATATAATAATAATGGATCAAATCAATGCATATTTAAGGTTGAAGTAGGATCCTTTGATCAATATTGCACTAGAGCAATACCAAAAACAGAGAGATATGACGATTTGGGTATTTAATGATGGTTACCTTTTGCGTGGTACAATATAAAATATTACATATAACTCACTATTATTTCATGTAGCTTTTCTAGCTAGAGTCCTACTATAATTCCACTAAACGTATACTAACAAACCTCCTCGACTACGCTGTATGGATAAGATAAACAGTTAAACACAATAAGCGAAATGCACTGTAAAATATTTTGACCAAAAATAATAAAAATGACATATTTTTACAAGCCGAGCTTAAAAACACCTAACAAAAAACGCACGCGTTTGAAACTCTTTATGACATTTATTTCTCCACAGAACGTGTCTAAATGTATGCGTGCGTAATATTTAAATTCCCTTTGCAGTAAATTTATACACGGAATGTATGGTTAATCCGAGGTTTCTCGATGTTTTTATGAATGACATTTTTCTTGCGAATCTCTTTTAATCTAGGATTAACAAGTACTAGTGTAGCATTGTTTTATGGTCAGATTATTCAATTTTTAAAGTAAGTTTTAAGTTAATATATTTTTTTAATTCATTCAAGTATTTGTCACCACAAAGTAGCGGCAATAATCCTGATTAATAATTATAAGTCTATTTGGTCTAAAAATAATTATAAGTCTATTTGAATAACGACCGTAGTCAGTCTGACTTTTAAATGTCAACTAAAATCGCTATCTCCTGTGACTTAGACTTATAACACCAACTTCGAAAGCAAGAAGATTAGTCTGGAACCAAATTAAACCTACGGAGAGTTCGCGGAAAGATCGCGATCCGTATAATTAAATTTGCCAAAAGTGCCTGATTCGTATATAGGGGGCAAGCACTTACACCTTCGTGTGAACACCCCTTAACACTTACATTTGTAAATTCAATTTGTTTCGCCTAGGGGCTAATGTGAAAGCTTCGTTAGCGAAGAAGATTTTATAAGAAAACTTTGACTTCGTGTTGAATTAAGTCTACAAACATTTCTGAATTTGGAAATAACAGTATTACATTTGTTTTTTATGTGCAATAAACTGAAAGCAGTTATTAATACTTTTTATAGGGAAGTTATGATAGCCTAGTGGCTAGGACGCCAGCCTCCTAATCAGATGTCGGGAGTTCGAACACGGGCACGCACCTCTAACTTTTCGGAGTTTGCGTGCGTTTTAAAACGATTAAAATATCACTTGCTTCAACGGTGAAGGAAAACATCGTGAGGAAACCTGCACGTCTGAGAGTCCTCCATAATTCTCAAAGGCGTGTGAAGACTGCCAATCCGCACATGGCCAGCGTGGTGGACTATGGCCAAACCCTTCTCATATTGAGCGGAGACCCGTGCTCAGTAGTGAACCGGTAATGGGTTGATCATGGTGCTCTTAACGCACTTTCGTTGAAACTTTTGAATGAATGCATGGGAAAAAGCTATCACAGAGTAAACAAGATAATGAGGAAGTATCAGAGCGAAAATCCCATTTTAATTGTGCATGCATGACGTTAATATAAAATAGTAGTAATTAAAAAAAAAAACGTTGGCAAGTCATACATAGTATATGGTTTCATTTTAATTATTTTTTTTTTTCTATTTTAATTATTATAATTCTTTATATTATTTTTCCGTATAATTATAGTGTTTTAATTGTCATGTATTATTAGAGAATAGAAGTTAAATCAAACATGAAAAACCGTGGATTTTATACCGCTCGGTAGCATTTGCGTAAAATTTTCTTATTAAAAATTGTATATTGCATGTTGAACTACAATTTATCAAACAAATATTTAACGAGTAAACATTTACTCAAGAATTGACTGTTTTACTCTGTCATTCAATGAATATTATTTAGTAAAATGAATGTCCAATTACTTTGTCTAATTAGTTGTTCAACTTAAGGTCTAATAATCATTCGTATTGGATATAAAATTAGTCAAATCAATTGAAATTGGGTTGGGACATTCCAAGAAGCATTGTTTAGATTATTTCTAGTTGTTATTAAACTAACGTTAACACGGATTTTTAGAACAACTTCTTTTCAACGTTGATGCGATGTATAATTTAACTAATGCTGAAATATAAATCGTGCTTAACCTTCGTGCAAGTAAACCGACATAGCTCGAAGGGCTTGCACGCTGAAGTGGCAGTGGGCTGGTCACGTTTGTCGGAGAACCGACGGACGTTGGAGTCGGGAGGTCCTCGAGTGGAGACCACGTATCGGCAAACGGCGTGTGGGCCGTCCTCCGGCCAGGTTTTTTTTTTTATCCACTACAAGTAATCCCTTGACAGCAATCTCGCCTGGTGGTAAGTGATGATGCAATCTTAGATGGTAGCGGGCTAACCTGTTAGGGGCATGGTAAACCCACACTCCTAATTGGTTTCTACGCGACATCGTGCCGGAACGCTAAATCGCTTGGCGACACGTCTTTGTCGGTAGGGTGGTAACTAGCTTAGTCTGGTGGAGTGATGACCTCCGAAAAGTGGATGCGAAAAGCCGGAGACAGGATGAGTTGGCGCTACTTCAAAGAGGCCTATGTCCAGCAGTGGATTAATGCTAGCTGATGATGATGATGATGATGATGTGCTTAGCCTTACTAAGAGACAAAAGCTGTGATATGAAACTGTCTCTTTATAACACTCTTATTCGGTCAAGGAAAGCCAAAGTACGCTCTATAGATACTCAGCGTTAGGCAGTCAAAGAACCGCAATCGATGTGAAGCAATAAGATCGCCAAATTGTAGTCGCTGTAACATTGAAACAACCACAAGGTTGTTTCAATGTTTCCTGAACGTTGTTTTGTTTACATTGAAAATGTAGAATAAAAAATAAAATACCTCTGGAATTGGATGTTTCCGATGCCGGTATAATTTTATCATATAGTAGGCTGCCTGGCGTTTACCTTCGTACCTAAAGCATGATAATATTAGGAAGATTAGTGAATAATTCTTCGAGGCACTCTAAGACTGTAGACAACAGATTTAGTTATTGACTAAAAATATATTCGATCAATATACATATATATATATATATATATATATATATATATATATATATATATATATATATATATATATATATATATATATATATATGTATATTGACTCAAACAAATGACTGAGACGTATCTTAATTTTAAAGTATGTGTGAACGATGTGAAAACCTGTAAAAAACTAAACATTCACATAAGCTCACAACCTTAAAAAATGCTTATGAAAAAAGTAATGTATAAATAAATTAAGCGATGTCGCGTACAATGCAATGGGGTTAGATTTGATAAACAACTACCAAACACGAAAGTGTTACCTGTCTTAGGCTGCATCACAAGTTACCGAGCGGGAATGCAGTCAATGGCTAACTTGTAGTTTTTTTTTTATTCACCACAAGTTAGCCTTTAACTGCATCTCACCTGATGGCAAGTGATGATGCGGTCTAAGATGGTAGCGGGCTAACCTGTTAGGGGTATGGTAAACCCATACTCCTAATTGGTTTCTACACGACATCGTGCCGGAACGCTAAATCGCTTGGCGACACGTCTTTGTCGGTAGGGTGGTAACAACCCACGGCCGAAGCCTCCCGCCAGACTCGAGCCGGGAATCGAACCCGGGACCTCTAACTTTAAAATGCAACAGCGCACGCGCTGCGCCACGGAGTTCGTCAAAAGTGTAGTGGAGTGAAACAAAAATTCAGAGTACGGGTACTGTTATATGACCTAGATAAACATAGGTACATCTTGTTTGAAAGCAATGCAAAATCGCATGCAGCAAGGATGCGGTCAGCGCGCTCGAATCGAACCGAATCCTATTAGTCACAGTGATCGCATGCACGCTACTATAAATTGCATTTATGTGTTTAGGAAATAAAATTGTTTGCGTAAAAAAAAAACCATTTCTTCCCCCGTGATTGGCCAGTCGTTAGCTGTGATATTCCAGCGGGAAACGGTGATAGACTAATAGTTGAGACTTTTCAGTATTTTACCACTGGTATGCACCTCTAATAGACTACACTACAAGTTAGCCCTTAAGGGCATCTCACCTGATGGTAAATGATGATGCAGTCTAAGATGGTAGCGGGTTAACCTGCTAAGGGTATGGTAGAACCATACTCCTAAATGGTTTCTACGCAACATCGTGCCGGAAAGCTAAATCGCTTGGCGACACGTCTTTGTCGGTAGGGTGGTAACTAGCCACGGCCAAAGCCTCCCACCAGACCACACTCGAACTGGAAATCGAACCCAGAACCTCCAACTTTAATGTGACAGCGCGCGTGCTGCACCACCGAGGTCGTCAAAGAGGCCTTCTCGTTCTAAGAAACGATTTCGTGCCCTATAGTCAGCCGTTAAGGTGTTATATATTATATTTTCAGTAAACCCAGATCACGAAACCTTGCCTCCGTGATTCTGTTATAATCTTGTATAATATTACAGTGACCTTTCTCAGTATGCAAGTGGTTTATGTCGTACAATTGTTTCTGTTATAATTTCTCCAGTTTTAAAACAAATAAACAATAACTGTTAGTTAAACAGGTGCTTGCTTTGAGTTGTAGTAATATACTAGAAACTAGAAACTAGAAACTACATTGCTAGCAAGCGTGAAGTGTGGCGAAACGTAGTAAATGGTTCCAACCTTCGAACAGATACGTTCATTCAGCACTGATTTTTAACTGGAACCCTAGTTCCTGTAGCGCCACGAAAATAGTTATTACAAAATTAATATATTTCAAAGCAAAATGAACAAGTTATTGTTGTGTACTTTTTTGCTACCTTCCTTTCATCGTCATGATCAACCCATTGCCGGCTCACTACAGAGCACGGGTCTCCTCTCAATATGAGAAGGTTTAGCCACAGTCCACCACGCTGGCCATGTGCGGATTGGCAGACTTCACACGCCTTTAGAACATTATGGAGAACTCTCAGCCGCGCAGGTTTCCTCACGATGTTTTCCTTCACCGTTGAAGCAAGTGATATTTTAATTACTTAAAAAACGCACAAAACTTAGAGGTGCGTGCCCGGATTCGAATCCAAACTCTGATTAGGAGGCGGATGTCCTAACAGCTAGGCTATCACAGCTTACCTTCCTTTAAGAGAATTATATTAATAAAAAAAAATACTTCAAAATAATACGATATTTTTGATTCTTTACGCAAAGTTTTGAGTGATGTTATTATAAAATATTTTTGTTATCTTCTAATTTGGTTAGTCATTTTATGCTGACACGTTTGTTCAAAAGTTCTATAAATGTTACACATTAGTCTAAAAGCAAATTTTAAAGTACAAGTGAAATACGTGTTAAAATTATGCCCCGAATGTGCCAATAAATATGTTCTCAAAAAGCAGTCAAAAACTGGCAAACAATATTCCAATTAGTGTTGAATTAATTATTCAAATAAGTGTTAAAAATATCTAAAAAATTAGTTCAGGAAATGCTAGTAATGAACTTAAGACAAATAATTGATAAAATGACAAAAGTGTGCTAAGAAGTCATGTTTATTCAGACAGGTGAATCTCAAGATCAGTCTGCAGCTTCGAGGATGCTTCAACTGGAGCATGTACCCGCAGAGCGAGTTGGTGGTCTTTGCGAGGGTCAGCGACCCCGCGGTGGACCTAGAGACCACACCTCCAGATGGCCCATGGTTGGAAGCAACAGCTTCCGCGGTCCCATGGAGTCTGGGCGTGGACATTGCTATATGGAATGCTGTTGGTATGTATTTAAATGTCTATAGTTTATTATTTAACTAGCTAGCCCTTGACTGTTCACGACCTATGGTTTTTTTTTATATGCATAGCGAGCAAACGAGCAGGCGGGTCACCTGATGGTAAGTGATTACCGCCGCCCATGAACATTTGCAGTAATTTGATTGTGAGTAATTTGTTAATCCGCCCTTTGAAGATCCCCATATTATAACCATTAGGGAACACAGAAGATGGAAGCTGGTTCCACAATTTGCAGGTGCGTGGCAGAAATGGTAGGTTAGGATGCGGATCTAATGACGGTAGCTAACCTGTTAAGTACAGCAGTTAAGTATAGGTATACCTCCAATCGGTATCTTAAGTTTTCAGTACACATTCACAATAAGTTTGAGTCTGAAAAATCCTTTTTATATGAAAACATTTACTCATATTATAAATCGTTAAAAATATAGTTATCACCATCAACTCACTACTGTGTAAGTTACTGACGCATCATAAGTGCCTTTAAAAGGATCATTTGAATAAAGTTTACTATTTATTGTTTTATGTTGGTCTCTTGTAAGACTTAACAAAATAGTTTATAATAAAAGGTAACAAATAGACAAATAATTTTCGCAGTTATAATTTTTTTTTTCCGCTGGGAAATGCATTTACGCATCCCCTCCGGAAGCGACGCAGGGAAGACTGCGCCGCTTCCGACGGGGTATGTGGGACTCCCCGGCGGCCAGACTGGCGATCATAATACCCACTAGAACTCAGCGATGCTCGTTCGCGTCGCCTGGTGGCTGGGTCACGGGAACACTTGTGCACTCGACCGCGGCCCAGCCAGAAGCGCCGAGGCAGACCCTCCGCGGGGGGCCTATGATGGAGGCCCCCTAACTCCGTCCGAGGCGCGCCAGGACCATTGGACGCGCCTCACGACCCGAGTATAAGGCTCGACGGGTGAGGATGCCTCTCATCCGTCACCCGGAGCTCCTCGTTCGCAGTTATAATATGATCGTGCATTGAACTTTCAAATTTTATAATCCTGTCAAAAAACTCAACACAAATATATGATGTAGCAGTATATAATATATTCTCATAAACATTTAACATTTAACGTTCTAAGAGTATCAACTACTTATGTAAAAGGTTATTCTGGAGTAATAAAAACACTTAACTTAATTGTGGAGTATTATTGTTCAGTCCCAATGAAATAAGGAAGTAACATTTCCATACTGTGACCTACATTTGAAATCGTTATTTTTGAATAAACGCTTCCTCATGCCACATTAATAACCTGATTAGAAATTTTGATATCTTTTAATTCAAAAAAGAAGGACTTTCAAACCCCTATTCCATTATCCAAGGGAATCGTAAAATACTTTCTCAGTTGGGTGCTTCTTTCTTTTCACGTCTCTAGTTTTTGGACTTCTAATCTGACTAGATTTGTGATTTTATTTAAATATATTTACATCGGGCGACCCCGCACCGGTAAACGTAGCGTTGGTCGACCCCCAACAAGGTGGACAGACGACATCAAACGAGTCGCAGGGAGCCGCTGGATACAAGCGGCCCAAGACCGTGGCCATTGGAACTCCCTACAAAAGACCTATGTCCAGCAGTGGACGTCTATAGGTTGAAATGATGATGATGATGATATTTACATCGCTGATGTTAAGTGATTGCCTTCATCTATGAACATCTGCACCGCCAGAGGAGCCACTGATGTGATTCCGGCTAAGCCCATCCTCCTAATTTTTTTTCCACTACAAGTTATGTGTGATGATGCAGTCTAAGATGGTAGCGGGCTAACCTGTTACGGGTAAGGTAAACCCATTAGTTTCTACGCGACATCGTGCTGGAACGCTAAATAGCTTGGCGACACGTTTTTGTCGGTAGGGTGGTAACTAGCCACGGCCAAAGCCTCCCCCCAGACTTGAGCCCGGAATCGAACCCAGGACCTCCAACGTTATAAAGCGACAGAGCGCGCGCTGCGCATGGCGCAAGTAGTAGTTTGTCAAATTTGTTTCATACATTGACATATTTTAGTTACATATAATATACTCCTATATAAATTACATAATTGTTTTTATGCGGGTAAACGAGGTTACGAGATATTATCGACTCGGCGTAATACCGCATAATTGCTTGGCGCTTTGTCTCTGCTATTAGGCTGTAACTAGCCTCGACCGAAGCCTTCAACCAGATCAGACTCGAGCCCGAGCTCCGTAGTGCGTACTCTGCGCCACGGAGGTCGTCAAAATCTTCCTTCTTTTGCTTTTATTAGCCTGAAGTTAATAAGTAATCTAATTTTAAATCACGGTCAAAGCCAAGTCACCTATAATGGCAAAAAATGAAATCCCCCGGAGGTGGGCTTTAATAGCTGTGACACAGTTTTCAAGTAATACAGTTGTTATCATTCATTACCTTTAAGATTTCTCTGTAAATTGAGACTCAATAAAGATTCTTAGATTATTTCATTTTCAATAAAAATCATTTAAGTAAAAGCATTTTAGTAAAAGTATAGCACTTAATACTAAATTTAATCTTTTATCGAAGATTCAGTGATTGGTATCTATAGATACGGAATTACGTATTTGAGTAAACAGAAAGCCGTTAGTAAACTATAATTGTGTATGTTATATTCAAACATTAAACATTTCTGTTTGGTGTCTCGGCGTCGAGTCCCTGTTTACTTTCGGCCATTTGACCTAATTTCAGAGTACACTTAAGACGTATCCAATTATTCTGTTTCTGGTATCTATATAGATTGTGTATATTTTAATGGTTGAAATATATTACGGCGGTTTTATGGCTACCTATCAGGCATAGTGATAGTCTTATAGGTGGGAGGTACTGGGTTACATCTACGGCAAATTGGCATTTGTAATTTTTGAATTTTGTCTTGTCTGGCATGGAACCCAACCGAAACCGTTGCCGAAAAAATTACCATAGAAACCGATATTTTTTTAACACTAAAAGTTGGCCTTTGACGGCTATATCAGTCCTGCCGGTAAGTGATGATGCTGTCTAGGATGGTACCGGACTAACCTGTTAGGAGTATGGTACACCCACCTTATTGGTTTCTACGCGACATCGGGTCGGAACGCTAAATCGCTTGGCAACACGTCTTTGTTGGTGAGGTGTTCATTAGCCACGGCCAATGCCTCCCACCAGACTCGAGCCAGAAATCGTACCCAGGACCTCCAACGTTATAATGCGAAAAAATATGAGCTATGGGTTTAATATATTGGCCTACCATCTTAATCTTAAGCTGCACCATCACTTACCACAGGTGAGATAGCAGCTAGCTAGTGGTATAAAACATAAGTTAGGAATATCCCTGACTGTTATGTTTTTTTTATTTTTTGCATAGAGATAGCTTATGTGCTTGGAGCGTGCCAAACGCCACTTTTTATTTTGGGCACCGGTTTTATTACACGCAATTTTATAATTAACAACTTATTCAAAATTGTAGTATTGTTTTATGTAAATCCTACTCATATTATAAATGTGAACGTGTGGATATTTGGATGGCTGTTACTCAATCACGTAAAAACGGCTGAACGGATTTGGATAAAACTTTGCATGCATGTAGCCTTTGATATGGAGAGGAACATACACTACCTTTTAAACCTTTTACTCTGGCTTGAATGAACCCCCCTAAGGTTCCGTGCTACGTATTACCTTTATAAATAGTCTAAGTAAAGCTTTGCATATAAATGTGAAATAAATATACTAACGTATTAAGAACAATTATTTCTCATATAAACACTTAAGTGCCCAGTCGGTTTATTTATTCGTTTCTAATCATCGTCATCATCATCATGATCAACCCATTGCCGGCTCACTACAGAACACGAGTCTCCTCTCAATATGAGCATGATTTGGCCATAGTCCACCACGCTGGCCATGTACAGATTGGCAGACTTCACACGCCTTGAATACATTATGAAGAAGTCTCAGGCTTACAGGTTTTCTCACGATAATTTCCTTCACCGTTGAAGCAAGTGATATGTTAATTGCTTAAAAAAAACTCACATAACTCTGAAAAGTTAGAGGTGCATGCCCGGGATCATACCTCCGACCTCTGATTAGGAGGCGGAGGCCTAACCTAACTAGGCTATCACAGCTTCGTTTCTAATACGCACCATTAATGCCCTTCCACCATCTTTGTTACCCACCACCTATTTTGTGAATACTTTCAAATATAGAGTGAAATGACATCCTCTTAGCAAAGAAAAGAAAAGTTTCATTGTCGTAAGTGTGAGGTTGCTTGCCTGTGAAGGAAAACATCGTGAGGAAATCAGCACGCCTGAGAGTTCTCCATAATGTTCTCAAAGGCGTGTGAAGTCTGTCAATCCGCACATGGCCAGCGTGGTGGACTATGGCTAAACCCTTTCATATTGAGAGGAGACCCGTGCTCTGTAGTGAGCCGGTGATGGGTTGATCATGAAAGTGAGAGGTATTTCTTTTTACCGATTGTAAAGTTCCTATACATACATCCTTGGGCTTTATCATCTCTCAACAGCACTCTATATTTTTGAGAAAAAAATGCTATACACGAATATTACTATTGTACATATTGTTACAGGATGGGCCGGTTGGGGTGAATGGGGGGCGTGCAGCAAAACCTGCGGTGGGGGGAAGCAGACGAGGCGGAGATACTGCTCGAGAGCCTCTTGTGAAGGATACGGGGAACAAGGGCGGTCGTGTAACTTCTTTGACTGCGAAGGTCAGTTTGTCTTGGTAATTGGAAAAATTGCTCGAGGAATCAATTCCGAATACTTTGGCAAATGGAAAAGATATTGTCATTTCCAATTATGTTGGCGGTCGTTAAGAATTCCGTTTCGATTATGTTTCTTTATTGTGCAAATTGAAATATATTGTTAGATTTTATGAAATAGAAATACATTAGCTTACAATATACGCTTATATGGTGGTATAACATTCGCACATACTCGTAATATCGGCTCAACACTGACTCTACTCAAATTAATGCATTGAAAAGTAAGCTTTATGTCATATAACTTAAAATGTTTTTTAAACAGATGACGCGACTCGTCGTTTGAAAATGACATAAAAATTTTGAATGTTTATGTTGTATACAGTATTTAGCACCAAATTTTAACGTCTTTTGAGTTAATACGAATAATGAATCTATTTGCAGATATAAAAATTCATACATGCAAGCAAAAAATAAAACGAAAATAACATTTTTTTTAAGGTTATGTTTGTAATAATAGCCTTTACCTTACTTACAAGCTGTACAAACTACAATACAAAAAACATATAAAAGCATTATAATGTAACAAGTAGCTGTACGAGTGTAAATATAATAAATAATAGTTAATAACAGAGATTATTATTATTTAATAATAACATAAATTTTGACATTTTTTGCACCACTGCTAACACTATTCGTAGAACCAATGCCAATGAATTCTTTAATTCACACATTTCAGTTCAATAATTTGTTGACCAGATTCAGTTTTTTGTTTGTTCTTGTTTATCTCCTTATTCTTTTTCTTCCCAGTTGAGTTTTTCTTGTTTTTATTATTGTTATTTATATTTGTGAAAACTTGTTTTTAGCTTTAATTTTGTTCTGTTCTTATCTATTTACTTTTTCTATTAGCTGTAAGTTTTCCTTGTAAAATAAAGTAAAGTGTAATAATTTCAATACAGGCACAATAAATCCCCTTGCACCAGGCGCAAGGCGGAACTTCCACCCCGCCCAAGCAAGGTGGGGTCCAGTGCCTGACAGGCCACACGCCTTCAGCTTGAGGCCCAACTCATACATATGGATCGCGTCTTCTGAACTCTTCGCCGCTGGGAAGACATTTCCGCGGGAGTTTACGCTTTTCATTTCTTTAAGGCTTAGGCCAGAGGTACGTATGAAATATTCATTATGGCATTACTGAGCCTTTATACTGAAGAGCGGGGGATTTTTATTATCTTTATTATGACATCTTTTATATGAATAACTATAAATAACCTACTATAAAATAAATATTAAATAGATTTCCCTGGCGCGGTGGTGAGCGCAGTGGTCTTCTAAGAGGAAGGTTTTGGGTTCGATACCCGGCAAGTGATAGTTGAAAATTTGCAATACTTGAACGTTTTCTGGTATGGTCTGGTATGTGGGCCGTGGATTGTTACTATGTCATCGACACAGTTAAAGGTATTTTTCGATGTAATGCAAAGTAGAAAACAATTTGGGGTATGTTTTTAATCATCATTATCAACCCATTGCCGGCTCTCTACAGAGCACGGGTCTCCTCTCAATATGAGAAGGGTTTGGCCATAGTCCGGCACGCTGGCCATGTGCCAAGTGATATTTTGATTGCTTAAAAACGCACATAACTCCGAAAGTTAGAGGTGCGTGCCCGGGTTCGAACCCCCGACCTCTGATTAGAAGACGGACGTCCTAACTACTAGGCTATCACAGCTTCAGCTTGGTTTTAATACGCATCTTAAACTGCATCATAAACAGGTAAGAGTGCAGTCAAGGGCTAACTTGTAGTTATTAATAAATAATAACAAATGAGAACTGAGAACTAGATTAACTACAAAAAATACACTTGTTTGAGAAAAGAATTGGTCAACTCTTTTTGTATATTATATAATGGAATTAAAAGGAAACTATCTCAGCTCAGTTATAGTAGTTCAGAGATAAGAAGAGTTATAGTAAATCAACTTATAAAATGTATTTGGAGAAGCAAAATGTACAAACTCCATTGAAAATTAGTTAGATAAACTTGTTAGTTACGAAAACAGGGAGTTAATGTGAATTTACGAACCGTATGAAATAATGTAAATTTTAAATAATAACAGCCTTATTTAATAATTTATAACTAGTCTACGTACGTAAACTCAAGTAATTTACTCGTATTTTATAGATTAAAACACAAAGCACTAAATTGGCATTTGCAACGTGCAACTAGGAAGTGTCGCATTATAAAGTTGGAAGTCCTGGGTTTGATTCCCGGCTCGATTCTGGTCTGTTGGGAGGCTTTGGACGTAGCTAGTTACCCTACCGACAAAGACGTAGCACCAAGCGATTTAGCATTCCGGTACGATGTCGCGTATGAACCAATTAGGAGTGTGGGCTTACCATAACCCCCATAACAGGTTACCCGCTGCAATCTTCACTTACCAGGTGAGATTATCGTCAAGGGCTAACTTGTAGTGTATAAAAAAATACTTGGGAACCCTACAAGGCGCGAGGCCTGACTCGCTCTTGCATGGATTTTTATCATAGGTATTACAAATATAAGCAGAAAAAAACTTTTAATGGAATGTAAATTTAATTAGCAAGTTTAATCATATTCAAGGGGTGTTTTTTTCCCACTCTAAATTCCCCTTGCGAGCGGAATTCTGTTTGTGTGCAAAAACTAGAGCCCAGAATCGCGACACGCTCTAAAAATTTCATGCTCCCCGAAAAATTTTGTTTCGTAATTTATTTTAATTAGAGCAATGTAAAGAATTTCTACGTTACGCCCAATAAACTTTCACTTTATACACTAGGTAAAGGTTTGTATCACGAAATTATTTATTACTTACATCGTATTACAAAATTTCATTTTAACAGGTTTTTGTATTTACTTTCACAGTAATATTTTTTCGCCCTAATTAGTTTTTTGTTTTCGTTTGGTTTTCAAAGTAAATGGATTCTAGCTGACAAATATTGACGTAAAATTGATTCCCTACGTGTTCTGAACTGATCTTAGGTTGTAGTATGAAAATGAAATTCAAATTGATGCACATGAGAAGTATATAAGAATGTTAAATACGATAGTAAATCTTATAAAAAGTTAATATAGATAACTTTGCTGTTCATAGGATTATTTAGTCTTCGTTGTAGCGACAGTAAACTATGCTCTTAAAGTCTCATGCCAAAAGTGCTAAGTAAGAAACATGTTCTTGTACTACAGTATAAGCATGTAGGAACTAACTTGGTTGCCTTTCGTGAATTCAGTTTGTCCTAGGTCACCTGCAATATCAGCGACGTGTTTGTAAGTAATGCAGCGCATATGCTGAGCTGTACACACTTTCTGGTTGTTATTACGGACAGACATAACGATTCTGTATTAGAATAAGATGTACTGTTTGGAACGCAATCTATAATATAATTAAACTGTAACAGGACGAATTCTGTACATTAAATATATTTTGAAAATTTAAATTGGAGGATGCTTTACTATCGATACTGAGCACAAAACTATTCTTTTTTTTTCGTCTGTCCGTCTGTCTGTTCGTCTGTATCTTGGCCGCGCATCACGCCGCAACTACTTAATGGATTTGAATAAAATTTGGTAAAGGAGTAGTTCATACTCCGGTTCAACATATGGGATAGTTTTTATCCCGGAATTCAGTACCCTTCGGAGAGGGGATGAAAATCAAAATGTGTATTTAGTTGTAATACATTAACGGAAACTCCGATTTCATCCATTCTTTTTTTGTTAGAAAGCAGATACTTTACTAATTATCCTGTAATTATTGAAAATAAATCCGTTTTCTTTCTTTCTTCCAATAAAATGCGAACGCCTTCTGCAGCTATATATTCAGATGTTTTTTGTATGAATCTTCGCGTACTGATTATTCGCGTATTTAATGGATTCTGTCGCGAAACGTAAGTCAACATATTACACTGGTTCCTCATTTCCAGAGTGGAGGATATGGTCAGGGAACACTATTCTCCCTCCGCTCTCGGCGCCGGACGGGGTCCTTCCTCTCACTGGAACTGGCTGGACGTGGCGCAGCTCGGTTGGTGCACGCGGGAGCTGGCTCCTCAAGATCAATCTACCTAGCTGTGCCGTTATATGACTTTAGGTGGCACCATATTGCTATTAGGTAAGATCATCTTAACCATTAATGCCTGGTTGGTCCATTGCTCACTGTGCTTGGATATGGTCCGCAGGATCCTGGGTTTCTTTCTTAGGTTAGGCCAATTGATTGTATCATGCCATACCACCAGGTGAGATAGCCGTCAAGGGTCAACTTGTAGTGTAAAATAAACTCATATCAGGGAGAAAATATCAGGCTGATCATTTTTAGAGCAATGAATCAGCCAAGCTTTTGAGTTCGAAGATGCAGCATACACTACAACATCCAACGCGGCTATTAAGTAATAAGGTTAAGTAAGTCATAAATTGTAATGTACCATTTTCAATAAAAACTATGAAGAATAAACAATGAAAGTTTTATGAATATCGACTTAGCGCATAATTCTCTATATTAAAAAACAACCAGTTTAAAAGTATTTAACATTTTTTCCCTTCCTAAAATAGGTAGAAAGAGCGCTATAATCATTCTCAAGAACAGGGCTATAAAACACAAAAACTTTTCGAGTCCGACCGATAACGTTCAAGAGATTAGCGTGTTAAAATAAACAGAGAAATAATAAGTATAGACAAAACAAGCAATGAAGCTTTGCACTACAATATTATGTTGAATCTGAATTTAATTATTAAAATGTTATTAAATGTATATATGTTCTTCTTATTTTAAACAAACAATTAATAAAAACCGAATTCTCTCGCCACCGTATGTTCTTATTTTAAGCAAATTAAATAAAAAATACTAATTGTTTCTTTTAAACAGCACAGTATGCCTTAACAATGCAAATAAATATTAGTTTCTTGAAGGTCAAACAAATATAAATTAATCTGCTTCAATCAAACATTACCTTTCAAAATCAATTCGGTTGAAATAAAGATGATTTAAGTTTCTTATTCCTATTAGGAGATTAATATGAAACCTTTTCTTTCTATTAAAACTTGACGTAACTGTTTTATATGCAATATAAAACTTCTGAAATTAATAATTCTTGACATTTTCTATTCTTTCTAATGGCTGCGCCTGTAATTTAATATTTCAACTTTAGCTTTGAAATTGACGTGATGCGAAAACTGATTTAAATATTCTTGAATGTTTAATATTATTTGACAACGTGAATTATGTTTAATGGTATCATGGTTGGCTTACAGTAAATAACGCTCTATTTTACTTTCCTTATAATGTTATTATAGTTCCAATGATTTTCAACTTCTTCAAACTTTCACACGCTAATTTTAAGTTTACGAATGTAATTATTGACGCATCAAAAGTCTCTTTGAAAAGATTATTTGATAATATTTATTCATTGTTTTTTTTAACGAAGTTCCTTACGGCAGGCTTGGAGGAGATAGGGATTTTGCTGCGCGACCGAACTGAAAAACATGTGATAGTACAACGTAACAAAAAGTCCGTGGAATAAAACCGTTAAATGAGACGTGTGCAGGCGCGACAGTCATATACACAAGCGAGTAGTGTATAATAAATACCTTTCTCTTTCTTACAATTATAAAAAAAAAAAAATTAATTATTTCTATTTTTAAGGTCTTTTTGCTCGACGTCTATGGGTCGTAGCTTGATATTAATTTACCTTCGTCAATTAATTTACATTTATCAAATTTAAACGTATTTTTACGTCTACCTGATTCGTCAATTCGTGAAAAGAATTGAGCACTTTGAAGCAAATAAAAAACAAAAAACTGTTCAGCCTTACCATTAGCACGAATAACCATCAAGATTGAATTAATACGCACCGCGTGCTATCAAGATGCTTAGGGGGGAGCATACCGTAAAGATGTGTCTGCCGTAATGATGTTTAGTTAGGACTATTGATTTTCTTCGAAAAAGTCTTTCTTATTTATCTTACTAGTTTTTTTCCCACTAGTGTCCACGATGACAACACGGTACGCGTGTACGTCGACTGCCGCTGGCTGCGGACAGACGTCCTTGAGAAGGACGCCTTGGACACTCCCAGAGACGCTGATCTAATTATCGGCTATCTCTTTTCAGTAAGTAACAATCCATCTATACTGTCAGCCTTGTTTCAATAACGTGTTCAATAGACCGAGAAAATATTATAGATATATTAAATTACTACGGTCATTGAATTAACAAAATGGTTCAAATTTATTTGGTGCTAAAAAGCCAAAAGAGCACCAAGGAAGCGCATTGTTTTGTCGACTTGACAATGCGATTTAACTACAATAGATCTCTAAACTCGCGGTAAGTATTTTAAACAGCGGATCTTACAAGAATTATTTTATTAATGACAAGAAAGGAAAATGCTCGCTCGCACGCTCAAGGCCCACGATAGAAGCTATGCAATAGCTTAAAATATACATTATTTATGTATTTTAATTGATTCGTTTATTTACTATTTGATAAGGTATTACTATTTCTTAGTCTAGTAAGCCTAGTAAGCCTTTTTGTGCCTAGTTAGACAGTCGATCTGAAGGAGTAAACTACATTCGTACGTCCTCCGTCGTTCGTGACACACACATTTTTTTTTGTTTTAGTTTTGGGAAATCACTATAATGTAATAAATACTGCTTATTTTGATTAAATCATTAATGATTTAAGATAGAACACAACATTATTCTCTTAATTTGATGGAAATTAGAAAAGTATTCATGATCAACCCATTACTGACTCACTACAGAGCACGGGACTCCACCACGCTGACAATGTGCGGATTGGCAGACTTCACACGTCTTTGAGAACATTATGGAGAACTCTCAGGCGTGCAGGTTTCCTCGCGATATTTTCCTTCACCGTTGAAGAACCGTAGAAAAGTATAGCGCTAGACAAACAGCGTTGTCTCTCTCAATGAGCGCCATCGTACGCTTATTTATTTATTGAAACATCTTTATTTCAAACAAAGGTAAAATAGAAAGGAAATGAAAACAAAATACATGAAAGAAAAACTTACCACTAAAAGCGATCTCTTCCAGGCTGCCTAATCAAAAGGAGCCAACAGATATATGAAAGGCGGGTTATTAAAAACACTTCGTAATATTTCCTACGCAAATAGGACAATCGATAGAAAAAGTTTTTATTAAATAAAACGTTAGCGATCCATAAAAATTGAACGGCCCAAATATTTATATACGCACAGGCTCAAATAATTTTTAGGGTATCGTACCTAAAGGTTGCTGAATTTTTTTTTTTTTTCGGACTGTCTATTAGCTGTACAAACCCTATTGGTTGCTACAGCGTAACCGGGCTGTTTGGCGAGCTTTGGAAAGAAGCTCTGCCAGAAGAAATTTTGAGCCCTAGGGCTCGAAGAAACTAAGGAACGAGTGCCTAAGGGCGCCTCCTTTGAGGCCGAACCTCGGCTTAGGCGACGTTTGGGATAACGGAGGGGTCGGACGGAGATTGCTGAAGCTCCGCTGTCCATCAATCTGTATTTCAGCGGGCTGTATCTCATAAACTTGAATATAGAAATAGTTGAATTATTTATTTATATGGATTGTGTATTTCTATTATCGCTATAACAACGATGAAGTATTACACAGTTGCATTACAAAGTGGGAGGTCTTGGGTCGATTCCCGATTCGAGTCTGGTCTTGTGGGAGGCGTCGGTCGCGGCTAGTTACCAACCTACTGGCAATGATATACCGCCGAACAATTCAGTGTTCCGGTATTATGCCGAGTGGACAATATCTGGTTAGTGTAGAAGTACGCTTGTGTCGAATATCGAGTTCTGTCTCAACCAAGTATCTCAATGGGGCTCACAAAATATTGTGCACTTCAACCCCACGAAGACACAAGTATGCGCGTTTTCGGCAAAAAAGTCCGCTTTTACAACTCCTATTATCTTCCAGAGCACTCCCCTGACTCCATCTAACAGCATAGGGATCCTCGGTGTTAGCATATCGAACGAAGTCCAGTTCCGCGAGCATCTGGAAGGTAAAGCTAAACTAGCCTCCAAAAAACTCGGGGTGCTCAACAGAGCGAAAAGATACTTTGCGCCTAAGCACAGGCTTCTGCTGTATAAAGCGCAAGTGCGGCCCCACATGGAGTACTGCTCTCACCTCTGGGCCGGAGCACCCCAGTACCAGCTCCTTCCATTTGACCGGATACAAAAGCGGGCGGTTCGTCTCGTGGATGATCCCAAGATTACTTACACGCTGGAGTCCCTAGAGCACCGAAGAGACGTTTGTTCTCTTTGTGTGTTCTATCGTCTCTACAATGGAGAGTGCTCTGAAGAGCTATTTAATCTAATTCCACCTTCCGTGTTCTCCAGTCGCACTTTTCGTCGCAGAAATAAATTTCATCCTCACCACCTGGATGCCTGGACCTCTTCCACCACCCGCTATTCCAGGTCATTTCTGCCACGAACCTGCAAATTGTGGAACCAGCTTCCATCTTCTGTGTTCCCTAATGGTTATAATATGGGGATCTTCAAAGGGCGAATAAACAAATTCCTCAAGGGCCAGCAACGCATTGGCGGTTCCTCTGGTGCTGCAAATGTTCATGGGCGGCGGTAATCACTTACCATCAGGTGACCCGCCTGCTCGTTTGCTCGCTTTGTATATAAAAAAAAAAAAAAAAAACCTGACTACTCGTTAACCCGCATTTAAAAATTACATTACATACAATTACAATTATCATCCCATTGCGGACTCACTACAATAATCTGTGGGTCTCCTCTCAATCTATGAGAAGGGTTTGGCCATATTCCACCATGCTAGCCATTGGCAGTCTTCACACGCCTTTGAACTCTCAGACAATATCTCTGAGACATATTATATGTAAAGCTAAAATTAAAAGGTAATAGACCCGAAACCTATGTTTTTGCATTTTTCTCGATATTAAGATTGCTAATATTATGTACTAGCTGTTGCCCGCGACTTCGTCTGCGTAGAATTGCTGATTTCTCATGAGATTGAGGTTTACCATGCGGCCAAGGCCCTGCTTCACAAAGTAAGCTACAGGCAAATGTCAAATTGCCGATTTTCGTGTCTCTAAATTAAAAAACATAGGACTTTCTTACAAACTTCAAACCCCTATTTGACCCCCTTCGGGGTAGATTTGGATGAAAAAAAATTCTAACCTTATACCTTACGCCCTAAAAGAAACCTATTTTCAAAATTTTAAGCTTGTAGACTTCATAATAAATAAATAAGTAAAAACTATCATCCCCTTTTTTACCACCCTTAACAGGTAATATTTAAAAAAAAAGTTGATGTACATGTTTTTTATTTATTATTATTAATCTTGATGCAAATTTGTGTGTCTCTAACTCTAAAAACAAAGAAATTTCATACAAACTTCCAACCCCCCTTTTACCCTCTTAGGGGTAGAATTTCCAAATATCCTTTCTTAGCTGACATCTCTTAACTATCAACTACCAACTTGCTAAATTATAGCTTTATACGTACAATAATTTTTGAGATCTCGTGTTTAATCAGTATGTCAGTAAGTCAGTATGTAAGTATGTAAGTGACCTTTCGCTTTTATTTATATAGATTACCTTTATTTTGCTGCACGGAACCGCCAAGTGCAAGTTTAATTCGCACTTGGTACTTTTTTTCAAATACATTAATTTACTTTTTTGTTAGTGTTATTCTAACCTGTCCAATGGAATTCTATTTTTTTGTATCAATTCAATTGTATGCCTCCGAGGACATTAATGTTTTGTGTCGATAAAAAATTCTGTTTCCATATCATATACGTAGTTTATTTTTTTTACAAAAATAATTTTCAAAATTGTCTCAACATCTTTAGTTACGTCGACCTCAAATATTGGAGGTCCTGGGTTCGATTCCTGACACGAGTCTGGTCTTGAGTCTTGAGTCTTGGTGTTTACCACCCTACCGACAAGACGTGTCGCCAAGCAATTTAGCATTCCGGCGTAAGTCGCGTAGAAACCAATTAGGAGTATGGGTTTACCATACCCCTAACAGGTTAACCCGCTACCATCTCAGACTGCATCATCACTTACCATCAGGTGAGATTGCCGTTAAGGGCTAACTTGTAGTGGATAAAAAAAAATGTTGTCAAACATTTTAAGATACATCAGTTGTAACATTCCATTACCGGAAATGGTTTTCTCTCTCATACAACAGGATTGCGAGCTTACGTTCTCCATGCTACTCTAATGTGGGTTGTCGGATTTTGCCTACAATTGCCAAGTGTTTGTGAAAATAATCCAACGCTCTCTCCGAAACACGGAGGACAAAACATTAAATACATAAATGTTTTATCTTCCGTGTTTCGGAGTAATGTTTAACATGTTTAACTTCAGACCTGCACTAACTTTATATTGACACAAAACCCAATCCTTTTTTTTACTGAAACAGAAATGGAATCCGCGTTTTACGTAAGTAGCCATGATTGCCATAAGACCATTAAGGCATTATCCAGTAATGCATATACAGCCTGCTACCGTCTTAGACAGCATTATTACTTACCACCAAATGAGATTGCAATTAAGGATTCAATTGAAGTCAATAAAAAAATATATGTCTGAGGCAGGGATAGACACCACCAATTGCCTAACTCCAATCTGGTACCTACCGAGTATTTTCAACAGAAAAGTCTTATTTGATTAAACTGTTATTATCTAAATAAACTATAATTAAAAAAGTTTAATTTATAATTTAAAAATTAAAACGCAATAATTTTGTTTGCATGCATTTTTAATTTAATATTTCCTCCAATTGAAAACCTTTTATAAAGTGTAATATTTTAAAAAGTATCCAATGTATCTAATCTCGTTCAAGTATGACTCATTGAAATATAGATCTTTGAATAGTAAATTTAGATTGCAATGTTTTCCACTAGATGACGTTAACAGCCACTATAGACTGGGAATTTCGACGTGGGTGGTATGTGGACCGTGATTACCGGAGAGATGTGGGATCAAATCCCGCCACATTTTTTGTATGCATTTTAAAGTTTGATAGAGATTTTTGGCCCGATTATCATTAATTAGCGATAAGGACAACAAATTCAGTTAGAGTAAAGTTACTTTACAGAAAAAGTTTTCTGTTGCATTTGTTTTGTTTTACAAAACGCTGTGATAGCTAAGTGGTTAGAACGTCCACCTCCTAATCAAACGTCGGAGGTTCGATCCTCTAGCTTTTCGGAGTTATGTAAGTTTTTAAGCAATTTAAATATCACGTGCTTCAACAGTGAAGGAATACATCGTGATGCAACCTGCATGCCTAAGAGTTATCCATAATTTTGATAAAGGCGTGAGATGTTGGGTAATCCCCACATGGCCAGCGTGGTGGACTATGACCAAAACCTTTCTCATACTGAGAGGAGACCCGTGCTCTGTAGTGAGCTGGCAATGGTTTGATCATGATGACATAAAACGCATATTTATGTATTTATTCAAGTAAAATATACGTATGATATAGCACTATAAAATGTAACCTATGAAATATTTGAGCCCATCGTTTATCCTCATAACCTCTGTGTTCTCATGACAGGGGGATTTAGAACAAATGGTGCTCGTGCCTAAAGCCGGTCAAGCTCACAAGCAATGTTCAAGTCTTGCGGTGGGTGTCAACCCCTTCGTTACACCACGGGACACGTAATTTAGGTAAGAAACTATTTGTTATTTAATTTTTTTATTTGTATGTTCCATCATGTGATCAGCTGCAACAGCTATAAGCAGATTTTTTCCAGGTTTCGTTGACATGAGAGGCTGTCCATCCAGTGAGATCTGCCTCTTAGATAATTGTTTTGTTTAGTAATTAAAATAAAAATAAATATAAGATATTAAAGAAAACATTTATTAGATGAATTCATTGATACTTAGATGAATCAATATTTTATTTTATTTTGCAACTAAACGATAGGTAAAAATAATAAGTTCGTAACACATCAATCATCAAAATTTAGTGTCAAAGTTGGATTTTATGTGTGAGCATGTAATAAATCAATAAAAATATGGTCAAACCTTCTATTACTTGTAACACAAGTTCGTTTTGCTCCCAAGGGGCAGCCCAAATCTGTTATTACAAATTATTACATTACATTTTATCTCAAATGTTTATCAATGTCATTTTTGTAGGTAGTAACGAAACAAATGGAAATGAAAACATTTTTGCTAAGAAATTTTGCATAGAACAAAGTTTTCATTCGCTCACTAGACAAGCTTGTAACGCAGTGTTTATTCGTGTTGCGTTTGCTTTTCAATTGAAAACTTTTACTGTATACCTATTGCACAAAATATCGTGATATTAATAAACGTTTTTTTTATTTGTTATTTCATCTGTAGGAAGTCATTGATTGACCACTGAGACACGATTGAAAAGGCAGACTTGGCCTCTGGACTCTAACTCAAACCTCTGTGTAGTTAGTTATAGAGTTCTGATTAAATTATTTACTAACAGTCAGAATGTACTTGTTATGTGTTCTTTTTATGTAATAGATGAAAAATATATGATGACCTCCGTGGCGCAGCGCTGTGATATTATAAAGTTAGAGGTTCGATGGGTGGTTCATGGGTTCGATTCCCGTTTCGAGTCTGGTCTGGCAAAGACGTGTCACCGAGCTATTTATCGTTCTGGTGCTATGTCACGTATGAGTATGCTTTTACCATAATCCTAAGTTTAGCTTGCTTACATCTTAGACTAAATTCACAGACATCACATCACTAGGTGAGATTGCCATCATCGGCTAAGTTGTAGTCTAAAAAAGTCCCGATTTATTAAATGCCATATAACCAATTGAGTAATTAATGTGATATACTGACAGTAATAAATTTGTTAACACAATTAAAAATCTGTTCGAAGATAAGTTTATGTAATCTATTTACATAGTATCACTTTTATGATGTTTGTTTCATTACATATATATTATTAAATAAAATCTTTAACAATCAGGCAGCCATAAACATGTTGAAACAAATTGAAACACCTGTTACCCAATTTGCGTGGTTGGATATAAATGATATGAGCATCGATGTGGAAACTGCCATTGATATAACATAATTTGAATATTATAAATTATAATTTCGCTCCACCATGAAGTATATTTTGGTGAATTGAATAATTTTGTACAACTAGGTACGCTGAATCGGCCATGTGTTATTTTCGTCTTTTTTTTTTAATTCTATCGCAATCAAACATAAATAAACCTCTATATAACAAAATATAATGTAGTGAATTGATGGTTATAGCTACATATGTAAAAGTAAAACTCAAGCTACGAGGGGAATAAAACTCACGAGAGAGCCAATAAGAATTTTACGAAGGAGGTCATATGTAAATTAGCCTCCATTATCATGTTTAATTGAAACGCAATTGTAATTGTTTTCCATGTCTTTAATAAATTATCTTATCCAACAGGAGTGCTTGAGAAGATTCTAGAATCCAAAGTCTTCAAAATGGCAGAAATACCGATAATTGTACACCAAATTCTTAGTCCATTCTGCAAACAACACATAATTTTCACTGTAAGAGTCTTTGCACACGGCGACATTTTTATGCGCAGTTGCAACACAAAATACGAGTACTTTAAATAATATTTGCTTTGTAACTTATAACATGAAATCATTTTTATGCATCCTTATTTCATAGCATACATTCTTACGGGCTAACGATATTTAAGTCACAAAGTGAACTTTAGATGTACCAACACAAACTTAATTTTATTACAAGTTTATAAGAAAAGTAACAGGTATTTGAAAAATGTTTTATTATTGACCATAAAGACCGATTTTACCACAGCTTTCTATAAACTAGACATGAAGAGCTCTTGGCCTTGTGACTCAGTTCACTAAAATAAGTATTTTTAATTTGGTTTGTGAACTGAGTCACTTAGGACTAGGAATTTAATGGGTTTTGAATAATTTTGTATAGTTGACAAATTTGAAGAGTGGGACTTAAAATAAAATATTAACGGTTGCATATATGTGACGTTAGTTTACATAAAACTTATAATAAGAAAGTCTTAACAACTGTCGATAAGTCCTGTCCAGTGTTGATAAATTCTAAAGATATTGTGCCGTGCCCTTACTGAGGAACTTGATAAAATATAATAATAAAATATAATAATAATAAAAACTCTTTATTACACACAAGACAATACAAAACAAAATTAAAGAAAAAAAAACATAAAAAAACGGTGTAAGGGCGGCCTTATCACTGTAAGTGATCTCTTCCAGGCAACCGCTAATATACAGGAACATTTAACAATGTAAGTGGTTGATTATTTTTTAATATGGTATATATTCTACGGGTACATATACCGTTTGAAGAGCTATAACGCTCTTTCGCAAAACACTCATCAAACTCAAACGATAAAATGCCGTCGTCTGTAGAGACTCTAAATTAAGTTTAGTATTACCGAACATCTGTGTATTTTACAATTTAATAAGAAATAAACTTGCTCGTGCAATATTTCTGTTTGAATGTAGATTAGATGAAGTATTTATTATAACATGTTACGCAATAAAATAATTTTAATTCAAATGTAATTTTATTTTACTAACGAAATCTCAATTTGTGTAATAAAATGTTAATAATTATTTTACGATCAAAATGAATCATTATAATAATTAATACACAAAATATAGATTAAAAACATTTATTTTCAAAGTGACCTTGTAAATAAATTTATAATGGTAGAGAGAAATACAACAATAAAATTAATAATTCCTAAAATATCTGTACAAGAAACGTAGATATGTAAACAGTATTAAAGTATTATAACTTGAAAGCTTTCTATTAGCTTATTTTATCAGTCAGTGAAATTAATTTACTATCTTATTACAGTACTTCGTCGAGATAATATTACCTTGGTTCAATTATATTACTTATTGAGATGAAAAGTGTTCTTGTACAAGATTTGATAAAATAATATTGTTAGATAAATCTATCTATACCTACCAGTATTATAAAGAATACAATTTTTTTAAGAACGATCATTGAAAGCATTGTAAAATAACAATTAAAAGCTTCATATAATATGTATTTCACAGTTATTTTCATCATTGTTATTATTATTAAAATAAAAAAAAGACAAAAATAAGATGTTTATACATTTAGGTGGCCTAAAGTGTACATATAACTAGTTTAATAGCATGTAAAAATACTGAGTTATTCTTCAATAGAGTTTGTAATTACATAAACTATAAATTTCATTCTCCTGTGTTTGTTTTGATCTCTATGTATATTATATAGTTATAGATTGTAATTAATATTGTTATTTTAATTTAAATGAAATGTAAAAGAAACATAAATGTTATTTGTATTATTCTCGTGGATAAGTGATTATTGATTAAAGATTATGACACAATTGTTTTTATTTTATTTTAAATTATTTTTAACCTTTTATTTTAATTATTTTTGTTACATCAAAATCTTGTCTATTTTGAACGTTACCCTGATGCTTCTCTACTCTGATGCATTTCCAGAATAAAATTAATATGTGTGCCAAATTTCATCATTATTAGTGCACGGCTTATAGAAAACAAACGAAAAATACTGAGAGACATGAGCCTAAGCCTGATGTAATGCTTTTCTGTAAAGACATATTTGTAACTCGACAGTTGAGTCTGCGGTGAGTTCGCAAACTTCTGTGCTTTAAAGCTCGACAGTTGATGACATTAATTAACCCGCACTAGTTGTTCGAGCTAATTTGAGTCTATGCGATGCTGTTTTGTATGCCGCAAGGTGATTCCTTTATTTTCAAACTAAGTCACTCTTAAAATACATACTTATTAGGTAAAAGGCAGTGATTGTTAAATTGAGAAAGTGATTTCAGGGAATGTCTATCGTATCTAAGTGAAACATGATCTAAATGCAACTAAGATTTTACTATCAAGTATACAGATATCAAGTTTATATTTTATATAAGACGACGTCTGTGGCGCAGTGCGTGCGCTGTCGCATTATAAAGTTAGAGGACCTGGGTTCGATTCCCGGCTCAAGTCTGTCCTGATGGGAGGCTTCGGCCGTGGCCGTGGCAAACGATTTAGCGTTCTGGCATTTAGGAGCGTGGGTTTGCCATACTCCTAACTGATTAGCCCGCTACCGTCCTAGACAGCATCATCACTTACCAGGTGAGATAGCCGTAAGGACTAACTTGTAGTGAATAAAAAAATAGACATGTTATATTCTTATTATGGGTCTTACAAGAAAGCTCAGAGTCACTCAGCGTGCGATGGAGAGAGCTATGCTCGGAGTATCTCAACGTGATAAAATGTGAATTGAATCCGTAGAAGAACCGGACATAGCTAAGCGAGTTGCGAAGCTGAAATGGTAATGGGCGGGGCACATAGCTCGGACCGATGGACGTTGGGGTCCCAAGGTGCTGCAATGGCGACCCCGCACCGGAAAACGTAGCGTTGGTCGACCCCTAATTCCCCAACTAGGTGGACAGACGACATCAGACGAGTTGCCCGCGAATTTTGGAACTCCCTACAAAAGACCTATGTCCACTGGTGCACGACTATCGGTTGATATAATGATAGTGATGATATATGTATTGAAGGTATTTTGATGCAAATAAACAACAAATTTTACTGTAAAAATATTATATATTTTAAAATATTTTCAGTAGAGGCTTCCTCTCGTATGAAAAAAGAAGGCTGAACTACCATGCTTATACGTGGTGTTTCCCATATATTTAAATAACTCTTAACATAAAATAAAAAAATCTTAAAGTGTTTACTGTTCTTTTTTTATATTTCCCGCGATTTAACCGGACGTAAAATACTTTAATAAAAGGAATTAAAGTATTCTACGCCCATCTACAAAATTATTGATGCCAAATTTCATGATAATTGTTTGAGTAACAAAGAAGTGAAAGCGTAACATACAAACTCATCCACCCTTATAATAATAGTTATATACACCGATCACAATTAGCACAACCCGTTCGTTCGTGTTAAGAAAAAAGTGAGTTTTCTATTTCCAACGCACGCAGACACGCGAGATTGAAATCTATTCATAATTATTTCCTATCCCTAATGGCCTTTTATAGCAACAATTAATCAAAAACAAACTCTATATGCATGTTGCAAGTTTACCATAATTCCTCAGTCGGCATTAGAGGCCAACAAACTGACGTCAGAATAACTCACTGCAGTTGCAAGATATAGATGCAACACAAGCGTTTGTCAGTGTACAACATGAATGGCAACTTGCCAACCGGTAATATCGTCTCAAAGCAACTGCGTGAAATGATAGTTGCAAGTTGGCATTAAAAATTACATAAAGTTTTATGCAGTTTTGTAGTCGATTCAAGCATTATTTATAGTTTTCAGATCCAATTACGGTTTCGTTAAAACTTTGATGAATTTAACCGAGTTTCAATGGATTTCATAATAAATTATGTATTCGCTTTATATATTGCATTCGATTAAAGCAATCGGAACTAACACGATATAAATTGAATCATGTCATTTCAGGAATCCCTCGTAGATAGTATATATTTACTATTGTAGTAGGTATTTGTGTTTCAATCTAAGTAAAGCAAATTTTTCAAAAAAGTATTTGGATTTCATTGACGCACATTTAAATTATGTTTTTGACTACCTCCATGGCGAAGAGCGCGCTGTCGCATTATTAAGTGGGAGGTCCTGGGTTCGATTCCTGGCTGGAGTCTGATCTGGTGGGAGGCTTCGGATGTGGCTAGTTACCACCCTACCGACAAAAACGTGGAGCCAAGCGATTAATCGCTCCGGCATGATGTCGCGTAGAAACCAATTAGGAGTACGGGTCTTCTTCTTTTCTTCTTTGTCGTTACATTCTTGACAGAGTGGTCGTGGTCATCATGAAGGAAAATGTTATACGCCTCACGAGCATCCGCCAATTTTCTCGGCTGGCCGAAAGCCTGGTACACTCGTGCAAAGGACCCACAGCAGACTTCATCTGATCGGTCAATCGCATAGGTGACCTTTCTCGGCCTCGAGTGTCCTCCACCTTGCCCTGCACGACAAGACGTTCTATGGAGTCACCCTCACGCCGGGAGACGTGTCCGAAGAATTTTAAGATCGAGTACGGGTAAAAGTACGGGTCTACCATACCCTTAACAAGTTAGCCCGCTACCATCTTAGACTGCATCATCACTACCAGGTAAGATTGCCGTCAAGGGCTAACTTGTAGTGGAAAAAAAAATGTTATGAACATTATTTTACAACTACAGCTTTAACAAAAAATTTAACAAGAAGTGAAATAAGTTTTATCGACCAAATTTTTCATGAAATTTAAATTCTATCACACTTCATTCAAAAACGGTACTTGTAGGCATACTCGTAGTTGTAAATAAGACGTAACAAAATACCCCCATCATCATCAACTAGCCATCATCATCATCGTGATCATCCTCAGCCTATCAATCTGTCTGTCTGCTAAGAGGTTGGCGGTTTCTGTATTCAGTATATATAATTGTCCTTCAATCAGGCAGTAACAGAGTCACTTATTCATTTAATCTATATATATAAAGATATTTTTTGCGCCAGTTTGAAAAATAAAATTCACTAGTGCAAAAAAATCTCGTCATATTCATGCGCTTTTGCATATCAAATCAAATCAAAACAAAAATAGCTTTATTCATATAAACCTATTACAGGGATCTATGAATCGTTCATATATATCACATTTTTCATTATTTCTATTTGTGATAGTGATATCTACACTCGCCAACTTAAAACTAAAGCTAAGAGGGTTCAAATCGCGCCACCCAAGAAGAAACCCAGAACAAATTAAGCCGGGATTTTTTTTTGTTATCACCATATATACGTTACATATTTAACATTAGAAAAGGAGGCGTAGGAACACAGTACATGCAAAGAGTTTTTGACGACCTCCGTGGCGCAGTGCGTGCACTCTAGCATTATAAGGTTGGAGGTCCTGGGTTCGATTCCTGGCTCGAGTCTGGTCTGGCGGGAGGTTTCGGCCGTGGCTAGTTACCACCTTACCGACAAAGACGTGTCACCAATCAATTTAGCATTCCAGCACGATGTCGCGTAGAAACCAATTAGGAGCGTGAGTTTACCATACTTCTAACAGGTCAGCCCGCTACAGGTTAGATCCTAGACAGCATCATCATTTGCCACAAGGTGAGGTAACTTGTAGTATATATAAAAAAAGAGTACGCACGGACAAAGCTACAGGCACTACTAGTCCCAAATAAAGGATAAACGTCATATCCATACATCCAGTAAGGAGTAAACAAGTGCTGCCTATTACAAAGGAAGTTAAGGAACAAAGACGTTTAAATCAGTAAAAGTGGATTCTAAAACGGAATAATAAAGTTATTGCTTGAAATATTCATTAGATGCTTGCCAAGCAGAAAATCCTTCCATAATTATTTAATTCATTCTCTTTCTAAAATTAAATATTACAAATGAAAATATGTCTAGGGATCAAAATAATAATTGTTTTTGAAAGCTCAGACTTTCTTGTTCAATTTTATAACATAGATGTCAGTTACCAGAACTTTGAAACATACACCATGCAAAAAAAGTTTTTAAATCTAAATGCAAAATACTAATCATTACTTTTGGCGCTGTCCTTGGGATATTATGATCTCTTCTCAACTTCTTCGTTTAAGCAACATACCGACCAAGAATGTGTTGCCAAATGATTTAAAGTAGAAACCAATTAGGAGTATGGTCATCACTTACCATCAGGTGACATTGCCGTCAAGAGCTAACTTGAAGTGCATAAAAAAACAGTTTGGTAGTTCCGGGTAAAGACCCGTCTAGAACATACTACCAGCAGTAACTATTACTTCTAACTGCGGGCTAACCTGTATGGGCTCATCATACCCCTAACAGGTTAGCCCTCTGCCATCTTAGACTGTATCATCACTTACCACCAGATGTAATTGCCGCCAAGGGCCAACTTGTAGTTGAATTAAAAAAAACGCATATATAATATTACGTGTGCCGGTGTCTTGCTAATCAACATATTATTAGTATATATAGCTATATTGCTTACTTTAGATTACAAATAATAACACTAATAATAACTTATCATCATAATCAACCCATTACCGGCTCACTACAGATCACGGGTTTCCTCTCAATAAGAGAAGGGTTTGGCCATAGTCCACCACGCTGGCCATGTGCGGATTGGCAAACCTCACACGCCTTTGAGATAGAGGTTCCCTCACGATGTTTTCCTTCGCCGTTGGAGCAAGTGATATTTTAATTGCTTAAATTTAAGTTACGTAATGAGATGTTTCTGCCAATCTGCTACTGTATAACGTGGTATAGTAATAGTTCCATATAGATACAGTGGTCGAACCACTGTACCGGTTAATGTAGCATTCGGTACCTGAAAGAGACTTTAAAATCTTGTATTTCTTCGTGTCTAGCTGTCACGCTACCGGGATTGCCTAGAATTCGGGTTCAGTTAAGACGTGCCAAAATGTATATATCAGTTGGAAGCCTCATTCCATGAACTGAGACTGACATATAACAAAGTCGAAGAAGTGGGACGAGTTGAGGTGAGATTGAAGTGAGTGAAATAAGTTCAAGACGAGAATATTAGGGTAAGGGAATTAAATAACAAAACAAGCAAATTTTTGCTAATCATATAACTCCTGTTTTTTTATTTCTTTCTATCATATCTCACCGAATAGGCATCTTGTAGGCAACCCTTTTTATATTATTTTAGGATATCATGGAAGCGGTGATAGCCTAGTGGTTAGGGCGTCAGCCATCTAATCAATGGTCAGCGGTTCGAATCCGGGCACGCACCTCTAATTTTTCGGAGTTATGTGCGTTTTTAAACGATTAAAATATCACTTGCTTCAACGGCGAAGGAAAGCATCGCGAGGAAACCTGCACGCCTAAGAGTTCTCCATAATGTTCCCAAATGCGTGTGAAGTCTGCCAAACCACACATGGCCAGCGTGGTGGACTATGGCCAAACCCTTCTCATATTGAGAGGAGACCCGTGCTCTGTAGTGAGCCGGTAATGGGTTGATCATGATGATGATGATGATGATAGGATATCGTCACATTCTTTCATGAGCCGAATAAATGTGTATGTGTAAAACATATAAATTTAACCTACCAGTTTGTAACTGACGTTGTCTATTACAGTTCGGAAAGGCTTTAAATTAGAAACATTTGCTCGAACAAAGTTAGGCAATGTTCTCGACAAGCTCTTGCCAATTCAGAAATGAAACGGCAATGCTTGGAAGTCAGCCAGCGCTTTGTACGGCGGTTACACGTAAGGAAGTGCCTATAATCTAAGATTCGATAAGGCTTATTTATAAGAATTAGTTTGGCAAACTTCATATCCACGTCAGAATTCAAACTAATCAATCAATTTTCCAAAGGACAGTTGCAGGTAATATTAGTTAATTCTGCGTCACTGGGGGTTTTTGGAGAGCATGAAGCTCAAGCTTGAGAGAAGAGTACTTGGGCTCGATGACATCTGGGGAACTAAGGGCGTCTTCTGTGAGACTTGGACCTCGACTTAGGGTGACGTTGGGACTTGTTGGGTTTGTTGTATTGGAGTATCATTGCGAGCGCCCTCGTGACCGTGAATCAGATCCACGTCCGGGTGATGTCAGATAACGGGGACCTCGTCATCGCCGGCAAAGACGCTGTTGGGTTTTGTAACGTTTGTGTATGACCTAACTGGGAAGCGTTGTCCAAAGTCAGTCGATTGTCAGGGTCGTCAAGGACGTTTTTTGGTCGCCTTTTATGAGAGGGGCATTTGGGTTAGGGGTGTAATTGGACGCCTCACCACTAGAGGTTTGGGTGTCAGGCTGCCTTGTCAAAGTAGGTTTTGAAGAGCTTTTTAAAATTTTGCTGTATTGTCGGTAAGTCTAGTCAAACTAATCATCTGCTGAAGTTGTATATATAGCGCTTGTGTGTGAAAACTTTAATAGCGCGATGCAGGATTCACTATTATACTTGTGGCGCCATCCAGTATGGTGATGTGGAAACCGCCACGAACTTCAGTGAACACGTACATTAAATATAAGATTCCATTGAATTTCACCGCGAAAGCCTTCTAAATCTGGCCTCGTATTTATGCGGAGCACGTGCTAACAACCGCGGGCTGCAATTTGTGGAGGGCTCGGGAGTATCTGTATTACCTACTTATGATGGTCATGATTTTTTAAATAGTTTTTGGTGCGAAAGAAATTTTGGCTGTTTGGTTGGTAGACAGGTCGGCATACAAATGAACTCATTTATATTTTTTCAAAAAATATTCAGTTAATATTAGAGATTTGTTCACATAGATACATACAGACAAAGTACTCCTATTATCCATAGATGAGCAAGATAAATAAATTATGTTGTACACTTAAACTTATAATGTAACATTTACAGAATCACAAGCCCAATTCTACTGTTACAAAAATTATTATACTACAGAAAACATGATGACGACAATTTTGATTACTGTCTTATTATAAAATGGGAGGTCTTGAGTCCGATTCCTAGCTCCATTCTGATCTGGTGGCAGGCTTAGGCGATGGCCAGTTACCAACCTACTGGTAATGACATACCCCAAAATGATTTACCGTTCCGGTATGATGCCAAGAAGAAATCGATTAGGAGGATGGATTCAGCTGGCAAAGCATCAGAAGGTGATCTGGTACTGCAGATGTACGTGGACGACGATAATCACTTAACATCAGGTGAGTTCCCCTTTACCCTAGATGTAAATATAAACAAAAATTGGAATTGAAAAATACTTATTAACATTAAAATATTTTATGACAAAGATAAGAAGGGGAAGACCCCAAACTACATGGTTGACAAATATGTCCATGTAGAACAAGAAATGCCTCGGAAATGATGAGGATACGAAATTAAGTTTGACGTGGCGCCGAATGATAAGCAATGCCGACCCCGCGTAACGCGATAAGGCGAGGCAAAGAAGGAGAAGATGCCAAAGATAATTGCAATGTTCTTTTACTTACGTTAGCAAACAATTTTTTAATTTTCTTTTTTTGAAAGTCGATCAATGACCTTGGGCTTTTAGTCTAATCAGATCGTTAGGAATTCAACGCTAGGTATTCACAAGGTTGCTGTACAATATGGTAGGATATTCTATGAATTGTATTGGGTCCACTGGAAGCGAAAAGCCCGACGAATTTGCTAATAGCCATAGGCATGTAGGCACAAAGGACAGGATCAAAACATTTCTATGGTATACCTAATAGCTTAACTGATTCGGTCAGAATGTTCTATTTTCTTATTTATTATTTTAACAGGTCCAGTAGTATATTTATACTTATAGTAAAACTGCCACTGCTGAGTATTTCTATATTTGTGTGTATTTTGTGAAAAGCTAAATTGTATATTATATATACCCATAACAGATTGTTTAAATTTATGTCGGTATGTCTATCAAATCGCCCATCACGCTTACATAGTACTGAACGGATTTTAATGCGTAGACCTATCCAATAGTCAGTCTGGGTCAAGCTTTGGTATTTTTGGGAAGGGGATGAATAAAATATAAATTAAATCATAATCGATTTTGACAATTCATTTTCACACAATGTTGTTTCATCAGTTTGGTTTTACTTAAACTTTGAGACTACCGTCGTATAGCGATTTTTATAGAATATGTAGAATATAACTCGCTAATTTACAGCATCAAATATCTCTCTTAAGACTTAAAGATACTTAATTCACGTGTCACGTATGCATTAGTTCTATCTAGCACTAGAAAATGCGCGATTTGCTTAATGATTATTCGTTGTTAAATTTAGGACATCTCAGAGTGAAAAATTATAATTATGGCGGATACGTGCCTGTGAAATGCCAATTTGAATGAAATTACATATTTTATCTGACAGAAATGGCCAGTACATGAAAAACCGTTTTCCTAAAAGAAGACAAAGAATGGAATCTCTTCTACAAATGTCATATTCAACATAATATGCTTTGTCTTTTTTCTTAAGAGTTTAAAGTGTGATGAAATGTATCCATCCCTCATAATTATTTAGGTAGAGATGAACTTTAATTACACGTTTTAAGAGAAGTAAAATTGCTTTACTTAAAATAAAATTAGTTTTTGTTTCGTGTACAATTATAAATGTTAGTAGCTTTTGAGAAATGTACCTTGATTAAAAGTTTGTGTCTAAGATTACTGCGAAGTCTGTAAAGTTTTTATAATTATGTATATTAAATAAATATGGATGTAATACTACGTAATAGATATCCTCGCTAAATATAGATTCATACCTATGTGTTTTAATGATGTAGCAAAAAACTTTTAGTAATTTAACTTAAACTTTAGTATTAGTTAACTCATGAAATATATAATATATAAATAGTGATATTTATCAAAAGACCAGAAAAATATAAATATTTTAAAATGTCGTTGGTAACTCCAACTACTGATTTCATTCATCATCGTCATGATCAACCCATTACCGGCTCACTACAGAGCACAGGTCTCCTCTCAATATGAGAAGGGTTTGGCCATAGTCCACCACGCTGGCCATGTGCGGATTGGCAGACTTCACACCCCTTTCACTCTCAGGCATGCAGGTTTCCTCACGACGTTTTCCTTCACCGTTGAAGAAAGTGATATTTTAATTTTTATAAAACACATAATTCCAAAAATTTTGAGGTTCGTGCCCGGCTTCGAACCGCCAACCTCTGTTTAGGAGGCTGACGCCCTAACCACTAGGCTATCACCGCTTCACATCGATGATTGGTTGACATCATTGTGGATAAATAATTCAGTCTAATTCAACGGTTATTATCCAACTACCAACCTAATCCTTATAGTGTACTGTCACCGATGCTCCCGGTGCGACGCGAACGCCACAGCGCCGGCTCGGGGCCTCTCTGTGATCATACGTATGTGGAGTAGGCCTGTTTGCAAGTAACCGCTATTTTCGGAGTGTGCTGTAGTGAGTGCCGCTGCTGTTCCGTCGGATGTGTCAGCACTGCTTGGTGTCTGCGGGCTGCCAGCGTGTGTGCTGGCTGTGCCGGTAAACTGTGCTCGTCGCCGAGGAATAGGTCGCAGACCTGCTGAGGTTAGTGCACGATTCTCTGCCTGACACGGGGAAGCCTTAATTCTAAAAAAGCAAACCGTAAAGTCCATTAGGTTTACCTTTTGAAGGTGACGGCATTCACGCCTCCAGTGGTATATATAAAGTAACTTCGCCAGTAACTTCGATTGTAATATTTCAACACGTTATATTTGGACACACACACACACACACACACACAGTTTTGTAATATCATAACATATTATTATTTTGCTAAATTTCAAAGATTGCATATATTGTTTGGTATTTTCTTTTATATAAATTGTAATCTTATTTGACCTTATTTTATCATTAAGTCTGAAATTTAAATAAATTGTTTTAAACAACATTGGAATTGTTAATTACAAATAAATAAATAAAAAACAAAATTCCAGGAAACCACAGACGGACAAAATATTATGCAACTGCGTACAATTAAAAAGTATTCAGTTATTATTATTTGCACTATTGTGCCCTTAGCCGGGCTGATCTCTGCACCGATCGATTTAAGCAATTTCGAAGAAATCTATAGAAATTGAAATTAAATTAAAATCAAATTGGTCCTTAGTTTTTGGCATTGCCCACTGATCTAAGTTGTGCAGTAGTTTTTAATTTATGCAGAAATTTTCGAGGCATATACTATTATATTTGCTATGTACATAGGCTCTTTTATGAGAAATCATAACTTATGCACGGAATAAATCGCTGTTTTAAAAGACAAAATAATTTTATGCAATCAATTTTTAATAATGCTCTTAGCTCTGGAATTTCACACTTCTTTTATAGGGACGTTTCGCTGTCATTAAAATTTTCCAGCGTGCCTTTGCACGTGATTTATTTGACGTCGATCTTCCTTATAAGATCTAAATCTCGCCGAGAATCCCAATTACGATAGACGTCTGCGTGAGTGGAATGAAGCTTGTCACCTACTTATATAAGACCTTGCTCTTCACAGCCGATGGTTTGACAACCGGAATCACCAATATTTATGGTCGATTATTCAACCGTATAACAATCTCTAACTGGGGATTATATTTGATGGTTTCACAGTTGTTGCGAAGAGATTTGAATAGAGTTTAATCCCCAGGCTTGTTACGTCTTGATAAGAAAGAACTCGGACATGGAATTAAATTGATGTAGCTATATTGGTTTTAATTACTCTGATAAGAAACAAACTTCTTCTTGGAGGTCCTGGGTTCGATTCCCGGGTCTGGTCTGGTGGGAGGCTCCGGCCGTGGCTAGTTACCACCCTACCAATACAGACGTGTCGCTAAGCGTTTTAGCGATCCGGCACGATGTCGCGTAGTAACCAATTAGGAGCGTGTTTACCATACCCCTAACAGGTTAGCCCACCGTCCTATACTACATCTTCACTCCAAAGACTGGATCATTTATCTATTACAAACAAACAATAATATCCCACTCGAGTTAGTACTATGAGCTAATTAATGTTCCTAATGACCATCCTAGACAGCATCATCACTTACCACCAGTTGAAATAGCCGCCAAGGGCAAACTTGTAGTGTATAAAAAAACCTCAGTATGCTGGGAGTAAGTGTTAAAATATAACTGCATTAAACTGTCTTGAGTTCCACCCGTTCCCAACATTACATGTTTGAACGTGTCGGTCGTAAGTTCTCACATTTTAATGCTTTCATTGCGGAATTCTGCTGAACGCTATAAATGTTAACGTGGTACAGAACATGTCTGCACCTTATAAAATAATGGCTCTGTCTAAGAGGCAAACCTTTTGTCTTTTATGTAATAATATTTGTTCAATAACATGTTGCAAGTTTACTTGGGAAAATTGCAGTTTTCCGTTCATTCGTAATCCCTAATGTCACAGCTCCATAGCCCTTTCAAATTATATGGGACACGAAGATAAACCTTTCGAATTACGGTAGACTTTAAAGTCACTAATCCGTGAAAATGAAACGGAGATGGATAACTCCAATCTAAATTTCTGGATTAGTACTAAAAATTCCTTGAAAATCAAATCAAAATTTTAGGGGTGTTAAAACTTATTGAACCCGGTGCCCCTGAAAGGAAGGCAAAATTCTGACACCCCTTCTACACACTATTATGAGTATAGTGTTAGTTTGCCTACAATAAAGTGTGTAGTTGTTTTCCATTGGAGAACATTATTTCACTCAAAAGAAAAACATTATTTTACTATTTATTGGACTAACTTCCCTATCATGTTCAACCCATTGCCGGCTCACTACAAAGCACGGGTCTCCTCTTAATATGAGAAGGGTTTGGCCATAGTCCATCACGCTGGCCATGTGCGGATTGGCATACTTCACACGCCTTTGAGAACAATATGGAAAACTCTCGGGCGTGCAGGTTTCCTCACGATGTTTTCCTTCACCGTTGAAGCAAGTGATATTTTAATCGTTTATAAACGCACATAACTCCGAAAAGTTAGAGGTGTACTCGTATACCCACACGCCTTTGAGAACAATATGGAAAACTCTCGGGCGTGCAGGTTTCCTCACGATGTTTTCCTTCACCGTTGAAGCAAGTGACATTTTAATTGTTTAAAAACGCACATAACTCCGAAAAATTAGAGGTACGTGCCCGGATTCGAACCGCCGTCCTCTGATTAGGAGGCTGACGCCCTAACTACTAGGCTATCACAACTTCCCTATAAAAAGTATTAATCAGTTTCAACATAGTGCAATAAGTTTATTATGGAATAAAAACGTAAGAAAGTAGCTTAAAACGTGTACGAAAGAAATATAAAACTTTTAATGCAACCGCAGAGGCGCAAGGAAATGTATTACTTGGCTCAAAGTTTTAAGACCTATTTCAAAACTCTGTGCCTACGTAATAATGTAAGATGAGAAGGTCTTTCTAACTAAACTCGTAACAAATTGTACCTTCAAATATTCAAGACATTCATTTGAACAGTTTATTAGTTTTTAAGTGTTTATAATAGAGTTACATTGTTGTAGTTTTTAATTATTTAAACACTAGTTCTTTTTCTTTCAATGGACACCTGGTATTTTATTTAACTACTACTTATGATGTATAAAACATTACAAGTAAGCCCTTGATGGGTACCTCACCTAGTTGTAAGTGATGATGCAGTCTAGGATGGTAGCGGGCTAATTTATTAGGGGTATGGTAAACCCACACTCCTAATTGGTTTCTCCGCGAGAACTTGCCAGAACGCTTAATTGCTTGGCGACACGTCTTTGTAGGGTAACTAGCCACGACCGAAAAGTAAGCGTAAGCCTCTTTCAATAAATAATCATCTTTATCAATAACTCTTTCATCATGATCAATCCATTCTCGGCTCACTACAGAGCACGGATCTGCTCTCATATTAAGATAATATGAGAAGGGTTTGGCCATAGTCAACCACGCTGGCCATGTGCGGATTGGCAGACTTCACACGCCTTTGATAACATTATGGAGAACTCTCAGGCGTGCAGGTTTCCTCATGATGTTTTCCTTCACCGTGATATTCGAATTGTTTAAAAACGCACATAACTTGAAAAAGTTATAGGTACGTGCCCGGGTTAGAACCCCCAACCTCTGATTAGGAGGCGGACGTCCTAACCACTAGGTCATCACAGCTACCTAAACAACCTAAATAAGATGAGAAATGCAAATATGTCCATGATGTCAAAGCGTTCATTGTACGTCTTTGTAATTCTAGGTTCAGGTGAGCGTTTTCCGGAGGCTGACGTCTTAACCACAAGGCTACCACAGCTTCAATAACAATAACTCTTTAATGAACCTAAAACAAAGGAACTTTTATCAAATGACAGGCAAATTATGCTTTATCTATATTTGAATAAAGCTCGTAAAGCCACTCTTATCATTACGCCGTTCTGCTTTTTGTCACTGACTTGTGGTGCAGCTCGCGCGAAGTCTTTTTATAAATGGATTCATTCCCAGCTTGAAATTGGTTAGGTGACAGGCTTCGGTCCCGGCTAGTTAGCACCCTACTGGCAAGGATATACCGCATTAAAGTTGTTAGTAGGAAGCAGAGTAGCTACCAATTACAATGGATGAATGTACTAGTTTGCTCCCATTGTAAACAAAAAAAAAGGACGTTGCGCGTACTAATTCCTATCTATATAACACACCGTCTTTGCCGGCGAAGACGAGGTCCCCGCTATCTTACGTCATCCCGACGTGGGCTACCCCCGTTATCCCAAACGTCGCCTAAGCCGAGGTTCGGCCTCAAAGGAGGCGCCCTTAGGCAGTCGTTCCCTTAGTTTCTTCGAGCCCTAGGGCTCAAAATTTCTTCTGGCAGAGCTTCTTTCCGAAGCTCGCCAAACAGCCCGGTTACGCTGTGGCAACCAATAGGGTTAGTACAGCTAATAGACAGTCCGAAAAAAAATAAAAATATCTATATTAGTTCTTTCATTCGCACTAGCGATAATCAGCGTAGCCTGAGCTTTATATCCCTGTTACTAATTATAAAGAATGAAGTCTGTGATATAGTAGCGATATATTAATCACGCTATAATGATAAATATACACTATAGAATTTTAAGAGAAGGCTTATATTTCTAGCGTAAATAACGTCGAAAACTTTTGCGTGTATTCCAGGTGAAAAATGTTTGAGCTAATAGCTTTAACCGCAACGTTGCTATTCATTTAAGACTTTTCGCTTGAATCTCTACAGATTCTTTTGAATGTTCTTCTTTATGAAGTTTTGGTATTAACGTAAATGATTTACAAAGAACATTTTAGTTAATTTCATAATTTTAATGTTTCTTTAATAAAATTTCAAGAACATCTGTTTTATTTAATATAACGTCCATTATGAGATATTTATTCGTAGTATTTTGGCAATCGGAGATATTTGCGAATGTTTGCAATTTTTTATTTATAAATCGAAGTCATATCAAAGCTTTATTCATGTAAACCGAATGCAAGCATCTAAGCGAAGCATTTATATATTATATTTCCATTATTTTAATTCGTGAGGTGATGGTGATTACTGTATTCGTTAACTTAAAACTAAAGCTAGAAGGAATCCAAACGCACCCAGGTTTAAGATGAAGTCCACAGCAAGCAAAAAAAACCGACTAGGTAGCAAGCTTAGTCGGTTTTTTTTTCTATCACAATGTCACATATAGCAATTCACACCGAAGCTTTTATGTAATCCTCAATATCATAATACGATTTTTCTTTAAGCATACGTTTTATAAAATCTTTAACTATGACTTATGGGTGTGATTAATATATTCTCCTACAAATAAACCTATTGTATACGTCGATAACTGTGTACTAGATAGTATACTAAACAACCTAAATAAGATAAGCGATGCAAATATGTCGATGTTGCCAAAGCGTTCATTGTACGTTTGTGCAATTTTAAGTTCAGGTGAGCGTTTTCCTGCAAACATTTTTTTACATTACTTTGCTGAAAACGAGCAGACGGGTCATCTGATATTAAGTGATTGCACCCATGTTCTTCTAGCGTACCAGAGGAACCACCGATGCGTTGCCGGCTGAACCCATATTGTACTCGGTTCCTACTCTACATCATATCGGAACGCTAAATTGCTTGGGAGTATGTATTTGCCAGTAACTAGTCTAGGGTAACTAGCCGCAGCTGAAGACCAAACTCGAGCGGAGAATCGAACCCAGGACCTCCCACTTAATAATACGGCAGAGCTCAGTGTGAACCGATAAGCGCTGGTAGTCAGCTTTCTATCTAAACGCGGCCTTAGTATTTTGCACATGTGTTATTACTTATTTAACTCTGTCGTATGTATAGCATTGTAGCAATAATAATATATAATAAATAAAGCAAAAATACGTAATATTTATTATCAAGTACGAGATTTATATTAATACCACTTTCGTGAAAGTGTTTCCGATGCATTTTATAATTGGCTTTTTATCGTAAGCTCGGAATATAGGAAATTAAATTTCCCTTTCTTTGCCCACTGGTTTGTTTTTTAATTCACCAACAAACAAAGGAGATTTGTTCTCTAGTAACACAAGAAACAAAGGATGTAGCTACTTTATTCTCTAAAACTAATTTGGACTAGCAGCAGGTTTTGTCACATAAAGATCATTTACAACAAAACATACTACCAATAAAAACTTTTAACGCTAACACGCAGCAGAACAGAGTTACCAAGTAGAAGGAATGCAAGAAATGCGATGTAAACGTAAAATATTATGCCATTTTAAACGTCCACTTTCCGTTATCGTTCCACACGGTTGCATTAAAGTTTTATTACTCGTTGGCAACTCGCCAGTCATATTGTAGTCTGACTAACGACTGTGTTGCCGACGTATCTCGCAACTGTGAGTTACTATAATGTCAGTCATTTTGGGCTATAATTGTAATGGCCCTGGTAGTGCCGTGGCTATGTGGATTGAGAGGGATGTTACTGTATCGCAACTCACATTACTGATATTGATCAACGCGCCAGAACAAATTGTTTTTGTTTATCAGTATATCAGAGATTTAAATTGAATTAAAAAGTAATCTAACGTACAAGTGAATACAAGCAAATTAAGGTTTAATCTTTAAGAACTTCCTGATAGTTATGAAATTTTGTTTGTATGTTTGCTTGTCTGTTCTGAATAAGTGAACATTAAAATCGTACATAAAAATAGGCAACGCAAAATAGTAGTAAAATATGATCTCAATTTAAATGTCCACTTTTCGTTATCGTCTCGCTTTCAGGTTTTATTACAAGTTGGCAACTCGCCAGTCGTGTTTTAGTCTGACTAACGATTTTGTTGCAACCGTATCTCGTAGTTTTTTTTTTATAATCGTTTTTTATAATTTGTTTAACAAAACAAAACTATAACAGTATTCTTACTGTTTACGATAAAATTAAGTCTCATATAGGTAATGTCGTATAAATTATTTTTTTTACTCTACAAGTTGGCCCTTGACAGCTATATCTGGTGGTAAGTGATGATGCAGTCTAGGACGGTAGCGGGCTAACCTGTTAGGGGTATGGTAAACCCACACTCTCAATTGGTTTCTACGCGACATCGTGCCGGAATCGCTTAGCGACACGTCTTTGTCGGTTGGGTGGTAACTAGCCACGGCCGAAGCCTCCCACCAGACCAGATTCGAGCTGGGAATCGAACCCAAGACCTCCTCCTTTATAATACGACAGCGCGCACTGCGCCTCGGAGGTCGTCAAATAAATAATAAATATTGGAATACAATAATAAATACTAAGATACTTATTTGATATATGATTTAGCCTGAAAGTAACTTAATCTAGCAAATAGATTCGTTGTTATCAATTCGTTAATTGAATCAAATTGAATTATTCTCGAGTGTTACTTTTACATAAAATATTTCCTCCCTACATGTTCGGTGCCATAACGTGACCACAGATATTAATTTGTATTACGTCGGGTAGAATAATTTACTTCCAACATTATGTGCATGAAATGTACCATCAGGCTAATGGTGTCTAGAAATGTAATAAGGAGAAATTACCGACACAATGTAACACTCACAAATAAAGAAATACACGTGTTATATTATTTATAACGTTATACTTCCTTTTTTCTTAAACTTTATTAAACAAATAAATGCACAAATAAGGCGAACTTCATGCTAAAAGCATTCCCTACCAGTATACCTTGGATCATGCATAAATAAACATGGTAGGTAGTAAACGGGCAATATTGGTAATAAATTCAATTACATACTATCACATATACAAATATACAAACATTACATTCATTGACAGCAGTAACAAAATGAGATTTCAATACAGAGAGCCAAATTCACTATGTAAGTACCTACTTTGTTACACATTACTAATGTTTATTTATCTTCTCCTTTAAAGTGAGTTTGACTTAAATGTCGCCTTATTTATTTTGTCACAACCAATTTGGACCAATATTTTTATATTTTCATGCATATATAATTTAATACTAAAAGTAATAAAAAATATTTTATATCAAAACTTATTTTGTATTTTTCTGACCTAATCGACTTTATAAAATCATCTTACTCACATCTGAGGGTAGCCGAATGGAATCACTTATAGAGATAATTTTTCCTTTAATGTGACAATGTACTTTTGCAATTAATAATTTATATTTACCTAATTATTGGTCCAGTAATTGTTTTCTTGGTTGGCCTAACTTTTTTCTTTTCCAATTCACTCTGTTCAAATTTCTCTGGAAACAAAAATGTTATATTCAAATATCTCTCGATATAACAATAGATCCAGTTAATTCAATCCATCCAACCATCAAATCCTTCAGTCAAATTTAGTATATGTAGGAAGTAGACTTCCTACATATACTAAATTTTGGTTATCACAAATTTGGTACAAAAATAATAAAAATAAATAAAAATACCATCGTATACAAAAATAGAGAATATCAATACCAAAGGATATCCAAAGATATTTTATGAAATAGCCGTGATAAAAGCTATCCTCCATTACAGCATTGTTACAATGTTTATTGAAATCTATTGAATAGCAATCTCGTAAGGGATTTGATATTGCACTAAATTTTTACTACATCATATTTTACCTGATTGTCTTAACGTAACAACAGTGTTTGTGCGACCCAGTTTCCAGGGTACATAAATAGTTATGTGCGATAAGCCATATTAATCTAAGTAACTGGTGAGTAATCAACTCGACTCAACTTGTAGTTTCGAGTACAAAGCTCCATAAAATAAATAATAACATTAAAATTTAATTCCATACATTATTATCATCATAAACTACCATTTATCTCGGGGATGTTTCACAAAAAGCTCGGAGTTTTCCTTAACATAAGCTTATAGTAAATATACTCTTAAAATATAAATGATAAAAAACGGATTTGAATTTGCCATAGTTATTGTCTTAACATAGATTTTCTAATTAAAAATAAATAAATTAATTAATTTAGAGTTAGGTGACACTGTGAAATGGTATCTTATAATAAAATTAATACCCGTTCTAAGTTGGATTTAGGAATATCCTTTTCTTCTTAGACCATGATGCATTTGGAATCGTCGTCCGTGAAGTGAAGAAATCCGTGACGTCATTATCACTTTAAAATAATGCATTAAAAAAATTATGTTATATGAAATCGTAAGCGCCCATTATAGGTTTATTTTAATAAAAAGTTCAAAGTAGTATTCATACTCTCTTGTAATAGAATGGTAACAGTACCAAATTTACACCCCATCAAAATAATCAAGAAAAAAAAAAACTAAATTAGACACACAAAACTTACTAAAAACAACACAAAATATTTTTAAGTTAAGCTTTGTTAACATTTGCAAACACTTTAGTACACCAGTTGTTGTTTTTTTTTTCCGAATGTAACTTACATTTCTTGTGTGGTTTAAGTCGAGTCGGTGTTGACTCGATATGGTGCCCGAAGGGCTTTACATAGGTAAGTTTACACCGAGGACAAACTTCTTCGGTTTTTTCGTGGTATTTATGGTTGTATAAATTTTATTTTTCAAATTCAAATATTCTTTATTCAAATATTCCTTTAAAAGGCACTTTTGACGCGTCAATAATTTACATAGTAGTGATTTAATTGTGAAAACTACATTCGTAAACTTAAAAGTAAAGCTATGAGGGTGCCAAACGCTCTGGTCTAACAAAAAACCCACAACAAACTAAATCGGTTTTTTTTGTTATCACCATCTCACATAATCAATAATAAATTATAGTACCTATGGAGAGACACCCAAGCTTTTTTATCGTTTATATAATCCTTGAAATCGTAACATAATTTTTCTATAAGCTTTCGTTTTATAAAACTTTGAACTTATTGATAGACATCTCCAAGATAACAATGGGTAATTTATAATAAAATAAAATGCAATTTCCTTTGAATGAGTTACTAATTTTGTCCAATCTACTAACTTTTACTTCTCATGTTCAGTGCGTTACAGTCCATTTTTTTTCTTGAATTTATCAATATTTTTATGAACATACATTAAATTTTCTTATATATATTGGCTATGCACTGTTGTTTTTTGTTAGAATGATGAATAAATAAAAATAAGTACATCTTAAGGCAGTTTTGAAAACAACCCATTAATTGTATTAGTTGCGATTTTTTTGGAGTGATAAAAATTTTCCTCCTTACAGTATTTTTTTTTTATACACTACAAGTTAGCCCTTGACGGCTATCTCACCTGGTGGTAAGTGATGATGCAGTCTAGGATGGGAGCGGGCTAACCTGTTAGGAGTATGGTAATCCCACGCTCCTATTTGGTTTCTACGCGACATCGTGCCGAAACGCTAAAATCGCTTGGCAACACATCTTTGTCGGTAAGGTTGGAAACTAGCCACGGCCGAAGCCTCCCACCAGACAAAAACCACCAGACGGTATGATATAATCTTACTCGTCCAACCATCTAAGGGTAGCTGCAAGAGATCTCTTATACAGGTAACTTATATAAGTGTTTTTCATCACAGATTCGGTACAAAAATAAAATAAAATAATATTTTGTGCTACGGTATAAATAAATTTGTCTAAGTCACGTTGTAGGAAACCCCCATCGGACCACTAACTTGTGTTTCGAATAATCTCATTCACGAAGACGCAAATCCTACAATAAGGTTGATTTATTGTGGCTGGGACGCTGGGAGAATCTCAATTTTATTTTTATCACTAAATACGTAGCAATACGTAGCGAAATAATTAAGGTATCACTGTGCTGTATGATTATATTATGGTGATAGAATTGAACTATGTTAGCGCATTTTTAAAAGTCGCAGTAATGTATATTTAAATAATTCCCTAATTACAATCATCATCATCATTTTAACCGATTGACATCCACTGCGGGACATAGGTCTTTTGTAGGGAGTTCAAATGGCCACGGTCTTGGGCCGCTTGTATCCAGCGGCTCCCTGCGACTCGTTTGATGTCGTCTGTTCACCTAGTTGGGGATCGACCAACGCTACGTTTACTGGTGCCATTCCAGCACCTTGGACCTCTAACGTACATCGGTTCTCCGAGCTATGTGCCCCGCCCATTACCACTTCAACTTCGCAACTCGCTGAGCTATGTCGTCTCTTCATTTCTGATTTGATCACATAGAGATACTCCTAGCATAGCTCTCTCCATTGCCCGCTGAGTGACTCTGAGCCTTCTTATGAGGCCCATAGTTAGCGACCACGTTTCTAAACCGTAAGTCACTACTGGAAACACGCACTAATTACAATTAGACAATTAAAAAAAAACGTTTAAGAGCGAATTAGACTCGCACACGAAGAGTTCCGTACGAAATCCGTGGCATTTTAAACTAGGAGGTCCTGGGTTCGATTCCCGGCTCGAGTCTGGTGTGGTTGGGAGGTTTCGGCCTGTTAGCAACATACCGACAAATACGTCTTACTTTTATAGTTACGATGTCGCCTAATATACCCTTAACAGTTTAGCCCATTTCCATCTTAGACTGAGGTCTGATACTGAGTTATCACTTGCATTTATTATTTATAGGGCAGAGTGCCGTCAAAGGTAGGGTATAACTTGTATTATATTAAAAAAATATATAAAGCACGTCATAGAATTGACATTATTAAATATGAACAAGTTACTCCAAACAAATACGTTGTTTAGGTACGGACTTCCAGTTTAAACTTATATCTATTTGTCATAGCGTTAGATATGTCTAATATTCGGTGAGAATTCCCACTATCTAGCTATTAAGATTCATGAAACAAAGCCCGCTAACAGACGGATGGATAGACAATAATCTAAAGTTTGGTCTGGTGGGAGACTTCGGCCGTGGCTCGTTACCATCCTACCGACAAAGACTTGTCACCAAGCGATTTAGCGTTCCGGCATGATGTCGTGTAGAAACCAATTAGGAGTATTGGTTTACCATTAACAGTTTAGCTCGCTACCACTTTAGACCGGATTATCACTTTCCATCAGGTGAGATGCCGTCAAAGGCTAACTTGTGGTGTAATAAAAAAAAGTCCCTTTGGTGTATTTCAAGTATGGAACCCCAAAAGGAAGCGTTATGATTAAAAAATATATAATATCCGATCTTCAGTACGTGATGTATAAATAAAATATCAACAAATTTATTTCTCACAATCTCCCAGCCAGCCATAAATCATCGGAGCTTGGTTCTCGTCTTCGGGAACAAAACGCGTTTATATGAGTTATGATCATAGTTAGTAGACGTGGATATTTCTAAGCTTCTTGTAATCAACTATATTTTAGCGTTTAGTGATAATTTTAATACCAAAAGAATAAAATTATCACTAAACGCTTTTAGATGGGTTTTCTTATCCTTCCAAAATGCATCATTTGTCCTTATCCAGGATATAATCTATCACTATGTTGCTAAGATTAATTTAACTACTAATCTGTATATAGGTAAATTTTCGTTAATCCCACTGGATTGGTTTTAAGTGCTTTTCCTGAATACATATATTATTAATAAAGCTATAATTTATGTACCCATTCTAAATACTGTCAATAAATAACTATACTATTCATATTATAATTTATAAATAAAATACACATCTTTGCCAGCAATTATTCATCAAAATCTTTTGAGCTTAAAAAACGTAACAAACACACAAATAAAACAAACATTCAGCATTCATTTTAACAATAGTCATTATCATCAGTCAGAAATATTATGCAGTATTTTGTCTCAGTCTTTCATTTAAAAGGCGCTGCAAGTTGAAGTGATACGAAACCCTGTCTGTCTAACTATATTAAGGTAATACCATGTTTATTTGTAAGGAAAATAACGTATGGACTTGTTTGGCAATGTTCTACACAATACCGGCTTCATGCGACTCCATTGTAACTAATTCTGCTTTTCTTAAATCCAAGGAGTGAAGCGAGAGTGTATAAAATATACAATAATTTAAGATTACATTATACTCAACAAGTGTCATTTTAGTTTCACAAGCTATATTTCAGTTATTTATAAACTTTTGATAGTATATACCAATTTAAACTCTTTTGAGAATCTCGTTCCAACATCTAATTATGTTTTCTTTAATGTAAGGCCAAATTAGATTAGAAGCGGTGATAGCCTAGTGGTTAGGGCGTCAGCCTCCAAATCAGAGGTCGGCGGTTCGAATCCGGGCACGCACCTCTAACTTTTCGGAGTTATGTGCGTTTTAAAAAAATTTAAAATATCACTTGCTTCAACGGTGAAGGAAAACATCGTGAGGAAACCTGCACGCCTGAGAGTTCTCAATAACGTTCTAAAAGGCGTGTGAAGTCTGCCAATCCGCACATGGCCAGCGTGGTGTACTATGGCCAAACCCTTCTCATATTGAGAGGAGACCCGGGCTCTGTAGTGAGCCGGTAATGGGTTGACCATGATGAAGGCCAAATAATTATATATTTTAATTGTGCTTTATTAATAAATCATTTTTACTTTTATTCACTGTAACAAAAATAAATTTTGTAAGCTAGCGTATGAATCAAACAATACAAAATGAAATTAATTCCAATGAAAACATTATGCATTTTATGGCGTCAATTATAATATGTCAAACGCAAATCTAGTTAGCACATTGTATTTACAACAAAAATGTTATTTTAGCTTAAACACCTAGATTACCTAAAATGTTATCACGAGTGACGTTAATTGCCAGCGAGTATAAAATTACGAAGGTAACGTGTAACAGACAGGAAGTGAAAACATAAAGTGTCATCATAACAATTATATAACATTTGAAAATGTTGTTCATTTTGCAACCTCTATATAATCACATCACACTTTACACAAAACAGACGGCGAGGCGAAGTCGAGATGTATAAAGACATATATCCTCCGACCGATATGAAGCTGTGATAGCCCAGTGGTTAGGGCGTCAGCCTCCTAATCAGAGGTCGGCGGTTCGAATCCGGGTACGCATCTCTAACTTTTCGAAGCTATGTGCGTTTTTTAAACAATTAAAATATCACTTGCTTCAACGGTGAAGGAAAACATTGTGAGGAATTCTGCATGTTTGAGAGTTCTGCATAATGTTCTCAAAGGCGTGTGAAGTCTCCCAAACCGCACATGGCCAGCGTGGTAGACTATAGCCAAACCTTTCTCATATTGAGAGGAGACCCGTGCTCTGTAGTGAGCCGGTAATGGGTTGATCAAGATGATATCCTCCGACCTAACTTAAGATACAGTTAAAATTAGACTTAAATCAAATCAAATCAGGATAGCTTAATTCATGCAAACATGTCATACATGGCATGTTCAAACATGGCATGTCCATAGCTGGAAAGTTCTTATGTAGGGTATGTTCTATATTCATCGTTCTAGGATCGCTTGTTTCATCAGGCCCCTGTGACTTTTTGATGTCGAAAGTCCACCTAGTTGGGCGTCGACCAACGCTGCGTTTATAATATAATAATAAACTTTATTTCAGGCAAAGTTCATACTTGATAAACGAATAAGTTCACAATATATAAATAGTAAAAAATAATTGAAAACTATAATTATATTACTATTCCAAAATCCAAAGCTTTGCGAGCCATGAACCCCGTCCAATGCCACTTTAGCTTCACAACTCGTTGTTGCATTCAAATTTGAACTATTTAATCAAATATCTATCTTGCAAGTAAACACTCGGTCCTGGCAACAGCTGCTAAAACTAGCTGCAGGCTCTTATCTCGCCAAGATAATTGAATTAGTGCTTATTGCTAATTATCGCATTGTATTTGTGCTTTCGGATGTTTCAGGAATGCAAATGGCGCGCGAGATAACTAAAACAATTAGTGTTAATTAAAGATATTCAATTTATTTATTGATTTTAATTTAATTAGAACGGACAGTATCCAATAACACTAATTAAATTCACTGATAATACATAATAACATTATAGCAGAAACGAAGTATAAAAAAATAAATATACACTGAATAAAAACAGACAAAGAAACAAAAAAAAAAGAAAAAAAGAAAATACTCAAATTCGATCAAAACTCTACCTGAATTTAAGAGGATCAATCATGCGTGGTAACAGCTGATTCAAGTTCTCGTCTCGACAATTGAACTAGGGGTTATTGCTACTGATTGCATGGATGGCCTGACGATCTCCGTGGCGCAGTGCGTGCGCTGTCGCATTATAAAGTTGGAGGTCCTGGGTTCGATTCCCGGCTCGAGTCTGGTCTGGTGGGAGGCTTCGGCCGTGGCCAACAAAGACGTGTCGCCAAGTGATTTTAGCGTACCGGCACGATGTCGCGTAGAAACCATGGGAGCGTGGGATTACCATACTCCTAACAGGTTAGCCCGCTACCATCCTAGACTGCATCATCACATCACATAAGGTTCGTAAAGTAATCTATTTCGTAAATTTGGTCATAGAGATAGATAGCTGTGATAGCTTAGTGGTTAGGACATATGCTTCCTAATCAAGTCAAGGGTTCGATCCCGGTAACGTACCTTCTACATTTTCGGAGTTATGTGCGTTTTTAAACAGTCAAAATATCAATTGCTTCAACGGTGAAGGAAACATCGTGTACAAACCTGCATGCCGGAGAGTTCTCCATAATGTTCTCAAAGGCGTGTGAAGTCTGCCAAATTCTTCATATGTTGAGACGAGACCCGTGCTCTGTAATGAGCCGGCAATGGGTTGATGATGGTCACAGAGAATCAAGAAGAAGGCTGCGACAATTTGAGCCTAACTGCAACGGATTTATAAGAAGCAACCGAAACTAGCTTTTATCCAGAAAATTGCAAAAAAAAAGCCATTTATTCAACTACCAAATGAATAGAAAGAATAATTATGTCAAAGTTTTCTTTTTTTTAAAACAATTATCAATGCAATTTTCTGGGTTATTATAATATGGTTATAAGGTTTTGGTAGAAATCGCCTTTCTGGCGTCGGCCTCTTCCAGCTCTTTCCAAGTCTTCGTCTCCTTTGCATCCCTGGTGGATAGTGAGCCACTGACGTGAAGAAACAAGTCTGCCCACAGTCTTTTTGGTCTTCCTCTTTTCCTTTTGCCACTACGCCAATCCACTCTGTCACATTTTTTTATTCAAAAAAAAAAATACCGTTACAAAAATAATACACAATCTTCTGACCATTTTTACCAATTAAAATATCTCACACCTTTTCCCCACAAAATCATAATATTGCTATTAATATTTCTAACAGAAATTCCCGAGAGGGTAATATTATTATATGCGCGTAACGTTATTATGAGCAAAAAATGGATATTAAATTTAATGACTTTTCCCTTTGTTTCGGCGGCGCACATTCCGCGTTTAGTATATATTGCGTGCTATACTAAAATCATCGTTTGGGACACATGCAGGCTTATTTAGTATTTCGGTGGATATGAAAATCAGTTAGAGCCCGGAAAACTGCGATTAAATAACTGGGAAATCATTCTTTTGCATTATGTAACATCAAGATGACGTTATGATGACGACGCTATAATATTTGATTTGTTTACGTAGTAAGTACCAGTAAGTTAACTAGTAATTTATTTATTATTTTATATTACAAAAACCATATGCTTACCGGGATTACGTAATTAAAATTTTCTGCTGAGAATCGATCTTGACATTTCCCACTTTTTTTTTCTTTTTTTAACGTTGGGAAGTGCGTTTACGCTTTCCTTCTGGAAGTGACACAGGTATAATTGCAATCCTTCCGACGGGGTATGTGGGACTCCCCAGCGGACCGAGTAGCGTCCAGAATACCCACTAAAACCCAGCGATGCTCCTTCGCGTCGCCTGGTGGCTGGGCTATTGGAACACTCGCCCATTCGTCCTCCTCGAACAAGTCCAGTCCTCACCACTGCTCTTAGAGGTTGTCCAAGCGAAGACTGGGGATGATGATGATGATGCATTAAAATGAAGTTTCGTAAAGAAGTTTTTTGTCGTGGTGGAAAATCTATATGGCTACTTACGTCCCTTGGGCAGGACGAGCTTATGTTGGGTTCCCGCCTCCGTAGGGGGTATACCTGAACTTAAAACCACGACGGCATATCTCTCTGGTTCTTTTTGCTGGATGCCCGGGGGACCCGTTGTATACTTCCCAGACGAAGTTCTGCAGTTGCCAGAAATCGAGATTTTGTTCTCCCTTTTCTCCTGTGAGATAAGGGGTTTGTTCCCAGTGGTAAGCAGCGTTAATAAGTAGCATATGATTAATAAGCTAAAGTCAATTCACAAAAGGGCAAAAATCACGCTCCCGTATTTAAGAAAAACCCTCACAACACAAGACACTCAACGCGTAAAAATATCAATGACATAGGATAAAAATAAAAACGTTGCCTCTTTATAACATAGAATATATATACTCTCTGTATCATTGTATGACCCAACTGAGTCAGGGACGGTCTCGAGACCTAATTTAAAGCCCTCGTAATACGTGACCACCGATCGTCTCTTATGAAGCGATTTAGAGAGCCCCGCCCGCTCCATACAAAAGATTCTCTTCGTACCCCTTTATGAGATCAACATGATTCTAGAAATAAAACTTTAGTTGAGTAACTTAAAATTTTATTTTATTTACTCGCAGCTACCGCTGTATTTGCAGGATTTACTCAATTACCTGAGCATAGATATCTTGGAAAAACCTTGTCTACTGTATATATGAAAAAGGTCTATCGAAAACTGTCTAGCACAGTCCGTAGGGGGCGATGAAAACACATCTAGTTAACCTTAGTTTGACGACCTCCGTGGCGCAGTGCGTGCGCTGTCGCATTATAAAGTTGGAGGTCCTGGGTTTGATTCCCGGCTCGAGTCTCGTCTGGTGGGAGGCTTCGGCCGTGGCTAGTTACCACCCTACCGACAAAGACGTGTCGCCAAGCAATTTTAGCGTTCCGGCACGATGTCGCGTAGAAACCAATTAGGAGCGTGGGGTTACCATACACCTAACAGGTTAGCCCGCTACCATCCTAGTCTGCATCATCACTTACCACCAGGTGAGATAGCCGTCAAGGGCTAACTTGTAGTGTATAAAAAAAAAAAAACTCCTGTTACTTCTCTTATCTGCTTATCAAAGTTTAACAAAACTCTGTCTATTTGCAGTGACTCTACGGCTAGTTCGGAAACCGGCACGACACTCAGCAGTTGCTTTTTCAAAGCATCATATTACAATTTGACACTTATTTTCAGGGTTCCATATCTAAAAGCCACAAACGAGACCTAATTACTAAGCCACCGGTATTGGTCTGTTCAATCAATCAATCATAATCTTTATTCAAATAGTCCTTTAAAAGGCGCTTTCGACGCGTCAATGTTTACATAGTAGTGATTTGATGGTAATAACTACATTCGCCAGCTTAAAAATAAAGCCCAGCCCAAGAGAGTTCCAAACGCGCCCCGATCGAAGAAGAAAACCAACAATTAACTTAGTCAGGTAATATTCATCTATCAGATCTATTTGACGACCTACGTGGCGCAGCGCGTGCGCTGTTGCATTTTAAAGTTGGAGATCCTGGGTTCGATTCCCGGCTCGAGTCTGGTCTGGTGGGAGGCCGTGACTAGTTACCACCCTACCGACAAAGACGTGTCGCTGAGCGATTTAGCGTTCCGGCACGATGTCGTGTAGAAACCATTTAGGGTGTGGAGGATACCCCGAACAGGGTAGCCCGCTACCATCATAGACTGTCTCATCACTTACCATCAGGTGAGATAGCCGTCAAGGACTAACTTGTAGTGTCTAAAAAAACACTTTAGTACACCACCTTTATCTCACACAAGTAGACATAATCGGCTGATTGCGAGCTCTTTGTCTCACACAAGTTAAAACAAATAACCGGCTGACTTCGAGATATAAGCGAGCACAAGAAAAATAAGTTTCTTGTATGAAAACAATTTATACAGGATCGTAATGAATATAAAATAAAGTTTAAATTTGATGAAGGGCTATTAGTTTCAACTGTATATATTTTAGATAAACACCATGTGTGCAAAATCAATTTAACATATTAGAGGACATGAGATACAGTCCGCTGAAAGCCTTTTTTTTTTGTTTTTTCCCACTACAAGTTAGCCCTAGACGGCAATCTCACCTGGTGAGAGTGATGATGCAGCCTAAGATGGTAGCGGGCTAACTTGTTAAAGATATGGTAGACCCTTACTCCTAATTGGTTTCTACGCGACATTGTAACGCTAAATCGCTTGATGAAACGTGTTTATTGGTAGGGTAACTAGCCACGGCCGAAGTCTCCACAAGACCAGACTCGATATCGAATCCAGGACCTCCAACTTTATAATGCAACAGGGCGCGCGCTGCGCCACAGAGGTCGTCAAAACCACTGAGGTCGTTATAACAGTGTAGGGTCCAGTTTTTAGATAGTAAAGTCCGGAACACTAAAAGTATATTTTTAAATTAGTCATATTTATTGAAATAAAGAAGCTTAGCTGCTGCGGCGGCAATTATTCCCCCTAATTGGCTCGCCCCTAAAACGTTGGAGTAAGCGATGAAAATAATTCATTATTACGGTTCGGAAATACAAATTTATTGTTCACTCCAGATGATAATACATATTTGTCTTCAAAACTGGTAAATTAAGTAATTTTTTTTAATCTGTAGCTATATGTACTTTTCTACAAATGGGTTTTATGTAGAGCTTTCACACTGCAAGTTTGTCTGGTGGGAGGCTGCGGCCGCGGCTAGTTACCACCCTACCGATAAAGACGTGTCGCCAAGCGATTTAGCGTTCTGGCACGATGTCGTGTAGAAACCAATTAAGAGTGTGGGTTTACCATACCCCTATCAGGTTAGCCCGCTACCGTCTTAGACTGCATCATCACTTACCATAAGGTGAGATTGCCGTCAAGGGCTAACTTGTAGTGGATAAAAAAAAAAAAAAAGTTCTTTTGTCCAGTAAGAAGCTGTGATAGCCTAGTGGTTAGGGCGTCAGCCTCCTAATCAGAGGTCGGCGGTTCGAATCCGGGCACGCACCTCTAACTTTTCGGAGTTATGTGCGTTTTTAAGCAATCAAAAGATAACTCGCTTCAACGGTGAAGGAAACATCGTGAGGAAACCTGCACGCCTGAGAGTTCTCCATAATGTTCTCAAAGGCGTGTGAAGTCTGCCAATCCGCACACGGCCAGCGTGGTGGACTATGGCCGAACCCTTCTCATATTGAGAGGAGACCCGTGCTCTGTAGTGAGCAGGTAATGGGTTGATCATGATGATGATGATGAAGTTCCTGGAACTGTTAGGTAACGTCTATGGTCGAAGCTTCACGTCATGGGAACGCTCGCTCACTCGTCCGCAATCCAGAATGCTAAGGTTGCCCGGCAGAGATAGCTCTAAGCGATAAAGCTCTTGTATCCTATATCCTTAATATAGAGTGATGTCACCAAAAGAATGTTATATATGAACGTGGAAGGCCAAAAGAGTAGAGAAAGACCAAAGGACAGATGGATGGATTGTGTAAAAGAGGATATGCGGGTAAAAGGTGTGGGTAGTGAGGTATCGGCTGATAGAAGTGAGTGGAAGAAGAAGACGTGCTGTGCCGACCAAACAAAATGTGGGATAAAGGCAAGAAAAAAAAATACTTACTTTATTCACATTGGTACCATTCTTTTCATCCCTTGACCCTCTCCATAACCCGCCGAGAAAGCTCCCTTAAACCTTAGTTTAATGTTTCAGCCAGCAAATCAATAAATTAATTAGCATTAAATAGATATACGCCTTAAACAAGTGGTTATTTAAAATAACGTAATATGTCACAGATAAAATGGGTTCTAGAGGAGCAGATAAAACAATGAAATCATAAACTAAAGCGACGTGAATGTGATATACGTTTTTCAACGCGTTCCTCATACTAAAGTCACAGTTGGGAATTTGTGAGCACGTTAACACGTATGTGTTTATTAATAAAATATGATGCGATGAAGTGAAAACATATAACCTCATATCAGGTTTTTGTTGAAAATGTTACCGGAGTTATCTTATAACATATTCAGGTACAGACATGAAAATACTTTTTTATTAAATAAAAATTGAATACAAACATAACTAACACATTTATAATTCTAAAATAATTAACGATTGGAATACAAATAAAACACAAAAAGTAAATAATAAAAAATGAAAAAAAAGAAAAACAAAATAGTTGGTATACTCTAAGAATATTTTATTTCACTAGCTTATATTTGAGCTGTTATATGATATAGCTATTTTTTTTTTTCGTTTTATGGCTTTACACAGATTAGCCAATGTCAAGTTTAGAGCAATGTAGAAGTTAGGGAGAAATGGCGGGAAACTTCGCACTCTGCGGACGCGGCTCCCTCAAACCTTTTCCAAATTAATACCTGTTAACCATTCAGAAAACTAGCCACTACACAAACAACACCAAAACTGTCCACGACACAACCAACACCAGTCCTTTCCAAAATTAGCCAACAAACATTAACTTAAGAAAAGCGTGAAAAAAACCGCGCCCGCCATATACGAAGTCTCCCGCCTTTCTCCTATAGCTAGTTATTGACTAACCTATTTCCGTCTCTCGGGTGCAAGCTAGCTATCTTGTAGTTTCCTAAGATCGGTTCAGCTGTGAAGACGTACTCAGATAGCCCAAGCTAGTTTTATGAGTCCATGCGACGCTCTATACGAAATCTGGCACACAGATTGTTCTCGAAAAGAGAAAAAGAAATCTCTGTTATTTGGATTTGGATACAGATATCCGAATGTAATCTATATAATAATACTTTGCTTAGGTTTGGATGGATGTTTATTGCTCAATGACGCACCGACTGAAAGATTAAGTATGAAATTTGGAACAGAGATAGAGATTATTTATAGATTATACTGCGACTTTGGACAAGATTGATTTTTAATACCAGACATTAATGAGTGTTTTTAAAATTGTAATTAGATTATGAGTACTTATTATATACCGCTGCCCTTTAGGTCCAGGTAGGTTGAGGTAGGTGAGGTCCAGGTAGGTGAGGTTGAGTTTTTATAATGTTATTTTTTAGTACAAACCTAGAGTTAGAAAATTGGCGACATTCATTCATTCATTCATTCGTCTCGGAAAAGTTCGCTGACTACCCTCTCTCATGATGATGTCTATTAGGTAACCTTCGAAAAACGACATTTATATCCTCGAGTGGTCTAGTACGGAATTCAGTGGACACGTCGGTCTGTTGGGTCCGATATAACAATAAGCAGCGGTTCACAAAGCTTGTTTGGATAACACAAATAATAATCACGGTCTAATAATTTGAGTAGACAAGTCCGCGCGGCGCGAGCTCCTCTAAACAAATGCCTGGCCTCTACAAAAGATGCATACATGGTGTCACAATGACGTCACGTTTGCGCTCGGTAGTAATCAATGCTCCGACAATAGCTTGTCAGATCAAATTATAATGATTAAGAGAAATTAATTAATACTGTTTAATTAATAAACGAAATCAACTTCTAAATTCCATTGCGGAAAGTGCAATTAATTTGAATATCATGTACTAATAATAATTAATTTTATCCGTTCTCGTATTTCACCGATTCTCTACGACCGAAATCCTATTAGAAATAATTAAAATTTATATGAAATGTCACTTGTTTTAATTAAAGTTTATTTTAATTATGTATTTGGTTCAACATGCATATAAAAATTATATTATCTATGATATAATATGTTTTGCTACTACTGAAGTTAATGTTATTTCTGGTGGAACGTCAGGGATAGCGTTCCCGTGACCCAGCCACCAGGCGACGCGAAGAAGCATCTCTGGGTTTTAGTGGGTATTCTGGTCACTACTCTAGCCACCGGCGAATCCCTCATACCCCACCGGAAGCGACATAGTTCTGCCTACACTGCTTTTGAAGAGGATGCTATAGCCAGAGAAAAAGGTGAACGAAATCATTTTCTGCGATAAACTCTATTAGAAACCAATAGTTCAAAAGCTCGATTTTAGGTAAGTTTTGGTTCGACTTAATCGATGTGCCATATGTGGTACAAATGTACTCCTACCATATTATTTATTAAGAAATATTATAGTTTCATCTTATTAAAGTTATAAAAGGTGATTTTAAGAACATTTCAACGTCGTCCCGGCATCTATTAAAGGTCGAATCGCCGAAGTTGTGACGCACAGAAATCCGCTAGTCATTTTCAAAATGAATCGTTTAGGTACCTTAGTCATTTATATTTCACGATTGCTTCTCTTTGATTGTATTTTTGATCTTGATTTTATAATAATATTTACCACGGACATACTATTACTAGGCAAAGACTAGTCTAGGAACTGATAGGTAAGGTAAGTTGTCTCTTCATAGTTTCGCTCTGTCCAAGTTGAGGTAGCCAGAAAGCATTTCCATCACGAAAAAAAACTGATTCGTTTTTTATCCGGTGACGATCACTGGTCTAGTAGCATTGCTACTAACCGTTGGATGAACATAAGCCGCAGGTCCAAGTTACTATAATTTGTTCTTAATATTATTTAATATTTTTAAAACGACTTAACGGTGAAAGATATAATATAATTTTTTTTCACAAATATGTCGTTCTAGCCCACTCTATGTCCCACTGGACATAGTAATAAAGCTTGAGACATTGATTATTAAAGCGCTACCGAGTAGTTTAAGCTGCTTAAAACAGTGCCATGGGCCAATATAAAATGCTAGTGTGCAGTCAAATTTTTTCACTGGCTTTTGAATGCTGCTTTTTTATCCGGCTCGAAGGACCATAATTTCGAATAGAGGATTCATGAGTAAACTAAGCTCATCATTAAAATTAAAATTGTATGTTACCATGTTTAGGACATATTAACATTTGGTATCCATACGAAATAAAATATTATGTTAAAACCATAAAATCCAGTTTTGCCGGCTACTTTATACAAAGTCAGTGGCTTTTTTAATACGCATAACATTATTCTTGGACTGTTTAATCTTAATTGACAGTCGAGCATTACTGGCATTATCTTTTATTCAGCCGTTGTCAATGAGATAAATATCTGTGACGTTGACATGATCTGTGATTACGGAAATAGTATATTGTCGTTTAGTATTGGTCGTATATAATATTTTTTTTTATCCACTACAAGTTAGCCCTTGACGGCAATCTCACCTGATGGTAAGTGATGATGCAGTCAAGATGGTAGCGGGCTAACCTGTTAGGGGTATGGAAAACCCATACTCCTAATTGGTTTCTACACGACATCGTGCCGGAACGCTAAATCGCTTGGTGACACGTCTTTGTCGGTAGGGTGGTAACTAGCCACGGCTGCAGCCTCCCACCAGACGAAAATAAAAGCCAAATAATAAATCCAGATATTTTTAATTATAAAAATAAAGCTTACCTGTCTGGCTCATACAATATTACATAAAGGGATGTAACTTAATATTTCTTAGTTGAATGAACGTATCGATGTCGTGTCGGAAGTTGTTAGTTAAATTTGCTTTTGTGACGCAACAATAAAGCCAGGCCCGGATTAGGTGGCATTGTACTGTAACACTTAATACTCGTTTAGGCTTTAAGTAATGATGCAAGCGTGATTTTACAAGAAATGTCTGCCTTAAAATGGCGTAACCCAAAGGAATATTAATGACGTTACCGACGAGGAACAGTAATTGACTGGAAATTATTTTTATATCAAACAACAATTTTAACGTCAATTTGGTAATTGTGAAAAATTACAAGTTGATTCTGAAATTTAATTTATATCTGGCTAGAAGGACCATAAGTTCGAATTGTGTAACTTTTGAGAGATTTGAGAGATTTTTGAGAAAACTATGCTGAAACTTTAATCAGTATATATATATATCTGTATATGAATGTGTACGACAAGTTACATACTTTCAAACGGTTCCAATATGAGGTTCCAACGGTTCCGTATTCCAATACAAAATAAAATATTTAAAAACCATAAAAACTTTGGTAAGTATTGGATTCGAGGCGTGTTTTTTAAGAAGTGTTTCAATGTATCTCCAACGAGATGCGTATATGGATATTTGTTTTGACAACAATACCATAATTAAGGTTTAATTTAGCTCAGTTAAGAATCTTCCGCTCAATAAAACGGCCTTTTAGTTAACGTATGGCATAAAAACAGCATCACACTGTATAACATACTGAAGAAGGTTTCTAGTAAATACCTCACATTAGTTTCCAGTTGTCATAAATATGTAAGCTTCTTGGAACAAATAAAAATGGTGTCGCCTTTTCGCGGCTATCTGTGACGAAATCACAGACTAAAGGGAAAATATAGATAGAAAATGGGGCACCAGTTACAGATTTATTAATAACTAAGCAGGCCATGTCATCCAAAAACCTAAATTAAGCGAAATATAGTTTTCATTGCAGTTTCATTTTTAAGCGTAACAATAAAAGGTGACCCCCCCTTATATTATCTACTTCTATAAAGAAAATAACTACACGCCAGAACAGCTCCACATGATGAAGTGAAATTTGTCGCAGGGGTAGATTGTAGTCTATAATAGCACATAATATAATCGCTAACTTATTACCACATAAATGTACGGTTTCTGTAGATTTTACGACCAGGTCGTGAATTCTCAGCATGCACATTACAACTTCCTCATGACTGACGTAGCAGGCAATAATCCTATTGAATTTGAAATTACAAGAAATGATTCAAAATGTAATTGATGTTTAAAATAAAATAATTGATTATTTAAGAATACGTTTACAAATTTAAAAAAAATGTTCGGAGACACCTAGGCAATGTTGTATATGCCTGTAATTGATAAATTGTAACAGCACTAGTAATTTACTTATTTAGATTGATAAAAGTGCAATGTGCAACTTATAGCTGGCATACCTTATGAATAATTAAAAAATAAATCTGTCTCAGCACCATCAACTTTTTGCTTTAATATAATCAATCTGTTATTTTTATGATGTTTCAAAGAATGCATGATAAATACTTTTAGAGCGCTTTCTAAACGAGACCAAAAGATAGTTCCGTCTATCATTCCCTTCTACTCTGTTTTAAGAATGGAATTGAAGAGGAAAATATGATATTCCCTTATTGTGTTGCTCATAATATCAAAGCGTTTCGAATTACCCGTACTATGATGGAAATTGTGAGCACAATTTTCCACTTAGATGCCAGCTTGATACGATTTGATTTTTATGAAATACCACAACAAAGTATTCATCGTGGTTTTTACCTATGCAAAATACAATGAATATAAAGCTTCATTTGTTACAGTGCAATAAATTACTTCTTTAATACACTTAATTATGTAGCTTGTAATTAATGTTGTGGAGACTACATCTCCTGAGGGTATCGGGATATATGAGAATTGTACTGTACATTGATGACGCGACTTTCAAAATTAAATCACCTTTTCCACGACCCTGAGGATCAGATAACTACTGGCAACATACTCGTACCACCTACCATACAATCATACGCTACATACCGTCTTCGCCGGCGAAGGCGAGCTCCCCGCTATCTTACGTCATCCGGCTCCATCCACTTCCTCGGAGACGTACGGACCACTCACCGGCCGACCCCCTCCCGTTATCCCAAACGTCGCCTAAGCCGAGGTGCGGCCTCACAGGAGGCGCCCTTAGGCAGACGTTCCCTTAGTTAGTTAGTTAGTTTCTTCGAGCCCTAGGGCTAAAATTTCTTCTGACAACCAATAGGGTTAGCACAGTTCATAGTCAGTCCAAAAAAAAATAAAAATTAGAATTAAACGTGCACTTTCCGTTATAATTGTACAATATGATGTTTATATATATATATATATATATATATATATATATATATATATATATATATATATATATTTTTTATGGTATTAATCTCTTTCTTTATTATACATCAAACATTTTACATAAAAATTTATATTATGTAGATTATTGTAAGCTTTTGACATGCTAGTATGTAGGGGATACGAATAATAACAATTAACTATTGTTATTGTTGTTGAAGCGGTGATAGCCTAGTGGTTAGGGCGTCAGCCTCCTAATCAGAGGTCGGTGGTTCGAATCCGGGCACGCACCTCTAACTTTTCGGAATTATGTGCGTTTTTAAAAATTAAAATATCACTTGCTTTAACGGTGAAGGAAAACATCGTGAGGAAACCTGCACGCCTGAGAGATCTCCATAATGTTCTGAAAGGCGTGTGAAGTCTGCCAATCTGCACATGGCCAGCGTGGTGGACTATGGCCAAACCCTTCTCATGTTCAGATGATACCCGTGCTCTGTAGTGCCGGCTCACTACAGAGCCTGTCTGGACATCGTAATGGGTTGATCATGATGATGATGATGATGATTGCGATGTCCAGACAGGCCTTCATGTGCACGCTCTTTTTTAACTAATTAAGATAAGGTAAGGTAAGGTAGCAATATGAAAATATAAAAAATAATAAATAATGGGGGTCCAAACAGAAACGTGTGTTTTTGGTGTTTTTGCTCGTCATTAATAATGTCAATACTATTTAATCTTTTATAACGCATTTTAGTATTGAACCCTTATTTTTAATTGAGGGTAAAATCCTCACCGATACCTCTGCGCCACGGGGAGGCACAGAGGTTATGTCAGACTCCTACTGACTAAAACCCCCACGTGTTCCTACTCACCGCCATATAGTGGAGCCACGGGAAACCTTTCGCATATAACCGTAACTCCACCAGCGGGTGTCCGCCGCAGCAGACCCTCCTCGGGCACAACGTGCCCAGTTTCGCCGGTTCGAGGTGTATTGTAACTTGAGGACCGTATTGTGAGTCATGGACGATGGTATGGAACCCTCGTCCGCGAGTTTAACTCTCACGTATCCAGTATTATGCACATTACACCTATTATATTTAATAAAATTACACACGGAAATTTCTTTTCCAATTTACCTACAAGTTTACTCTTATTATGCCGTTTACTTTTCTTATACTCTTCCGAAAATTGCTACACCGAAACCAAAAATCTCCCGTTACGCGGAAAGGAAAACATCGCAGGGAAATGCGATGTCAATTCCGTAGCGCTTTCAAAATGGGCCACAAGTGACTTTAAATCCTACTTTATAAAGATTGAAGAGAAATGCAAAGAGGCATACCTTGGCGCCTGGTTCCCACAAAGTAATATATTGCCGTAGAAAGAGCGAGCGACAGTGGTTTATCGTATGTCTTTGCCCGCTTCGTTTACGTTAATTTTGCCATTATCTTGTTTTTAACTTCAGCTATCAAAACATGACAGTCATGTTTTGATACAATTTTCAAACCCCTATTTTGCTATAATACGGATAAGACTTCCAAAAATCCTCTCTTAGCGAATGGCTGCGTTCTTTTTATTTTATTTTGCATTAATTGAAAAATCTGCTGTTAATACTATAGAGTTTATAAACTTTAAACTAGCTAACTTAAAGCTAATATCAGGTTTTCACAGATACACTCTATGGTAATAAAGGTCAGAACAGAGAAAAATGCAACAAACTATACCTAAAGAGTAAGATTTAACTTGCATGTAACGGTTTCACTGATAGGTTGTGACGTCCACAATTAATAATGCTATGAAATAAGTCGATATTTGCATCATTATAAGCATAGTTAAGAAGGCGAGATGCGAGGTATGTATCTTATGAAGGCTAAGTAATCATGAGAGTGCAATAAACCCAATCTAAAAAACGTAGTTCTGGATTATTATAATTGACACAATATTAAGAAAAAAAAATTATCATTTATTAATCAACGCAAAATACAAGTACAATTAGTACTAATTTTTATCATATAGTTTATCAATCATAAAAATTCTTCTTCTTCTTGCCCTTATCCCACATTATGTGGGGTCGGCACAACACGTCTTCTTCTCCCACTCACTTCTATCAGCCGTCACCTCACTTTTACCCACATATCCTCTTTTACACAATCCATAAAAATTATTGAAATAATATTTTTAAAAGGCACTTTTGACGTGTCCTTAATTTATATAGTAGTAGGTATTGTTATGAATATTTCATACCCAAGCTTGTTTAGCATTTACATAATCCTTTACAGTATAATAGGGTTTTATTACTGTCTACCAATTCTCGGCCGATCCCATAGTACAGTTGTTTGATTTGTGAGTTAAAAATTTGTCATTCAGTCTCCGTACCCTTTACCTAAAAATAAAGATCTCTAAATAATACCTCTCAGAGAAAGTGAAAAAAAGAAATATATGACATTCAAAGACAAAATGCAATTTTATGTCATAACTTCGTCCGCGTAGATTAAGGTTTTAGGTTGGGCAACCTTGAGTTATTAAATCGATAGCGAATATTGGAGCTGTGAAGGAAAATTCTGCACCATTGTTCACAGTTCCTATCGTTAAAAACTTATGTGTTGAAAGTTAAGCACTTTTATCAAGTTCACGACTTTACTCACGTGGTATGTGTACTAGAATGAAGTATCGTTAAGTCTTAATGATTAAACTACTCGTACCTTTCTAATAAATAAGAAACGCTCAAAATCAGTCAGGATTTAATGAAGACGTCCGGATACAATCGGTTCCCCGGGCGTTCAACAAATCTAGCGAGTGGGTCATGCCGTGGTGGTTTTTAGTTCCGGTATACCCCAATGATAGGGGGGGGAGGAGGTCCCAAGTAACCTCCGTCCTGCCATAAAGGTTTTCCAGCACGACAAAAAAAAGGATTTAATGAAGTGAAATTGTCAAAATATATTTAGCCTCTACTCCGTCGACCCCTGTGCTACGTTGAGCAAGTAAAGCCCGTGGTCCTGTATATATTTAATAATATATTATGGTAATAATTATTTCTGGCTCTCAATCCGCATTGGGGTAGCGTGGTGGGTGTGGATATATGCTGTTAACCCTCTCTTCAACGAAAGTGGTGACCTGTGAGCACTTAGACATTGATAGGCTGAAATTGTGATGATGATGACGGTGATGTTGATTTTAACTGTAAAATAGAATTCATTTAACTTTTCAGTTCGATTTATTCCAGTACGTATATTACTTTGTTAGCAAAGCGACACCTGAAACAATAGCGCGCATTTGTAAAATTTTAATTAATTCCGCTCTGAATTTATTTCCATAAAAGCCCCAAAGGGTGAAAAACGCACAAAGGGTTATTTTTAATTAAGAGGGTCCACGGACCGCGAATGATTAAAGCAAATACGAATTAACACGAAGAATTAATCGAGGAAATAGGGAAATGGTAATTTGATTATAATTGATAGACCTGGAAACGAACTTTGCAACTTTTCAGGTGACATGGACGGTTTTCGAGATCAAATGTTTAAATGGGACGCACAAAACATTGTGCATTTTAACCTCTCATTTTCCGCTAAGAGAACTCCGTTCAGCACATTACCTCTCTTCTCCTACTTCTTGTGGTAAGGAGAGTAATCTGAAACATTATGACCCGCTTATTTGTTTGCTCGCTATTTATATATGACGGCAATCAGAGAGCAGCGCCATTTTGTTTTAGAATCATGCACCACAGACAAGAGAGTGGCATCGCCCCCTCAATTTATGCAACACTAAGTGGCGTATGCAGGTTCTTATAAGACACACCGGCGCAGGACGGCGCATAGCATTAAATGTATTCGGTCGGTTACGATCGGTGGTTGAGACGCGGTAGTGCATAGTCGTATTTGGTGGAGCGTATAGTCTGCTCTTTATAAATTACGATACTTATTAATCTATTACAGTAAAAGCACTAGACAACTTGGAAAATGATTTTTTATTCTATAGTAATGTTTTGTATATAGAAACGACAGAGACAAATTGTTCGAATGTTTATCTGTATATAAGAGGACGGTATCTCATGCACCTTTATAGATAGAAAATTGAAATGTTTGCAGAATATGTCATGCTGTATCTGACTTCAGGAAGTTATAGATAAGTGAATCTCGATCTCGACGTCTGGTAATTGAATATCAGGTATGTGGTATCGGTAAGAACCGAACCTTAAGGTAAGCGACGAGCAGGTGCCAAAATCGTTTTGCGACTTTTTAAGTATTATTAAATATTTATTCGATTTGAAAGATTTTCCTACAACACTTCTTTCATTAGTATCTGAGGCCGTTCTTTGCTCAGCCAAAGTTAGTGTTAAACGAGAGAGACTTATGTCGGGCACAGTGTTATCTCTTATTAACTGTTTCTTAAGTCTTAGGTAAGTTCTTAAGACTAAGCGTGCTTAATAGATTTAAGAGTTCATCACAATTAATTAAATCATGATCAACCCATTGCCGGCTCACTACAGAGCACGGGTCTCCTCTCTATATGAGTAAAGTTAAGTAGAGAGAGTGAAATGGCAGACTTGGAGAGTGGAATGGAGGATTCTCAGGCATGCAGGTATACTAACGAAGTTTTCCTCCACCGTTGAAGCAAGTTACATTTTAAATGCTTAAAAACTCTGATTAGGAGGCGGAAATTCTAACTACTAGGCTATCACAGCTATCCCGGATTTCATTTATCATCATCATCATCATCATGATCAACCCATTACCGGCTCACTACAGAGCACGGGTCTCCTCTCAATATGAGAAGGGTTTGGCCATAGTCCACCGCGCTGGCCATATGCGGATTGGCAGACTTCACACGCCTTTGAGAAAATTATGGAGATTTCTCAGGCGTGCAGGTTGTACCGGACCAGGCTGGCTAAGCGGCCAACAAGGAGGGCAGCGTGCCGGTAAGCGGCTTACTAGGATTTTAAATAAAAAAAACTAGGCTCGATTACCAAGCATTTATTCAAATGTTGCAAATATGCCACGGCTAGGCTGGTAGGCACACAAAATTTATAGGGTCGTGGTAACGGGCAATATCCGCCTGAGCTTATGCTGATATCATAGTACTCCCCCGTGTGTGTGACGGCCGAAGATGTAGGGTGGCCAAGGGTCGAAGAGGAGACAGGAACGGTGGTGTGTAGCAGGTCTCGCACGCTGCGTCCAGGAGACTATGCACTAAGCGGTGCAGAGAAAACCCCAACTATACTCCTGGAATTTGATACAACCAGCTTTTAGTGACTGGCAAACCAATTTCCGTTCTGGTGACCACCGTCGGCAACACAAAAGGTTCGTACTAACACGTTGCGAAGAGTTGCCGATGGTAGATACAATCAGAACGGAATTTACAATATAAAAAATTAAAAGCTGAAGGCTAAAAGAGTGATAGAAGCATTAGAATTACTGTTAAAATGCAAGCTAAAAAAAATGGAGGGTTGTCTTATAAAAAGATGATGCAATCAAACTGAGTCATTACGATGAATAAGCAATTATTAAACTAATACAAAAGAGAATTTGGAAAAGGTAAAATTAAACATTATGACTACTATAATGGAATAGATAAAAAGAACTGAAATAATAAGCTATGATTAATGATTGATGGGGGTCGATAACAATTTTATGTGCCATTCAACTTACCCTAGTACGGGAGCTTAAAACACACTGAGAATAATTAATTTGTTGTAATTTACTTGGCGTTAATGTAAATTAATAAAGAAAACAAAATACGCGTCTACTAAAACGTTAGACTTGTATTTTGCTGGTAAAGGCGACAGCCGACCCACTTCTAAAGCGAATGGGTGACGACTGAGTGTTGAAGGTGCCCCCGCCAGCCAACGAGGAAGCGACGCTCGCGCCTAACGGCTTTTCTATTGCGGCTGCTTTTCAAATAACAATATCGTTTAGAAATTATAAATAAATTCATTAATAGATAATAATAGATAAGAATACTATAAATATCATACTTAAATAAGTTAAAAAAGTGTAACGCTTCGTTACAAGGTTTCCTCACTATGTTTTCCTTCACCGTTGAAGCAAGTGATATTTTAATTGCTTAAAAACCCACATATTACCCACTCCGAAAAGTTAGAGGTGCGTGCCCAGATTCGAACCGTCGACCTCTGATTAACAGGCTGACGCCCTAACCACGAGGCTATCACCGCTTCACGCTTTCGGATTTCATTTATATATTCAATAATATTTCAATAATATTTATTTATAATAACATAATTATATTTCATTATTAAAATTCTGTTACTCTATTATGTAAAAATAAATATTAGTCACGATATAAGCCGACGATAAGAGCTGTTTGCGAGAAAACAAATTTCATTTAATGCTACAATTTTCCCCTGGCTGGAAATGTACCTATAAATAAAAACATTAATATCTCCAACAGGAAATGGGGGCGAATGCGAGCGAAAGATATTGAATTCGTAAACTAAAATGACACGAATGTAATATTCTCTTTTTTTTTGCTCATCATACACCGCGAGCGGCATAATAATATTACTCTGCCGGGAGTTTGATCACATCTGTACGCAATATTGTGACTGGGCTGGAATCTGCCTAGTTGGTTGGATGTTCGACTGCGAATATAATTTTTTTTTCTTATTTTTTATTTTCTTTTTTTTTTTTTTATAAAAGTTAGCATGCAATAGTGCGTAATTATTGTTTTTATATTTAGTTGATTTTGATTTAATTATTTGATTATTTTTTGTTTTTGTTTTTTTTTTTTATAAAAGGTGTCATGCGATACTACGTAATCATTGTTTTTAGATTTAGTTGATTTTGACTTAAGATTACCCACATTATTTGAATTCGTTCACCGGTTTTTATACATCTTACGGTGGTAAGTGATGATGCTATCTAGGATGGTAGCGGGTCAACCTGTTAGGAGTATGATAAACCCACGCTCCTATATGGTTTCTACACGATATCGTGCGCTAAATCGCTTGGCGACACGTCTTCGTTGGTCCACCACCCCGGTCGCTAGCTACGGCCGAAGTCTCGCACCAGACTAGACTCGAGCCGGGAATCGAACCCAAGACCCCAAACTACATAGTGCGGCAGTGCACGCACGTCAGGTAAGATGTAAACCCACAACAAACTTCCATCAACCATCTCACATAATCAATAATAAATTTTGGTACCCATTATTGAGTAAATTTACTTTAATCCTTGTAAAAAGGTAAGTACAATATGTTTTAAATTGCATTTTTTATAACTTGTCACGTCTTAGTTTGTACGATTGTTTTTGGTTCATCATGATCAATCCATTACCGGCTCACTACAGAGCAGGGGTCTCTTCTCAATATGAGAAGGGTTTGGCCAGAGTCCACCACGCTGGCCATGTGCAGATTGGCAGACTTCACATGCCTTTGAGAACATTATGGCAACCTCTCAGGCGTGCAGGTTTCCTCACGATGTTTTCCTTCACCGTTGAAGCAAGTGATATTTAATTTTTTTTTAAACGCACATAACTCCGAAAAGTTAGAGGTGCGTGCCCGGATTCGAACCGTCGACCTCTGATTAGGAGGCTGACGCCCTAACTACTAGGCTATCACCACTTACACCACTAGGCTATCACCGCTCACTGTTTTTGGTTGAATATTATTAATTCGAGCAGTTTTCTATTTTATTAAGAACACAATTTATTACTGCGTCCATAATTCACCTTTGTTTTTATAAGAACAATGCGAACAAATGATTATGCAAAGTGCACGTGAATCCAGGTATGTAATACCACTCACGTTAGAAAAGTTGAAACAACTGTTTGTTATTTACTGTTTCTGCCATTATGTTAACATCCATTGTTCTATAAAAAAACCTTTGTAAGTACTTTCACATCAATTACATAGCCATTGTCATGAAAAAATAGTGCATTGTTAGTTTGTAAGCTTTTGTCGTAAGTTTGCAGCAATAATTCATAAATTTTGCACAAGCCAAGTTTCAACATAATTTTGTACCTGCTTAACCTACTCGCTTGTTGAAACTTGGCCGTCCCAATACTTTTAAGTTTATGGCCTTGACGGCAATCTCATCTGAAGATAAGTATTTTTTTTAAACATTATTAATATTGCACCCAAGCTATTTTTGCTTGGGTGCAATATTAATATGCTTATGCTATAGAGAGGGTAGTCTCCGGTATTACTGATCCGATTTTGAAAATTGTTTCAGCAATGGAAAGCAACATTATCACAGGCTATATATGTTCCTTGGGAGGCGGCGGTGGGTAACTATTGGGCTAACTACCCGCCATTGCACGAGTCTCTTTACTGTCTGGGGGGGATCAAGCTGTCCTAATCCCCTCTCCTTTAGCGTGGGAGCCCCGTGGCTGAGGCCTGCTGGTAGACGTCCGGGAAGTATACAATGGGTTCTCCGGGCGTTTATCAAATCCAGCGAGAGGGACATGCGTGGTGGTTTCTAGTTTGGGTATACCCCACTGGTGAGGGGGGGAGTTCAACATAACCTCTGTCCTCCCCAACGGATTGAGGTAGTCATAAAGCGTTTCCAGGAATATATATATATATATATATATATATATATATTCCTGTATTCATACGAAAACCGCGGCCACAGCTAGCGTATATATATGTTTTTTATGTTAAATTAGTAATTGTGATGAATGGTTGCTAAAATTGCAATTTTTCCTAAATCGATTTAATAGTGCCTTTGATAATAAGGAAGCAAACTATTTAAGTTGATATACTTCCTCCTCTTGCCAGAAGGTGATGTCGGTAAAGGAAGCGCTGGAGCAAGACAGGGAAGTTTTAGCGACACGTCCCTTTCGCTGATACACACCGGGCGCTGGAGGGCGAACAACGACCTCCGGCCTCCAGGAGTTGCTGGCCTGCGGGCGTCAGACATATGGAGAGTTCGTTGCCCGTTAAATAGCAGGGCCGAAAAGGTGGTGCACTGTGGTGCGCGGCCTATTGAAGAAGGATTTGGCAGCGGCCAGTTTGCTTACAATGCTGACCTAGCACTAACCGCTAATACAAGATAACACTAACGCTGACCTCACAAGTCTAACGGTCCTTTGCATGAGTGCACCAGGCTTTCGGCCAGAAAAGAAAAGTGGCGGATGCTCGTGAGGCGTATAACATCTGTCCTCAAAGACTTTTTTTATTTTTTTCCGCTGGGAAATGCGTTTACACATCCCCTCCGAAAGCGAAGCAGGCAAGGCTGCACCGCTTCCAACGGGGTATGTGGGACTCCCCGGCGGCCAGACTGGCGACCGGAATACCCACTAAAACCCAGCGATGCTCCTTCGCGTCGCCTGGTGGCTGGGTCACGGAAACACTTGTGAGAGCAGATAGCGGCGTCCGCCGAGGCACTCAAAGACACTGCTTCATGATGACCACGACCACTCTGTCAAGAGTATAATGACAAAGAAGAAGAAGAACCTCACAAGAGTGTTGGGTTAAAACTAGTGCCAGTACTAGTGCATACTAGTGCTAGATGTCCCATCCACTGGAACACACCGAGTTTTTAGTGGACGCAAGTCCCACGTAAGCACTCTGTTTCCACTAATAAGTAAGTGTTCGTATTTTTTCTGTACAAAATAAAAGTTGATCTACCCTAATGGCGATACAGCTTTTTGATCTCATGGATGTCCTCGAGCGTTAGTGAATAAAGCTTATCCTTCTTCATTCACTTTGAAGGGAACCCTGTCACAGTAAGCTTAAAGTTATTAAACAGCTAAAAGTGGCGTGTTTGGAATTGGAAATCCGTGGGATCCACTTCTAGGTACGATGAAGCGTATGCTTTGTAATATAATATTGTTAGTATTCCTAAAGGGACTCCTTTTAATAATATATTTTAGTAGTGATGTTTAAATATTTATTTATTTTTTAAGAGTTTTAGTTGCAGGATAATCTAAGTTTTATGTAAAATATTGTTAGTAATTTCAAATATAATTTTAGTATTTGTCAATATACCTCATGAAATGATAGGTGTAACCATGTCTATATACCTTTGTCAATAAACGTTTCATGACAACACTTTTATTGACAAAGGCCAAATCATGATACAATAAGTGTAACGATGTCAATATACCTACGTTTCATGACGTGTATTGCTAGATCGTGATACCGATTTATGTTTACGCAATGATTAATGAGACTTGTTGTTAATGAATGATTCTGCCAGACGGCAGTCTTCTATCGGCTATAGTAGTATCTTAGTATAAAATATATTACTTATATTACTTAAATGTATTACTGTAATAAACGTGTGTGAGAGATAATTATGATGGTTTCATGGAAGTTATAGACGTATTATTTTCGAGATTACCCTTCTGAGCTTTCAATGTCAACTAAAACCAAAGCAGACGATACTGAATTCTGAAAGGTGATTTGGATTTGAAACACTAGTGGTCGACGATGTCCTCACCGAAATTATATGAAAACTGTAATAGCCTAATAAGGACTTCAGGTTCCATTTCCAGGGAACATATTTCGATCACCCCTAACTTTTCAGAGTAATTTATTTATCTAAACAACTATATTGCTAACTCAAGATAGAAGCTCAACAAAATAGCAATATCCAACAGACGACCTTATCAGTAATAGAGATCTCTTCCAGCTAACCTATTGGAATGAAGCAAATATAACAGTGAGACAGGATATTGCAAAAGTTAAATATACATACAAACTAATAACAACATGCTGCTAAATATATAAAATATTATCTGTAATGTACACATACACACAAAATACATACTTCAAGGTCAAGAAATAAATACTTAAAGCGAGAGATCATATTTTCTTTTAGAACCGGCAACGAGTGATTTGATATATGTATTATAATTGATTTTAAGCAATTTTAAATAAACATCACTTACTAGCTATGATAGCATGGTGTTTAGGACGTCCGCCTCCTAATCAGAGGTCGGGGGTTCAAACTCGGGCACGTAATATTCTACTACCTGTAATATTTCAGAGTTATTTGCGTTTTTAAGCTATTAAAATTTTACTTTCTTCAACGGTGAAAGAAAACATCGTGGGGAAACTTGCATGCTTGAGAGTTCTCCATAATACGTTACCTTCTTTCTACAAATTAGACAGTGTCATAGTGGCGCATTTGCAATGAAGTTTGACCCTTTCAGAACTTACAACGACGTATTTAGCGTACCGGCACGATGTCGCTTAGGAGTATGGGTTTTTTTTTCTTCTTCCTTGGGGAGGAAAAAATCCCTACGGACTTCTGCCTCACAGCATAACTAAAAGAACCTCCCCAGTTCTTCTGAGTCAAAACGGAACCGCTTAGCATTACTTCATGCTGATCCTCTTAATATTCTGTCTCTCTTTTCTACTTTTTATTTTTCCTCTCTCCTCATCATTATTGCCTTGAGCATCTGAGCGTACCGATCCCACTCCTCTTGGCTGGATAACATGAGGGGTATGAGATTTCGGGCATCCACCACATTTTAAACAATATTTAATGGATAAAACTTAATATCTAATATATAATTAATTATTTTTGGGACATCTAATTTATTGTATTCATTTTAATTTTGATTGGAGATTCAATATTTTTCATAATGTTAATAATTTATATAAAAAATTTGCACACTATTGATTTAGTAGAATGTAATGATCTGTAATGACCAATTGACATCTGACTATTGTACATACATTCTGGCAAATAAATGATTTATTTATTATTTATTATTATTTGTCACAACCGGGACATTCGAAGATACGCGTTTCTTGGAGTATCTTCTTCCCCACAGAAGTAGCATTTTTCAGTTGTTTAGGAGTATGGGTCTACCTAACCTAACACATTAGCTCGCTACCAACTAAGACTGCGTACTCACTCATTTATTACCCCTATTGCAGTCAAGGGCCAATTTGTAGGGACTTTTGACGACCTCCGTGGCGCAGTGCGTGCGCTGTCGCATTAAAATGTTGGAGGTCCTGGGTTCGATTCCCGGCTCGAGTCTGGTCTGGTGGGAGGCTTCGGCCGTGGCTAGTTACCACCCTACCGACAAAGACGTGTTGCAAAGTGATTTAGCGTTCCGGCACGATGTCGCGTAGAAACCAATTAGGAGTGTGTTTACCATACCCCTAACCGGTTAACCCGCTACCATCCTCACCTACCACCAGGTGAGATAGCCGTCAAGGGCTAATTTGTAGTGTATAAAAAAAAAAAAAAAATGAAAATATTGCTATGTCAGAATCGTTATCTCCATAAACACACAAGTTATAGCGATTGCGATGAGACTTGAATTCTAAGTTTTACCTTAACTTCACGTTAATTTCTTTCGAGCAGACTTTCGTTAAACGCCAGTTAAATGCTACGTCGAAGCATGATTATGCTAAGCGAAACTTAATTGACTAAGACTCTGAAAATGCAAATTAAGCTAAATGTAGAATATTAACATTTACACAGCGACTAGAATGAGGGCCGACTCGTTTCATTTCGCAAATCTCGCCAGGTCGTGTTTTCGTTTGTATTAAATGCGATGATTATTATGAATATCACACACATATATTTTGATAATTAAAGTGAATAGCAGGTTTGCCTGCCCAATATAATATAACATTTATTAACAACATATATAAAATATAATAAGTAATTAAGATTCTGTACTGTGATGAAATAATTCAGTTTAAAAGTTACAAGAAACATGTTCCTAAAGAAAATAGCTTTTGTGCCAGTAACCTCAAATCAAATAGAAAAAATTAGAATAAGCTTATTCAAGGACTTTCCATTCTTAACATCTACCATTGGTCCTTATTAAATGTATACTTTTTCATCATCATCATCATCATTATCATCATCATGATCAACCCATTTCCGGCTCACCACAGAGCACGGGACTCCTCTCAATATGAGAAGGGTTTGGCCATAGTCCACCACGCTAGCCATGTACGGATTGGCAGACTTCACACGCCACACGATGTTTTCCTTCACCGTTGAAGCAAGTGATATTTTTTTTTTTTTAAAACGCACATAACTCCGTAAAGTTAGAGGTACTCTTTCATAAATACTTTCAATTCAACATAATAACACTACAAGTTGGCCCTTGACGGCTATCTCGCCTGATGGTAAGTGATGATGCTGTCTAGGATGGTTGCGGGCTAACCTGTTAGGGTTATGGTGAGCCCACACTCCTAACTGATTTCTACGCGACATCATGCTAGAACGCTTAATCCCTTTGCAACACGTCTTTATCGGTTGGTCGTAGTCAGGGTGGTACTAGCCACGGCCGAAGCCACCCACTAGACCAGACTCGAGCCCGGAATCGAACCTAGGATCTCCAACTTTATAATGCCACAGCGCACGCATTGCGCCACGGAGGTCGTCGAAAATAAATAAAATCATAATCGTTCATTCATTCATTTGTTCATTTGAATTAGTAGATTTTATAGTGTTAATATAATAATGGATGAAACTCAATGACCCATCTAAGGTAGTACGCGACTAACCTTTTTCCCTGGCTAAGTTTGTTGTAGGCTTCTTCTTAGACCGGGGCGCGTTTGGAACCCTCATACCTTAGTTTTAAGTTCACAAATGTAGTTACACCATCACTACTATGTAAATTATAGACGCGTCAAAAGTGCCTTTTAAAGGAATATTTGAATAAAGATTATTTGAATTTGAATTTAAATTTAACCTGTAGTCGCGTAATTCCAACGCCTTATAGTAATACCTACATATACCTTATATATAATATAAGGTATATGTAGGTATTATATACCTTAGGTACACCTCAAAACGTGAACATGTGTATGTGGTAGTATATACCTTAGGTACACGTCAAAACGTGAACATTAGCTGCAAAACTTATTCGAGGCATTTACTTGAATAAGCAGATCCAAGATAATCAGGACAGGTGTAGAAATTACAGATACAAAATATTCAATTCGAACAGTTCACAAAGGCGAACGTCCCAGTCATATATGTATACCTGAATACCTAAAATTGGGTCTCTCTAATCGGCAAACGCATTAGAGTTCGAATGCGTTCATTGTAATTCGATCTCATTCACGAATGAAAATCGTCTGAATCATTAGAGAGTTGAGCCTCAAACGCTACCATTAATGTTAATTCACTTATTAGCTACCTATATGAAATACAAAAAAAAGCGGTGATAGCCTTAGGGCGTCAGCCTCCTATTCAGAGGTCGGCGGTTCGAATCCGGGCACGCACCTCTAATTTTTCGGAGTTACTCGAATGTGCATTTTCAAAAAATGTAAATATCACTTGCTTCAACGGTGAAGGAAAACATCGTGAGGAAACCTGCATGCCTGAGAGTTTTCCATAATGTTCTCAAAGGCGTGTGAAGTCTGCTAATCCGTGGCCAGCGTGGTGGACTATGGCCAAACCCTTCTCATATTTTGAAGAGACCCGTGCTCTGTAGTGAGCCGGTAATGGGTTTTTCATGATGATGATGATGATTATAAAAAAATAAAATAAACTTTATTTTCAAACGGTTTTAATTTAAACTATTTCCAGTGGCCTCCACACAAGGTGACCTGTATCGTGGCGACCATGCTATTTAACAATTTTTGATACACATAAAAAATTTATAAATTAAGGTGGTAACTAGCCACGGACGAAGCCTCCCTAGACCTGACTCGAGCTGGGAATCGAACCTAGGACTTCCGACTTTACAATGCGAATGTCGTCAAAAAAGCTAACAGTTTTGTTTTTTATTTATTAGTAGGTTTTCGGAATTCAAGGCCTAATATTTAAAAATTGAAAAAAAAACCTTACCAAAATATGTTCAGCATGAAGAGGTAAAAATGTTTTGGATCTGATATAGAAGGCCTGTGATCCAATAATAGGAAGACTTAAAATGACGATTATGATGATGATGATTTTCACATTGATAAATTGTAACTCATAGGTGAATAAATATTTTTATTTAAAAGCACTATTCAATGAAATGCATTCACCTCTAAGAAGGAAAATAAATTAATTCGTTCAAGCTTTTACTTGAAATATCTCAAAAATAAACGTGGCTGCCACTGAGGTTTAGACAAATAATATCAGCTTGAAAACGCATTTAAATCTAATGCTCTCCCCGACTCAAGGGCTTAGGAGCGGGTCTCTGTCAGGCAAAAATATTTCTTCAGATTTCCGTCAGCGACTGAGCATTTAAATTTGCTTTGCATATTATTACTGGGATTGCCTCGTGTTCAGTGGTTGGATTTCCAGACCAGGCCAAGAATTATTCCAGAAAAATTTAGGATATTGGCGTTGTCTACCTCTTTACTCCGTACCTTGTTATTATTATGGTAAAATTTTTTTTAGCTTATTACGCTTTCACATTTTAATTACTGTACATCATGAAATATTAAAAATAGCAAACATTGACGACCTCCGTGGCGCAGTGCGTGCGCTGGCGCATTATTAAGTTGGAGGACCTGGGTTCGATCCCGGGCACGTATCTCTAACTTTTGAGTTATGTGCGTTTTAAGCAATTAAAATATCACTTGCTTAAACGGTGAAGGAAAACGTCGGCAGGACCCTGCGTGCCTGCCTGAGAGTTTTTATAACCACGTTATGTCACCATAACGTTCTCAAAAGCGTGTCAAGTCTGCCAATCCGCACATGGCCAGCGTGGTGGACTCTGGCCAAACCCTTCTAAATACTGAAAGGAGACCCGTACTCTGTAGTGAGCTGGAATTGGGTTGATCATCATGAATATAAAACTATATAACTCACATATTACGTTAAAAATAAAAAACTCCAAGAAAAACAACGCTTGTAGAAAAGCATCATTCATTATATGAAAACTAGAGTTTATTTTCATTCGAGTCATTTCACGGAGCATAAAAGCAATTCAGACGCGTTCCCCTTGAAAACACTGCCTTCAAGTCTTTCGCTTACATGAAACTTGACAGAAGGTCATGTCAAAATAATAAGCATAATGCACAAGTCTGATTTTGTCTTGAGAAACGTACTGAAGTGCCATCCTCTAGCCTCCAGAATTATAGACGGAGTATCGAGCTCGATTTTTTTTATTTATACAAGTTTTAGCCTGTATGCACAAAGTACCCAAACAATCGTTTCTTGTATGGGAACTCCTTGTAGTTCTCAGTTTTATTTTTCTTATTTTTTATAGTGCCACAAGAAATAAATATACTGTCAAAATTACAGCTCCACCTGTTCCTTTGTTTATAAATCTTAGTAAAAGGGACCCGTTTACACACATCTGAAGGAAAAATAAACATTATTATCGCTGTAAAATAAGCCTTTTCGTCTAGGGGATTGAACGTCAACTTCGCCCGACAGATGCCCTAGATTTAGCACCAACTACAACGCAAAAGGAGTATATAATAAGATTGATAGTTTTGTCTGTGTATCTGTATCATCGTAGCACGCAGAGATGGCTATGGATGTCGTCAAATTTTTTGTTATATTTGTAGACATTTTCATTACATTTAATTATAATATATGACGGATTAAAGCCTTCAAAATTGTTTTTAGTAAGAGTTACGTCAGCATTGCTGACTTCACGATCTTGTTTACTTTCGCTCATAGTAATTAAAATCACAACTTGAGGGATTACACTTTTATTGCGACAATCCAACAAGGTCCGAACGGTCCAACGTTTCGAGCGAGAATGCCACGAAAGGCATCGACCGCCCGTATTTATAGCAAAGCATGCTTGTACAAAATTGATTGCTACCGTCTAAGTTATGTGAAGAAAATCAATCAAGAGTTTAAATGTGGGTAATTATTGAATTCTTGTTGTTCTTGGCAACGCTGAATGAAGTTAATAACTCCTTCGCGCCGACATATATATAATAATTATAATCATACACAAACAGCCAAGTAAAAGTGTAAAATTTCAAGTAAACTAATTACATATAAAGCACTTCCGCACACCACTCGTATCTCTATAATAGCTTCACAGTTGCATTTATAACAAACTGCTTCCAACTCAAAAACCCTCCTTTTCTGCTCAATTACAATAGCAATATTTTGTCAAGGAAAATTATTATAGGTCAAAGTACAATTCATGTCATGAAACGTTATTTTATAGTTAAAAAAACGAAGAATAACGCTAATTTTTCCATTGTGGTATTAGTTTATATGTATGTCCGTTTCTTTTAATTGATATTGAAAATTGTATGAATTCAAGCAATCAATCTTTATTCGAATAATCCTTTAAAAGGCACTTATGCGTTAATAATTTACATAGTAGTGTTTAGTTACACATTTTGTAATAAAAAAAATTGTGTGTTCTTCACATCGATTACTTTTACTTTTTATGTCAGGTATATCATAGGCAAGTGTTAAAAATGTATGCGTCGATAAAACATGAATGCTCATAAAATCTCAGCACAAGCTCTATCATGGATAACAAATGAGGTCCCTAATACGCGAAGCTTGGACCGCCATAATGGGTGGACGCATTACGGTTCAAATGTTCAAAGAGCTAGTCCCTTATTTATTACCCGCCGATTAAAAGGTCACTTCATTGAACACCTTACTAATATTAAGTAAGTAGAATCTGTTTCACGAATAGACAATTTTGTTAATCAGTTAATCATTAACTTTATAATCCAAGATAAGTTTTCACATGGTATCACTAAAGGTTTTGTCGACCTTCCTGCCGCAATAAATAAAATATGCCAAGCGATTAAGTATTGAATAGGCAAAATTACAATAAAAAGAAATAAATACACCATTTTTAAAAACCCGCGTCAAGAAGCATCTGTCAATATAATAAAAATTCCTTCCAAATGTTTTATACTAGTATGTATATACTATATAGATTATTTATTCTTGCTATTTCTTTAGTATGACGGTAGTCAGAGAATAGCGCCATCTAGTTTTAGAATCATGTACGACAGACAAGAGGGTGGTATCGCCCCCTCTCTATTTACGCAACATTAAGTGACGTATGCAGGTTCTTATAACACTAACAAGCGCGGGACGGCACATTGCATTCATTGCAATCGGTCGGTGGTCGAGTAGCGGTAGTGCATAGTCGTACTTGGTGGAGCGTACTACTACTTGCAAATTACCATACTTATAATTGTAATTCTGTTCTACCAAGAGTATCTGTTCTCTTTGACCTAAACTACCCACGTCTACCCAAATTATCGACGAAGATACGCCCCCGCCCCGTAGTCATCCTATATCAGAAGTGGGATGTCCTATAAGTATGTAAATTGAACATGTATAAAGAACTAAAGGTATCTTAAATTTGCAGAATATAACGTATATACTATACATAACATTTATTTTAACACAAATTCGCATCGACAAACGACGCCAAATGTAACCAAAGTGTTCGATCAACACGTCGGGGGTAAACAAAGTTATTAACAAAAATGTTCCTTTAATCCAAGTTTATTTTTAATCTATGTAATTTAAGAAAGATGCCGTCTGTCCACCTAGTTGGGGGTTGGGGTGGACAGACGACATCAGACAAGTCGTTGGGAGCCGCTGGATATAAGCGGCCCAAGACCGTGGCCATTGGAACTCCCTACAAAATACTTATATCCAGCAGTGGACGTCAATCGTTTGAAAATGATGATAAATTTAAGAAAGAAGAAAGTGGTTGATGGATCTCATAAGAATTATTTCATCGTAAATGTTTTTCCGATCTGGGCTAAGCGGGATTTGTAAGTTATAGAACATCGAACCTTCAAAATAAAGTGTAACGTGACGGGAAAACGCTAGCGTATTTGAAGCATAATTATATACGTCTCACAATATCAAGTATGAAATAAATATTGATAAAATTAATACATTCCTTGTAATACGTACATACTAATAAATCATGGTTGAAGTATTTTCGTACCCTCATTTACCATGTTATTATTAATTGTGTATATTTTACAATTATATGCTGCCTTCTCATCGAGGTGCCAAAAAGTTTGTAGCGTAGATCCACCAACGAGGTTCACAAATCTGCTTTGCAAATAGGAAATCAGTTAGACTGACATACAAAGAGTTCGGAGAGAGAACAGAAATATAGACCAAACTCAACAAGATCATCAGGGTAGAACTCCTGGAATGATCGGAATGCAATCCGACTGTACACGGCAGAAAAGACACCGTCTTATATAGATTTACATAATATAATGAGAGTGTCTGTGTTGTTTTGCATATAAATAATTAGTTTGCATATATTTTGCATACAAATCCAATCGTAAATATTCTATGAAGCGTTCATATATTTATTTTTCATTATTTTAATTTACGAGCTGATGGTGATAACTACACTCGCCAACTTAACACTACAACTATGAGAGTTCCAATCACGCCCAGGTTTAAGAAGAAGCACACAACAAACTAAGCTGGTTTTTCTTTGTTATCACCATCTCACATAGTCTACGATAAATTATAATTATGTATTAAGTTAGAGCAATTCACACCCCAGGTTTTTTTTATCGTTTATTCCTAATATCGTAATATGATTTTTCTATAAGCTTGCTGACTCAAATCTAGAAGATTTTAATAATGAGGGTAATTTGTAACACAAAATTCAATTTCCTTTGAATGAGTTAATAATTTTGTGCAGCCTACTAAACGGCACTACAAGTTTACTTTTACTTCTAACAGTGAGTGCGTTGCAGTCGATTTTTACCTGAATTGTGCAATATTGCATTATCTGCTTACCATTTTCTTTATTTTTCTAAATGGCGGCCGGAATTTGTATTTTTCGTTCCCATCATGCAATTAGAATCAGGTTTTGAATATTTTAGATATAGTTGTAAAAAATATATATATATATATATATATATATATATATATATATATATATATATATATATATATATCATAATATATCAAAATAACAAGAATAAAAAAAATCACGGCGTATTAACCCTATTTATTTCTAATTAACACAAAAATAAATCCAATTTCCAATATTCACTTTTAACACTTAATTACAATGAATGACACACGAGAGACCAAAACACGTCCACTCGCTCCAAGCGCCCGATGAGCAATGCGCGTTTTATAGGTTTCTCTCCTTGATCATCTTATAGTATATTATCTATGACTTCATTATTCCTACTAAACACATTAAGAGCTTCTAGTTTTGTAAAAGTACATTCAGCTATATCGCTACCAGCTCTGAGACCGTTCCCTTTGTAATTGAGGCTCATTTACGGATGAAATGAAATTGTGGGACCATTTGAAACCGTAACATTAGGGTTGGTAATATATATCGGAGGGTGGGTAAATCGTTCGTTAACTAAATTGGTCAGTTAAAATGGTTCTCAAGTGCATATTACAATAAGTACATTAGTTAATAGTGTACTGTTTGTATTCTTGAGTACTTCGGAACAATTGCAAGTTTCAAAGTGGCAATGTTTTATTTTTTTATACACCATAAATTAGCCCTTGACGGCATCTCATCTAATAAGTGATGATGCAATCTAAGATGGTAGCAGGCTAACCTGTTAGGGATATGGAAAACCCATACTCCTAATTGGTTTCTACACGACATCGTTCCGAAACGCTAAATCGCTTGGCGACACGTCTTTGTCGATAGGGTGGTAACCAGCCACGGTCGAATACTCCCTCCATACAAGACTCGAGCCGGGAATCGAACCTAGGAGCTCCAACTTTATAACGCAAAAGCACGCGCGCAGCGCGCGTGGTGCGTGCGTGCCCGGGATCGAACTCCCGACCTATTTATTAGGAGGCGAACGTTCAACCACTACGCTATCACTGCTTTCAATTTAAAATTTACAGACATTAAAATGCACTTGTACTGCTAAGAAACAAATTTTATTTGGTAAGTAAATAAATTACGTAAACTCCGAAGAGGTATCTTGAGTCAGCAAAGGAAACGGTTTTTCCATTATACTAATCTTGGGAACCTTGTCAGCACAGCGTGCCTTTTTCTTGGCACGATACCATGGACTCAAGACATCTTGCGATTGTGCAAAACAAAATGTTGACACATGATATTTTACAACGGGGTTAGTAGTAAGACATTTTTATACAATATAATGGTGAATTCGGAAATAAGTCCGAGTTAAATTATCATCATCATCATCCTTTTTTTTAAATCATATTATAAGTTAGCCCTTGACGGCTATCTGACCTGGTGGTAAGTAATGATGCGGTCTAAGATAGTAGCGGGTTAACCTGTTAGGGGTATGGTAAACCAACACTCCTAATTGGTTCCTACGCGACATCGGCCACAGCCAAAGACTCCCACCAGACCAGACGCGAGCCGGGAAAAGAACCCAAGACCTCCAACATTATAATGCGATGCGCACGCACTGCACCACATAGGTGTTTAGGTGATGAACGGCTCCCAACATGAGAGTAGGCATGTGTGCGTGTGTGTGTGTGTGTGTGTGTGTGTGTGTGTGTTTGTGTGTGTGTGTGTGTGTGTGTGTTTGTGTGTGTGTGTGTGTGTGTGTGTGTGTGTGTGTGTGTGTTTGTGCATACAAACTTTCACCTATAAATATTAATGTGACTAACTGCTCGAACAAACCTACTCACTCACGTGCTTTATATTTCAAAGAATCTTACTGATTAAGTCAAAATTGTTAATAAAGTTTTAGTAATTTCGGTTCTCAACGCGGTGCAACGTGGACACATTATGGGCTTTAATATCACGCAATACGCTTCATGGCAGAGTTGACCTAAATAGTTGTGCTAATTGATTTCTGGATTATCCCTCAATACATAATTGCAATGCACTCCACGACGATTCTCGATACATACAAGATAATATGACAGCGGACGTTTAAGATAAATACACTGATCCAGTCTATCTTAACTAATAAATTGCTATTGTTGATAATTTACATATAATAAGCGTAAGGATGATTTACATCATCATCATCATCATGATCAACCCATTACCTACTCACTACAGAGCACGGGTCTCCTCTCAATATGAGAAGGGTTTGGCCATAGTCCACCACGCTGGCCATGTGCAGATTGGCAGACTTCACACGCCTTTGAGAACATTATGGAGAACTCTCATGCCTGCAGGTTTCCTGACGATGTTTTCCTTCACCGTTGAAGCAAGTGATATTTTATTTTTTTAAAAACGCACATAACTCCGAAAAATTAGAGGTGCGTGCCCGAATTCGAACCGCTGATTAGGAGGCTAACGCCCTAACCACTAGGCTATCACCGCTTCTCTAGGCTATCACCGCTTCCAAGGATGATTTACATATTAGTACCTATTAGTCAAGGGACTAAGATAAACAAAGGATGCTTTTTACACCGAAAAAAATCTTGGGTTTTCTAATAGTTCGTCAACTATATGTTTAATACATAAGAAAAGGTAAGTCGGAGGGTTTGTCTCCGCTTTAATTGGAGCAACCGAATAATTACTGACGAGATTTTTTGATTAAAAGTGACAGGTTTTCATTGATTCTCATAACTCTTAATATAAGATAGGATTGCTTTTATACTGTAAAAAGGAGAGGAGTTGCTAAATTGGAGATGGTAGGTAGGTACTCGTATGTTCCGATGGGAATTCCTCGTCAGCGGCTAGTTACTGTTTTACCTGCGGAGATCAACCACAAAGCCTTAGGCGTTCCGGCCACGCAGAAGTTAAAGGAGGATTTAACAAACTTTCTCACCCTTTACAGATCAGAGGTTATAAAGTCAGAATAAGAGAAGAACTAATTAAAAAAAACTTTAGTGTGAAAATAAAAAAAAAACACGCTAGGATGTCATAAGACAGTCTGTGTTGCAAAAATGGGCATAATTGAGATTACCGATAATATCTTGAATTACCTTCATTTAAGATTCAAATTTAAATGAAGTAATTTTATACCACTACGTGCATGGTAACTCACTAGTTTTGAGTTTTTCTTTGACTCCGCAGTACTATTACACTACATGTTAGCCCTTGACGACAATCCACCTGATGGTAAGTGATGATGCAGTCTAAGATGGTAGAGGTATGGTAAACACATACTCCTAATTGGTTTCTACGCGACATCGTGCCGAAGGCTTAATCGCTTAGCGACACGTCTTTGTCGGTAGCGTGGTAACTAGCTACCGCCGAAGCCAAACTTGAAGCGGGAACCGAACCTCGGACCTTCAACTTTATAATGCGTACGCGCTGCGTCACGGAGGTCGTCAAACTCCAGTTAACAGTACTTAAAAAAAAACTGTAGTACTGCAGGTAGATTTTAAGTGATAAAATTAAAAAAGTATGAAAGTTTATAGAAAAACTAAAACCTCATAACCTCAAATAAACATGTTTAAATAACATATAAAACATAATAATATAAAATACTTGGCCATAATGTGTTTAAGTTCTCGAAAAGATACACAATTTAGCCAAGTATTTTATGTACTGTTGAACGATGTCGGGAACTTGGTTCTTCTAAGAATCTTCTCATGTCTGATTTGATTACGTCTAAATACTCCAAGCGTAAATCTTTCACTACCTCGCCAGCTACGTAGTAACTATACCAATTTTTTAATATTCGCTAATGTTAACAAATTATTATCGAAGCGGAGCAATTTTTCACTTTTTTACGGTACCTTTATTATCCTTAGTGTGATCATCATCATCATCATCATGATCAACCCATTGCCGGCTCACTACAGAGCACGGGGCTCCCCTCAATATGAGAAGGATGTTGTCCATAGTTCACCACGCCGCGCTGGCCATGTACGGATTGGCAGACTTTACACGCCTTCGACAACATTATGTAGAACTCTCAGGCATGCAGGTTTCCTCACGATGTTTTCCTTCACCGTTCAAGCAAGTGATATTTTAATTGCTTAATAACGACATAACTCCGAAAAGTTTGAACCCCTGACCTCTGATTAGGAGGCGGACGTCCTAACCACTAGGCTATCACTGCTTCTTCAGCCTTAGTTTGATATCTACATTTAAATCAACATCTACATTACTTTAGAAAAAAGCTGCTAAATGTCGATTTTTGGGTTTAAAAACTCCGGAGTGTCCGACAAGTACTCTCAGTAGGAAGTGTTAGCAGTTACTTAAAAATACAGTCATGAATTCCAGCAGAACCTGTAGAACCACTTGAAATAAACGAATTTGTATTTGTGTTTGTATTCTGGCACGAACTGACACTATGCAAACGATGTTATCGTGTTGCCCCTACAATTTTGAGCTGTCCACATCTGTCTGTGTCCGTGTGTTGACTCTTCGATGGTTGGACTGAAATCTGCTGCACTGTGGTATTGATTGATATACGTTTGGCGGACACAAAACAACTTCTTTCGTTGCTTTTATGTGTACCCAATAACAACTGCCTTGTTGTGCAGAATTTGGCATATTCGACTACAGTTATAAAGTAATGAATGTTACTGGAAAGCGGTGATAGCCTAGTGGTTACGGCGTCAGCCTCCTAATCAAAGGACGGCGGATCGAATCCGGGCACGCACCTCTATCTTTTCGGAGTTATGTGCGTTTTTAAAAATTACAATATCCCTTGCTTCAATGGTGAAGGAAAACATCGTGAGGAAACCTGCACACCTGAGAGTTCTCCATAATGTTCTCAAAGGCGTGTGAAGTCTGCCAATCCACACATGGCCAGCGTGGTGGACTATGGCTATCCCTTCTCATACTGAGAGGAGACCCGTGCTCTGTTGTGAGCCGGTAATGGGTTGATCATGATGATGATGAATGTTACTGTCAAGAGATTGTTACTATTATAAGTATCCTCCTTATAGTCATTAAATATTTTTTTTTTCATATGATACACCAACAACAACATCAAAAATATTCTAATATAGTGATTGTTTAAGATACATAGTAGTAAGAGGAAATTATGTACACTAGGGTAAATAAAATTACTGACTAACTTATTAGTAAGTAATTTTATTAACCTTTTGTTTTGTTTTAACTAGACTTTCTTGTAATCTTAGTTTAATTTTGTGCGGTTATTTTGTGCCCTCCCCTTATACATGCCAGGTCCACATTCAGGAGACTCGAGTGTAAATAAATTAATATCACTACTGAATTAAGGCTATTTTATACACTTGTAGTCAGTTTTGTGAACTAATAAAAAAAAAGCCGAGTACAGTTATCAATTCAGTACATTATCAAATCACTTAAAAAGTTAAATTAACGTTAAACAATTTAAGAAATATTACAGACAATTTAATGCATGTCAGTAACATATAAATTATACAGTAATAGTGACTAATAATGACCTAGTGCTTGTATTCTCTTTGTTTTGATTTATGATAGACAAACCTCAATCAAAGAGTGTGCAATACCGTGGTATCATTTTTGGTCTTTACTGAAAAACTAGCTTTGCGGTGACCTTTTGATTACAATGATGCGACATATGAATTTTATACAACATAATAACATAGTTATTCTTTTGTTGTTATTATTCATGTCGATGTTTCATTAACAAATTTACATATTAGGTATTATGGAAAATATTGAAAATGGCTGAATATTTAGTGTTGAGCCTGGCTTACGAAAAGTAAACTGGGCTACATATTGGAATATTCATGCTATATTGCCTTCTTGCTTTAGAAAGAATATTTGGAAAAGAGGTAAGTAATCCGAAGATCGCGGGGTTAAAGCGCAAGTCCAGTAGTAAAGAGGGGTAACCTCCTTCTTCTTCTTTGTGGATTCGATTTCCGGCTGGAGTATAGTCTTGTGGTGTGGGGGTCTTGGACATCAACATTGACGTTTATTTGTATATATATATATATATATATATATATATATATTTTGCTAAATACAGCTAGATGTATTAGTTTTTTAGTGAATTAATGTCTGTGTCTATTTTTGCCTATTAAATATAATAACAATATTCTTTATTTAATTATCATTTTTATAGATATGCTAAATATTGTTTAATTTTTTTAATTACTTTATTAATTTGTAATTATGGATATCTTACAGCAAAAGATATTGTGGGTATTTTGATAAAATACTAATGCGTTAGCGACACTTTAGTCTTGCTTAGAGAGTCAGACGGCGAAAAGACACCTCCTGGCGTGTTATATATTCACACAAAATAAGTTTTCGGTTTCAGTTGTTATCACTTATCAATATTTGGTCAAAGCCGTTGAACTTGCATTGGTTTCTTAAGCACGTGGGAGCACTTAAGAAGGATGAGGTGCTGAGAAGATCATCAAAGGTATAGAGGAAAGCTTTGATAAAGCATTGGTTCAGCATAATAATGAGTGTCAATCTCTTTCATTTAAAAATTAAAATATTTAATACTTTATAAAAGCTAACGATTAATCAAAGTACGTTTATCATAAAATCATTCTTTTCATAAAAAATATATAATTTATTATATGTTATAGATATTGTACATTTGATATTAAAAGCCTTGTGCACAATATGCTTAATGTATTTATAATAATGACAGCGTACCGTTATATCCTAAAGTGCTCGTCACACAAAGGGGGGAAAAAATCTTTCTCTTTTTTAAAAAACTGATGTTTTTCACAATTCAATTTCATTTATAATTTCCAGAAAGGTTCTCCAGAAACGACATTACGAAGATTAATATTTCCTGCAGAATGTTCCATTCCTCTTTATTCAAACACGCTTTTTGGCGGGCGTACGTCATTTGGCTCGGCGTATTTCCGCTTTGGAATTGGATTCGCATAGGACTGCAAATATACGTCATATTTTAATGCCTTTATCAGAAAATTACATTAAATTTTAAGAATGCGAACGAGTTAATTCAATTCGTATTCCATAAGAAGGAAAGATTTCTCTCAGCACCTATTTATTTATATGAAAGACCAGTTACTTATACGGGTTCATTGTTCTATCAAACTGTCTTGACATACGAATCACGCTAATATTATAAAGGAAAAAGTATGGTGTTTGTTACACGCTGGAACTACAAAACCAATTTAACCGAAATTAGAAATGAAAATAGGTAATACCCTGAATTCGCATATATGCTACATTAAACCCTAAAAATGTATAAATTCCGCGGAATTTGTGAAAAGCTTGATTGCAAGATTGGGGCAGTCATAAAAATTATGCTTATCTGGGTAAGTTTCACGAATTTGTGGGTTTTTTTGAAGTGAAAACTTCTTTAGCGGCGTTGAGCACTTTTTCTGTAATGGGTATAAAATCTTAAACTCGCGTCAGGACACGTGACCTGATCGAAAAAGCGTAAGACGGATGGAGAGTAGACAGCTATCCCCTCTCTACGGCGCGGCGAAAATGTATGCCTGGGCCTACTGTTTCGTTTAGGCAGCGCAGGGCGCTTGCGCGAATGTTCGTGTATGTTTATTTCCATGGCAACGAACGTCAACCTACACGCTACTAACGCGCTACGCTTTATAATTCAGAAAGTATCGTTTTTACCTGCAGTACTGTTACAGAGTCATAGTTTTTGTATTATTAAGTGATAGGAGAATCGTGTAATGTGATATTTCAAGAGATCATTATGGTTTTCTTCTATTAAAACTTGTTTAACTTGAGCATCGGAGTGGTGTCAAAACGAAAAAGTCAAAACGGTTGTCATAAATATCCACATAATATAAATATGAATTGCGGTGCCTGTAACTCCAGCATTTCTGTCACTCAAAAACGCGTGAAGTGCTCAAGCATCGATTGTTTACTCGTATATCATTCAGATTGTGTTAATTATGGTGAGACTTCAACCCATCGGTCTAAGTGGATATGCCCAACGTGTATTGCCAAGCGTCCTAAGGCAGATAATATTAATACTCCAATATCCAATAAAAGGAAAAATGTGCAGCGTGCGGACGTTAATAGCTCACCTACATCAGTAGACATGTCCCTTGATTGTCTTTTGAGCGAAATACGTAGTTTTCGAACGGAGATAAATCAAAAGCTTGAAAACCAGCAATCTACCTTGGGTAATTTTAACATAGCCATAATGAAATTACAACAAGAAGTTACCGGAGTTATAAAAAAATTTACTACTATACAGGATGAGCTAAATGAGGCTATCAAATCTCTTAAATTTTTGTCTGACTGTCACGACGAACAGAATACTTTAAATAAGGACTTGTCTGCCAGAATATCTAAACTGGAAATTGAGAACTTGGAACTACGATCTCGGTCGACTGAATTTGAATTTAAAATATCTCAGATGGAGCAACAGTCTCGTGACAGCAACTTAGAAATTCAATGTGTTCCCGAGCATCGATCAGAAAATCTGCTAACATTGATTTCTCAATTGGCCAAGGTGGTTAATTTTCAGCTTGGACCCACTGATATAGTAAACTTTCATAGAGTTGTAAAAATGAATACCGAATCCAAACGCCCACGCAGTATCATTTTTAAACTATCTAGCCCACTTAAGCGAGATAACGTTTTAGCGGCTGTGAGAATCTTTAATAAAAAACATGCAGCTGACAAACTCAACACTTCTCACCTAGGGATTGCCGGTACTAAGCAGCAGGTTTATGTCGCAGAGCACTTGTCCCCAACTAACAAACGTCTGCATGCATCAACTAGGCTTGCCGCACAGGAAAAACACTATAGATACGTATGGGTTCGAGGAGGCCGTATTTTTGTGCGCAAGAACGATGAGTCACCGTCAGTTCAGATTAAGTGACTTGGTCTCGTATGATTCTCGGTTACTATCCTATAATCTTATGTCACTAAAGAACAGGCGTAAAATGTTAGACATGGTTTTTTTCTACAAAATCATTAATGGATACACTGATTCACCGGAAATCCTGGAGCGTCTGAGGTTTAGTGTGCCGCGTAAGGGTAGTCGCCTCCGGAATCGAAAACCGTTTCATTTACCGTTTTGTCGAACCAAGGCAGGTCAACATGCGCCTATCTATAGAATATGCTCAATGCTGAATGATCACAGGAATATCTGCGACATCTCCTGCAGTTCTGTAGCCTCTTTTAAAAAGCAAGTAAGACTATCTATTACAGCATTTTAATGCTGTAATAGTCTTACTTGCTTTAGGTATAAATTGAATTATTTAGTTGTAAGGTTAATTTTAAGGTTGTGCATGCTGTGGTCATTTCTAGAAGGCCACTATCTGGTGTCTGTTCTTCTGAAATGTTTTTTGTTGTTTTTAGATAGTGACTAGTTTAATGATCCAATAAAAATAAAAATAAAATAAATGTTACAGCGTGCCACGCGCATCCATGGATGGTGACAGCTGATGGCTCGACCGTCTGTGTAGTGATCACATTGTTGTGTATTCGTAAAATTCGTGAATGTAAAGTGCTTAAAATATGGAAATTGAACAAAGTGCATCTATTAATGATAAAAGTGATGAAGAAATAGCGAAAGAAAATGAGTGAGTACTTTATAAATATACTAGATGAAAATTTAATAAGTTTTAATTTTTAATTAATATAATTTTATAATTAAGGTTAGGTTTCGATCGAGTCTATCGTACTGCTTAACAGACCCTTCACGAAGCCGTCAACCAAGCATTCTGTACATGAAACTAAGTAACACTGCGCAAAAATAATTGCTGGGAAACGGAATTTTTTTTTTGGACTTTAAAAATAATCAGATTTTTGTAGCGGGTAATGGTTTGCGCGCAACCGGCTGTTCGAATGTGTGCGTTGTGCCTACACGAGTACACGGACACGGCACACTGCACACACACACCCGACCGGCTCGAGCCGCGCCACGCGTTGTGTTAACGCTTAGAATTCGATTTTGCAAAAAAGTTGAAAAAAAAATGGACACTTTGACCTTCAATATCTCCAGAACCTGTGGTTTCCCAGGTATTGTCTAGAAGAAAAAAATGATCCCAATGATGGGCAGAATATGTGGTATTCGTTTTCGTTAAGGGTCTTTTTACACCCTTTAGATACATATGAACTTACATAGTATAAATGTAATATTTGTAATATGTTTATACTTTATAGCATTAACCTATATTTTTATAACATCACAATAAGCACATGTGCGGTATAGGTTTACCAAACAAATAATTTCGAATGAAAATAAATGAAATAAAATGATTATAAATAATCTCCGTTTTTCAGAGAAAGAAAAGAAAAAAAAAGAACGGAATCGAGAATACCAAAAGGCATGGCGTCAGCGTAAAAAAGATTTGAAGAAAAAAGATTCGAAGGAGGAAATAGAAGAAAAAAAAGAAAAAGACATTGTGAGAATCAAAGAGCATATTATCAACGTACAAAAGGTTTAAAGGAAAATGACAAAAATGTAGAAGAATTGTTCCAAAAGCAATTAGATGATTTGCAAATGTAATTTGATTTAATTTGTAATAGTTTTAAAGTGTTAAATTTTTAATATAATATAAATTGTCATGTTTGTGTACGATAGCGCAATAAATGAATATTGTATTCTACCACATAAATGATAGTACTTTTATACTGATAAAGCAATTGGTGCAAAATTATTCCCTAACCATTCCAAAATATCAAACATGCTCAACGTTAATAATCAAGTTTTCACTTCTGCCGACACTCCCGGAGTGCAACCCGTCTTTTTTTTATCCACTACAAGTTAGCCCTTGACGGCAATCTCACCTGATGGTAAGTGATGATGCAGTCTAAGATGGTAGTGGGCTAACCTGTAAGGGGTATGATAAAGCCATACTCCTAATTGGTTTCTACACGACATCGTGCCGGAACGCTAAATCGCTTGGCGACACGCCTTTGTCGGTAGGGTGGTAACTAGCCACGGCCGCAGCCTCCCACCAGACCAGACTCGAGCCGGGAATCGAACCCATGACCTCTAACTTTATAATGCAACAGCGCGCGCGCTGCGCCACGGAGGTCGTCATAAACTTATAAACATGCCATTGTACCTGAACGCTTTGTAGCCGAACTTAAAAGAAGAATCCGTGTCACTTTTACTTTGACCTTGTGTTTTCCGATCCTCAAAAGCGACTGTACGATTGTGAGTATGCAAATCTTATACTGAGGCTACAGAAGTAGACTAGCACTTATTTACAATATGAAATTGTATGTATAAATGATTTAGCGTTCCGGCATGATGTCGCGTAGAAACCACTTAGGAGTGTGGGTTTACCATACCCCTAACAGGTTAGCTCGCTACCATCCTAGACTGCATCATCGCTTACCACCAGGTGAGATAGCCATCAAGGGCTAACTTGTAGTGTATAAAAAAAGTTATGTGCATGGAAGGCAGGGTGGTTTACTATATAAAGGTCGTTCGAAAGTAGCCTAGTAGTTCGTGTCACATAATATCTGCGTATCACAAATATCGATAACCACAGACTATCTACCGTTCGTGTGGATTGTTTTAAATCATATCACATTTTACATTATTTTTTCTGGCCATGTGTAAACCTGTGTTTCCCGAAAGTACAAATAAAATAATAATGGAGTTAAACCGTGCTTAAGTAACGAATAATCCTCACAGATGGGACCCCTATAATGGTTGAACGCATTTAGGTTCAAATATTCCCATTCAAATAGATGTTCGTTCACTGTACAATGAACTGAAATTGCGTAGATCATTTAAGGCCCTTGATAATACCACGGGTTATATAAATTAAAGGTCGAACAAATCTTCAAGGGATTGAAATATTTCCAGTAACTGGAATTCCGTTTTATTAAAAATATGATAATTTATTTAAGAAAAGATTATAAATATTATTATAATATTAAATTATTGCACCAGTAGCATTATCATATATTAAAGCGTTATAATTTATCGTTATACTCGTAGTAGATAGTTAATATCTGTCATATGATATATTTTATACTGAAATGGCAACGGAACTAAATCTGTTCCATGAATTATTTAAAGTACGTTTCTTAAAGTTTAGTATCTAGTTTTATATTCTTTATTTTTTCAATTTAGTTTATACATATATGTATACAAATTAGTGTATTCTTAGTTTACTTAGTTAACTTTATTAACGTATTTTACCATATCATCATCATCATCATGATCAACCCATTACCGGCGCACTACAGAGCACGGGTCTCCTCTCAATATGAGAGGGGTTTGGCCATAGTTCACTACACTGGCCATGTGCGGATTGGCAGACTTCACACGCCTTTGAGAACACAATCGGTACACAATTTTCAGCCTAATCCATCCTATACTTTGAGCTATAATATATTTCCTGGCTAAGTTTCTTGTGGGCTTCTTCTTAGAGCAGGGCGTGTTTGGAGCCCTCATAGCTTTAGTTTTAAGTGAACGAATGTAGTTATCACCATCAATTCTACTATGTAAACTATGTAAATATTGACTTGTCAAAAAAGCCTTTTAAAAGACTGTTTGAATAAAGGTTGTGATTGATTATATGACATAATAGTTTATTGAGTATCGCCAAGCCAACTTGAAGTGGTAGGGATTTGAAATACTTTTACCTTTTTTATTCATTTGGTAGGTAGTTTAGCTAATTACCTAATTATTTCATTCGGTTATGCCACGGTTATTATTATCGTTATTTTATTATTGTTATTACCTAGGTTATGCTTCCTTACTTATGAAGTATGAGAGAATTGTTGGATTTTTCGTTGGTTTTTTTATTTGTAATCGAAAAAGTACTCGACTAGGCTTTAACCAGCTTTATACACTTTTAAATAAACCGCAATAACGCATTTGGCGTCGAAAATAATTTAAAAACATGAGGTGTTTTTCCATTTTTTATTGACAAAATAATTGAATATTAACATTGATGATGTCATTCAGGTTTTGCTGTGTGTGTATTTTATCATGTGGATATAAAATCACTCTAGTGTCCCATTATAATCGTACCATAGCATTGTGGTACAAACATATAACAAAATATATACATGGTAACGTTATATTAACGTTATATTCTCTTAGGAAGGTTTTACTTGACGTAAATCAAAAATACTTCAAGGAAATAATAATTCTGAGCAACATAAACAACACTATAATCCTTCGAATTATTAAAGCACAACAATACGTTATAAAGTAAACAGACAGAAAATAAGAATATCACACAAAAAATCATAAAGCAACCTTATCACTATAAGTGTTTTTATCAAGGCCACAAATCTGAAAGCAGCAAAAACGGATATTGGTGAGACAACAAATCGCAAAAATTATACTTACTCGTATATACACACTAGTAAAAAATAACATAATCTCTATGACACTCGCTAAGGAACGTTCGAGAATAAAAGAATAAAAACGACGGAAGTAATAGGTATAGTATCATATAATGCTTCTTACTGGTTTTAAGAGATGCCAATGATTGAGAGCGCTGAATTTTATCTGAGACTACGTCGCTTCCGACGGGGTATGTGGGACTCGCCGGCGGCCAGACTGACGACCAGAATACCCACTAAAACCCAGCGATGCTCCTACATGTCGCCTGGTGGCTGGGTCACGGGTACACCCGCGCACACGACCGCAACTTGTTGCGGTCGTGTGCGCGGTAGGGTAGTATTGGCAGTAGGGTAGTATTGGGGCATTAATAGTTAGAAAGTAATGATTGACATTATCTTCATAATTATAATATGTTTATATATAATTATAGATGATAATTTAAGAACTTGCATGCTTATGCATACAAGCAATAATAATTGCTTGCATGCTTTTAAAAGTAGGAGGAGGAATATTACATTTATAGACAGAAAACTCCGGAAATAGAAGAATGACGTTTCACCAAGCAATTTAAGTTCCGGCACGATGTCGCGTAGAAACCAATTAAGAGTATGGATTTACCATACCCCTAACAGGTAAGTCCGATACGATCTCTGACTGCATCATCACTTATAGCCAGGTAAGATAACCGTCGAGAGTTAACTAGTATTGAAGAAAAAAACCACCGTGTAGACCTCCGTAGATCTATTTTAATGGTATCGAAATCGCTTTACAAAAATTTTGCACCATTACAAAATATATTTTTCAATATACGGGCTATACCCACCAAAAGGATGCAATGCCATTTACATTTCCGTTCCATCCCTATAAAGGTGGATTTAAAATCATTCCTGTGGCACATTTTATATGTGCCACTGGGTTGACATTCGTATTTCCCCGAGATGTTATTCCATACTATAAAGTAAGCACTTCTAGGTCTAGAACAGACGGCCGACTGTAGACTTTCATAATTTATCACAAATAAATTTAAATAACCTTTATTCAAATAGTCCTTTAAAAGGCACTTTTGACGCGTCAATAATTTACATGGCACTGATTTGATGGTGATAACTACATCCCTAAAACTAAAGCTATGAGGGTTCCAAACGCGCCGCGGTCTAAGAAGAAGCCCACAAAAAACTTAGCCACGTAAATTTGCTTTTTGTTATCACCATCTCACATACCACTTAAAATTATGTTAAGAGGTATATAAAAGTATATTAGAGCAAGCTATCTTTAAAAGCAACCTTATGTTTTATATAAACTTTGAACTTATTAAGAGACATCCCAAAAATTTCATTTGGTCATTTGTTATAAAATTGTATACAATTTCCCTTTAAATTACTCTTTAAATGAATTTTTAATATTTTTTTTTTGTTAATACCTACTCTAGCTTTGTTCGAAACTGTATAGCAAGCAAATAAAGGCGAATTATATGGCCAAACAAAGTTAGCCAAATGTTTTTAGAACAGCGGTTACTAAGCTTAAATAGTACTAGTTGTTGTCGATCTTCAAAAATACTTTTCTCTATAAGAAGGAAATAAATGTTTTCAAAACGAATTTAAATTCTAATGTCACGATTAGGTTATATCAAAATACCGGGACACTGATCAAAAGTGTTAAGCATGATCGATGAGTTCAATCAAACATACGAAATGCCTCTTTCATTTTCTTCCAGTCCAGTAGGATCGGTTTCCTCGTATCGGTGAACGCGTTCTATTTCCACTATACATTTTACACAGACTGAGGGACCAACACTTGTACTGTATTGCGTCATTAACAAAAATAATTAAATGTCTGTTAAAAGAGGTTGTACCATTTGTTTATTATCAATGCCACCACCTTCCTACTCGTAAGTTTCCATTTATCCAGTCGAGTCGAAATTTTATCAGTCAAACCCAGATTATATTGTTAATGTTTCTCTATGTTCTGTTTCTATGGTTATGTTTCTATGGTTGTTTCTATGGTTATGTTTCTATGGTCAGTTTCATTGTCGCATAATACACATTCTTAGCTCTGACTAACGGAAATCTTTAGTCTGCGTTAGACTTAAGGTTTCTTCCCGGAAATATTGGTGAACTAGTAGGTATATAAGAGGGAATGTTGGATTGAATTAAAGTTTTCCTTGCAATGCAAATTGGATCCTACATTAGTATTTTTAAGAACTACGAAATAATGGCTAAGTAACTGGCAGTGTCTTTTTCTGTGCCACTTATTTTCTAAGAGGTGCTTTTTTTTTATACCGCAACTAATAAAGTAATGTTAACGAAATGAACTGTAAAGATAAAAGAATAATTAGATTTAGTTAAGTAGTTAGATACAATTACTGACCATTGTTATACTGTGTTGACATTTTTTTCTCAGTCAAGTCTAGTTTTCTCTAAAATCTCACCAGATATCTGGTTCACTATTTGTTGCAAATGATTTAAGAACATCGATTATAGTCAGTTGCTGATATGGTCTTAAATGACAAATCTTTTCCATGACTATCAAGAATTACTAATACAGCTGAAAAACTGGTTGTATCCTTTTATGTTTAACAGTAAAATAACAAAATTTCTGTGCAATCATTAGGCTACAGGAAAACGCATGGAATCAATGCGATAGCTAAAGTAAACAGCTTAGTTTTCATTTATTATTAATATTCAAGTTAATTTACATCCATTACGAAACCACACTATCAATTGCAATTAACCTTTTCTATCTTTAAATTGAATCGCATTTTCATCTTTACAAAGTAAAAACGATTAATATACTGTTTTGAACGAGTTTTCACTGTGGACGTATAGTGTTTGATACTCTAATAAATAAAGCTTTTCAGTAACCAGCAAGGGATTTTTGCAAATTGAATGGCTTAAATGAAAATCCCCCACGCTTCCCGGACGTTTATTTAGATTTAGCTTGTTTCGACACACTTCAATTTGGAAACGTTTATGCCAGATTGTTTCGAAATTGAAAACTACATTCAGAGGTGGAGATACACATCTGTTTATTTAATCGTCCATTTAAAATGTATAGCAAACTAGCTGACGCACGCGACTTTGTTCGAGTTTGGTTAGTTAAGGGGTTTTTCTAAAATTCCTGTGGAATAAGCTACGTTTAGCAATTGAAGAATATTTCTATTTTTAAATATAATTATTATAATTATATTTAAATATAGGAATATGTGTATATTTGTATATGTGTAAATATAATATTAAATATAGGAATATGGTAGTTTCACATCAAACTCAGGAGAAAACAATCGACATGGAAAACATGGTGAGGAAACCATGCAGGTTTCCTGACGATGCCTGAGAGTTCTCCATAATGTTCTCAAGGGTGAAGAAGTCTGTCAATCCGCACATGACCAACGTAATTCATGTCCAAATCTCTCTTATATTGAGAGGAACCCCTAGCCCGTATGTCTGTAGTGAGCCGGCAATGGGTTGATCATGATGATCTGTATTCTGTTATCCTATTAGGTTATTTTTATTTCAGTCTTAATTAGCTGCAATTAGCAAGACCGAAATAATATGAACCGAATTAAAAATAGGTGCAGTTATTAAATAACTATCAAACCGAAGCTGTAGTTACGAGTATAGTGAAATTCAGTTATTAAGAACCCCGTAGAAAACATGAATTTTCCCGGCATAAAAACTTAATCCACTGTATAATCTGTCCGTTCAAATTTTTTTTCCAAATTGATTTAGTATTCCCAGTGTAAAAAAGTGACAAAATTACATATTGATACACATATTACGGTTGCGGGAAAGATTGTCTATTTTGTTATTACTTTAATAAAGGGGGAGGTGTTGTGCGGGTATTCTTATCATAAAGTCAGTTATCATAAAATTCGAGTTTTATTTCTAGAAGGCACATTTGCATACAACGTTTCACATGAATAATATTACTGAGCCTTCGGCTGTGGCTAGTTACCACCCTACCGACAAAGACGTGTCGCCAAGCGATTTAGCGTTCCGGCACGAAGTCCCGTAAAAACCAATTAGGAGCGTGAGTTTACCATACTTCTAACAGGTTAGCTCATCATCATCACTTACCACGAGGTGAGATAGCCGTCAAAAACTAACTTGTAGTGTATAAAAAAACCACCGCTTTATGGTCTGCTTAAAATGAGATTCATTATATATTTCTATTATATTACTACTATTCATATTATATAAAACAACTATCAAAGAAAATTCTAAAATACTTTGCTATGTTTGAATTTTCTTAGTAGATAAGTTCAAAACTATATAACGTGATCATATAATAAGGTTTTAATTCCAACTGTAATAGTTATGTCTAAAGTTGTATGGAAAGTTACACTTTTAAATGTGAAAACCATTAAAACAAGAGCCACCGTTATAACCACAGAAGTTTCGTCATACTCATTCCGTCTGATATTATTTCACGCCCGAAATGTAAAAGTTTTAAGTAATATGGTTTACTTTGTAGGTAAAAGCTAAACATCGGGAATGCAGGGACACTTGCGGTGTAGTCTCGCATTCGGAGTTGATGCACCAACGGAATTATTTTTATTTAGTTCGTAACAGACTCTTTTGAGTGTATTTTTTACTATATTACGTACCCTTTGTCTCCAGATATAACGTTTTAATGTTTGAAAAATGTTGAGTTTGTTATATTTCACTCGGTTGTGGGAGTGTCACTGGCATTGGTAAAATTACAAATAGACTAAGTGAGAGTTGGACTACCTACTAATTGCAATGTGGACTAGCAAGTATGGTGTTCATAAAATAACCATTTTTAAGAACTTATAGCCTAGTGGTTAGGGCGTCAGCCTCCTAATCAGAGGTCGGCGGTTCGAATCCGGGCACGCACCTCTAACTTTTCGGAGTTATGTTTAAAAAAAATCAAAATATCACTTGCTTCAACGGTGAAGGAAAACATCGTGAGGAAACCTGCACGCCTGAGAGTTTTCCATAATGTTTTCAAAGGCGTGTAAAGTCTGCCAATCCGCACATGGCCAGCGTGGTGGACTATGGCCAAACCCTTCTCATATTGAGAGGAGACCCGTGCTCCGTAGTGAGCCGGTAATGGGTTGTTCATGATGAACTTATAACCATATTTTATTAATTTAAAGTTTAATTAACAACAAAAACATTAAGATGTGGCAGATAGACAGGGGATAAGATTTAATCACTAGGACATCACCAATTTTGCTTGTGTCAAAGTTTAGCATGTGCAAATCTACGACGTAATTCCGAGCATATTTTAAGGTAAATAAAGTTAAAATACAATAATTCATCATCATCATCATGATCAACCCATTATCAGCTCACTACAGAGCACGGGTCTCCTCTCAATATCAGAAGGGTTTGGCCATATTCCACCACGCTGGCCATGTGCGGATTGGCAGACTTCCCACGCCTTTGAGAAATTTATGGAGAACTCTCAGGCGTGCAGGTTTCCTCACGATGTTTTCCTTCACCGTTGAAGCAAGTGATATTTTGATTGTATAAAAACGCACATAACTCCGAAAAGTTAGAGATGCGTGCCTGGGGTCGAACCCCCGACCTCTGATTAGGAGGCTGACGTCTTGACCGCTAGGCTTTCACAGCTTCACACAATAATATATATTATGCTTGATGCTGTAATGTGGAAATACTCATAGTGAAACATGGGTAGACGGATAACATTATGACATTGTACAAAACGCACAAACCATTAATAACCTCTGAATCAACGCATTTCCCGCGTCGAGGGCCACCCCGGCCAACCCCGGTGAACCCTCGTCTTTATATTATTGTCACTGAAAAATTACTTTTCATTTGTACTGACATGTCCCCGCTTGACATTGTTTCCTATTCAAGTGACAGAATAAACGATAATTTGTTTATTTCTGGCCCATATAAATTACCCACAACGAAAATACTGTTTTATATTAAAATTTTGTTTATATACCTTCCCAATACTGAAAGCGTTGAAATGCCAAGTAAAAATAATAATAAAATACGAGGGCCGCCGGGTGGAGATTAGGGAAAATACGAATTTCTTAGATTCAAACTTTAATTACTAATTTTACATACTAAGTTCTTACTACTAACACGCGTAGACTCTTCGCAAATGGACGGCGTAAGCGCAGTCTAAATGCCTAGGGTTGGTGCTCGCTGATATCTATAGAGTTGTCACTATAACAAATATAATATTATGATTTTGTATAAAGAAAAAATAAATTTCCTTCCTTCCTTATGTACTTTAATTTATCATCATCATTATTGCCAAACCATTCGGGTCAAACCATAAGCATATAAATAGTTTAGGCAGTGGTCCACCATGCTGGCCAAGTGCGCATTTGTAGACTTGACATGGCTTTGCGTACATAAAAAGCTTCAAATAATGAATAGAAGCAGGCGTTACTTTGCAGAAGTCCACGATAAACAATAAACAGCAAGTATAATTTGCACAATGTTTTACTTTTCGCGCTTGTGAAGTCAACATCTCCTGAGGATGATCCGGTGTCGGCTCGAAACGTGCGTAGAGGTTGTAGTGGAAGATTTTGTGTGGTGTTATATTATACTAATCTCCCGGTTGTCGGCGGAATATAGGAAATTATACTTGTTGTTTATTGTTTATAAAAAGCTTCATTTCGACGACCACAGTGGCGCGGCGCGCTGTCGCATTCTAACTTTTAGGTCCTGGGTTCGATTCCCGGCTCGAGTCTGGTCTGGTGGCAGGCTTCGGCCGTGGTTAGTTACCACCCTACAGACAAAGACGTGTCGCTGAGCGATTTAGCGTTCCGGCACGATGTCGCATAGAAACCTATTAGGATTATGGGCTTACCATACCCCTAACAGGTTAGCCCGCTACCATCTTAGACCGCATGATCACTTACCATCAGGTGAGATAACCGTAAAGGGCTGACTTTTAGAGGATAAAAAAATAAAGTATTTTTTATCAATAATAAAAACAAAATATAAACAATTCTCAACGGATTTCTAAAATGGAATTCCACCGCTAGTTTTCAATATAAAAAGACCAATTATCAATATGATAATATATGTTAAAGCGCACGTGGGTGGAGATGCGAAATTTTCAAGATTGAATTTAAGCCCCAGCTCTCAAAGCTTAAACCGCAGTCTCCTGCACTGCAACAAGAGTTGACTCGAAGTTTTTCTCCTGATGGGCGATAAAAGCTAATGGTTTCGTCATTACATAATAATATAGTTTCTATTATCCGGAGAGTATGTTGGTATATTCTGGGAGAACTTGCACCTGACTTTTAAATGGGATCTTGTTAAATCGGATCTTATCGATCTAGTTCAGCTTATAACGTCATATTAACAAAACGTTTTAATATGAAGTTGTCGTTTAGGTAATAGTCATTATTTACTACTAGCCGTAGATCGATCATTAACGCTCAAAAAATGGGACGGAAAAGTAGTGGACAAATAGCGACGCGTGCACTCCTTTCTCCTAGTGTGTGACAAGGCTAGACCTAATAGGGGCAAAGTCACCGATTCTCACACTCGAGCCGTATAATCCGAATGAATTACAAAGCATTACGTGCCGCTATAGATAATATAACGGCCAGATGTCTAGTGTATTAGACGGGTTGTAATACCGATATGTAGGAATGTATAGTTAGTTGGTGACAAATTCTCGCCTTGTTTTTGTACGACGCGTTCTATCTACGGCTAGTGGTAAATCAATGGTAATATTACATACAGAATAAATGAATGAATTATATGTGCCTATTCTAATTCGATGATATTGTCTCTTTATGCGACGACATTCGTGGCGCAGTGCATGCGCTGTCTATTTTAAAGTCCTGGATTCGATTCTCGACTCGAGTCTAGTAGGAACTCTCTACTCTCTACTAGGTTTACTCTGGTAGGAAGTTTCGAAGTTTTGGTTTCTTCGCGAAATATCGGTATTACCCTACCGATATTTCGCGAAGCAACCAATTTGGAGTAGGTATAGGTTTACCAAGCCCCTAATACTCGTAGGTTAGCCCGTAAGGGGCATGGTAAATAACTTATCACCAGGAGAAATTGTCGTCATGGGCTAACTTGTAGTGGAATGAAAAAACCCCCGTAACACTTGGGCGTACTTATATGAATAGGTAAATAGTTTACAAACTATTTTCAGACCTACCCAATTTACACAAAAAAAAGACCGGTTGCACTCCGGGAGTGCCGGCAGAAGTGAAAACTTGATTATTAACGTTGAGCATGTTTGATATTTTGGAATGGTTAGGGAATAATTTTGCACCAATTGCTTTATCAGTATAAAAGTACTATCATTTATGTGGTAGAATACAATATTCATTTATTGCGCTATCGTACACAAACATGACAATTTATATTACATTAAAAATTTAACACTTTAAAACTATTACAATTATTTTACATTAAAAAGTTTATCTATATCAATTTCCATATTTTAAGCACTTTACATTCACGAATTTTACGAATACACAACAATGTGATCACTACACAGACGGTCGAGCCATCAGCTGTCACCATCCATGGATGCGCGTGGCACGCTGTAACATACACGAACATTCGCGCAAGCGCCCTGCGCTGCCTAAACGAAACAGTAGGCCCAGGCATACATTTTCGCCGCGCCGTAGAGAGGGGATAGCTGTCTACTCTCCATCCGTCTTACGCTTTTTCGATCAGGTCACGTGTCCTGACGCGAGTTTAAGATTTTATACCCATTACAGAAAAAGTGCTCAACGCCGCTAAAGAAGTTTTCACTTCAAAAATCATAATATTCAGTCAGGCCGTTTGGGAGGAATTTTGTATATATATTAGACTAACTTTTACCCACGGCTTCGCTCGCATTGAAGCTATTAAATAAATATCATTACAGTAGAAATGAAACATTATGATAACTGTACTTAACTATATTTTAGCAAACCATTTTTCTATCTTTCGTAAAAACTTTTTTTTAATAAAAAGTATTCTATGTTACTTCTAATACCTCCAAGAATATGTGTCCAAAGTTTCATGATGATGGGTAAAGTAGTTTTCACTTGAAAGTGTAACAAACAAACTTATGAACTTAACTTATAATATTGGAATGATAAAATGAAAAGGTTACAGATCTATCAAGGCTTTAATCAAATTTGACAAATAAACCTGAAATTTGGTATAAAAATATCACTATAACGCAGACAAAAAAATGCATAAGGAGGAAAATAGCGATGTGAAATTTTAACGCAGAAAATATGAGATAAGAGTAACACGAGAACAATGGACCCATACGTGAGCGAATCTGAGTGCAAAGGCTAGTGTAAAATACTTTATCTCTGTATCATACAAGATATCTAGAATAGGTACCGGCGTAATTGAAACTCTGTAACGACACTGCTGTTAACTTTTATCACCACTTGAGAGAAAAACTATTATCGCTGCTCGTGTGCTGCATGTAGTGCATATGGAGGACTGCAGATAAAGATAAAAGAGGAAAGAGGGCGTTGCAGTTACTCTTTGATTATATGCTAGTTCTTTCGGTGTGTAGGTTTTTTTTTTTTTTTGGATTTTTTTTTATTAGTTCTTACAATATTCTCATTTAAATCTTCTTCTTCTTCTTGCCCTTATCCCACATTATGTGGGGTCGGCACAACACGTCTTCTGCTTCCACTCACTTCTATCAGCCGTCACCTCACTACCCACACCTTTTACCCGCATATCCTCTTTTACACAATCCATCCATCTCTTCTTTGGTCTTCCTTTACTCTTTTGCCCTTCCACGTTCATATATTCTCATTTAAATATATAACTTAAAATAAAACTTAGATTAACCTAAAACTAAAAGTCTTAAAAAATAAATAAAAATTTAACATCATAACTAAAATATATTATTAAAAGGAGTCCCTTTAGGCAAGGTTACGAAGATACTGGCAGCGTTCCCCCTTTGAATGGCTAGATTAATTCTTTGTCCGAAGTAGCTGGCAGCTCTTCGGTCCCCTGTGATGTGTAGGTAGTATGTCGATTTCATTAAACAGCACCATGACCTCCGTGGCGTGGTGCGTGCGCTGTCGCATTATAAAGTTGGAGGTCCTGGGTTCGATTCCCAGGTCAAATCTGGCCTGGTGGTTGGCTTCGGCCTTAGCTAGTTACCACCCTACCGACAAAGACGTGTCGCCAAGCGATTAGCACGATATCGCGTAGAAACCAATTAGGAGTATGGGCTTACCATACCCCGAACAGGTTAGCCCGCTATCATCTTAGACTGCATCACCACTTACCATCAGGTGAGATTGCCATCAAGAGCTAACTTGTCGTGTTAAAAAAAACCCGTTTCGAGTCCGGTTATTAGAAGGCTTCGGTCGGGACTGGTTACCAAGCTACTGGCAAATACATACCGCCAGGTGGTTTAGCGATTTAGCGTTCACTAAATCGCTTGACGTAGTATGTGTGCCTTTTTTTGAAGTGATAGGTCCTGGGTACTATCCAAGTTTCGAGTCAGATATTTAGGAGGTAAGGTACTGGTAAAAACATGCCATCAAGCGATTTAGCGTTCTGGTACGATGCCTATTAGGAGGATGGATTCAGACGGCAGCGCATCAGTGGTTCTTCTGATGCTGCAGATATACATGGGCATCGGTAATCACTTACCTTCAGGTGAACCTGTTTTCGTTACGTGACGATTTCAACACGTTAACTCCTACCGCGTTAAGCAACTTCGATCTTTCGAACTTTAAAGTTTATATAAAACGTACGCTTGAAGATAAGTCCTACTATAGTGTAAAGGATTATGTAAATGATAAACAAGCATGGGTGTGAAATATTGCTCTAATAAGATAGCTCTTAATATAATTTGAAGTGGCATGTAAGATGGTGATTACAAAAAGAAAATTTACCTGGCTAAGTTTTTTGTGGGCTTCTTCTTAGACCGGGTCGCGGTTGGAACCTTCATAGCTTTAGTTTTAAGTTTACGAATGTAGTTATCGCCATCAAATCACTAGTATGCAAATTATTGACGCGTCAAAAGTGCCTTGTAAGGGACTATTTGAATAAAGATTATTTGAATTTTAATTTGATCAGAATTTCACACTGAATAAAATGTTTCATTCGAAAAACCATAGTATAATAGTTTATCCGGAGTAAAACTTTATAGGTAGAGATACAATCCATTCTGAAAAGCAAATGCATTATTTATTTGAAAGTAATCAGATTCATGAATTATTTATCGACAGCTCACGCCGCCATTTTGTAACTTTTATTTTCGATCAAATTACGTATTTATTTCGTATCGTAGATATCTATTTGAATTTCATAGTGTTTCAGAATATAAAGCAGGTTTTTGAACTGTTATTTTTATATCAACTTTATTCTTTTACGCATTAGGATGATTAAGATCCAACGTTTATTGACGGGACAGTTACTGTTACGGCATGCAAAAATGATTAAACTTATTTACATGCAATGTTGTAAAAGCTGATAGGTAGCCCGGATTAGGCTAGGCTTTTTTTAATCCAGATATAATAGGGTTTCTGCGGAATAGTGGTAGTGGAGTTAGCGGTCGACCTTCTAAACGATTTTACTCTAGTGAAACTATATAGTAAAAACACAAAAAAGAAAACACAATAACACTGATAGAAAGTTCTTAGTTCTTAACAGTAGTAAGGTACCAGTGAATTGCTTGGCAAACTTTTAAAGTTCGCCGAGCGAAAAACTAGCACCCTGTATAAAACATAAGACAGGATGCTTGGTCTCAATTTTCTTATATACGTCTAAATACAGTAGATAATAATTTTGTGTAAAAAAATAATCTTTAATCGTCCTAGCTAATGTTATAAATCCGAAAGTAAGTTTGTTTATATGGAAACTTATTTTATCAGTGCGTAACATATATTTACGGGACTATAATTTAGGCCCGTATTCTGATGAGGACGGGAAGTACGCGGGGAAACCTCGGGGTGAAACTAATACATAATATGTGTTATCGCCATAATCACTTAACGAACATTACTATAACATATCTCAATAATACATAAATACGAATAACGGTCGTTATCAATAATTTTGTTATTGCAATAATTATTTTCGGTTTACAGGTTTTTTTGCGCATCGAATTTCACGAGGAACTAAATCACATGAGTAAACGACCCTGACCTTAGAGAGTTTTTAATTTACTTGCCAATACAATCAGTCACTCAATTTCAGACATCAGGGTCAGGGTAGTCCGGACTACGAGCCATCACAGCTGCGAAACCAGTCAGGGACGTATTTTCATCAATAATTATCTGTGTTGACATTTAACAGAAACAGGCATCGTTATTTTCCCGCCGTCCTTGGCAAACCACTCAAGTGGTAAATTTACTTTAATATTATATTTGAAAAATACTGATGTTACTGAATAGTACCTTAACGTAGGTAAGTTTGAAAGTTTGTTTGTCCTAATTTTATTTAAAGGACTGTCAAGATTTATGCATAGTAATATCTTGGTTTAAATGCTGTTTAACATCCCGGAAAAGAGGCACGATCTTTTGGAGATAGAATTAAATATAGTGGAATTTGAAACCTGCATATAGGCTGAAAGAATTTAAAGGGAATACTGTTGCTAGCTACGTAGGTGAGCTGACGTACGGGCAAGACAAAGGTTCTATCCAACGCCCAAGTTCCGCGTCACCCAATCATATTTTAGTCCGGTAGTGGGACGTTGCGACCGTGGTTATTTACCACCCTACCGATAAAGAGAAGTCGCCAAGCGATTTAGCGGTTCGCACGATATTAATTAGGATTATGGGGTAACCATACCCCTAACAGGTTAGGCTGCTACCATCTTCACTTATCACCAGGTGAGATTGCTGTCAGGGGCTAATTTGAGTACAGCTTGACGTTATTCTCTTTTTGGAGTTGCCAAATCCATAGCAAGACCGCTTGTTAACACATCTGAGATTTTTGTTTTATCCTCAAACACAGAAACCCTGAAATCTTGTATGGGATTAAACCGACACGCGTGGGCGATGCCGCAAACAGAGCTAGTATGCAATATTCTAAAAATCCGTCACAAGCACACGTTTACGTTTTAATAAAGCCATACCGAAACAATTACTGGGCCATTGTTTTCAGTTTTACGAAGCCATACATCAAAACGTCAGAAACAATATGGACCCACGTTACACGGCTGTCAATAGCTGTACCTTACTCAATGCATTGTTTTTGGACCATGCTTAACCGTCAAGCGTCAACCCCGTTACTTTCAGTTCACTGTATTTTTATATAAAAAAATCATCCCTGTAGCTACAGGAGAAAGTTAGAATAAAGGCTTTAAACTATATTAAATTTAGAAATTTACACTCTCGACATACTTTAAGGGTGATTACTGTTAATTTAATCAACTTTGTCAATAAAAAAATCGTTCTACATTATTGTGAACTATGTCTATTTTAATTTTTTTTTTTATCGACTACAAGTTAGCCCTTGACGGCAATCTCACCTGATGGTAAGTGATGATGCAGTAAAGATGGTAGCGGGCTAACCTGTTAGGGGTATGGAATGAACGCAATGAACTTTATGGATTTTTAAAATGGAACGGCACGGATAGTAAAAAAAGACTAGCTCCTAGCTCCAAAATTAATTTCTCTTAAGGTTAGAATTCTAATGCTCTAACATCAAAATTTCAATAAGCCGTGAAATTTCAATCAGGAAGCCTCTCAGTTTAAGGTTGACGAAATATGTTGCTTTAAATATCACTTTACAGTACAAGATTCATAAAGGTTTAGGTATTTTAATTTGGGTTAGAGTTGAAGCGTACAACGCTGGATGTATTTTATTTTTATGTAACACTTTTCCTGAAAGTACAGAAAAATTGCTACATTAACTTACTGACGAATTTAATGTTTTTTTATTCATCACAGCTTTGGACAGATCCGCCTTCGTCTGATATCCCTTTAATGGTCAGCTTGGCCATCAAAGGAGTTAGCATAATCAACATTCTAGATCTCATTGTAACGGAGGATTGGTAAGTATTTTTTTTTATTTCAATTGTAAATATAACTAAAACTTACTACTGTTTATTATGGAAACAAACGCAAATATTATTTGATTTGTAATTATCAATATTGGTATCCAATTAATAATTTTACTCATGCCTAAATGATCCTGGATCAAATTAATCACTGGTGGGATTTGCTGAATTTCAATTAAAATTAAAGTAATTTTTGACAAAACTATTGGCGATTAATTGATATTCAATATTGGCTCGTTCAAACGCTCATCTACCGGCTTATTTGATTTCATAGTTCAAACTGTTTCTAATTACAAGAAGTATTTTGTATTATTACAACTATTGTTGTAAAATTTTAATCGAGATATTCATGAAAAATAGTATCTGTCTGAACACATATAAGTATAATGTATTGATAAATTAAATATGACATTTCAGCTGCATCGACAACTACCTCGTTGATAGCTGGCTAGCATACTCAACAACAAATACCTTTCGCTTACGTTTGATTCCCGATTTGGACCAAATATCGTTAACGGTATTCTTTGAAAAAAAAAGAATGGAATTAAACTCGGATTAAGGATTTGATGCTATCCACTCCTTGTTCCTTTAATTCATATTTTGTCCTCATTACTATAACAAAGTTAATTATTGTTGAACCAGGGCGCGTTTGGTCCCTCATAGCTTTAGTTTTAAGTGTACGAATGTAGTTATCACCATCAACTACTATGTCAAAAGTACCTTTTACAGGACCATTTGAATAAAGGTTATGATATTAATTGATTGATAAAAATATTCACAATTTATACACATTGACATTTGACATTGACCGTGATTAGGCTGTGCAAGAGCAAGGTCATGAATAAGCGATCCGGATGGATTAGAAACTGACCGAACTCCAACGTTTATAATGGAGAATAGTTTGTTATAGCAATCAATTTATCAAATATACATCATACTTTGTCCGTTTTACTGATTTGCATTTGTTAAAAAAATACATTGTTATGACATGTATTTTTTTATATATATTATATTAAAACCAAAACTAGGTACAATCGCTTTATGATAAAAAAAGGTTTTTTGAGTAAACAATAAATTAATTAAAAAAGCTGTCGAATCAGGTGCAAGCTTTATTTGGTTCGGAGGCAATACCGATGAATGTTCAATCCCGAATTTAATTCACCCCCAAATGCATCTGGATCGAATTCGATCCAACCGGGAATTATTGGATCTAAACGGGAATTATTCGATCTAAATGGGTATTATGGGGATTTGTGTGATACCTAAGCGAACCGGTATTCGTAATTGGCACCGGAACACCTATTAGGTTGGTAATATGGTCATCCGGTGGAGCGTTCAGTGGATTATATTTTACAAATTATATTCATTAGTGGCTGAACCGCCAATCAGTCGATGTTCGCTTCAATATTTAACTAAGTGTTTTTTATTTATTGTTATCATACCTTTTATTGTTACCAGTAATTGTTATATGCATTGCGCCGCAAAACCATTGCATACTGTACATGTCTTTGTTCGTAATCAATACTTCTCGCAAGCCAAAAACACGCATGCTAATAAATAAACTCAGTTATGATGACGTGAAATTCCTATTAAAATAATTTAAACATACATTCGTTTGACATTCAGACACACACACACACACACAACACACACATACACACAGACACACACACACACACACACACACACACACACACACACACACACACACACACACACACACACACACACACATATATTCTAACTTTAACACTTACGCGCAAATCACATTCCTTCTATACACACTTGATATTTTGGTATGCCTTGCAAAAAAATACTCTACTCATTCTAAATCTACCTTCCTTTTAAAATGTTTATTTCAATTGTAAGGAAAAGCAGAGTCTGATGACGCAGGGTAGTAATAATACTTTAACAAGAAGGGCCCAGTCCCTTTATTGGTTCAATAATTTTATTTATGAAATAAACATTTTTTTTTTCATGTTATTTAAATAAATCAGCTTCACCATTTAATATACTATACTCACCTTAATAATATGATAAGTAATAATAAACTAGATTTTGCATTTGAGTGCTTGAAAATATTTAACCTAATCTTATTTTGTGTTCCGTTAAAAATATGCCATAGTTATTAAGGCAATATTACGGGCTCAAAAGAGCAGTCCATGCGATGCGAAAGTTATTTTGAAACAATAGCCTCTTTGTGATATACTCAGCCTTCATTCAGGGGCACTCGAGCATCGAGGGTCGGCTCATGTGAATAAAAATTTTAGCGTGTCACATTTTATGAAACCTACTTCTGTCACATATTTCATGATAGCTATCTACTGTCACACATTTTATAACACCTGTCTATGGGCACATAATTTATGATAACTCTCTCACCCTCTCTCACTGTCACACATCGTATGGCCAGCCTGCTGTCTCGTTATTATAATAGACCAGCTGATGCCTGCGACTTCATCTGCGTTGAGTTAGTGTGTGTGAAAGTGTCTTTGTTTGTCTTCCAATCACGAAGCAATGGATTACTAAACCGACGACCTTGAAATATTTACAGGATAAACATTAAAGTATCTGCTTTCTAACAAAACAAGAATGAATTAAATCGGAGTACGCGTTAATGAATTACAATTAAATACACATTTTGACATTCATCCCGCTCCCAAGGGAACCGTGCTGAATTCCGGGATAAAAACTATCCTATATTTTGAACCGTAGTATCAGCTACTCCTATACCACATTTCATAGATAGATGCGCAGCCAATATACAGACAGACAGACAGAAAATATAAATAAAATGTTTTGGGCTCAGTATCGATAGTAAATGCTTTACTCCAATTAAAATTTTCAAAATATATCTAATGTACAGAATTCGTCCTGCTACAGTTTTATTATATCATAGATGGAAAAGGTCGCAATAGGGCACTGTCTATAAAACAAACACAGTTTTAATTTAGGTTTTAACTGGTATTCTTCTATACACCCGGGTTTATGAAATAAACAAGGTTAAAGACTAGCGTAGACGTTACTATCTGGATATATTAAACGAATTATATAGATTCCTTATTGCTCACTTAAAATACCTTTCAATCAATCAATCAGCCTATAGACGCCCACTGCTGGACATAGGCCTTTTCGAGAGCGCGCCACCACACACGCCTTCCACATCCACCCGCCACCAGCGATCCTTTTCAGGTCGTCGGTCCAGCGAGCAGGTGGTCGTCCTACGCTGCGCTTACCGGTACACGGTCTCCACTCCAGAACACGTCTGCCCCAACGGCCGTAGGCTCTGCGACAAATATGACCCGCCCACTGCCACTTCAGCTTGCTAATTGCCGTTGGGCTATGTCAGGTACTTTTGTTCTCCTAGGGATGTCCTCGTTACGGATTCTATCCCTCAGAGAAACGCCGAGCATAGCCAAGGACAAGGCATACCGTGAGTGTCCACGTTTTTGCTCCGTATGTCAAATACCTTTGCACATAAGCATTATTAAAAGGTATAAATTCTGCAGATCCTTATAAGATTTCTTAGCAAAACTGAGCTATTCCTAGTTGTTCTAAAAGGTAATGTATTTAAGCTTTGGGAGGGGAGAGGTTGCGTTCCATTGAGTTTCATACAGTTATCAGGACTAAAATATTCAAAATTATATCTCTGTATCGCAAAAACAAAGCCATGTAGACGGAGTCATGAACAAACCCTGAAAGATCATAGAGAACCGTACAATCGAATATCCATTATTTATTCTAATAAAGTTTCCGCTCTAACAAAGTCCTAAGACAATACAAAGCAATACTCTCTCTCTGTTTGGCATGCAAAGTCTACTACCAGTAGATACAGTAGAAAACAGTAAAGAACAATAAGATTAAGCGCTCGCCCAAAGAGATTTCCTTTCTGTATATCATATTGCAGATTCACACCGAAGCGTAACATATTATATATTTTTATTAGTTTCATAATTTACTCGATACTGTCGTCAAAATAGGACACTGTCGAGTGAACGCTAAAATCAGCTACATTGAATTTATGGAAAAAAATAGTTATTGAAGCCAATCGCACATCTGAAAAAAAATATTAAATTTAAATACTGCATAAATATAAAATAAAATAAAAATCTTTTAATTTCAGGTCAGGGATATTAACTTATAAAATTTAAAAACAATATTAAAAGTAAAGTTAAATAAATCAATACATAAAAACAAAAATTAGATTTTTATGGATTTTCAGATTTTTATCATGATTTTAGGTGGAGCGGTAAGTGATACAAAATAGATACTCTTACAGAGAACAAATGCATATACTTCAACAAGCTGAAAGCTGCTAGAATTCGAAGTTAAGCACGCAGTTGTTACGGACCGGTGTGTCGTGACCCCCTAAATGCAGCGGACGAAGTTGAATCCATTTTAAAGTTAGTTCGGCGAAGCTTTTAGCGCAATAAATGCCTTCCTTCCTTTCTTAAAAGTTTCCTTTGGAGCAAAAAGATTTGTTTCTTATCCTAGAACAAACGAGCATCTCGTGTCGCTGGCCGAGGCCAACTTTGATATTAAATCAGTCATGAAACTACTTTAAAATAGTCCTCCCTTGTTTATTGCAGTTTAAGCTTTTATAGGTTTTGTTTTAGAACTCTATGCGTTGTACAAATGCAAGTTTTACAATAATTTTATTTTATTTTATAATAAACCTGAAATTGTTAAAAAAAAAACATAACAACAATAAACAATATTAAATTCCTGAAGGTAGACGAAGAAAAAATATATTCGTTAAACTGTGGTGATATTTTTTTTTACTACTGCCAATGTTATCTCCGGTTAAAACTTCTTAAACTATAAAGGTATGAATAATAAAATTTTCAGGTAATTTTTTTTTGTATTAATATCTCCAAAGATAAAATGTAGCCATAACATACTTTTATTTTCTAAAGTTAAATATTAAAAAAAAATCGTCCTTTACAAAGTGATCGTCAAGAAATCAAAAGCATTAAAAATTTCATGAGACTAATCTCTCATGAGGCTTATGTAGTGCAAAGTATATCTCTTCACGTCTAGTAATTACTGTTAGATATCACCAATATCAAATTAATGGCTGAGCGTACACCCGATTAATCTTGCCCGAGATAAAGTTAACGAACTTTCTAGAAAACGGATTAAGGTGGCAGCCGAGTGAAAAATAATTTGATATACATAGCTTATTGAAACGTTAGTTTACTACGCTCGGCACGAGGGAAATAGCTTTACTTTGCAATTATTACAGTGTAAAGATTGTCGTGCATATAGTATGAAGATAAACTACAATTTTTGTAAGCGGAAAATACCTTTGAATTATTGTTATATGTAACCTTTAAATTATTATAATGCTTATTGAAATGCGTTTGAATTATTTATATTTTACATCGCTCGCCCACTCGTTTCATTTTTCGTTTTTGAGTTTTGTCAGGATGTTGTTCATCTGTAGTTCCCAAAATTAACTTCAGAAGGTCGTTCTTCTGAATCTAAACAATTTCATTTTGACAGTACTCTTGGTTACAAGTGAAATGTATCATCGCTCGCTCGCTTGTTTCATTTTTCCGAGTTTTGTCAGAGTTATTGTTTATCTGTAGTTCCGAAACTTACCTTCAGAAGGTGGTTCTTCTGAATCTCAAAAAGATACTTTAACATTACTATCGGTTATGAGGGAATTGTAGAATAATTATATATCCCCTCGCTCGCTCGTTTCATTTTTCTGTGTTTTGTCAGAGCTATTGTTAATCTGAAGTTCCCAAACCTACCGTCAGAAGGTAATTCTTATGAATCTATAAATGTAATTTTAACAGAACTCTTGGTTGTGAGGGAAATGTAGAATAACTAATCGTGCATATCCGTATTAGAAACACAACAAAATTTAAATTACAATATGTTTTCATATAAAGCACTGACAATCCATTCGGCAGGCTTAAAAAACCTGTTACAAAGGTATAACCTGTGTAGCTTAGCAGCGAAACCGAAGTCGACAAGACTTTAATAGCGTATATTTATAGCCCGGCAAAATTAAAATGCTTCCGCAAGATTTTTATAAGCCCAAAAATAATGCGAACAATGTCGCAAGCGGTAATTTTTTATACCGTAGAGAAGGTGAAATATTATATTAGCTGCAGTTATTTTTTTTATTCACGAGAAGTAGCCCTTGATGGCATTCTCACCTGATGGCAAATCAAATGATTATGCAGTCTAAGATGGTAGCGGGCTAACCTGTAAAGGGTATGGTAACCCCATACTTCTAATTGACGCGAATTTCTACGCGACGTCGTGCCGGAAAGATAAATCGCTTGAAGTCTTTGTCGGTAGGGTGGTAACTAGGTTAGTCGAAGCCTCCTACCAGACTAGACTCGAGACGGGAATAGAATCCATGACCTCCAAGTTTACAATGCTATAGCGCACGCGCAACGCCACGGAGATCGTAATCTAATCTATCTCTTATTGCAAACTTTAGCTGTAAGTAAGTATTTTATTAATCCCGCGGGAACAGTGGATTTTCCTAGAGTAAAAAGTAGCTTATATGTTAATCCAGGATATAATATACCTCTATTCAAAACTTAATCCTTTTAGGATCATTAGTTGCGGAGTGAAGGAGTAACAAACATACACAAATATACAAACATCAATACATACACACAAAATTACATACGAACTTTCGTATTAATAATATTTGTGTGTCTTTAGTTTAGGTATTTTCTTTAATACCGTCGGAGCTGTTTTTTGGAGTTTACTCAACTTTTTCCACCAACGAATCCGATTTCACCCCTTCTTTTTTTTTTTTTTAGAAAGGAGATACTTTAATGTTTATCCTCTAATTATTTCAAGTAATTCGGGTTAGTAATCTATTGCGTCGTGATTGATAGACAAACACACTAACTCAACGCAGACGAAGTCACGGGCGTCAGCTAATATATAATATTAACAAAAGTTTTAAGAATATGCTCGGCTTCGACAATCTAATTTTATTGAGCTACCCGCATATACCGAGTACGTAGCAAGTGCCTTCGTTGGATCATAATCACGGTTGTGCGACCGTCTTGCCGCGCCTTAATTAATTTCTAATGAACTTCGCGTTTTCATGACTTCGTTTAATTATGAAAGCGATTAAATTGATATTAGAAATTTCTAGAACTTTTGATGTAAAAACTACTGCGAGAAGCATTTCTATAATTACTATATTCTATAAAACAAAAACAACATACAATATAAGGAATCAATATGATTACTATATTTTAACAAACTATTTTTTTATCATTTTTTTAAAAAAATTGTGCTGTTGTTACTTCTCCTATGTTATTTTTAATACTTCTGAGAGTATGTGTACAAAGTCTCATTATAATCGGTTAAGTAATTTTCGCGTGAAAGCGTTACAAACAAACTTACATTCACATTTATAATATTAGTATGATGATGTGCAACGCATACAGGCTTGCCAATAAATATAATAAAAACTTGAGACCACTTTTGTCTGTCGACCGTGGCTAGTTACCACGCTACCGACAAAGACGTGTCGCCAAGCGTTTTAGCGTTCCATCACGATGTCGCGTAGAAACCAATTGGGAGTATGGGTTTACCATACCCCTAACAGGTTAGCCCGCTACCATCATAGACTGCATCATCACTTACCATCAGGTGAGATTGCAGTCAAGGGCTAAGTTGTTGTGGATGAAAAAAACCTGAGACCACTATATTTCGTGTTGCTTCCAGAATGAAGGTCTACCATGAAACCAGTCTTGTGTGACGGCATCTACAGCTGGTTTCTCTTGCAAAATCGTCGGCTAATAAGAGCTTAAATTATTACTAAACAGTGAATTTACTTATGAATAAAATTAGGCCCGTTATTTGTATTTTAGCAACCATAGTTCTGGATTTGAGACCCAGTATCCAGAACGCTAATTTAATCTACAACTTACCAATATTATATGTTAGCTAACATTTATGTTAGGTAGTCAGTAACATTTACGGTTTATTAAGATGTAGAAATGTGATTGGTCAATGGAAGAAAAATATTTTATTTTATCATCATCATCATCATCATCATGATCAACCCATTGCCGACTCACTACAGAACCGGGTCTCCTCTCTAAATGATGCTATAAAAAACTAGAAAAGCTAGAAGCTATAAGAAATAAGCTTTGAAATTGGAATAATTACGTTATGATAAGATTTCTATTACCTTACACTTTATAAAAACGTTGTCTTCATTTAAAAAGATCTCCATGACCTCATTCCGTAATTTGTTATAAATTCATTTAAATTAAAGACTAATTTATTTTGACCTACTAAACTGCACTGCAAGTTTATCTGTACTTCTAATATTCAGATTGCTACAGTCCAGTATTTTCTTGAATTATTTATATTTTTATGAAAGTACTTTAAATTTTCTTAATCTTGGATTATGAACCTTAAAACGCTAAAATAAGATCCAAGTTACGTGGTAGCGTGTTGAATAAGTAGCGACGCCTACCTCTGAAACTTATAACGGCTTTCACTCTTCATTATTATAAAAATAGGCACATTTAATGCTGTTAGAAGGAACATAAGTGGAAGTGTGTGCGTGCGTAAGCGTATATGTGTGTGTAAAAGCGCGTCTATTATCTTCAGAAGTGATTGAAGCCTCTTAGACATTTAAATTTGCATTATTTTAATAATTTTTCCTCTAGTGTTGTATAGTACTTGCGATAACAGTGTGTGATGCCCGAATAAGGTATTTGCAGATACTATAATAAAACAGTAGACAGACGGCTACCTACTTGTGTACCTTTTTTGGTTATAATATAACTTGCTACAAAAGTGAAGGAAAACATCGTGATTCCTCGCGAGATGCATGCCTGAGAGTTCTCAATAATGTACTCAAAGGCGGTGAAGTCTGCCAATCTGCACATGGCCAGTGTGGTGGACTATGGCCAAACCCTTGTCATATTCACCGTCCGACCCTCCGTTATCTCACCGTCCGACCCTCCGTTATCTCACCGACCGACCCCCCGCTATCCCAAACGTCGCCTAAGCCGAGGTTCGGCCTCAAAGGAAGCGCCCTTAGGCAGACGTTCCCTTAGTTTCTTCGAGCCCTAGGGCTCAAAATTTCCTTTAGCCCCGTTACGCTGTGGCAACCAATAGGGTTAGTACAGCTAATAGACAGTCCGAAAAAAAAAAGAAAAAAATGAGAGAAGACTCGTGCTCTGTAGTGAGCCGGCAATAGGTTATTCATGATGAGGATTACAACAACTGGCCTGATCTAGTATTCAAACCCGTAGATGATGATTTTTATTCATAAATGCTAACGATGCTAATGTTTTCATTAAAAAATAATTTTCAGTTGGCAAGAAATTGGCCATTCGGAGATACAATTTGAAATTTTGCCCCATAAAAAAATATATGTTAAATTTCTAAGCACAACAATATTGTTTGCTTTAAAACTTAATTGTATACAGAACAGTTTTACACGTGGAAAAGTGGAGAGTACCGTTATTTTTGGCTATAAAGGAACTCGTTACAATGAAAATTACTTTATATTTATATTTAAAACACAGAAGCTAAAGATATTTAAATTTCATATTCGAGCAGAGGAAACAAATAAACATAACAATCCGATATTATAGCAATACTTACGCGACTAAAATAATCGAAATGCGTGATTAATTGCTTAATTTGTTATCTGCAATAAGTTTTAGTATTTGAAAAAATCATAGTTTTCGATATTTATAGCTATCACTACATAAAAAAATATATTCTTAGATCACAAAACGCAAATATTACAGGAAATAACTTGCTTGCGCATTCAGTTTTAAGTTTTAAAAAGCTTTTACGTAGCATTGTATAGTGGCATGCTCTAAAAAATTCCCGCCCCACAAGTGGGCGTTGTTTTTCATACACTACAAGTAAGCCCTTGACGGCAACCTCATTTGATAGTAAGTAATGATGCAGTCTTACATGGAAGCGGTCCTAATTCCTACGCGAAATCGTGCTGGTACGCTAAATTGCATGACGACATGTTTTAGTCGGTAGGGTGGTAACTGGTCACAGTCGAAGCCTCACATCAGACAAGATCTGGAACCACGGACCTCCAGTTTTATAATGCTACAGCGCACACGCGGAGGGCGTCAAGTTCGGGATACTACCACGATCTGCATCATCATGATCGACCCATTGCCGGCTCACTACAGAGCACGGGTCTCCTTCTCAATATGAGAAGGGTTTGGCCATAGTCCACCACGCTGGCCATGTGCGGATTGGTAGACTTTACACGCCTTTCAGAACATTATGGAGAACCCTCAGGCGTGCAGGTTTCCTCACGATGTTTTCCTTCACCGTCAAAGCAAGTGATATTTTAATTTAAAAAAAAAGACTCACATAACTCCGAAAACTTAGAGGTGCGTGCCCGGATTCTAACCGCTGACTTCTGATTAGGGGGCTGACGCCCTCACCACTCGGCTACTACCGCTTCACGATCTGCATAACCTCAGTTTAATAATTTTATTAATATTAGTTATAGACAAGCCCCTCTATTATTTGCACCTCTATGGAATTTACGTTATCATCGCTATGATATCAAGGTTATTTGCGTTATGATAATGAGAGATGCTTAACAATATCGTTGTATTTATTTTCGTATACCCACTTATTATATTTATGCGTATTGTTGTCGAGAACCGTTTAAGAAAACGTGCTGTAAAAACTCTAAGTGCTCAATAAACTCCATCTTGTAGCATTAACATTTTAATGGTCCAGGGCGATTAGAAATCGGAATCCCTTTTGTCCTTTTTGTTTTAGTAGTAACTCCTTTACATTGTGCTTGACTATTGTTTGAAACAGAACAAATCTTTATTAAAAAATACAACCGAGTTGAGCAAAGAAACCTGTTTTTTTGAAGTCGATTAATACAGATACAAGCACGCTTTAGTTTAAGTTTAATTTCCTGTTATCTGTGACAAGCAATTTCTAAAAAAAAAGGGGTTATTTATAAACCGAATTGGAAATTTCGGTACCTCGTCAGATGGGTGGTTGTTTAAGGTTATGTTATTTATATTGTTTATGTTATTTAGTTACACATCACAACGTCTGTAGTTAGTTACTGGTATATTATGAAGCTGTGATAGCCTAGTGATTAGGACGTCCGCCTCCTAATCAGAGGTCGGGGGTCCGTACCCGGGCACGTACCTCTAACTTTTTGGAGTTATGTGCGGTTTAAGCAATAAAAATATCACTAGCTTCAACGGTGACGGAAAACATCATGAGGAAACCTGCACGCCTGAGAGTTCTCCATAATGTTCTCAAAGGCGTGTGAAGTCTGCCAATCCGCACATGGCCAGTGTGGTGGACTATGGCCAAACCCTTCTCATATTGAGAGGAGACCCGTGCTCTGTAGTGAGCCGATAATGGGTCGATCATGACTTCATAAGGTACATAACAGCGCGTGCGCAGTCACATTTTAAAATTAGAGGTCCTGATTTGATTCCCGGCTCGAGACTGGTCTGGTGGGAGGCTTTAGCCGTAGCTAGCGGTCGCAAAGCGGTTTAACGTTCTAGCACGATGCCGCGTAGAAACCCATTAGGTGTATGGGTTTACATGTTAGGCCGTTACCATCTTAAATTGCATCATCATCATCATCATCATTTGTAGTGGATAAAAAAAAAGAATTTTTAGTTTCCTAGTCGTAAATTCGGCGTAATCTTCTTTTTTCTCATTACTTTCCTTTAGTTTTTCTTTCTTCCGTTTTTACTTTGGTTATTACATCGGTAATATAATAAAAGGAGTACCTACTCTTTAGCAGTCCAAGCTTTATTATCAATGTAAGAATTGACTGTTATCAAATCACCGTATATTTCCCCCACTCCCCCTTATTCATCACTTTGAATGCGATATTGTAATACGCTATCGGCAGTCGGCGCGCGTATCACAGCGTCAAATGGCGGCGTGTTCGTTTAAATGATACGCCATGAATACTAAAGGGGATAATGGCGTTAGGCGTGACTGAAGTTTGTATAATGGTAACCTGTAAATCTGCATACGATTAGAAAGAAAATACCATACACGAACACAAAAACATTTCATGAAAGCAATTGATTTTAATTCATCAGAGCAATTGTGTTTAACTCATCAGAGCAATTGTTTTTAATTCATCAGAGCAATTGTGTTTAACTCATAAGAGCAATTGTGTTTAATTCATCGGAGCAATTGTGTTTAACTCATCAGAGCAATTGTGTTTAACTCATCAGAGCAATTGATTTTAATTCATCAGAGCAATTGTGTTTAACTCATCAGAGCAATTGTTTTTAATTCATCAGAGCAATTGTGTTTAACTCATAAGAGCAATTGTGTTTAATTCATCGGAGCAATTGTGTTTAACTCATCAGAGCAATTGTGTTTAACTCATCAGAGCAATTGTGTTTAATTCATCATTTGACATCGTCGCCTCCTTCTGCGAGGAGCTGATGATGCAGAAAAAGGTGGCAGAATGTCGCCGAGAGAATGACGCAGACGCGCACCCTCTCCGACGTCGTAGGGTGGGCCGCAGGCGTCGGGCCCCCTGACGAGGAGCTCCGGGTGATGGATGAAAGGCATCCTCAACCGTCGAGCCTTATCCTCGGGTCGTGAGGCGCGTCCAACGGTCCTGGCGCGCCTCGGACGGAGCTCGGGGGTCATCATAGGCCCCCCGTGGTGGGTTGGGCCACGGTCGAGTGCACAAGTGTTCCCTAGACCCTCGCTGTATGTAATACCCACTAAAATCGCTGGGTTTTAGTGGGTATTCTGTCTGGCTGCCGAAGATTCCCACATACCCCGCCGGAAGCGGCTCCGGAGGGGATGCGTAAAAGCATTTCCCAGCGTGAAAAAAAAAGAATAAAAAAAAGGCCTTTACTAATGAAAGGATTAAAGTCATGACGTTTCTTCAGTTGTTTTTTTGTTACATCAATTTATAATTATATATATATATATATATATATATATATATATATATATATATATATATATATATATATATATATTTATTATCTTGGCTTACTCGTTGGTGTCGCGTAAGGAATGCGAAGGGTTGACTCCTAGTTTAGTCCAAATTTTTAGCCAAAATGTCTTCCTTCCAGCCTACATCTATCTACAATTCATTCTGTAGTAATTCAGCGCTCCTGCTAATTATAGGGTTAAGAACATAAGCCTTAGTTAATTGAAAACACAAAAAAAATTATAGGACCTACTGTAAGTACAGGATTATTTTAGACAATTTAATTTTTTCTTTGACGACCTCCGTGATTTGCATGCATTTTAAAGTTGGAGATCCTAGGTTCTATACCTGGCTCGAGTCTGGACTGGTGGGAGGCTTCGGCCGTGGCTAGTTACCACCCTATCGACAAAGACGTGTCGCCAAGCGATTTAGCGTTCCGGCACGATGACGTGCCGAAACCAATTAGGTTTACCATGATCCTAACAGGTTAGCCCGCTACCACCATAGACCGCATCATCACTTACATTCAGGTGAAATGCCGTCATGGGCTAACTTGTGGAGTATGAAAGACATATTTTCTTCTCCAACCAAGAACAAATTTGAATATCTACGAAAAAATCGAAATCAAGTAAAATCAAAAATAGCTTTATTCATAGAAACCTATTACAGGCATCTATGAAAAAACTTTTATATTCAATGTGTTTCTATTAATCCGCAGTCACATCGCGTAGGTAGTCTGAAAAGAGGCGCTTGCGTATGCATGATTTGCAATACCGTGTGGGGTAATGCATGCCATAATGGAAATTGGACGTAAGAATGACCCTCATAAATCTGCGTAGATCAACCGAACGCTATTACAGGAACGAATTACAGATATCAGATGATTCTGTATGAAACATTATGTTGACCTCGCGTGCAATGATTTTCTTTATAAAAAAAAAAGGAATAAAATTGTTTTTTTTTTTTTTTATTAACAGTGGGAGGACCCCGGTGCGATCCCTGGTAGGAACCCATCATCATCCTCATATCAAGTCTACTGGAAAAACCTACGTCTACTATTTATTCTTTATTTGTACACCATAACAAATAAGAATAGAAATACTAAGGAAAACAGAAACAAGAAGAAGCAGGATACAAAAGGCGGCCTTATCGCGTAGTCTAAGTCTTATGTCATACTTGGTCGCATTCTTCATTACTAAACATCGTGTTTGCACTGAAGTTCATTCGCTGCGTTTTTAACTATTTCTCTACATACAGTCCAATCTTCAGCTTCCCTGACGGCCGTTGTAAGAGGAAGGCCCATGAGTGACTTCACTTGGTCAGACCACCGGCTAGGTGAACTTTTCCCTAGCCCCTTTCCTTTGTAGTTATCTTTTTTAGAGAGTTCCAAAGCCCACTGTCAAGGCCCGCATGTTTCTAGCGTTTGCTCACGATTCATTTGATGTCTTCTGTCCATCTACAGAAGACCTATAAATGATATCGAAATTAGAGACCGCTTCGTTACGACAGACATTATAATATGTAAAATTTGAGACCGTTACCTTCAGCATGCTATTGTATACAGTTAAACCTATCCGAGCACAGAACATTGAAGAACGTTTATTTTAAGTTCTGATCGCATTCCTTATCAGACAAGCGAAAAAAATCTGTCAAAAATAGTACCTTTTTTATTTCACTACAAGTTAGCTATTTGCCAAAAATATCACTTAGTCGTAAGTGATGTTGCAGTCGAAGATCTAGCATCAAGTAAGCGGTGATAGCCTAGTGGTTAGGGCGTCGGCCTCCTAATCAGAGGTCGGCGGTTCGAATCGAAACCTCTAACTTTTCAGAGTTATGTGCGTTTTAAAAAAAATATCACTTGCTTCAACGGTGAAGGAAACATCGTGAGGAAACCTGCACGCCTGAGAGTTCTCCATAATGTTTTCAAAGGCGTGTGAAGTCTGCCAATCCGCACATGGCCAGCGTGGTGGACTATGGCCGAACCCTTCTCATATTGAGAGGAGACCCGTGCTCTGTAGTGAGCCGGTAATAGGTTGATCATGATGATGATGATGAAGCAGGCTAACCGGTTAGGAGTATAGTGAACCCATATCCTCATACATCCTAATTATATTATGCGCGACAGCGTGCCTGTACGCTAAATCGCTTGGCGACATGTCTTGTCATCTTTTGTTGGTAGCCTCGTACCAGACAAGACTTGCACACCTTCTATCAAATTCAAATTCAAAATAATCTTTATTCAAATAGTCCTTAAAAAGGCACTTTTGACGTGTCAATAATTTACACAGTAGTTATTTCATGGTGATAACTATATTCGTAAACTTAAAACTAAAGCTATGAGGGTTCCAAACGCGCCCCGGTCTAAGAAGAAGCCCACAACAAACTTAGCCGGGGTTATTCTTTTTATTTTCGTTATCTCACATAATGAATAAAATTAATAATAAACTATAGTACCTATCATATTTTGCCTTTACCTTATATATGCATTTTCATTATTTTCTGCGATGTACATTAAACGTATGTGTATACGTGTATATTCTTCAGTAATTAATTCATTCAATATTTCACTCATACCTATAAGAAACGCCAACAAGTTACCATGTTTTCATAATTTAATTACGCGGTCACTCGACGCTAGCGGTATAAAACAAACCGCTTACATGAAACCATTTCAGCGCGGTATTTAGTTACAGCAATCTCATAATAAAAGCGGTGAATAAATCATTATTATAGCGGAAGGACAGACTTTGACACAAATACTTTGTTGGGCTCGTAATTCCAACGTCCTTGAGAAGTTGGCGACGCTTTCATACTATGTTCAATGAGCAATAATATTATCCGCTTAATTAAACTTGTTAGTGTGTTTGACAACCACCAGAAACGTCAACATGCACGCCTCGAGGTTATTATCATGAACAACCCATTACCGGCTCACTACAGAGCACGGGTCTTCTCTCAATATGAGAAGGGTTTGGCCATAGTCCACCACGCTGGCCATGTGCAGATTAGCAGACTTCACACGCCTTTGAGAACATTATGGAGAACTCTAAGGCGTGCAGGTTTCCTCACGATGTTTTTTTTCACCGTTGAAGCATGTGATATTTTAATTTTTTTTAAACGCACATAACTCCGAAAAGTTAGAGGTGCGTGCCCGGATTCGAACCGCCGACCTCTGATTAGGTGGCTGACGCCCTAACCACTAGGCTATCACCGCGTCGAGGTTATTATGTCTACCCATATTATTATCTCATATAAACGAAAAATCTTAGTCCATGAATCGATTCTAGCACCAATAGGGCCAGTATTGGTTCTACAAACGATATAGTTTAGTTTTTTATATCAAGTATAATTTTTAGTACTATTCCGGAGTTACGAAATTGGCAATGTTTCAGAATTCGTGTTAAGTTGGTATGTGATTTTGTCCCTAACATAATATGATTCTAGTAATCGTTTAAGCCCACCAATCCGTCTCCCATGGTACCTCCGTGGTTTGTTTTTATCCCGGCTCTAGTCTAGTTTGGTGGGAGGCTTCAGCCGTTGCTAGTTACCACCCTACAGACAAAGTCGTGTCACCAAGAGATTTAGCCTTTCCGGCACGTTGTCACGTAGAAACCAATTAGAAGTATAGATTTACCATAATTCTAACTAATTAAACCTAACAGGTCAGCTCGCTACCATCTCAGACTGCATCATCACTTACCACCAGGTGATATTGCCGTGAAGGGCTAACTTGTAGGGTATTTAAAAAAAAACCGTGTATGTTAAGAAAATCAACAGTTTTAATTGTATTAAACGGTTTGGGGTATTAAACGGTTTGAGCTTAAAGCAGTCCACAGCGCACACAACTAATTAGAGGACTCGCCGATGTGGGAATCGCCGACATGGGTTGGATATGTTGGTTTTTCTTCAGGAAAGTTTACACCGCAATTTGCATAATCATTAAAATTCTAGGGTTAAATTCATAATTCCAAATGTTTAGGTAACTTTAGAATGTGTTTCGGTTAAGTAGTTTCAACGTGTTCCCGCAACACACCAAATTCTGTATTCAAAACTCATGTTAACTTTTAATTTTTAATCAAATACCCTCGCTGGAAGTTATAATTAACGCCGTAACTAGTTGTGCGCTGTAGCGCTTCCAGTGACAAAGTGTTTTGAAAATATGATATATAGTAACAATAGGTAACAAAACCTTTTTTTACCAGCCTATAGACGCCTTGCTGATAACCCTTTCCGAGAGTGCGCCACCACACACGGTCCTCCGCCTTCCTCATCCCACGTTACCTTCTGAGACTACCTTTTTGTACCTTCCTACCCGCGATCCTTTTCAGGTCGTCATAAACACCCAGCATACCCCTCTCCATAGCACGCTGAATGACTTTGAACTTGTGGACAAGGCCTACTGTGAGTGTCCCCGTTTCAGCTCCGTACGTCATGAACGGTAACGACTTTTATCTTTCGGCATTGGGGTATCGGCGAGTTGAAGACATTGACGTAGTTGCCAAATACTGGCCATCCCACTCAGCTGAATTCTTCCGTCAGCTTCCTTGTCGAAGTTGTTCCTGCCCAACTGTACGTACGAATATATATACTCTCTGCGTCGTATTCCTCATTACTGAGGGTCGTGACCCGTTCCACTGACGACTTGCTTGCGGACGATGTCGCGCCATGTTGCTTTGTTGGTTGTGACGTGTAGAGCATCGTGGACTTTCATGTCAAGTGTGGTGCGGATTTGATCCGACCAACGCATCGGACACCGTCCCTGAGGCCTCTTTCCTTCCACTTTGCTGGTGATAAGCAACTTCTCCAGGTTGCCACCTTCCCTTCGCGTAATGTGACCGAAGTACTCCAGAATCCTCTGTAGGTAGATGGTGGATAGTCTTTTCGTTATTCTGAGTTGTCTCAAAATCGATGCGTTGGTTCTATATGCTAATATATGCTACTTCCTACTAATATTATAAACGCGAAAGCTTGTGACTATGGATGGATGTTTGTTACCCTTTCACGTAAAAACTACTGGATGGATTTTTAAGAAACTTTACATTAAAATAGCTTATAAATCAGAATAGCATAGGCTATAATTTATAAAGCTGTTGTGTGAATTGTCCAAAATATGACGATAAGTGTCAAGTAACTAGGAAAAAATCTACCATCTGCGCGATAATTTTGTCTTGTTAGTTCTTTTCTACGCCACACTAATATTAGCCACTCAAACTACTAATCCTGCGCAGACGAAGTCACGGTGGTGCTAGTGAATTATTAGCTTATAAGCAAATAATTTGGCCTTAGAGTTCTCCATAAAAAGGCTCGAAGTCTACCAATCCGCACATGGCCAGCATGGTGGACTATGGCAAAGCCCTTCTCATATTGAGAGGAGACCCGTGCTTTCTAGTGAGCCGGCAATGGGTTGATCATGATGAAGCAAAAAATTATAAGCCTAAAAACAGTGATCCACGTTTGCTTATTTTTTTTTATTGAACAAGTGAATTATACTGTACCTACCTTGAATGTCATATGCCTACGAGAATTTCTTAAATCTCCAACTCCAAATATTAGTTTCCCCTATTAGTTTATACAAAACAATTTTATTTATCCTATACAAAAGACGCTCTCTTCGGTGTACCTTTGATAAAATACCTTGGAGAGCCCCCGAACTATTTGGCGTAATTATTTAAAACTTTACATGGAATTTTGGCCTTTATTTTAAAGTCCCAATGGACTATACTTCTGCGTCAGGTTATGCTTTCAATGTGACCGTTTACAACCAACGCAATGGAAGCCTTTGTCAAGAGGTGCCTAGTGTTCTTGGAGCTTTGAGTGAAGCAGCCCACTGCCACATATTAATGGCATAAATCTAAAAGTATGCATTATATATTAGACAAAATGTGATTTCTCATCACTTCACAACATAATTATTTTTTTTTAAATATTTTACTTACGTTAATATCTTGGTTGCATCATCAAGAAGAAAGAAGGAACATTCTAATCAGCAACAAACCCGAATGCATATAATACAAGAACTAGCCCACAGTAGCTTTTTTCGTCATTTTAAAAGCAATTTGTAACTTTAGTATAGTGACTGTGAATTTTCTATATTAATGACATTCACAGGATATCAAGAGATGACAAATAATACATCATTAACGCGGAAACAAATGGCAGATCCAATGAGCGTATTTCTTGCGGATAACAATTTGTCTCCGGGAGATGATGCCAGCGGTTTTGATCTAGTTTAGCGATGATATAACATACCTCAGTTATCATATTGAAACTTTTTTTTTCGGACTGTCTACTAGCTGTATTAACCCTATTGGTTGCCACAGCGTAACCGAGCAGTTTGACGAGCTTCGCAAAGAAGCTCTGCCAGAAGAAATTTTGAGCCTTAGGGCTCGAAGAAACTAAGGAAACGTCTGCTTAAGGGCGCCTCCTTTGAGGCGAACCTCGACTTATACGACGTTTGGGATAACGGGGGGGTCGGATGGTAAGTGGTCCGTACGTCTCCGAGGCCGTGGATGGAGCCCACATCCGGATGACGTACGATAGCGGGGACCGCGTATTCGCCGGCGAAGACGGTGTGTAGCGTATGATTGTATGGTAGGTGGTACGAGTATGTTGTCAGTAGTCATCTGATTGTCAGGGTCATGAAGGATATGTTTAGGTCTCCTCTTACGGAGAGGAGCGCTTAGGTCGGGGGAGTAAAAAGAAACCGCAACTACGAGAGGGTTGGGGTGTCGGATTGAAATTATTTCCACTGCTGTATTACCACGTCATTACTGCATTTTCACCCATGATATGCGTCATATCTCAGTGGTATAAGACAAAGAAGTTAAGATTTAACAGAATATTTTATGCCAAGTTTTGAAGTGACCCTGTTCTTGGGCTTTCCTTACCCCTACCCGACTTATCAAGGCAAATAAAGCAAAACCGTATAATCCTCAAATAATAATAAACCAGATATACTGCCAGCCGTCAAAGTTATAAAATCCCAACTATGATTGTAACAAAATAAATTGAACTAAATAAAATCAAAAAAAATGATGTTAAAAAAAATTCTTCTGCTTCAGTATTAAAGATAATAAAGTGGGGAAAGAGTGGTATTAAAACTTTATAACCCGGCAATATTTTCGCGGTAATGTCTTGTTAATTTGCTTCTACAAGATACAAGTAGGTATACAAGACACTCTGGAAGTAACGAAGGATCTTAAAACCCGCTTTCAAAGCTTGTTAGTGGTTGCATATTTCATATTTCCTTTATAACATAATGTTGGTGACGATGTTCCCCTCTTGCAAGAATAACTTTACTGTCGTGCTTTGGAAATTTAATAAGATTTTTTGTTGCAAGCGTTTCGCCTTATTAATGTTAACATTTTAAATAGGCATTATTTGAATAAGCAGATTAAATCGACACAAACACTTCGCTCGGGTTAGTGTTATCAAATTTTATTAACTTCGTACAGGAATTTTATTACTCTAACCTATAATGGGGATAATTGGTAATTGAACAAAATACGCTTTTACGTAAGAGCCATTTTGAATTAAATATGACTATCACGGACTTTAATTTTTTTTATATACACTACAAAGTTAACCCTTGACGGCTATCTCACCTGGTGGTTAGTGATGATGCAGTCTAGGATGGTAACGGGCTAACCTGTTAGGAGTATGGTAAACCCACACACCTAATCTACGCGACATCGTGCCGGAACGCTAAATCGCTTAGCGGCACGTCTTTGTTGTTAGGGTGGTAACTAGCCACGGCCGAAGCCTCCCACCAGACCAGACTCGAGCCGGAAATTTAACCCAGGACCTCCAACTTTATAATGCGACAGCGCGCGCACTGCGCCACGGGGGACGTCAAAAAATACTCATATTAATCGGAAAAGTGTTAATCATCAAACCATAATTAGTAAAATATCTCGATTAATGTGACATTTAAGTAAATGTTGTTTTAAAAAATTACAAAATGGTACAAGGATAACATTTGAACAATCTTAAACCATTGATTTTGAAAAATTTAAATTTGCCACTGGTCCCTTGCTGAAACCGAAACTTACTAGGATAAGGTTGCGAATGAATTTAAAATCACAAATTTAATAAATCTAAGACATGGCACCAGTCTAAATTTTATTACACTTTTGAGACCTTTTTGTTAAATCTTTGAATAGTAATAATTTGCCTGGAGCGTCAGTATTTCCTATTCACGCCTTTCTGATTGAATTAATTTTACGTTTGCGTTTTGTAGAACAAAGTATGGGCGTGACATGTACGAGACTTCAGATCGATTTAATCGCCTTAGATTTTTATGCACACGTTATAGGATGAAACTTGGTTTAAATTACAGATGATTTAGAAATTTTACTAGCAGGTCTATCTGTTTATATGGAAAGAGTGCGAATCGAAAGCGAAAGCGGAACGAAAACGTAAAATAATCTAATAGACGCATTCATCATCATCATGATCAACCCATTACCGGCTCACTACAGAGCACGGGTCTCTTCTCAATATGAGATGGCTTCGGCCATAGTCCACTACGCTGACCATGTGCGGATTGGCAGACTTTACACGCCTTTGAGAACATTATGCAAAACTCTCAGGCGTGCAGGTTTCCTCACGATGTTTTCCTTCACCGTTCAATCAAGTGATATTTTAATTATTTTTTCAAAAACGCACATAGTTCCGAATAGTTAGAGGTGCTTGCTCGGATTCGAACCGCCGACCTCTGATTAAGAGGCTGACGCCCTAACCACTATGCTATGACAGCTTGGAACATTAATCCTGGATTATTTGGCGATAACGTGGCAACATCTCACATCATCCGTCAATAATACGATTGGTCGGTGAATCACGTATGTGGTAACGCAGTCTCCCTGACTGTTCAAGTGGAATAGTCAGGGAAAAGACTACGAAGGTGTAGTGCATAAGCGTCAGGCGTCCGTCCAGGTCGTAACGAAACAAGTTTTTTATTTTCTATTGGATCATTAAACTAGTCACAATCTAAATATAAACAACAAAAAACAAAAACAGAAGAATACACATGAGATAGTGACTTTCTAGAAATGATCACAGCATGCATCCTTAAAATTAAACTTACACCTGAATAATTCAATTAATACCTATAATGCAGTAATAGACAGTATGCTATTTCAGAGGAAAATATCTTTTAGCCCCATAGCACTCCGTTCCTCGGCGCTCTAATGAACTTACATACAAGTTTACTCGTGTTAGAATTAAATGTTCGTGTATCTAATAATTGATATCTAATTTTGTTACTAAGTTTACAAATTGTGCCTTTGAGTTTATTTAAAATAGTGCTTCAGCTCAAAGCCTGTCATTTAAAGATGGTGTAGCGTTCGTGGCTCCTCCATCATCATCATCATCATCACCATCATCATCATTAACAACCGATTGACGTCCACTGCTGGACATAGGTCTTTTGTAGAGAGTTCCAATGCTCACGGTCTTGGGCCGCTTGCTTCCAGCGGCTCCCTGCGACTCGTCTGATGTCATCTGTCCATCTAGTTTGGGGTCAACCAACGCTACGATTACCGGTGTGGGGTCGCCATTCCAGCACCTTGTGACCCCAACGTCCATCGGTTCTCCGAGCTATGTGCCCCGCCCATTGCCACTTCAACTTCGCAATTCGCTGAGCTATGTCGGTAACTCTGGTTCGTCTACGGATCTCCTCATTTCTGATTTGATCACGTAGAGATACTCCTAGCATAGCTCTCTCTATCGCCCGTTGAATGACTCTGAGCCTTCTTATGAGGCCCATAGTGAGCGACCACGTTTCAGAGCCTTAAGTCATCACTGGCAACACGCACTGTCCGAAAACTTTGGCTTCTCCATGCAAAATACTAATCCTACTAATACGAATTTAAGTGAATTTACCTTCGCATTGTAACATGGTTGAACGTGTTTGCTCCAGGTCTTACACTAATATCGAACTAGTAAACAAAAACTCCCACTGTCAAAATTTAGGAGAGCAATTTTCGAATTTCTTAACAAAAAAAAATATTATACAGTAAATGAATACCTCACTGACAATGACATGGTAACAACTACATAATTAATCTTATTCTATTCATAGCAAATTATACAATAACATTTTGTTATTGTATAATTTGCTAACCTCTGTGCTTCCCCATGGCGCAGAGGTATCCATGAGATGAGGATTTACCCACGATACGATAAAAAAAAATTGTTATTGTATTGCTCAGGTTATTTAAATTATTATCTTGACCACGATTTTTTTAATGTTTTTATTTGATTTTTATTGTGTTTAAGCTATTTTTAATTTATTATTCATTTTAATTCTGTAATGAAATTTTAATTTTGTAATTTAATTTTTAAATATCTGCACACTGACGGTGACTGTCGATTATTTAAGGGATTTATTAATTTATGTAGCCATTATTTGGCAAATAAATTTATTATTATTATTCCCACTATATTCTACCTCTCACGGCCGTGTGCAAAATAAATACAATTATTATTATAAATGTATCGCTTGAGTCATAAACATTCGTTGTCCTATCTCTTTTCATGAGCCTAAACACTTAATCCGTATCCGAAAACGGATTTATTTCCGTGAACATCCGTAGCCCATCATATTGGAAAATATTTCTCAAAAAACAATTTCCTTTACGGGAAAGCGTTTTTTAAAGAGATCCTGCATTTAGATAAAATGCTAATTTATTCATTGGCAAGAAAGAGCCTAAGCCTGCTGGATATTCAATTTAATCTTCAATCCGTAATTTGCTTTTGATGTCGAATTGAAGATCCATTTATATAGTCTTTCATGTATTATGTGTAAGCATGAACGATTCTCCAAAGTCTTTGATTTAGCGCTTTATTTAACTGATTAGAAACGGTTTGCGTACGTGTATGTCGTTAATTTATGTACATATAAAGAAATACATGGAGTTAATAGGACCTATGAGGTTCTGTAGTATCTGAACGATGAATAATAAATTCAAAATAAGCTTTATTCAAATAGTCCTTAAAAAAGGCACTTTTGACACGTCAATAATTTACATAGTAGTTATTTCATGGTGATAACTATATTCGTAAACTTAAAATTAAAGCTATGAGGGTTCCAAACGCACCCCGGTCTAAGAAGAAGCCCACAAAAAACTTAGCCGGGAATATATATATATATATATATATATATATATATATCTCATATAAATATATATATATATACACACACATATAGATAATTCCAGCTTATATATTTATTATACAAGACCATCTGTTCTAAAAATATATTGGGTTAAATTATAACCAATTAATTTCTAATCACGTCATTTACATTTTGAGGGTAATATTCGAGTTTCAAGTATTGTTTTTTACACTACAAGTTATCCCTTGACGGCATCTCACCTGATGGTAAGTGATGATGCGGTCTAAGATGATAACGAACTATCCCTGTAAGGGGTGTGGTAACCCATACTCCTAATTGGTTTCTACACGACATCGTGCTGGAACGCTAAATCGCTTGGCGACACGTCTTTTTCGGTTTTTGTGGTAACTAGCCACGGTCAAAGCCTCCCACCAGACCAGACTCGAGCCGGGAATCGAACCCAGGACCTTATCTTTTAAAATACAACAGCGCACGCGCTGTGCCACGGAGATCGTCAAAATTTTAAAAACACATTTGAAACGAATTCGTTGTGTTGAAAGTTTTATTTTAATTATTGTTCTAACAATTATAGTAGTAAGTATGACCTAAATATTTAACTGCAGAAAGTTCTGATCAAAAACTGAAAAAAAAAATCTCTGACATAATATGATACGGAGTTATGTTATAATTTTGTAGAAACGCCCCAAAAAAATCAGCAAAAGTAAATAAAAATCATTTCAGATCCATTCGGAGAAATAGTGTTTTCTTGTGGACGATAATAATCACTGAAATTTCAATTTAAAAACATTCAGAATCGAATCCACACTCTATTTGACTTGACTTCGTCTTGAACTGCATCTATCTCCATTTTTATGAGAAGCTGGTGGCTTCCATTTCTCACTTATTTATTTATGCTATTTACTTTACCGATTTACTGGAATATAGCTCAGTATTTTAGATCTACTTTATCTTTATCCATTTAAACAGTATCTTGTCAGTATCATAATTGTTTATTGTTCATAACAAGTAACTGCAGTACTGAATAATATAAGTCTTACAAATTATATTATTTGGTGCTTATGTTAACATTATGAGGTTAAAACACACTTTTTGTTAAGTAATTAAAGATGGAATATGAGGGTTTCAAAAGGACGCCTTGGCCCTGGTCTAAGAAGAAGCCCATGGCTACTTAGCCGAGAAAACTTTTCTTTTTGTTCTCGCCATCTCACATGCCAATTAAAATTATTTCAGAGCTTATCTTAACAGAACAATATTTATCATTTACATAATCCTTTACACTGTAATAAGACAAATTATACTCGTAGAATGCGAAATTACAATTTTAAATTACTACACATCGCACACGAAAATTTAAAGGGGGGTCATATATTTTTGGAATCTTCAAGATAGGCGGTTTAATACTGTTAATTGTTAAGGATATAAAACAATTCTAAGTTTATGTAATTTAAATTTTATAAGATATAATATCACGTAACAAAAATGGTCTCGGCCTTGATTTGTGAAAATTAGCAATAGATTGTTTTTAAAAAACAGCTTTCTTCATTGTTCTGTACAATCACTTTCATAGCGTAAAAATTAAAAGCCCGCCATCTTCGAGACTCCGCCATATTGAATTCAGGGTGATGTCACTTAGCTACTAGCATGCATTAATTCGTTCACTCTAAATGTGCATGCCAAATTATTCGTCAAGAACAACATTTGAAACCGACATATTAACATGGGACGTTAAATAATGAACATATTATATTTTTGACGAACTCCGTAGCGCAGTGCGTGCGCTGTCGCATTATAAAGTTACCTGGTACTGAGTTCAATTCCTTAAGCTGTGATTAGTTACTATCCTACCGGCAAAGATGTGTTCCCAAGCAATTTAGCGTTCCGGCACGATGTCGCGTAGAAACCAATTAGGAGTGTGGGTTTACCATAACAGGTTAGCCGGCGACCATCCTAGACTGTATCACTTACCACCAGATGTGATAGCCGTCAAGGGCTAAGATGTAGTGTATAAAATATACATATATATATTAAAAAATTGACATATTTCTAGGCATACAAATGCTTTTAATCAACGATATTTTTCAGAATGTGATTCAGTTGTTGATTTAAGTAGACGTATCAATTGACCAATCAGATCTCATCTTTATTGCTTGGCCTTTATGCGATCTAATGCGGTGGACCAATAAAAGGGCTGAGGAAAAAAGCACACAGAGTCCAGCTTTGAAGTTCTTTGATCCTGATTCGATTGCACGCCCCGATGAAGTTGATCGGTACAAATGATCCCATTTCAACCATTAAAAGCTTTTAGGTTATCGAAATAAAATTTAAAAGATTTATTCCTGAAAGTCTTTGATTGGACGGTCGCGTCTAGTGAAGTGGTTTGGTTCTTTTAGAAGGTTTGACCTTTTCAAAGAAATTGTAATCAGTTTAGGGTGTATTTGAATTATGGTGGAATATATATTGGATTGATTCAAAAGCTACATAGATATAGCTGATCAAGTTCCGAATAGTTATGGTTACGATTTCGCAAATATACTCAAATCAAATCAAAAATCAAAATTGCGTTTATTCAGCCATTAAAAGAAAAAAGTACATCACATCTAAAAACGTATGTGTCTAGAAATTGGCTGAACAGGGCGCTGCCTCAGCTTGATGCTGCGTCAAAATTGACTGCAGCGCTGATTTTCAGGCATAACCCATGCTGATATCACGGAGTGACTGGGAAAGTGCTCCTTTAGTGTGTGGGGGTGTGTGCGCGTTGCGTGAGTACGTGTTTGGTTGCTTTGTGTTTGCTCGTATGCCAATAGCTTTTGCCCGCGACTGGTACGTTCTTTTTGGTATTGGAAAAATCCGTCAGCCACCTTGTAGGGTCTCGGGACAGTAAGTCCTAAGTCCGTCTTCGAAATGCGAGATACTTTTTTGTGGTTATTTAATTTCAAATCCCCCGGATGTTTTCAGAATGTCAACTATCCTATATTTGTTTTTAAGATAATGACTATCTTTGTACCAAAGTTCATCAAAGTGCATAATTTAAGCCGAGCACAGGTAACAAACTTACTGATGAACAAACAGACAGATTTTCACATCTATAATACCAGTATGGATAACCTGAGACTGCTTCGATTCTATAGTGGTCATTATGTTTCAACTTGGGATTTTTAGATCCTGGGTTTTTCGGTCTCCACTCCACGGGCCGGAATTATTAACTACAGGTTTGACGACCTCCGTGGCGCTCCGTAACATTATAAAGTTGGAGATCCTGGGTTTGATTCCCGGCATCGACATCGTGCGGGAACACTTAATCGCTTAGCGACACATCTTTGTCGGTAAGGTTGTAACTAGCCATGGCCAAAGCCTCCCACCAGATAAGACTCGAGCCGGGAATCGAATCCAGGACCTCCAACTTTATAATGCGACAGGGTTCGCGCTGCGCCACGGAGGTCGCCAAAAGAGCCTCAGGGCACTAGTCTTGCCTCTCGTAAAACAGAGAATTTGAGGGTATAGATCTGTCTGTTCCAGCGCTGCCAACCCATCCTAGGTGCTCGACCTAATCATATTACCCATGCCAATCCTAGGTTACAGAGTAATCGCAATTAAGCACTATTATTAATCAACAGCTCGCTGGAAGCATTTGAACTCTATTAATATTAAGCACATAGTGCCAGTTCGTTAGTATTCGGTGCTGATTGCCGACATGCCTGTAATAAATTCTACATAAGCTTATATTCGTCGAACATCGGTATAATCTCACGGAATCTCTCTCTTAATAACGTTACTACTACCTATGCAACCAATTGGAAAATTCATTGGAACGTGTACCGACTGGCGATCGCTTATCCAATTTATATCTCACTGTGTTACACACAATTCAAGACAGATCAACTGGTCAAGAGTGGAACTATAATTTTTAAGTATTTATATAGTTTCATCATCATCATCATGATCAACCCATTCTCGACTCACTACAGTGCACGGGTCTCCACTCAATGTGATCAGGGTTTTGGCCGTAGTCTACCACGCTGGCCATGTGCGGATCGACAGACTTCACACTCCTTAGAGAACATTATGGAGAACTCGCAGGCATGCAGGTTTCCTCACGATGTTTTCCTTCACCGTTGAAGCAAGTGATATTTTAATTGCTTAAAAATGCACATAACTCCGAAAAGTTAGAGGTGCGTTCCCGGATTCGAAACCCCGACCTCTGATTAGGATGCGAACGACCTAACTAGGCTATTACAGCTTACATAGTTATAAAGTTAGTTAGCTTATATAGTTTATCATGTATGTCGGCACGAAGGAGTTATTAACTTTATTCAGCGGCGCCAAGAACCTCAAGAATTCAATAATTACCCACATTTTAACTATTGATGATTTTGCTAACACAATTTAGACAGTAACAATCAATTTTGTACAAGCATGCTTAGCTATAAATGCGGGCGGTCCATGCCTTTTATGGTATTCTCGCTCGAGACGTCGGACCGTTTGGACCCCTTAGTTATTGTCGCAATAAAAGTGTAAACCCGCAAGATTTGGTATTAATTACTATGAGCGAAAGTAAACAAAATAGCCCTTACAAAAAACAACTCGGACGCCCTTGACCCGTCATGTATTATTTGTTAATTGTACACCCTAAGCCTGCTTATCTATGTATTATATCCTGGTCTAGGTTGCCTGGTAGAGGTCGCTATTAAGCGATAAGGCCGCCTATTGTATCTCTTTCATTTTCTGTGTGTTTCTTTGCTGTCCTGTATTTCTTCTTTTGGATTGAGTACAATGAACTGTATTTTTATTACATTTTATAATTTTTGGAAATAGCTGATCACTATACTAATTTATGTTTTCTTACAAAATAGGATAATTCTGTTGATTATTTCAAGTTTTATATAGAGGCACGAATGGTTTTATCTGTAGTATGAACTCAAAAGACCATGTAGGTATAATGCTCGTTTAACTTTATTTACACAGTTGTATGTATGAATATTTTTTTCTCATATAAATAACGTTAACTTTAAAGTTATATATAACAAATCTAATTAATTTCCAAGTAATCGCAGCCATTAAAAATAAAACTGCCTGTTTGAGTCACTACCAACCCAATGTTCTTTTTATTAACCACTCGCGTACCCAGAGCTATTTGCACGACGTTCATGTCTCTAAATCCAATAGAAATTAACGAGAACCAGAATAAAATACTCCAGTGAAACACGGAAAGTTCTAGTAATGAATGTAAATCTACTTCTTCCTAAACGACATCTCGAGACACCTGGCTAGACTGTTCAATTTGCATATACTTATCCAGGCGACGTTTCTGAATTTTATTGACGTTAATTTAACCTATGCTCCACATAAATTATATTGAAAATTTGATGATTTTCCACCAGGCACCTTTATTTAGCAGACTGTAATAAAAACGTGATAGCCTAGTGGTTAGGACCTCCGCCTCCTAATCAGTGGTCAAACTGGGCACGCACCTCTAACTTTTCGGAGCAATGTGCGTTTTTAATCAATTAAAATATCACTTGCTTCAACCGTGAAGGAAAACAGCGTGAGAAAACCTGCATGCCTGAGAGTTCACCATAATGTTCTTAAAGGCGTGTGAAGTCTGTCAATCCGCACGAGGTCAGCGCGGTGGACTATGGCTAAACCCTTCTCATACTGAGAGGAGGCTCGTGCTCTGTAGTGAACCGATAATGGGTTGGTCATGATACCTATTAAGTTATAAAGAATAACTTGCAGCAACTACGCATCGACGTTTGCAAAGACCTAAATTTTAAAAATTAAACAAGATAGAAGTTTACGTAAGTACAGTTAAAATAACCGCTTTAACATAATATTTGTTTGTGGAGACGGTTGAGTTTGTTATAATAATTAAACATTTTTTCGTAATAAATTAATAGTCATTTTTGACGACCTCCGAGGCGCAGTGCGCGCGCTGTCGCATTATAAAGTTGGAGGTTCTGGGTTCGATTCCCGGCTCGAGTCTGGTCTGGTGGGAGGCTTCGGCCGTGGCTAGTTACCACCCTACCGACAAAGACGTGTCGCCAAGCGATTAAGCGTTCCGGCACGATGTCGTGTAGAAACCAATCAGGGGTGTGGGTTTACCATACCCCTAACAGGTTAGCCCGCTACCATCTTAGACTGCATCATCACTTACCATCAAGTGAGATTACCGTCAAGAGCTAACTTGCAGTGTATAAAGAAAAAAAAAAGATATAAGTTTACGTAAGTACAGTTAAAATAACTGCTTTAACATAATATTTGTTTGTGGAGGCGGTTGAATTTATTATAATAATTATACATTTATTTTCATGGCGAGCAACTCTAAGTGCACGAGACGGATTCGACTTTGGCTGGTTTTTATATTATCAAAGACCTGTTAATGCGATTTCAGATATTAAGCAATTGACGTATATACTTTTTTATATAGAGAACCACCTAAGGATAAGGCTCTTGATATTTTTTTTAATTAAACCCGAACCCACTATTTCAATTACATAATTATAGTTTAAATTGAAATACAGTTCTTGACTGAAATGCTAATGGAAATATGTGAAACCGGTATAAAACAAATTCATTGTCCCCGGAAAATGAATCTGATAAACGTTTTCTGTGAATGAGAACGATGCTTATCTTTGGGATGCGAAAACAAAAGACGTATTTCGTTCCGTCAGCAATTTTGTTTATGTAATATTTTTTTCGCGAGTTCAGATTAATTGTTTACCACTTTTATCGTACAGTTGATCGCAAGTCTTTTAATTCCATGTAATTTTATTCAAATGTTTGTAATCCTACCCAATATTTCAGTTAACATATATAAGTATTGATTATCGCATTAATATTATTAGAGTATAATTAAGCCCAGATATCGAGTTAGTATTTGTTGAAGTAGACCTAGATATTATCGATACTTTGACGACCTCCGTGACGATTATAAAGTTGGAGGTCCTGGGTTCGATTACCGGCTCGAAAATGTCTGGTCTGGGAGGCTTCCGCCGTGGCTAGTTACCACCTTACGAACAAAGCCGTATCGCCAAGTGAATTAGAGTGTGAGTTTACCATATCCCTAACACCTGCTACCATCTTAGAATACATTCTCACTCACACTGGGTAAGATTGCCGTCAAGGGCTAACTTGTAGTGGACAATTATTAAAGTTATCTTTATAAATAAATCTGTCAATAATATAAGTAGTAGTTAGTAACAAAATTTGTTATTAGAAACTTAAGCTAATTATAAGATAAAGCAAAGATAATCGATGCTCATTGATTTAACATCGGGGGTAGTATTAAGGTGGTGACAGAAGGTTGTCATGTGCTTAGAAAATGAATGGAATTGGGAACTTCCCGTAACCCTCTCGATTTTTGACGACCTGCGTGACGCTGCGCGTGCGTCTATTTACCACCCTACAGACAAAGACGTCGCCAAGCGATTTAGCGTTCCGGCATGATGTTGCTTAGAAACCAATTAGGAGTATTGGTTTACCATATTCATCACTTACTTATTGCCGTTAAAGGCTAACTTGTCCAACCATCTAATCTAGACCTCATCATTGCTTTTCATCAGGCATGATTATCGTCCACCACAAGCCTATGAATCATAGGTTGAGTATCAAAATCATACGCCTCGTAATCAGATGTCCTTTTACCTGGCTAAGTTTGTTGTGGGTTTCTTCTTAGACCAGGGCGCGTTTGGAACTCTCATAGCTTTAGTTTTAGGTTCGTTTCACCATGAAATAGCTACTATGTAAATTTTATTGACGAGTCAAAAGTGCCTTTTAAAGGACTATTTGAATAAAGATTGTTTTGAATTTGAATTTCCTGCGTGAAGCATAAGGCTTCTTAGGCTGATGTTAGTTTAGTGCTCACTATAAAATTTATGAAAGTTCCATAGTGTATTGCCACCGCTGCAATTTATTATTCGAGTTGGTGGAACTGTTCGAAAATCGCAACGTGGCAATCGTACGTGTACTGGTTATTAAATATTTGAACAACGTTATTAAAAACTTAAGCGAGGAATTTTCAATGAAAACAATTCCATGCAAACTTTGAACAAGAATCCCAGGTCAATACAACTTTCTCATTGTTTATTGTGTTCCGTTCTTGTTCACAATTGGATACGGAATACCTTTTGTTTTCTTCGGGCTTCCCTTTGTAACACAATAAATCCTCTTAGGGCCACTTTCTTAATTTAAGTACTTCATGATTTGCAGAAACGTGCAGAAATTGATTAGATATAATATCATGGCCCGCCAAATCCACTCTTCTTTGGGTCTATCTTTGAACAGTGCGTCATGACAGTCATTACTTGACATGACGGCTCTGAAAAGGACACGTTTGTGACAGCTTGGAGTACTACTTTTACAATACAATACATAAAATAGTAAATATATGATACTTATATTATATTACTGGGATTCTTGTTCAGAAGCTGTGATAGCCTAATGGTTATGACGTCAGACTTATAATCAGAGGTCGGGAGTTCGAAACTGGGCACGCACCTATAACTTTTCGATTATGATGATATAATTTCAAAATTATCATTGCCAACATGATATGATCAACACATTGCCGGCTTACAACAGAGTACAGGTCTCATCTCAGTATGAGAAGGGTTTGCCCATAGTCTGCCACGCTGGCCATGTGCGGATTGGCAGACTTCACACGCCTTTGAGAACATTATGAAGAGCTCTCAGGCATGCAGGTTTCCTCACGATGTTTTCCTTCACAGTTGAAGCAAGTGATATTTTAATTGTTTAAAAACGCGCTCATAACTCTGAAAAGTTAGTCAGTCCAACCTCTGATTAGGAGGTGGACGCCCTAAGCACACTAGGCTATTAGAGCTTATTTTTAAAAATTGAATTTATTGAAATTGGTTTACTTTTGTATGGCATTCAGAAAGTTAACAACAAGGTTAACTTGTGGTGTTTAAAAAAAACATCGCCTACTTTGATAATAAGAAAAACTATTTTATCCGGATTAAACGGAAATTCTTTGAATAAGACTTCCTTATATTCGTTATTTCGGAATGATATTTTTAATATATAACTAAGTATAGTTTTAATGAAGCTTGTTTTATATTCAAGGAGCCAGTGGCTCTTCACATTTAATTACCTAAAGTGCCTATTACAAACTAGTTCAGCTTATTTTGCAGGCACATTGCGGAAACTCCGTCCCGAAAACTCGTTAAAGTGGAATACTGTCTGAACTATTCCAATCGTCTTCTCACTTTTAAAGCCATTAGTAGCTGCAGTGCATAATTGGCTTAAGAGCTAGCAATACATGATAACGAAGAAAATGTGAAACGAATTTTTAAAGTTCCAACGGGAACAAATTTGTAATATTCGCTATGTTTCTGTCTGTCAGTGTCAATCCGACACCCCAACCCTCTCGTAGTTGCGGCTTCTTTTTACTCCCCCGACCTAAGCGCTCCTCTCCGAAAGAGGAGACCTAAACACATCCTTCACGACCCTGACGATCAGATGACTACTGACAACATACTCGTAACGTTAATAATAAAAAACGTTCGAATTTCATTAATATTAACGAGAAACTAAGCGGTGATAGCCTAGTAGAAGCGGTGATAGCCTAGTGGTTAGGGCGTCAGCCTCCTAATCAGAGGTCGGCGGTTCGAATCCGGGCACGCACCTATTACTTTTCGGAGTTATGTGCGTTTAAAAAATATATCACTTGCTTCAACGGTGAAGGAAAACATCGTGAGGAAACCTGCGCGCTGAGAGTTCTCCATAATGTTCTGAAAGGCGTGTGAAGTCTGCCAATCCGCACATGGGCAGCGTGGTGGACTATGGCCAAACCCTTCTCATATTGAGAGGAGACCTGTGCTCTGTAGTGAGCAGGTAATGGGTTGATCATGATAACGAGACACAAAAATACACTCAATGAGATTTTATTACCAGTTTATCACTATATTGCAAAAATACCTGACTTTGTTAGTTTACCGTAACTTCAAAATACTTGAAATATGCGACAGACGTCAGAATCCTTGCAACATCCCGAGCTTGACCGGTTAAAAATTACTTTAAACGAATTCAATATGGTGGCTGTAAGACGCCATGTTCAATTGTGAAAATTCATATAATATTTGGCAGTTATGTTTTTAAATTATTACTGTTTTTCTATACACTGCAAGTTAGCCCTTGACAGCTATCTCACCTGGTGGTAAGTGATGATGCAATCTAGGATGGTCACTACCATAACCTATCTGCAATCTAGGATGGCTAACCTGTTAGGGGTATGGTAAATCCATACTACTAATTGGTTTCTATGCGACATCGTGCCGGAACGCTAAATCGCTTGGCGACACGTCTTTTGTCGGTAGGGTAACTAGCCAAAGCCTCCCACCAGACAAAAACTTAGACTTGCGTACTTGTCTCACGTTCAATTTAAACTATTTAAAGTGTAAAGTACTTGAAATCTTTATACTTCAATATCTTATACTTAATACCAAAAACGCAAACGGAAAGCGGAAGGCATCAGGTCCTCATAAAAATGATAATTGATTCAGCGCAAGAAGGGAGGGGCCCTATGTAAATGTTGAGAAAATTCAATACGAAATGTTTTATGAATTCAAATTTGAATGATTATCGCCTTAGAAGCGGAATCTTTTCAGGAGTTTAAAATGTATTTAATGCCTAATGACAATTTATATGGCTAAAAGTGAGGCCTGATTTGGAGATTTCATTTATGCTGACTTTGTGAACCTTAAGCTTCTGAATTAAGAACTCACTCCATAATGTCATAAAATATCCATATAACTATTATACTATACTTGTACATAGACCATAGATAAACTCCTCTCTAGTATAAATGCGAAAGTGTGTTTATTTAAATATACTTAGTAATATTTAACGAGCACACGTTTTTTTATTGTAGATTATGTGCAAATCGTTAGTAACGTCTTGACTCTTATAATATATATATATATATATATATGCACATCATCATCATAATCAACCCAATGCCGGCTCACTACAGAGCACGGGTCTCTTCCCAATATGAGAAGGGTTTGGCCATAGTCCACCACGCTGGCCATGTGCGGATTGGCAGACTTCACACGCCTTTGAGAACATTATGTAGAACTCTCAGGCGTGCAGGTTTCCTCACGATTTTTTCCAATTGCTTAAAAACGCACATAACTCTGAAAAGTAAGAGTTGTGTGCCCGGGTTTGAACCTCCGACCTCTGTTTAGGAAGCTGACATCCTAACAACTAGGCTATCACAGCTTCCAAAATCAAAAAATCATTATCAAATAAATATACGGATATATTAACGAATCCTACGTTAAGATACTTGACCGCTCTTGAGACTGTAGGATTTCGAACACTTATCCAATCATAAGTCATTAACCTGATACAAAACCAAATAAAACTGAGTCGAGAAGCGAATAAAAACTCACAGATTCGGCAAATAAATTAAAATGAAGGCAGAAACGTCTTTCAATCTGGATTTCTATAACGTCGAGAAAGCGTCGTATCGAATGATCGGTTTCTTAACAGGTCCTTGACGCCGCGAACAGATTGCGGCTTCTGCTTAGTACGTCGCTGACGACCTGACATACGGACGTGACGTTCGACATGGCATCCGAAACCTGTTTTTAAAACCGAAAACTTTCAAACCGGTTTCGCTCATTAAAACAGGTATAGGAATCACTTCGGTTATGATATCGGTTTCGCTTAGGGATCCATATTGGGTTAGATAGAGTAACTGTTTCTAATTTGAATTTGATCGAGTAAAATAATGAAAAAAACAGCTTACCGATGCTTCACGTTTATTGTGTTAAATTTGCAGTATTAGATGGTTTACTTACGTTAATTAAGAGTTTTGAATCATTTAGGCACTTACCTTACCGACCATTCAAGCAAATCACAGTATTAAACTATTAAGCAAACAAAAAAGTTAGTTTCAAATGTCCTTATAAAGTGAGTCTATTTGAAATATATGAATTTCCAAATCAGATATAAAAAAGTTTTCATTTGTTTATTTAAGACCGCAGTAAACCTGGAATTGATGAATGGCATGTGACTGTTTACTTACTCGATATCCTCGTGGCAACATACTGGGTGATAACGTACCAAAACAAATAATTCGTACTTGATTTTCCTCTTTATAACAAATGTCACATTGTTATTTTAAATCCCTTACAATTTGGTACAAAAATGATATTAGCACTTCTTAGTTTCATAGTAATCTGGGCTAGATAATCAAAATACTCACCTTGTTTTGTTTTGTTATATAATAATTAATTAAAAAATAATTAACACTAATATTAATATAGTATTATAGTAATCTAATTTATTTCGCTATTTGAATTATTAATCTTCTGTAAATGTGTATTTTATTTTATTTAGTTTGATTTAGGTTAGGTTATGCTTTATTATTATGTTTAGTTATTATTTTATTTTGTTGTCATCAAGTCCGTGATTTTTAACCATATGATAAGTGGCTTGCATTTATTTGGTCGATATTAGTATAAGCAATTACATCAAATTATGTTATGTACGTCTGTATACCGCGCCAAATAAAATAAACTTTCTTTCTTATATAACAACTTTTCTTTCTCCCACCAACGACTTTGAGAAAAACCAAAATAGACAATTGTATTTTGAAATAAAATGCATTTATACATTCAGACAAATTTACTTAGGCCGTCTGTGTGTCACACCCCTCAAATTCTATCATTTTCATACCTATTGAGATTATATTTAGAAATTGTGATCTAATAACAGAAATGAGAATTTTAGATTCATTTTTACATTTTCTTCTTTTTAGTACATATACATAAGTAATATTTACGAAATTATTAATTCTTAAACGTCTTGATTTTCGCTTCAACATTTTTAATTTTATTTATATATTTCGCAATATATAGAATTGCAAATCTATATTTATAATTGTAAAATCTCGTTACTTTTTCTGTGTTTTTAATAGAAGCATTGTGTACTTCAGGTTCACAAGCGTTCACTTACAATAACTTTGCACAACAAAACAAATATTTTTTTACACATTCTTTTGAAACGTCTAGTCGGAGTGTCGGTGAGTGGATGGCAATTGAGGAGTTCCTTCCGACCGGCGAGGATCTTGAAGAGGTACTCATTAAATATCATTGAGACCAGCGACACAACAGACCCTGTAAAAAATTATAAAAGATATCTGATCTTATAACAACTGCGCATATTGTCTTTGAGATGAAAAAGGTATAATTTGCTATCGGCATAGAAGCCTCGACCTCTGATTAGGAGGCTGACGTGCTAACCACTAGGCTATCACAGCTTTTTTAACTAATTCACACAATACGTTACAGTAAAAGCCAAGGGCGCGTTTTCCATCTTCGTAGCAAAGCAAAATAAACTCAACTTTTTGACACCTTCGTGGCGCAGTGCGTGCGCTGTAGCATTATAAATTTGGAGGTCCTGGGTTCGATTTCCGGCTCGAGTCTGGTCTGGTGGAAGGCTTCAGCCGTGGCTAGTTACCACCCTACCGACAAAGACGTGTCGCAAAGTGATTTAGCGTTCCGGCACGATGTCGCGTAGAAACCAAATAGGAGTGTGGGTTTACCATACCGCTAACAGATTAGCCCGCTACCATCGTAGACTGCATCATCACTTACCACCAAGTGAGATAGCCGTCAAGGGCTAGCTTTTAGTGTTTAAAAAAAACTCAAAATAAATTATATTACCCGTACTACTGATATAGACCATTTTAAACTTCTTATGTTTCATAAGTTTAAGTAGGATACCAGTAATCAATTTTTTTTTTTCACTACAAGTCAGCCCTTGACGGCTATTTCACCTGGTGGTAAGTGATGATGCTGTCTAGGATGGTAGCGGGCTAACCTGTTACAAGTATGGTAAATCCACGCTCCTAGTTGGTTTCTACTCGACATCGTGCCGGAACGCTAAATCGCGTGGCGACACGTCTTTGTCGGTAGGGTGGTAACTAGCCACGGCCGAAGCTTCCCACCAGACCAGACTCGAGCCGGGAATCGAACCCAGGACCTCCAACTTTTTAAAATGCGACAGCACACGCACTGCGCCACGGAGGTCGTCAAAAATCAATGTTTCATGATTCTTGGTTCTTAGGTGAAATTTTTATGGGCGCCGATTACTGTCCTCCAGTCGACAGCAAATGACTAAGGCGATGCAATTGAAATCACTAATTGCGGTCGCGTCAATCTCCCAGCACTGAGCACTCCTGCACAAAGCTCAAAGGACGGCGTCTTGACAAAAGCACCATCCCCATTGTTATACGGAAACACTATCAAAGGAAATTGTCAGCAAGTAATATCAATCTCTATTCCTTTGACATAGGTATCAATATTAAGGGCACTTTTGTGAAACGCAGAACGCATTGTTTTCGATTGTCTAAACTAACCAGTTTGCTAACTTATACTCATCATCATCATGATCAACCCATTCTCGGCTCACTACAGAGCATTCTCCTCTCAATATGAGAAGGGTTTGGCCATAGTCCACCACGCTGGCCGTGTGCGGATTGGCAGATTTCACACGCCTTTGAGAACATTATGGAGAACTCTTAGGCGTGCAGGTTTGCTCACGATGTTTCCTTCACCGTTGGAGCAAGTGATATTTTAATTGCTTAATAACGCACATAATTCCGAAAAGTTGTAGGTGCCCGGGTTCGAACCCCGACCTCTGATTAGGAGGCTGGCGTCTTAACCACTAGGCTATCACAGCTTTTATAACTTATACTATTTTACATAAAAATAACGTTATTTACACTGTTTATTTTTTCTAGACCATGGCCAGTGACCAACGCAACTTCTTCAGGCGCAACTTCGTTTTATCGTTCTCGTACGTACTCCAGATATGCGGCTTTTCTCACTTTAATGGTATGCAAAAGTTTTTGTATCCGGCTGAAACATCGCCGAACTTCCACGTTAGAGATTCCGAGAGTCCAGCTTACATTAATCTAAATGTCCACATCTCAAAAGCTTGTATAGGTTTTCGGAGGTCTTCTTTAATGGCCCACGTCTCGCATCCCTTTATCAGTATTGGTCAGATAAAACAGCGTAGGAATCGAATACGCTAAGGGATATTAATTCCGGTTGCAGAGTACTAGACACTTCTAGTTATTTCGATCCAGGTCTTAATTTGACGCCCTCCGTGGCTCAGTGCGTGCGCTGTCGCATTATAAAGTAAAGTTGATGGTCGTGGGTTCGATTCCCGGCTCGAGTCTGGTTTGGTTGGTCTACCGACAAAGACGTGTCGCCAAGCGATTTAGCGTTCCGGCACGATTTCGCGTAGAAACCAATTAGGAGTGTGGGTTTACCATACCCCTAACAGGTTAGCCCGCTACCATCCTAGACTGTATCATCACTTACCACCAAGTGAAAGTCGGCAAGGGCTAACTTGTATAAAAAAAAATAGGTCTCGTTAAGCCAGTTAGCTATATGAGACAGGGACTAACTAATACGAACTTGATTATAGCTGTACATAAAATATAGCTATGATCAATATTTTTTATTTATTGTTCATTTTTTACACCTCGTTTCTTCGCCAAAGTGTGGTGATGGATTATGAAGAAGGATAATATAAAAATTTCCGATGTTAACCACCCAAGGCCGAAGCCTCCCGCGGGAAAAATGTCTCAGTCAAGACTTTTTACGCTGCTACAAAGCAATGTGTTTGTATTTTGTTTCTTTAATACTTGGACGTAAAAAACTTTTTCATGAGCCAGAGATAATATCTGTGTCAAAAAGTTTCCTAACTTTAATTTCCATATAAATTTATTCAACCCCTTTCTAACGAGATCATTGTAACTAAAGTCGTACCACAATGGCTGTGAATGAGTACTGTTTGTTTTACAAACGCCTGCCGGCGTCGTGTCGTGCCGGGTTAAATTAGTAATATAACTTTGTGTTATTTTTACAGCAGACGGGTACAATGGCGGCGTATTTCTTGTGCACTCTACTAATAATACTAATAAATCAAATAGTTAAGACTTCTGTGTAGATTTAAATTTACTTGTTAAATTAATAATTTCAAATTAGTAATATAACTTTGTGTTATTTTTACAGCAGATGGGTACAATGGCGGCGTATTTCTTGTGCACTCTACTAATAATACTAATAAATCAAATAGTTAAGACTTCTGTGTAGATTTAAATTTACTTGTTAAATTAATAATTTCAAATTAGTAATATAACTTTGTGTTATTTTTACAGCAGACGGGTACAATGGCGGCGTATTTCTTGTGCACTCTACTAATAATACTAATAAATCAAATAGTTAAGACTTCTGTGTAGATTTAAATTTACTTGTTAAATTAATAATTTCAAATTAGTAATATAACTTTGTGTTATTTTTACAGCAGACGGGTACAATGGCGGCGTATTTCTTGTGCACTCTACTAATAATACTAATAAATCAAATAGTTAAGACTTCTGTGTAGATTTAAATTTACTTGTTAAATTAAAAATTTCAAATTAGTAATATAACTTTGTGTTATTTTTACAGCAGACGGGTACAATGGCGGCGTATTTCTTGTGCACTCTACTAATAATACTAATAAATCAAACTTTACTAATAAATCAAATAGTTAAGACTTTTGTGTAGATTTTAATTTACTTGTTAAATTAAAGATTTCAAAATAAAATATTTTAATTTAATAGCCTTTTAATATCGCACATTTGATAGCTGAACGAATCTGTGATAGCCTAGTGGATAGGACATGCCTAATCAGAGGTTGGGGGTTCGAACCCGGGCACGCACATCTAACTTTTCGGAGTTATTTGCTTTTTTAAGCAATTAAAATATCACTTGCTTCAAAGGTGAAGGAAAACATCGTGAGGAAACCTGCACGCCTGAGAGTTCTCCATAATGTTTTCAAAGGCGTGTGAAGTCTACCAATCCGCACATAGCCAGCGTGGTGGACTATGGCGAAACCCTTCTCATATTGAGAGGAGACCCGTGCTCTGTAGTGAGCCGAGAATGGGTTGATCATGATGATGATGATGATGATCCCACATTTAGCAGAGACCTCTTTTGAAAAAATTATATTTATCAAACTTACTGACTCGATATATTAGTTATTAGTCATGCGTTACGCGATCTTCGAGGCATTAGGATTTTGGACGATAACCTCTTAACTTATAGATTTAAAAAGCCCACAATAATTTTCGGGACCGGCGGTATTTGAACCCAAACATTTCTGGCAATGGCGGCCTGATTTTTTTTTTCGGACTGTCTATTAGCTGTGCTAATCTTATTGGTTGCCACAGCGTAACCGTTCTGTTTGCCGAGCTTCAGAGCTCTGCTAGGAGAAATTTTGAAAAAACTAAGGGGACGTCTGCCTAAGGGCGCCTCCTGTGAGGCTGAACCTCAGCTTAGGCGACTTTAGAATAACGGGGGGGTCGGACGGTGCGCGGCCTGAGTGATTTGCCAACCAAGCAACGGGCCACACCGCACGCTGGTTTCGAAAATTTTTTTTAAGCATTTTATTAAAAATAGTATAAATTAGATTTTTTCTCCATGTGAAGGTAAAAACAATTGAATAAAATATAAAAAGACAATGTTTTAACTCAAAGCTGGTACTGAGGTTTACTCGGCAGTAAAATCGAATCCATTACGCTTCCCGACCAACGAAGCAGTTTAAAATAAAGTTATTTAGCCTTGTTGTTATACGCAAATTCCTTAATTAGGCAACCCTTACACTTTTATGACATAGTCCCTATCGATCGTTCTAATCTCGTATTTAAACTGTTTCATAAAATGTTCCCCTTTAGGAGATTATAGGGGACAGAAGGTTAGTGATTGGGGATTAATGTAGAGTTGGGACTAATATTGTGATTACATTACGTACGTTATTTCAAAACGAATAGGCTGGATCTGATGTCCAAAGTGAAACGGGAGTTAGTTAATTAACCGGCCAACTTTTAATTAAATAAATAGTTATTTTAGGAAACAAATTGTAGTTTTAGTAAAGTTACCATACCTTTTTACTCAATGCAGCCCGACCTGTTCACTGTTAATCAAAATTCAATTATCCCTTGCGTAAAAGGTTGGAAATATTTGTGAATATAATACGTGCAATTTTTATTTTTGTTCTTCAAACAAAAAAAAACACAATAATACAAAAATACAAGAAAAAAAAACGTAGATGGAAGGTATTTAAATCATTATAATTATATTTATCGCCTCGTTACTACAATGATAAAACATCTAAAAACAGGAGGTAGTTAGAAAAATTAAAATTCAAAAAAGAGAGGTAGTTAGAAAATACAATTTCGAAATTCAAAAAATATTTACTGCATAAATATTCCTCATATTAATCTCTGGCTCTATCTTCACTAGACTGAATCATTGATCGCGCCACGAAAAGCAAAAAGTTTATGCTATGAGGGTAATATCGGAATAAAATGCTATTTGTTTCCAATATTCAAGATGGCCGTTATCCCACATTACAATAAACATTAATGAAGTCTGTTATCGTTACATATCCAAGTGTTGTATCTATTTGACAGGGCATGATTGTCATAGGGCCACAATTCGAAGATCTAAATACTAAAGGGAATTTACTTATACTATATATATTTACTTTGCTTACTACAGCAACAAACTGACATTTCTGATTAGAATATTATTAACTGTACTGTATGTAACACTATATGAGAGTAAATACATTTTCTTTGTTCGTTTATTTGTGTCATTCTTTCTTAATGGTGGCAGTATCAATAAATTAGTATTGCATTTTAACTATGTCTAAAAAATAACGAGTACGTAATTAAACAACTTAAAAAACACTATTACCGCTTGGGATGACGTAAGATCCTAACTATGTCCTATATTATATCGGAACATGTTCTGGCATTCAGATGTTAAAACATATATATAAAACACTACACTCTCTTTGAGAGTAGATGTGATATAAAATGTGAAGTAGCTTTAAAATACATTTGTTTTATAACCGACTTAGATACTGGAGAAACTTCATACTTACAAGAAGATAGTAAAATCCGTATATATTCGCCTCCGTTCAGAAATCAATTGACCGTAATTCGCTGCAAAGTGGAGTATCGGATAAGTCTAAAGCGGTCCAGTGTTTCGTTAGGATACGAGGAGCTAAGGATAGCTTTGATCTTCGTTTATACCTACTTTAGAAGATAAGTCTAAACTCTAAATTGTTAGCAATTTTCTGTGTTGAGAAATAGAAATGGCTGCGCCAAAATTTGTAATAGAAATTATTATGAGTCGTAATCACGGATTCAATCTCTTATAAATGAACGTTGTATTATAGTGTAATAGTTTTGCAGAGTTGTGTCCCGCTCTGATATTTCTCATGTGTGTGTGTGTGAAAAGTGACAAAACAGTGCATAATTATTCCGATGTTCCTATGCCACGTTTATTTCTAAGGTTCTACAAAATGTAGGTAAAAGTGCATTAAAATAGGTGCTGTTAATCGTCCTCTACTACTTAATTTTTGAATACCACCGTAATACTGTTAGTGGAAAGTGGTGAAATTGTAACCGTAGAGTTAAAATTACACAGAGTTACTTGCTTGACTAACTCTTGTGTCGTAATTAACTCCAGATTAAATACATATAGATAAAGCAACTGATGGGACATGAATCTGCAATATACAACTTTATTATTGCTATTATGCTAAATTTTGAATAATATGACTAGTAAACATGAAAGTCAAGTTCTTATTGGTAACAGTCCCAGTACTTTTTTGGCGAACTTTTAAAGTTCGCCATACAAAGTGGTAATATAATAATAATAATAATCTTTATCCGGAGCATCTGAGGATCAATGGGTTAGCAAAACACAATTAACTAACTTATACCTAATGTTAGTAAAAATACAGATTTATTTATTATACTCGCTCATAATTGACGCCTTACTAACACTTGAATAAAGTGCTCAAGCATTGGCGAGTCTATTTTCTTCTCAAACATACTCAGGATGCTGTAAAGTCAAGCTGATAAAGCCAAGCAATAACCGGTATGGTACAGAAGACAATTTATCTCGACTTTCCGATATAATACGTATATATATATCTGACTTCCACGTCATTCGGTGTTCCATGGCTTTATCTACTTAATCTAAGTAATAAACGTACCAATTTCAAGCTTCCGCGTTATCATTGTCTCGCAACTCCAAGCTCTTAACAATATAATAGATACGTATGTATTTGATTGTTTCCTGTCCTCTCGAACAAGGCCTTAGTCAATCATCCAAGATATCTTGTGAATTGGTCAACAACATGGTGTGTTGGTTCAAGGTATTTGCATATTTGATTGACCGTTTTGTCCAATATTTGCCTTATTAGGAGTGCATTATAATGTATTCAGTGTTGCAGCGCAGGTTATCTAGCTAATGCAGTTAGCTTGTATCCAAGGAATGCTCCTGAATAACCATGCTGTGATATTACAGTTTTTTTTTTTCACGCTGGGATATGCTTTTACGCATCCCCTCCGGAGGCGACGCAGGCAAGACTGCGCCGCTTCCGGCGGGGTATGTGAGACTCCCCGGCGGCCAGGCTGGCGATCAGAATACCCATTAAAACCCAGCGATGCTCCTTCGCGTCGCCTGGTGGCTGGGTCACGGGAACACTTGTGCACTCGACCGCTGCATGCTGTGATATTACATACTAAATGTGACCCAACCCACCGACAAAAACGCCGCCAAGCGATTTAGCGTTCCGGTAAAATGTGGTGTCTAAACCAATTAGGAGTATAGGTTTAAATATAAATGCCTTACCCCTAACAGGTCAGCTGACTGTTATTATCGACTGCATCTTCACTTACCACCAGGTGAGCAGTAAGGGCTTACTTGTAGTAGAATAAAAAATATATAAATGTAATTTAACAACTATTTTATAGTTATATATTGTATACTAATATCTATATATTAAATACATTACATACCATAAAATAACCTTGATTATCTAATATATTGTGGACGGCTTCTAAGCTAAACCGATCTTAGCGAAACATTGCATATATATATATAAATATGTTAGGTTAGGTTAAGTTACTATTTCCTTTATACGGACATATGTTACTTTAGTGCTAGGAAAACAAACAGTTTCTACAAGAAAATACTTAAAGAAAAACGAAAGAAGTTGCAAGCGACAGCTAGACTACAAAACATTTAAAGTTCCTTGTAAAACATTCTACTAAGCTAAACTCAAATTTCCAGACATATGTTGGCCGTGATTCGCAGGTTTCGAACGTTATTATTAATCGTTATCTAGGAGTTAGTTAGTCATCCTAAACTCCTAAACTCGCTTTTGACAGAGTGCTCCATTTAAGCTCTCTTAAATGAGAAAGGGTTCGTTTAGCTTATAAGAGATATTGATAAGACTATTACCGTTCATTTTCGCGAACATCGACATGTAGGTAACTATAATAAACGTGTTATGACGTCCGCATACCATATCGATTAAATAAGCCATTGAAACATGAACTTTGTGTGATGTACCGTAAAGTATTTTTTTTCATACACTACTAGTTAGCCCTTGACGGCTATCTCACCTGGTGGTAAATGACGGTGATGTCTAGGATAGTAGCAGGCTAACGTGTTCGGGGAATGGTGAACCCACACACCTAATTGGTTTCTACGCCACATCGCTTGGCAACACGTCTTTATCGTTAGGGTGGTAACTAGCCACAGCCGAAGCCTCCCACTAGACCAGACTCAAGCCATGAATCGAACCCAGGTTCTCCAACTTTGTAATGCGATAGTTCACGAACTGGGCAACGGAGGTCTTCGAAGTAATATTTTCAATGTTATTGAGCCAGGTTTATAAGACACAGACCACCCTTTAGAAATGTATTTTTTTTTTCAGACTGACTATTAGTTGTGCTAACCCTATTGGTTGCGACAGCGTAACCGGGCTGCTTGGCGAGCTTTTGGAAAGAAGCTCTGCTCTAAGTAAAAAGAAGCCGCAACTACGAGACGGTTGGGGTGTCGGATTGAGACGTTGGAAATGCGTCGGTCACGCGTCATACAATTCAAACAAAACATCTAATAAAGCTTACATTTCAAAATTAATCAATAAATTCATGAAAACTATATAACAGTTATTCATATTTATTCATTCTCAGGTGGATTTTGATGATTCGGCAATCATATGAAAATCATCATCATCATCATGATCAACCCATTAACAGCTCACTACAAAGCACAGGTCTCCTCTCAATTTGAGAAGGGTTTGGCCATAGTCCATCACGCTGGCCATGTGCGAATTAGCAGACTTCCCACGCCTTTGGGAACAATATGGAGAACTCTCAGGCGTGCAGCTTTCCTCACGATTTTCTTCACCGTTGAAGCAAGTGATATTTTAATTGTTTAAAAACGCACATAACTCCGAAAAGTTAGAGGTGCGGAGGTGCCCGGATTCGAACCACCGACCTCTGATCAGGAGCCTGACGCCCTAACCACTAGGCTCTCAGCGCTTCGTGAAAATACCTTATATATTTGAACGTTTTTGAACTACACTTTACACAACTTTTAACTTTTACTTTAGTTAAAAATTTATGGAGATGGTAATTAATTACAATCAACTTGATCCTATTGAAGTCCTAAAACTAGGCCAGCCTCATCTTGAAATGGGTTCAAGAGGGAAAGGATTTAGATTTCAGATAATTCAAGCTGCTCCAATTAGTTGATTAGAAAAGTTTATCACGAAAGAAGTGACTATCCAAAAAGTTTGGATCAGAATCATAATAATTGAATTTATAACCGTAATCTAGGCGTAACGAGTGGCGAAATTGAAACGTAATCACGGTTTCGAGCCCGTCTTCGAGCTTAATTAATTTTTAATGAACGCCACGTTTTTAGAACCTCACTTTCAATTAAGGATGTCATTAACGTTACTTAGTGGAGTATTAAAGGATTGATAAGATAATACATTTTGTACTACACTTTCTTAGAAAGTAACTTCTCACTTATTATAAAACGAGGCAATATGAAACATAGGTGTGGAATTTATGTTGTTTTAATTTTTTTATTTTTAATTTTTGACATAAATATAGTATTAAATTAGGTCGGGAAGGTATTTTCAAATATAGATTTTTTATACAAGTAATAAAATCTCGTTGGCTGTATATTTTGAATGAATGAATGAATAAACATAGAAATGGTTGGTTTGCAACGAAATAGATAAGGCCGAAACGGCTTCTGTAAAAATGAATGGGCTCTATGAGTGTTTGGTTTATTACCCCTATTGTTTAGGTTCAAGTGGAAAGACGCCAGTTAATATTGAATGCACTATATATGCATAAAGTTTTTTTTTTTTTATCCATTACAGGTTAGCCCTTGACGGCAATCTCACCTGATGGTAAGTGATGATGCAGTCTAAGATGGTAGCGGGCTAACCTGTAAGGGGTATGGTAAACCCATACTCCTATCGATTTCTACGCGACATCGTGCCTGAACGCTAAATCGCTTGGCGACACGTCTTTGTCGGTAGGGTGGTAACTAGTCACGGCTGAAGCCTCCCACCAGACCAGACTCGCGCCGGGAATCGAACCCAGGACCTCCAACTTTATAATCTGACAGCGCGCACGCTGCGCCACGGAGGTCGTCAACCGTCAAGGTAGGGTATAAATTATATGTTGTAAATCCTAATCATCATATTAAATAACAAATCTTTTCTTATCTTATTTAAATTTGCCGAAAGTTTAGCCAAGCATAACATGGCATTGGCAAAAATAATTAAGTACAACAGTAAATACGAGTAGTAGGCATCACGAACGGATCCTACGGAGGCTATAGAAATGTAGTTCATAAACTGTTCCTTTATTCATAACTGAATCATGGCGCGCCTGAAGCCATCGGGTATTCATTATTTAGCCGTGAGTGTATGTTTCCATTTAGCCGGGTGTTTTCACGCACCGTTAAAACAGACGGATAGTCTGACAGATGTAACATATGGGAGTCAGTTTAATGTCCGTGACCTAGGACTGAAGCGTGATAGCCTAGTGGTTAGGGCGTCAGCCTCCTAATCAGAGGTCGGCGGTTCGAATCCGGGCACGCACCTCTAACTTTTCGGAGTTATGTGCGTTTTAAAAAATGATAAAAAATATCACTCGCTTCAACGGTGAAGGAAAATATCGTGACAAAACCTACACGCCTGAGAATTCTCCATAATGTTCTTAAAAGCGTGTGAAGTCTGCCAATCCGCACATGGCAAGCGTGGTGTACTATAGCCGAACCCTTCTCATGCTGAGAGGAGACCCGTGCTCTGTAGTGAGCCAGTAATGGGTTGATCATAATGATGATGATGATGACCTAGGACCCTCTGCAACTCCTTTGTAGTTGTTTCAGATAAAGACTACATGTCTACCATGAAACAAACAACACAAAACAAACAATGAAACCACGGAGGGTTGTTTCACTTTAAAGTTTCAATGTACGAACGGCCTGTTTTGGAACCATCCTCCGGGGTCTGTGTTTTCTGGACAAACTGAAAATTAACTGTGCTCTATGCAAAAGTAGTGGTGAACAGCGAAATTTTCTATTTCTATGAACTTTTTTTTTTTTTCGGACTGTCTATTAGCTGTACAAACCCTATTGGTTGCCACAGCGTACCCGGGCTGTTCGGCGAGCTTTGGAAAGAAGCTCTGCCAGAAGAAATTTTGAGCCCTAGGGCTCGAAGAAACTAAGGGAACGACTGCCTAAGGGCGCCTTCTTTGAGGCCGAACCTCAGCTTAGGCGACGTTTGGGTCTATGAACTACGCGCTAAGCTATGAAGCGCTGACTGAAATCGGCCCAAAGGGTCCCGAACAATTTCGCTTCGCTTAAAAATTTTTTAGGTAACGCACGTCCGAACACCGTATCGTTTCCCGTCTAAACACCCGGTCCTTTGGAATAGTGAAAACACGACCGTAGGTATCAGTAGCCTCAGATACCCTCGTTATAAATAGTTTAGCAGATAATATGGTGGCCGAGGACAAAGGTTGATTAATGGTTCGGATGCAACGTGGATAGGAATTTTATTAAAGCTTCATGTTCTCTACGTTGTTACGTATTTTTTTTTTTTTTTTTAATCTTTATTCAAATAGTCCTTTAAAAGGCGCTTTTGACGCGTCAATAATTTACAAAGTAGTGATTTGATGGTGATAACTACATTCGTATACTTAAAACTAAAGCTATGAGGGTTCCAAACGCGCCCCGGTCTAAGAAGAAGCCCACAACAAACTTAGCCAGGTAAATTTTCTTTTTGTTATCACCATCTCACATGCCACTTAAAATTATATTAAGAGCTATCTTATTAGAGCAATATTTCACACCCATGCTTGTTTATCATTTACGTAATCCTTTACACTATAGTAGGACTTTTCTACAAGCTTACGTTTTATATAAACTTTGAACTTATTGAGAGACATCTCAGAAATCTCATTAGGCAATTTGTTATAAAATTGTATACAATTACCTTTAAATGAATTTCTAATTTTTTGTAGTCTAGTAGCGTGCAACACAAGTTTATTTTTACTTCTGATGTTAAGATTGTTGCAATCGCATTTTTTATTGAATTTTGTTATATTTCTGTGGACATACATTAAATTTTCAAATATGTATTGGCAATGCAATGTCATTACTCTCTTGACTCTCTTGGAGCCATATTATAAATTGCACGAACAGCCCTCTTCTGCAGCACGAATATAGTGTCAATATCGGCCGCATTACCCCATAATAAAATACCATATGACATAATACTATGAAAGTAACTAAAATATACAAGCCTAGCCGTTTCTATGTTTGTCATATGGCGTATCTTTTTAACCGCGTATGCAGCAGAACTAAGTCTGTTCGATAAATGATCTATATGAGGGCCCCATTGAAGCTTTGCATCTAAAGTTATTCCAAGAAAAACTGTAGTATTTACCAGTTCTAATTCCTCATTTTTAAGCAGTACAGTGGTATTTACATGTTTAACATTCGGTAATGTAAATTTAATGCACTTAGTTTTTTTTTCATTTAGTGCCAAATTATTGACTTCAAACCATTCTACTACTTTAGCGAGATAGTTGTTTACATCGTCAAAAGCTTTCTCATGACGCTTAATTTTAAACATGAGTGATGTATCATCAGCAAACAATACTATCCCATGACTATCCTTAGCAAGGTAAGGAAGGTCATTAATGTAAATGAGGAACAGAAAAGGCCCTAAAATAGATCCCTGAGGGACTCCTGTTTTTACAAATGAACCGTTAGACCGCTTTCCATTAACTTCAACTTTTTGAATTCTATCGCTTAGATAAGATATCATTAAATCTAGAGCAATACCCTTAATTCCATAGTGGTGTAATTTTCTGACCAATGTTTCATGTTGAACACAATCGAACGCCTTGGACAAATCACAAAAGACACCAAGTGCGTCACGTGACTCCTCCCAGGCTTCAAATATATTGTGTACTAACTCAACACCAGCGTCGGTCGTTGAGCGACCCCTTGTAAAGCCATATTGCTTATTGTGTAATAAATTATTGTTATTAAAATGTTTCAGTAATTGATTTAATAAAAGTTTTTCAAAGATTTTACTGAAAGTGGGCAGTACAGAAATTGGTCTAAAATTACTGGGGTCGGCTGTACTCCCCGATTTAAGCAGTGGAACTACTTTACTATGTTTCATTAAGTCAGGAAACACACCACAATCTATACAATTATTACATATGATTGCCAAGTCAGTTGCAACAATATCAATTAAGGATGTAACAATGTTAACGGAAATGCCCCACAAGTCATTAGTTTTCTTGTTATTTATTAATTTAAAGGCCTTAATAACGTCACAACTGTTAACATGACTGAATGTAAAGATGCTACTACATTCAGGCACATTAACATTTAATAAAGAGAGAGCAGAATCTGGTGAAGAGTTCAATTGTTTTGTTGTGGAGACAGGAATATCGGTAAAGAAGGTTTCAAATGCTTTAGCAACCTCTTCATCCGATGTTACACATTGATTATTTACATTCAGTTCAAAGTCCCTGTTTCGCTGTGTAACATTTCCTGTCTCCTCATTAATGATGTTCCAAGTGGTTTTTATTATATTAGAGCTATTTTTTATCTTATTTTGTATATATTGTGACTTAGCCAAGATACAATCACGTTTAAAATTCTTGGAACATAATTTGACATGTTCTTTGAACTCAACACCAGTATTGTATTGTCGTTCTGCATACAGTTCATATAATTCTTGCCTTTTTGTATGCAGTTCAACTGATGCCCACTCACTAAAAACTAATGCATTTCTTATCAGAACAGACTTACTCGTAAATATAGAATTAAATACAGAATTAAATACATTAAAGAATGAGTTATACATTTCATTAGGACCAACGGTTGAAGGTAAGAATGGAAGGTCCTTTACTAAGCTTGTCCTAAGTTTTTCTATTCTATTTGAGGTGACCGGCACAAAAGTTATTTTTTGTGTAGATTCTGGTTTCTTGTAACTTTTAAACTGAATTAGTTGGCCAAGATGATCAGAATCTAAATTACTTATTATATTTTTATGAATTGGTGCTATATTAGTAAAGATATTATCTAAACATGTGGCACTGCTAGAGGTTATTCTTGTAGGCTCCATAAACATATTCGATAAATTGTATGTATTGAATAGACTTAAAAGCTTTACTGTCAAAGAGTTACATTCTAAAATATTAACATTAAAGTCACCACAGACAATTAGCCTTTTATTTGTTTTTGATATCTTAAATAATACATCATCCATTACCTTTTCAAAAAGTTCAAAGTTTGATAAGGGTGGTCTATATACAACAACAACAATAAATTGCTCTAACTCGACAGAGGCTAGCTCTATTGTTCGTTCAACAGACAGGCTCACAATGTCTTTTCTATTCTTATATTTTAAGTTTTTATTTAGCAAGATTAAAGAGCCACCATGAATTGCATTAAGTCTGGTGAACGAACTACCAATCTGGTGATTACCAAAATTAAATATGTATTCATGGTTTTTCAACCAATGTTCAGTAATACATAAAATATTAATATTGAATTTGTTTAAAAACAATTCAATTTCCAAATCTTTTCCTTTTATACATTGGATATTTTGGTGAACCAAGTTGATATAATTTACAGTGGATTTATTAGTACATACATTTTTTTCTAATCTTAATAATTGTGGTTTATTATTAATTGTATTTGTTTTATTTAGGCTAGAGTAAACCTCTGTTGTCTTCTTACCTAGTTTAAAATAATATTGCTTGGAATGGTTTCCAAGGTCTCAATGTCATTATTAAGCTGCTCAAAAGAAGCAGCATTTTTAGCCAAGTTCTTGGCTACTGTAATAAAAATATAAGATAGCGATATTAAATGTTAAACAATAAACAGCAAGTATATTTGCTATATTCCGCCGACAACTGGGAGATTTGTATAATATCGTTGTCGTGATCAACCTATTACCGGCTCACTATAGAGCACGGGTCTCCTCTCAATATGAGAAGGGTTTTGGCCATAGTCCACCACGCTGGCCATGGCACGCTGGATTGGCAGACTATATATTGTATTATATAATACCACTCAAATCTTCCACTAGAACCTCTGCGCACGTTTCGACCCGACACCGGATCATCCTCAGGAGATGTTGACTTCACAAGCGAAAAAAGTAAAGTGAAGCTTTTACTTTACAAATCTCCCGGGTGTCGGCGGAATATAGCAAATTATACTTGCTTTTTATTGTTTATCATCGACTTCCGCAAAGTAACGCCTGCTTCTATTCATTATTTGTATTAAATGTTGACTAGCGGAACTACTAAGTAAATTTCCTGATCGGGTAAACGGGTTTCGATGACCTCCGTCGAGCGGTACGTGTGCTTTCACATTATGAAGTCGGAGGGCCTGGGTTCGATTCCCGATTTGAATCAGGTCTGGAAGGCTTTGGCCGTGGCTAATTACCACCTACCGACAAAGAGATGTCGCCAAGCGATTTAGCTTTCCGGCACGATGTCGCGTAGAAACCAATTAGAAGAGTGGGTTTATCATACCCCTATCAAATTAGCCCGCTACCATCCTAGACTGCATCACGTACCAACAGGTGAAATAGCCGTCAAGGGGTAACTTGTAGTGTATAAAAAAACCGTTTAAGCGTATGCCCTTGTAGGTCATAAAACTAAAAAAAAAAAGACTAATATGTGTACACTAACATGAAATAAATAAGAGTAAAACCACACTAAAGGATTTAAAGACGGACACAACCACCAGTTTATTTCGATGATAAAAGAAGAAATAACTGTCAGGTTCTACCAACACGTAACCACTGACGCCGGGCAACTAAAGCGAATTTCCAATCCCTCCCATGTTCGACTTCTCAAATTTACATTTCCACGTCGCCCCGTCATTCCTAAAAGTCGAAGACTTTACCGAGATGCTGGAACTGGAAAATCGTTTGCATTTATTTTCGCTACTCCCTTTCGACTTTTCTGATTTACTTTGACTGCAAATGGGACTTTTATGTCATGTGGACGTAAATAGATTTGTGAAATAAAAGAAAAATGCACAGCAAGGTAATATAGCGAGACAGTCTGCGTTTTGGCTGTGACACAGTGTTTGAAATACAGTTGTTATTTAAGATTTAAGATTCCTCTGTAAATTGAGACATTATAAAGATTTTTCTTAAGACTTATCATCGTTAACACGGTCCTGGATTCGATTACGGGCTCGAGTCTGGTGTGTAGGGAGGCTTCGGACCCGGGCACGTCTCTAACTTTTCGGAGTTATGCGTGTTTTTAAGCAATTTAAATACCACTTGCTTCAACGGTTAAGGTAAACATCGTGAGGAAACCTGCATGCCTGAGAGTTCTCCATAATGTTCTTAAAGGCGTGCGAAGTCTGCCAAACCGCACATGGCCAGTGTGGTGGACTACGGCCAAACCCTTCTCATATTGAGAGGAGACCCGTGCTCAGTAGTGAGCCGGCAATGGGTTGATCTACGTCAGCTATGTTAAAGCGTAGATATTTTTATAAACAAATATTCTTATCTAAGCTACTGTCTAAAGGAAAAATAAGCAAATTAACATGTAAATAGCGATTCTTTTGTTTTTGTTTTGTGTACCAAAGATTAGCATCTCATTTATTCACAGCAAAGCGTTTATCAGATTCGTTTAAAAAACGCTGATTAAATTTGTATTATTCCAACGTCTTGGCTCCTTTTTTCATCTAAAATGAATTATCGTCAGATGAGGGAAGAATAGAGTCACTTACCTGCCTGAGAAGTCTGACTTTGCAACTTTATTTGTGTAAAACACCGTGTTATATTTCACCCAACAAATGTTTGTGAAAGTATTCACTTCAAAAAAACTATACATAAGATATATAGATCGTACATTGAATTAACTTGGCCTAAGTTTGTGTTAATATGAGACAGATTAATACCGTACTCATAACATTGTCTCGTTTGCAACAGCTTCTGACATCTGAGGTTGTGACTTCACAAGCCTTTGAGAACAGTCTCAGCTGTGTAGGCATCAGCATGTCAATACAGGTGATATTTAATTTTATATTGTAGGAATTAAAAAGCACATCATATTGAAAAGTTAGAAGTGTGTTCCAGGGATTCAAACCGGTCCCCTAAAGGCAGGAGAGGCTGAGACATTCACCACTGAGCTATCACTACTTTTATCATTAATTTTTTTATTGCACTATAAGTTAGTCCTTGACGGAAATATCGTCTGGTGGTAAGTGATAAAGAAGATAGTAGTAACACGGTTTATCGCTTCTCGGCCTTTTGGCTAAGATCAAAGTGTAGGGAGTGTTATGTGATTCAGTTAAATTGTTTCATAAAATATTCGTTAGACTTAGACAACAGGAAGGTAATCTTAAATTACAGTCATTCTCTCTTTTTCTTTCCCTTATCCCACATTACGTGGGGTCGGCACAACACCTCTTCTTCTTCCACTCACTTCTATCAGTCGTCACTTCACTTCTCACACGTTTTAAACGCTTATACTCTTTTACATAATCCATTCATCTCATCTTTGGTACTTATATACTTTCACTAACAAAATAAAAAGTTAATCAATCAATTCAAACCTCGACAAACACATGTCCATTCTACTATTGGCGTAAAGCTCGACGTGAAAGTGATCCGTGTTTTTCATTTATACTTCCAACTTGACGCCTACATCCTGAGTCAGCGTTACGCTATCTTTCAATGAAATTACTTTGTTAACTTGGCGCGGTCCTTGGCTGAAACTGCTCAAAAGTAACATCCACCTATTACTATGATAAATCTTAAAGCATTACTGAAGCATATATCACAAAAGCTGCTAAACTGCTGCTGAGTTATGATAGCCTAGTGGCTAGGACGTCCGCCTCCTATTCAAAGGTCGGGAGTTCGAATCCGGGCACGCACCGGTACCGCACTAATATCGGAGTTATGTGCGTTTTTAAGCAATTAAAATATCACTTGCTTCAACGGTGAAGAAAAACGGACGTCGGGGATTCGAATCCGCACACGCACCTCTAACTTTTCGGAGTTAAATAAAATATTAAAATATCACTTGCTTCAACGGTGAAGGAAAACGTCGTGAGGAAACCTGCATACCTAAGAGTTTTCTATAATGTTCTCAAAGGCGTGTGAAGTCTGCCAATCCGCAAATGGCCAGCGTGGTGTACTATGGTCAAATCCTTCTCATATTGAGAGGAGACCAGTGCTCTGTAGTGAGCCGGCAATGGGTTGATCATGATGATGATGATGATATCACAAACGTATCTCACTCATCGGTCTAGTGGTAATGACTTTCGCGTAACCTGTACTCCTGTATTTAGTTTTTTTTTTAATTGGACTACTATTTAGACATCTGGTGGTCATGATGCAGTCTAAGATGGAAGCGGACCATTGCAATGGTTATAGTAATCACATTAATCGTATGGTAAAAGTATGGTACATTTAATATCTTGGCAACGCTTGTCCATAGAGCCTAGCCATGGTCCAATTATGTCACCAGAACTGACAGGTAAAAAAAACTTGAATTTTATTAGCACACAATTTTTTTTTCTAATAAATGACTTTGGTTAAACTTATTCTGTTTTTACTTCCCAGAAATTTTTATTCCCGACCCTGCTACGCTTGCTCGGATACGTGTCCAAAACGTACCAATAGACGATATGAGATATTATTTCATCTGAACTGACCAATCTATAAGTAAATCAATAAGTGGTACTTAATTTGTAATGGTGGCATTATGTACTTAGCTAATAATAGGCACCTATTAATTTAAATAAAAAAGGGGTAAGTCCCAAAAAAATATTGAAATTAATAAAGTAAAAATCATTTATCATCGAGGATATTTTTAATATTTGATTTTATTTTATTTTATTATAAAATAAGTATATAAGTAAGTAATAAGTGTATAAGTGTCAGTTGCTAATATCAGTAATCCTGAAAGCAAGGGAAATAAATCAGAAAAACTAGTACAAAAGGAAAGTTAAGTCGCCACCAAACCAAGATTAATAAATAACTAACCCATACTTTCAAATAAGAAAACTTAAAAAAGACTTTAAAAAGTCACGTATTCTTTAGTGGTTTTTCGTTGACCCATCTCGGAAGGGTGAGGCTTGAAGGGTGAGTACTTGTTACAAACTTTGTAAGAGGGATTCGGCTCGCTAGTGACGCCAAAGCGATTTAGCTTAAGGCTAGAAGGGCGATGGTGAACATAAGCTGAAGTCTCAGTAAAATTGGTATGAGCTTTATGGAAAGGTAAATCTAAATTTATAACTTAAAAATTATATTTGACCTATGTTTGAATTAATATAACTATATTTTTATTATTTCGGACACAGTATTATTATTTTTAAAGTCTTTTAAGTGTTTTTTAAGTTTTTGTTTGTTTTTATTTGTAAAAAGTCATTAGTTTTTATGTAAGTATGTGAGTCTGTATTTGTGTGTGTGTATATTTTGGTCACACATTCACGCCTAGGAGCATAGCATCACAAATGGTGAATGTTCCACTGCAATAAATAACTTTGAAGTTCAATACACGTTTCTAGAAAAATAAGCAATCAAATGCATAAATCAAAGAAATATTTATGCATTGAATTGTAATTTTTGAAGTGAAAACTTCTTTAGCGGCGTTGAGCACTTTTTCTGTAATGGGTATAAAATCTTAAACTCGCGTCAGGACACGTGACCTGATCGAAAAAGCGTAAGACGGATGGAGAGTAGACAGCTATCCCCTCTCTACGGCGCGGCGAAAATGTATGCCTGGGCCTACTGTTTCGTTTAGGCAGCGCAGGGCGCTTGCGCGAATGTTCGTGTATGTTACAGCGTGCCACGCGCATCCATGGATGGTGACAGCTGATGGCTCGACCGTCTGTGTAGTGATCACATTGTTGTGTATTCATAAAATTCGTGAATGTAAAGTGCTTAAAATATGGAAATTGATATAGATAAACTTTTTAATGTAAAATAATTGTAATAGTTTTAAAGTGTTAAATTTTTAATGTAATATAAATTGTCATGTTTGTGTACGATAGCGCAATAAATGAATATTTTATTCTACCACATAAATGATAGTACTTTTATACTGATAAAGCAATTGGTGCAAAATTATTCCCTAACCATTCCAAAATATCAAACATGCTCAACGTTAATAATCAAGTTTTCACTTCTACCGGCACTCCCGGAGTGGAACCCGTCTTTTTTTTTATATGACGATTTATTATTATGACCTACTATTACTACTCTATTGTAATGAAATTACATTAGTTTTTAAATCAACATCTCTCTTTTTTTATTCAGTATTAAAATCTTTTAACGAAACCTTGCCAAAATCTCTTTCCTTCGCAGTGGAAAAGCGTATACCTTTTTACGAAAACTTTTCGGTCGAATTTATTTGGCAAAAAACTTTTTTTAAACGAGTCCGCCTGTTTACCCGCAATGTAAATATAAAAAATGAATATAATGACGACATTTAGCTATTATTGTTTATGTTTTGAGATAGCTTGCATCCTTGTGAGGGTCACAATACTTTTTTCCCGTAAACATAAAAGTTCCCGCGGGATTTTTATGAAACAGTTAAAAAGTTTCGTGTAAAAGGTTGATAATAATAAATATTTCATCTATTATTAAAATTCTACTTTATTCATGTAATAGGTTTACAGGCGTTCTGGCATTCATATATAATTCCTTCCTGGCTTTCATTTTAAGTTAACGTTCGTACACTTAAAATGAAAGCTAAAAGTTAAGTTAAAAAGTTCCAAACGAGTCCAGGTCTAAGAAAAAGCTTACAACAAACTTAGACGGTGTTTTTTTTTGCTATCTCCACTTCACATAGTCGATAATCAATTATAATTAGCTACGAAGTTAGAAAAATTCACACCTAGCTGTTTTATAGTATATATAATCCTTTATATCATAATAGGATCTTTCTATAAGCTTACGTTTTATAAAAACTGTGAAGTTATTGATAGACATCTCCATGATTTCAATAGGTAATTTTTTTTAAATAAAATACAATTTCCTATGAAAAGTTACTAATTTCGTGCAGCCTACTAAACGGCACTACAAGTTTACTTTAACTTATAATGTTCATTGCTAATTATTCATGAAAATAATATAAAAAGATAACATTGAAGTCGCTTATTGTCGTTCATAATCGTTAGTAAAAAAATTATGAAGAATTTATTTGTTAATATACATCGAACATTTTACATAAAACTTAGATTAACCTAAAACTAAAAATCTTAAAAAATAAATAAATATATAACATCATAAAAAAATATTGTAAAGCATTGTCATTCAAAACCCATATTGGAGTTTGGATAATAGAAGTTTTTTAAAATGCAATATGAAATGAGTCGCTGCTAAAGTCAATTGCGTGCGTAAATATATCCAATATATTTGCAAATTTGAATGGAATATTGTACGCCAGTGTACGTAAAGATCAAAAAAAAAGGAAGTCTTGTATTAAAAACGTAAAAAGTTTTTAATTTTTATGAATAATTGCCCACCAGTGAATCGAAACCGATGTTAAAGAAGAGAAACAAAGCAAAACAATAGATACCGGAAAATTCTCGCTTCAAACTGCCAACAAAAGGTATTAAGAGTTTTCGCCCTTAAAACTTTCCCTTTGTCCCAAGCGTTTCAAATAATGGCCCCGCTCACCAGCTCTATATTTACAACAATATCGATTTATGTTCATTTAGCAGTTATTTTGTTAAACGGTAAAGTTTAACGTCAGAAGAGGGAAACTTAAATCCTTTCTAACACTGAACATCACAAAAAATTTTATTTTGGACACTTATAAGAACAATCATAATCACCATCATGATCAACCCATTGCCGGCTCACTACAGAGCACGGGTCTCCTCTCAATATGAGAAGGGTTTTGGCCCTAGTCCACCACGCGGTCCATGTGCGGATTGGCAGACTTCACACGCCTTTGAGAACATTATGGAGAACTCTCAGGCGTGCAGGTTTCCTCACGATGTTTTCCTTCACCGTTGAAGCAAGTAATATATTTTTTTTTAAACGCACATAACTCCGAAAAGTTAGAGGTGCGTGCCCGGATTCGAACCGCCGACCTCTGATTAGGAGGCTGACGCCCTAACCACTGGGCTATTACCGCTTCTCGATAAGAACAATACAAGAGACTTATTAGGAATACTAATTTTTTTTTACTGACTGTACACCAATTATTGCTTATCCCAGTAGTAACCAAATTGGATTATCTAAAAATATCGTTTCTACGATCTCCGTGGCGCTATAAAACAAAGTTGCAGTTGATTCCCGGCCTGGGTTTGATTCCCGGCTTAAGTCTGGTCTGGTGGGAGGCTTCGGTTGTAGCTAGTTACCACCCAACCCACAAAGACGTGTCGCCGAGCAATTTAGCGTTTCGGTAAGATGTCGCGTCGAAACTAATTAGGAGTATGGGTCTATTAACAAGTTAGCCCGCTACCATCTTAAACTGCATCATAACTTACACCAGGTGAGATTGATGTCTAGGGCTAACTTATGGTGGATAAAAAAACTTTGATAAAATACATTTATCACTGCTAAGTTTTTTTTACTATACAGTCAGTATTTTTTATTTAATTTATTTTAAATTAACATTTTTTTAACTGAAAACTCGATAGCGGAATTACTAAAACCTGTTGAGTTCTACAGTCCTTATACAGACTTTTCTTTATAATTCAATTTTATTTATTACATAACATACGCACACACATAAAAACACATTCACACACACACATTCACATTTCTACACTCGTTCACACACACATACATACACGCACACGCTCATACACGCTTAAATAATGTTAGCTTTAGTTAGTATAAGATATTTTTTCTCTAGGAATGAATGTACTATATCCCTGGAAGGAACCCTCTGCAATACAGGTTTTCCTAGTACAGAAGTGTCTTAAATCATATTGCCCAACCCGAAAATCGAACTCGCGATCCGCAATCAAACATGCTAAACGCCGAGGCAGTTCTCCGTGTAACAGACTGAAATTCAGCGATAAACGGGTTCTCATTTCATGCAATTAATGTGAATAGACTCTGATGACGTCGTTTTCGATCGTTCGACTCAGCTGCGAAAATGGATGGTGCGATTTATCAACTATTAAATCGTGACGGGAATTTTTCGTATATCAATTCGATTTATTAAATTATTTATTTAGAGATACCGGTTGGGGTTCAAGGACTTGACGGAAAATATCGTAATAATAGTTATTGTGATCATCATCATGTTCAACCCATTATCAGCTCACTACAGAGCACGGGTCTCCTCTCAATATGAGAAGGGTTTGGCCATAGTCCACCACGCTGGCCATGTGCGAATTGGAGGACTTCACACGCCTTTGAGAACATTATGGAGAATTCTCAGGCGTGCAGGTTTCCTCACGATGTTTTCCTTCACCGTTGAAGCTAGTGATATTTTAATTGCTTAAAACGCACATAACTCCGAAAAGTTAGAGGTGCGTGCCAGGATTCGAACCGCCGACTTCTAATTAGGAAGCTGACGCCCTAACCACTGGGCTATCACCGCTTTTTTTATTGTGATAAATTACAGAAAAAAAAACTATTTTAGCAACACAAAGTCTTTCTACTTTAGTTCCTGACTACAGGCGAAAGCTTACAAATATTACCTGTGCCTGGATGTCTCGCTTTCCGTATAATAATATTTTTTTTATATAAATTGAAATATCCATGTGTGTATTTGTGTGTGTGTGTGTGTGTGTGTGTGTGTGTGTAAGTATGTATTTTAGTTTTTTTATGTACCTATAACATGTATATATCATTTTATAGTCCCAGTCAGATATTAGAAAATCAGTGACGTGTTTTTAAATAATGCACGGCATATGCTGAGCTTTACACTCTTTCTGGTTACAGACAGACATAACATTTCTGATTAGAATGAGTACAGGTTCAGATAAAGTAAATGAATACACTATAATTCAAAGTTAAGAATGTAATAAACTGAAGGTATTGCTTCCTATAAGAGGGATTCTGTGGAACAATATAAAGTGTTTGCTGAAAATTACTTTATATTGCTTTAACGGTGACGGAAGCTATCGTGAGGAAATTAGATTTCCAAAGTCTACCAGTCCACTCTTGGAAAGTGTGGGTTGGTAGACTAAGGCTGTAACCCTTCCTATTTCCAGCAGAGAAGACCTGTACATTGTTTCAGTTTCAGTAGATTGCATTAAACATACGACAAATTTGGTCTAGTCAAATCTTAGTGTATCAACTAACTTCAATAACAGGAACAGTGAATTTTGTTATTCTAGCCAAGTCATTCGCAATTTTTGATGCGAATTAAAAAGTGTTAACTTAACTGGAAAGTCGTTAGATGCATTGAAGGATAAGTTTTTTTTTTTAATTAGCCCCCGTTCTCCGTGTGTGGCTTTATCGGACTTAACTGAGTCTGCTCACGACTTTCCTCGAAACTTGAGAAGTTCAAAGAAAACAGAGTAAAATGTGTCTTTATTGAATTCAGCTTCTAACCAACTGTGCGGGCATGAGGTTGTGTTGAGATCTATTTTTCTTCCTACTTACTTTTCTTCTTGCTTAATATATTATTTTTAACTAACGTCGGTAATAATTTAACCCGACGTTACATTGCAAGAACTCCCTTTACTTTCAAAATATTCGGATCCAAAGATTTTCAATGTAAAATTCTGTTTGTTGGTTTGTTTGGCGATCGTGCTGAATCAGGCAAAGAAGGATGGCGAGCTTCCATATAGCCCCAGCTTCAGACTTGATACCCACAGTTCCAGATTCATAAATAAAAATTCTTGTACTTGTACCACTAAACCAAGCTAACAAAAAAGGCAAAATCAATCAAACTTAGAAGAAATAAAATATTCTTATGTACAATCTTTGATTTCGTACGGAGAATTTAGCAATTGCTATTATTGTACTCGCAGGCGCTACGTTTTTGACAATAGCTAAATAAAATACTTTAATTTGACTCCAAAGTATTAAATATCTGGGAGTTACAGATAATAGTACTATTAAATATGATATGGTTTCTTAATTAGTTGGGTCCAACTTCCCTATCATCCTTTATATCTACATCTCTATCTCAGACTACCAGAGCTACGTACGTGTACGTGTGTTCTTTCGGGAGTATTATAAAAGCCCTTTTTTCAATCGTGCACTATCGGCAGTGCATAATGGTTTTGGGTCACGATTGGTTATGGCAGCTCTTGCGATCTCCCTCCAACAGCTTCTTTTGATGGCATTACAAGAAAGAGCATTATAATGGAATAAGTGGCAGCTTTGAAGAACTAAATTTTTGAATAAATCATTTTATTTTATTTATTTATACAACTTTTGCTTATATACGTACATAATTTAATTGAAAATAACAACAGAAACTTGGCATTACATTGCATTTATTACACATAGTGCTTGCGTATATTGTTAAATAATTATTTCAATGCTTGCTTACATTATTGGATTTTCTGCCTCGAATATTGTATGTAAGTACCATTGAAATAATTATCTCCAGTATAACAATATTGTAATATTAGGATTGACTGCTTTTATGGTGTTGATAGATGAATGTTAAACTAGAACAAGAAGAATAATAATAATACATCGCAAAATGTGATAACGCACCTCTAACTTTTCGAAGTTATGTACGTTTTTAAAAAAAATATTAAAATATCACTTGCCTCAACGGTAAAGGAAATCATCGTGAGGAAACTTGCATGCTTGAGAGTTCTCCGTAATGTTCTCAAAGGTGTGTGAAGTCTGCCAACCCGCACACGACCAGCGTGGTACACTAGGGCCGAACGCTGCTTCGAATTGAGAGGAGACCCGTGCTCTGTAGTGAGCCGGTAATGGGTTGATCATGATGACTAGCTGGCTAGCTATATATAGCAAATATAATAAACCAACATTCCTAGTCAGTTTCTACGTGACATCGTACCGGAACACTTAATTGCTTGACATCTGTGTCAGTTGGCTCGTAACTAGCCACGGCTAAATCATCTCCAGAAAAGACCTAAAATGATTAATGAGACATTGAATACCGTTATAAGTGCATGCTTTAACAGGCTAATGACGATGAATATTAATGAGCTCAAATTAAAATTTCTCAATATAATCCCTTAAACAATTAAAAGAACTATTTACGAATACAATTAACAAAAAGTAATTAACGCCACTTAATTAAAAAATAAAACATTTTCGTCGAGTTTCGCACAAACGTGTATCGCCAATAAAATTTCCGTGTAAATAAATTAACCGGGATAAATTTATTCAATTTGCGTTTACGAAAATTAATTGTCAGCACTCGATTATGCCATTCACTACAAAGGTAACGTGGAATAAAATTGATACGTTCAATTTGTACGGGTAATCATTATTTCGTATAGTAAAACTGTTTTAACAAAAATAATACTCGCGAAAAACTTTCCGATTTGACGAGCGGGTAAACGTTTACAATGGATTTCTATTTTATGTATGTGAAAGTATGTTGGTTTGTCTTCTGATCACGAAGCAATGGTTTACTAGACCGACGACCTTGAAATATTTACAGGATAAACATTAAAGTATCTCCTTTCTAACAAAAAAAAAGGATGAGTGAAATCTGAGTACGCCTTAAAGAATTACAACTAAATACTACATTTTGACTTTCATCCCCTCTCCCAAGGGAACCGTGCTGAGTTCCGGGATAAAAACTATCCTATATGTCGAACCGGAGTATCAGCTACTTCTATACCAAATTTCATTCAAATCCATCCAGTAGTTTCAGCGTGATGCGCGACCAAGATACAGACAGACAGACAAAAAAAAATAAAAAAAAGTTCTCTATATCAAAAAAGGCTCAGTATCGATAATCCAATAAAATTTTTCAAAATATATTTAATGTACAAAATTCGTCCTGTTATTGTTTTATTATATTATAGACAATACATTTGATTGCTATGAACCCGAGTAGATAAGCCTTTTATGTATTATATATTTTACTCACTCAATATAGAAATGACATCGACGAAAAGAAACATGCGTCATTTAGTTCTCAGGAATGCGTGTATCATTTTAGGTGAATTCTAATTTAGAATTAGTTGGTTTAAAATATTGCTGCTTGTAATTTATTAGAAGCTCGAGTAGCTCGTTGGTCTAGAAGTGGTAGTGTCCAATGGATTACGAGATCTTTGATTCTATTCCCGGGTCGTTCCGCGAAAATTGTAGCTATTGTGTACTCTGTCATGAAAATTCTTAGGCAAAAACGATTTTTTTACAATATGCTTTGTAACATATATATAAACTACTAAATAAATCCTATAAATAGTCATATTTTCTTAACTCATGATGTGGAAATGAACATATTTTACTGTAAAAGATACATGCGTTTACTGTTTTTGCTTTAAAAGATAAAAAATATTGTACTTTGATGACCGGCGTGAGCTGTCACTAAATAAAAGCTAAGTTGGAGGTCCTGGATTCGATTCTGGTCTGGTGGGAGGCTCCGGCCGTGGCTAGCTACCACCCCACCGACAAAGACATGTTACCAAGCAATTTTGCGTTCCGGTACGATATCGCTTAGAAAGCAACTGGAGTATGGGTTTACCATAACCCTAACATATCAGCTCGCTACCCATCAAGTACGATACTGGATGCTAGTCAAAATCTAAATGGCTAAATTTCACCAAGTTCAGTTAAACATGAGTTAAAATGAACATGACTACGTTTAAAATTTCACAGGCACGTTTTACAGGGTGTTTTCCCTTAAAAATCATGTAAACCACCTCTCAGCAAAATCTAATCATGATCACAATAACTAAACAGAAGGCTGTCAAAATCTACAATTCTTACTGCTTTATTGTATTATATTCTGTGGTTTACAGTTATCTAAGTGTATTGATTGATTCAATGATAACTTTTGAACTACATATCCTAAAGACAAGGGGACTGTTTTATACTATTAAAATTATCTACCATTCATAACTACCATTCGCAATGAACAAATATTTAATAAATATTAAATTAATAAATATTTTATTTATATTATATGTAAGGTATATATTAGTATATTTGTTTCATATTTATTACTGTATTGCATTTTTTATGTAATCTTGTTTATATATTAGTATTTAGTTTTTGTTTATATATTACGCCACCTACTTTCTTCTTCTTTTACTTTTCCTAATCCTAAGGTTGCCTGGCAGAGATCGCTACTAAGCGATTGAGGCCTGTGGTATCATGCTTCTTCCTGTTTCCGTTTTTCTTAATATTTCTATTTTTACTTTTTGTGTTGTACAAATAAAGACTAAATAAATAAATAAACAAACAAACTTTATAGTAGTTAATATATTCACCAAATAGTTAAATAAGCATCAAGACGCTGAATTACATTATGTAGATAATATGATGAGCGTATACATAATAGTTGCCAGTGGATAATTCGCTTAGCGGTGATTAAACGGGAGATACGATTGGGTTCTCGTTTGAATATTAATGGGATAATTCGGGTCAGATTTGTACGGTCCCCGGTCAAATTTGCTATTCATCGCGTGACTAGCTAAAAATAGAGGCGCTTGACTGAACTTTTACCGTATAATTAACTCCTAACGGTTACATATTTTATTATTATTATAATGTTTTTTACAAAGTTCAAGATAATATAAGAAATATAAGAAAACAGTAACATGAAGAAAGAAGTAGAATATAAAAAGGCGGCCATTTATTCGCCCATAACATATAGGGTCTGGTGGGAGGATTCGGCTGTGGCTAGCTACCGCCCTAGCGATACGCATTTCAAAGAGGGTAAGCGAGCGATAGCCTAGTGATTAGGGCGTCGAGTCCGGGCACGCACCTCTAACTTTTTGGAGTTATGTGCGTTTTTAAACAATTAAAATATCATTTGCTTCAACGGTGAAGGAAAACATCGTGAGGAAACCTGCACGCCTGAGAGTTATCCATAATGTTCTCAAAGGTGTGTCAAGTCTGGCAATCAGCACACGACCAGCGTGGTAGACTATGGCCGAACGCTGCTTCGAATTGAGAGAAGACCCGTGCTCCGTAGTGAGCCGGTAATCAGTTGATCATGATGATTAGCTGGCTAGCTATATATAGCAAATATAATAAACCAACATTCATAATCGGTTTTTACGTACATCGTACCGGAACGCTTAATTGCTTGGCGCTACGTCTGTGTCACTTGGCTAGTAACTAGCCACGGTTAAATCATCTCCAGAAAAGACGTAAAATGATATCCACCAGGATCGTAGTCAGGCCCTACCAATATTATAAATGCGTATTGTGTGTAAGTGTGTACGTAAAATTTGGAACGGAGATAGATTATACTTTGAATTTTTCATACCGTATTTTATTATCCCGTGAAAAACCCGTGGTACTAACGGGGCTTGTGAAAAACTATCACGTCTATTAGCTACAACTATAGCTATTGGAAAAGAGAGCAGAAACAGAAAGTCTACAAACGTTGCCAATTCCAAAGTAAATGTTAAAAAACAATCTCACCTTAATCTTTATCTATCCGAACGAAATAGCAAACATCAGCTATAAGTACCTAGTAATAAAAAACAAAACTTATACCAATAATTTAAGGACGAGTGCTTTTAAACATATAAACTAGCAAGATAATGAGTGTCGAAGATCTTTACACTTGCTCTAAACTTTATTTTTTGTGAATCGCTGAAGAAATGCTCTAATAAGATAGCTCTTAAATAATTTTAAGTTGCAAGTGACATGGAAAATTTACCTGGCTAAGTTTATTGTGGGCTTCTTATTAGACCACGGTGCGTTTGGAACCCTCATAGCTTTAGATTTATGTTTAATAATGTAGTTATCACCATCAACTCGCTATTATGTAAATTGTTGACAAGTCAAAAGTGCCTTTTTGATTATTTGAATAAAAATTGATTGATTGAATTTATACTGCTTGAAAGTTAATAGCAATTTTGGATATAACCAAGAAGTTTCATGATGTAAAAATTGTTGATGAATAAAGGACGTCAAACTTACAACTTGAATACAGTGTATAATAATCCGATGGGCCCCAAAGTTATTTAGCGATTATTATTAGACACATAGTAACTTTAAAGTTTGCCACATATTAGGATCATATTCATTCTAGCATTCACAACGTGGCAAAGTTTTGCAGCCACAAGTTGTAGCAAACGTGGTAAAGTTACAGGATTTCGTAGTTAGCTCTTGCTAACGAACCACAGAAGGTCCTGTATATTTGTCGCTTTACCAAACTTGACTATGAATGTCGCTTTAAAATAGATATTGTGGATTTTCGACATACACAATTCGAGCCTCGTCGACATAACATTTAAAGATGGTGCTTATTGAAAAAATATTGAATTTAAAATAATGAATAGAAGCAGGCGTTACTTTGCGGAAGTCCATGATAAACAATAAACAGCAAGTATAATTTGCTATATTCCGCCGACAAGTGGGAGATTTGTATAATATAACACCACACAAAATCTTCCATTAGAACCTCTACGCACGTTTCGACCCGACACCGGATCATCCTCAGGAGATGTTGACTTCACAAGCGCGAAAAGTAAAGCCACTTTACTTTTCGCGAAAAGTACAAATCGTACAAATCTCCCGGTTGTCGGCGGAATATAGCAAATTATACTTGCTGTTTATTGCTTATATTGAATTTAAATAGGTTGTATATACTAATACAAGTTCTTAAACGATTATTGGAGCCTAAACAGTCAAAGCTAATGTTAGTCATGTTAGATTTCTATGGCCATACTCAAATACTGACTCTTGACTGGCTACATCGAGTCGATCTTTATTTGATCAATATAAACACTAACCACTGCATGTAGATTACTATATTTATGATGATATACCAACAAGTGACAAATGACCTTGACTCGACCACTTAGCGTGATATCTCAGCAACATCCCCAAGAAATTTTAAAATATATAAGGGTTTTCAGGAAACGTAGCAGAATTCAAGGTCTCACGATATATTTATACCAAGGCAGTCCTGGAGGATTCGATCCTTGGACAAACGGAAGTTGGTATGCTACACATATTATAACCGAAGTAAGTACACGAACTTCCCAGAAAGAAAGACTGGAAGAAGAATAATTGGTTACAAATTTAAAAGTAAATATTTAAATTCCAACGAAATAAATTAATATTGGAAGCGGTGATAGCCTAGTGGTTAGGGCATCAGCCTCCTAATCAGTGGTCGGCGGTTCGAATCCGGGCACACACCTCTAACTTTCCAAAGTGATGTGCGTTTAAAAAAAAAAATATCACTAGCTTCAACGGTGAAGGAAAACATCGTGAGGAAACCTGCACGCCTGAGAGTTCTCCAAAATGTTCTCAATGGTGTGTGAAGTCTGGCAATCAGCACATGGCCAGCGCGGTGGACTATGGCCTAACCCTTCTCATATTGAGAGGAGACCCGTGCTCTATAGTGATGATGAAGCGAGCTGGATGGTTGCCAAGTAGAACCCGATTGACTGCCTATATATGGCTGCCATACTTCTAACAGGTTCCTAACGCTACCATGCATTGTCACTTAAGTCTGCCAAACCGTACACGGCCAGCGTGGTGGACTATGGCCAAACCCTTCTCATATTGAGAGGAGACCCATGCTCTGTAGTGAGCCGATAATGAATTGATCATGATGATGATGATGAAATTAATATCTAATGTCTCTTTCATGAACATACTTTCTATTTTCGACAAAGATCTTAATGGAAAGAACGACCCGGAATAGTATCTACATTTTTAAGGCACACTGACTACAAATGGCCCATTTCTAGCTAAAGACCTCCTCTCTAATAGATATGAACTCGGAGCTTTATCCCATGATATTTTTAAACGCTCCAATAAGTTCAAGTACTCTTCAAAGCATGCAAGTAAACAGCGCAAATTTTGCCGGGCTGGTCCACTTCGGGTATTGAACCCAAGACCTCGTTATCCATGGTTAAACATACAAAGCACTGAACTAACGAAGCACACCGCTCCACCACAAAGTGTTCTTTGCCATCAAATTATCTTACATAAACTCGGACAGTAATGGACCTTGTTTTTGGAGTTCCGGACACAGACCTACATTTTTACCCAATTAAGACAATGTTGTACGTAATTAGGGACATAAATGGTAATGGAATATATCCCTGAGGAATGGCTATAATGTACGGAGAAGCTGTCATATATTTCAGTAAAATTATTGCGGCAAAGCCATAAAACATGCGTATGTTTCTGCTACTTTAGGTTTTAACAGATACTGAGCATTGAAATAAGAAACCTATTAAAGAACCAATGCTGGATGTGTCCAGCATTGGTTCTCAACTCCTCTTAAAAGAGAGAGTTTAATAGATTCAAGGACACAATATGTACCTTTTTTTGTTTTTTTTTTCGGACTGCCTTTTAGCTGTGCTAAGCCTAATTTAGCTAAGCTAATTGGTTGCCACAGCGTAACGGGGCTGTTTTCTAAAAATTTGCAAAATTTCTTCCGAAAGAAGCTCTGCCAGAAGAAATTTTGGGCCCAAGGGCTATATGTACCCAACGCGGTTGTTTATTTTAACTACAAATTTCTATGATTATCATTACATTTAACGTAAGAGTAGCAGATATATCTTTTAATAATATATTTTAATATGTGTTTAATCCGGTATTACCTTAAGTTCTGTACACTATTCTAACCGAAATAATATAAACCATAGTAGCGGTCGACGCTTGACGATAATATCCGAGTGTTGCTGGACAGTACCAAACGACTCACATGGAAAGGGCGTAAAGATAAATCGTTACGTCACGATATCTACGAGTTACTGCCGCCGCATATAGTGCAACGGATATCCTTGTCAAAAATCTCTAGTGTGTGTATGATGAATATAGTGTTACTCCGCAAAATTGGGAACACAAATCGCGGATTTCGAAGCCTTTATCCAAATGTAAGTGCGTAATGGGAAATATCTGTCATAAGCCGAGCTGGCACGCTTTTGTTTTTTGGTGGTGTATGACGCAAACCACTCAGTTGGCCATCTGTGACCTTGACTATGTCGTACGAGTAGTTAGAATATAACGCTGCTAGCTGTGGTAACTTAGAGACGAAATATAAAGTTTAGCGTATCTTAAATCGCGTTTCTTTCACACATTTTGACGACCTCCCTAGCCGTCATAGCGGTGGTCGTCAAAATTATAAAGTTGGAGGTCTTGGGTTTTATTTCCCGGCTCGAGTCTGGTCTGGTGGGAGGCTTCAGTCGTGGCTAGTTACCACCCTACCGACAAAGATTTGTCGCCAAGCGTTTTAGCGTTCCGGCAAGATGTCGCGTAGAAACAAACTAGGACTATGGGTCTACCATACCCTTAACATGTTAGGTCGATTTTGAAGGTACGAGGCCCATATTAGTATGCTAAAAAACATAGGGCTAGTGAAAAAAAAAATCATTGTGGCTTTGTTCATTGCAATAATGTATGAAACTAAACGTTTACCGTCAGTTATGACTTGCAAAATGCTTCTTGAAAAATTAAATACTATGATGTTAAAGAATACATTACTGATTAAACTGAACACTTAATGTGAAGCTTTATTTATTTGATTACACTTAATTTTACATTTTCATATTCATTTGATTAGACATTTCATATTTTTAATAATCTTAATAATTCAATTAAAATTCTTTAATAGAATGTTATAACCTCTTAACTGACTTACATAATTTATTAACATCTGAATATTGTATATGTCGGCGCGAAGGAGTAACTTCATTCAGCGGCGCCAAGAACCTCAAGAATTCAATAATTACCCACATTCGATTTTGCTAACACAATTTAGACAGTAGCAATCAATTTTGTACAAGCATGCTTTGCTATAAATACGGGCGGTCGATGCCTTTCTTGGCATTCTCGCTCGAGACGTCGGCCTGTTCGGATCTCTTAGTTATTGTCGCAATAAAAGTGTAAACCCGCAAGTTGTGGTTTTAATTACTATGAGCGAAAGAAAACAAATCGTGAGCATTGGCGACGTCACCCGTACAAAAAACAACTCGGAGGCCCTTGACGCGTCATACATATATTCTGGCAAATAAATGCTTATCATAATTATTATTATTAAACGACCCCTGATAGATCAAGTGACGTTGATTCTGGTTCAAAGAGCGGTGGTTTTTCTTTGAAGAACGGGAAACTCAGCGAGATAAAAACTTGTTGATAGCTACAAAGATGTAGCTCCGCATTTAACAATAAATTAGCATTCGAACAAGGAAAAAAAGTACGCAAGAAAATTTTCATTAAAATATTTATCTTTCGGGAGAAAATCCTCAGGTTACTGAGAATCGAGCGTGGCTAATTAATTACAATTGCTGCCAAACGAACCGTTCGCACCCAAAGGAATTGCTACCTTTTTGGGCTTTCAGTGTACCTACGTAATTTGAACGGGCGCCCAAACGCGCGGGAGCTTTTAAAGATTAAAAATTTACTTAGATGGGTTTAACGATATCACACGAAATAAAAGCTTGTAGAAAAATCATATTACGATATTAAGGATTATATAAACGATATAGGTACTATAATTTATTATTCATTACGTGATATGGTGATAACGAAAAAAATAAAACCCCGGCTAAGTTTGTTGTGGGCTTCTTCTTAGACCGGGGCGCGTTTGGAACCCTCATAGCTTTAGTTTATTTATTTATTTATTTATTAGGAAGCCCACGTTGTATACAATGTGAATGCTGACTTATATACAATAGTACAATTTTTAACATAATATCTTTTACTGACATTGTATACCCCATTTAAGGGCTAACTCAGCAAGTTATAACAACCTTATTTTCACGTAGACGACTATTTTATTTACTTACTATAAACTATAAAACAAAACTATAAAAAAACATAACACAGAAGAAAAGGTTCTACTAAATCTTACAATTAAAAAACTATGAAAAAATACAAGCATTAAATAATTACAGAAAGGTAAAACAATAAAAATTAAAATGAAAAGGCAACTACAAATCTAATTTAATGATAGTAGTATCATCAAATAATAAATATAAGTGCATGTTAATTTAAGTAAATGTTATTTAAATGTTTTTTAATTTTACGCTTGTAAGTACCAGCAGAGCTCTGAAATATATCTAAACTCGCTGTTTTAAATATATTATTATATGACGTTACAATTTAACGTTTAGTTTTAAGTTTACGAATATAGTTATCACCATGAAATAACTACTATGTAAATTATCGACGCGTCAAAAGTGCCTTTTTAAGAACTATTTGAATAAAGATTTTATATATTATTAAGATGAACCCATTGGCGGTTCACTATAGAGCACGGGTGTTTTTTTCAGGATTACGCTTTTTGGCAGATTTTTTTGTTTATATACCCGTTCTAGTTTAGTTTTTCGATCTGCTTAGATTTGCCCAAATTTCGAGAAATTCTAGTTAATATTGCTGAAGATATGAAAAAATATGGGACTTAACGATATCTAATACGTGATCACACATATCACGTGAGTGAAGGGGAAAACGCCATATAAATTATAAATGGCAGAAAGTTAAATTTCGTTATTGGTTGCATACAATTTAGCTAAGAAAGCGGTTTCAAAGATCTATTCATTGTTAAACATAGGAACTGTAAATCTTGACTGACCTCTTAAAGTCATCATACAATCTGCAAAGAAGCAGCGTAGTTGGTTGGTTTTTTGAAAACCTCCGTGGTGGAGCGTGTGTGATATGTGATAAGTGGGAAGTACTGGGTTCGTATACCGACTGATCTGACGGGAGACTAAGTCAGTAACCAAGACATATCGCTAAATGATTTACCACCCTACCAACAAAGACGTGTCAAGCGATTCAGCGTTCCGGCAAGATGTCGCGTAGAAACCAATTAAGAGTTTCTAACCTAAACTAACAGGTTAGCCACCATCTTAGACCGTATCATCACTTACCATCAGGTGAGATGCCGTCGATGCCAAAAAAAAGGTACTGTGCAGGGCATGGTGGAGAGCACCAGAGGGCAAGGAAGGTCACCGATGCGATGGACCGATCAGATAAAGTCTGGTGTCACCCACACCAGACTTTTCCGAGTCCTTTGCAAGAGTGCATCAGTCTTTCGACCAGCAGAGAGGTGACGAATGCTAGTAAGGCGCATAACATCTGCCCTCAAAGGCATTGCTTCGTGATGACCACGACCGCTCTGCCAATAGTTTAACGACGAAGAAATCAAAACTGTATAAAAGAATTCAAAAAAACAAACTTTTTTACAAGAACAGACTGCTCATAAAAATAAATACCTCTTGGACGTACATACTTTGTTATACCACAAATTCGTGTACCAAAGAAAGGTAGTAAAGCGTTTCTACTAAAAAACCTTTTTACACAAAATGTTTGGGTTTTAGATTAGTGACAAACGCCACTAATCTAAGCTGAATATTTCTAAATTTTCTGAAAGTGGATTGGGTTTTTCTTTTATAACCACGTCCAATTATGATTATGATAATATAATTTTAAGTGTTTTTTTTTTTAATAATAATGTTGTTAAACTTAGAATAAGAATTATTAAAATATTTTAAGCACTTGTAATTGAATGTAACACCAAGGTACTGACTCAATCTATGCAAATAAATGATTTGATTCGATTAATTATTATTTGAAAAACTTGAAACTTCAGAGGGAGCATTCCAAAGTGTAGCTGCTTCCAAAGTCAAGGACTTCGGATAGCTCTGGGAGTTAAAATTCTGTGTGTACTAAAAATCTAATTGCTGTATATTATCTAATTCCACCAAAATTTTGTTTTGTCTTCTTTTTTCTATGTCAGCTGTTTCCTATAATTCTCATTGTTTCTGTGTCAGCTGTTTTCTATAATTATCATGCTTACACCAATTGTATATATATATATATATATATATATATATATATATATACATATATATATATATATATATAATCTAGCTTATCGACATATATATATATATATATATATACATATATATATATATATATATAATCTAGCTTAGCTTAGCTTTCCATAACCCAATTTCACCATAGCTGAAATAGCATGAAATTAAAGCAATTTTTTTTGTAGTTAAAATATATCTCTATAAATTAGTGACGTAGCACGTCATGTCAAGTGGGGTGACAGCTTAACCATCGTTAACAGCTTAGATACATCGCGCAGCTGTGGTGGAAAGGCAGCTTTATAATTAAGTATAGCGTAGTTGTGACTAATCTAGATAAGCGATTGTCAAACAACTATGAAATCTACGATATAGTTGGAATGATGACGAACTTTTTCAATATTGTGAGCTTGTCTTAATACTTTCTTCCGTGTTTCCAAAAGCCCGTTAAGCTGTCGTTATCGGCTTTTAGGTTGAACGTCTAATCGTTACCACTAAACCCTTTTTAAAAAGTAATAAGGTTCTACCTAACAATTGCTAAAATACATGGAACTAAAGGAATCCTTTAAGTGAGGTAGCTTTTTTCTTGAACCAATATATTTGCTACATTTTTCAGTTCGTACTCCTTCGGTTTACATTGATCGATGGGATTGGAAACGAAAGAGATTTGTTATTTTAAACTTAAAAAAAAAAGGTTTAAACATAGGTACCGTACTTTATCCACTTTAAAAAGTGTTTAAGAACCTGAACTTCGACAAAGTTGATTTTACAGTTACTCACACAAATCACTTTTCAAAACTTGGAGTTAAAAGATACATACTTAATTTCAAGTTAATTTCAATTTCAAAATGGCGATCACTGCCGACATTTTCTAGCTTATGGCAGGGTACATTTTGTTTCTGACTGTACTTACACTTGAGTGGCATTGACCTTTTTTTTTTATCTACTTCAAGTTAGCCCTTGACGGCAATCTCACCTGTTTGTAAGTAATGATACAGTCTAAGATGGTAGTGGGCTTACCTGTTAAGGGTATGGTAAACCCAAACTCTAAATCAGTGGCTACGCGAAATGGTACGCTGGTCAGTTTAAAAGTGTTAATTTGGAAATCATGAAGTCCGAATTCCACCAGACGCGTTGCATTCTCGTACACCTACCGCCTTCTATGCGTCCCTTGTATTTCATATTCGCAAACATCAATCAACGTCACGTTGTTTCCCGTTAAAAAAGGAAAGGAAAATATTGGAACCGGGATAGCGCAAAGTTTGATAAAAAAAATGCGGGAGCGCTGCGATTGTAAATTTCTGTTTTATGGTGGCTTTTATAGTGCAAAAAGATGAGTTTGCTTGAACGCAATTGATATCGTTAGCTGGAACTCTTGAAAACGTTGATTTTACTTGAAAAGCAATTCCAGAACCAATAATTAGTCGACGTATGCATCAATGACATGACCTTGATACAGCCAAATAAAATTCAGACCCTTCTTGGTCTATATAAATGACCAAAATGGAGTAAATTTTTACACTTTAGTCAGGGAACGCTAATGATACAAACTAAAGGGATTTTGAAAGCGCATCAGTCCCAAAGTTATTAATTTTGCAATTCACTCCTTAGCAAAGACTGTATGTAAATTAATAATATATAAAAATAAAGTAAATTGGAAAAGTACACTCAGACATCTGAGTGTGCATTTGACATAACCAAGGAGTTATTTCAAATGATAGTAATACCGAAACATAAAATTTAATTCACTCTCTCTGTCTGTTTTATAGGAACAATATTTAGAAGGGGCAAACCGATTTCGATAGCATTTCACAGGTGGATAGACTATTAAACAGGGGTCCTAACTTGACCTCTGACAGAATTACAACAAAGAAGGATCAGGTCCTAAAATCCCCCCCCCCCCCCCCCCCCCGAATATTTCAGTGCCAACTTGGATTTTTTTAACACCAAAGAGGTGCAGTAGGGAGCTCTGTAGGCTTAAATGGGTAAGGTCCTAGGTAAGGACGATTTGGGGTCACTGAGATTTCAGAATCTTCTCTATATTAGTCCGGTAGGAGACTTCATCTTCGTGGCTGATTACCACCCTACTGTCGAAAACGTGGCGCCAAGACATTTAGCGTTCCGGTACGAATAAGTCGATTAGGTAAATGGTAAATTGTATTAAAATAAATTCCTTAGGCGTAAAATGATATTGCCAACAATAATCAGTAGGCAGTCAAAAAACTATTTAATTGATTATATTATTCCACTCAAATACTCAATTGATATTAGAATTAAAATTAATAAATTCACTCTATAACAACCATTGATTGCTATAGTCACAATATGGTGTGATATGGATGGGTATTATTATACCTACGCACATTATAAGTAAAAAAATAATAGTTGAAGGAAATTTCTAAGAACAATTAACAAGATTCCACTTTTATCTCTTGGACGTAGTGAAGGGCGAAGAAAATCAAAATAATATTCACGGTAATAAGTTCGGAGATTGTTTTTTTCGCTCCGGTGGCCATTTTAATTAAGTGTACACTCCCAAAACAATGAATGGCTTTAATAAAATTGAATATTTCATTACATTTCCAATAATAAAGTTAATAAACAGAGTTTGTTCAGTGTGATTGATTTATGCGAGGCGGGGAGTTGTTGCATATACTCATGCCATCGGTTCTGCTCGCAAAGTAAGGTCAACGAAAAAACAAAATTGTATACGACTCTCCAATCTACAAACAGTTTTTAAAATTACATGTAGATCGGGAACGGTCGGGTGGTTAAGTTAATGTTTAATTTATTCTTAATTTTTTGTTTCGTATTTTATAGTGTAACTATTTTTATCATATTGTAAATGTAAATTGGGCCTAGTTGCCATAATAAAGAAATTATATTATTATTACTAGGTCTGAATTGAATAAAACACGCTTAGACTAACCTATGACTTTAGATAGGGTACGGATCATGATGACTAGCGTTAGTGTAGTTCATCTGCTCAGAGTAAGGTTTTTTAAAGGTGTCCTTGATATAATGGATGATGAAAACTATATTAGTGGCGGTTGTTAGTTGTGTAAGTGGTTTTCAGGCACTGGTAATCTGAGGGGGGTATGGTAAACCCATACTCCTAATTGGTTTCTACGCGACATATAGCCGGAACGCTAATTCGCTTGGCGACACGTCTTTGTCGTTAGGGTTATAAATACCTACGGCTGAAGTCTCCCACCAGAAAAGACTCGAGCCGGGAATCGAACCCCGGACCTCCAACTTTATAATGCACCGTCGGGGTCGTCACTTTGCGCCACCGGGGTCGTCACGTTGCGCCACCGAGGTCGTCACTTGCTTGCATTCACGCATCGACATATTCAGACACATCTACTGTTTTTATTGCAGTATCAGATAAAGGTCATCACCACATCGATTATACAAGTGGAAATTAAATAGATATTAATCAATTTACCTAAATCTTTGAGACTTAAAAATAACTAATATTTGATATGTTTATCAAACATACATAAGAGCCATCATGACAAAACGTTCCATCGAATCTTTCATCGAATGCTACGATCACAGACAAATATAATGCTTAAACAAAGAAAGTATATTGTAGTACGCAAATTAAAATACTTAAGGCTGTTGAAACGGTATGTGAAATAATTAAGGCTGTGGAAACGGTATGTGAAATAATTAAGGCTATTGAAACGGTATGTGAAATACTTAAGGCTGTTGAAACGGTATGTGAAATACTTAAGGCTGTTGAAACGGTATGTGAAATATTTAAGGCTATTGAAACGGTATGTGAAATACTTCAGGCTGTTGTAAAGGATCAAAATTTACTAAAACATTCGTAATTTAAAAATATCCCACGAACTAAAATGTCGCCTGAATACCACGAAGGGACAGTCTATTTATACAGCACCAACGGCATCTGACTCCGAATGTCAATCACTATACCCCCATTTCGAGGTACCCATCTGATAGCGGTATGTTCTTCAAAACTTCCCTGATTTACACATTATTTTGTTAGCGATTTCTTAAAAAAAATAAGATATTTTTACGAAAGTAAATTCTTGCGCTTTATTCGTTTCACCGCCGTATCTTGACCTATTGCGCTTATTTTATCTGATAGAAGAAGCTTATTAATTTGAGCAAACATCTTTGATAAGGTAAATTGCCGTAATAAAATATATCTAAAGTAAACTGTTTTGGTATGTTTTAAAATAGAGCTTTCGGTCTCCACAAAGAACACAATGAAATCGACAACTTACAAATAATTTAAGATACTAGCATACTTAAAGCTGTGATAGCTAGAAATTAGGACGTCAGCTTCATAATCAGAGGTCGGGGCTTCGAACCCGGGCACTTAATCTAACATAACCTATAACTTTTCGGAATTATGTGCGTTTTTGAGCAATTAAAATATCACTTGCTTTAACGGTGAAGGAAAACATCGCGAGAAAACCTGCACGCCTGAGAGTTCTCCATAATGTTTTCAATGGCGTGTGAAGTCTACCAATTCGCACAAGCGAGCGTGGGGGACTATGGCCAAACCCTTCTCATATTGAGAGGAGACCCGTGCTCCGTAGTGAGCCGGCAGTGGGTTTATCATGATAACTATTACATAACAGCATAACATAATTAAAATTGTGATTTATTTTTGCATTCCCTTCAAATGTAACTTATTTGCTTTGAACTGAGTTGTTAAGAAACTGGAGTGCATCTTAAAATGTAAGCTTAAGATTAATCTGACCGTAGCCCCTCAAAGGACTTTCATCTCATCTATATACCTTTGCCTATGTTCAGCGTATTACTTATAAATTCTAAATCAAAGAATTTGTATTCCGCACAAACATTAGCCAAGTTTAACGCGAGCAAGTCTGAGCTAAGCTTATATATATTTATGTAACATTTATAATCGTGATTTTCCTTTCAAACAGAGAAGGTAAACGCTGAATGTGAACGTCCTCAAGATTTATAAGAGAATTTATCTCGAGCTATCAGAGGGAACTAATTAAACATTTTAATTCATTGGGCGTGAACAAAAAAAGTAGAACGAGAGCAGAAAAAACCTATCGGATAGTCATGTATCGTGAAATAAAGTACTGGAAGTGGCAAGAAAAAGGGGTGTAAAGCTTGTAATAAGTAAAAATACTAAATGGTTAATAATTATTGGTTGCTTAGTTCAGGTTCAATAGACCAGAACAAGACTGCCGTCATGTGAAAAAGAATAAAATATAAATTAAATAAAATTTAAATGAATAATTTAGAATACCCATTTTATTAATAATAAAGAAAAATTTCATTTTGTATTAATTTTTTGATGTATGGCAAAAAGACCCTTTTTTTTAGCTTACAATTTAATGTTTATGTTTATGTCAGTTTTGCGTCTTTTGACGTCTACGCCTTGACAACACAAGAAGTTATCTAGACAAATAACAGTTATCCAGTGTTTTTTTTAATCTAAAGGAACTAAAAAAATGTTTTTTTTTTTAACTTTTGGCAATGAAAATATATTGATAATTTAGGTAGAAATCTCTTTGGAGCTCTGGTTAATCACGTGCAGATTTTGATAACAGTTTTGGAACTCTTCTTTACACTTAGTTACACTATTTATGAATTCATGAGCGGTAATTTTTAGCAACCACGTCCAATCAAATATTTATCTCTAGATGTTATCCACCCTAGTGAGGTCTAGGATACTACGGTACACTTGTCTCCTGATCTCCGCCACAATAATTGCTGCCCAAGACAGGTTAATCAATGGGGCCAAACAGTTTCCCATTACTAAATTTTACCTAGTGATGACCAAGCTGGGCAGGTGGATTAGTTACCGCACTGCTGGACAACTTATCACTGCTACCCAACAACAGTTAGTTCAGCTTAATTGATGTAAAGCGGTTATACCACCTCAAGGCCGCGCGAAATTACCCGAGCGTGTCCTCTGTTTGCTTTCCTTCTTCTGATTCTTTCATTTAAACCTTATTGAAGGTTAGGTTGAGCGGGTTTAATGGTTGTCTATAAGATTTAAATTAAAAGGTGACTGTCGTAATATGTATCGTCACATTCCTCTTCTCATAGTCTATTATACGGTAGTACACCACGGTCAAAGAGGCAATTTGAGTGGCTTACTAGTACGAGTAAAGGGGTACACTCCAAATATTATATAACTTAGTGTAAATAAAAATAGCGTTTGCTAGAAGCGTTAACTTTTCTAGATTTTTATATCTACGTTTGACTTTCCGTCACCGGTGGATACGGTAAAAAATGTCAGTCCCCTCCGATATCCGGAAATCTAAATTTGTGGCGCAAGTGTGTCCCCTGGATAGTTACCGGCTATTCTCTTGTCTATCCAGTGAAATAGAAGTTTTTTGTTTGCTATATCAAGTAAACACTTGAAGTGCAAATTACTACTTTTTGTTTTATCCACTGCAAGTTAGCCCTTGACGGCAATCTTACCTGATGGTAAGGGATGATGCAGTCTAAGATGGTAGCAGGCTAACCCGTTAGGGATATGGTAAACCCATACTCCTAATTGATTTCCGATTCGTGTCTCGGTTACGTGTCGGAACGCTTGATCCCTTGGAGATTTTTTTTTGTCTTGTCGGTAACTAGCAACGGCCGAAGCCTCCCACCAGACCAGACTCAAGCCAGGAATCAAACCCAGGACCTTCAACTTTATAATGCGTTAGCGTGCGCTATACAACGGAGGTCGTCAAAAATTCGCAGTGTTCAGCCGCTAGATCAAAATTTTGAAGAGCATTTTGTTACTATTATCCATAGTGATAAAGAAAAGACAAAGAAGTTCTAATTTTGACTGTACAGTCATGACTGGACTCTGTTCCAAATCGGATGCCATTTTTTACTTTTGGTTTACAAACGAATTCATATTATACCGTCACGGTAAACGTGTCCAGTCGATTACATGTGAATTTATCAACTATTTATTTATCATCATCATGATCAACCCATTCTCACTCACTACAGAGCACGGGTGTATGAGAAGGGTTTGGCCATAGTCCACCATGCTGGCCATGTGTGGATTGGCAGACTTCACACGTCTTTGAGAACATTATGAAGAACTCTCAGGCGTGCAGGTTTCCTCTCGATGTTTTTTGACAATTGAAGCATGTGATATTTAAAATTTTAAAAAAATGCACATAACTCCGAAAAGTTAGAGGTGCGTGCCCGGATTCGAACCACCGACCTCTGGTTAAGAGGCTGACGTAACTATTTATTAACTATTGGTAACAAATAAGCCGTACAACCCAATAGGGCAAAGTTGTTTATTAAATCCTTTTGTTTGATTCGTTGTCTCTTAAATCCTTTTATTTGTTTCAGGGGATCGCATCACCTTTGTGTAAGGAATAACTCCTTTAAACTGCTCATAATATTAACTGAACTGAATGTTGAACGTAAATCTAACTGGGACAAGACTGCAAGCTAGTCTAGACGCTCGTGTCAGCTGAGTCACGTCTGGGTCGCGAGGACTTATTTAGATTTCCTTTGCAGTGACGTGGAAAGCTGATTACTTTGGGTGATGTCAGTGAAATGAATTTGTCACATCTATATAATGTGACTTTTTGAGACGGGTTTCGAGTGGCATTTATTCTAATAGAGAGAGAAAGAATTGTTTCTATTGCAATTCATCTTGAGTCCCCTGATAACCTTGTTTTTAGGCATTTGCTTTGAATGCATGCCAGACATCTCCATAGAAACGTCTGTCTACCAATGCACACTTCCAAAGACCAAACACTTGTGATTGTGTGAAGTGACCACCATGTTGGTCTGCCACTACACGGCACGGATCTTGATAGTAATCTATATTATATAAAAAAGCGAAAGGTGACTTACCTACTTACTTACATACTTACTTACATACTTACTGATTACAGAAAGGATATTTGGAAATTCCACCCCTAAGGGGGTAAAATAGGGGTTAATAGTTTGTATGAAATTTCTTTGTTTTTAGAGTTAGAGACACAAAAATTTGCATTAAGATTAATAATAATAAATAAAAAACATATACATAAATTTTTTTTAAATATTACTGGTTAAGGGTGGTGAAATAGGGGATTTTTTATTATGAAGTCTACAAGCTTGAAATTTTGAAAATAGGTTTCTTTTAGGACGTAAGTATAAGGTTACAATAGTTTTTCATCCGAATTTACCCTGAAGGGGGTAAAATAGGGGTGTGTTGTTTGTATGAAAGTCCTATGTTTTTTAATTTAGAAACACGAAAATCGGCAATTTGAGCCTGTAGCTTACTTTCTGAAGCAGGGTATTGGCCGCACGGGTAACCTCAATCTCAAGGGAAATCATCAATTCTACGCAGACGAAGTCGCGGGCAACAGTTAGTATATTATATAAATATATATTTTTTTTACTCTGTGAAAACCATTTTCTGGAAGCAGCGCAGACAGAGATGATTCGGTTCCAGCGGGGTACGTGGGACTTGCAGACGGCCAAATTAGCGACCAGAATACCCACATAAACCCAGCGATGCTCCTTAGCGTCGCTTGTTGGCTGGTTCACGGGAACGCTCGCGCACTTGTCCGCAACCCAACCAGACAAGACAAATCATAAGCAACAGAGGAAATATCTTAACCAATGAGGTCAATCCGAGGTGCGATTATGGCTAGTTAAAACATTTTCAAACATATATAAAAGTATTTTTGTTTGCCTACCTAGAAGTTTTTCTACATAGAAACGCAACTATTAATTTATGTGCATCTAAGGATTATCTGTGTACAAGTTAATGTGATCAGACGCGATTTATCTTTATTGATAGACATCTTGGAGATGTCTATCAATAAAGAAAGTTTTTATAAAATGAAAGCTTATAGAAAAATCATATTATGATATTAAGGATTATATAAACGATAAAAAAAAATAGGTGTGAATTACTCTATCTCAATAGGTCCTATAATTTACTACTGACTATGTGAGATGGTGATAACAAAAAAAAACCCGGCTCAGTTTTTTGTAGGCTTCTTCTTAGACCAGGGCGTGTTTGGAACCCTCATAGCTTTAATTTTAAGATTACGAATGTAGTTATCACCATCAAATCACTACTATGTAAATTATTGACGCGTCTTAAGTGCCTTATAAAGGACTATTTGAATAAAGATTATTTGAATTTGAATTTGAATTATAATTTTCAAAACTAAGCAAGTACAGTTTACTAGGCCACGTACTTGATTCCCGCGTCAAGCCAAAGTTTCTAGTACATTCAATAGCAACAGCGGGAATCAAGGAATTTCTGTTACCCACTATCGTGTCACCGTGTAAGTTAAGCCGTCAGTCCCGGTTAATAATGATGATGACACAATTCTGGGTGCAAACTTTCATGTTTAGCACGTCAGATTATTGTGCTCTCAAACAGTGCCTAAACTGTCCTGGGTATGTTAAAACAAGTAGCATTTCACGACAATAATATGAACTACACAAAAATATATAATATCAAGTAAATATAACGAAAGCGGCCAAATGATATATTGACAAATCAAATTCGTTTATTGCAGGAAAGTGGTACATTCAAAGATCTTACATTAAAGTCTATCTTAATACATGTTTTGTTATTAAAACCTTCATTTTGTGTAAACTAGATCAAAGATCAAAATAACGAGTTTTATGTTGACGACAATACAAATTATTACGAGGTTATTTTCAATAGCAATAATTAATATTAAGGTTTGATCATTACAAAGATAAGTCTATTAAATTAAATCATCTTATGGAGATTAACTTCGCCCTTGATAGCATATTATTTAGAAGTATAGTTTAGGTATCACCGGTCGGGGGTTTGAACCCGGGCACGCACCTCTAACTTTCATAACGTTTTTAATACAAGTAATTACTTGTATTTAATTAGGTTTATTGCTTTTAATGATCCTTTGTAATGTAGTGTTTACTTGGCGCACTGTGAACGTTGTGTGATAATACGTGTATTATCGATATACGTATCAGTGTGAAGCGATGACAGCCTAGTGGTTATGGTCAGCCTTCTAATCAGAGGTCGGGGGTTCTAATCTAAGCCTCTAACTTTTCGGAGTTATGTGCGTTTTTAAGCAATTAAAATATCACTTGCTTCAACGGTGAAGGAAAACATCGTGAGGAAACCTGCATGCCTGAGAGTTCTCCATAATGTTCTCGAAGGCGTGTGAAGTCTGCCAATCCGCACATGGCCAGCGTGGTGGACTATAGCCAAACCCTTCTCATATTGAGAGGAGACCCGTGCTCTGTAGTGAGCCGGTAATGGGGTTGATCATGATGATAGTTTAGGAGATAAAAATTAATATTAAAGTAGTAGTGAATATACGTATTTTTTTTTGTAACAGCCAGTGTAGGAATATATTAGTTATGCTATTTACGGATGTTCATTATTAAGCGTCTGATAATGATTGTTTAGAAATGCCTATGAGAGTTTTCGAAGGGGTTAAATTTGGAAGCTTGCATTAACATTTCTTTGTTTCTCCGGTCTTTGCGGGAGCCTTTGCTTGATGGTAATTAGTTAATTTACCCTGATGATGATAATGATGTCATCATCACGATCAACTCATTACCTGCTCACTACAGAGCACGGGTCTCCTCTCAATATGAGAAGGGTTTGGGTATAGTCCACCACGCTGGCCATGTGCGGATTGGCAGACTTCACACGCCTTTGAGATCATTATGGAGAACTCTCAGACGTGCAGGTTTCCTCACTATGTTTTCCTTCACCGTTGAAGCAAGTGATATTTGATTTTTTTTTAAACGCATATATTTCCGTAAAGTTCGAACTGCCGACCTCTGTTTAGGAGGCTGACGCCCTAACCACTAGGCTATCACCGCTTCACTAGGCTATCACCGCTTCCGACAGTGATGTAGAGTTAAATAAATGTCCATGGATTAGGGCCCCAATTTAAGCCCGAGCATTTACACCACTACGTCAAACAGATCATCAAAGACGCGTGTAATCAGACAAAGATAGACGTAAAACCAAATTCTGGGAACTAACAAGTCACGACACTCCTCAATCAAAGGGCATAGTAAAAAATAGGAAACGCAACTTCTATACTTAATGAGAATAGGAACCGTGGATTCGGCGCTATTAAAGAGGGCCGGACGTTTATTTTTAATTTTTTATTAGGGTTGTCGAGCTTATTCTGATGGAATGTGCCCGAAATTAAGGTCGTTTTTTTTTTAATCCACTACAAGTTAGCTCTTGACGGTAATTTCACTTGATGGTAAGTGATGATGCAGTCTAAGATGGTAGCGGGCTAACCTGTTAGGGGTATGGTAAACCCATACTCCTAATTGGTTTCTACGCGACATCGTGCCGGAACGCTAAATCGCTTGGCGACACGTCTTTGTCGGTAGGGTGGTAACTAGCCACGGTCGAAGCCTCCCACCAGACAATATTGACGACATAATTGACTTCAATGAGGTCCTTATTCCTATTGTATATTTCAACAGTGAGTTATCTAAAACCATACCGGGTACCGACATTTTTCATGACTCTACTATTGTTTCCAAAAAAAAGCTCACCGATCATTTTTCCTATATGTAGCTATTATTTGTTTGTTTAGTCCATAACCTTTCCTATTTTATATAACTGTAGTAGTTTTAAATAATTAAATACAAGTAATTACTTGTATTTAATTAGGTTTATTGCTTTTAATTATCCTTTGTAACGTAGTGTTTACTTGGCGCACTGAGAATCTTGTTGTACACTTATTATCGATATACGTATCAGTGTGTGTAATAGTGTGTAAGTATGTGGCGAGTGTAAGATATTTATATTGTTAGAGTTATTTTTTAAATAAAATAAAATAAAAATAAAAAGAGTGTGTTAGCAAATCCGGAGTCAGTTGCCGCAACTCAGAGAGTGAGTCGCGGAAACTGAGTGAGTGTTGAGATTGGTTAGGATTGCCCAAGGAGGGTCTGCTGAGGCGGACACCCGTTGGTGGAGTTGCGGCTGTATGCGAAAGCTTTCCCGTGGCTCCACCATACAGCGGTGAGTAGGAACACGTGGGGGTTTTAGTCAGTAGAAGTCTGACATAACCTCTGTGCTTCCCCGTGGCGCAGAGGTATCCATTAGGATTTACCCACTATAAAAAAAAAATGGTAAGGATTGCCTTTGAAAACAGATAATAATTCTTTTCTCGGGGACAGTCTTAACTTCCTCTATTATTTTGTTTAATTGAAAATTTTTTTGTGAACTTACAGAGCTATAAAACTCACAGCTATTCATCTCTTGAAATAAAGATAAAAAAAAAGGTTTATCTACTTTATTTTATGGAAAATAATGTTATCGGGAGACCGGAGGAAGTTCATATGAAACCTTGAAACATAAACCTTAATAACTATGATTGACCCGTCCCGTTTCCCGCAGCTATGATTTTAAGCTGGAAATAACCGCTCCGAAATTACCTAGAGTGTGAATTAGATCTACAAGAAATTACCCTCATAAGATATACAGTTCTGTGTTATCAAGAACCGAAATAGAATGTGTTTGCAAAGTGTTACATTTAGTTAATTCCATAGGACTTCTATCTTATAGATATAACGGTTTCATTGTATTGAATGAGTTATAATTATTTTGTTTTTTATTGATAAGACAGCTGCGTTTGTTTCTAAAATAAAACACTGCAATGACTTCACAAAAATATGTAGCTTAAGCCATATGAAATTATGTAAATATGCACGTGGCTGGCAATAATATCAAGGAACAATCAGTTTATTTCATTTAACCACTGCGTAGCGTAAAAACATAGCAGACAGATATCGCCACACCATGGTTAGGCTGCTTTTGCTATCCTTCATGTCAATTAAAATAAATATCAAAAACCGATAACAAAACCCTTCTTTTTTATTAAGGCACTACCGGCCAACTACAGTGCATGGGTCTCTTCTCAAAATTAGGGACGTAGGCCGTAGTTCGCCCCACTGTTCAACTACAAATTGGTAGACTTCACGCACCTTAAACATTATGGAGAACTCACGAAAATATTGACAACCCTAATTATTGTCTTAACGTGTGGAGCTAGTAACGAGGAAATAAATGGAATTTCAGTCTTACGCTTTCCTGAGTGAACGAACGGACGACTCGGCTTGTGCCGTGCTATTTATACGGAGGAGAGGGCCGCGCGGCAGCCCTCTTCTTTTGTTCCTATTACGTTGAAAAATAGATTTGAATTTCGAAGGGTGAGCTGGGAGTTTCATGCGCGTGAGTCAGTGATGTTCGGCGCGCCGGCGCGTGCGCATAATCGCGCCGAATTCGATTTTTAAAAGTTTCAGCTGTGGTGTGAGTGATATATGGTGTGCTGTGATTTTTTTGTGCTCTATGCCCTTTTTTGGAGCTTCCTTAATTGGTAAGATGTTTTACATGCTATTTTATAGTGCTTTATTTTATTTGGGTTAGTGGCTGCCCACGTGTTTCTAATATTAGGTAGACCGACATAATATTTTAAAACTCAGTATAGACAGCTTTTGGCTTTATAGTAATTTTATGCAGTCGTGCTTTTTGGATTTTTTTTTTATTATTATATTTTTTGAGAAATGAAAACGTGGAAACTGTAATATAATCAAGGTGCAAAAAATGTGCAATGGTGTTTCTGGTAGATATTTTTTTAAATTAATTTTTTCATCTTATAAAAGGATAAACTTCCCCTAAAACTGTCTGCAGTTTTAACTATTAATATATTAACTATCTGTAGTTAACATCTTTAAAAGACAGATAACCATCTGTCTATTGAAGATATTACCTTAACTACCATTTCTATGACCCTTAACCTTAATGACGTACTCGGTGGCGCAGTGCGTCGTTCGATGTAGTTTTGGGAGGGTCTTGTAATTGGGAGGTCTTGTATTCGATTCTCGTCGCGATTTTGTTCTGGTGGGAGGTTTTGGCCGCGGCTAGTTCAGACATAGCCAAGTAATTAGGCGTTCCGGTATTATGACGAGTGCAACCGTTTAGGGGGATGGATTCAGGTGGCAGCGCATAACGCGCGTTAAACTACGGTTATACCATACCACATTATACATCTCGTTATTAGAGATGATTCTGTATCATTACTCATCAAAAATGATGAGTCACTACCGTTCTATTTTCTAAAGTTTTATATATTACAAGAGATAACCTACTTATATAAGTTCATTGCAGCGTGGAAAACGAAATTTCACCTTGTTAATGAACTGTGTTGATTTTTTGCCTAGGATGGTAGCGGGCTAACCTGTTAGGAGTATGGTAAACCCACACTCCTAATTGGTTTCTACGCGACATCCTGCCGGAACGCTAAATCGCTTGGCGACACATCTTTGTCGGTGCCTCCCACCAGACCAGAATCGAGCCGGGAATCGAACCCAGGACCTCCAACTTTATCATGCGACAGCGCACGCATTCATGCGCATGCTTCACGGAGGCCCTCACTTGGTCGTTACGGGTAGGTATGATAGTTATATGAATCCCATAGCCATTGGTTCTACGAAGCATCGTGCCGGAACGCACAATCGCTTGCCAGTCTTTTCATGTCAGTAGGTACCATCCTTCATGTCGGCTTCGGCTGTGGTTAGAAGCGGTGATAGCCTAGTGGTTAGGGCGTCAGTCTCCTAATCAGAGGTCGGCGGTTCGAATCCGGGCACGCACCTATAACTTTTCGGAGTTATGTGCGTTTTTTTTTTAATTAAAATATCATTGCTTCAACGGTGAAGGAAAGAATCGTGAGGAAACCTGCACGCCTGATAGTTCGCCATAATGTTCTCAAAGGCGTGTGAAGTCTGCCAATCCGCACATGGCCAGCGTGGTGGACTATGGCCAAACCCTTCTCATATTGAGAGAAGACCCGTGCTCTGTAGTGAGTCGGTAATGGGTTGATCATGATGATGATAAAATACTACATACAGTAAAAGCGTAGAACTTCATTTTGCACAAAAAAAGGATTTTTTAAATTTATCGGAAATGAATGAATGAACATACTTTATTATACACGACACAAAAATACAGCAAGTATAAAACATGAAAGGGACAGCACAGCGCATACAATTTGGCGCCCTTATCGCTACATAATGATCTCTTTCAGGCAACCAAGGGCAACTTAAATCTATGGGAATTCATGCATAGACGTGTCAACTTTGAAAAAAATCTAATCCTTACACTTAGACTAGGGTTAACATGGCTAATCACATGGTATTAGTATTTACATGGTAAATAATCATGCACAGATTTTTCTCATTCCAAGGAAGATGCACCTGTTTGTGTTGCAAAAATTCTAAACCAAATTGTGTTATCACCGCAATTTTTAGAAGCTATATGATACATTATGATCTATTTATTAATTGAGACATATTTATTTATTTGGACAACCAACAAAATTACATGTAAAATAAATAAACTTAATTAGATGTTATGAGGTAATTTGGCACATGTAATTCTACTTATAGGTAGCCACATCATGCATAAATATTGTAAAGGTCGTACATAATCACAAATTAAAACTGTAACCTGACTTCATCATAACATATTATAAGTTGTTTGTAAGGGTTTAAATTTTATCAACTTATATACGTACAAAAGAGTAAAAAACTTGACTAGAATACTATTATGAATGCATTAAGGAGGTTATCATCATGTCTTTCCGCCATGTTTTGGATCCCGCCAAAACGGTGGTCGGTGATTGGTCCACGCAAAATAGCAAAAACAATGGACGCCTCGGGAAAATTGTTATAATTTGACTGATATTTTTGGGAAAAAGGGTTCCAATGTAACTGTGGTATTTATTTGAGTTTTTACAATTGAGACCTTCTCGATTAAAACTTTATGTCGTGCCGATAGATTAATTATGATCTAGAATAGAACCAAGAGAATAATGTTTAAGTCAAAAGAAAAAAATATCACTTTGTCGTCTGAAAAAGAAGTATTTTTGCTTAAAAACTCATTGTTTAAAATAGCATGGATCGTAAAGGCATACCTACTTGACGCATGGCAGTCAAGCCATTGATTTACCACTAGCCGTAGATAGAGCGCTTCATACAAATACAAGGCGAGAATTTGTCACCAACTAACTGTACATTCCTACATATCGGTTTATCGATGTATTACAACCCGTCTAATACACTAGACATCTGGCCGTTATATTATCTTTAGCGGCGTGGTGCTTTGTAATTCATTCGGATCATACGGCTTGAGTGTAAGATTTTGTGACTTTAGTCACGGTAATATTATGCTTGTCACACACTGGGGGAAAGGAGTGCACGCGTCGCTATTTGTGCACTACTTTTCCGTCCCATTTTTTGAGCGTTAATGATCGATCTACGGCTGGTGGTAAACCAATGAGTCAAGCGCTGCCCCAAAAACACAAAGAATCCCAACAGTGGGCGTAATTATTACGTAATTCTGGTCAGGCTAACTAGCTGCCATTGCAACAAGCTGAAACGCGTTGAAAGTTACGCTTACAGCGAAATTAATAAACGGGCCAGTGCTCCCATTCTCTTAATAATTTCCCGGCCGACCGACGATTTCCAATTAGAGCGTCCACGTGTTCATACTTGTTCGGACATGTTTCGATCGGTATTCGATTGGTCGGTTAAGTATTTAAGATAATATAATGTAAGTTACCTAGTTAATAATGATAGCAAAGCATCGAGAGTAATTATTAAAGTCTATTTTAATTTAATTAAAAATTGACCTTTAATAACGATATACATACCATATTATCTTACCTATTAAATAACATTATGAAACCTATTATTTACGCGATCGATCAGGAAAATGATTGCTTTAATATAATAAGCTAGTATTCATATATAGAGTATTCGAAACAAGCTTAAATTTATCTGATTGACATTAAATAGATGTTACATGAAATTATCATAAGATTAAACTTATTATAAAGGAAACTGAATCTGTGTGCTTATTTTTTCTTTTTGGAGTGCAATTTTAAGCAATTAAAATATCACTTGCTTCAACGGTGAAGGAAAACATCGTAACGAAACCTGCATGAGTTCTCCATAATGTTCTCAAAGGCGTGTGAAGTCTGCCAATCCGCACATGGCCAGCGTGGTGGACTATGGCCGAACCCTTCCCATATTGAGAGCAGACCCGTGCTCTGTAGTGAGCCGAGAATGGGTTGATCACGATGATGATGATGCAATAAAACTCATAACATCAGGTCATCATCCTCAGAATAACAGTTAATGCTGAACTTATTATTGATGGACAGATTTAAAAAAATATAGAGTACAAGAAATAGCCAGCATCAGAATGACAGTAGTATAAAGTTGTAAATTTATCTGTATGTTTAAGAATTAATTCAGGAAATGTCTTGTTTTGTCAAATCTAAAAGCCCAATACTAAGATGATAGATGGGCTTTTAGAATTGTAAAAGATCAGTCAGATGACTAATCTTGGGTGAAAGGAAAGTCGACCGGTAGTGAAGCACACCGGATGAAGATCCGGTAGTACGGAACCCTCTGTAATTTCCGGATTTTGGTCAATTAATCTATTTAAATTCTCTATTAATAAACTGCCAAGCGCACGAATTCCATGACAGCATTATCCTTTGACGACTTTCCTTATCACGTTTCACAAATCTGCTCCAATTTTAAAGCATTCTTGGCGTCACTCAAAAAGACCACTGACGAATGATTTTTGCAGTAGATATGTACAATTACTTGTGTTGTAATATAAATGAGTAACTGATATGTATTAGCTTAGACTCTTAGATTGTTCTTATGCTATAAACCTAACCTAACTTTAGGCTGGTACTATGATTCTTCTAGGAATCTAAACCAACCACCTTAACCATACTTAACCTTAACGGCGTACTCGGGGGCGCAGTGTATTGTCAAATTATAAAGTTGGACGTCCTGGGTTTGATGCCCGGCTTGAGTCTGGTCTAGTGAGAGGCTTCGGCCGTGGCTAGTTACCACCCTACCGACAAAGACTTCTCGTCAAGCGATTTAGCGTTCCTACACGATGTCGCGTAGAAACCAATTAGGAGTATGGGTTTAACATAGCAACTAACAGGTTAGCCCGCTACCATCCTAGACTGCATCATCACTAACCACCAGGTGAGATGCCGTCAAGGGCTAACTTGTATTGTATAAAAAATATATATAAAAAATGAACGCGTATGAGACGGGACTAGCAGTAGTTGATATTAAAACATGGTTGCCCCATTAGCACCGGCCATTACCCAGAGTGATAACGAGTGGTCTCAGCTGTTACGTAAAAAGTGTTTTTAACTATATACTCACCTGCAATGGCATATTTTGATCATCATCATCATCATGAACAACCCATTAGCGGCTCACTACAGAGTACGGGTCTCCTCTCAATATGAGAAGGGTTTTGGCCATAGTCCACCACGCTGGCCATGTGCGGATTGGCAGACTTCACACGCCTTTGAGAACATTATGGAGAACTCTCAGGCGTGCAGGTTTCCTCACGATGTTTTCCTTCACCGTTGAAGCAAGTGATATTTTAATTTTTAAAAACGCACATAACTTCGAAAAGTTAGAGGTGCGTGCCCGGATTCGAACCGCCGACCTCTGATTAGGAGGTTGACGCCCTAACCACTAGGCTATCACAGCTTCTATTAGCATATTTTGATGTTCGAAGCTTATTTTAACAAACGATGCAGAAGGGCTGTTTTAAAATGGAATGCTTTATTTTCCAATGAAATTATTAAAATCGATGGACCGATTGGACAGCTTTTAGGTTGGTATATACATAGCGGCTAAAGGCGTAGACGGGTCACCTTATGTTAAGTGATTACGATCACAAATGAACATCGGCACCACCAGAGGAGCGACCGATTCGTTGCCGGCTGAACCATGCTGAAGAATATTACGAAAAAACACCAGCAAATATTTTTTTTCATAACCAGTTTTTAACGTTTTGAGCTAATATGAATGTTTAGCTTTGTATAGGTTTTCGCAACGCTCACAAATAGTTTCAAAATAAGTAGTAAGTAAGTTCAGTAAATAATAATAAAAAATATGATATAGAAAGCAACTACTTAGTTACTGCTTTACACATTTTATTTTGTTGAAATAATAAATATATATTATTTATTATTTTAATTTGAAGCGAACGAAACTGATGACGATGAAACGATTTTCTATATTTGTATTTATGATAATCACATTAATATGATTCCAGCCAATGTCTTTATAAGACCACAGAGTAAAAATATTTTTTCGCTGTAATATAAAGTTCTTGGACGAAACCATTTCAATGCTCAACAATCAAGCGCACAATGCGGTCTATCTAAAGGTCTATCTAACATGCCACCGCCATCTCAGGTCTTCATAAAGCCACTGCGATAGCGTCCCTTGTTATCACTGTCAGCTACACCCGGGTGTTGATGTTCCATTATGATCTATATTCTGTTTGCATAGATGACAAAATTGCATGGCACGGTACAGGCCGACTATGAAACACTATGACCATCTACGGACGGAATATCCGGAACTTTGCGTCTCTTGATTATATGCCTTGGAGGTTGTTGTTGCTACCCGGCTTCTTCGTTTATTATTCTAATATGGAGCTGTGACAGCCTAGTGGTTAGCACGTCCACCTCCTAATCTACCTGGACCTACTTTTTACACCTGGTTTTACTTCTTACCCGCGATTTTAAAAGATCGTAGAGTAGCCTATCGGATCCTCATGTGCCTGTTTCTAAATCGACATAAGTGGTGAACGTGACAGGTCAGAAATCCGTCAAAATGGATTTTTATGATACACGGTACACATAATAAAAACGTTGTTGAGGCAAAAAACCTTTTTTGAACTAGGAACGGTTTGGCTTTATAAATTGCTTTCTATATTTAAAACTTGACTTTGTTTCTAAAATTTCGATATTATATTAAAAACGAAAAATAGAAATTAGAACCTACTTTTAGACGTTAACTGGACCGTATTTTAGAATAAAGAATAAAGTAAACAAGGCAGGTCTGTGTACGATGGGCCCACCGAACCAAGCTTTCCAAAAAGCGCCGGCAAAGACAAGCGTGACAGCTGACAGTTAGTGTCAAACAGAAGCCAAAAAAATATATTTTACGCGACCAACAAAATGGCGGTTTATTTTCTAAATATAAATGCTATTTGCGTTTAATAAAGAGTGTTATAATTGAATATTCTAGTTTTTGCCACCTTTTTTTCTCTCGAAAATGATATACGGAACTTATCACCATCGACGTACCAAAATATAAATGAACGCTTCACACGTGCCTGTGATAGGTAGACTTGAATAGATAATTATCAAATGTTTTGATTCTATTTACTATTGTATTTAGTCTGACAGCCATCAGAATATTAATGTCACCATAAAATAACGGTAATATATAAATTGTATGACTATCAAAACCAACGCTAAGGGAAGTCAACTTAAACGAGACCCATAATCAGGATCGGCAAAGGACCGGAAATTTGACCATTCACCGCCAGAGATTGGGTGACAAATTTTCGCATTTCTTGTCCGTGTAAAAAAGTCCTATTTTGATGTTTATTAAAAAAAATGATTTTTAATTTTAAGATTGTATATTATAAACTAATTCTTAATAGAGCCAGCATCCGAAGCTAATAGTTACCACTACAAAAGGAAAAACATGATGTTTAAAAAAATTGTTTATAATTATACAATAATCGATTTTGTATTTTAGCTTATTTTTTTATTGCATATCTAGTTATCCCTTGATGACTTATGAGACTCACGCTCACCACTGCGTCAGATGGTTGTCAAAAAGTTTATTATATATGAAAAGAACATGCCTAAAGTAAGACACGGTCTTGCAAAAAATTTCATTCGTGATTTGTCCTTAATATCTATCCTGACGTAGCTATGTTGACTATTTTCATGTATTCTACCCACACTTATTCCATGTCAGTATAGACTTTTTAATATTTTTTTTTTGGAAGCGGTGATAGCCTAGTGGTTAGGGCGTCCGCCTCTTAATCAGAGATCGGCGGTTCGAACCCGGGCACGCACCTCTAACTTTTCGGAGTTATGTGCGATTTTAAGCAATTTAAATATCACTTGATACAACGGTGAAGGAAAACATCGTGAGGAAACCTGCACGCCTGAGAGTTCTCCATAATCTTCTCAAAGCCGTGTGAAGTCTGCCAATTCGCACACTGCCAGCGTGGTGGACTATGGCCTAACCCTTCTCATATTGAGAGGAGACCCATACTCTGTAGTGAGCCGGTAATGGGTTGTTCATGATGATGATGATGATAGACTTTTTAAGTTGAAACAATCAGCCTTTGAGCCTTTAGAAGCTTTCTTTGCTATTTAAATTCCGCGAGGTGCTATTTCTATAAACACAATTTTTCATCGTCGTCGTTTAGCTTCTGAATTAAGAGTGGCATTTACTTTTAAACCATCGGGAACAGCTTACGAATGATTTTTGATAAATTAATAAATAAACGTAAATATTTTCTTATAGTATTGCTGTGGACATCAATCGGTATACAATTCCCACTGGACCGTTACCCAAGGACAATTGGGTCTATAAATAATATATCGGTCACGCGAAAATGAAAAATAGGTGAACTCGGGCATTTTGCTAAGGCGAGGGCATATTTACCTTTTAAATCTTTGCTAACGAAGGTACCACTCAACTGGGGGTTCGATCGGTACGAGTACCAGATGCAAGGATTTTGTAAATCCCGTCGAAATTGCGCACAGCTCACAAATCCTTGCTCTCCGAAGCGATTCGAAACAAACGTTAAGCCCCTGATCCTTGGGGCAAGTGACTCGCTACGGCTTTACTTGCTCAGTGATTGGCACGAGCTGGAAGCTGCATTCTAGTAATGACATAATTGATCTTGGATAGAAGCAGCTATGCTTTACGAGAATCCATTTATACCAACCTGCAATCTCGCTAATAAAGATTTCAATTTGTATTTGAATCTTTACTAATTTACATTATAAATTTGAATGTAGGGATGTTTTTTTTTCAGTTTTTTTTTTAGTGATAAAGATTTCTCTTGTCGGTTTGAAATGTACTTCACTTTAGGTTCCACAATGTAGCCTACATCGTCGTCTATATGGTTTCCGGTACGAAACTATTTACTATATCCTTTTCCACAAATGTACTATATGTCTTTCCCCATATTTCAAGCTAATACGCTAGATGTCATCTAGAGTTCTGTGGTTGAACTGAACAAAGGTAATAAATACTAAACAATCAACAGCTATACATCCATACTAATATTATTAATGCGAAAGTGTTTTCGTTTGTGACACACAGTTTAGATATCTATTTATTTATTTATCCAAAGCGCCACCAACAGATTTATATGTAAAAAAAATTAACATTTTAAAAACCTTAAGTGCTAGGATATACATATAAATTAATTTAGAGGTAACTACAGCATGCCTAATAACTTAAGTCGACGCTAATATGTCGCTAATAATATAATATGGAAATTAACAAACAGCAAATAACAAAAAACACAAAAAGGAACTTATTACAAAAGAACAGAAAAGTTATTATAACGAATAAGAAATATATATATATATATACAGGTATATACGCACTATGCAAAATCTAACTAGACGTGTTTTTATTATTTTATTTTTGAAATTGTGTAGTTTGTCGTTCACCCTACCTTAGTTATCAACCTACTTTCAAAGACCAAGCGATCTTGTATGATGCTGCGAACATACTGTGTTAGGGTGAATTCAGCCCGCAAAGTACCGCTGGCTTCTCTGGTTCTACAGATGTTCATTAGCAACGCTGGTCACTTTACATCAGGTGAACTGTCTGCTCGTGCCCTCGATATATAAAGAAAAGCACCTGGGTACCATTTTCGTGATATTTTTCTCTCTCTCTCCAGTCGTTTCTTCATTACTGAAGAACGTGGTATTGGTGGTGTCCTTGCAACCTCGTGCGGATTATTTGTTTCCACCGGCTTCTATCGGAGGCTAGTCTCGCTATTGTGTGAAATTTGCACTTAGTAGATTCCCTCAGCTGGTCTGTCCATCTGGTTGGTGAGCGGCATCTCGTGATATTTAGTGCATTAATTATAATGGCTATGCAAGGTTTGGCGCAAATTATAGTTTGTACAGCAAGTCGACTGTTCGACGATACGCCGCATAATGGATCGGCGACATTTTGTGGCATCAAATATTGATAGCTGCATGCACCAGTGAGTCCTTTTATGCAAAACTTGCGTCAATTCACTTGAACTTTGATGTGCTGAAAATTCAGTGATCACGCTTTAAAAGGATTGAAATGGATTTAAAATTCATCATGATCAACCCATTACCAGCTCACTACAGAGCACGGATCTCCTCTCAGTATGAGAAGGGTTTGGCCATAGTCCACCACGCTGGCTATGTGCGGATTGGCAGACTTCACACGCCTTTCACACTATGGAGAACTCTCAGGCGTGCAGGTTTCCTCACGATGTTTTCCTTCGCCGTTGAAGCAAGTGATATTTTAATTTTTTTTTAAAACGAACATAACTTCGAAAAGTTAGAGGTGCGTGCCCGGGTTCGAACCGCCCGACCAGGCTGATCGAGACTGGCGCCCTAACCACTGGGCTATCACCGCTTCGTATGTTTGTATAGGGGACATTAAGCACTTTGTCATCTCATTTGGAGAGAAGACCCGCGCTCTGTAGTGAGCCGGTAATGGGTTGATCATCATGAATTTTAAATCGATTTCAATCCTTTTAAAGCGTGATCACTGAATTTCGTGAGTGAGTGATGATGATGATGATGATACAAACATAATACTCGATAGGCACTAACAAAATTATGTTGGCATGTAAGGGCTATTTTATTGGTTTAAAAAAAATAAGTACAGAGATAATATTATGTGTCATTGGACAGCTCAACACTAATTTGTCATTGCAACAAACTCAACAGCAACATAATTTGGCCATCCGTCGAGAAATTTATTCCCCAACGCTAATTGGGTGGACAGATGAGTTATTACGCTTTTTAATTGTTTATACAAAGTTGATCACGGACACAGTTTGTAATTTTATCCTCTCCACCAATGTTTTGATTGATTCGTTAGTCATTTTTATAATTTTTAGATAATAAAGAATTCATTTGGCCGTTCAATAAGGAAATACTGCAAGAATCTTTGTCACTATGCCTCGTTGCGTTGGCATCAAATACGTTTTAGGTTTAATATAGGTAGTTTTATTTTGACACATTATTTGAATCTATAAGTGCTACCTATGTTCCCCGCCTCGAACCTGGCCTGGTGGGAGGCTTCGGCCGTGGCTAGTTTCTACCCTACCGACAAAGACGTGTCGCCAAGTGATTAGAACCCAATTAGGAGGTTACAGGTTCCAGGTTATCCCGCTACCATCGTAGACTGCATCATCATTTACCAACTCAGGTGAGATTGCCTTTAAGTAGCCCTTAACCAATAGTTGCTTCTAGAAAAATCATACTATGATTTTGAATAATACTTAATGGATAAAGCTTAGTACTTAATGTAAAACTTTGTTAATTTCTTGACATATAATTATAATTTCAAATTGATTGGATATTTAAAATTTCTCATAATGTTAATAATTTATATAAACACACACACACACACACACACATATACACTTTTAATTTAGAAGAATAACTATGACCTTTTAATTTACTGACTTAGGCTATAAATGATTATTATTAATTTTTTGTTTGTAACGTTTTGGCAGATTGGTATTTTAGGTCTATCATGAAAACATTTTTCCCGGATACAAAGGAGGTGTCAGGAGCGTGTGTCACTCCCTCCCTGGACCACACACAAACATGCTAACTGCGATCTCCACCGCCAGTTCGTTGCTTTGTTGCCGCGTCAAAGAGAAACTCGCCCAAAACACACTAGCATTTTAATATAAATATCAGTTGCCCGCAGCCTCGGTCGCGTCATGTTGAAGTTTCATACCAAATTCAAAACCCCATTTTAAAACCTTGAGGGATGAATTTTTCGAAATGTATTCTTGATTTACGTGTACCTAACGTACGCGTAAATCATACACATTTAGAAAAAAAAAATATATATATATATAACTATCTGTATGCCAGTGGTATACTTAACTAGCGTTGGGGACACCGTGATGATGAAGGTGGTTCCCCCAGAGCGAGGCTCTTCCATTGCACTGCGGCTGGGTTGACCTCTGCGATTATAACTCTCTGACGTGCAAATTTTGTTAGTGGGGACTGCGTATGCGCCATAAAAAGCTGTGACAGCCTAGTGGTTAGGACGTCCACATCTTGATCAGAGGTCGGGGGTTCGAACCCGCAATTATTTTTGTCAATTTAAGCAATTAAAATATCACTTGCTTCAACGGTGAAGAAAAACATCGTGAGGAAATCTGCATGCTCGAAAGGTCTCCATAATGTTCTGAAAGGCGTGTGAAGTCTGCCAAACCGCACATGGGCAGCGTGGTGGACTATGGCCAAACCTTTCTTATATTGAGGGCAATGGGTTGATCATGATGGTGGTGATGATGATGATGATGATGATGCCAGTGGTTTTAGCTATGCATTAATAGATCTGCCACTTATATATATCATATGGATGTGGGAGTTGAGGTTACAGTTGATTTTTTTGTATGTGAATTTGAGCCCATTTTTGCAAAGCCAAATTTATATACTCAAATGATCATATGTTTTCATATGTTTTCTGTACAAAATAGTTTTGGAAGTTTCTAAACAGCCAGGTCTCTTTTTTAATTCTATTATTACTTTCCAAGCAAAAAGGGTTATTTTGTTAGACAAAACAGCCCTTAGCCACAAATTGAAGCCGAAAACGCGACCCTCAGATCTTCCGCACCGCGTCACAACAAAATGTGGCTTTTAACTCAAACGAGCCCTTTTGATGTGTGATCCCGCGTATGGAAGAAATTACAAAATTAAGGCATGTATTACTTGTACACCGTGTTTACCTACTGTTAACATTCCCTTTGATGTTTCGTCTGCACATAGGAAATACTAGCGGTTGCCCTTAATTTTGTCGGTGTACCAACATCTCAGTGAAGCAGTGATAGCCTAGTGGTTAGGGCGTCAGCCTCCTAATCAGAGGTCGGTGGTTTGAATCCCGGCACGCACCTCTAATTTTTCGGAGTTATGTGCGTTTTTAAAAATTAAAATATCACTTGCTTCAACGGTGAAGGAAAACATCGTGAGGAAACCTGCACGCCTGAGAGTTCTCTATAATGTTCTCCAAGGCGTGTGAAGTCTGCCAATCCGCACATGGCCAGCGTGGTGGTCTATGGCCAAACCCTTCTCATATTGAGAGGAGACCCGTGCTCTGTAGAGAGCCGGTAATGGGTTGATCATGATGATGATGAAACCCTTGAAAACGTCATAGCTTTAGTTTTAAGTTTACGAATTTAGTTATCACCATCAAATCACTGCTATGTAAATTATTGACGCGTCAAAAGTGCCTTTTAAATTAATATTTGAATAAAGATTATTTGAATTTGAATTTAAAACAGAAATTAACCAAATATAAGATTAGCATTGTGTTATCTGACGGTGTCGATATTAGTACTTAGATAGATAAGAAAGATTTCCATGTATGTAAATGATGTGCCTCGAATCGAGAACCGCCTATTTCTATTGAAGTCGGTAAAAATATATCTTGTAAAGCTGAATCATATTTTCCTCTCTCATTTCCATACTGTTAAATCTACGCGTGCCGCGGAAAATGAAAGACTCACGCATGGGTGGAAAATTAAATTTGCGTTTCGGGGTTTCTCGGCGAAAAATTGTGAGATTATTATATTGTGCGGTAAGTAATAAAAGAAAAGGAAAAAGAGATTTAACTTTTTCACCGTATCTCAGTCTATATTGCAAATTGTAGTGTACACAATTCTCTAAAGTGTTCAACTAAATTGACATAAATAAGCAGCTTTATGTAGTTTATTTAAGACTACAGACACGCGATATCATAATCAAGTAATCAAGTAGCAATCAACGAAACCGCGATAAAAATCTAAATATTTGGCGCCATTTACTGAACGTTCTTTCGAGTGTTCATTTTTTTTTTTTTTTTACCGTGGCCTTTAACCGCGAAAAGATGTGAGAACTTTGAATTTCAAAAATAATTCTTGCGTAAACTGTGCAGCAGATGTGTTTTGAAAACATAATTTTGATCACACTACAGTACAGGTAATAACTACATTACCTGTACTACAGTTCAGGTAATGTAGTTATTAATCATGACTTAAAATAAAACACGTAACTTTAAAATAAATTAAACAGTTTATTAAAATCGAACATTTTCCATAAATTCGTGATATTTAATTTTATTATCTAATAGTTTAATGATACAGATTGTTTTTTAGCTACATCTTTGTAATAATCTGCTAATTAACAATCTAAAGCTGTGATCACATAATGTCCTTTGTTCAAGCAGAAACTAAACGCGCCAAAACGTGGAAGCCCATTGGGCATAGATTTAGAATTTTTAACCATCAGAAATATTACCACTTACTCTTCCATGTAACTTTATACGAAAAATATACGATTTAAACAATACCCAAAGGATTGTTTGATTACAATAGGCACACATTTAACGCGTAAACACCTCTTAAAAAAAAGGTATTCAAGGGTCCACGCTGTTTGTTCTACTATTGGGGTTTAAAGATTACAATGTCATGTTAATTAAAATAATAGGTCATAGCCCTAAAGTCGTAAAGTACCTACAACATGGCTTAGTATGGTAGGTCTCCTCACTCAATAGACTAAAGCCTTAAGGTACCTGGAAACGAAAAATACTTTTCCTTTTTTTATAAATTGTGAAGATCGATTATCGAAGTCGACTCTGCGGTTGCGCACAACTTAGGTAATTTAACATACACACCCACATATCTCGTGATAAAAGTGTAGTATACATATATCGGGAATAATCCTTTTATACTCGCATAGCATTTAAATCTCCCCGATCAATTGGATTGGTGTCTGTTTTCAGTTAATTCCCAGTAACTCCCACCCACTCGAAGCTTATCGTTTCCATCCGTTTATACATACCCGTACAGAACAATGCTATTCGAAATTACTGATGGTTTACAATTATTTGAATATTTTTTAATAAAGTGTTACTCAATAAAATATGCCTAGTTTTGCGGTGATTGTTCCTTTATATTAATGGAGATTTTACTCGTCTATCGTCGATAACCTTCGTTATCATTGTAGGTTTCATTGCAAATATATAGTTTGTATTTAGTGAGTTTTTTTAACATTAAAAGTTAGCCTTTGACGGCAATATCACTCGATGGTAATGATTCAGTCTGCGATGGTAGTGGGCTAACCTGTTGGGGTATGGTAAACCCATACTCCTAATTGGTTTCTACGCAACATCGTGCCGGAACGCCAAATCGCTAAGCGACACGTCTTTGTCGGTAGGGTGGTCCAGCTACGGTCGAAGCCTCCCACCGGATATGACCTGATCCGGTGTTAGGCTTCGACCGTACCGACTCGAGCCGGGAAACGAACCCAGGAACTCCAACTTTATAATACGACAGCGCGCGCTACGCCACGGAGGTCGTTAAAAGATCAGTTTATAAAGGTTTTTTTAAACTTACTTTTGACTTAAAAAACTGGTCAAACGAGACAACGTTGTTTACAACATGTCTGTCTCGCTTTACCGCTAACTTTGTCTGAGCAAAGTCAACGTACATGCTATAGATGTCAGTATTAGCCTTAATCAATATACAGCAAGTATAATTTGCTATATTCCGCCGACAACCGGGAGATTAGTATAGTATAACACCACACAAAATCCTCCACTAGAACCTCTACGCACGTTTCGACGCGACACTCAGGAGATGTTGACTTCACAAGCGCGAAAAGTAAAGTTTTGTGTTTTGTTGTGTGTTTAGTATTAGCCTTCTTAACGTGACAGTTAACTAAATCACAGGACAAAGATTTGTGTGGCCCACTGCGTCGTATCTATATGCTTGCACTTTCAAAGAAGAGATGAAGTCATGAGGTCTATGGCAGCTGGCTAGTGCATCCTGAATAAATGACGTCTTCGGGCTACTAGACAAAGCCATATGACGACCTCCGTGGCGCAGTGCGCGCGTTGTCGTATTTTAAAGTTGGAGGTCCTGGGATCGATTCCCGGCTCGAGTCTGGTCTGGTGGGAGGCTTCGGCCATGGCTAGTTACCACCCTACCGACAAAGACGTGTCGCTAAGCGATTTAGCGTTCCAGCACGATGTCGCGTAGAAACCAATTAGGAGTGTGGGTTTACCATGCCCCTATCAGGTTAGCCCGTTTCCATCATAGACTGCATCATCACTTACCACCAGGTGAGATAGCCGTCAATAATATGTATGAGCCGTCAATAATATGTGTAATATATATGAGGCGCTCCAAAGCGCTCCATAGCTAGTTTAACGAAAGGCTCAGCGTTTTCTTCGAGACACAGGGTTGGGTGCCGCCAACTTCCTGATTCTTGGCTGATACTGAAAATATTTGGCAGAAAAAATATAAATAGGAAATTGTTGAGAATCTTTATTTATTTATACAACTTTATTGCATACAAAAGAAAGGAAAAGAAAAATAAAAATATACATAATAAAAAAGCCTTAAACCTTAACACAAAAAGCGATCTCTTACAGACCACCTTTTTGTAAGAAGCCGAGAGAAACAAAAGACGTGAAATCGCAGCACTTATACATATATACATACTAATGATTACATACTATTAAAAATATTATAAATAAATAATTTCTATAAAAAATACATACTAATATAAAAATATTGAAAGAATAAATATAAATTAAATTGACAGATAATGCTTCTTAACATGGGTTTTAAAAACAGCTAATGATTGAGAGCGCCAAAATTTCATCTGAGAGAGCATTCCACAGCTTTCGCTTTTTCTGCTTTCACAGTAAAGGACTCTTAAGAAGAATATCTTAGTTATAGCACTCGAAAACAAGAATGTAATACGAACTCATGATCTGGAAATCATAACTGTTTCATCATGATCAACCCATTACCGGCTCACTATAGAGCACGGGTCTCCTCTCAATATGAGAAGGGTTTGGCCATAGTCCACCACGCTGGCCATATGCCGATCGGCAGACTTCACACGCCTTTGAGAGCATTATGGAGAACTCTCAGGCGTGCAGGTTTCCTCACGATAGTTTCCTTCACCGTTGAAGCAAGTGATATTTTAATTTTTTTCAAAACGCACATAAATCTGAAAAGTAAGAGGTGCGTGCCCGGATTCGAACCGCCGACCTCTGATTAAGAGGCTGACGTCCTAACCACTAAGCTATCACAGCTTCTAATTAACTGTTTAAAAAGCCGAAATGTACTTTGGTCATTATGTTAATTATATCATACATACGACAGTGGTATGGAAAAAGTATCCGAAGTTGTTCCATCTTTTCCTTCTGTTCATCACAGCTGTGTTGAGAGTGGAGATAACCTTTAAAAAAGTCGGAAAGAGGTATGAATTACTTTCTCCACAGCAAAGAAAGATATCGTGCCCAATAATGGGGATAAAGTGTATATATATACAACCTATAACCACAAAAACATGTGGTTATAGGTTGTATATATATATACTAGCTGACCCGGCGAACGTTGTTTTGCCATATAAAAAAAAAAACAAATTTAAAAATATTTTTTTTGGGATGGACACCCCTCATCGCTTAGAGGTTTGAAAGATAGATAGTAGCCGATTCTCAGACTTACTGAATATGCATAAAAAAATCATAAGAATCGGTCGAGCTGTTTCGGAGGAGTATGGGAACGAACATTGTGACACGAGAATTTTATATATAAAATTTCAATATATTCGCATTGAGAACCCATTTAAAAACCAGTTAAAACCAGATCTGCGTTCGTCTTCATTCAAAATGACCTTATAAATAATTTGATTGCTTTTACCTAACAAGTTCTTAGCATTGTAAGAAACCACAGAGCGCCAGAAATTGGGGTAGCTGCGTTATAAATAATGCATAAGCTTAGGATCGACTTCCTTCGTAACCCCTTTTCCATCAGACAATGGAAATATTTGTCCTCTTGAAGAAAATAGGTCGTATTTTTTTTATTTTATAGCAAGGTTATAGTTAAGTTTATCGTTCACGTGTTCCTTACTATCAAACTGACAGACGAATTTCAAATCCATTTTTTGCTGTAAAAGAGGATGAGTTGACATAAAATATTTCATATCCAAAACCTTCGTTATTCTTACTGTTTCCCAAGATTTAGTACAACAAGTAATTTGAGCTGTTGGCTGAGAGATCAGTCAGTAAGTAACCTTTTATACCTGTATATGGTAAAAACTTTATAGCTTTTCGGAGTTATGTGCGTTTAAAAAATAAAATAAAATATCACTTGCTTCATCTGTGAAGGAAAACATCGTGAGGAAACCTGCACGCCTCAGAGTTCTCCATAATGTTCTCAAAGGCGTGTGAAGTCTGCCAATCCGCTCATGGCCAGCGTGATGGACTATGGCCAAACCCTTCTCATATTGAGAGGAGACCCGTGCTCTGTAGTGAGCCGGTAATGGGTTGTTCATGATGATGATGATGATAGTAAACACATTCTAGCTTCAAAGACAAATCTAGTCGTATTTACCTGGTGCATCGTTGGTATTACTTCTAAACCTCATTTTCTATCTAGATTAGATTCTTACACACCATGGTCTAGTATAGTATTCAACGGCTTCCTAAAAGTAGTCTGTCCATCCATTGGGGAATAGAATAGATTAGAATTGTATTGTACACTGTTTACACGTATTGGCAAGTGAAAAAGTTCTAGAATAGCATTTAAAACAGTATACCTGTCTGGCGTACAATATTACTAATATATAAGTTATTATATAATCCAATTATATCATTGTAATACAAAAACATTAAAATTTTCACCAACACTGTGCTTTCAAGTATGCAGTACCCACTTTGGTACCCTGAAACCCGTCCATCAATCATCCGTGCTAAGTGCTTCGTAACTCGTTCAGATAAAGTTAATCTACTTCTTCTACGAATTTTCTCTTATAACAGTTTTCTATGAGTATAACGTTCAGAAATGGGATATCATTAGGCAGATGAAGCTGATCATCAGCATCATCATCGTCATCATAATAAACACGAATATGCTAATATGTGGATATGTATGGTCAATTTAAAAGTAAGTACGGACTATTTGGAAGTATTCTGGCGGTCTTTATCAGCATCAAGCTGTGATAGCCTAGTGGCTAAGACGTCAGCCTCCTATTCAGAGGTCGGGGTTCGAACCCGCGCACGCACGTCTATCTTTTCGGAGTTGTGTGCGTTTTTAAGCAATTAAAATATCACTTGCTTCAACGGTGAAGGAAAACATCGTGAGGAAACCTGCATGCCTGAGAGATCTCCATAATGTTCTCGAAGGCGTGTGTAGTCTGCCAATGCAACATGGCCAGCGCGGTGGACTTTGGCCAAACCCTTCTCATATTGAGAAGAGACCCGTGCTCGAGCCGCTAATGATCATCATCATGATGATGATCCTTGTACAAGTTTTGTCCTTTTTTAGATTTAGCCTTTTTTATTGGTACAAAATAAATAAACAGAATACATATGGGTTCAATTAAAAACCTATTCCGGTGACAAAGGATAGTTCAAACTCAACATCAAACGTTCATTACAAGCTCACTTAACTACCTATTTACATAGTTTAATGAACTTTCCGATCGGTTACGTAGTTACGTGCTCTATGAAACGGCGTTGTCCTTCTAGCGCTTGGGCACAATATCAAATACGAATCCGAGAAATGGATGTAGTTGACCAAAACCATCTGGCTATGACCAATTGGAATTAGAATTGCTCTGCATTGTTTTAAGGTGATGGTAATAATATTTTTGTTAAGACAAAATTAAAGCTACCAAAATTCCAAATTCAAACAAGTCTTCATCATGGTCAACCCATTGTCGGCTCACTACCAGAGCACGGGTCTCCTCTCAATGTGAGAAGGGTTCGGCCATAGTCCACCACGCTGGCCGTGTGCGGATTGGCAGACTTCACACGCCTTTGAGAACATTATGGAGAACTCTCAGGCGCGCAGGTTTCCTCGCGATGTTTTCTTTCACCCTTGAAGCATGTGATATTATAATTGTTTTAAAAACGCACATAACTCCGAAAAGTTAGAGGTGCGTGCCCAGATTCGAACCACCGACCTCTCATTAGGAGGCTGACGCCTTAACCACTAGGCTATCACAGCTTCTACAAGTCTTATTAAATTAAGTTCAGCCGGGATTTTGTTACTGAGATTTTTGGGTATGTTTGTGTATATATATTACACATATGTCCTCACTGCGCGCGGCTATTTCGTGCAAGAATAGGGTACATAAGCCACATCAGGGCAAACGAACGACGCCCTTATTGAAATCTCTAAAATAAACAGAGACCCAGTCGCTGTTGCCGAAACGGCAGTGAGAAGAAGATTACACATATAGATCGTCTTCATAAGTTGGTTCCGTAAATTCAAATTATTTTATTGAAATTTAAATTCAAAATCGTTTTATTTGTATAAACCTAGTACATGCAAGAAACGTTAATATATTATATTTTTCATTATCATTATTCTTTAGTGAGTAAGTGATAACTGCTCGATAGTAATAACTACACTCGTCAACTAAAAACTAAAGCTAGAAAACTAGAAATAAGACTTGCCGGTTTTTGTTTGTTATCACCATCTCACATAGTAAATAATTAATTATACTGAGCTATGAAGTTCATAAGTAACCTTTTTATATCGTCCATGTAATCTACAATATTATAATGGGGTTTTTCTATAAGTAAGGTTTTACAAAAACTTTGTATTTTTTAATTTTTCGTTGGTAGTGCACGGGATCTCTTATCGCTGTGCGTCAGTTCGTTCGGAAATTTCATTTGTCACAGCTGCTGTGACAGTGAGCTAGTCGATTTTGACAATTAATTTACTGCCATACATTCAAATGGATGAACTGCTACGGAATGAAATTGAAACGATTCTAAACGAAATAAATAAAACGTAACTAGCTTATATGTGTTAACGTCATAGACTTGTAGTACCTGGTAAACTAGTTAAAAATGTTTCACGGCTGAGAATATTGGTACTTGGGATGTTTCACCTCCGTAGGTGGACGGACGAGGTAATTTTTTCTTTATACACTTCAAGTTTGCTCTTGGTGGCAATCTCACCTTATGGTAAGTGATGACGCAGTCTAAGATGGAAGCGGGCTAACTTTGTTTTTTTTTTACGTTACAGACATGGTAAGCCAATGGGTTTACCCCCATACCCATAACGTAAAAAAAATGGAATTAAAAAATGATTTCTTCGCGATATCGTGCCGGAACACTACAATCGCTTGGTGACCGAGGTTACACCGAGACTCGAGCCGGAAATCGAACCCAGGACCTCCAATTTTATAATGCAACATGCACTGCGCCACGGAGGTCTTCGAGGAAATGTTTGATATTCCATTCCCTTAAACATCTAAATACATATAGCCTATGTTTTGATGGAAATGGATCGTTCCGTAGGTACTTCGATAGACCTATAGCACTCGAGACACCAACTTGATACGTGTTGTGACAAATGGCGGTGATTTTGATCTTGTTCTGTCATAATATTAGGATGACAACTCTGGGGCCGATACCGATTTACATCAGAATTAAACATTTTAACAGAAAACTCATACAAGCGCACTTGCAGACATACAAAAATACATATCTACCCACCCATACGCCATACATATACATAGCAAGGAACCAAAGTAGAAAGACTTCGTGTTGGCAAAATATTTTTAATAACGTTTCTATCAATATTCCATTAACAATATTTTCCGTCAAGTGCTTGAACTCCAACCGCCATCATGTCATCTGTCAAAAATGACCGATGACCACAGATCGTATACACAAGTCAGGCAATACAAGGAGTATTGCCTAACTTTTGTATTTTTACCTTTTACATGTCGTATTTAGCAATGTATTTATTTTATAAATTATTATAAATTATTTAGTATTTTATAAAACGAAAGCTTGTAGAAAAATCATATTACGATATTAAGGATTATATAAACGATAAAAAAGCTTGGGTGTGAATTGCTCTATCTCCATAGGTACTATAGTTTATTATTAATTTTATTCATTATGTGAGATGGTGATAACGAAAAAAAAGAAAAACCCCGGCTAAGTTTGTTGTGGGCTTCTTCTTAGACCGGGGCGCGTTTGGAACCCTCATAGCTTTAGTTTTAAGTTTACGAATATAGTTATCACCATGAAATAACTACTGTGTAAATTATTGACGCGTCAAAAGTGCCTTTTTAAGGACTATTTGAATAAAGATTATTTTGAATTTGAATTTTTGAATTTGTAATTCCATATACATATTTTTTGTAGCGGTGTTTGAGTTTCTTCTTAGACCTGGGCGTGCTTGAACCCTCTTAGCTTTAGTTTTAAGTTGGCAAGTGTAGTTATCGCCATAAATAATAAAAATAATGAAAAAAATGATATATATGAAAGATTCACACATGCCTGTAATAGGTTTATGTGAATAAAGCTGAAGCGGTGATGGCCTAGTGGTTAGGGCGTCAGCCTCCTAAACAAAGGTCGACAGTTCGAATCCGGGCACGCACCTATAACTTTTCGGAGTTATGTGCATTTAAAAAAAAATTAAAATATCACTTGCTTCAACGGTGAAGGAAAATATCGTGAGGAAACCTGCATGCCTGAGAGTTCTCCATAATGTTCTCAAAAGCGTGTGAAGTCTTCCAATCTGCACATGGCAAGCGTGGTGGACTATGGCCAAATCCTTCTCATATTGAGAGGAGACCCCTGCTCTGTATTGAGCCGGTAATGGGTTGATCATGATGATGATGATGAATAAAGCTTTTTTAGATTTTTAGATTTTGATTATTTAAGGTTTTTTGTTTTGCTAAACGAACTAGTTTAGTCTCTTCAATTATTTGCGAACTGCCCATATCTAATTAAGGAATTATTGTCAGGGATAGTTGGATTAACTAAAGAGAGATTTATGACTCTTTGATCCTTTTCTATATTCATTACATACGGTCCAGATAACAGCTGCTCGCTGTTCCTGAATACATACCCGGAACGCCACAGACAAAGCCACATCAAAGAAACTTTTCAGTTAATTTAAATGAAGGCCTTTCTGAAACACAATTGTTCTTAAGTATCTCGTGCTTCACCATGATCGAAAAACACAATTTGTAGGTACGCCATATTTGCGCTTTTCATTAAGTTTTATCTTTGCAATTTACACTTAATACTTTTAGGTATCATCATCATCATGATCAACCCATTGCCGGCTCACTACAGAGCACGGGTCTCTGAAATATGACAGGGTTTGGCCATAGTTCACCACGCTAGCTATATGCGAATTGGCAGACTTCACACGCCTTTGAGAATATTATAAATTCTCAGGCATGCAGGTTTCCTCACGATGTTTTCCTTCACCGTTGAAGCAAGTGATATTTTAGTTTTTTAAAAACGCACATAACTCTGAAAAGTTAGAGGTGCGTGCCCGGATTCGAACCACCGACCTCTGATTAGGAGGCTGACGCCCTAACCACTAGGCTATCGCCGCTTCATAATGTTTATATATTTATGACTATTAATGATTTAAATTTATCACTTTTTATTTGAGTGGCTTTAACTGTTATACTATTTCTATATTCTCATTACAATACACGGTCTCGAAACTTTAAGTATTTACTTTTGAATTTGAATTTGATTAATAAGTTAAGTTAGCCTATAATTTATTCAATTATAATTAACAACTAAAACAATGTAACTTTAAACACTTAAAATAAACCTTAAATTGAACCTAAAACTAAAACTATAACTAAAATATATTATTAAAAGGAGTCCCTTTAGGCAAGGTTCCGAAGATACTGGCAGCGTTTCCCCTTTGGATTGCAAGACTAATTCGTTGTCCGAGGTAGCTGGCAGCTCTTCGGTCTCCTGTGATGTCGACTAACCTTTTTGCTATTTCCCTAAAAAGCCCTATAGCGCTAGGACTCCACGGACCAAGGGTCTCGACACCGAATGGAACAAAATCATATTCAAAGCCTAGACCCCTGTATTTGTATGCTTTGGCTTTTTCAGCCGCTTCAGAAGCCGCACCAACTCTGTTGTTGGTTCCATGTAGATGGGAAGGGGCCTATAATTAAAAGACGTAACGTGCTAAAATGAAACCATAAAACTCTGTGTAATGACAAAGAGAACAAAAGCTTAGTCGTTAATTCAGAAATATTTTTTTGTTTCAGGAACGCGGGAGATTTATATTCCGAACGGAGCCATTTTTGATTGTAAGCCACACCTTTTTTTTTTATAAAAGTATAATTTTATATTCCTTGGTAAGTAGAGTCGTGCATGGTTTATTTTATCTATGTAATGCTTTAAAACGAGCAATCTATATATATAAAAGCGAAAGGTCACTTACATACTTACATACATACTGATTAAACACGAGATCTCAAAAACTATTGTACGTATAAAGCTATAATTTAGCAAGTAGGTAGGTCATAGTTAAGAGATGTTAGCTAAGAAAGGATTTTTGGAAATTCCACCCACCAGTAAGTTTGTATGAAAGTCCTATGTTTTTTAATTTAGAGGCACGAAAATCGGCAATTTGACATATGCCTGTAGCTTATTTTCTGAAGCAGGACATTGACCGCATGGAAAACCTCAATCTCACGGGAAATCAGCTATTCTACGCAGACGAAGTCGCGGGCAACAGCTAGTGCATACATATTTACACATATTATGTTGCGTACTTTGGTAAAGGGGTGTTTTGAACGTGTCTGTTATAAAGTGTCAAATTTTATTATGTTGCTTGCTATAGGATGAACGCATTCTGGTACCTGAGAATATTGTGAGATGGTGTTATATATTTAGCCTAATACTTATTACGTTAGACTGAAATAAACGGCTATAAAAAATTACAATGAAAAATCACTATATTAGTGAGAATACTAGGGAAATGGCCAAATATACTCACAGAAGCTCAAAGACGTGTCGCCTAGCGATTTAGCGTTCCGGAACGATTTTACGTAAAAACCAATTAAGAGTGTGGTTTGACCATACTACTAAAAGGTTAGCCCGCTACCATCTTAAGCCGCTTCATCACTTTCCATCAGGTGAGATTGCCGTCAAGGGCTAACTTGTAGTGTATAACAAAAAAAATATATAGGTGTCTAAACTCACTGACCTGACCGGACTGGGAACTCCTGATATGAAAAATAAAATATTTATCGTACGTTTTCAAATATTACAAAGACAATACAGATTGGTCACTAATATTCCTTTTTTCCGAAGGCACTTAGTTTAAGGTATGCACTGACTTTACGCTTCTATGGAGTGCACATTTTCTTTATGTTCCGTTATATTAATGTAACGTTAAAATAGTAAAACGCCCGTGTGTAAAATAAATGTTCATATTAGTAAACAGGTCTGTACAAGGAAAATTTAAGGGAGGACTAAGTACTCAAGTTTTAACGTATGCTACCCGCTTTATAGCACTCTATTGTTTTATGTAAATAGCTTTATTGCGTAGGTGCAAAAGGAAAACATGTAAATGTTGGACTTAAAATTAATACAAGCAAAATACCGCTTCTTAGATCACTATGAATTATCCCTTTTCTAAGGCTGGTTGGGTATGTAAAGAATGTTATATATATGAGACGGGACGGTTAATATCTCCTTTTTCTTGCCCTTACCCCACATTATATGTGTGATCGGCACAACACCTCATTTCACCCTCTCACTTCTATCAGCCGTCACCTCACTACCCAAACCTTTTACCCGCATATCCTCTTTTACACAATCCATTCATCTCTTCTTTGGTCTTCCTCCACTCTTTTGCCCTTCCAAGTTCATATCATTATTCGAAATGCCACTTGCAGATAACCATAATAGTTACTACTGCGTTACCGGGTGTTTTTGGCGAGCATGAAGCTCAAGCTGAGAGAGGAGCACCTGGGCTCGACGACTTCTGAGGGAACGCCCCCCTAAGAGCGTCTCCTGTGAGACTCGGACCTCGACTTAGGGTGACGTTAAGACTTGTTGGGTTTGTTGGACTGGTGTGTCAGTCCGAGCCCGTGGATAGAGTCCACGTCCGGGTAACGTCAGATAGCGGGGACCTCGTCTTCGCCGGCGAAGACGCTGTGTTGGGTTTTGTGCAGTGTGACCTACCTGCGAAGCGTTTTCCAACGTCAGTTGGTCGTCAGGGTAAACGTTTATATCTAACATTCTTTTGGTGACATCACTTTCTTTCCACCGCATTATATGACCAACCATGCTAGCCTGTTACTCCTCATCTTTTCTGTCTCTGGCGCTACTTAATAATATAATATGACAAATTATATTTATTGTAAAGAAGACTAAAATTTATATTTTTAAATTTAAAACAATGACCGGCAGTTACTATAATCTTTATATCAGGCAAAGCCTTGTAAAAATTACAAAGTAGAAACAAAAAAAAACCGACTATTAGTATAGTGCATTCAATATTAACTAGCGTCTTCACCTAAGGACGAAACATATCGGAAGACGTAATATTTCTACTGAACTAATTAATCTCTTCAAAGTTTAATAAACAACTGAGCGGTGATTATATTATTTAAAGGAAGATAAAATAGAGAAAGTATCAAAAACGTTTGAAACACCGTTTGAACGCCGCACGTGTTTTGCAATACAAAGAATTCACCCGCCACGACTTAATCCTATTGTTATTGCTAATGACGGTCTCAAGTGGAAAGACGCCAGTTAATATTGAATGTACTATAAAAATTATACGAAAATTTATATTATATTTTGCACACTACGTTATTTTGTGACAAAATTGTATTTACGATATCATGAATTACAATCATTCTTGCAAATAAATGATTTACTATTATTATAAAAACCGTTTCCGTTTCTGGTGTCACTGTGGGATGTGCTGGTAAAAAATATTGCCTAACGAATTCATCATTAAACGTTAGTTGTACCTACAACTTGGTGTTTCGTTCCGCTAGTTGGATGAATTTTCCTTTGACATTCGCTCCTTTAGTGAAATGTATTATTCATTTTGAATGTACAAGGAAAATTCGGTATATTTATTTAGAAATCAACGAAAATAAAGGCAGTTCTTTTATTTTGTTTATTATATTTTATTTATTTAGGCCTTTATTTGTGTATCGGATAAATAAAACAAAGGGAACAGTACCGAAAGGTAACACAAAAGGCCGGGACTAAATAGAGATCGTGCCACTAACCATCAGCTAGTTTCACCAACATTACTTTTAATTCTCACAGTGCATGTGAACACATAGCGTGGAATACCTTATTCAAACTGTGAAAAAAAGATAATTATTATTTACTGAATTACGCGAACAAAGGAGTGGTAGGTCAAATAAATAATTAAAAAAAAAAATAAGTAAATCGTCACGTAAGGAAAAACTGCTATGCCTTTCCCCCTTTATGCAAGTCCTTCGGTTACGTACGGCGTAGTTAGGATATTATCGTCATGAACTGGCCGCCATAATCATTCACATAATGATTTTCAATTAATGAAACTATCAGTTGCTTCAACGCTGAAGGAAATCATCGTGAGGAAACCTGCATGCCTGAGAGTTCTCCATAATGTTCTCAAAGGCGTGCGAAGTCTTCCAATCCGCACATGGCCAGCGTGATGGACTATGGCCAAACCCTTCTCATACTGAGAGGAGACCCGTGTAGTGAGCCGAGAATGGGTTGATCATGATGATGATGAATGACTTTCATCCGATTTTAAGATTAGTGTACAGAAATTAGTTTTTTCAATAGTTTTATTATTATTTGCAATTAAAAACACTAGGCCGTATATAACGCTAGCTACCAATGGTGCTTATGGCTTACAAGATTCTGGTGTGGTATTATACAGACCAGCGTTGGTGGATCAATCTTCTGGCGTCCAATAGAATAATCTTCGAAAAACTTGTATCGAGAAATTGATCATCCATTGATGTAATCGGTGGATTTGCTTAATAAAGGTACTGGGAACCCATAACACAGGTGATAGTAATATAAAAGCTTCCCAGAAGCAATTGAAGGCTGGGTTATATAAAACAGGGGCGTTAATCTACCCTAAATGTGTCTCTAGTGTCGCGTTTCGCTTCTTCGGGAACTGCCAACATAAATTTGTTCTAAAGCGGGTACACGTATGCTTAAATTCTTATCTAAAGGTACCTCATAACTAGCCGTGTCCCTCGCTAGACCAAAAATTATAATGCAGCTATATTTAACATAATTAGCATTTCAATATAAATAAATTCGTAATGGAAATTTTACATGATGAGGACATAATAGGTCTATACAAATTATTAATAATTATACTTATCTACAAAAAATGTCTGATTTATTTATTTATTTGGGAAAACTTAGTTTTAAGTTGGCGAGTGTAGTTATCACCATCACGTCACGAATAGAAATAATGAAAATGTGATATATATTAACGATTCATAGATGCCTGTAATGGCATGCCTGTGATGCTTTATATGAATAAAGCTATTTTGGATTTGATTTTGATTCATGAGATGGAATTTCGTTTCAGCCCAATTTTTGTCCTCATCAATACTAATTAATACTATTCCAATTATAAAGTCGAGAGTAACTGTAACACGATGTTCTAATAAAATCTTACGAATAAATTCGTTTCGCCATTCTGTAATCTGAAACCTAAAGAAAGGGGTTAACTCTCCGAAAAAAGCTAATATTTTCGCTTTTGCTTAATTAAAAAATAGAGTTCGGAGACACCTTGCCTCCTTTAATTTAGTCTATTGGGACGTCAAAGATTATTACTGTACATCAGGTGCTCGAAGTAAAGATCTCAGCGGGCTCTCGATAAATGAGCTGGGTATTAGGTAATTAATAACTGCCTCCTGGACGCCTTCACACCGATATTATCATTTAAATAACATGTTTTTTTTTTTTTGATTTATTTATTTGCTAACAGACATGAGACCCGGTCAGGGCATTGCAAACAGTACAATTGTTATACATTCATCATATTGTAATGTTAAAAAATTCAATAAAAAAAAAATAATAATAACAATAATAATTAATTAAAATTAAAATATAGATATACATAAACGTATTAGCGTATTAGCTCACTACAGAGCACGGGTCTCCTCTCAATATGAGAAGGGTTTGGCCAGTCCACCACGCTGGCCATGGCAGACTTCACACGCGTTTGAGAACATTATGGGGAACTCTCAGGCGTACAGGATGTTTTGCATCACCGTTGAAACAAGTGATAGGTTAATTACTTAAAAATATAGCTCCAAAGAGTTAGATGAGCGTTCCCACGATCGAACTCTGATTAGAAAGCGGACGTCCTAACCGCTAGGCTATCACAGCTTACATAAACAAACTTCAATATCAGCTAAATTGATTCTATATTTTCTTTAAAGGTATCAAAGTAAACCATAAAACCGAAATGGTACAGAAACAGTGTGATACAAAGCCTCTCTTAGACTGGCGGTAGCAAAAAAAGGTTGAGTTATTAATTTTGAATAAAAAGGTCGAGAGGAATGATCCAATTTATCGTCGAGAAAATATTGAATGGGAGCAGGCGCCACTTTGGGAAAGGCCACGATATTCAACGGACATTAATCTGTATTTGCTATAATTGGCGACAAAAATACTTAGTCTACGCGAGAAACATTCTTAATACAAATTTTACAACTTTAGCTTTACAATAACTTTAATAACTATCTAATCTTACTATTAATTTGACGACCTCCGTGGCGCAGTGCGTGCGCTGTCGCATTATAAAGTTGGAGGTTGGAGGTTTGGAGGGTTCGATTCCCAGCTCGAGTCTGGTCTGGTGGGAGGCTTCGGCCGTGGCTAGTTACCACCCTACCGACAAAGACGTGTCGCCAAGCGATTTTAGCGTTCCGGCACGATGTCGCGTAGAAACCAATTAGGAGCGTGGGTTTACCATACTCCTAACAGGTTAGCCCGCTACCATCCTAGGCAGCATCATCACTTACCACCAGGTGAGATAGCCGTTAAGGGCAAAATTGTAGTGGATAAAAAAAAAAAATTGTAAATTTTTATAAACTATCTAAGAAATATTATTCGGAGAATGTTGGCAGTGTTGAGTGTGCCTGTAATTGATAAGTTGTAACAGCACCAGCACTAGCTTATGTAGATTGATATAAATGTAACTAACAACTTGTCGCTGGCATGCCTTAAGAATAAATATATTTTTTTTTAGCCACTACAAGTTAGCCCTTGACGGCAATCTCACCTGATGGTAAGTGATGATGCAGTCTAAGATGGTAGTGGGCTAACCTGGAAGGGGTATGGTAAACCCATACTCCTATCGATTTCTACGCGACATCGTGCCGGAACGCTAAATCGCTTGGCGACACGTCTTTGTCGGTAGGGTGGTAACTAGTCACGGCTGAAGCCTCCCACCAGACCAGACTCGAGCCGGGAATCGAACCCAGGACCTCCAACTTTATAATCTGACAGCGCGCACGCTGCGCCACGGAGGTCATCAAACGTCGACGTTAAATAAATAAATAAATACATACATACAGTACATTGGTACATAATAGAATAACCCGACAGTTAATATTGTTTGGTTCGATCCAAGAATTGATTCCAGCGATACGGATCTAAACTATTAATATTCCCTAATATTGCGATAAACATCACGCGCGAGGAACATTCATCAAAGGCTCCAGTCACCTGTCAAAACAACCACTTAAGCCCCCAATAACAAGCAACCATAAACACCAATAAAAACATTAAAACAAGCTATAAATCCACCGATGCGGCATTTGTTTATAAACTCCTAGTACTTACGGCACCGACGAGAATAATGCTAGTTCAGGACTAACAAGGGAAAGGTTTTTTTATACACGTTAGCCCAAAGCGGCAATGTCACTTGGTGGTAAGTGATGATGCAGTTTAAGTTAGTAGCAAGCCAATATATGATACTCGTAATTGGTTTCTTCGCGACGTCGTTCTGGAACGCCAAATAAATTTTCGATACATTTTTTCTAGTAGGGTGGTAGCTTTCCGGGAAGTATACAACGGGTCCCCCGGGTGTCCAGTAAAACCAGCGAGAAGGACATACCGTGGTAGTTTTTAGTTCGGTTATACCGCCCTCCGGGGGTGGGAGTCCAACATAACCTCCATCCCGCCCAAGGGAGGGTACGGAGGTAGCCATAAAGCTTTTCCACCACGACAAAAAAAAGGGTGGTAGCTAGCCATTCCCTTGTCCTTCTTCTACACCAGACTTGAGCCAGGAGTCGAATGCAGGACCTCCAACTTAATAATGCGACAGCGCACGCATGTAGACAAATCATATCACGATATTAAGGATTATATAAACGATAAAAAAGCTTGGGTGTGAATTGCTCTATATCCATAAATGTACTATAGTTTATTATTCATTATGTAAGATGGTGATAACGAAAAAAAGAAAAACCCCGGCTAAGTTTGTTGTGGGCTTCTTCTTAGACCGGGGCGCTTTTGGAACCCTCATAGCTTTAGTTTATGAATATAGTTATCACCATGAAATAACTACTAAAGTGCCTTTTTTAGGACTATTTGAATAAAGATTATTTTGAATTTTGAATTTGAATTGCGTCGCGAAGGTCGAAATACGAAGTTGTTTCATCACAATATACCTATTTCAGATGCGATATTGTGTTGAAATACAGAAGTTATACTCAAAGACTTTATCGACAACATTTCGCCATTTGTGAGTATTCCCTGACATGGAAAATGTTCCGACGTTTAATGTAGGGCGGTATATTGAAATGAGACGCATTTTATTGATACATTTCATATCGGAGTCAGGAAATTCAGTGACGCGTAAACTTAGCTTCAGCTTCCAGTTCAAATTATTGGCTATTATAGCTTTAGTTATTTTGTACTGTATTTTTTTTATACACCAAAAGTTAGCCCTTGACTGCAATATCACCTGATGGTAAGTGATGATGTGGTATAAAATGGTAGCGGGCTAACCTGTTAGGAATATAGAAAACGCATACTCCTAATTGGTTTCTACACGACATCGTGCCGGAACGACAAAGACGTATCGCTGCATATATATAAAGGAAATTTTTGTTAATGTCTGCAAACAAAATCTTTTTAATATGCTATATGTTTCTATATTATCGGTCAACGGTGGACTATAGCCTTTGTAAACGCTGTATCTACTATTGCGAAGCTGACGTTATCTTAAAAGGGGTCCAAGTTAGTTGGGTATTGTAAATGGACAATTATGTAAATAGAAAATTCCTTATTGGTGGTATTTTTGCGCTCCATGTATTTTAGGGTTGGACCTGCTCTGCTCAGTGACTGTAAACGCAATATTGCCTCGGACCCTCCATTAGTGTGGCATTATTATAACGATTCGAAAGCTCGACTATTCTACCCATTAATTCTGTTACTTTCAGAATGGAGCAAATGTCGGAAAAACATATTTCTTTCCTTATTCCTTAACAACTATTTCTCTATTTTCTGTACAAGTACCTAATAAAATTATGTACTAATGTGTCTATTTTGAGAACTTTGAACTTTTGTGGCGCAGCGCGTGCGCTGTCGCATTATAATTTTGGGGGTCCTGGGTTCGAATCCCGGCTCGAGTCTGGTCTGGTTGCCTAGTTACCGCCCTATCGACAAAGACTTGTAACCGAGAGATTAAGCATTCCGGCACGATGTCGCGTAGAAACCAATTAGTAGTATGGGTTTAGCATACCCCTAACACGTTAGCCCGTTACCATCCTAGACTGCATGAACACATACAGGTGAGATTGTCGCCAAGGGCTAACTGGTAGTGTATAAAAAAACTCACTGCGATAGGTGTGTTATATTTTACGCTGGTATTGTGTAAAAATAACATTATATCGGTAATTTGATTGATATACGATTACTAGCCAACTTTTTGTATTGTTACCAATAATATAGAACTATCAACTAACGAAAGGAGAGAAAAAGAAAAGTTTGAGAAGTATTGTTTTGGACCCCAAATTATCTTAAGTGTAGCTTTTGTGTGTTATAAGACCCGCTATTGAGCCTTCTACTTGGTCATGTAAGTGATAAGTAAGAAGTTCCTAAATTGGTTTTAGCTGTAACCTGAACCGATCGGTTAAAACCAATCACTAAATAAGCGCTAGACATTATTATGCAATTCCTGGTATGACTCCTATCAATCATGTAAGCCTGGTATTAAATAAACTTAAAATACTGCTGCTTCGTTGTATATAATGTATGTACATTTTCAAAGATACACTTTTAAATAAATTTTTTAAAATTTTCTCAATATGAATCCTTAAAATTCTCCATTTTTAAACAAAAAAGATTAATAAAAAAATTTTAATCTTTTTGTCTCTCAGAAACGGTCTGATTTCAGAATTAATGTTATGTCATGACATTAAAATGTATGGTAAGTTACCAACGTCCGTAAAATCACTTTCAATGCTACCATTTAGCACTAAACTTCAAAAAATCTTCCAAAAATTTATTTTTCACACAGTTTATGAATACTTTTTACATGTGACATTGTAGTCATCTTTATTATTTTGACATTTTTTTTCCAAACTTACATCCTAAGTTATTAAAGGTACTATATAAGTTTCATCCACGAGGTTACAAGCATTACATTTCTATTTTCTAACCATACATACATTTTTAGTTTGTAAACATTTTTTTTTTATACACTACAAGTTAACCCTTGACGGCTATCTCACCTAGTGATAAGTGATGATTCAGTCTAAGATGGTAGCGGACTAAACTGTTAAGGGTACGGTAAACCCACACTCCTAATTGGTTTCTACGCGACATCGTGCCGGAACGCTAAATCGCTTTGTTACACCTCTTTGTCGGTAAGGTGGTAGCCACTAGTAACTAGCTACGGCCGAAGCCTCCCACCAAGTCAGACTCGAGCCGGGGATCGAACCCAGGACCTCCAAGTTTATGCGACAGCGAGCGCACTGCAACAGTGTTCGTCAAACTTACGCAATTTATAGGATACTTTAAGGTTTTTTGCAATAAGCAATCTCATTAGTTGCTCAGCAATTTTGACCTACTGAAGCCTCGATTAAGTACGTCAATGAGAAATGCTTGCGTGCCGACCACCTATCTCTCGGTAGCTCCAACGTGCCGGCTAATGAAGACAAAAACCGTTATCAGCAACGTTATTTGTACGGCCCATATTTTATTACCTGCAATATACAACAAAGTAAAGGGAAGGAGGTAAAGGGATTTATGAAAAGCCATTAATTTGATACCCAGTGATAGCCTAATGGTCGGGGTTCGAACCCGGGCACGCATCTACAGCTTTTCGGAGTAATGTTTAATTTTCGGAGTATGTTTTTAAGCAATTAAAATATCACTCGCTTCAACAGTGAAGGAAATCATTGTGAGGAAACCTGTACGCCTGAGAGTTCTCCATCATGTTCTCAAAGGCGTGTGAAGTCTGCCAATCCGCGCATGGCCAGCGTGGTGGACTATGGCCAAACTCTTTTCATATTGAGGGGAGACCCGTGCTCTGTAGTGAGACGGTAATGGTTTGATCATGATGAGTTGCAAAGCTACTCTCATTTGGAAGTAATAGCCAGCGTTAAATGGTGGCAGCAGCATTTTCAATAAGCATTGACAAGTTATTTTATAAAATGGTATATTTGTTGAAATGGAAAGGATATAGGTTGTTGATGAACTTCGTGACGCATTACAAAGTTGGAGGCCCTAGGTTCGACTCCCGACCTGAGTCTGGTCGGGTGGGAGGCTTCGGCCGTGACTAGCTATCACCCTGTCGACGAAGTTGCGTAGAAACCAATTAGGAGTATGGGTGTACCGTACCATTAACAGTTGAGACCGGTACCATCTTAGACTGCATCATCACTTACCCCAGGTGAGATTGCCGTCAAGGGCTAACTTTTTGTGGATGAAAAAAAAATGCGGTCACAGCTAGTATAGCATAACTTTGTTGTTTTCTGCTCAGTTTAATGACTAGGCCTCGTGTTCATTGTAAAACGGGACAGATAGACATTGTTACATGAAGTGTAAGTACAGTTTTGTAAATTTTACAAACTACATACCAGTTTACATTTCCACTTTTACAATTTTAAAATTTGGTGCGTTAAACTTTTAGGGTTCTACTCTCTATCTAGTGCACTATTTATGAGTAAAACTTGTTACTTTTCAAGAACAGCTTATTATTATCAAGAATCGCTGTGTTTATTTCAAAAGTTCTAGATGAGTTCTTGTATAGATTGACATTGTTAGTTCGTGGTATGGAAATGTCAACGAATAAATGAATACGAGTGTATAATAAAACTTAATCCAATGGGATAACCACAGGTGTTACGTAAGTAATTATAATTAAAGTACAGATAATACTAAGGCTATAAAGCTATTAAAGGAATGAGAGATCTCGTAAAAACGTAAAGCCGTCCGTAAAACACGGGCCGTATCTCGTTTACGCTCTCTTGAACCACGTAACAGAGGGTCACTGTGACACCGTTACGTCCAAATTACTAAAATGACATAAATATTAAATCCATAATAATATTATATATTAATATTAGTGCGAAAATATATCCATCTATCATTTTCTTATTCGTTACCAAGGTTCGTTACTTATGTTCAACTCAACGACTGTACTCGTAGTGATCTCAATCAAATTGGCATATAAAGTTTGATATTAAATCTAAGATAAGAAAGAATACTGTCTCTCCCGGAATAGCACGCGGAAACCGCAATAATAGATTCCTTATATGTTAATTTTATACGTGGTTAAAAATTAAAATAATCAGCACATTAAATAAAGTAAATGAATTCCTAAATGTCTAACTAGTATTTCAGTAACTATCCCATTTTATATTTACAAAAAGCTCAAAAAAAAAATCCATGTATGTACCTATTTAAATACATTAATATTGCAATAACCACTGAAACTGACTAAACTTCTTTCTTTGGACTTTCGTTAGTATAGCTATTTTATAAATCAACTAGCATTTTAACGATCGTTATGTATATATTTTGTACCATTTGAATAGTAAAATGGTAGCCTGAAAATTATAAATACATATACATACCCGTTGAACTCTTTACCTAAACGAAAACGATAAAAAATGTGTCTAATTGACATAGCATATTTTTTTCTACAAAATCAAATTTAAATCAAAATGAATCCATTTAGAATTGGCCTATTTTAGACACCTATAAGTATTTTATTTCGTTATAGTATATGATGATAGATGGCTCATTTTAAACATATAAGTACGTTTATCCCCATTATGGCAAGGTTATGGTGATATCTAATATACGTATAATACTTTGTTTACACAAACTAGAGCTACGAGGAATCCAAACGCACTAAAATCTAAAAAGAATTTCAAAGCAAACTAAGCCAGGCATTTCTTTCATATAATTCAACAGGTAAACTCAAACGCTTAAACCAGTATCACGCACGGTGTAATATCAGGCTTTAAAACCGTAAAATGAGTGAAATCCAAAGGCCCGGATTGTTATGGCTCTGAAGGAATAATAATGAGGTGCTCATGGATCTGGTAATTTGGTTCCAGAGCTCGATGCTTTCAAAAGCAAGTTTATAGACCAGATATTTCAGGAGACGTGCTTGACGTTCTCTATAGTAAAATTATAATGACTCAAAAGTAGGTTAGTGGTTATATCAATTTGGACACCCACTTTACCGGACGTATTATAACATCAGTTATTTAAAACTATAGATAAAAATTGTCTTTGATATCACCCTTTAGTGTTTATCTTTTATATTGCAGTTTTACTATTATCAAGCAAAAGACTAAGACGTATCTTATTTCGAATATATTTGTGATTGTTGTGAAAGCCGGTAAAAAGCTAAACATTCACATTAGCTCACAACGTTAAAAAATGTTTAGAAATAAAAAGATGTTGAGATTCCAGTTAGGAACGAAGTTCCTTCAGCTAATGTAGAATCGACAAAGGGATGATAGAACGAATAGAAAGAGGGAGAAAGAGAAAGGTATTATACACTACTCGCTTGTGTATACGACTGTCGCGCCTGCGCACGTATATTTAACGGTTTTATTCCACGGACTTTTTCTTACGATTTCACTATCACATTTTTTTCAGATCGGTCGCGCAGCAAAATCCCTATCTCCTCCATATACACTACTCGCTTGTGTATACGACTGTCGCGCCTGCGCACGTCTCATTTAACGGTTTTATTCCACGAACTTTTTCTTACGGTTTTACTATCAGAATTTTTCAGTTCGGTCGCGCAGCAAAATCCCTACCTCCTCCAAGCCTGCCGTAAGGAACTTCGTTCCAATTATTAGCTATATGCAGATAATAAAGATGCACTGAAAAAAAAGATTGTCTTTGTTAGAATATCACTTGTTTTCACTCGTTAGTAATGTTTATGTATTTTATGTTTGATTCCAATAAAAAAATAGTACCGATTTTATTTTTTTCATTTATTCGTTTATCCGTATAATTTTATCATTCAGTCTTGAGATGAAAATGATCAAATTTTACAGACATATTTTAATACTAAAATAAGGTCGAATTGGATTAAAGTTATATTTAACTAAATAATAAATACTTAAATTATGTTTGCTTACTAATAAAATATTCATGTTACTATAATATAAATATATATATGATAAAGTCATATTCTGATTAAAATATATCTTATTTAGTAAAAATAATCATTTTGGAATATCACTTCGTACATTTAAATATATCATGATGTAAATAAATATAAAATAGCTGTCAAGGTATTGCGTTGACACAAATGATATCTTGAATAATTTTATTATGTTTAAAATTAAAATTGATAAACATCTAACTATAGCTAATAACAAATTGTTTTATGGGGACATGTTATATGTGAGCAATTTTCTTGATAGTTAGTGACAGAATTTTGTTGGCAGCATTATTATTTTTTCAGGAACCCTCACATTAACGCTTATCTTTTCAAATCAAATCAAACCAAATCAAATCATTTATTTTGCATACATTGAGTCGGTATTGGTATTACATTGAATTATAGATGCTTACAAACTTTTGTATGAGACTTTCTTTGTTTTCAAAGACTTCCATTGTTTTAATACAAAATTTTAACACAACGTTGTTGCTGAAAATCGCTGTATCCAACAACCTTGATCCAATTCAGATTATAGCGCTAGATTGTCTAATACAAGTCTAGGCGTTGGGGAAAATGGATAAAAAATATTCGCAAACTTGGCAGCCGCCGCCGTTTTTTTCGCTAGCCAATTGACACAGTTCGGAAGTAGCACGGTCGCCGTTCGGCGGGAACAACAAACCGTTTCAAAATAAACTAATTTCGACGCGGGCCGCGTAATTTTTGACCCCATTCTCGCAGGCTATTACCGCTGTGGACTGCTGTTTTTACTGACTTCCAAAACGGTGGACGTTTTTATATAGATACCGTATTTTCTCGAAAAAAAAAGGAAATGTTACCAGAGTTCATGGAAGTTTCTGAGTCACTTTATTGAACCCTTACTAATTTTCTTCACAGATTTTGTTGTATAGAGTATTTTGTTATGGTATACTTTTGAGTTGTATATATGTATATACTTTTTTGAACCGACGGCCGTTGGGGCAGACGTGTTCTGGAGTGGAGACCGCGTACCGGTAAGCGCAGCGTAGGACGACCACCTGCTCGCCGGACCGACGACCTGAAAAGGATCGCTGGCGGCGGGTTGATGAGGAAGGCGGAGGACCGTGTGTGGTGGCGCGCTCTCGGATAGGCCTATGTCCAGCAGTGGGCGTCAATAGGCTGATTTATTGATTGATATACTTTTTATATATGTCAAAGTATACTTTTGTGTTTGGCTATACTTTTGTGTTGAGGCTGTATGTATTTTATAAAATTCAACATGGCGGATTTATGACACCATTTTCAAAGTCGTGCTAGTCAAGTACTAGACAGACGTATCAATTTTTTTCTATTACGTACGAGTATTTCCATTCCATTCTCCCATTCTTCGTTTTTGCTAATAAGCAGAATTAACAAAAGCGATGTTGCTAATTACTGAGAGCAAATACAACCGACAATTTTTTTTTCCGCTCATGAATGTACCTACTCAATTTTGTGATCCGTTGTGAAACATGCTAACTATGCCATTGAGTAAGTAAGTTTGAGTATAGTAGTCATTAGATTCAAATTAAAAAAATCATTTTTATCAAGTTAAACTTCTTATGCGCTTATTAAACGTCAAATGTGTTATTAAATTCTATTCTATTCAGGCGTTGCTCTGCATAGAATAGAATTTAATAACACAATTTAGTAACGCTGTATCTTCCGAAATACACACTCATCATGTTTCATTATGAAACCAGAGCATCATCAGGAGATGTTGAATTCACAAGACGATTTCCATGAAGCAGGGCGCGCGCTGCTGCATTATAAAGTCCTGGGTTCGATTTCTGGCTCCTGTCTAGTCTGGTTAGAGGCTTCGGCCGTGGCTAGTTACTACCCTATCACCCTGACAAAGACGTGTGGCCAAGCGATTTAGCGTTCCGGCTCGATGTCGCGTAGAAACCAATTAGGAGAATGGGCTTACAATACCTCTAACGGGTTAGCCCCGCTACTATCTTAGACTGCATCATCACTTACCCCAGGTGAGATTGCTGTCAAGGGCTAACTTGTAATGAAAAAAAAAAGCTAATGTCTGCAACTCCTTACGCTTTTGATTCGCTGTCTTTTTTATTTATTTATTCAAAGCGCCACCAACAGAATTATATGTAAAAAAAAATAAACATTTTAAAAACCTTAAGTGCTAGGATATACATATAAATCAATTTAGAGGTAACTACAGCATGCCAAATAACTTAAGTCGACGCTAATATGTCGCTAATATTATAATATGCAAAATTTTAGATTAACAAACAGCAAAAAACAAAAAACACAAAAAATAACTCATTACAAAAGAACAGAAAAGTAACCTTGTGTTTATAATAACGAATAAGGAATATATAAAGGTATATACGCACTATGCAAAATCTAACTAGACTAGTGTTTTTATTATTTTATTCTTGAAATTGTGTGTGTATTTTTGTATTTGTGAATTTTTTTTAAATGCATTGTTTTAACAAATATTCAATGTTCTTTCTCCAAAGCTCCGCTGTCAAAATCTCACCAAGATCTTTTTAGCAGTAAAACTGTGCATAGTAAAGCATGTATAAGAAAGTCTATTTAACTTTTAATCCCGCTGGAACGTTCGCGGGTACTGTTCCGTCGAGAAGTTTCGGATGCTCCTGAGGATGGCAGCTTTAGATGTGTTAAATTTCATCGGTGCAGTAGTTTAAACGTATATACCTAACAAGTAAACAAACAAATAGACCAGCATCCGCATTTATGATATTAATATGAAATTTATTAAAATAAATACCACTCAATTCTTTAACTATGAAAATTTCAGAGAATAACTAATCAAAATCTATATACTTTTTTTTCGTCCACCACTCACAGCAAAGTCCTCGATTTGGCTTGTGTGATTTTGTTTCGACACTGTTGTTAGGTATCCATGAGGTTTTCTGGCTGGGTCCCGGTCGACTGCACGAGTGTTCCCGTGACCCAGCCACCAGGCGACGAGAATGCGCTTCGCTGGGTTTTAGTGGGTATATTGGTCGCCAGTCTGGCCGCCGGGGAGTCCCACATCCCGCCGGAAGCGCAGTCTTGCCCCCCCCCCCCCCCCCCCTCCCCCATTATCCAAACGTCGCCTACGCCGAGGTTCGGCCTCACAGGAGGCGCCCTTGGGTAGACTTTCCCTTAGTTTCTTCAAGCCCTAGATCTCAAATTTTTTTCTAGCAGAGCTTCTTTCCGAAGCTCACCAAACAGCCCGGTTACGCTGTGGCAACCAATAGGGTCAGCACAGCTAATAATCCGAAAAAAAAAGTCTTGCCTGCGTCGCTTTCGGAGGGGATGCGTAAACGCATTTCCCAGCAAGCATGAAAAAAAACCATGAGAATTTACCCATGGGAAAAATTCTCACAGTGACGTCAGATCAAGAAGGCTGTTCAATTGTATTCGCAAAGTTTTAAAATTAAACGAAAGAGCTTTAATAATTTTAACTATGCGCGTGTCTCAGCCATAATTACTGAAACCACATTTCCATTTCAACCTGACTCAAACACACACGCGGGGAACTTTCTAACGAGTTGCGAAGTAAAGCTCTACTCTTTGCCGAGACTACTTGTGGTTAGTTCGAATCAACCAACGTATTCTGAACTGTTTTCAAAATTAATTTTGGAATCATAAACGCGGTGAGGATCTAAATTAAAATTGCGAGTTCTCCTTAAAGCTTAAAGACACTTGAGAAACGGTTGTGACGTGTTGGTGAATCCATATGAATTTTGTGTATAAAGTGTGATTTACAAAAACAAATGTTATCTATGAACGAACTGTTTAACATCAACACTGATTCGGGCATTATTTTGCATATAGACAGGAAAATAATCTAAATATCCCTGAGAAGCAAAACAAATGATTTCGTAGGATTCATTCAATTCAATCTGAGTTTTAAAAAAATACGAAAAAAACGCTTTCAACGCCTAGTTATAAATATGTATACATTGAACACCACTGAAAAAAAGAAATCAAAGATAAAAATTAATCAACACAGTTTATAAACCATCGGTCTCTATTATCAATAACATTGAAGATACCTGGTGGATGCTCTAAAACCCCTTTCGCCTACGGAGGATTAGAAGTCAGTGCCCAGCCGTGGGACTTTAAAAGGCTGGTGATAATGATATTAAAGAGACTTTCACTAAATCACATCTTGGGAAACAAGCTCCAATTATACGTATGTGTGCAAAATATACTGAGTTATCTAAAACGATACCTGGCATCGACATTTTTCATGACTCGGCTATTACTTTCAAGAAAAAACTGACTGACCATTTATCCCATCAGGAATTGTTAATTGTTTGTTTAGAACATTACCTTTCTTTTGTGTTTTTTATTTCTTATTTTAATTTATTTAATTATGTTTTAATTTATTTGTATTTAATAAGATTTATTGCTTTTTTTTGTTGTTCTTAAATCTGTTGTAACATAATGTTTACTTGGCGCATTGTGAATGTTACGTACACTTATTATTGATATACGTATCAGTGTGTGTAATAGTGTGTAATTAAGTGGCGAGTGTATGATATGTTTATTGTTAGTGTTCCTTTAAATAAATAAATAAGAGCAATTTATTTATGAGTAATAATTCATTCTTCTTCGTCGTTACACTCTTTGCAGAGTGGACGTGGACATCACGAATCAATGTATTTGAGGCCAGATGTTATGCGCCTCACAAGCATTCGCCACTTCTCTCTGCTACTGCTAATAATTCATACCCTAGAGTTAATATCCTTTACGTAATCCATTCTAACTTTCCAACAATCGGAACTTTTGATAGTCACAGCTATTGGACCATTTCCAACCTCCACGACCTTAATAGGACTTGGGTCCTCAGAACAAGACACTCTTGAATATCAATAGCGTTAATGAGACGTCAATGTTTGCTAATCTATTGTGTAACGAACCTTTGTTGAACAAACCAAGCAAATGCGAACCTTAATTCGCGAGAATTAGAGTGTGAAATCGATTGATTTGCTTATACATGTTTGAATACCCGTAATTTACGCTGATGTGCTCAACATTCAAGAGATTGGGACTTCTTTTGGCCCTAAATTACAGGTTCATTGACTTGAAAATATAACCTTTAGTTTGTCTGGAACTAGGACAATGAGCACGCAAAAAATTAGTTAGCATTGGATGATAAAATTAAATAAAAAAGCCATTTATTCAACTACCAAATCAATAAAAATAAAAATTATGTCATTATTATTTTTAACAAGTATCAGTCCAATTTTCTGGGTTATTTTAATATAGTTAGAAGTTTTTGGTAGAAGTCGCCTCTCTGGCGTAGGCCTCGGCATTGGATGTTATCATACCGGTAATCAGTACAATTGATTCTGATACAGAAAGTTTTATTCGGCTTATTTGTTTGTATGTATGATACCTTTTCTTTTGAATTAGGGAATCATCTTGGATACAGCTACGCCCGGGACGGTGTGGGGGCTATATCGGGCTCTTACGACTAAACCCCACGTACTTCCAACTCGTCACCTGACCAGCGTGGCCAGCGTGACGGACCACCCAAAACCCTTATATAGCATTTATAGGCCTATTGAAGTACATAGACTGCTGTCGCCAGCCTGGTGCAAAATGTAACAGTAGTATGTCGGTCCCGAGAACTCATAAATTTGACCCCTACCAGAAAGTAAGCGGGGAAGTTTTAACTTCAAAATTAATCAACTTTATTCTGTTAGCAACATACAGTATTCGCATGTGCACAGTTTAAAACAGAGTAGGAAATTACGCAGTATACCATGACGTAAGAATATGTGGTAAAATTTCACCCCAAACAATCAGGCGAGTACGCCGTACAAAACATTCGGCGTTGTGAGTTTAGCGAAATAAACAAAGCCACAGGTGCGGAGGTGGGAAATTAAATACGCAATGCAAGGGCGGCCCACATAAATAATGCGCCCTTTAATAACAGTACACCGACGTAGGAGTGTGAACTGTAAAAACCAAGATGTCCTATCACCTAGAAATGTCGAGATAAATACTTTCTTATAAATTCGTGCAGAATTATTTACATAAAAAAAATATATACACCATCTAAATGACGATATGGCGGGAGACTTAAGACTTTAAAAACATATAAATTCATTTAATTTTAATACTATCTTACAGAATTTATTTAAATAATAATTTAAATTCGGTGAATAAGTAACCGTATCTGTGGGTGATATATGGTCCTTTATGCAAGCTGGCATTCCTCACCAGTCCATTGTTCCGTCAGCAGAACGCCGTTTCGACGTAGTAAAGCATATCATCAGTGTATTTTAATAAGAAGTATATTTTGCATTAAACTAGTCACGAAACCTTTGGGTAAAAGAATAAAGAATCAAGTCAGGAAATAGATGTGACCATTTTTGAAAGTTTAAAAGAGCATTGAACATCCTTTACAGTTCTTATAAATAACGACAAATAATAATAAACTAAGGGTCAAAATCGCATTCCTAATCAACTTTCATGAGAAAAGTTAATCTATAATAAAGAATGGCACTCATGTGACATGTGCAAGGCCAAAATAGCCTGAGTCCAGCTACGTTCTCCGAAAGATCAATCTACCTCTTTAATAAATTGCATTACGATCCTTTCTACGAACGAACAAACAACAAACATAACTACTTTCAAATTTTTAATATGTGTATGGATGTCCTTTCCATAATCTCTAAATCATCATTGAAACTATAGGTACAATTCGAGGGTCTTGTACCTACCATCTCGTATCTCGGGTATAAACTGGAGTTTACGAGATGCTGTGGATTCATTAAAACTCTTCTAAAACACAGATAAACTGAATGCTCAGCAGTAGCCTTATTAATAACTCGCAGCTTTAGCAGGTCTCTTGTCTCATAGTAAAATAGGGATAGGTATAAAATGAAATCAAAATCAAATCAAAAATTACTTTATTCATGTAAAACTATTGGCAGGTATGTATGAAGCGTTCATAGATATTATTTTTTTCATTATATTAGTTAGGATGGTAATCGCCAACTTAAAACTAAAGCTAAGAGGCTTCCAATCTAGCCCAGGTCGAAGAAGCACACATGAAACTTAGCTAGGTTTTTTTTTGTTATCATCATCTCAAATAGTCAATAATAAATTATAAAGCTAGAGCAATTCACACCCAAGCTTTTTCATCGTTTATATCATCTTTAATATCATAATATGATTTTTCTATAATCTAACGTTTTATGAAAACTAGAAGTTCACTTTTACTTGTAACATTCAGTGCGTTATAGTACATTTTTTTCCTTTATTTCGCAATATATTTATGGACAGACATTAACATTTCATATATATATATTAATTATAGTTTACACCTGGCTATTTCGTAGTACTAACTATTATAAATTGGTTTTTCTCTACGCTATGAAAGAGAAGATTTGTAGCCAGCATTGGAATATTATTAAGCCAATAATGAAGATAAGCGTGGGTTTATTCAACTGTAGGTAAAATTATAAATTCTCCCGGCTGTTTGTTGTTCGCTTTTTAGATCAGGACGCATTTGGAACCCTCGAAGCGTTAATTTAGATTACCTACAAAGTGAATATGTGATAGCCTAGTGGTTAGGGCATCAGCCTCCTAATCAGAGGTCGGCGGTTCGAATCCGGGCACGCACCTCTAACTTTTCGGAGTTATAAAAAAAAAAGCAATTAAAATATCACTTGCTTCAACGGTGAAGGAAAACATAGTGAGGAAGCCTCAAAGGCGTGTGAAGTCTGCCAATCTGCACATGACCAGCGTGGTGGACTATGGCCAAACCCTTCTCATATTGAGAGGAGACCCGTGCTCTGTAGTGAGCCGGTAATGGGTTGATCATGATGATGATGATTATGACTTACAATGTAAATAATTGACGCATTATTTTAATAAAGTTTTTAAATATTGATTTATATCCATTCCGAGAGAACGTTGACTTAGGTAAATTCCTAACTAAACTAAATTGAACTGAACTAAGTTTATAGACTGATAACCTAAGCAGGCTAAGCATTGTAAAAGGAACAACCCTTCTTTGGATCTAATTTATTTATGTAAAACAGTATTGGCCCTTATATCAGCCTGGGTTTTAGAGTCACAACTTACTTAAATCCTCTCCAGCATCTCACACAAGAGAATAACTGATGTTTAATTATAAAACATTAATGAAGGAAAGCTGCGATAGCCTAGTGGTTAAGATGTCCGCCTAATCAGAGGTCGGGTGTTCGATCCCGAGCAAGTACCTCTAACTTTACGGAGTTATGTGCGTTTTATTTATTTATTATTAATACACTTACAATATACATAAAATAAAATATGTTTCAGCAAACAAAGTGTCACATTCACCAGTATGCATATCAGTTACAAGTGTACACGACATTGACTGCAATAGGTGCTTGTAAACGGTTTTTAAGCAATCAAAATATCACTTGCTTCAACGGTGAAGAAAAACATCGTGAGGAAACCTGCACGCCTGAGAGATCTCAATAATGTTCTTAAAGGCGTGTGAAATCTGTCAATCCGCACTTGACCATCTTGGTGGACTATGGCCAAACCTTTCTGATATCTAGAGGAGACCCGTGCTCTGGCAATGTGTTGATCAGGAATGATAGAAAAGAGCAATGCTTCAGTATGTGTGTTTTAATAGCTAACCTAACCTAAACTCACCGACTTGAGTTTACAAAATTGTTCATAAAGTAACGAAATAAATGAACTTTAATGTCGAATAATAATACTCGTATTGTAAACTAAAAGTATTAAACTACCATGAGGAGTGTATTGAAAAACATAATTTTATATTTATATAAAGCCAATTGATTCCAAATCGAGCGTGCGCCCTCGTCCCGCAGTTAAACTCAATGGCAGGGAAACCCCGATATGCACGAATGGCTGCCCGCGGCATTAAGTCCTCAAAATCTTGAAAAATATGGATAAGCTCATCCCGCACGCTCCGGTGGAGTTTACGCGAATTTGTTTCGTGATATCAGAGAGTATGGGATTATTTATCATATACACATACATATATTGAGCACATACAAATTATTTTATTTCAATATAAGATTTTTTTATAAAGCGAAAGCTTATAGAAAAATCCTATTAAGGAATCGAAGATTTTATAAACGATAAGAAAGCTTGGATGTGAATTGCTAAATCCGTAGCTAATTATAATTTATCATGTTGCGAGCTTCTTCCTATCCTGGGCGCGTTCGGAACCCTCTTAGCTTTAGTTTTAAGTTGGCGAGTATAGATATCACGAATAAAAATAATGGTAAAATGACGTGTTAATGATTCATAGATGCCTGTAATAAGTTTAAATGAATAAATCAATTTGATTTGATTTTAAATCAGAATCGTCAAAAAATCAGTCAAATAAAACTTGATTCAATTGATCCTATACATCACACTTTTGATGCGTGAATAACTTAGATTGTAATGATATGGGGATAGCCCTTAAAGGGTGTTAAATCAGTCTATCAGGAACTTTTTTGCTTTGTTTGCCCATCCCTGTGTTTAAAGACAAAATGTATATATGTATGTATACACATACATATACACAATTACACATATACTTAATTTTGTTTACTTAATTTTTACGAAGGAATAAAAACAAAATATAATATAAACAAAGTAAAATATAGCGGGCATTATAGTAGCGTGGTAGGTCAAAGCTCTAATCACCCTCTCCCATGAGCAAAGAAGCTCATCCCAGCAGTAGCATATATGATGACCTCCGTGGCGCAGCGCGTGCGCTATCACATTTCACACATAACGTTGGAGGCCCTGGGTTCGATTCCCGGGTCTATTATATTTTGGTGGGTGGCTTCGACCGTGGCTAGTTACCATCCTACCGACAAAGACGTGACGCCACGCGATTTAGCGTTCCGGCAAGTTGTCGCGTAGCAACCATTTAGAAGTATGGGTTTACTATACCCTAAACAGGTTAACCCATAACCATCTCACACTGCATCATCACTTACCATCAGGTTAGATTGCTTTTAAGGGTCAACTTGTAGTGTAATTAAAAATAAGTATGTTAACGGAGGTATTTTGTTGACAAAATACCTTATTGAACCAAAACTTAAATTACTGGAACAATAGGCTTCCAACTTTATTATCACAAATGCTTCAGACTTTGAAAATCTATTCTCATCTCAGCTCATCCCACATATGGATGAATCGGGCCCTTTGTTTACCCGCTCCCATCCATGCTGCATAACGCAGGTTATTGACCTTCGGCCCCAGAGATGGGGTGAACTGAAGATCACTTATAGCTATCACGAACTACGCTGAAATTAATTATTCTCATAATCCTTTTGAAAAACCCCTTCGTTGCGTCGGCCCTCAAATGCAGTTTCGAATCGACTTCCATGCCATACTGGATAATATTGGGGATTCGAAATATTTTCTGTTAAACAATAAACAGCAAGTATAATTTGCTATATTCCGCCGACAACTGGGAGATTAGTATAGTATAACACCACACAAAATCCTCCACTAGAACCTCTACGCACGTTTTGGATTTTGTGTGGTGTTAACCGTTAAGTTAAATTTTAATTGCTTTAAAATTCACATAACTCCTATGCCTCTGATTAGGAGGCGGACGCTCTAACCACTAGGCTATCACAGCTTCCATATTTCTCGCTGATAATGTAATATTCCATTGGTGATAGAATTTTTAAAATCGGTTGAATGTTTTAGACGTGGGTGCATTCGTAATATAAGTTTATATACTCGTATATATTAATAGTACAGGATTTTCTGAAAACATAATTACTGTAAACTTATGTTTCATTCGAGTATGTCTAATCATTCCTCCCTCACGTATTCCTTTCTCATTCCTGCTCTCGACCCCTTTGTTTACTTACAGCGCTGCATTAATGCCCGTTATTGACTTGTAACTTGAGTCTGGAAATATACGTTCAAATTGATCTTCACTGGATGAGTAATGGAATGAAGGGATATTTGGTTTACATCATCATCTTTGCTGTTTTATTATTAATCGTAATAAATATCGTTCAATCTCGTTGCGAATATACCCAAAATCCATTACAATTTATTTATTAAAATTCCAAGTGAATTTTCTATGGATTTCCACAGAAAATATAATCATCTCATGGTAATTGAATAACGTTGGAGATTTTATATTTAGATACCTTTACTTGTATACAAAAGAGTAGAGGAAGACCAAAGAAGAGATGAATGGATTGTGTAAAAGAGCATATGCGGGTACGAGTAAAAGGTGTGGGTAGACGGCTTATAGAAGTGAGTGGAAGAAGAAGACGTGTTGTGCCGACTCCACATAATAAGGGATCTTCTTTAGGTGCCTCTCCAACTAGTGAAGGTTGTCAGTCAGAATGGCATATTTTGCCTTGTCTCTCGCGAGGCTGAAAAGCTTTGACTGTCCAGGATTCGCATTCGTAGAGAAGTATGGGCCATAATATATAACAATGTAAAAGGCGTTAACGTAGCACGATGGACAGGTCACGGCTAGTGAGCACTTTTTTTCATACGTTGAAAAGCACCACGGGCTACTTCTATCCGCGTTTTTATTTCCGATTCACTGTCCCAGTCTTCAGTCAGCCAAGTGCCTAGATATTTATATCTGTGCACTCTTTCCAGTACGATAATAAGGGATGAGAGCAAGAAAAAAAGATACTGGTATCCTCATCAACACAAAAATCGGACAGGCAAGCAGTGGCGCAGTGCGTGTGCTGTCGCATGATAAAGTTGGAGGTCCTGGGTTTGATTCCCGGCTCGAATCTGGTCTGATGGTAGGCTTCGGCCGTGGCTAGTTACCACCCTACCGACTAAGACGTGTCGCAAGGCGATTTAATTTTCTGGCATGATGTCGCCTAGAAACCAGTTAGGAGTGTGAGTTTATCATAAACTCCTAACAGGTTAGCCCGCTACCATCCTAGACTGCATCATCACTTACTACCAGGTGAGATAACCGTCAAGGATAACTTGTAGTGTATAAAACAAAAGTCACGGTAATATCATTATTATAATAATGTTTCATAGCTAGCTATGAAACATTATTATAATAGTGATATTACTAGTGACAACACTAGTGTTGACATGTATTTCAATTTTTTTTATTATATCAACACCTTTGTCACCCCTTTAAATCTATGTAATCATCTTACTAACATCTTAGATCGTAAGAGATCGCTTATACAGATAATACTCCATATTGGTTTTTACAGATTGACAGTAGGAAAATAAATAATTTAATATATATCAAATTCAAATTCAAAATAATCTTTATTCAAATAGTCCTTTACAAGGCACTTTTGACGCGTCAATAATTTACATAGTAGTGATTCGATGGTGATAACTACATTCGTAAACTTAAAACTAAAGCTATGAGGGTTCCAAACGCGCCCCGGTCCAAGAAGAAGCCCACAACAAACTTAGCCGGGTATAAGATATTCATATATTTATTTAAATATATCTGCTATGAGTAAGAAATAAATAACCCAGTGTTCACAGCAACTTCTTTAACGTGGATTTTTTATGTATATCTGTGAGAATTAAAGGATTGATCAGATCAAAAATTCTATCCCAAGGGTACCGTAAATGTGCATTCATAGAATCCTATGTATCAGTCATTCCAGACTTTCAATCTATCTTTGTACTAAATTTTATCGAGAACAGTTCGGCCGTTATGGCGCGATTCGTTAGCACAAATCCATGGAAACTTTCGTATTTATAATTATTGTAGTAAAATGCGTAATTATTAGCAACAAGATATCTCGAAAAACTATTCCTATTTCCATCAATTGGGCTACGTTACATTTTATTTTTATCATCTTAAATATATGAATAAAATATTATATAAAAAATTACCGTCGAAATTCTAAAGTAAATTCTAACTAGAATGAAAGCTATTTTTCTTCAGTTAGTTTTAATATATTCTAATTAAGTTTCTAGTTAATATATTTTAAATTGCAAAGTTGTTAACCTTTCATTTAAATTTTCTCTTTATATAACTTTAACATAATTAGTACCTACTAGTCTTCAGTCTGCACCAAAAGGCAGCTGTTTAATCTAGAAGCACATATATTATGTAGGTATTATTAACTGTCGCATATGTTAAAACAGTATTAAGTAATTAATTATACGCGCAATCAACGTCCCGATAACGTCTTATTAGTTGCAGACACTTACGATATACGTAATACGTAAATCAGATTATACAAACTATAATATATTATGTTATAGTTTTATTTTACGTTGCATTTGTACTTAAATAACAATCCCGTTTACTGAGGGTATATAACACGGGTGAAACACAGCTATATATATATATATAGCTGCGTCAAGTAAATATGCAACTAAATCGATAAATATTATAAAACCTATGAGTCTGTCTATCCGTCTGTCTGACTATTAGCAAATTGTAAATCTTGAATAATGACCTTCGTGGCGCAGTGCGTGCTGTCGCATTATAAAGTTGGAGGTCCTGGGTTCGATTCCCGGCTCGAGTCTGGTGTGGTGGTAGGCTTCGGCCGTGGCTAATTACCGACAAAGACGTGTCGCCAAGTGATTTAGCGTTCCGGCACGATGTCGCGTAGAAACCAATGAGGACTATGGATTTAACATACCCCTAACAGGTTAGCCCGCTACCATCCTAGACTGCATCATCACTTAACACCAGTTAAGACTGCCGTTTAGTCAAGGCTACATAACTTGTAGTGGAATAAAGAAAAAGTTAACATTTTTTTTCTATTTTCTAAGCTGACTGCAACTCGTCAGCCTGTTATAACACGGCTGGGCAAGAACCTCCTCTCTTAGCAGAGAGGGGCCTTGAACTACGATTTTCTGATGCTGAATGATAGCGGCGTCCAGCAAACCTTGACTAAGGAATAACTTTTAACGAAGTTTAAATTTATACATTAGGAAGTCTAAAGATAAAATAACGAATACTCAAACCTAAAATTTATTGTAACACTCCGCTTTTTGCAGTGATGGTTAATAAATTAATAGAATTTTCTTAACGCTTTGTACTAAGACTCAAAGCAAAATAACTTATCATTTTAATTACATAATTAAAAAAAAACATGTGAAAATCATTTGTTATAAAAGATTAAGACTCTTTATTCAAGAACGGTTTGTTCATCTAATTATTATAATAGAAATATTTCAAACGAAAAGGTTTTGCACATAATCCGATCAGATATCGTACAACGACGGAGTTGAAGAGCAAAATCATCACTTTTCCGGAAAACGTACGTCTTGCCGACAATTTATAGATTATCTCGGAAAGTGTGAAAAAATATATACATAATATCTTATTTAGCGGTGATAGCCCAGTGGTTAGGGCGTCAGCCTCCTAATCAGAGGTCGGCGGTTCGAATCCCGGCACGCACCTCTAACTTTTCGGAGTTATGTGCGTTTTTAAACAATTAAAATATCATTTGCTTCAACGGTGAAGGAAAACATCGTGAGGAAACCTGCACGCCTGAGAGTTCTCCATAATGTTCTCAAAGGCGTGTGAAGTCTGCCAATCCGCACATGGCCAGCGTGGTGGACTATGGCCAAAACCTTCTCATATTGAGAGGAGACCCGTGCTCTGTAGTGAGCCGGTAATGGGTTGTTCATGATGATGATGATGATCTTATTTATACATTATATATGTGTCACTCTAATTGACACTTATCGTGATATTTTGTACAATTTACACAATATCTATATATATATATATATATATATATATATATATAAATTGTAGCCTATGTGTTATTCTGATGTATAAGCTATTTGCATATTATTGTAAAGTTTCATTAAAATCCACATTTTTACGTAAAAGAGTAACAAACATCTTTCCATCCATCTATCCAAATAGTTCAAACAACAAAACTAATAGATTTGCTTCAATCCAGAAAAATAGACATTTCAGTTAACTGTTATAGTATAAAGATTAGGTTATATTAAGGTAAAACATGAAACTTTCTAAAGAAAGTTACTAGTATTAGCAGTAGAATCATGTTACGTCCTAAAGTTCCGATTGTATTATCATTATCATCGAGTAATGTGACATTCATATTATTATATTAATATAATAATAGGGTAATCTGTGATAGCCTAGTGGTTAGGGCGTCCGCCTCCTAATCAAGGGGGTTCAATCCCTAGCACGCACCACCGTTATGTGCGGCAACTAAAATATCACTGGCTTTAACGGTGAAGGAAAACATCATGAGGATACCTGCATGCCTGAGAGTTATCTATAATTTTCTCAAAGGCGTGTGAAGTCTGCTAATTCGCACATGGCCAGTGTGGCAAACTATGGCTAAACCCGTCTCATATTGAGAGGAAACCCGTGCTATGTAGTGAGCCGGCAATGGGTTGATCATGATGGTGATGATTATGAAAGGTAAATAGATTCAATTTTATTATGAAATCGGCTGATGTAAAAACGTTTATATTTGTTTATTATTTGAAATAATTTAATCATTAGAACTTCCTTTCTGCAGTGAAAGTTTCCTGGAATGTCAAAATTTGCGAATTTCTTGTTATGCCGCGTTAATTTGTTTTAGGTTTAATTTGACATAAACAATTCACAAAAAGTTTGGAAGTTCAAGTTTATATATATAATATAAGCTTTTGTTTAGTATTGTAATTTAAAGTCGTTAATTACCTTGTAATCAGATTCAGAAACAATTCATTTGAAAGATATTTTTTAGATTATTTCGACGTTGGAAAGTTCACAAGACATAGATCGAACAGCAGTGTGAGCAACCCGCCTTAAACCAGCGCGAGATTATGTTTTTACATGTACAAGAATTTTCCTAATATGTATGTCTACCTTTGTAGGTACAACGATTTGCGACGAGGTTCGTTGAGAGATTCCCTATTTTAAAATTTTAACCAAATAATCATTGCAATATAGATATACATTTAATTATTATTATATTGCTATATATATTTATTAAATCCTGGTCTGTAGGTTGCCTGGCAGAATCGCTCTTTAGCGATAAGGCCGCCTATTGTACCTTCTATTCTTTGTGTTTTTTCTTGACTGTCTTGTTTTTCTTCTGTTTGTGTACAATAAAATGTATTTTCATTTCATTTATTTATTATTGTACATCAAAAAGAATGTTGAAAAATACTTTAAAATTTATCCCCGTCTCTCTCTCTATCCAAAAATTTACTTCGGAAAGATCAGTACAAAGACACAAAGTAAAATACGAATGTTACGCATTTTAAAGCTTGGTGGTTTCTGCGTAAAGATGTTTTTATTAGTGATCAATCAATATATATATTGATATGATTAATAGTTAGCTGTTACTTGATAGGGGATACGTCTGGATTCGGCATAAAACGTCTGGAGATTATTTTCAATCCAGATCATAATAAACTACTTATCTCATTACACATCGATGTAGTAGATATGTTCATAATATAGCAACTTTATAATGTCTATAAATTTACCACTTATTCTCGGTTCTGGGATGCCGTCATCTGCAACGCCTCGCCTAAATAAACCGTACATTATGACGTGGTGAGACGGTTCAAATCCATGTAAAAGTCACTTCCTAAAAGTAATCATATATTGCCTAGTAAGTAACAAAATTTAGCTAAAGTGCCGATTTTTACTAAATTAAAAAATAACTTAGAAGTTTCTAGTAGGTACTTAGAACATTTCCCTATGCGACATAAGTACTATACATATTGCCCTCCCCCGACCTAAGCGCTCCTCTCCGAAAGAAGAGACCTAATCATATCCTTCACGACCCTGACGATCAGATGACTACTGACAACATACTCGTACTCGTACCACCTATCACACAATCATACGCTACACACCGTCTTCGCTGGCGAAGGTCCCCGCTATCTTACGTCATCCGGACGTGGGCTCCATCCACGGCCTCGGAGACGTATGGACCACTCACCGTCCGACCCCCCCCGTTATCCCAAACATTGCCTAATCCGTGGTTCGGCCTCACAGGAGGCGCCCTTAGGCAGACGTTCCCTCAGTTTCTTCGAGCCCTAAGGCTCAAAATTTCTTCTGGCAGAGCTTCTGTCCGAAGCTCGCCAAATAGCCCTGTTACGCTGTCGCAACCAATAGGGTTAGTACAGCTAATAGTCAGACCGAAAAAAAATATATACATAATTATTGTACGATAGATAGATCGATATTTTTTTTCTTTCTTTATTTAATACACAAAACAGATTACATTAACAATGCTTTGACGCAGATGTCCCTAATTTTATGAAATAACCAATTTGTATGTCTTACATTACCGAATTACTTCTTTCAACTGTGAACAAAATCTCAACTGTAACAGAATTAGTGAACTATTTATTTTGATGAAAAAATTCCCTCCATCTCCCAGACGCTAGCACTCAAGCCTCTTAATATTCACAGGCTGTATTCAATTCAAAACAAGCGAAGTGTGCTTTTAAATAAAGCGAACAGTGCGTCAATATTTCTTAGCTCGAAGGTTCTGTATAAAAGTTCATCTTAAATTTTATCATTACATTATAATCAAAGCTATAAGAAAAACATTCACGCGTTCTATTTATCTTGTCATTTACGGTACAGATTTGCTTAGTGTTATGATTAAATAATGTATTATATATATTGAAGTGAAAAGGTTTCGGTTGTATGTAATTACAACCAAGTAAATTTAGTTTCACTGTGTCAATTAGGCATTAAACCGCTCAGTTAGATAATAATTAATAAATTTTGCACTACCAGTTATTAGGTAGTAATTTAAGAGGTTTTGCAAGTACCTACTCTTTTGACTGTTATAAACGGTTCATATGACGGTAGTCATATGGATTGACAAAGTGCAAACTTGAGCAAATAAACTATAAGACTTATTTTAATTAATACATTACTAGCTAAGTAGCTCACATAGCAAATTATTCAATTAAGTGTTGCAGTTATCTAACCTATCACATAAACAAACTTTCATTAAGTTCGACAAAGTGCAATCTCAACCAAGTAACTCAAAGGCTTAGCATAACTTATCAATTATGCACTAAGTAACTCATTTATCATTTCATAATTGATAACTACAATTAACAAACGTGTCACATTGGTCGAAATTAGAGATTCATCATGATCAACCCATTACCAGCTCACTACAGAGCACGGGTCTCCTCTCAATATGAGAAGGGTTTGGCCATAGTCCACCACGCTGGCCATGTGCGGATTGGCAGACTTCACACGCCTTTGAGAACATTATTGAGAACTCTCAGGCGTGCAGGTTTCCTCACGATGTTTTCCTTCACCGTTGAAGCAAGTAATATTTTTTTTTTTTTTAAACGCACATAACTCTTAAAGAAAAGTTAGAGGTGCGGGCCCGGATTCGAACCGCCAACCTCTGATTAGGAGGCTGACGCCCTAAACACTAGGCTACCACCGCTTCCCAAATTAGAGATTGATCCCTGATATTTGCATGGCTCTAAATATATCTATCTTGTGGTAACACTCAGCAGTTATATTCTTAGAATCCTGATTTGAAGACGTCAAAGCGTTTTATTAGATACAGACAGAAACAAAGAAAGATTTGGTAAAAGACGCATCTTACAATACTCAGATACACAGCTCTGTACCGTAACTATACCATACGTACGATGAATTGGGCTATCAAATGCAAGAGGATTATACAAATTAATTGTACCAAAAATGTGTGCATTCAAACAGAGTAAGAATCAAAACTATTGGCTTTATTCCTACACGTAGAGTATGATAGATATAATTGTTTTGTCAGTAAAAATAATATTTTACTTTTTTATAATTTAAAAAAATATATGCAATACTAAATTTTTACCCTCCCACCTGGAACTCCCATTTTTTTAGTATTTTTGTATAATTCAAATTCAAAATAATCTTTATTCAAATAATCCTTTAAAAGGCACTTTTGACGCGTCAATAATTAACATAGTAGTTATTTCATGGTGATAACTATGTTCGTAAACTTAAAACTAAAGGGGATCTTCAAAGGGCTAATTAACAAATTGCTCAAGGTTCAGCAACGCACTGGCGGTTCCTCTGGTGCTGCAAATCGCCTGCTCGTTTGCTCGCTATGTATATTTAAAAAAAAAGCTATGAGGGTTCCAAACGCGCCCCGGTCTAAGGAGAAGCCCACAACAAACTTAGCCGGTTATAAACAATATCGGCAGAACGACAGCTAATAATAGATGTAATTATTAGTATAGAGACATGATTATAAATCGTTACGTGACATTTGCATAGCTCTGTACCTAATTGGCTTCACGCGTTATCCTGTGGGAGCTATAAGCGCCTTAACAGCTTTATTCGTGTCATGATTAGTCGCCAAGTCATGTTATTAGGTATGTAATATGTACACACAATATATGACGTATAGATCTATCCGCTTACATGGTCCCTTGCACGAGTGCACCAGGCGTTTGGCCAGCAGAGAGAAGTGGCGAATGCTTGTGAGGCGCATAACATCCGCCCTCAAAGACATGACTTGGTCATGACCACGACCGCTCTGCCAAGAGTTTTACGACGAAGAACAATATGCATACATAGCGTATACCGCCATAACGCGGGGGCTAAGTTAAAAGATCAAATTCGAATAATCTTTATTTAAATGGTCCTTTAAAAGGCACTTTTGACGCGTCAATAATTTACATAACACGATTCGATGGTGATAACTACGTTCGTAAACTTAAAACTAAAGCTATGAGGGCTACAAACGTCACTGTTCTAAGAAGAAGCCCACAATAAACTTAGCCAAGTAAATTTTATTTTTGTTATTCCCATCTCACATGCCACTTAAAATTATATTAAGAGCTATTTTATTAGAGCAATATTTCAAACCCATGAATTTACATAATCTTTTACACTATAGTACTTTGGACTTTTCTACAACTTTGAAGTTATTGAGAGACTTCCCAGAAATTTCATTTGGTAATTTGTTATAGAATTGTATACAATTACCTTTAAATGAATTTCTAATTTTTTGTAGTCTAGTAGCGTGCAACACAAGTTTATTTTTACTGCTGCTGTTAAGATTGTTGCAATCGCATTTTATTAGAGCAATATTTCATACCCATGCTTTTTTATCGTTTACATAATCCTTTACTATAGTAGATTGGAGTTACAAAAAAAACATAGCCTTTCAACCAGTTTTTTTTTTTTTTTCTTGTTAAATATTAGCATAAGGAACCCAGAATTAGGCAGAAAATAAAACGTTACGGCGCACGTACCAAATTTACGCTTTTCACTTGATCCCGGGGCTGATAACCCGCCTAGCATCCAATCGCTGATCACACGGACACGCGATTGTCGTATTTCCCACTGATAAGTCCTTTTTCGTCTGTTATCTTAACTGAGATTCTTTTTTTGCCTTCGTGTCTGCGTACCTATAGATTGATCTGGCTAAAGATTCTCTTGTATACATTCTTTGCGTTTGTAACTCGGTTAGAATTTTTTAATATTGTTCATAGCTGCATGTACGAGTGGGCTTACAATTTTTTTTTAACATAAAGTGAAGAATTTATTTGTTAATATACATCAAACATTTTATGTAAAACTTAGATTAACCTAAAACTAAAAATCTTAAAAAATAAATAATATACATAACATCATAACTAAAATATATTATTAAAAGGAGTCCCTTCAGGCAAGGTTCCGAAGATACTGGCAGCGTTCCCCCTTTGAATTGCTAGACTAATTCTTTGTCCGAGGTAGCTGGCAGCTCTTCGGTCCCCTGTAAAGTCGACTAACCTTTTACAACTTATATTATTCGCTACTTATGTTAACATTAAGAGCTGTGATAAACTTTTGTTTTTATACACTACAAGTTAGCCCTTGACGGCTATCTCACCCTGTAATAAGTGATGATGCAGTCTCGGATGGTAGCTAATCTTTTAGGGGTATGGTAAAACCACACTCCTAATTGGTTTCTACACGACATCGTGCCGGAACGCTAAATCGGTTTGCGACACGTCTTTAACAGCAGGGTGGTAACTAGTCACGGCTGTAGCCTCCCACCAGACCAGACTTGAGCCGGGAATCGAACCCAGGACATCCAACTTTAAAATGCGACAGCGCACGCACTACGCCACGTAGACCGTCAAATCAAGCCTAGTGGTTAAGTTGTCCGCCTCTTAATTAGAGGTAGAGAGTTCGATCGATGCACGTCTAACTTTAAGCGGTGATAGCCTAGTGGTTAGGGCGTCAGCCTCCTAATTAGAGGTCGGCGGTTCGAATCCGGGCACGCACCTCTAACTTTTCGGAGTTATGTGCGTTTTAAAAAAAATAATTAAAATATCACTTGCTTCAACGGTGAAGGAAAACATCGTGAGGAAACCTGCACGCCTGAGAGTTCTCCACAATGTTCTCAAAGGCGTGTGAAGTCTGCCAATCCGCACATGGCCAGCGTGGTGGACTATGGCCAAACCCTTCTCATATTGAGAGGAGACCCGTGCTCTGTAGTGAGCCGGTAATGGGTTGTTCATGATGATGATGATGATGATGACGTCTAACTTTTCGGAGTTATGTGCGTTTTTAAGCAATTAAAATATCACTTACTTCAACGGTGAAGGAAAACATCGTGAGAAAACCTGCATGCCTGAGAGTTCTCCACAATGTTTTAAAAGGCGTGCCAATCTGCCAATGGCCAGCGTGGTGGACTATGGCCAAACCCTGCTCATACTACATAGGAGACCCGCGCCCCGTAGCGAGCCGGCAATGGGTTCATCATGAATACAGAAAAGGTCAGAAGAAAAAGGTTTACACACAGTCGATTAAACGATGACAAATTGGGCGCCATTTTTCTGACATCTTTTTGTAGTTAGGAACTTTGCCTTTTTGTGATCTAGGTCGTTAGTCCGCTGGGAGCTTGTATAAACTTCGTAATGACAAAAACATGAGTTGGGGGCAGGTGCCGGCAATGACCGAAGTGATGTCCGATCAGAAGTTAAGGTGGAAACACACTTATGTCTTGAGTTTGTAGTGTAATGTAGCCTTTAGATTAGTCCACGTTATATGTAATAGTTTAGTTAGAATAGTAAGACAATGAACGTCGAACAAAACAGACGTGTTACTATTTCCTATCCCCCCTTCCCCGCACACTTCAAGTTCTTAACGATTCATATCCAAATTGTTTTTGTTTCGTTTCGATAGATTTTAACGTTATAATATAATATTATGAAAACTTTTTACGAAACTAACTTCGTTAATACACGTCGTAAATTTATTTTTCCTGAATTTTCTTTGACCTGGTAGACGGCTTTGTACGGGACAATTTTAATGAGAAATGTGCGGATTGGCAGACTTCACACGCGTTTGAGAACATTATGGAGAACTCTCAGGCGTGCAGGTTTCCTCACGATGTTTTCCTTCACCGTTGAAGCAAGTGATATTTTTTTTTTTTTACATAACTCCGAAAAGTTAGAGGTACGTGCCCGGATTCGAACCGCCAACCTCTGATTGGGAGGCTGATGCCCTAACCACTAGGCTACCACCGGTAGATGGTAGCGGGCTAACATGTCAGGGGGATGGTAAAACTACACTCCTAATTGGTTTCTACGCGACATCGTGCGGGAACGCTAAATCGCTTTGCGACTCCCACCAGACCAGACTTGAACCGGAAATCGAACCCAGGACCTGTCAGTGGCTAAATTCTTCTTTGACCTGGTAGACGGCTTTGGACGGGACAATTTCAATAAGAAAACAAATGAATAAACACAATTTCACATTTATAACATTACATACAGATGTTCTTTTGTTTGTTTCACAAATCGGCATCGCTTTGCGGTAACACATCATATAAATAGTTAATATATACGCTTTATATCTGACAGAGTCTAAAACTATTCAACCATGAATTAGTCAAATTTTCATCGCAAAAGACTCCATTGAATCGAATAGAGATAAAAATATTTTCAGATACAATTTTTTTAAATTAACTCTTTAGCTGGATGAAAAGGGAAAAAATTTCACTGAAAAAATGTTTGCAGTGAATTCTTTAAAAAAAGCAAATCTGATTGCTTACTCTCGGCTGCGATTCTAGCCTCGTGTTACACCGAACTAGAACAGATTTTAAAGGTATTCTTGTTTTCTAAAATTGCCCCAAGCCAGCATGTTCAGGCGTGTATTTGTTTCTTTTATACATTATTATTATCTAACACTAGAACTATATATGTATAAAAAGGTGTAGAATGGTGGTGCAGTATAAGTGTGGCTATCATTGAATTATATTGTAGAATATCGAAACACAGGCGACATTTTTAGTGGCGGCGTTATAAACCTGTTAGGTTAGGTTAGGCGCTCCTATTATTGAGGTTTGAATAATAAACCAGGGTTCAAAGCAAAACTTGTTTTAAAAATCATGTCCGAATGCACTATTTTTAAATAGAGCTACCTATTTCATTACAAGCTCCAAAGCGGAAAGATATCTTGGTATTTCCGTCAATTTACCGAATCTGGAAAAAATCTGGAAAAATCACAAGAAATACCTACCGATCAGAATAATATTATGTTTTAGTGGTATTCGCTAAAGACTTTTATCCTTTTTTAATATTAATTAGATTAAAATAACAATTTATACAGAAGTATGAAAATTTTAAATCTAATGTTTCACGTCTATAGCTAACACGTTCGTTCGTTGATCAGCTGATATAACGCCATATTAAACCCAAACGCCAATTAAAACCCAAAACTTGCCCAGGAACATAATATTCTATATAAATAGTTTAATGATACAGATATTAACCAAAATGATAATAAGCACTGTCTGCATATTCCTCCTACAAATATTTTGGCACTGTTAAATAATTAAATTCCAAGTACAAATTTTCAATACGTTCAGAATTATTTACTCTTTCATATAGTATGTAAAAAATCTTAAATCAACGATGTTTTGGAGAGGTAACATTCTTTACCCCTGTACCCTTCATTATGTTCGTCTATCCTTCTATCAGGTGGCTGTATTTCATGAAATAAAGTATAAAGTAGATTTCAATGTGAGATGAATATCGGTGGTTATTGCTCGATTTTAATACTGGCAATATATTTCTAGCTTTGTTCCACAATATTGTATCGTAGTACAGAACCCTTCGTGTGCAAGTCTTGTAAGATGAGCTGACTAATTCTTTTGAGTTTTATTATTTGTACAGCTTCGTTTTCGGGAAGCAAGGCCGAAAATCTTTTTAAAGTTCGCCTCACTTTATACATAATATAACATGAATACTTTTAGATTTTAAAACTTGCCTAGGCAAATAAATAATAAAGTAAAAAGCGACAAAACGTCATTTCCACACGGTGTGAGTGAGGCCGCTAAAGACTCGACAGACGCTGACGTCACCGGAAGCGGGGCGGCGGAAGCGGACCCGCCATGCTTCCTCCCTCATTTGCTCGCGCGCAAACTTGATCAGTATTTCAAAATTGGAACCGAATTGAAAACCAACAGCTATAAGCAATTGGTAACTTCTTATTTGAAATTGGAATACAGATACTATTCTATATAATATAACAGTAGGCATCACTACGCTCATGGATTTTTTAATTATATGTAAACGCCAGAACATTATCATTATTTCAAAAATGGAATAGAATTAAAAACGAACATCTATAAGCAATTGATAATTTCTTATTTGAAATGGAAATACAATCTCATTATTATAATTTTATATATACAATTCTCGTGTCACAATGTTTGTTCTCATACTCCTCCGAAACTGCTCGACCGATTCTTATGAAATTTTTTATACATATTCAATAAGTCTGAAAATCGGTTACTATCTATCTTTCAATTAAGTGATCCGGGGTGTCCACACCACAATAAAAAATTTCTTCATTTTTTGATTATTTTTTTATTTTAAATTTTCACCCAATTCTAACGCCAACCCCTATTTTATGATAGTCATTTTAGTAATTTAATCATTTGTCATCCCGCGCGATATTTGAATAATTATCGTCTTTATTGTGAATGTTTTTGACTCTAATTTGATTAAAATTTCCCTAAGCTTATTGTAAAGCTAAAGTTTGTGTAGTGGCTAGTTTTTTGAATGGTTAACATGTAATAATTTGGGAAAGGTTAGAGGGAGCCGCGTACGCCCAGTGTAAAGTTTCCCGCCATTTGTCCCTAACTTTAATCCTCCAATGCAATTGCATTGCATTTATATACTCCCGATCAGTGTTAATGCCATCAGATACCTCCCACCCAATTATTGTGTATGCATTGGGTATCATGGACTTCTGTAAAAACATGCTCCTTTCCAAAACATAAAATAGTTATAGAAGTAGAAGATTCTAGTATGGCCATCGTCTTTTTTTAACGTTGGGAAATGCGTGTACGCATCCGAAGCGGCGCAGGCTGGATTGGGCCACTTTTGGAAGGTACTTAGAGACTAGCAGGTAGCCAGAATGGCGACCAGAATGTACACTATAATCTAGCGATGCTCATTCGTGTCATGCTTGGGTCACGGTAACGCTCACGCACTCGTCTGCAAGTATGGCCATTGCCTTTTCCCCTTTCATCGGAAATCTGTCTAACCGGTTCACCCAACGGAGAAATTCCTCAGTTAAGTGTAAAATTTGCTCGGAATAGAAGAAACTGTTTGCACAATTTAGCAAACTAAAACCACGTCGTTCCAATCCAAATCTAACTTGAAAAAGTAGCAGCGTTTTCTATTCGGAACGCTGGAATGGAGGTGAGCGGAAAAACTCGAAACAATCTGTCAACTGCTTTGTTACAAAAGGATTACTGAGTGTGGAACTTTGAGGATTATGCCGCTATTACGTATGGGGATGACAACTGTGGTGTCAAAGGAAACCAAATGTTGTCTACCTATACTGCGAATTATTGCTTAGTTGATTAAGAAGTAATTCTATTATACAGCAAAGGGTTTTCGTTAGACTGCCTTTTTAGAGGCGTAAAAATCTGGCCCACGGGCCTTAACCAAGTATTATGTAACAGTCGTAATTATTTTAAGAGTGTTTACGCGTTAAATGTATGCGTTTTGAAATCAAAGAATCCTTTGGGTACTGGTTAAATCGTGTATTTTCGGTTAAAGTTACAATGAGAGTTTTTGCTGTGCGTACGCGTTACAAGCAAGAGAGGGTTATTCGTTTTTGACTGTTGACGTTTGTATCGAATTTGAATATGCCCGGTGCGCGCCACGGGGACCAATCAGCTTCCACCACTTTTCGCGTTTAGTTTCTGCTTGAACAAAGAGTGTTATGGAGATAATGTTGACCTCAAGAATTTCCTTGTTAGAAGACATGACGTGTTCAAAATAACTGCTTATTGAATGAATGTGCGATTGAATCTTGGCATTTTTAACTGATTAAGGTTGGTTTGCAGAGATTTAGTGGTCTATTCGGTGAGGGTACTAAGGATATTATGTATTACGTATTGCAAATTCAATATCAAAATCAAATAATCTTTATTCAAATAGTCCTTTGAAGCTATGCGGGTTCCAAACTCACCCTGGTCTAAGAAGAATCCCACAAAAACTTAGCTGGGTTTTTTTTGTTATCACCATCTCACATAATCATTAATAAATTATATGGAGATAGAGCAATTCACTCCTAAGCTTTTTTATCGTTTATATAATCCTTAATATCGTAATATGATTTTTCTATAAGCTTTCGTTTTATAAAAACTTTGAATTTATAGATAGACAGATTTATAGATCTCCAAGATATCAATAGGTAATTTATTATAAAATAAAATACAATTTCCTATATATTATTCATTCGGTATAACAAGTTTACTTTTACTTCTAATGTTCAGTGCGTTACAGTAATTTTTTTTTTTAATTTATCAATGACTCTTGCGATGTTAATGATTATTATAATTATTTAAAAAGCTATATTTATAGATATACAATCTGTAATATTGTACTTTTTGGGCGTATACCTAAAAATAAACTTTTCACATAGTAGGCATTTGTCCAGCACTGGAATATTAATAAGCTGTAGATGAGGACTATCAAGCATCTTTTAATCACATATTAAACAAAAACCCCATTATAAATGTCGACAGACAAATCGCTTTTAAAATACGTAATACGCGACCATTTTCTATTGGCACACGACTTAGTGAAAAACCGTCATATTTTGCTGACTACCTACTCGGAATCCTGTTCGAGAAATATCTGAACTTCATGTTGCGCCATTCACGTGACTTCATTGCTGTTTCAAAACGCTTCTTTATTGAGTTTCTCAGTTCACTGAACCTACCGAACCGCATTGAAATTGCATGATGATTCAATGCTCCATATCGCTCTCTTAAATTTGACGACCTCCGTGGCGCAGCGCACGCGCTGTCACTTTATAAAATTGGAGGTCCTGGGTTCGATTCCTGGCTCGAGTCTGGTCTGGTGGGAGGCTGCGGCCGTGGCTAGTACCACCCTATCGATAAAGACGTGTCGCCAAGCGATTTAGCGTTCCGGCACGATGTCGTGTAGAAACCAATTAGGAGTGTGGATTTACCATACCCCTAACAGGTTAGCCCGCTACCATCTTAGACTGCATCATCACTTACCATAAGGTGAGATTGAAGGGCTAACTTGTAGTGGATCAAAAAAAAAAAAAAAGAACAGGATTCTCCTAAGCTTTGAAATATTCTTTTTAGGAGAATTTTTTTATATTACTTATTAAGTTCACTTATAAAGACTCACGCTTATACATTCGAGCATAATTATCTTTATTTTTTATTTATTTTTTATCCACAACAGTTAGTCGATGGCTTACTCAGTCACACATGGTGTACTCGTAAGTGATGATGCAGTCTAAGATGGTAGCGGGCTAACCTGTAAGGGTACGGTAAACCATCTAATTGGTTTCTACGCGACATCGTGCCGGAACGGTAAACCGCTTTGCGACACGTTTTTGTCGGTAGTGTGGTAAATAGCCACGAAGCTTTCCACCACACCACACTCAAGCCGGAATCGAACTCAGAACCTTTATCTAAAGATAAATTTGACAGCGCACGTACAGCGTGTTTTCCGGGTTAATTGCATTATCTACCGTAACGCCTGAATGTATTTAGTAAAATACGCCGGAGAGGAAAACTTACGCTAGTTTAGGCTAAAACTACAGAAATACAAAATGACAATGAATAAAAATTAAAATTGCAGGCATGAAAAGGCGGCCTTGTGAATAAATCCATATTGCTAGATATAAAGACGAACATGCATACAAATGCATAAACATAAATAAGCTAACATCATTCCAGCTATATTATAGCTATTGCATAGCTTCTATCGAGGGCCTTGAGCGCGGGGACCGATTAAAGAAATTCCGTAACGAAAAAAAACCTCACGCTCCCCACTCCGACGGACACAGCGGTGATACTTTTTATCATATAGATATTTCGCCATGGCCATTACAGTTGCCGTGGAACAGCGGTTATCACGTATGCATTTTGTGCAGAAAGTTGTAGGTTCGAGGCTGGGGTACGTCTTTATTTTTTTATCACGTTTTTTTAATTTTTATTATTATGACAAGCATTTTTATTTAGTTTCACATGTCCCGTTGTCTGTCTGTAATCAAATCTAGAGTTAAATTTTACTCATTTCCTTTTTGCTTTTTTTAAATTAATTTTATCAAAAATAACCTCAATATTTTTAATATTTTTTATTTTCATTGTTGTTTTTGAAATATTAATAATTTAGTTGATAAAAAATGCTATGCAATAGCTTTACCGCGGCAGTCACCGAGTGCTACACGTCTTTTTTTTTTTTGTAAATAAAACAAAATGACGGCTATACTCGTATAGCGCAATTTGCAAATGCGAAAATTCAAACAATGTAGTAATGTTACTTTTTTTTTAATTTTTCAATTACGTGCTCGTTTTATTTCAGTCGGGGCGAGCTTTTCTAGAAAACGGCTGTTCACTGTTGCCTTGAAGGTACTTAAGTTATACGTAGCAGAAAACACGCCGCGAGGGTGTTCCACACCATTACCCCTAGTGTAACTTATCAAGTTAAAAAAAGACATGTAAGTTATCGCAATATGTAAATTTGTCATATTTGTATGGAATTTTCTATTTATGACTATTCCATGAATCATTTTGTCACTATCCTTTGTCGTATTATCTTGTTATGTTTCGGATTACTCTTGCTACTCTTGCTTGGGGAAAATGCATGTATGTCTACTTTTATACTATGATTCGAAATAAAATAATTAATTGTATATTACAAAGCCTATGTTTTGACGATCTGGCTCAGTGTCACGGTAATAATATGTATACTGTATTGTAACTCGGGATTATCTTTGAAATAAATACCTACAGCTGTGTGGCACCTAAACATGCGATAGGGCTGCCCGCCTCCAGAATTTTAATTACATTTGCCTACTTTGTGTTCAAATTTCAACTATCTAGTCACAGACAGACGGTCAAATTTATTTTTTCTAGTATTATTCATACAAACAGTACAATAAACAACTATTATTAATGCAATAAAAAAGTGCACAATATATCCTACTATACGTTATACTAAATATATAGTTGAAGTTATTTTAAGTGAAAAAATCGCGCGGTTATTTTTTAAAAAAGCAAAACACCGTCCGTTTATCACTGCGGCACAGTCGCGAATGTCTGCATGCTGAATGCACCCCGAGATCGAGGCGCGTAGGCATAGCCCGCGTTTCGGTTTGTATGAAGTTGGAATACTGTATATAATATTACCGTGTTGAGCGCTGTGACTTATAAGTAAGGTCGGCAGGGAAAAGTTATCATCACTCATAGTAAGGTCCTTAAGTTGGCTGGTGTGCTGTTGTTCCGGCACACCTCTAACCCGCGAAACTGGGCTTGTTGTGCCCGAGTAGGTTCTGCTGTGGCGGACGCTAGTGGAGTCTCGGTTGTATGCGAAAGCTTTCCTGTGGCTCTATCACACAGTGGTGAGCAAAACGTGGGGGTTTTAGTCAGTAGGAGTCTGACATATAAAAGGTATAGGTATCCGTCAAGAATACACACGATAAAAAAAGGGAAAATTTATCATTTAGAATTATGTCTGGTCTGGTCTGGTGGCTAGTTACCACAGTACAAAGAGGACCTACATGACGTCACGTAGACACCAATTAGGAGTATGGTTGATTGTTAGGCCTACTACCATCTTATCAATTTAAAATAGCTTTATTCATGTAGACCCATTACAGGCATCTATGAAGCGTTCATATAGAACACATTTTCCATTATTTTAATTAATGCGGTGACTAATAAACTCGCCAACTTAAAACTAAAGCTACGAGGTTTCCAATTTCAAGCCCATAACAAACTTAGTCGGGGTTTTTTTGTTATCACCATCTCTTATAATTAATAATAAATTATAATAAGCTGTAGAGTTAGAGCAATTCACACCCAAGCTTGCTATATACTGCATCATAATATGAAACAAAATGTATTAATCGCTAGAAAACCAGAATACCATAATAAACGAGTCCTTCATTTAAATTGAGGTTACTTTGAAAAAAACCAACATAAGGGTAACTGAGCAGTTTGCATTAGAAACCCAGATATAAACGTTTCGTTGACTTATCTATATATAGGATGGAATCTAATTATAGTACAGATAATAATCCTGGAAATACATTATTATTCCATGTTGGAAATGTTTATCTTCATTACATAAACGGGCTTATAAATAATGATTAGGGTTATCCTCGACCAACATCTGTTGAGATAAAGGCGGCATACCACGTGCTGACTTAACCCCTCATGTAAGTGATGTGTTGATTTATTAATGTCTTACAGATGCCCGTGATTCTGTACGCGTTCTAGAAATGTGGTGAAATTTCACACCTGGTAGAGACCTTTGTCTGGTACTTTTTACTAGTTATTTGTAGCGAAGTGCACAAATATTAGGTTTGCCCAAAATCTCTTACCCAATTGTCCAGCCAAAAATAGTTGAACCTCAGATGCTCATGGCAAAAATGATCAGGAGAGAGAATAAATAGAAAAGAATAAAATATACACAGAACACTAAGAGGGTTCGGGTTCCGTGTTGACTCGGAAGAGCTGGGGAAGGTTATTTCAGTCCGTGCAAGTCGGACACGCCCTGCTGCTGGAGAAATAAAGTCCGTAGGAACTTTTGTCTCTCCCCGAGAAGAAAAAAAAGTGTACATAGGACACACATCAAGTAACTAAGCCCTATTTCGGGAAACAGGTAAATCGCTTAATGCATTCGGCAAGGCAGCGTTCGGGATGCTTCGTATATATGCTAGATATGCCAAAAATGGTCGATTACGGAAAAAAAAATTTAAGGTATATTTTTCTTAGGAATCTCACGTTTTGACAGTTATCGAAAATTTATTATTTAATTTTCAGTTAATTATCCTGAGTTAGGTGATCTAAATATCAAAGTGTTAGCTCGAATTTTCGTCCAATGAACCTACGTTTTTAAAGAAAAAATAAATAAACATGATACTAATTTCTACTTATATTTTATAGAAAATGTAACTTTTAAATGGCCTTGAATTTGCTATAAATCTATTTCTAGTCACATATTTTAAGGAAAGTTCTGCATATGCTTCGCGATGCGTTCTCTTTCATGTGCAACCATAGAGCTTTTTCTGAACATTTTGAGAATCTTAAATTTTAAACCGTCGGTGAGCTGATTATGACTCGCTTATGAAGACTTTTGTTACACGCGAACTACTAAGTTAACCTGGTATTATTGAGTTTACTTGAAATGGGGCATATACCCTATATAGACTCTCTGCAGATCTCTAGATATACTTATCCACCCGGCAAATTTAAGCAAAATTTGAAACTTTTTTGTGTTTTTCCTTTGTAGGTATGTTGGCTGGCACCACAGAATGCTGTGTGCATTAGTGGAAGACAGTTAAAAAAGAAATCGGCCGTATCTGTCAATCGTTTGGCGCTGCCTTCTTTGATAAAGTCTCAAGGTACACCCGATTGATCACTAATCTTTTGACGACCTCCGTGGTGCAGCGCGTGCGCTGTTGCATTTTAAAGTCGGAGGTCCTGGGTTCGATTCCCGGCTCGAGTTCGGCCGTGGCTGGTTACCATCCTACCGACAAAGACGTGTCGCCAAGCGATTTAGCGTTCCGGCACGATGTCGTGTAGAAACCAATTAGGAGTATTACTGACTTTACCCATACCCCTAACATGTTAGCCCGCTACCATCTTAGACCGCATCATCACTTACCATCAGGTGAGATGCAGTCAAGGGCTAGCTTGTGGTGAAATAAATCTAAATCACTGTTAGTTCATTTAAGTTCAGAGAACTCGTGAAAGTTTTCCATTTAATCTACGAGTTTTAAGAACAAACAGCTGGTATATGATACCGCTATGCGTCACTTAATCTAACGCCCTTCGTAGTTAGTAACGTAGGCAGTTAACTATTTTCGTCGCGTTATTTTTGGAACGGATACAGCCCATCCGCTTGCTGGGGGTCGGCCGTTGCCTTTAATGGTTTTAAATGCATATCTGCCATTTCTGTTCACTTTGTACATTTGTACCACGCGCTAACTAATTGAGTTAGTAGTTTATAACCTCTTACAAGGAAGATCCATTGCGTTTCTTTATACCACAGCTTTAGGACCTTATGACAAGAGTGGAATAAAAAAAAAGTAAACAGGCGGTTCATTATTTTTTTTATCAGTTCTATGACGTCACAGATCGTCCACTAATATACAATTAATGCAATAGAAGACTTAAGCTCCTCGAGACAAATGTTATGATTCTTTTAAGCTCAGGAAAAGTCTTCAACTAAATTAGTGATCAGGAGTGGATCGCGGGAGTTTCATTCAAAACAAACTTGGACTAAGTTGGGGGCACCATCTAGTTTCTATTAATAACATTGTGTAATATATATTACTTATAAAAATTCAGATTATATTCTTCTTCTATTATACTGACATAATACCATTTGAAACGTTAAACCTCATCAAGTCAATCCCCGCGTGAAATCCCTCGCATACTCCCGCGTATGTACCCAGGGTAGACGGGTTGATTTTTCCACTGGAATAAAAGTTGATTTTTAATGTTATTTGTTCGAGCCGGGGAAATTATGCGAAGGAAGCACCGGGCGTGATGGAGAGTCTGTCAGCGGCATTACCAAACCGAATCAATTTAAACACCGCTACTATTGAACTCCGTGACATACAAGGAACATTAACTAAATTTATATATATATACAGCTTGACGCGAGTATCGTCTTAGGATTATCGTCGAAGGATGGCCGACTAGCATTGGTTTACCACTAGTCGTAAATAGAGTGCGTCATACAAAAACAAGGCGAGAATTTGTCACCAACTAACTATACATTCCTACATATCTGTCGATGTATTACAACCCGTCTAATATACTAGACATTTGGCCATTATATTATCTATAGCAGCGCTTAGTGCTTTGTAATTAATTCGGATTATACGGCTCGAGTATTAGAATCGGTGACTTTCGTCTAGCCTTGTCACACGCTGGGGGATATTAGTGCACGCGTCGCTATTTGTGCACTACTTTTCCGTCCCTTTTTTTGAGCGTTAATGATCGATCTACGGCTAGTGGTAAATCAATGCCGACTAGTTACGAATCCCACCTGGGCGAGACAGACTTCTGTCCGCCCGCAATGGTCACTGCTGCTAAAAGGATAGCGTTGAGGCTCTAGATTATTTACTGGTTTTCTCATTGTCCACCTTAAATTAATATACGGAACAGATTGTGCCGGATTCCTTCGTCACCCACGGAGTGTCCAAAGTCCCGATTGAAATTGAGTGGAGGCTTATGTATACAGCTTTTCGTATTTTTCAAAGTTCTCCTTGCTTTGCATGCTCCTTATAAAACATTCCGCTTACACTCTTTAAGCTTACAGACGCTTGTAATTGTCTTTTGATCTGTGACTCCGAGCTGGTGGCCCTGTTTTCCGAGATACAGTCTCAACTGGATCGAAAAACAGGTGCATAATGGTAGTGTACTATTAGACAACTTTAGTTATACCACTTCCGTTGTAGAGCTATATGTATGTTTTGCAGCAATAAATAAACTTTTCTTTTCTTTTATTCTAGAATATTGTTCCAACCTAATACACCTTGTCAAATCGTACGTCATAATACCGTTCACGACTCATTTAAAAGACAAATCAGGAAGACTCTAATTTGCAAGGTCCTATGCTTAATTTTTTGGTAACAGCTTCAAACAGGCTAATATGCACGGTGGAACATATTTATTCAGATTATCAATTTACGTCACCACACCTTACAGATTTTTTTTAACGTTTCTTTCTGATGGTAAAACAACCTCAGGAGATGCTGTCTTGTATTTCAGAAGATCTAAAAGGTATGGTGTATTGGTAAACTATAATTTTCACCGTGCAAATTTGTTTTACGCAGTTCACAGGATCATCATCATGATCAACCCATTGTCGGGTCACTACAGAGCACCGGTCTCCTCCAATATGAAAGGGTTTTTCCATAGTCCACCACGTTGACCATATGCGGATTGGCAAACTTCACACGCCTTTGAGAATATTACAAACTCTCAGGCTTGCAGATTTCCTGAATGTTCTCCTACACCGTTGAAGTGATATTTTAATTGCTTAAAACAAACGCACATAACTTGAAAAATTAGAGGTGCGTGCCCGGATTCGATCCCCTGACCTCTGATTAGGAGGCGGACGCCCTAACCACACACAGCATATTAAGCATTATTAATATTTCATTGGCATCGTTTATGCCCGTTAAGTCGGTTTACTATCACTAACATGACGTGTTACTTATCGTCAACCCGGGTTATAGCATAGTAGTGTAGCTATGCTCTAATACTCTTTAAAAAATAGGATGTCTAGTGTGAAAATAATAGGTAATTTTATGCTTTGCAAAATTTCTCCCATTTTAAAATCAATAGCGTCACTCAACCTTTTAAAAGGAGCACTTTCCCAGTCACTCCGTGATATCAGCATGGGTTATGCCTGAAAATCAGCGCTGCAGTCAATTTTGATGCAGCATCAAGCTGAGGCAGCGCCCTGTTCAGCCAATTTCAGGACACATTCGTTTTTAGATGTGATGTAATTTTTTTTTTTTTCCTTATAATGGCTGAATAAACGCAAATTTAATTTTAATTTTTTTTTTTAGATCAAGTCTACTCACAACTAGCGCGAACTCGTTAAGAGTTTCCAATCGAGTTTTCAAACCCGTGGTAGCACAATGTCGCAAGATGGGTATTATCGGCAAATAATTTCCTATTACCGGCACACACTAAGCTGTCTTTCCAATTTTCCAAAACAAATATCAGTTTCATATTGCGACTGCGAATAAATCGCATACGAGACTTTGTAACGTGTTCGAAATATTCTCAAAATGATATATGAGTACAAAATAGTACACACTTAGGTTTTTAAGCCAATTTTATACTGTTCTTTACCTAATGGCTAAAATATTATTTCAAGATGCTGATAACAGTGTTACTTTTTTAAATTATATAATTTTAATACTTTACTGGCAATATTCAGTGTATGTACAATAGAAAAATTAATATCTTAAAATTTACATTTTAGTTTATGAATTCGATGAATATACAAATTTACTCTAAATTCATAAGTTATTCTGTAACCCTTTCAAATATAACCCAACGTAAAAATTTCAAAACGTTTTGACAAGGAGATCAATTTCGTCCTGGGGAAGGGGAAAGGGTAATTTTTAGCCATTAAAAACAAAAGATATCGAGAGTTCTAAAAAAAACCAATTCCTACTAATACTTAATAAAAAATCGAAACCGAAATGTATGTCAACCAACATTATTTCGGTTTTCTTATATCCCCTGAAAACTGCCCAGAAACAGCTTATTTATCCATTGTCTTTTCCTATAATCCTTTCAGATAGCATAGGGTTTATTAAAAAAATTAAATGTACAATTTAATCAGTCTTCATTCTTTCTTCAGAATTATTAACATTACAGCCACAGGTTAACTGGTATTAGCAGCCAAGCTAAGAATTGTATATTTATACATCCCAAAAGTACACTTGCCAGAGAAACAGCCGAAAGTAAAGCATTACCTAGTGTCCTCAGTGAAAACACCTGCGCTTCTCACTGCAGTTCTAATGAATACTTTAGTATTACCGAAAGATGTTTACTATAAAACAACACACAAACAACTCCTTTTTGACGACCTGTCGCATTATAAAGTTGGAGGTCCTGGGTTCGACTCCCGGCTCGAGTCTGGTCTGGTGGGAGGCTTCGGCCGTGGCTAGTTACCGCCCTACCGATAAAGACGTGTCGCCAAGCGATTTAGCGTTCCGGCACGATGTCGCGTAGAAACCAATGCGTGGGCCTACTTTTTTTTGTCGTGGTGGAAAAGTTTTATGGCTACCTCCGTACCCTTGGGCGGAAAGGAGGTTATGTTGAACTCCCACCCCCGAAGAGGGTATACCAGAACTAAAAACCATCACGGCATGCCCCGTTGTATACTTCCCGGACGTAGCCAGCTACCATCCTAGACAGCATCAACACTTACCACGAGGTGAGATAGCCGTTAAGGGCTAACTTGTATAAAAACAATAACGTGTATAAAAAAACAAAAACATAACTTAAGACGCAAAACTTAAATCAGGCTATTATTTTACATACAGACTATACATTAGGACTAATCACCCAAGATCTTTAAAATGAAGTTTTGAATTCGATACGTTTTTCGATGTTATATATATATATATATTTGGGATTTTTCCATCAAATGTTTGTTATTTAAATTTCACCAATTGACTCCGCTAATGTATAGTCCAGCAGTTGATGTTCATTGCTGGACCACTTATTAGTGGGATGTCACGAAAGCTGTGTTTTCCATGACCCCATCGTCCACTCATAAAACTCGTCCAATCATAAAACTGATGATAATAATACTGACCTGATGATATAATAATGAACATCACCATCATCATCTTGAACAACGCATTACCGGCTCACTACAGAGCACGGGTCTCCTTTCAATATGAGAAGGGTTTGGCCATAGTCCACCACGCTGGCCGTGTGCGGATTGGCAGACTTCAGACTCCTTTGAGAACATTATGGAGAACTCTCAGGCGTGCAGGTTTCCTCACGATGTTTTCCTTCACCATTGAAGCAAGTGATATTTTTTTTTAAACGCACATAATTCCGAATAGTTATAAGTACGTGCCCGGATTCGAACCGCCGACTTCTGATTGGGAGGCTGCCGCCCTAACCACTAGGCTATCACCGCTTCACAATGATATAATAATGAACAATCATCTTGAATTATTATCAGTGTGATAATTTCTTAGCCACTAAAGCTCAGACATTCTATTCCCATTCAATTAATTCAATCAATCCGTGCTATTGGAATAATGGGATGGATAAACCTAACGTCGTTAATCCATTAATCCTGAACTCGTAACAGTAACTAGGTTTCGGAAACTTTGGAGACTTTGATAAAGATTGGCTTGACATCATAATCCTCGTTATAATAATATGACAGGGTGAAGGCGCTTTTCCCTAAAGCTTTGTGAAATATTTGAGACTTCTGAACTATGCAGTTAGATTTAATAGTTTAAACTAACCTTCTCACTGGTTTATCTACCAAACTTTTGCTGACAAATGTTAACATGCCTTTTTTTTTGTCGTGGTGGAAAAGCTTTATAGCTTCTTCCCTTGGGCAGGATGGAGGTTATGTGGGACTCCCACCCATGGGTGGTCTACCCGAACTAAAAACCACCACGGCATGTCCCTCTCACTGGTTTTACTGGACGTCTGGGGGACATATTGTATACTTCCCGATCATAAAGTTAACATGCCAACCACTAGATTAAAAAGAAGATGATTCTACACTACAGATTCCACTAATTTCTTGTTATCGAGGCCATTCAATCAATCAATCATGATCTTTATTCAAATATTCATTTAAAAGGCACTTTTGACGCGTAAATAATTTACATACCAGTGATTTGATGGCAATAACTTCATTCGTAAACTTAAAACTAAAGCTATGAGGGTTCCAAACGCGCCCTGATTTAAGAAAAAGGACATATCAAACTTATTTCGCATACCACTTAAAATTATTTAACTTTTTTTGATGACTCATTCACCTGGTGGTAAGAGATGATGCAGTCTTGGATGGTAGCGGGCTGTTAGGGTAAACCTGTTAGGGTAAATGCATACTCCTAATTGGTTTCTACGCGACATCGTGCAGGAACGCTAAATCGCTATGCGACACATCTTTGTCGGTAGGGTGGTAACTAGCCACAGCCGAAGCCTCCCACCAGTCTAGACTCGAGCCGGGAATCGAACCCAGGAGCAATTTTATAATGCGACAGCACACTCACTTTACCACGCAGGTCGTCAATACTCTGTAATCTGTAGATAGTTAAATTTGCCTGTCTTATTTGTATGAGCAAAACGATTTCTTGCGTTTATACCGCATATGTAATACGCATAATAATTCTGACTAAGCATAAGCAAAGTTGTTAATTTTAACGAGCGGCTTAATGGCACACATACTTTAGAAGTCTGAGCAAACTTTTATTATACTTTCATATATATATTATATATATATTATTATATATCATTAGTAGACTGGAGGCGGCTGCTAAAATTCGCACGCCTTACTGCGGGGAAAAAACGTTCTGTTAATTGAACAACTGTTTGAAACGGTGAAGCGATGGTTAAGGCGTCAGCCTCCTAATCAGAGGTCGGCGGTTCGAATCCGGGCACGCACCTCTAACTTTTCGGAGTTATGTGCGTTTAAAAAAAAATTAAATATCCCTTGCTTCAACGGTGAAGGAAAACATCGTGAGGAAACCTGCACGCCTGAGATTTCTCCATAATGTTCTCAAAGGCGTGTGAAATCTGCCAATCCGCACATGGCCAGATGATTGGTTTCTACGCGACATCGTGCCAGAACGCTAAATCGCTTGGCGCCACGTCTTTGTCGGTAGGGTGGTAACTAGCCACGGCTGAAGCCTCCCACCTAAAAAGATAAAAAGGCAGACAGACCATACAACGGTGAACTTTTTACCATTTTGCTACGCATTCCTAGAAACATACTTCCTGTAAGTGATAGATTATTCCCTCTTTGAACTCCCTGCCACTTACTCGGTGATAATATGTTAAAATTAAATGCCAATTTACGTTATTTAAGGCAACCTGCTTCTGCCAGTTATCGAGCGGTAATAGAATTGCATCAAGCTACACGCCCAGGAGTCACTTGAAAAGGCTCAATATAAAATCCAAAATTCAAATATGTATATAATAAAAACGGAATCAATGAACGAAGCGTGCATATCAAACATTTTTCATCATTTTAATTCGAGACGTGGCGGTGATAGCAAACTTAAAATAAAGCCTAGAATTGCCAAAAGTTGCCTATACAGTTTTGGGATGCTATCAGAAAGATTGGGTTACTTAAAATTTAAGTGATCATTTGACCAGTGCCCGAGCGTTCCCGTAGCCCATGAAGTGGTTGTGAAAGAGCATCGCTGGATTGTTATTCTGGTCATCACTATGGCCGCTGGCAATTCCCACATACCCCCCTGAAGCGAGCAGTTCTGCCTGCGGCGCTTTTTTCGTAGGGCACGAGTAAACGCATTTCCCCGCGTTAGGCATTTGATGACCTCCGTATCGCAGTGCGTGCGCGGTCTCATTATAAAGTTGGAGGTCCCGAGTTCGATTCCTGGCTCGAGTCTAGTCTGGGGGAGGCTTCGGCCGTGGCTAGTTACCAACCTACCGACAAAGACCTGTCGCTAAGCGATTTAGCGTTCCGGTACGATGTCTCGTAGAAACCAATTAACAGGTTGGCCGTTGCCATCCAAGACAGCATCATCACTTACCACCAGGTGAGATAGCCGTCAAGGGCTAACTTGTAGTGTATAAAAATCAATAACATTCGGTAATATTGTGATTTCTGTATTACTGTAACACGACCTAATGAATCGCTGGCTCAGCTTCACAGGTATAATAATAGCAAGCAATTATATTACTGAATGTATACATAGGCACTGCACGCACACTTTCGTAACAGAACAGCTTAATATGTTTAACGACCCGGTGGTCCAAAACTTTTGCAGTGGAGGGATTATTTTACGCATCGCCTCCCCCGAAGGAAACGATAGCTTTTCTAGAATTGGCTCGTACTGCGCTCTGGAGCGGGTAATGTCCCTGTAAATCAATTTAACCAATACTTTGAAATGGTTTCCCGCGGAAATTTCTACTGTAACGTGAAATTTAGTTTCGAAAAGTATTTTCGGTAGAAAGATATTTCTACCTCTGGAAATAGTTTCAAATATGAAACCGTTGGAAGTAGTTTTAAATATTTAGTAGATGCCCGCCCTGGGGGATCACGCCCATCGCTTACAGCAGCATTTTTAAAACATAGTATTATGTGAAATGGCATACTAATAACACGATCTGTAATAACTATACTCAACTATATATATATATATATATTTATACGACTACTTCCTCCGATTTATATATATATAAATCGGAGGAAGGAGAAGTAGTCAAATAAGAGTTGATTGTTGACTATAATACGCGAGATATTAGTTTTCAACTTAGAATACTTTGTTAAATCTTAATCTTAGTTAATTTGATTTTTAACCTTTTTATATTGCCGTTACACTCATTATTTAATTTAAAGTTACTATTTTGAATGACGTCCAATCAGAATGGAGGTTAGCCCTCGAGCGGGGTCGAGGCGCCATCTTGTTTTTCACGCGGCAGTCAGGTACATGTTTTTGCAATGTTTGTTGATCGAGTTGGATCATTTTGAGAGTGTTTTTGGTGATAATTGAAAGAAGGACATAGATGTGTGTCGCGAATCTATTCTGATTTAATTGTTTGATTTAAGTACTTTATTACTAATTGTGGTGTAATTATTCCTATAGTGAGTCAGAGCATTGTAAAAGTTGGATTAACAAAGTGTACGAAACTGTTAATATTTTGTTAGTGCTTTCTTTTTCTTTCTCCGTCATATATATGTATATCTATATATATATATATATATATATATATACATATATATATAGGCTAACTATATAGGCTGAAAGCTTCTATAAAATCGATATTACGATATTAACGATTGTATAAACGATATAAAAGCTAGGGTCTGAATTGCGCTATCTCCATAGGTACCATAATTTATTATTGATTATGTGAGATGGTGATAACAAAAAAAACCCGGATTAGTTTATTGTGGGTTTTTTCTTAGACCTGGGCGGGATTTGAACCCTCTTAGCTTTAGTTTTACGTTGGCAAGTGTAGTTATCACCATCACTAATAGAAATAATGAAAAAAGTGATATATATGAACGATTCATAGATGCCTGTAATAGGTTTATATGAATAAAGCTATTCTTGATTTGATTTGATTCAATGTTTTAACGTGTTTCCTAGACACGAGGAAGAAACAACGCGAATCTTCTTAATGAAGTACTGGTGTGGTAATGGTACCTCAAATTAAACTTCAATACAATTGATGAGTTAATAAATGAATAACAGGTTTTTTTAACGAGTATCGAACTCAGGATCGCAATCCGGAGTCAAAACTATCTAAGTAGTTTAATATAAAAAAAAATCTGAACGTCAAATGCAGGATCAAACTCATTAGTCCCACTTTTGAGCCCATGACTCTATTTATTATAACGACCTACGTGGCGCAGCGCGTGCGCTGTTGTATTAATAAGTTGGAGGTTCGATTCCTGGCTCGATTCTGATTCTGGTGAGAGGTTTCAACCGTGGCTAGTTACCACCCTACCGACAAAGACGTGTCGCCAAGCAATTTAGCGTTCCAGCACGATGTCGTGTAGAAACCAATTAGGAGTATGGGATTACCATACCCTTAACAGGTTAGCCCGCTACCATCTTAGACCGCATCGTCACTATCAGGTTTTATTATCTTATTTATTTATTAATCTAAAAAGGAAATATAATTCATATTACAATAACGGTACCGAAAAAAACGAAGAGGTTTGTCCTCGCTGAGATGCCGTCAAGGGCATAACTTGTGGTTTTTAAAAAAAACAGCTAATACATTACACGCTTGTCTATGTTTAATAGAGAGTAACCCTGAAACCGGACGGGGCAGACCTATATCACGTCAATCACCTTGCCTCTGACCCCCGTAATTCAACCCTTGTAATGTAAAGGAAAGGCATTATTTAAATTCCCCGCCCGTGGAATGCAAATATTCCTGGCACAGCCTCGCTAATATAGCATTCTTGGGATACCTAACCCTCAAGATTTCATACATTCCGCGCCCTGCACCACAATTTGTCCTTTAGAGGCGCGAAGTTTATAGAGTTATGTGCTCCACAGGAATCTTGTGCAAGTGGAAATATTCCGATGTAGTTTGTATACCACCATAACCACAATATTAAGATCGATAAAGTATTTATTTCACAAAATTTTATCCCACTTATATTCTACTACTGTATCCTACTAAAGGTCACAAAAGAATAAAATATGTAAAGTCCCTATCCTATGTCCCTAGATGTAAGCAATCTATGTTCCCATATCTCCTACATTAGTAGTTGAGCATTATATAGGTTACACATATACCAACAAACAAACAGACACACTTTTGCACGTATAATATGAGTATAGCATGGATTCATTCCAGATTCTTACGTCTTAAATGAATATTATATACCTTGTTCGTAATCCGCCTAAATTTAGCTTATGTTACAAGTTATATTTTTTTCAATCTGTACACTCCACACCATGACGATTGACGACCTCCGTGGCGCAAAAGTTGGAGGTCCTGGGTTCGATTCCCGGCTCGAGTCTTTTCTTATGACACCATACCGATCTTCTAGAATAACCTCTCGACGTTTCGCTCCGCTTTCTGCTGTGATGCTCCGGCATCCTCAGCAGATCACTTCACAACAGACTGGGTTTTCACAAAGTTTAGAATTACACCTTGCAAAAACTTACAAATAACTTGTAAAATATACGAAATATACAAAGAATTTTATGGGAGACAGAAGACAGAACTCCTCAGCAGATAAAATTAAATCTCTTAGTAACCGATAATGATTGTAGTAATACAATAGAAAAACAAATAAAAATTTTAATACTGTGTCTTGTATTGTAACAATCAGATAGACGCCAAGAAAGCATTCTTCCATCGGCCTAGTGGACTTATTAATACTGTGAAAAACGGGAAAATAGACAATCTACGCGGAAGAAGTAGTAGGGAGCTGCTAGTAAATAATAAGACATACAAAGGTAAAAGCTTTATGAATAATAAAGAAGCACTTAACGCCTTCGAGGTTCTAGAGACGTGTCTGTTGGAATTTAATGAAATACCCGCTCGGGAGACGGCCGCATTCACGAGACGTGTGGATGGAAATGCAAAATTAAACAAAACAAAAAAATTTTTTTTTCTTCTACTTCTAGGTTGTTCTTGCTTGCCAGGTTAATTGAGAGAGGGTAACGTGCTAACCTGTTAGAAAATTCAAAATTCAAATTCAAAATAGCTTTATTCATATATGACGGCAATCAGAGAGTTTTGGAGTCATGTACGATTGACAAGAGAGTGGCATCGCCCCCTCTCTTTACGCAACACTAAGTGACGTATGCAGGTTCTTATAAGACTCAACGGCGCGGGACGGCGCATTGCATTCATTGCATTCGGTCCGCTCGGATCGGTGGTCGAGTCGCGGTAGTGCATAGTCGTACTTGGAGCGTATAGTCTGCTCCTTATAAGTTACCATACTTATAATTGTAATTCTGTTCTACCAAGAGTATCTGGTCTCTTTGCCCGAAACTACCCACGTCTACCTAAATTACCGACGAAGACACGCACCCGCCCCGTAGTCATCCTTTATATATGATTTAGTTTGCATATTTTTGTTATACACAACAAGTGAGCCCTTGACGGCATCTCACCCGATGCTAAGTGATGATGTAGTCTAGGATGGTGGCGGGCTAAACTATTGGGGGTCTGGTAAGCCCATACTCCTAATTGGTTTCTACACGACATCGCGCTGGAACGCTAAATTGCTTGGCGACACGTCTTTGTCGATAGGGTGCTAACTAGCCACGCCGAAGCCTCCCACCAGACCAGACTCAAGTCGGGAATCGAACTAGGGACCTCCAACTTTATAATGAGACAAAGCGCGCGCTGCGCCACGGAGGTCTAGCCGAGCCTACTACCATCTTAGACCGCATCACCACTTACCACCAGGTGAGATGCCGTCAAGGGCTGACTTGTAGTATATAAAAAAACCAACCAACATGAACCAATTTAAGAGATCTGACTTGGCCTTTGCCGTTTATTTCATTAGTCAATTCGTAGTATAAATGAACAAAGCTATATAGTTATACTTACTTACCTGTTTCATTAAACTGCTGCTAAATCATTACGTAAGGAACATTTCGGCACACTGCTGTGATTTGTGGCGAATGTTGCGCCGAGTTTAATTTAATAACGATTCGGTTTCAGCAAATATTGTAATATCAGATTTAACGACTCAAGACTACGTGTAAAGGCTTGCGCACACAGTAATCCTCCGTCTCGATTACATAAATATTCGTTATCTCAATATACATAAAATAAATTACAGCTAACAGTCACACACACGCAAGCTGTTATAGCCTAGTGGTAAGGTCGTCAGCCTCCTAATCAGAGGTCGGGGGTTCAAACCCGGGCCCGCACCTATAACTTTTCAGAGTTATGTCCGTTTTTAAGCAATTAAATATCACTTGCTTCAACGGTGAAGGAAAACATCGTGAGGAAACCTGTACGCCTGAGAGTTCTCCATAATGTTCTCAAAGGCGTGTAAAGTCTGCAAATCTGCACATGGCCAGCGTGGTGGACTAACCCAAACCAAACCCTTCTCATATTGAGAGGAGACCCGTGCTCTATAGTGAGCGAGCACTGGTTTGATCATGATGAACACTCACACTTCTAAACATACCTATAATATTAGTGTGGATTGCTGGCATTTAACCGTATATAATAACAGAAAAAAACTGGACGAAATTCTACTTTAGAGTGGGTTATGTTCATCAATTGGGCTGCAAAATTACTATGGTCGGTGCTTTACGCATATACAGGCAACTCCCTGCCATCCAGTTAGAATAAGGTAAATCACTTTACAAGAAATTATATTTACATAAAATTCATTCGATGACTTCTAGCTTTTTTACAATTTTATAGCAAATCGATGCCACCAATTAGACAAAAATAAATCACAACGAAGCTGCTATAGTGGTTAGGACGTCCACCTCCTAATCAGAGGTCGGGAGTTCGAACCTGGACAAGCACCTCTAACTTTTCGGAGTTTTGTGCGTTTTTAATCAATTAAAATATCACTTGCTTCAAAAAGAAAGGCTATTTTAAAAGAAAACCCCCATAACCCTATTTTCTTCGCGAAGTTCAGTATTTCATTTTGGAAGAAATAATTCAAAATGTTGTGATTTTATCATGATCATCATGATCAACACATGCCGGCTTACTACAGAGCAGGGGTCTCCTGCCAATATAAGAAGGGTTCGACCATGGTCCTACACGCTGGCCATGTGCAGATTGGCAGACTTCACACGCCATTAAGAACATTATGAAGAACTCGCCAGCATGCGGGTTTCCTCACGATGTTTTCCTTCACCGTTGAAGCAAGTGATATTTTAATTGCTTAAAAACGCACATAACTCCGAAAAGTCAAATTTCGAAAGTAATTAAAAAGATAACTCTAGCGATGCGCAATGAATGTTTACATACTCTTTGACGATACGCTGTCATATACATGAAGTTTGCCACAGAGGAAATAGCAAGTACTCTAAGTAACCTATAAAGGTTTCATATAAGCCTCGTTTAAGTAATTGTGCTTTCCTTATAAACAGATAAGACTACACATTTATGTACATTATGCTACATAACATATGTATGTTTTCATTTACATACAAAAGTTTATTCCGTGCCTCCACATTCGCACTTCAGCTTTGTCGATTGTTTGGCATAACTACTAAAATACACAGATGTAAAGTTTAAACTCAGACCTCAGGCGTTTTAAAGTGGCTTTGGGCTTGGGTTTGTTTGTCGTGACGACCTCCGTGGCGCAGTGCGTGCCCTGTCGCATTATAAAGTTGGAGGTCCTGGGTACGATTCTCGGCTCGAGTTTAGTCCGGTGGTAGGCTTCGGCCGTGGTTAGGTACGATATCGAAAAAGACATGTCGCCAAGCGATTTAGCGTTCCGGCACGATGTCGCGCAGAAGCCAATTAGGAACGTGGGCTTACCATACTCTTGGGTTTGTTTGGGCCTTGCAGAAAGCATTGGATCCTAGCATTTATCTCTACGGTATTATCGTCATCTGTTCGTCTAAGACCACGCACTCTTAGCACCGCGCGCACCCTAAATCTTCACGCCTTTATCCAACTATCTATAGTTGAAAAGATTTAGCATGTACGCATGGAGAGTGCACAAAAAATCTTTTGTTAAAAGACCTACTTTCATAGCCGTAACAAATCTATACGTGCATATGAAATGAAATTTCACTGTGATCTCGTATAATCCCTTGCTTGTTTGCAGTCCTGTTTCAAATTTTTTATACACTACAAATCAGCTCTTAAAAGATATTGCACCTGATGGTAAGTGATGATGCAGTCTAAGATGGTTGCCGGCTAACCTGTTATTGGTACAGTACACCCATACTCCTAATTGGTTTCTACGCGACGCTGAAACGCTTTGTCGATAGGGTAACTAGCTACGGCCGAAGTCTTCCACCAGACCAGACTCGAGCAGGGAATCGATCCCATGACCTCCAACTTTATAATGCAGAGCACGCACTGTGCCACGGAGTTCGTCAAAACTTATAGGTATTCAGCAGCTACAGTTATTATGTGTAAGTTACGTCTTAAGTCATCATGATCAACCCATTGCCGGCTCACTACGGAGCACGTATTTCATCTCAATATAAAAAGGGTTTGGCTAGTCCAACAGTCCACCACGCTGGCCATGTGCTGAAAACTTATCTCTTTCTGTTTATGAAAGCCTAGTACATCACCATGATCAACACATTGCCGGCTTACTGCAGAGCACGGGTTTCCTCTCAATATGACAAGGGTTTGGCTAGTCCAACAGTCCACCACGCTGGCCATGTGCTGAAAACTTATCTCTTTCTGTTTATGAAAGCCTTGTACATCACCATGATCAACCCATTGCCGGCTTACTACAGAGCACGGGTCTCCTCTCAATATGACAAGGGTTTGGCTAGTCCAACAGTCCACCACGCTGGCCATGTGCTGAAAACTTATCTCTTTCTGTTTATGAAAGCCTAGTACATCACCATGATCAACCCATTGCCGGCTTACTGCAGAGCACGGGTTTCCTCTCAATATTAGAAGGACACGGCCATGGTCCTACACGCAGGCCATGTGCGGATTGACAGACACCACATACCTTTGAGAACATTATAAACTCTCAGGCGTACAGGTTTCCTCACGATGTTTTTCTTCACCGTTAAAGCGAATGATATTTAAATTGCTTAAAAACGCATATAACTGGCGAAAAGTTAGAGGTGAGTGATCGAACACCCGATCTCTGATTAGTAGGTGTCCTAACCACTAGGTTATTAACAGCTTGCCTAGATACATGCCTCTTGTCTAACAGCCAGAATTATATAAACGTTTTCGCTTCCATTTAATCAACATCTACAGATCAGCACAGTAAATTTTATTGTCAAAACTTCGGGTAATTTATGTTCGACAATAAGTCAGGGGGGTTACCCCAAAAGTTTTCGCAGGCCACTTCATTATTTGGTGTGCTATTTAATTTATAGGAATTTGGTTTCTCCCAGCATACCTGAAAGGGTTGTTTTGTAATTTAGTTACTGAATGTATTGCTGATTTCTCATTCAGGGAATCTTAGTATGGGTATCGCAGATTACAGTATTATCCATACACACTAAAATTTTGTACCGAAAATTAAACAAGACTTGAATAAGGGATGAAATATTTTCGGTTTTACTCTATGACTTTAATAAACCTCAACGGATTTTAACTATTATTTTGATTAGATTTAACCTTCAAAAGTCAAGTTTGTAATTTTTTAATGGGAACTAAAAACAGCTAAAACTGTAGTTCAGTTGCTATGGGCCTATCGGGTAAAACATAAAGATCCAACTAGCTGCAAATAAAAAACTTATCTCTTTTTGTTTCTGAAAGCCTAGTACATAATCATAATCAACCCACTACCGGCTCACTACAGAGCACGGTGGATCTCCTCACAATATGAGAAGGGTTTGGCCATAGTCCACCACGCTGGCTACATACGGATTGCTGGACTTCACACGCTTTTGAGAACATTACGGAGAACTCTCAGACGTGCAGGTTTCCTCACGAAGTTTTCCTTCACCGTTGAAGCAAGTGATATTTTAATAACCAAAAACGCACATAACTCCACAAAGTTAGAGGCCCGGGATTGAACCCCCGACCTCTGATTAGGAGGTAGGTTATAAAAGCTTGGCTAGATACATGCCTCTTGTCTAATAGCCAGAATTATAAAAACTTCCCACTTCCGTGACTCGAGTGGAAAAGAATTGGAAATCTAATTGCATGGGTATAAAATATCGCTCTAATAAGATAGCTCTTAATATAATTTAAAGTGGCATGTGAGATGGTGATAACAAAAAAAAAATTACCTGGCTAAGTTTGTTGTGGGCTTCTTCTTAGACCGGGGCGCGTTTGGAACCCTCATAGCTTTACTTTAAGTTTACGAATGTAGTTATCACCATTAAATCACTACTATGTAAATTATTGACGTTTCAAAAGTGCCTTTTAAAGGAATATTTGAATAAAGATTTTTTGAATTTGAATTTTGAATTTAATTCTTCAGAAAATTCTGATCTAGAAATATAATCAGACATTCCATTAAATTAATGGTATAGCCGGGGCTCTGTGTAAATTGAATGCGCGTCGTCATCAAAGGTCTTCAATTCGGGAATGCATTTGTGATAGGGGACAATTGTCCCGCATGGTGGCATACAGCGACGACTGAAAGTCGGTTGGTCGCTCCGACGGGCGGACGTCAAAGCGTTTGGCGCCGGGCGATAATTACAGTCCATTTTACCTTCCAATTTCCCGGAATTGGAATTTTACCGAGTGACATCCGCCTTGGCCAGATGTCAAACGACTTTTATGATAAGTGCTGTCACGCGGATATCTCTTTAGTTGCATGTTATTTCAAAATATGACTAAAAACTTTTTGTTCTGTGGCCATGTTTTAATAGTCTTTTATTGCGTGAACTGGAGTCCTAGTTTGCTATTGCGATGGTGTCTCAATGATCAATATCTTGTTAGTGATAACAACCAGTATCGATCACTAAACTTGCTCTTTGAGGCACGTAAATGGACTTCAGCAATTTCCCAACTTCAGATAAGTCCTAAAAAACTTTAACCCAAAAATCCTATGTCCAACAAATCTTAGCAAAACTCGGGACTCTACCCCAGGACCACGTGAACCATAGCTAACCATATAAGGCAAATACTTCTTTACATAAACAGGTAATTCTTTATTTATAATTAACCACCACAATGCACTCATATTAACGCACAATGAATACTAGAGAATGAGACTAAAACATCTCAACTCCAAGATCTCTATCAAGTAAACAGCGGTAGATAAATAAAAAATTTGACGACCTCCGTGGCGCAGCGCGCGTGCGTTTGCATTATTAAGTTGGAGGTCCTGGGTTCTATTCCCGGCTCGAGTCTGGTCTGGTGGAAGGCTGCGGCTGTGGCTAGTTACAACACTACCGACAGAGGCGTGTCGCCAAGCGATTTAGCGTTCCGGCATGATGTCGTGTAGAAACCAATTAGGAGTATGGGCTTACCATACCCCTAACAAGTTAGCCCGCTACCATCTTAGACCGCATCATCACTTACCATCAGGTGAGTCAAGGGCTAACTTGTGGAGTATAAAAAAAAATATATAAAGCATTATGGAACCTTTAGCAATTATATTTTATCTATTTATTTTTATTATTTTTATACCTAATCTGTGATCACAAACACTTACATAAGAGGTATACAAAGGAAAGCTTATCTCTATAAGAGATCTCTTGCAGCTACCCTCAGTTGTGAGTGAGATGATTTTATAAAGTGAAATATCGCAAAAACGAGGTATCTACATACTAATTTATACTTAGATAAATAAATATATAAACATAATTAAATACTTACAAATATTATATGTCGGCGCGAAGGAGTTCTTAACTTCATTCAGCGGCACCAAGAACCTCAAGAACTCATTTCTTAATTACCATTCCTTAATTACCCACATTTGAACTCTTGATGATTTTGCTAACACAATTCAGACAGTTGCAATCAATTTTGTACAAGCATGCTTTGCTATAAATACGGGCGGTCGATGCCTTCGGGGCATTCTCGCTCGGGACGTCTGACCGTTCGGACCTCGTAGTTATTGTCGCAATATAAGTGTAATCGCGCAAGTTGTGGTTTTAATTACTATGAACGAAAGTAAACAAAAGCGTGACGTCAGCAATGCTGACGTTACCCTTACTAAAAACAACTCTGGAGGCTTTCATTCGACAAATATAAAGATTGATAGTGGTCTTTCTTTTACTCTGACTTTGAAATTGTGAACCGATCGGTTTCATACGAAACTAAACCATGCTTATCTACGAGTGTATTAATGTTGGATTTAAGCCTCAAACTTTTGAACAGAATTTTGCAAAACTTGCATCCTGACCCCCGTGGCTGTATTACCGTAAGCGATAACAACCAGCTAATCAAATGCAAAGTTAGACACAAACTGTCATGAGAGCAACATGAGTTCTGCCATGCGGATACAACGATAGATGTTTCTAGAACAGATCATCAAAGATTGTGCTGAAAACTATATAACTAAACCGGTTAAGCGAAATTACGCTTTGATTTTGTTGGTGTCTAGAAGCGATATTGATGCTAAGCTGTTCTATGTAATCAACTTAATAAATCGAATGGTCTTATAATTATGTCCTTTTGACACTGTACCCCTAAGAAGCTTATAGTGCTATTTCAAATTCAAATTCAAAATAATCTTTATTCAAATAGTCCTTAAAAAGGCACTTTTGACGCGTCAATAATTTACATATTTCTAAACGTGTTACAAAAATAATATTCATTAAAAATAAATATGTTATAGTTTTTTTTTTAACAATTATCGTTCCAATTTTTTTTGGGTTATCATAATATGGTTATAAGGTTTTGGTAGATTTTACCTATCTGACATAGGCCTTCCTATTTCTTTCTAGATAAAGTTAATAAATAATAAATAGATAGAATAAAGATTAATTAAGAGATTTTTGTCCAACAGAACAATTAGCAACGACAATCAATGAGTGACCAAAATGTACAAAAAAAAAATGTACCAAAATGTTAGTTTGTACAAAATATGAAAAAATATTGTTACTGTAATAATTCTTTAATGGAAAAAAATAGCAAACCACTTGCTCTGAAGCGTGTCTCATTTATTATAAACTAAAATAATATTATAATAACACTTATTAAAATATAATCATAAAGATTAAAGCAATTATATTAAACTCAAGTCAAACATTTCCCACGGGCCATGTTTAGCAATCAACAGTTTTCACTTTTGTAAGGTGTGTCTTCCGCTGAGATTTATGCAAACTCTTGGTAGAATCTGAGTGCAAATCGTAAGACCTGTGATGCAGATTTTTAGCAGCAACAAAGGAAGGATTTACTTGTCTTTAGATAGAAATTTATGTGAAAATAAAATGCATGGTTATGAAGGTATTTTAAACGCAATGCAGTTGTACAATAAATAAAATAAATAACTTTATTTTTCAAACAGTTTTTCTCCTTAAACAAAATTCCAGTGTCCTCCTCACTAGGTGACCTGTATCGTGGAGACCATGTTGTTTATCACTTTGTGACATTACTAGTAATGTAACATACATTACATTAAAAAATTATAAAGTTACAATGTACATGAACAGTAAGATTAATTTTAGAGGCTTCTTATCAAGCCACCTTGATTCATTGTTCATGTACATAAATAGAAGCCAAGCTGGTCGGCATTGGCAAATCGCTCAGATGAGACGAAGGTACAAGTCTATCATTAGTTTAAATATAGTTTCGTGTATCCCTTGACGCAATAAGGAATCATCATCATCATGATCAACCCATTACCGGCTCACTACAGAGCACGGGTCTCCTCTCAATATGAGAACGATTTGACCATAGTCTCTGGCCATGTGCGGATTGGCAGACTTCAAACGCCTTTGAGAACATTATGAAGATCTCCCAGACGTGCAGGTTTCCTCACGATGTTTTCCTTCACCGTTGAAGCAAGAGATATTTTAATTGCTTAAAAACGCACATAAAAGTTATAACCCCCGACCTCTGATATGGAGGCTGACATCGTAACCACTAGGCTATCACAGCATCTACAAATATCAAATTATATTATATTAAATTTTGGATATTATATTATTAGCGACATATTAGCGTCGGCTTAAGATATAAGGCATGTAGTTACCTCTAAATTGATTTATACGTATATCCTAGCACTTAAGGTTTTTAAAATGTTTATTTTTTTACATATAATTCAGTTGGTGACGCTTTGAATAAATAAATAAATAAATATAAATTAAAAAGCCAATAATACAAATTTTATAGGCAACTGACAATATAAAAAAAAAAAAAATTAAAACAAGCCATATACTTATATAATTTTTTAATTATTTCTAAAGAGTTCGAATAGCTCATCTGCATTGCATCAATGTACAAATGGCCAAAGTTGTGGCGCTGAAAGTTCAAAAAGCGTAAAAATTTCAGAGCGCGCGCCCGCGACAATTATCAGGGGCATTCGCTGAAAGTTTCAGTTTCAAATTGTGGTGGGCATTAGTTCCCGAACTCGGTAGTTGGCTGCTAGTTGGGGATTTATTCCCCCGAGCGGCAAAAATGTAATATGCAAGCGAACCAACAATCTGGGATTTGAATTTTTTACAGTGATTGGTATTTGGGAGTGATTCATCGTCGCCACTGAGATGTAATGGACTATGAAACAGTCAGTCAACCAAGACTAATATATCATCATCATCATGATCAACCCATTACCGGCTCACTACAGAGCACGGGTCTCCTCTCAATATGGGGTTCGGCCATAGTCCGCCACGCTGGCCGTGTGCGGATTGGCAGACTTCACACGCCTTTGAGAACATTACGGAGAACTCTCAGGCGTGCAGGTTTCCTCACGATGTTTTCCTTCACCGTTGAAGCGAGTGATATTTTAATTTTTTAAAACGCACATAACTTGAAAAGTTAGAGGTTTGTGCCCGGATTCGAACCGCCGACCTCTGATTAGGAGGCTGACGCCCTAACCATTAGGCTATCACCGCTTCAAAAGACTAATATATAAGTGAGAACAACTACGAAAGACTTTTGACCAAATGAGGTCCATTTGCCCTGCTGCTGCTTTGCTGTGAGGGTCAGATATATTCCACCAGGCGACGTGAAGGAAAATCACTGGGTTAAAGTGGGTATTCTGGTCGCGAGTCTGGCCGCCGATGAATCAAACATACCTGTGCGGAGGAGATGCGAAAACGCATTTCCCAGCGATAAAAAAAAAACAGTTTTTGTTCTTTTGTACACTAAAATTAGCCCTTGACGGCTATCTCACTTGGTGCTAAGTGATATTACACTCTAGGATGGTAGCAGGCTAACCTGTTAGGGGTATGGTAAACCCATACTTCTAATTGGTTTCTACGCGACATCGTGCCGGAACGCTAAATCGCTTGGCGACACGTCTTTGTCGGTAAGGTGGTAACTAGCCACGGTCGAAACATCCCACCAGGCCAGTCTCGAGCCAGGAATCGATCCCAGGACCTCCAACTTTGTAATGCGGTAGCGCACGCACTGCGCCACGGAGATCTTAAAATATATATATTTAACGGATGCAGCACAGTTCTGCTTGCGCCGCTTTCCCTTTTTTTGACACTGGGAAAAGCCTGTACGCTTCCCCCAGCGTAAAAAAAGGGGGCAGTTATGATGAACCAATCCCTTAATCTTTTTTTATGTGCCATCGCACTACAAAGCATAATCCTTTTGCGGCACTAACTTGAGGCGGATCCCACTTGAGGAAATTCAGAACAATTATTTTCGATGACCTCGAATAGCTGTACTAACCCTATTGGTTGCCACAGCGTAACCGGGCTGTTAGGCGAGCTACGGAAAGAATCTCTGCAAGAAAAAATTTTGAGCCTTAGGGCTAGAAGAAACTAAGGGAATGTCTGCCTAAGGGCGCCTCCTTTGAGGCCGAACCTCGGCTTAGGCGACGTTTAGGATAACGGGAGGGTCGGACGGTGAGTGGTCCGTACGTCTCCGAGGCCGTGGATGGAGCCCACGTCCGGATGACGTATGATAGCGGGGACCTCGTTTCGCCTGCGAAGACGGTGTGTAGCGTATGATTGTGTGGTAGGTGGTACGAGTATGTTGTCAGTAGTCATTTGATCGTCAGACATTTGCACGCGATGTAAATATGAAAAATAACCTTTGTATATCTCCTAATTAGCAAATAAGACCACATATACCACATAGTGATTAATACTGCAGCGGGGAAGTGGTTCCAGATACACCTACCAATTTGTGTCAAAGTTGCTGATGACAAAAAGTTTATCAACATAGACGTCAATGTATATAACATTGGCACAATACTGAAACAATATTACCACTGACCACTGACCAGTCCAACTTTAGTTAGCAGACGCAATTAAACAAAGTTGCGGGTTACCACTATTGTGTTCTAGACAATGATCCTTTTGTCACAACAATATTTGACAAGGTATACAAGAGAATGGCTTGCAAAAATACTTTTTAACTTTGCGGTCTTTACAGATTAGCTTTTTGACAATAAAATCATAAATAATAGTACAAATTAAAAAAAATCAAATTAACTTAAAGGCACTTTTGACGCGTCAATAATTTACATACTAGTGATTTGATCGTGATAGCTACATTCGTAAACTTAAAACTAAAGCTATGAGGGTTCCAAACGCGCCCCGGTCTAACAAGAAGCCCACAACAAACTTGGCCAGGTAAATTTTCTTTTTGTTACCACCATCTCACATGCCACTTTAAATAATACTTAGAGCTATCTTATAAAAGCAATATTTCATACCCATGCTTGTTTATCATTTACATAATCCTAAAGGATTCCTATTTCCTTAAAAGTCTTTGTATAATGACTAGGACCTATACGAGGACTTTTCTACAAGCTTACGTTTTATATAAACTTTGAACTTATTGAGAGACATCCCAGAGATTTCATTTGATAATTTGTTATAAAATTGTATACAATTTCCTTTAAATGAATTTAAATTTTTTTGTATACTTGTAGCGTGGGAATAATAGGATGTATTATAAGCAAAAAAAGTTTATTTTTACTTCTATCTACATATAGCTTGGGAAGCTGTGATAGCCTAGTGGTTAGAGCGTCAGCCTCTTAATCAGAGGTCGGCGGTTCGAATCCGGGCACGCACCTCTAACTTTTCGGAGTTATGTGCGTTTTTAAACAATTTAAATATCACTTGCTTCAATGGTGAAGGAAAACATCGTGAGGAAACCTGCACGCCTGACAGTTCGCCATAATGTTCTCAAAGGCGTGTGAAGTCTGCCAATCCGCACATGGCCAGCGTGGTGGACTATGGCCAAACCCTTATCATATTGAGAGGAGACCCGGGCTCTGTAGTCGGCAATGGGTTGATCTTGATGATGATGATGATGACATATAGCTTATATAGTAGGTACATTCAGGTTTACGCTACACTACCAATTATCTGCCAATAGTGTGATGTGAATATATTATATTATAGAATTCATTGAATCGTGTACTAAAATCTATATTTTTGACTGCAATAAAAGCTATAATGAGCTAAAGCTTCTTATTTAATTTAATGAATAGCTAATGAAAAGAAATATACCTCACTACAAATTAAGCCCTAAACTATGTTATCAATTATGTAGTCCAATCTGACCTTTTCTGTGATGTAGTCTGAGTTGGTTCCGGGCAACTTTTTCTAAGTATAACATTTATATTAAAACCATACTTCTAATTGGTTGCACTGAAACGCTAAATTGCTTGGCAGAACGTGTTTGCCATAGGATGGTAACTAGCCATGACTAAAGCCTCCCACTAGACTGAACAAGGATCGAACCTCTACTTACTTATTATAAAACTAGGTCGCGATCTAGTAAATCAGAGAACGAAGTCGAAGTCAGGCTACGAAACTATGTGACCGTTTACATTGTACTATGCTAAGTTGTGGAAAATCATATTAATTATCTTTGTAGAGAAGAAAGGGAGCGTTAGGTATCGGAGTTGATTAGGTAGCAACTGGTCTGTCTGGTGGGAGGCTTCGGCCGTGGCTAGTTACCACCCTACCGACAAAGACGTGTCGCCAAGCGATTTAAGCGTTCCGGCACGATGTCGCGTAGAAACCAATTAGGAGCGTGGGATTACCATACTCCTAACAGGTTAGCCCGCTACCATCCTAGACTGCATCATCACTTACCACCAGGTGAGATAACCGTCAAGGGCTAACTTGTAGTGTATAAAAAAAAAAACCAACTAATTGTCATTGGCGCAGAATGATTTACTTGAGCACGATAATCCTACCTAAAAGTGCCTGTACCCGGTAGCAACCAATTAATTAAAGCTAGTGATGACAATGAAAAAACCATTATAATAAATAAAGCTCCCAGCAACAGATATAATAAATCATTAAGATGGAGATAATAAATTGCTCCCAGCAATTTAATATCCTGTCCGGAATCCAATTCCAATATTACAAAAGACAAAACAAAATAGCCTTTTCGTGTTCATTACCCTTTTTATAGTTTACTATTTGGCTTAGCCAGTTCACATAAAATAATATATAATAACATTATTTTCCAGCTAGAAATAATTATAAAACACCGCCATCTATCGAGCGATTTTAAAACTACATCGTCGCTACAAAACGAAAGCGCGCAGCAAAGCTTTTTAAAAACTATTCTCACGTAAGGTGTATCGTGTTATAAGCTTTTTTTACTAGATGGCGCTGTTATAACATTTAGTTTAGCGCAGGAAGGCGCTGCTATTGTTTCATAAAAACTAAAACAAAATCATGAAATAGACTGCTTGTCTACTTCAAAATTTTGTTAGAAATATATGCTAGTCTTATTCATTATATTTCTTTTGTAACGAACTTACAGATAATCAGTGCATTTTAAACTTTGCACCCAACGGAGATTCTCAGTAGTTATTCTTAATAATATAAGATTCTAAAAAACACTATTTATAACCGTAATAGTGTAATAGTTATCAGTGTTTATGACTAAGATAATCTTAAAACGTGCAGTCTGTAAGTACAGTAAAGATTTGTCCAAATTACCACTATTTCAATGAAGGGAGGCCGAAATTCAAATAGTATGTCATTATAAATGTAACGCAATTAAACAGCCACTGAACTAGTACAATAAATACTTAGACTTAAAACCACAGCTGTTACCATTACCAAAATGGTCACTAGTCAAAGTTAGAGTAACTAATGAAAAATTATCTTCTCTTGTTTCAGATCATGACCACCACTTCACTCGAAACGCGAACGAACGAATAATTCCACATGTAGTCAATCACAAAGTTCCTAAAGCCTAGCATTAAGTTAGCATTAAAAATGTACAACTCGAACGAGTTCCTGCACAGTGCCGGGGTGAGTCGGCACATGCAGGCGACCGGGGAGACTCCGTCGCAAAAAACTAGTATGAAGCGACGCTCTTGCGAAGTCCCGTTAGGGGACATCTCATCTAACAATTTCAAAGTTTCACTAGGGGATGTTTCATCTAATAATTTCAAAGTTTCACTCGGGGACATCACGAATGACGGCCCCAACTACGATTGCAGATCCTTAAGGTCTGTTAAGTCTGAGGACACTCGATCTTTACGCTACTATCGCCCTATTGATAGTCGAAGTGTTAAGAACTTCAGATCGTCTTTGGCTGATATTTCCGCGTATTCGCTTTCGCGTCCGCCCAGTTACGATCAACTTTCGAGGAGGTCCGTGGTCGAGGGTCCAGAGGGGCAAGGGATCACGTCCAGCATCGAAGGAGTCCTGTGGTCCGATGAGGAAGAAAACGAGTATTTCTACCATGAAAACGTCACCACTGCTTGGAATCAAGGTAAGTGCGACAATAGCGTACTGACAAAAATTTATATAATTACTAGATTCTGCCCGCGACTTCGTCTGCATGGAATTTAAAATTGGGTCTAAAGTTTTGCTCGTAAATAATTTTTAATCTTCCCACGGGAACTATTAGAGAGATCGCTATAGAAAATGCATGCACTTTTCCATAGAATACGTGACATGCATACAAAATTTCAAAGCTGTCTGCCCACGGCTTACTTCGTAAGCAATTTTCAATTTTCCCTAGGGAACTACTTCAGGAATGGAGAAAAAAGGTAGCCTATGTTCTTTTCTTTGTCTTTTATATAGGATATGCAAAAGGGAAGCAATTTGGTATCACATATAAGCGGTAGGGGTCAATTTCGAGTAAAATTGTTGAAAATAGAAGGACATTTTTACAAGCAACACAAATTGTTTTTTAATCACAAATCTACCTTGATCATATAGATGACGATAAAAATTTAATCCAAAATAGCTTTATTCGCGTAAACCTATTACAGGAACATACATGATCAACCCATTACCGGCTCACTACAGAGCACGGGTCTCCTCTCAATTCTCAAATCTCTCAATATGAGAAGGGTTTGGCCATAGTCCACCACGCTGGCCATGTGCGGATTGGCAGACTTCACACGCCTTTGAGAATATTATAGGGAACTCTCAGGCGTGCAGGTTTCCTCACGATGTTTTCCTTCACCGTTGAAGCAAGTGATATTTTAATTGTTTTTTAAAAACGCACATAACTCCGAAAAGTTGGAGGTGCGTCCCCGTATTCGAACCGCCGACCTCTGATTAGGAGGCTGACGCCCTAACCACTAGGCTATCACCGCTCACAGGCATATATGAAGCGTTAATATATAACACATTTTTCATCATTTAAATACATGAAGTGACGGTGATATGGCATTTGCCAAATTAAAATGCTATAAAACTAACTATATACTATAAAATCGTCAGCCTGATAAGGGGTTTACGACCAAAACCAGTCTCTCATGCTGAGAGGCGACCCGTGTACTTTACAGGTAATGTGTTGATAATGGTGAATATTGACGACCTCGTGGCGCAGCGCGCGCGCTCTTGCATTTTAAAGTTGTAAGTCCTGGGTTCGATTCCCGGCTCGAGTCTGGTCTGGTGGGAGGCTTCGGCCGTGGCTAGTTAACACCCTACCGACAAAGACGTGTCGCCAAGCGATTTAGCGTTCCGGCACGATGTCGTGTAGAAACCAATTAGGAGTATGGGTTTAACATACCCTAACAGGTTAGCCCGCTACCATCTTAGACCGCATCATCACTTACCATCAGGTAAGATGCCGTCAAAGGCTAACTTGTGGTGTATAAAAAAAAATTTGATAAGTCACTGGTTTACTTTTTTAATTTTCAATCAATAGAATAGTTGGTAGTATACACCAGTCGAACAAAACAAGTTAATAACCCACCTACCTAGCCACCAACTACCTGAGTAAAATGATAACATCTCTACATTCAAACACAGGTTCAAATTACACCGGTAACCAACTGAAACCGGTCATTATAGGGCGATGATCACAAATCAATAGCCAATGAATGAACTTACCGATTTACATAATCACTTCCCACGTGAAGTGTCCTACAAATAGCCCGTTGGGTTTGAGTTATCACTATCGTGGATAATAGACATTTTTACATAAATATTAACCTTAAGTTAAGCATTATTTATTGGGGCTTTAAATTTATGCAAATATTTAAACATTAGCAAGGAGAGAATTAGGGAACACTTGCAAAGTTACTAAGTAAAATGAGTTTTCTGTTAATAAGAATTAACACCAGATTTATACAAATATTGAAAAATAAGAGCAAGGAGAGTACTAGGGAATACTTGCAAAGTTACTAAGATGAGTTTTGAGTTTATAAGAAATAACACCAGATTTATGCAAATATTGAAAATAAGAGCAAGGAGAGAATTAGGGAGTACTTGCAAAGTTACGAAATAAGATGTGTTTTGTGTTTATAAGAAATAAAACCAGATTTATGCACATATTGAAAAATAAGAGCAAGGAGAGTACTTGGGAATACTTGCAAAGTTACTAAGTAAAATGAGTTTTCTGTTAATAAGAAACAACACCAGATTTATGCAAATATTGAAAAATAAGAGCAAGGAGAGAATTAGGGAATACTTGCAAAGTTATGAAGTAAGATGAGTTTTGTGTTTATAAGAAATAACACCAGATTTATGCAAATATTGAAAAATAAGAGCAAGGAGAGAATTAGGGAATACTTGCAAAGTTGTCATAGTTTCGAATGCTGGAATGGCTATTGCTTACATGCAATCAAATTTGATGGTAAGTGATCATGATCACGATTGTGATTGTTTAGTAAATGTATGTTTACTCTTTAATGAAACGTATTCTGGATAGTAGGTAGTGGGGTAAGTAGAAGCTGGAAGGTCCAAGGAAATGAAAACAAAACCGATGGGTTTCAAACCATAGTTCATCAGTAGTAATATTGGCGATACTGCGATCGATCGAAAAGAAAACACAAAGAAAAAGATGTCTGTCTCTTTTTCTTACATATCTTATTATTTAACTTTGCACCTAAAAGAGTTCATGAGGTTATAGCCCACTGGGAGACTACTGTCCTTTTCTGTCCAGCGCATAATATTAAGCGACCTTTTCAGGAGCCATAAGTCATCACTGGCTACGCTCAATGTTCGTGGACTAACTTTGGCCCTAGGTCTGCATTTACAACTTAATTTTAAATTTTAAATTCAAATAATCTTTATTCAAATAGTCCTTTAAAAGGCACTTTTGACGCGTCAATAATTTACATAGTAGTGATTTGATGGTGATAACTACATTCGTAAACTTAAAGCTATGAGGGTTCCAAACGCGCCGGGGCGCGTTTAGACCGGGGTCTAAGAAGGTCCACAACAAACTTAGCCTGGTAAAACTTAAAACCGAGCCGGGAATCAATAAACCTAGGGATCTGTACTCAAAAATCCTGATAACTTTATAAAACAAGGTCGCTATAGACTTAATTACAATTACTTGCTAACTAGTACTAACAGAACAATTCCGGCACGTGACTCGATAAGAACTAATAAATGAGCCTCCCAACAGTGCTTCCAGCTGCTTCCAATTAGTGATGTGCACAGGTAGTTTAAAAGCAGGTATTAGTCGAAATCTCTGACTATTAATATAATTAACTCATAAAATAATTGGGCTTTACATATTTAAAGATACAGTTGACATATTATATTTAATATATATATACATATATATATATATATATATATATATATTAAAGTTATCCTTAAATATACGGATAACAGCTACTATGACAGACTCCATATAGTCAATTATATGATAAAGAGAAATATGTAATAATAGAAAAATTATGTGCCCCGAAATCGACTATGACGAAATCTACTTTGGTTAAAATACTAAATATTTGTAAATCGTGATATCATCAGCAAATAGCTTCATTACTTCTGACATTTTATTTCAAATCCTATACAGGTCATGGTCGACGTGTCTAAATAAAATTCGGTTTATAATTCTGTTACAAAAGCGCCAACAATACTTAGTAAAAAATACTGTAAGCGACAGACTGTTAGCTATGCGAGATAGTTTCAAAAAGATTTGCAGTCAAATATGGAGTCTGCCACACACAGAATAATCCTTGTACAAAATCGTCAACAACACTGATAAAACAGTTGTAAACGATCAACTGTAGCTCTTACGAGATAGCTCATACTATGCGAGATAGCTTCAAACAGTTTTCTAGTTTAATTTGGAGTTCAACTCAAATGACAGCAAAAAGGTTGTTTTTTTTTCGGGGTCGTGAAGAATATGTTTAGGTCTCCTCTTTCGGAGAGGAGCGCTTAGGTCGGAGGAGTATAAAGAAGCCGCAACTACGAGAGGGTTGGTGTGTCAGATTGAGGCAAAAAGGTTGATCTCTAACTACTAGCTACGACAGAATTATCCTTATACAAAATCGTCAACAAACCTGTTGTAAACTACCGACTGTAGCTCTTACGACATACCTTCAAGAAGTTTTGCAGTCAACTTGGAGTCCGCCACATCACTAGTGGATGGCAATCACAACAATAAGGTTGATCTATAGCTAATAGCTGCAAAGAAATCGCTCGATAAGTATCACGACACACGAGGTTTTAATTCACTTAACAATGTTAATGGACGCGTTATTGGAACGGACTCTTCTGGTAAACGTTTCTTGATAAAGTAGGGAAACCTTGTAATTTATCACTCAACGTAAAAATACAAGTAAATTTTTAAAAAGTCATGGCCGGATTCTACCTTTATAATCAATTCATAATACAAAAATGTTCAGTAATTATTCATAAGTGAAAATTACTATTAAAATAAATTAAAAAATATATAGATATTTCTTTTACGTGTAACCCTTTATTTAAATTATTCCTGGTATAATTAATTTCATTGCGTATTGTTCATGAATATTATGTCATCAAAATATTTAGGCGCACTTTTTTGTTTTCTATTATACAATCTCTCGCTTGGTCTCTGATCATAAAACTTAAACGGACGTAATAAGTGTGTGTACTTATAAGCTTTAGTATGATGTACTGTATATTAATGAACACGAATATTTTAATTAGGGCACTGCTCCATATACATTCCGGCTACACTTTGGTCCCAAGGGAGGTAAATTTAATAACAAACTGAGCCGCTAGGCATCTCTTTAGTCCAATCTCTTTAACCAACACTCCTAATTGGTTTCTAAGCGACATCGTGCCGGAACGCTAAATCGCTTGGCGACACGTCTTTGTCGGTAGGGTGGTAACTAGCCACGGCCGAAGCCTCCCACCAGACGAGAATCGAGCCGGGAATCGAACCCAGGACCTTTACGCACTGCGCCACAGAGGTCGTCGAACGTAGGTCGTAAACAGTTACTTAGATTATATTTAATTGAAGCTTAACCTGTCAAGTCACTCATTACTTTTAATTAAAGGATTTTATCTATTTTGTACAGTGCGTCGTCCTAATGAACTTAACTTTCACAGGCATACGAGGCCCAAGATCCACGCATACATTACATATTGAACATACACAGATACATTTAAAACTGCATACAGACTGCGCGTTTTAATGTACGCGGCGTTGGTAGCGCGAACATTTAAACGCGCAATGCGCAACGCGTACATATTAACGACATCAACGAAAGCTTCGTTAATGTCACGCAAGCTATAAAGACCGGGATTAACACATGAGAGTGCCGATTGTTAGTTTTCTATTAATAAGTATAATAATTAACTCTCAAAGGCGTGTGAAGTCTGCCAATCTGCACGTGGCCAGCGTGGTGGACTATGTACAAACCCTCCTCATATTGAGAGAAGACCCGTGCTATGTAGTGAGCCGAAAATGGGTTGACCATGAAGTATAATAATATCATCATGTTCACCCCATTGCTTACTACAGAGCACGGGTCGGTCACAATGTGTGGATTGGCAGACTTCAGACGCATTTGTGAATATTATGGAGAACTTTCAGACATGTAGGTTTCCTCACAAAGTTTTGCTTAACTATTGAAGCAAGTGATATTTTAATTGCTTTAAAACGCACATAACACCGAAAATTAGAAGTGCGTGTTCGGTATCGAACCCCCGATCTCTAATCAGGAGGCGGACGTCCTTACCCCTAGGACATCTGAGCTTTCAACACTGTATTATAATACAATATAATATATTTAGAATAAGACACCGAAACCTCAACACACCGTCTTCGCAAGTGGTTCCCGTTTTCTTTCTTCATCCAGACGTGGACACACTCTACGGCTTCGTAGTGTATTCTACATCCCTATTCCTAAGAGACCTTAACACATAATTTGACTTTACAGTAAGAGTATGTTCTACAAATAATGATCTTAGATTATGCGTATCCTGGCGAACGCTCAGTGTGTAAGCAGCGTAACGACGCCCACTTGAATATAAAAAAAAATCCTAATCCCAGCTTAAATTTCGGAAGCTTTAGATTACGGCGACTTGCAGGATAACTTTTTAATCCAGTGTGATTTGATAAAAATTGATTTCTTAAAAAGTTTTCAACTTTTACTATTACAGATTATATGAAATTATTTAAAAAGTTAGTAAAATAACTAAAACTAAAACCTTAAAAATATAATATCATAACTAAAATATATTATCCCTTTAGGCAAGGTTCTGAAGATCCTGGCAGCGTTCACCCTATGAATAGCTAGACTAATTCTTTGCCCGAGGTAGCTGGCGGCTCTTTAGTCTCCTGTGATGTCGAGTAACCTTTTGCTATTTCCTTAAAAAGCCTTATAGCGCTAGGACCCCTCGGAGCAAGGGTCTCGACACCGAATGGTACAAAATCATATTCAGAGCCTAGACCCCTGTATTTGCATGCTTCAGCTTTTTCAGCCGCTTCAGAAGCCGCCCCAACTCTGTTGTTTGTTCCATGTAAATATATTTTGAAGTCAATATAGTTTATGAACTAGTCCTATTAATTTAATGATTTTTTCCTTTACATTTCCGTGGATTGATATAACACAATATATTATAAAACTTTCAATGAAAAGGTAGATAAAGTAAAACAGATATGGCGCGTACAGACAATGTATTATAATCTAACGATAAGATTTTCAGTTTACGATGTAGTTTATTGCTCGAATAAAGTACTTTCGAAAAAGTTTCTACTAGACTATGTAAGCCTTGTTTTATCTTTTCTATACAATTTTGGTATTATATATAGGATTACTGCCAAAAAGAAACTAACCAAATTTTCGGTTACTAATCGATCAGTTTTTTTTTTTGTATTTCAGTATTGTTGATAGAAATATATTTGACGTCAAACTGATATCTACTAAAGATAGAAGGTAAGAAATAATTAATCAAAAAATCTAAGTAATTTTTTGCGCCAATATAGTACAAGAGATCAAGTAGTCAATAATGAAATATAATTAGCTATGAAGTTAGAGAGAGCCTGAACGGCTTTTTTATCGTTTTTTGGTACCCTCTTTTTTTGTTCCATTACTAGTTAGTCCTGGACAGCACTCTCACCTGATGGTAAATGATGATGCAGTCTAAGATGGTTGCGGGCTAGCCTTTTAGGGATATGGTAAATCCACACTCCTAATTGGTTTCTACACGACATCGTGCCGGAACGTTACGTTTACGTTTAACGTTACACGTCTTTGTCGCTAGGGTGGTAACTAGCCACGGCCGAAGCCGCCCTACCAGATGAAAACGTCTTTGCACGTGTCTCATAAAAGTAAATGTTCTTTGCATCCTGTGGACATTAATTGTTAGACATAGTGATACTAGCTTACCCATTAAAACATTATCTGCATCATTTTATCTATATCATTGAGTGTACGTTAAATGGTGCTCGAGTGATAGTAATCGAAGTGGGACGAATGCTTACCATCCTATAAGTAGGCTGACGTCATTACCGTGTCTAGTCCAGTATATTGACTTATTGTCGGGCTAACTCATAAGAGGTGGTCTTTTAGTGTACAAGTAGATAGCAGATATCTGTACTAATATTATAAATAAGGAACTGTTGTTTCTTACCTATGTTCCATTTAACTACTGCTCCAATCTTGATAAAAGTGGGCAAAGAGATAGCTAATACCCTTGATGGTTTAAGTCTATGTTCCAGGAACCGCATCTGCTGGTTTCAGAAACGTTAATGTACGAGTTTATATATATATATATATATAGCGAGCAAACGAGCAGTCGGTAATCACCTACCTGATGGTAGGTGATTACCGCCGCCCATGAACATTTGCATCACCAAAGGAACCGCCAGTGCGTTGCTGGCTAAAAGTACGAGTATGTACGGCTTAGCAGCCCAACTAAAATTGACAAAAGTTTGGATGGCTAAGAGTTTACATCCTGGCGATAGGCAGGATACTCTTGAGTCCGGGAAAAGAAACGTTGGCCGTGAATTTTACAGACCGAAAAAAACCCGGATTAAATCGCGGTAACAGTAAGTTTCTTTTTTTTTGATCGGTCAATCGGCTGTTACAAACCCCATTGGTTGCCACAGCATAACCGGGCTGTTTGGCGAGCTTCGGAAAGAAGCTCTGCCAGAAGAAATTTTGAACCCTAGGGCTCGAAGAAACTAAGGGAACGACTGCCTAAGGGCGGCTCCTTCGAGACCGAACCTCGGCTTAGGCGACGTTTGGGATAACGGGGGCGTCGGACGGTGAGTGGTCCGTACGTCTACGAGGCCGTGGATGGAGCCCACGTCCGGATGACGGAAGATAGCGGGGACCTCGGCGAAGACGGTGTGAACAGTTAGTGTGCTATCATACTGCTATTGGACTTCTTTAGGGGTTTTTTTCGACGACGATGAAGCAAGAAGGGGTCATTAGCTTAGCTATGATGATGCGAATGAAGTGGTTGTAGTCTTGTGGTTGAATCTCCGTACCGGGGACCAAAGAGTTTTGTGTTTTAATTGATCCCCGGCGAGGTCTATTTAGAAATTTATTATATCAGAATTGTCTCTGCTCTGGTCTGTTCTGGATAGTTAACATGCAGTTTTTCTCGCGATGATTTCCTGCACCACTGAAGCCAAGTAAAATTCAATTGAAAATGCCATATCTACAAACAGGTGAACCGACTTCAGTTGGTTCTGGTTTTTGAAGGGCCAGACTGAAGTCGTTTTCCCCAAAACCGAAAGTCTTACCCACCGCTTTGTTTGATATAAAGAGCCTTGTAATAAAGATACAGATAATGTTAATCTCTGTTATTATATATTTTAGTTATTATATTGTATATATATATTTGTGTATATATTTTTAATGGTTTGTACCCCATCTTCTGCATGCTATGTTCGCATCGAGAAGTCAATTTTGTAAAATTAAGATATTTTTGTTTTCTAATGACTATGAATGACTATACAATTGTTGACAGTTTTGCGAACTAATAAATAAAAAAAAAATATATATATTTTTTTAAGATTTTTAGTTTTAAGTTCAATTTAAGGTTTATTTTAAGTTTTTAAATGTTTATAATACAGTTACATTGTTTTAGTTGTTAATTATATTATATAGTCTAAAGTTTAATAAATTCTACCGATTTACATTTATTTTCCTCTCTTTAATAGGACTGAGAGACTATACGCAAAATCCTTTAAATAGGACCACATCCATAAACTATGGCGAAGTACCACGACTGTATGTACCTGTACTCTGTATGCAAATGCGGGGAAAATGAGGTCGCTAATCCAATAGCTGCTGATTTACAGCACTGCCTCCATTATTAAGGGGGATAAAAAACAGTTTAAGCAAACGCGCCTTGCTGCCTGTTATGATAGCCAGGAACTTGTCCTATGGAAATTACTCAACAGGTTCGGCTTTAAGACCGATTCCAAGAAAATGGTATCTGTGTTAATCTATATATATAAAAATCAATTGATGTTCGTTGGTCTCGCTAAAACTCGAGAACGGCTGAACGGATTTATCTTATCTTGGTCTTGAAATGTTTGTGGAGGTCTAGGAAAGGTTTAAAAAGTAAAAAAATTGGAATAATTGCCGGGAAACCCGGGAAAACCTGTAATTATTTCAAGGTCGTCGGTTTAGTAATCAATCGCGATAGGAAGACAAAAAAACACACTCAACGCAGACGAAGTCGCGGGCGTCAGCTAGTTCCTGATATAAAAAGTAGCTTAAACCACTTCTCGAATAAACTTTCATCTATCCGTGAAAGTGTTCTGGAAATTGGTCAAGCTTAGACAAAGATACAGACAGGCAATTGTGCATAGAGGGGACAGTCAATCTTCTTCTTCTTATGTCGCACGCTATGTGGTTTCGGCAAAAATGTCTTTTTCTCTCGCTTTTATCCTTCGCCACTCACTAATCTGTTCTTTTACATGTATACCTTCTTTCATACCATCCCTCCAACATACCATCTTTCGTCTTACTCTTACATATACCTACGCATTTAACAGAGCTTTACAATATACTTATAGGATGACTACGGGGCGGGTACGTGTCTTCGTCGGTAATTTAGGTAGACGTGGGCAGTTTCGGGCAAAGAGAACAGATACTCTTGGTAGAACAGAATTACAATTATAAGTATGGTAATTTATAAGGAGCAGACTATATGCTCCACCAAGTACGAATTCACAACCGCGACTCGACCACCGATCCGAGCCGACCGAATACAATGAATGCAATGCGCCGTCCCGCGCCGGTGAGTCTTATAAGAACCTGCATACGTCACTTAGTGTCGCGTAAAGAGAGGGGGCGATGCCACTGTCTAGTCTATCGTACATGACTCCAAAACTAGATGGCGCTGCTCTGTGATATACTATATTTACTTAATTGTTTAGAAATACTTTAATTGTTTAATTGTTTAGAAGTTTTTTTATACTTTAATTGTTACTTTAAATTGTTTAGAAGTTTTTTTCTTATACAAATTAGCCTATGATTGCAATCTCACCTGGTTTCAAGTGGTGATGCAGTCTAGGAGGTTGCAAGCTTACCTTGTACAGGTATGGAAGTTGCATTTGTTATTTGTTAGGTTAGTTGTAGAGGTGTAAAATTTTCTATAGCATATTAAACTCATAACCCATCAGTTTCTGTGCTACATCGTATCAGAACGCTAAATTGCGGTGGCATGCACGTCTTTGTCAGTACGGTAACTTGGTACGGCAGAAGCCTCCACCAGACCAGCGGAAATTGCCCCTGCAGAATATCGAACCTGAGCTCAAAACTATTTTAGTATTTATTTTAGTACTTTACTATCTCTTTCAACTGCCACAAAACTGTAAATAAGTACTTAAAGTCAACAGAAAATCAAAGTCCATTCTATTAATAGTTGAGGTTCTGATGTGTCTTTTACTATATCACCTATACAACCTATAATAATATGAGTAAGATTGTAGATCTGGATATTATGGGGCGATAATTTGTCGAAATTAAATAAAAAACTTAGAAAAGTACTTCTTGTCCTCTTATGGGTAATTCAAAAGACTGTTCTAATCTTCTTAATATAAGATTTTTATAGTATGTTTTTGTATTTGTTTTTTTCTATAAGTAGTTTCTAACGATGTTTTCCTTCCCCGTTGAAGCAAGATTGAATTGCTTTGAAACGCACATAACTCTGAAAAATTAGAGGTGCATGCCAGGTTTCGGAACTCCGACCTCTGATTAAGAGGTGGACGTCCACAAGGCTATCACAGCTTCAATAGTTGTATTTAGTATTTTTTAGTATTTCAAGTGGCCTGACTATTTATTTATTTATATATTTATTTGCAAGTAATCAACAGCGTTATAATTCATTGGTATACAATTAAGAAAAACATAAAATAAGGCCAAAGAGATTACACAATATATACAAAATATGTTAAATAGGTAAAAATTTAAAATGTAACTAAGTGAAACTGACTAAGGTGAACAAGTTAACAAGTAAGTGGGTGTGCATGTGTAATTGTGAGTGTGTAAGTTAGTGAGTGAGTTTGTGTGTGTGTGTGTGTGTGTGTGTGTGTGTGTGTGTGTGTGTGTGTGTGTGTATGTGTGTGTATGGACACGTGTTATTATATACTTAGTATTAAAAAAATTAAATTAAAAAACTATATATAATTTTATCCAGCATAAGTTGTTATGTAACTTAAATAGTTTGGAGGCGGTAACAGTGATTTCAAGACAGGTATAATCACACCACAGACACCTATTACCTGACCGTGATAAACCGACAGACGCGCTTTCCTTGGCTTTCCAACACATATTACTATAAATAATAACGTTCGCACGGCTCGCGTTAAATAAATACGTATCAACTTTCTAACAAGGCATCTCAGACCTAGCTCAGGCATTACACGTCTCCACGACGGTCTGTTTCATTTTTTTTTAACCACTACAAGTTAGCCCTTGACGGCTATCTCACCTGGTGGTAAGTGATGATGCAGTCTAGGACGGAAACGGGCTAATCTGTTAGGGGTATGGTAAACCCACACTCCTAATTGGTTTCTACGCGACATCGTGCCGGAACGCTTAATCGCTTGGCGACACGTCTTTATCGGTAGGGTGGGAACTAGCCACGGCCAAAGCCTCCCACCAGACAAAAACTGCGTGTGTATTATTGTCTCGCAAAGTCACTTAGCATATCACTCAACTAACTTCTTAATCAAACTTCTGTCACCAAATTTTCATCTGAGATAGCTCATAATAATCTAGCTGAACTAGCAAACAAGGTCATTGGCGCAAGATTTCAGATTTATAACAGTTAATGATGGATGACGAACTTTCATATAATAAAATCATATATTTAATACTCGAAGCGGAAGCGGTGATAGCCTAGTGGTTAGGGCGTCAGCCTCCTAATCAGAGCTCGGCGGTTCGAATCCGGGCACGCACCTCTAACTTTGCGGAGTTATGTGCGTTTTAAAAAAAAAATATATCACTTGCTTCAACGGTGAAGGCAAACATCGTGAGGAAACCTGCACGCCTGAGAGTTCTCCATAATGTTCTCAAAGGCGTGTGAAGTCTGCCAATCCGCACATGGCCAGCGTGGTGACTATGGCCAAACCCTTCTCATATGATGATTATTAAATCATACTAATACTCGTATATACATTACGGTTTTGTGGCACCTAACACTAAAAAAATAGTTACCCTTGAAACATATAAATATATATTACAGAGGAGAGTACGTACCTTGGTTAAATAATGTTTAAATTAATATTATTGTGGGTTTATTGAACCGGATAGATTGTGTTATTTATATTATAATTTATATAAATACCAACCTTTATCGATGGCTCTTAATAATATTTTATCTTAATAATGGTAATTAATATTAATGCAATTCACAATATTATAGCTTAGATCTATAGACCGTACTTTGACATAGCACGAAGTTAGAGTGAAACTAAATAGACTTACACCAGTTTCATAGCTTTGTCTTTTTTTGACGGCATCTCACCTTATGGTAAGTGATGGTGCGGTCTGAGATGGTAACGGGCTAACCTGTTAGGGGTATGGTAAACCCATACTCCTAATTGGTTTCTACGCGACATCGTGCCGGATCGCTAAATCGCTTGGCGACACGTCTTTGTCTCCAGACCGGACTCGAGCCGGGAATCGAACCCAGAACCTCCATATTTTAAAATGCAATAAGAAACACTTAAAAGTTTCTTATGACGTAATTTTGATAAGTTGATATCTATTTTATAAGCTTGTTCATAGTAAAATAAACAAATTCAACAAAATAATCTTTATTCAAATAGTCCTTAAAAAGGCACTTTTGACGTGTCAATAATTTACATAGTAGTTATTTCAAGGTGATAACTATATTCGTAAACTTAAAACTAAAGCTATGGGGGTTCCAAACGCGCCCCGGTCTAAGAAGAAGCCCACAACAAACTTAGCCAAACATCATTCTTAATAAATAAAAATAAAAGTTTTTTATAAAAATATATTATACAGATTAAAAAGCATTCTTTTAGTCGAACGACTGTGGGGAGCCTTGGAGATAATTATAAAAATGTGTCCTACGTACACTTTCACAGCAATTACTATCTAATTACGGTTAGTTGAAATAGCACTCGTTGAAACTATTTTAACTACTTTTATTTATACGATCTAGTTTAAATAAAACTCGGCGACAAACCTAACTGTAAGATAATAAAAGCTTCTTTTGATGAACTGCTGGAATCTTGTATCGATCTAATGCTTAAATTATTCTTTACTGCACATAAAAAATTACTTGAAATTAAGGATCTATATTCCGATTTTTGTATATTATTTGTGATACAGATCACAAATAATATACAAAAAACACCATAAACCGTCATCCTACATATAAAAACACTTATTAAAGAGATCTGTAACACTATAAATACATCAATCAATCAATCAATCAGCCTATAGACGCCCACTGCTGGACATAGGCCTTTTCGAGAGCGCGCCACCACACACGGTCCTCCGCCTTCCTCATCCATCCTTTTCAGGTCGTCGGTCCAGCGAGCAGGTGGTCGTTCTACGCTGCGCTTATAAATACATACATGTGATAATTTAAGGAATTCTTTAATACGTTTATTAATGGACAATTTATGATCAAAAATAAAACCTATACCCTTTAGTATAAATAGTATAAAAATAAGAATAATAATTGTCTATTTTCCACCCTATTGGCAGTAAGCTAAGATCTACCGCTAAACAAATGCAGTATGCGCAAAATTCAAGGGGTATATTGTGTGTGCTGATTTATTTGCAGCATCGTTATATATTTTATTCCTGACCTATTTATTTACAAGGTTTAGAGGGTTTGGAAAATATTGATAGAATACCTAAATTACTAAAAACTTTTTGAACAAAAAACCCTAACAAGTGTTTATCGATTTTTCCTGGTCGCAATATAAAGTGAGAGGTAACGGGTTTGATTCCCGGCTCGAAGCTTTCTGGTGTGACGCCACGTAGAAACAGAAACCGTTTAGGAAGATGAATGGATCGGTAGCTCCGCTGGTGCTACATACGAACATTTTTTTTTTCGGACTGTCTATTAGCTGTGCTAACCCTATTGGTTGTCAAAGCGTAACCGGGTTGTTTCGGAAATAACCTCTGCCAGAAGAAATTTTGAGCTCTAGGGCTCAAAGAAACTAAGGGCGCCTCCTTTGAGGCCGAACCTCGGCTTAGGCGACGCTTGGGATAACGGGGGGGTCGGACGGTGAATGGTCCGTACGTCTCCGAGGCCGTGGATGGAGCCCACGTCCGGATGACGTAAGATAGCGGGGACCTCGTCTTCGCCGGCGAAGACGGTGTGTAGCGTATGATTGTGTGGTAGGTGGTACGAGTATGTCAGGGTAATGAAGGATATGTTTAGGTCTCCTCTTTCGGAGAGGAGCGCTTAGGTCGGATGTACAGTAATTACTTACTAGTACAACATCTACATCTTAGCATCTAACATCACAATTAATCATATCTCTCATCACCTTATTAACAAAGTGAGGTATAATTAAGTTGGAGGGAATCGCTCGCCTTCATCGTAACAAATGCGGCGATGAAATCGGCGCGGTTAATTAGTGAAGTCGAAACAAAAAGGCGTTGAGAACTTCGGCTTTGCTTGCTTTAACATCGCGAATCAATCTTCCATGAACGTTGGTACTCGTTTTATTCTTTTCCTCTAACTACGGTGAAGTGACCTCTTGTAAATCTAATCTTAAAAGCTTGGCCATTTTAATTTTTTGACGACCTCCGTGGCGCAGCGCGCGCACTGTCAGATTATAAACTTGGAGGTTCTGGGTTCGATTCCCGGCTCGAGTCTGGTCTGGTGGAAGGCTTCGGCCGTGGCTAGTTACCACCCTACCGACAAAGACGTGTCGCCAAGCGATTTAGCGTTCCGGCACGATGTCGCGTAGAAACCAATTAGGAGTGTGGGTTTTCCATACCCCTAACAGGTTAGCCCGCTACCATCTTAGACTGCATCATCACACTCATCAGGTGGGATTGCAGTCAAGGGCTAACTTGTAGTGGATAAAAAAAAAACAAATTGTTCTCTGGTCTCGTCTGATGGAAGGTTATAGCCATAGCTGGTTACCACACAAAAACGTGAATGAATGGATTGCTCAACCGAAGGACTTAAACTTAAGATCCGTTTAGAAGACAAGTTTTACTGCGCTGTAGATGCTGGAATACATAGTAAATAAACAATCAACGCTGGAACAAATAAATAGTTAAAGATAGTAATAGTTAAATAAAAACAAAGAGTTATACACTTGTAAACATGAACGATAAAGAATATAATTTGTATTGAACCATACTTTATTATTTTTAATTTTCAATTTGTTCTATAAAATGATTAATTAGACAATTAGTTGTTATAAATACATATATAACTTAAAAGAAAACTTAGATTAACCTAAAACTAAAAATCTTAAAAAATAAATAAAAATTTAACATCATAACTAAAATATATTATTAAAAGGAGTCTTTAGACAAGGTTCCGAAGATACTGGCAGTGTTCCCCCTTTGAATGGCTAGACTAATTCTTTATCCGAGGTAGCTGGCAGCTCTTCGGTCCCCTGTGATGTCGACTAACCTTTTTGCTATTTCCTTTAAAATTTGTATTGTATGTTTCAATATGGTAATTTTCAAACATAACGGGCATGTCTAAGCGTTAGTAATAATACATTACATACAACAAAACAATGCAATGTGAAACAACTCACGAGATCCGCTCAATTCGATTACAAAGACAGTCATAAACTGACTAGATTTTCGGCAATTTAGAAATGTTAATTCCTTGCCGGATAGTTTTAGTATTATCATGACTCTGTATAAAATACTTTGGAAATTCTAGGGCCTTAAAGTGTATTACTTTAGTTTTGATAGCCTAGTGGTAGGACGTCCGTCTCTAAATCGATGGTCGGTGGTTCGATCCTGGCACCCGGAACCTCTAACTTTCCGGAGTTATTAGGCAATTAAAATATCACTTGCTTCAACGGTAACAGAAAACATCGCGAGGAAACCTGCATGCCTCAGAGTTCTCCATAATGTTCTCAAAGCCGTGTAGAGTCTGCCAATCCGCAAATGGCCAGCGTGATGGACTATGGCCAAACCCTTCTCATATTGAGAAGAGATCCGAGCTCTGTAGTGAGCCGGTAATGAGTTGATCATGATGATGATGAAATTGTACTTCAATAAGTAGTTATATATAAATTGTGTAAAATTATACTATAGTTATCTTTTACCAAGAAACTGAACGTGTCCAATTAGTAATCTAGATTTTTAGGAGGCTTTTGATAAAGTGACATTTTTACTGAATATGAAATGAAAATACACTTTATTGTACACCACAAAAAAGAAGAAATACGGAAAGAAAAGAAAACAGGTACAATAGGCGGCCTTATCGCTAAAGAGCAGGCAACCCAGACCAGGATATAACATAGAGATAAGCAGGTTTAGGGTGCACCACTAGAAATAAAACATACAAACACTTCAAAATGTGAATAACTATAACCTGCAATAAATATATATGTATATATATATATTAAATAAAAAACATAAAAAATGTCATAAATAAGCCAAAATTAATTATGTAAATAAATAATTTTGTAAAAAAAAAGTTTTTTTTTAGTTTAACAATTCATTGCCGCAAGCAATTCTATTGCTAGGCGGGCTTGTCAGCGAGGTTCACAGCAATTTTTATAGCAAGAACGAGCCACTTAAGAAACAATTGTACCCATAACATTGTATTTATTCCTACTAATGGATGGTAAAAGTTACGACATGACGAAAGCAAGGCCTACATAACACTTGTATAATACATTTTTAATACTCACACTACTAAGGCCTGCCATTAAAAGTGGCCTACATTTTAACACGTGTTAAAATATTGTTAAAAACGAATTATGTTTATAGTCCTTTTTTTTTTTGTTAAGTACACTTACCTAATGGGATGCCAATAAAAACTTAGTGATAATGACGAACATACAAGCATTGAAGCTGTGATAGCCTAGTGGTTCGGACGTCAGCCTCCTAATCAGAGGTCAAGGGTTCGAACCCGGGCACGCCTCTAACTTTTCGGAGTTATGTGCGTTTTTTAAGCAATTAAAATATCACTTAACAATGCATCACCTAACAATGGTTAGTTAGTGGTTAGTTGGTGGTTAGTTGGTGGTTTCATTAATTTGGTTATATTTTTAGTACATGTTCGAAATAATCTTAATGTATTTCGGTACCAAAATATTTGATCCTTCATCCTGGATTTTTTTTTTTTTTTATTTATACATTTACACATACGCAGTTTAGGTGTTGCAACTTGCGTCTGGAATCGACCGTAGTAGAAAGACCGATTTTATTTATTATTATTTGCATCTTCTAACAAATCGTTTACCGAGTAATAGCACTTTCCAATAGTAATATTTTGTAAAATTCATTTTCTTTTCTAGTCGAATCTAGTATTCGAAACGTAGAAAAAAAATGAAATCAGAAATGGCAATTAAAAAGTAATTGAACATAAAAGTGCTTTATGTGTGGGATTGATAAAAAATTGCACCAAACAAGTTACGACAAATAGGCTATAAAATATCAAGGCATCAAAATCGAAGGCATAAAAATACAACGGCATATAGGGGAATTTTACACTATACAACAACACAAAGCAAATTGAACACCTATAAAGGAAGTAGTGCAATAGCTTATACTCACCACCCGTAGTGTAACAACGCGGTGGAATGGGCTCCCAACCCACTTCGTAATGCGGAAGGTGGTCATGCTGTGACATCAATTTTCTCATATAGTTGTCGTAAAGACAGTGTGACCCGGCGACACTCGAAAAGAAACAGTCACAGTTCGATCCCTAGACAATTTTTAAGTCTCAAAAATGTCCCTAGGGGCTTTTTTAAGTAGGTCTAGAAAATTCAAAATGCCAGTAAACCCTTAATATCTAATTGTGTCATAAAATAAATCCAAAATCTGGCTATGTCCCATTTGGACTCGCAAACCATCTCGATGCGATATGACCGAGTGCATAATATTGAAAATATGGAATATGAACATCGAGAAAAAACACAGTTTTTTAGGCACTACAAGTTAGCCCTTGACGGCTATCTCACGTAAGTATGTGATGTCTAGGATGGCAGCGAGCTAACCTATAAGGAGTATGGTGAACCCACGCTCCTAATTGGTTTTTACGACATCGTGCCGTAATGCTAAATCGCTTGGCGACACGTCTTTGTCGGTAGGGTGGTAACTAGCCACGGCTGAAGCCTCCCACCAGGCGTAGTCGTGTAGAAACCAACTAGGAGTGTGGATTACCCATACCCTAGCAGATTAGCCCGCTTCCATCTTATAGTGCATCATCACAATCATGTAAGATTATCGTCAAGAGCTTATTTGTAGTGGAATTAAAAAAAAAACAGCGCATTGATCATCCCTCAAATAGATTAACCGTTTCAAAGCAACAAATTGTTTATTTAAATTATTCCACCGTTACCTATAAATCAAAAGCGATCATGCCTCAACCAAAGGGGCGCCGCGGGATGCAACGAGTGTCAATGTAGGCTAAAAGCCAGATGCGATGCAAGGAAGGCGTCCGTAAATATTTATAATTTTTACTACGCTTCCGTAATACAAGGCACCGAAATAGAAGGCATTAGATTACGATTAGAGTAAGACTAGAGGAAGGTACACAGATATTCCTTGAAATGGATTCCTCTGTTTAAATAAAACAAGAACATGACTGACTGAAGACTCCAACATGCACAGCTCGAATCAATGGACGGATATGTAGAGACATAATCATCATCGGGATTATCAACCTTATTCCAACACAGTACAGAGTCGTTTTCAGAATGTGAAGTGGGTTTGCCTGTAGCCACGCTGGTCAAGTGCGGATTGGTATACTTTACGAGCCATTGAGAACATCACGGAGAACTCTCAGGCGTGCAGGTTTCTTCACGATGTTTTCCTTCACCGTTGAAGCAAGTGATATTTTAATTGCTTAAAAAACGCACATAACTCCGAAAAGTTAGAGGTTTCGAAACCCCCGACCTCACATTAGGAGGCTGACGTCCTAACCACTAGGCTATCACAGCTTCAATGCTTGTATGTATGTTCGTCATACGAGCCATTGAACTCTCATACATTCCTAAATACATGTTCCGCCTTTGTTAAAGCAAAGTGATATGTCTTTAATTGCTTACGTTAAAATGAACGTTTGCCGACGTTCGATCTCATCCCCCAAAAAGGTAGACCAAAGACTGCATCTATCTCCACTTCTACAAATAGCTAATATAAAGCTTCCACTGAAAGAGGATTTTTTGTTAATGTATCTCCGAAATTAGTCTTCCAACGAAGGGGTAGGAAACTTGCACCTCTTAAAGCTAAAAACAGGTCCTAACATGAGTGAAGTCTCGCGGCTTAACTCACGTTGAACGGAACCTGTAAAACGTTAAAAGCTTCCGCTCATTCCTGTAAATTAAAACAATAAAAACACACACACACACACAAACACAGGCAATGTTACAAAACTTCATAAATAACTTAAACAAAAAAGAGCGACTCTATAAAAGTTTATTTCCAAAACAGTACCACGTACAAAAGTGACAGCTCCATGCGCACAAATCACGCGGGACTGTGTACCGACATGCATTTTCTCTCCCGAGTGAATAACAATGAAAACAGGTTGCCCGCCCGCTTATAGCAAACAATTTACTTATTAGAAGAACGGAAAAATGTGGCGGCTAAGACTACACCATCCAATCCGCATGCATCGGGTTTTTGACCAGATTACACAGACATTTGATGCAGGATAGAAAAAATATTCTTTAGGATAGACTAGTAATATTAGATATTATTACAGTTTGTTTTTCACCACAACAAGTTAAGAAAGAATACAAGAATTATATCTTAATATAAACGTGAAGAAAGAAGTAGAATACAAAAAGCCTTGTCTTACTAGCGATCTCTACCAGACAACCTTTGGATTAGGAAAACACAAGGAAAATGGACTGCGGGTGCAGATACACACTGCTTTTAAGGGGCTATAAAGTTCTCCAAACTTTTTTCAACAACACAAATATATTGATTTCTCATGCATATACTGCCGTTTCGCCAGAGGCTATGCACTGCTTATTTGCACTTTTGAAGTGCACGCCACTGCTTCCAATATAAGTGCTGACTACGTACCATGGGATTTACAAAAATAGATTTATTTTTTAAGTTAAATGAAAAATTACGTCGAACACCTTTACCTCTTCATGATATTAGTATTGATAAATACTGTAAAGATGTAGATAATTTACTGAAAGCTAATAAGCAATCACAGAATTTTCCTCATCACTATATTAAAAAGCATTAATCAGACAAGAAATAACTTCATACTAAATATTTATAAGATATACAAAATGCCAGCAAACTCATGAATAAGAGCCCCGGATGGGTTTGAAACTAGTCGGACATACTGCGACGATAATTCACGTGAGTCTAACCGTGTATAATTTAGATATTAATATCTTAAATTCTAAAATAGGTACTAAATTTATTTACGTTGAGTAAATATATTACAGAATCGAGTATTTAAAGTCATTGAACATCATGATTATTGCTGCTAAGTCAATCCAGCTCATTTGTCATTCGATACCCACACAATGTAATAGGCTTAAAACAAGTAACAAGATCATATAATGTTCTCGTATTTAAGCAGTACAGATATAAATAATTTATATTGGTTATATACATAACGTTGTACTAAAATTACGATAACTTATTTAAAATCTTATCCTTGAACACTCATATACTCATATTTTGAGTTTTCAAAGATCAATAGCCGCTTTATTTTTAATCAAGGTTAATTAAAATATCAAATATTTATGTCAAACACTCTAACATATGTTCTTGTGACAAAAAATAATATTAATATTATCTGTTACAATATTTTTACAATGTACTCGTAAAATTCACGCTATTAAAAAGTTAAAATATTTTTCTTTTGAATTTTGAGTTAATGGAACAATGAAAAACCATGGAACAGTCTTGAAGAGGCAAAGGTAAGGAAAATTTAAAAAAAAGAACGAATACGTAAATGAAAAGCGCTATCTTAACCTCCTGGACAACTTCTTACGCTTTCGACGGATGAGTCACCAAGTCAACGCACGAACGCTGTCAGACGTTTTTTCAAAATGCAAGCTTCATCACTATAAGCAAACTTTGCATATAAACGCAATAGGTGCAATATTGTCTTTTAATACATGTTCATACTTTTTTAAATAGATTTTATAAGTTCCAATTTGTTACAGATATACATAATGTAGTTCTGCATTAGAATAAGATACTTACTTACTGTACTGTATCATGTATTTTTATCATCATCATCATCATCATCATCATTATCATGATCAACCCATTGTCGGCTTCCTTTAATGTCACAAATTCTGGCGTTGGATCGTGATTTTACGGTATTTGATGTTTTAACTCTATTATTATTCTTTTGCGTAGGTTGCTTGTACCTTTTCTTTGGATCCCAGCGTTTTCAGATCTAGGTGCTTAAGCTATCTTACTTATGTAGAATATATAGTATATAGATAGAATAATCATTATCATTATGATCAACCTATTGTCGGCTCACTACAGAGCACGGGTCTCCTCTCAATAGGAGAAGGGTTTGGCCATAGTCTACCACGCTGGCCATGAGCGGATTGGCAGACTTCACACGCCTTCGAGAGCATTATGGAGAACTCTCAGGCATGCAGGTTTCCTCACGCTGTTTTCCTTCACCGTTGAAGCAAGTGATATTTTGATTGCTTAAAAACGCACATAACTCCGAAAGTTAGAGATGCGTGCCCGGGTTCGAACCTCGACCTCTGATTAGAAGGCGGATGTCCTAACCACTAGGCTATCACAGCTTCTTTATATATCACTAAACAATAATTAATACATTCCCTGTCTTTCTTTCAACATATATCATATTGTGTTACAATAAAGAGCGACAGTGCGCTCTAGATTTTTATTTTCCAAGCTAAGCTCAACATCCCTTCTTCTTACTTGACCCTGTATCCAGCGGTGGGGCATTAATTATCCCCGTGTACCAGTAACGTGTCACCGATAAAAACCCGGTATACGGACCCGAGCGTCTCGTTTCAAAATTCATAATTTTTTTATTAGAGTGAAGTTTTTTTTTCATTTATTTAAAATTCAACACACGATCCGGTCCACTTAATGTCTGACATTTTTAATGTTACCCTTTACTAACAGCGCACGCTTTTGTTTTGTTGTGTCGATAAAGGTGTCAAAATGTATGTACGTCTGTGTATAAGCATATTTTTCGAAAAAACTAAACTATAAAGAAACGTTTGCAATGTCACTGACATGTCATTTTGTATTTTGTCTCATATTGGTTAACTTTATTTTTGTATTTTGTAAAAAAATAAAATATATGGTACTAATGCAATAAAATTTTTTAAACGTAATTTCTTTGTAATATAAAATTCAATTCAGAATGTAAAATGTAACCAGCAAATCAGTATAATTTGGATAGGTTTTATTACATCTAAATATATGAAAACAATTTGACGATTCGAAAATATTGTTTTCCCTTAAAATCATAAAAAGTAAAGTCACCAACATTAACTAAAGCTACAAGCGTATATTGTTTATACTTTTTATTCAGATCACATATTTGGAGTGTCACAATCATGCCAATTTATCTTAAATGACCACCAGGCTGTGAGAGAAACGTAAATGATGACGTCATAAAACTAAAAGATCACTATCATATATCACTTCACGGGAATAGAGGGCTTTTGACTATTAAAATTTTACTCATCGAAGACAGTTCGAACTCCATAATCCTCCAAGTGCGAGTCACACTGTCAAAACAAGGGTCTCCCTTACAATAATGCAACAAATCATATTTAAAATACCGTCCCTTTTAATTGAAATTGCAAAACTAATATTGTTTTTACCTGTAATTATATGTATCAGTATTTTTTTGTACATGAGATCAGATATCAAATGAGATCACGGAGTGCTATGGCAGCACAAGAAGAACTCGGAAATATATATACAAAGTAATTAATTCACCCACACATTCACAAGCACACACACACCTGCAAATATAATGCCAACTCATTACAGTAAGCAAGGTTGGCGTTGTTTTAAGGCTTACTTACCGCCCCTTTTATTTGAATCTATATTTTTATCTACATGAGATCAGATATCAAATGAGATCACGGAGTGCTATGGCAGCACAAGAAGAACTCGGAAATATATATACAAAGTAAATTCACCCACACATTCACAAGCATACACACACCTGCAAATATAATGACAAGTCACTACAGTAAGCAAGGAATGCTTTGTTTGTTACTTTTTAACATCAGAAGTAAAATATAAAAGTGTTAATCTCCCTCAATCGAATATTAGTGGTATATATAAACGTTCGTATCCTACTTCAAGAAAAAAATTGTACATTTAACCTACCACTGTATGATGCCTCTCTGAAGCCAAAAGGACTTGATTGTATTAATATATTTACAAAGCAAATTCACCCACACAGTCACAAGCATACACACACCTACATATATAATAACAAGTCGCTACAGTAAGCAAGGCTGACTTTGTTTTCAAGCTTACTTTTTTAACACCAGAACTTAAATATAAAAGTGATAATCTCCCTCAATCGAATATTAGTGGTATATATAAACTTTCGTGTCCTACTTCAAGAAAAAAATTGTACATTTAACCTACCACTGTATGATGCCTTTCAGTAGCCGAAAGGACTTGATTGTATTAATATATCAAAGCAAATTCAGCCACACATCCACAAGCATACACACACCTACATATATAATAACAAGTCGCTACAGTAAGCAAGGCTGACTTTGTTTTAAAGCTTACTTTTTTAACACCAGAACATAAATATAAAAGTGTTAATCTCCCTCAATCGAGTATTAGTGGTGGTATATATAAACGTTCGTGTCCTACTAAAAAAAAAATTTACATCTGTGCGATGCCTCTCAGTATTGTATTAATATATTTACAAAGCAAATTCACCCACACATTCACAAGCATACACACACCTGCAATGACAAGTCATTACAGTAAGTTAGCTTTGTTTTAAAGCTTACTTTTTTAACATAAGAACTAAAATATAAAAGTGTTCATCATCATCATGTACAACCCATTACCGGCTCACTACAGAGCACGAGTCTCCTCTCAATATGAGAAGAGTTTTGGCCATAGTCCACCACGCTGGCAATGTGCGGATTGGCAGACTTCACACGCCTTTGAAAACATTATGAAAAACTAACTCTCAGGCTTGCAGGTTTCCTCACGATGTTTTCCTTCACCGTTGAAGCAAATGATATTTTTTTTTTAAACGCACATAACTCCGAAAAGTTAGAGGTGCGTGCCCGGATTCTAACCGCCGACCTCTGATTTGGAAGCTGACGCCCAAACGACTAGGCTATCACAGCTTTTAAAGTGTTAATCTCCCTTAATCGAATATATGGTACTATATGTAAATATTCGTGCCCTACTTCCAGAAAAACTATGTATATCTAACCTACCACTGTACGATGCCTCCCAGCAGCCGATAGGACTTGATTGTATCTATAATTAACGCAAAGTTGATCGCCCCGACCAGACAAACCAGTCGAGCTATTCAAAGGTCGAAAGGACGGTCGTATTCTAAAGGGAGTTTTTCGATACATCCGAAGCATCCCAATCGCTCCTTTTATAGGAGTCCTGCTTTAAATTCCGCTCCCGTCCGGGCCGATCGCACCGGACATTTTTGGGCGTTCACTTCTTGGACCTTTCCCATAGTTTTTGTTGTTTGCTTTTTCAAAGAATGCTTGTTTTTAGGCATATTTACGCGGTCTGCCGTTTTCTTTTTTTTTGGGGTATAACCTTCACGGTTACCAAATAGTTGAAGATAGTTTAAAACACAAGGTTCTTATTCCTAAGGCTTCCTTTAAAAGAAAGTATTTTACTAAGTTGGTTAACTAACTTTATACTGTCTAATTTAAAAGCTTCCTTACTATAGAGATTTCAGGTTGACCTTTATCGATTTCTGCTTCATCATGATTATTCGCATCCTATTATTTTTCCACGGGTTGGAACAGTCGTTCTATTTCATGGGAGAGAAGGATGTTTCGCATAAAAATGCGAAACATCCTTCTACGCCATGCTACTCCAATGTGGTTAGGCGAGCCCGATTAGTGTAACCTTGCACTCTATGACATCTGAAAATAATCAATACTAATGAAGAGAGGGAGAATTCAAAAGTTCAATGAATATGCCTTCCAACCTGTATACTTCTATATATTCTTCTTGACCTGTATACAGTAGGATGCTTATATGAAGAAGATGGCTCGATCAATATATTATATATTCAGGAGGCTTATTATCAACACTTAAGCAGTCATCATGATCAACCCATTACCGGCTCACTAGCACGGGTCTGCTCTCAATATGAGAAGGGTTTGGCCATAGTCCACCAGGGTGGCCATGTGCGGATTGGCAGACTTCACACGCCTTTGAGAACATTATGGAGAACTCTCAGGCGTGCAGGTTTCCTCACGATGTTTTCCTTCATCGTTGAAGCAAGTAATATTTTAATTGTTTTTAAAAATGCACATAACTCCGAAAAGTTAGAGGTGCGTGCCCGGATTCGAACCGCTGACCTCTGATTAGGAGGCTAACGCCCTAACCACGAGGCTATCACAGCTTCATAAGCAGTATTACTGTAATATTATTGATGCTCTGGTTGCAGAAATGTTAATCTTTATTTTAGGGACCCCAGATAACTTTAATTTTAAAATAATGTTAACCCCGTGACCTTAGGTGTACCTACTGTCCGACCCCCGTTGTCCCAAACATCGCCTAAACGAGGTTCGGCCTCACAGGCCTTAGGCAGACGTTCCCTTAGTTTCTTCGAGCCCTAGGGGTCAAAATTTCTTCCGGCAGAGCTTCTTTCCGAACCTCGCCAAACAGCCCGGTTACGCTGTGGCAACCAATAGGGTTAGTACAGCTAATAGTCAGTCCGAAAGAAAAAATAATAAAGGTGTACAAAGTTTCATTTCACATACCTATAATTCATATTATATAAACGAGAACTTACTTCACCTAAGATTGTTTAACTGCCTATTATTAACTTTTTTGCATTATTAATAAGCCTTTTCAGATAATAATAATTATTATTATCGCTTTGGACGCATTACGCACCTGTCAGCGCAGTAGGTCAGCTTATTTGCAACGATATTAAGAATCGAGGTGATATAATAAAGCTTCGGCACACTAACCTCAATAAAACATTAATTAATTGATTTAGAATGTTTTATTCAAATTCGCAATTAATGCTTTATTCAAATAGTCCTATGCAACAATCCCTTTTGAATCATTAAGAATTGTACGTACTTAATTAGTTTATTATATTTGTCGGTGCGAAGGAGTTAATAACTTCATTCAGAGGCGCCAAGAAAATAATCCAATAATTACCCACATTTGAACTCTTTAAATCACTAATTAATCATTTATTTGCTAATCAATGTATTTAGAAGGTAGCAATCAGTTTTGTACAAGCATGTTTCGTTATAAATACGGGCGGTTGTTGCCTTTCGGGGCATTCTCGCTCGAGACGTCGGCCCGTTCGGACCTCTTAATTATGGTCACAAAAGTGTAATCCCGCAAGTTGTGGTTTTAATTACTATGAGTGAAAGTTAACAAAAGCGCGATTGCTGACGTCACTCTTACTAAAAAACAACACGGACGCCCTCAACTCGTCATATATAATAATGCATTAAATTGGCATGTTTGTAGGAAGCGACACCACTCCCAACATCTGAAATTGCATGTTTTAAGCTGTTCAAAGTGTTTTAAAAATATCACACTAAATATTTTAAATGCGAAAGTTTGTTCGTAGGTGTTTATGTGTTATACTGAATCAATTCGGCTGAAATTTTGAATGGAAAAGATATCATACATTAATACTTTTTACGCCGGAAAAATTGCTGCAATATACCAGCAAGATCTAGCTGCTATTGCTATAGTTTGCCATGGCAAACTTTTTTGAAATAAGATTTATTTGTCGGGAAAGAGAGCATAACGGGACCGAGAATAGGAGTAATTCATTGAATAATATTTAATTACAAAGTTGCTTTTTTTTGGACTTTTTAAAACTCTTAATCTACGTGTTAAAACTTCGGCGAGCACCGATTCGGTTTAACAGCAGATAGGCACAATGTGCAATTTATATAGCGCTTGGCTGCAATTACTTGTGATATTATGATGACTGATGATGCTGAAGATAAATCTCCTCTGGATTTAAAGTTTTTTTAATACACTACAAGTTAGCCCTTGACGACTAGCTCACTTCACAGGTGGATGGCAGCGGGCTAACCTGTTAGGGGTATGGTAAACCCACACTCCTTATTGGTCTCTACGCGATCTCGTGCCGGAACGCTAAATGGCTTTACGCACGTCTTTGCCGGTAGGGTAACTAGCCACGGCCGAAACCTCCCACCAGCCCAGACTCCAGCCGGGAATCGAACCCAGGACCTCCAACTTTATAATGCGATGTTATTAGTTTATGGGGATAAGAGGCCTTAAGACCATTCTAAATCTTGATGGTTTGTTTGACAGAAATGTTAGCGAAGTCGCACGTTCATAGACATAAGTATACCCTGACCCTTATTCTTTTAACGTTATTGAAAAAACACGTAATAAGTTCCATTAACACGTAAAACCCAATCATTATATTGGCTGCAATCGATTTCTGTTCTACGAACGTCTGTTGTAAGCTCCCAACCATAGCTTTTAACGTGTACTTAGCAACGCCGATTTCACTTTGCAACTTTCAACGACGCAGTGTGAATTTTAAACGAATATTAAAATATTGTCGTATTTATCTATAATATCGTCTTATGAATGAAAATATCTTCCTATACTTCTGTTACTGGTTATAATTTAACCATTTCAAATCTTAAAATACTGTAAGTGTTAAATGAGATCAAATAATTTCATTCCTATCCCACTCTTAACTTCATCGGTCACTAATATCCTGACTCTCTTACTAATATGAAACTTAATATTATAAATGTGAATGTTAGTTTGTTTGTTACGTTTTCACGCGTAAACGAATTAACCGTTCGTCATGAACCATTGTACACATATTCTTGGAGGTATTAGAAGTGTATAAGGTAATATGGGCTACTTAAAAATACTTAAAAAAATATATATATTGTGCAAGATAAATAAACTATAGTGTAAAGGATTATGTAAATGATAAACAAGCATGCGTGTGAAATATTGCTCTAATAAAATAGCTCTTAATATAATTTTCAGTGGCATGTGAGATTGTGATAACAAAAAGAAAATTTACCTGGCTAAGTTTGTTGTGGGCTTCTTCTTAGACCGGGGCGCGTTTGGGACCCTCATAGCTTTAGTTTTAAGTTTACGAATGTAGTTATCACCATCAAATCACTAGTATGTAAATTATTGACGCGTCAAAAGCGCCTTTTAAAGGACTATTTGAATAAAGATTATTTTGAGAAGCGATCATTTGAGAAATGCGAGAATAGGAAGTACTGCTAGTGTTGTATGGGGGTTAATATAAGGCAGTGATGGTACCATTTCGATACATCAATCACAGGTTACGTAAGGCAGGTGCAGGGTGGGTGAACAATTAATAACAACCTCATTACAAGCAGCGGCCATAAAGAAAACGACGGTAAATGTCAAGTGTTCGTTTAATCAGATTGACCGTAAAGAAACCATCTTGGAACTAAAAGAGCTGGTGGGATATTGTGAAGGTGCTTCAAAAAACCTCTCTTCGAAATTTCCATGTTCTTTCTTTTCTTTACAATATTCTTTTTGCTCCGCACACTCCTGCCTGCCTTAAAGAGCGCTTTACCTTTTTAAGTGATTTGGACCTTGATGTTACATTGCGCTCTTGTTCTGATAATAAGCTAGTATGTCCTCGAAGTCACTGTAAATTTTCTGGGAAGTCATTTACTGTTAATGCTGTGCTGCTGTGGAATAATCTGCCTATTGATATTAGAAGTTCGAAATCATTAAACATTTTTAAAACTCGACTTAAAAAGTTTTTTATGACTAAATGCCATAATAATGAATAGTATATCGCCGCTGCGCGTGCGAAACCGCGTAAGAGCAGTTTGTAAATACCGCGTAACAGCAAAACGCGCAAAATTGAGATATCGTGCTGGTCGATTCTAAACGCTATTCTGCATAATATGTCTATTGATATTTAATTATTTATACATAAAAGTATATATTTATCGATAATTTATATTATATTTAATTATTGCGCCGTTGCCCTCTTCTTTTATTTACTTCTTTATCCAAGGGTTGTCTGGAAGAGATTGCTTGAGCAATAAGACCGCCTTTGCATACTCATGTGTTAAGTGTTCCGTGTTGTTGTTTCTTTAAAATTTGTGCGCAATCAAGAGTATCTCCCTCTCTCTCTTTCTCTCTCCCTCTCTCTCTCTCTCTCTGTCTCTCTCTCTCTCTCTCTCTCTCTCTCTCTCTCTCTCAACGTGTAGTTTAATTGTTCCACAGATTGTAACAAATGTAATCTAATTTATACATGAGACGTTTCGAAGCGCGGCGTTTAAATCTCATCCCTCACCCAAGGGGCATGTTGTCTGTACGTACACAAACCGCCATGTTGCAAATTTAGATGCTACTAATTAGTTTGTGCGAATTATAAGTGCTGCTTAATTTTAATATACCATAATTGTGTAATTGTGTTACCGTTCCCGGTTCGAGTCTGGTCGGAGGCTTCGGCTAGTTACCAACCTACCGAAAAAGACGTTTCGCCAAGCGATTAAACGTTACGGCGCGATGTCGCGCAGAAACCAAATAACAGTATACGTTTACCATACCCCTAACAGTTACCATCTTAGACTGCATCGTCACTTTCCACCAGGTGAGATGCCGTCAAGGGCTGACTCTGAGCTTTGACTTAAATTTTTGTTAACTTTAATTCAATGACAAGTTAGTTTTTTTATGTCATAATCGATGTCATAAAGTATGGGTATTCTAGCCCATAATGGTGCCAGAAAATTGGGAAGATCGTTGTTTCTAATCTGTTTTTCTACACACCATCCATCCATCCATCCATCTAATCTGTTTTCCATTGATCACACTTCATTCAGAAATGAGCATCAGACTATTAAATTCATGTGAGGTAGCGTTAAGGCACGATGTCGCTAAACCGTCCGACCCCCCCGTTATCCCAAACGTCGCCTAAGCCACGGTAATTTAGATAATATTACCATGCCTAAGCCTCGACCTCAAAGGAGGCGCCCTTAGGCAGACGTTTCCTTAGTTTCTTTGAGCCCTAGCAACCAATAGGGTTAGCACAGCTAATAGACAGTCCGAAAAAACAAGATGTCGCTTAGAAACCAATTAAACATATATTAAAAAAATGTCTACCACTTCACAGCAAATCAGATTAGAATGCGTCTGCGACTACACTAAATAATCCTGTTTACAGTTAGTCCTGTAAAACTCATGTGAAATTTAATAATAATATAATGTAACCGAATGAATATACCACCTGCCTGATGTATTTTCGGTACCGGATGAGTCTTATGTTGAAAGATGAATTTCTCAGAAAGCCAATGAACATAACAGCGTCTCTTATTATGTGGTGATGAGCCGATAAAAAACACATTTGCCATTAGTTGCTTAATAATGACCTTACAATGGTGCATTTTTGACGACCTCCGTCGTGTCGCAGTGCGTGCGTTGTCGCAATATAAAGGTCCCGGGTTCGATTCCCAGCTCGAGTTTGGTCTGGTTTTTTTTTTTATTCACTACAAGTTAGCCCTTGACTGCTATCTCACCTGGTGGTAAATGATGATGCTGTCTAGGATGGTAGCGGGCTAACCTGTTAGGAGTATGGTAAACCTACACTCCTAATTGGTTTCTACGTGACACCGTGCTGGAATGCTAACGCTTGGTGACACGTCTTTGTCGGTAGGGTGGTAACCAGCCACGTCCGAAGCCTCCCACCAGAATAGACTCGAGTCGGGAATTGAACCCAGAACCTTCAATTTAATAATGCGAAGTCGAAATAAAATTAAACTTATATCAGTCACTTAGCAGAACGACAGCTTTAACGTTCACAAAACATAATCTGATTAAGCTGAATACGGTAAAAAGATAACCTCAATTATAAATGGAAGGTTTCACCATTTTAATATAATCACAATTTTAATAAACCTTCTTGGCACATCACAGTGCGTTCTGTGGCTTTTAAGTGGGGGGTTGACTTCCCAAGAGTAAGGCTTGTGATATTCCAAGGCATACATAAAATAATACAATGATGAATATCCGAAGCGGTGATAGCCTAGTGGTTAGGGCGTCAGCCTCCTAATCAGAGGTCGGCGGTTCGAATCCAGGCACGCACTTCTAACTTTTCGGAATTATGTGCGTTTAATTACGCCTGAGAGTTCTCCATAATGTTCTCAAAGGCGTGTGAAGTCTGCCAATCCGCACATGGCCAGCGTGATGGACTATGGCCAAACCCTTCTCATACTGAGAGTAGACCCTGAGAGAGATTCTGATCATGATGACGAATATCTTGAGATTTTATGAAGATTAATTCGCACGGTCCCACTTAGAAACCGATTTAGGGGTTCAATAACCTGCCATACCCTCAAAAATAGACACGTTTCAATCTAGGATGACATCCATCAAGTGACAAAGAAGTGAAGCTATTCCTATAGGTATCGACAGAGGAATATCAGATACATGATATTCTAGCTAATTTTAGTTCAACTTACTTCTGCTTAGCTCCCTAGACGCCTAGAACCTAGTACCTAGGAACGTTATACCTATGAACATAATATAAAGACATCTAAACAAACTCGTAATACTTTTTCTGCAAAATAAAATGTTATGAAAATTCATCAGAAGGCTCCAAGTTACTTAGCTCAGATGGAGAGGTCTGAACTTGGAGAAACTTGTGTAACCAAACAAGAAACGAGGAAATCCAACTCAACGAGTTGCGAATATAACGTAACGGCAATAGGTGAGACACATAGTCGGGGACCCCTTGGCCGTTGGAGTCCCAAGGTTTTGAAATGGCCACCCCGTAGCGCTAAAAGCAGCGTTGATCGAGCCCCAACTAGATGGACAGTCGACATCAAACTGGTCACAGGGGGCTGCTGGAAAAAAACTACTTCAGACTTTGGTCTTTTTCTTAAACAAACGAAAGCAAACGAGAGGACAGATCACCAGATGTTAAATGATTACCTACGTACATCTGCAGAACAAGATGAGCCATGTATGCCGGCTGAATCCAGCCTCATCATCGATTACAATGCAGCATCATACCGGAACGCTAAATAACTTGGTGGTTTGTCTTTCCCAGTGGAGTTCCCTACAGAAGACTTTTTATATCAGTTGAAATGATGATGATCACAAATAAAATGTTCAAAAATTAAAAAACATTCATGATTGTAGCGACCCCTTATAGCCTACATCTATCGAAAGCCCAAGGAGTTATACGTATGGTACGTATGGTATCAAAATTAATCCATCCGTTATGATGACACAAACAGACGAAGCGATAATTTATTTATACTTTTGTTTTTGTAAAAATAAAGCGTAGACCCCAACAAGGCAACAACAGCGCCGTAAACAAATCAAGACCTAACCCAAATATTATTTTCAACATCAATATTATACTTAATGCCGTGGTTTGTCATTTCCGAACCACCGAAGATTGATGGAACGCCAAATTATATGGTGGTACACTCTGAAATTGGTCCGGGAATCGGGGGTCCCGTGGCCATTTTGAAGTTCTAAAAAACAAGGGACCTGTGTGGGAACCGGCCGCCTTTGTACGTGGTTTTTACTCTCTTTAACTTTCAAAGGCGTTCTTCTTGCTGACGACTTCGATACGACAAGGATTTCATTAAAGCTTAAACGTTTATTCGCAAACAGTTATACCGAATTCCCAAATAAATGTTTTCATTAAGAAAAACTGTTATTGTAATAATCTAACCTAACCTAACAGATTAGTTAGCTAGTTATGATTAGTATTTCGAGTAGCTTATATTAGCGTTGCGTAGAAAAGAGCTAAAACATTATGTCATTGAAATTATCACGCAGATGGTAGATTTTTATCCTACTTACTTGACACTTATCGTCATATTTTGGAAATTTCACACAATATCTTTATAAATTGTAGCCTATGTGGTATTCTGATGTATAAGCCATATTATTGTAAAGTTTCATTAAAATCCATTTAGCAGTTTTTACGTGAAAGGGTCAATCATCAATCGTGATTAACCCATTGTCGGCCCACTACAGAGCACGGGTCTCCACTCAATATGAGAAGGGTTTGGCCATACTCCACCACGCTGGCCAAGTGCGGATTTGCAGACTTCACGCGTCTATGAGAATATTATGGAGAACTCGCAGGCATGCAGGTTACCTCATAATGTTTTTCTTCACAAGTGATATTTTAATTGCTTAAAAACGCACATAACTCCGATAAGTTATAGGTCCGGCTTCGAACCCTCAACCTCTGATTAGCACGCTGACGTCTTAACCACTAGGCTATCACAGCTTCAAAAGAGTAACAAACATCTATCCATCCATCCATACTTACAAACTTTCGCGTTTATAACATTAGTAGGATATGGAACGGTGGGCAGAATTCGAGAATTATTTTCAGAATTTACCGCCTAACTCTCTTGCTCGGTCGTTAGATCTAAAAGCCCCAAACCACATCGGAGGATGCCTTTTCGACCGATCAAATTTTTATGGCAGCTGTTAATGTATTTACAACGCGATATCCAATCAATTTCTGATATCGTATTCCTTTTTCTGTGACAACAACTCGGGATTTAATAATAATTAGTATGAAATAATGTATGCCACTGCATACCTAGATTGGGAGAAATTTTTTCGTTAACCTTTGTAATATGAGCTTGGCTTTTATGAGTTAATGCGTGTTAATATTTTATGCCACTTTGTTGAATTGTACGGCTTCTGTATGCGGTGTAGTTTGCATAATTTAACTTTGTATTGCTATTTGTTGTAGACATCCCCGTGATACTATAGTTAGCATTTTTACCTCCGACGCGCAGTGCGTGTGCTCTCGCATTATAAAAAAGTTGGAGGTCCTGGGTTCGATTCGGATTTCCGGCTCGAGTCTTACCACCCTACTCGTAAAGTTGTGTCGCTAAGCGATTTGGCGTTCCGGCACGGTATCGCATAGAAACCAATTAGGAGTACAGGTTAGCCGTACTCCTTACAGGTTAGCCCGCTACCATCTTAGACTGCATCATCATTTACCATCAGGTGAGATTGCCGTCAAGGGCTAACTTGTATTGTATAAAATAAAATAAATGTTTGTATCACGATATTCGAGGTTAAGTTCCCCGGTTGGGCAATTTTTTTTTTGGTAATTGTTTCAGTATTGCGTAGCTAAAAACCAGGTATTAGGAAATGAACGTTGTCCACCCACATGCATGTATCAAAACCGATCTTGCTTATGATCCTATAAAACCTACCAAACTTATAAAAAAGAGCTCCATCGTAGTACCTACATTTATATATATAGAAATCTACAGATTTCCAAATAACTTGTAGTATCGAATACAAAGACAAACAGACACAATCACATGCATTAAGTAACGCCTGCTTTCCCTTGTAATAAAGTTGTATTAGATTTGCATTCTAAAATTACACGTCAACATCAAATGGGTACGTGCAAATGTGACTCACAAATTATTACTTACAAAGGGCCCGACCCTAAGCCGGGGCTTATTTTAAACTAACCCTTATTGCATAAATGTTAAGGGCCATAGAAATTGATACAGATCTAAGCCTGACCCGTTGTGGCTCATAGTTCCTCGAACGTGCCTCATCACAATTCAGAACAGCATCCCTTATAATAAGTGACCCTTTTTGGAGACAGACGGCATACTAAATCGCTTCCTATGATTCTCCCTGCCAAAGTACCAGACCAATGGATCAAGTACAATTTATTCTATTTTCTGTGGATTTTGACTCTCAATAATTTACAATTCCAACGTAGAGCTAAAGTTTTCATAAAGGCAAATTGAACTTAACAGGAAGGAACGTTGCGAAAACGGTAGCCAATTAGATGCAAAATTGTACAGCATATTATTATTGTATTTGAACATTGATCAAATTGTGATGAAATTTTTGCAGGGTGTTCTGGGGACGGAAAAGACACCCGCGAAGGTTTCTGGCGTAGTTATCTATATATAAATGTTTTTTTTTTCTCTTATATCGCCTTGTAACAAACACCAATTACAGCTAGTAAGTAAATCTTTTTCGCGGTACCTAGCCAAATTAGTTATAACATTTTCTTGCAAATATTAGAATTAATTTGGCTTATCTTTACTCTTTATAGCAATAAGATTATTATATAATTGATGTTTATAGGCTCTTTACTATGTACCGATGTAACTCAAATATTTCTATTCGGTGTACGAAATAATTTGTAGTTAATTGATTGGCCCATGCCAATCATCATCGTATAAAATGCAACTAGCATAACTTCCAACGATCCTACCGATATCTTCTTCTAAACGTTCGCCTCAATGAAACCCTATGAAGAGTACTTACGTATTGCAAATATCTAACCAGTTCAAGCCTTTATTTCGCTAGTGCTAACTACTATTTTGCAATAAATTATTATTTTATATTAATAACAGTGAATGTTAAATTCTGTTCTAAACACAAACACTTTCACACGCTAATAAAACGAGGATTTAAGAGGTTTTCTATCTATATTTTTCATAGGGTTTAGTATTACCTATGATTTAATCAATTTATTACTGTCTTATTAAGAATTACCTTTTAATAAATTGTAATTATCTAATCGAACTTTCAGTGTTTTATTAACATTAAGTGAAAAGTAATACCCGAACCTGAATTCCTCCCGAAAATAAGTTGTTACCGTTTTATTAAATTAATCGATCGACCAAAGCAAGCTTTGCCCATTTATTCATTTAAAAGCGTTGTTAGGAACTAATAAAGCAATCTTTACATATTAAATTATAGGTATGATAAAAATTCAAATAAATTATTCAAAAAAAACTAAATAGATCGGTAGGTAGTCAAGTCTAATTATTCATTTAAATAGGCTTATGAACCTAGTAATTTTCGTAAAAAATTACCTACTTATTAATACTTTTAGGGAGATTATTTAGCGACTATGTTTGTATGCCGAAATGTTACAATAATATGTAATAATACCACAAAATATTAAATGGCATTACATTTTTTAGAACCCCTTTTTAAGTGAATTGTTTAAAGGTTTAGAAAGACTATTTCTATTTACATTAACTGTATTAATTTATATTCCTTTAAGTAGATGATCCTGATATAAAAATTACCTTTTTAGGTGCTTTTTCTCATTGTATGTATCTAGTAGGTAACAGTTCTTTCTTAAACTAGCTAGGTAACTAGTTATGTAGGTACCTATCTGAAGCTTTGTGAGACTATTCCAAGATAGTTCGAATCAATCCTTTTAAAAATTACGAATCACTACAGCGTAAAATTTATAATTGAATGTAAACTTTGTCTGAAAGAGCTTTTTACTGACTCAGTAGGTGCCTATTTTTATGTAGTAAGAAACTTTTTTGTACAAATAAGTATCTAGTCTTTTTATATTTGATAGTTTTCTAACGTGTACTTTAGATTCTAAATAAAATAACCGCTTATTTTATCAGAAACATGTACTTAATTGCAGTAAATAGTGTAATAAAGATTGCGTCCGCTAAGGATGAAAGTAGATTCTACCAACGTATAGCTTTTTTTTTATTCACTACTAGTTAACCCTTGACAGCTATCTCACCTGATGGTAAGTGATGATGCGGTCTAAGATTGTAGCGGACTAACCTGTTAGGGGTATAGTAAGCCCATACTCCTAATTGGTTTCTACGCGACATCGTGCCGAAACGCTAAATCGCTTGGTGACACGTCTTTGTTCGGTGGTAACTAGCCACGGCCGAAGCCTCCCACCAGACCAGACTTGAGCCGGGAATCGAACCCAGGACCTTTAACTTTATGATGAGATCGTAAAAGCTAATTATATATTTTTGGTATAGAGCCATTTCTAGATAACTTGTCCAGTAAAATCGCCAAAACTTTAACGTGATTAAACAAGCCTTAATTACTTAGTCCACTCGAAAATTCAAGTACAAAATATCCCTGTGATTATGTTTTAATAGTAACATGAAGACATCAATTACATTAAAAGATACCGAGCTGGGTACATTTTCGTATTATTTTTGTGGTCGAGTCGTTTTTACTAGGCTGTATTAAACTACATTTTATTGCGGCAAGTTAAACATCCAGTAGAACCATCAACGGCTATATTACCCTCATTACTTAACAATACAATTCAAAACAATACATTTATCAGCGCATTATTATAAGCGCATAATACATCCCACTTCTGTTAATATAAAAAATAATAATATTTCCGCTAAAACAATACGGCATTCGACCGCGCTAAACACGGAAAACAATAAACGTTTCATTCACAAAGGCATTATAGAAAATAGAACAATAATCGCAAAGGGCCACTAATCAGATTATCGCCGCTATCGATGTGTGCGTGGCGTCATGCGTCACTCATTCAGTTGCAGTTCAACCATTCGCGTCGTTAACTCGGTCCGCGTCGGTCGACAGCGCGTGCGCCGGTGCCTCGAACATTAAAAAGAGCCGTTGTAATTCCATTTTCAAAAAACTCGAATTGTTTCTGTGTGTGCAAAAGTGTTGTGCCAGACCAAGTGTGTGACCTCGTGGGGATGTTATGTGGTAATTACTAAACATGAATTCTAAAAAGTTGGAATACTTTAACGACGATGACTCGGTGGATGAGAAAATTAATCTCAGTTGTCTAGGTAAGCTTTTTCATACACAATAGCATTATTTTCGCATAAGTCATAACATATTTATGAAAGCATATTTCTATGGAATTCGAATTAGTTTTTAGTGGTGTTTACATTGAGGTGTCTGCATAGTTGATAGGAATGACGAGGAAGCTACGTGCCTCAAATGATAAGATGTCTCGAGACTATTAATAAATGACAAATAAAGTTCATCGATGTCTCGACTTATCGAATGTAGTAGCTTCTTAATACATTACATTAAGTAATTTGCAGTGCATTATTAATACTCTTGCAACTGTTAAGAAATTATCATACGGAGTCTAGCATATAGGCAGCATATAAAAAAAAAACAATTATAAATGAAATAAATATTTTCACCAATCAAGTAAATTCAAGTGCAAGAAATACCTCGTTAAACTTATAAATTTCCAGAACATTCTTTGTATAAATAACTCAAAAATCCATTTTAACGCAAAGTAAAGCTTTTTCTTAAGTAATTTCACCTGATTTCGTAATCTTAAAAGATGCTTTAACTAAACGTGGGAAGATATCAATGAGTAATAGGTTTCGTTCGCAATTTTTCGATCTGATTCATACAATTTCGGGCAAAGTAGGTTAACCAGCCCACATTGTAAATAAACTTTTATTTGATTATTCAATATATATAATATGCTTAGAGCAAATGAACAAACATCATACAAAAGAGGTTAGTTAATTAATTAAAAATTAATTATAAAATAATTAATTTAATTATCAACAAAAAATATTTTGGATCTCATTGAATCTCAAATCCAATCCAAAATATATTTTTCTAGGTAAATATTACAAAAGGTAATAACAAATATAATTTGATATTGAACGGAAATGCAACTAAATTAATAACAAATAAATAATAAATCGGCTATCAAAAATGGGCTATCAACAGCTAAATCTTTTAGTGACCTCTCTTATAGACATTACTAAGATAAATATGAAAATAATAATAAATGAGATTAAATATTATGATAGCTTTTATATATATAGATATTATGTATAAGAATACTGTCTTATACTTATGTTATGATAAATAACAATTCTCACATAAAAAGCAAACCACGAATCGACAAGTGGCCCGAGGCTAAAAGGACCTGTAAAGTTATCTCTGTCATAACTAAAGCGTTAGAAAGGGTACGCCATAGTCATTATACTGACAATGTGTGAGTTTAGTCTGCGTTCATAGAACTCTTCCTGCGAACATGATTTCCCTTAACAATAATCTTATAACATAAGATAAATACCCAAATATACTACAAGATTATCCAAATTTACTGTACTGGATGGATGATTTGACGACCTCCGTGGCGCAGTCCGTGCGCTGTCGCATTATAAAGTTGGTGGTCCTGGGTTCGATTCCCGGCTCGAGTCTGGTCTGGTGGGAGGCTTCGGCCGTGGCTAGTTACCACCCTACCGACAAAGACGTGTCGGCAAGCGATTTTAGCGTTCCCGCACGATATCGCGTAGAAACCAATTAGGAGCGTGGGATTACTATACTCCTAACAGGTTAGCCCGCTACCATCCTAGACTGCATCATCACTTACCACCGGGTGAGATAGCCGTCAAGGGCTAACTTGTAGTGTATTAAAAAAAGATTAAGTTATATATAAGTAAGTGATTCTATCACATAAAGATCTCTTCTTCTTGCGTTTATCCAACGCTTTGTGGGTCAGCACAACATATCGTCAAATTTTATATTTTAACTTTAAGACATATGTTTTGGATTTAGCATATTTTTTTCACAGATCGGCTACCTGCCTTACTCTATCCATACTTTATTCTTCTTTGAAAATATTTTGCTTATAGAATAATTGCCACCATCCCGGTTCAAAGGGGTAGATTAGGTTGAAAAACCTCTTTAATTTCGCAATTTAGTTCGTCATTGAAATTCGTAACTAAGTATACATATCTTGATCCAAGATCGCGCCATTCTTCGAAAAGTAGACATGAAGGAGAAAATAATAAGAAGATTTATTGAATTCTAGTTTAAAGGCAATAATTTGATTATAATTGAGGATTTTAAAAAATATCGATAGCAAAAAGTTGCTGTTCAAGCAAAAGCCTGTGATGGTATTATACATAAACTAAAACTTTTTATTCATAGTTTTTTTACTTAGATAAATAAAAATGGCATTAGGAAGGAGTAGGTGACAATATCAGTGACGAACAAGTATGGTAAACGTACAAGTGCATTCGTAATTCCTCACTTACTAAATAATCTGGATAATAGACTTAGAAAAGAAGTAACAAGAGGTAATCTCGAGTAAACTAAAGCCAATTTTCCTTTATTTACTAGAAACAAAATATAAGATAATAGATTATACGTATATAATATGGACAAACAATTCAGTTTTTGTTGTGACTATAACTTGAAAATGTGATTTTATTTAATTGTACAATAATAATAAAATAAATATTCATTTTCTCCATTAGTTTCTGGCAAGCAATATATACTTTATTAACCTAATTTTCTTCTCTCATATTTGATCTTCGTACATGATAATTCAATTAAAATTATGGTATATGAAATTTTTTAACGTGGAGGTGTCATCTTCCAATTAATTTGATCCTTTTAATGGGTTCCTTCAATTAAGAGCATAATTCTTCACGCGCTCACTAATGACCCAAAAACCGCTGACGTTTCTTTCCACGCTTTTATCATACCCGTCTGTTTCAGCTCAATAGTCTACTTGTATTCCATCTTTACTACTTTTTGGACGTTAGCATAACTAAAAAATATGCATATGTTCAGGTGATATTCACCAATTTAAAATATTCTAAATAGACGAATGCTCAATCGTCCATTTTCTTTCTTTGGTTCTGATTACTTACTACTAGTTGCTTTTATTTATGCATTCAGATCGTTTACCGGGTACGGGTCTGCTCTCAGAATGAAAAAGGTTTTGGCTGCAATCGACCTTGTTTCACAGCCCGCCGATGTGTTCTTTACTTTCGTTCGACTTTCAATTGCTTAAATTAAACGAAAATGTTAAGAAGTTGAGGATCAAGGATAGTACCCCGAAAAGGAGGCTGAAGTCTTAACTTCTCAATTAACAAATCAAACAAGAAATCAAAGAAGAAGGTAGTGATTCACAAGAATAACTACCGACAGTTACTTCTATATAGTGATTTTGGTATGGTCTTGATTTTTTCGTGATACACAAACACAAAAAGTTAAATGATTACGTCATATTATCCAAAAGTTCTATATTTATTCACAAAAAGTTCCCAGAAGCTTCAGACAAATATTAATTTCCAAGCTCTATCATTGAAGATGTCATCTTAATTTACGTAATTTGGGATGTTATTATTATTTATATGTAATTGTTCTTCTTCTATTCTGCTCTATTTAATTACCGTAACTATACACGAGTACACTTATGTAAGAAATTTTACTATACATTTGTATTATCTGAAATGATATAATTAGTTCTCACCGTGAAAACAGATGTGCTATGCCCACGTAATTACTGTGGGCCTCATGAGAAGGCCCAAAAGTCACTCAACGTGCGATGATAAGAGCTATGCCCAGAGTATCTCTACGTGATCAAATCAGAAATGAGGAGATACTTAGAAGAACCTGAGTTACACACAAAGCTTAACGAGTTGTGAAGCTGAAGTGGCAATAGGTAGGAACAGAGCCGATGGACGTTTGAGTTCTAAGGTTCTAGAACGGCGACCCAGAACCATTAAACATAGCGTTGGTCGCCCCCCACCTGGACGGACAGACGAAATCAAACGAGCCGCAGGGAGCCGCCATCAAGAAGTGACCCAAAGACCATTGCCGTCAATCGGTTGATATGATGATAATTATTGAAACATTTGTCACCTATTTCTTTGTTAACTGTTTCATCGGAATAAAAGATGGCCTGATTTCACTAAAATTTTGTTTTTTTTGTTATTTATTCGTTATATATAAAACCTTTCCTTTTATTTCTTCGAATGCTTGTTTTTGTATTCCAAATTGGGATCGTTTTCACGCCTTTGTAATTTTTTGCCTTATAGGAACTTCTTTTAAGGCAATAAACTTATTGGGTTTGTTCTTTTATTTCATTACTATGAAGATTGCAATTGTTCCTATAACAAAAACTATGCTATTATTTTGTCTCCTTATTTTTAATTTAAATAATATTACTTAAAATATCGGCTTTTTACTTGGAAATTCTATACAAACGTAGTAGACCAATTCAAGCTTTGGCGAGTTAATTAGCATCAACATATTTTATTTCAAAATATCGAACACTGATTCGCACCTAAATAAAGCCATATTTCGGTAATCGATTCAAGTTTTTGAATCTTGTTTTAAAATCTGAAAAGAGTTATTGGAAAACATTTATAACGTTAAAGTTAAGGTAAGTACTTTAATTTAACAACAGTCACAAAACATGCTCAACCATGTGTGGGTGTAAAGCATAAAGTGAGATTAATTTAAAACCTTTTTCCACTCGAGTACATTCGATGACTGTAAGCTTTTGAAATACTAATATCAATAAAAATATTGAATCATTAAACAAATCCAAATTAAGTGCGTCTTAATAAGCATTCTTTAAGTTAAATGTCCCTTAAATGGGAACAATAAACCCCGGCATTCAAATGAAATGAAAGAAGAGAGACAATTACATAAAAACCGTTTTAAATTTCAAAGCTATCCGAGTACTAAGAATCAGATGTCTGTACTAAGGGTGCAGTTTACGATTCTAGTCATGAAAGAGATTTTAGATTAAATTTAACTAAATGGACCAAAATCTAACACAGTATAAGCAATGGTTTTGGTTGAAACAAGATCATGTTAGATTATGTTGCTTGAGTTAAGCCCTACACAATTATTTCACTTGTTAAATTTGAATAAATTCAATACCATGTTCAATGTAAATTGTTTAAAATTTATAGTAAAGTTTTAGAACACTGTCCTAAATAATTAAATGGTTTGCTTACATTTGCTTGCAAAGGCGTCCTTGAGAAATATTGAAATATACAACTCTAAAACTTTTAGTACTTAAAAATTATATGAATATATAATGTTTGGAATTTGAAGATAGAACTTTATAAAGTGTAAATGTAGTGGATAGTCAGCTTATTTTAAATCAGGTTTATTTAAAGTATTTCCATTAGATTTAGATTTACAGGCAGATTACCATTATCCAATTTCTATTTTAACAACAAGTATAAAATGCGTTTTACTCATGAAATGAATTCTGTCAACTGTGGTTTCCGGTCCTTTAAGAGAAACTTTACTGTCGATTCTTTATCTTTTGAATGCTAGACGGCCGACTTCGAGTGAGTTGAAACTTGGAAGTGGCATTCTATGACCGTCTATTTGTTCAAATGTTTTTTGTCCAAACCAACGCTCACGACTGGCACGATCGTGTGTAGCTACTCCCATAACTGTGTCAATATTTCAGTATATTTGTATGATCATGTCAGAGATAACGTTTCTCATTATTCTATGTTTAAATGGTTTACTGTCCCAACTACCTTCTATATCTCAGGTAAATATTTTAAAGTTGATATTGGTATAAAGCGGTGGAAGCGGTGATAGCATAGTGGTCAGGGCGTCAGCCTCCTAATCAGAGGTCGGCGGTTCGAATCCGGGCACGCACCTCTAACTTTTCGGAGTAATGTGCGTTTTTAAAAATTAAAATATCATTTGCTTCAACGGTGATGGTAAGCATCGTGAGGAAACCTGCACGCCTGAGAGTTCTCCATAATGTTCTCACAAGGCGTGTGAAGTCTGCCAATCCGCACATGACCAGCGTGGTGGACTATGGCCAAACCCTTCTCATATTGAGAGGAGACCCGTGCTCTGTAGTGAGCCGGAAATGGGTTGATCATGATGATGATGATTGGTATAAATATATCGTACACTAACTGGTAAACTAATCAAAATTGACTGGTTAATAATGCATTTTTTTTACGAAAAATATTGTCAATTTTGTTTTGTTATTTGGTATATTATTGGAACTTTTTATTTGTATATTTGTCTGTAATACATATACCCCAATACTATTTTACCATAACAATTGAAATGTCTTACGGAAGCGTTAATTTTTACTGAAATTACATTAGAATATTTATCGATATCTTAGTACAATTATCTTTATGGTAATCATTTGAATATCAATGACGATAATTATTTTTTGTGTTTATATAAATAAATGTCCGTTTATTGAGATCGAATAGATTGATAATGCCTTATGTATGTAGACCTTCAATATATTATCCGCCTTATCTTAAAACGAGTTCAAGCATTCAAATGATAAGACATGCTTAGACATGCCTTAACTCACTGCTCTTGAAACGTAAAAAACTGTGTGCTATTATTTCTTTGTTCTTGTTGCCTGCATAATATGAAGTAGGTAATAGCTAGCATATGGATTTAATCGTCGATGACTCAAAACTACGTGTCGTAAAATAATAAAACGTTCGAATGATCTTAGTCTCATTTAGTATTCAGATATTGATACAAGAATTAATACATAATTGAATGTATGGAGTATTTATCTATTATTGGTAAGTGCTGCTATCGGCAAATATTCGTTTATTGTATTTATGGCCATAAAATTTTGTCTGTTTGTTATAAATATATACAAATCTAATAATATATATTATATTATTATCAATACTCCATAATCAGTTCCGCAATATGCTGAAACTTGTCAGTGCCGATGACAACGGGTGCCGTTTCTCGTAAATTAATTAATATCCTTGAAAATAATTTTGGTTCGTGGCGTGCAAGGAATTCAGGACACTTATGATATTATTGTTCGTCGTAGGAAATTTATTAACACACCCGTGTTATTTATTTAACTAGCCCAAATTTTTTTAGAATATAATCCTTACTTTAGAAACATTAGCGTTATATATGTTTTTTTCTTATAAACTTTAATGCACAAAAATGCACAAAAGACGAATTTAATGCTTAGAATTATCCAACAGTCAACCTTGGACCATATAGACATAATAATGGTAGGTGCGCAAACAAAAAAATATATATATTATCATGCACTGCTACAAAATTTTATCAATTTTAACTAACACTGACGCAAGGAATATGACGTTGACGAAATAAGCACGTTCGTTTTTAAGTATCGAAAAACTAAATATTGTGCCATATGAGGCAAGATCATTTATGGTACACAAGTTAAGTATTAAAAATCCTAGTAGAATCCGGACTCAGATTCCTATTGAATCTGTTTTGAATAACTATTTTAGTTAAGTTTTAGTTTAGTTCTGCCGAAGGTTACAAACTCCCGTTTGCAATTTATTAAGATGGCAAAAAATATGAACAGATACATCGTAAGTACGCAACTGTATTAAAAATAATTAATGCTAAGGTCACACGCGGAAACAGGATGGTTAGACCATTAACCCCACGGTTCAATGCGGGCGGTGCATAATTTAGCAAGATGGTAGACAAGATATATGCAACAGACAGACTGTAAAACTGTCAAACGCTATTAGGCTGCCTGTATATTGGCTGCTATCACATAAAATACAGTCTCTTGCGTTATTTCTCGTTTGCTGCCCAATCATGGCACATTTGATTTTTAAATGTTCCAATTGCAGAACAGTCGAAACTAAGTAGTGCTCCCGTCATTTCCCCTTTTAGAATTAGCGGCTCAAGGCACAGGACTAATTAACTCCATCACTGTTAATCATCATCATCATGAACAACCCATTACCGGCACGGCACTACAGAGCACGGGTCTCCTCTCAATATGAGAAGGGTTTGGCCATAGTCCACCACGCTGGCCGTGTGCGGATTGTCAGACTTCACACGCCCTTGAGAACATTATTGAGAACTCTAAGGCGTGCAGGTTTCCTCACGATGTTTTCCTTCACCGTTGAAGCAAGTGATATTTTAATTTTTTTTAAACGCGTTTTTTAAAGTGCGTGCCCGGATTCGAACCGCTGACCTCTGATTAGGAGGCTGACGCCCTAACCACTAGGCTATCACCGCTTTATCCACTGCTGGCTACGAATAGGGAAGAAGGTTTAAGAAAATATAATCTTTGTGATCCGTAGGAACAGGCTAACCACTGGAAGGTAGGCAGCTGATGTGAAGTCAGCCTTAAAACAGTTATAAGGCGGCTAGATGAAAGGTAACTTTACGATCATAGGCTTGGATCGATAAAACGATTGATAGCATAGTTAAACACTTATCTGATAAGTATAGAGATGTACTCGTTGATAGAAAGGAAATTGTCGTAGAATCTGTGAACAGGAAATAGAATATCAAATCGTGAATCGATTGCGCTAGATTTTATTACTAACCTCTTCAATTGAAAAGCACTTTATTTAATCATATTTTTAGCGATTTTATTAGACACTAATCTAAGCGTGGTATGTCTTCTTTGGCTGTTTTTTTTTTTCAATTAAACTTAAAGCTTGTGCTAGAACACTTAATGGATAATAGAATAGTAAGTTTACTTACTAGGAAATGATACTTAAATTTTATCGTAAATCTATTATGTACGTAATACCTTTGTAAAATTTTAGTGCATTAACCTTATTTAAGGGTGTCAAAAAGGCTAAAAAAAAATCCTTATACACCTTGTAAGAAGTAAATTGAATTGGCAGACCTAAAAGTAGTATCCTTGAGACAACATTTGCTACTATTAAGGATAGCCCATTTATATATGTTAAGAGAGACGTTAAGAAATTTATGGGCATAAGACCTGGCACCTATTATTAATTTAAAAAAATATTATTTATTTCAATGTTTGGATTTTGAACATTGATATTGAAGAGAGCTCAATTTGTAAATAATAGATTCATCTACAGTAATGAAAAGGCATATTGAAAGAAATTTAACGGACATACATACGTTAAACATTTTAATAATATAGAAGTCAACAGTTGGTTGAAAGACAATGCATTAAGACTTCGAACCTAAATAAATATAAACAAAACCCTGAAGTTCGAAATGGTACACGTTCACTAATTTGTTTCCGTAATATTGACAATGCTTTTTAGACATTAGTTTTAATAAGACGTGATAAAAGCTTTTGAACTATTGTTTTGATATCGTAATCATAATATTACTTTCAAATTAAGACCACACAGACAATCTAATAGTAAATAGCGTGAGTATGATCAAAGTATATATAATTTATAATATATAAACTATAATATGTCGAATCAAGGGCGTCCGAGTTGTTTTTTGTAAGGGTGACACGATTTTGTTTACTTTCGCTCATAGTAATTAAAACCACAACTTGCCGGTTTACACTTTTATTGCGATAATAACTAAGAGGTCCGAACAGTCCGACGTCTCGAGCGAGAGAATTCGCGAAAGGCATCGACCGCCCGTATTTATAGCACAAAGCAAGCTTGTACAAAATTGATTGTTACTGGCTAAATTGTGTTAGCAAAATCATCAATAGTTAAAATGTGGGTAATTATTGAATTCTTGAGATTTTTTGGCGCACTTAATAAAGTTAATAACTTCTTCGCGCCGACAAATATATAATCAAAGTATATAATCGCTAAGCAGTGATAAATAAGCAAAACTGATTTACCCACACGAAAAATTTTCTTATCTCAGTATTTATTTTGATTTGTACTATTCTCTATTTTATAATATAACTGGTTTCGTAGGTCGTTAAAGCGTCCGCTAATATCCTACTATCATCTCATATTCACAGTTAACAATAAAAATGCTAAATCATTTTTGTATATATCTCATCTAAAATTAACTGGTTTTGAGTCATCACTTGTTTAATACCTCATAAAAATACCGTTTTATCCAATTTTACTCGTATACTTACTATATTTATATATTATATATATTTCACACTATAAGATCAAGATATTACATCGTTCTTAGGGGATCACAGTGTCTTCTATTTCGTTCCCGATGATCAAGTACCTGAGTTTCAATTTATAAGAGATCTCTCCAAGGATTTTCAGTACTTCACACATCTACCAAAACAAGTTCTAATCTCTCGTAACCAGATGTAGGATGAATTATGAAGGAGTACAAAAAACCTTTCACACAGAGTTCAACAAAACGCAACAAGTTCAAGTTCGTTCAACTCGTTGCTAATTTAGCGAACAAACCACTATATATTCAGGTGGGTGTAATTACACCATTTATAGTTTCTAGTGTTAATTGTTGTGTTGTACCGGTTTGTTCCCATAGTCTAGTGAATCCTGGTGTGGCGCCAAAGATGCTGTATTCATGTGTTATTTCTATTAGACAATGTCTAATGTTTTTGGCGACCTCCGTGGCGCAGTGCGTGCGCTGTCGCATTATAAAGATGGAGGTCCTGGGTTCGATTCCCAGCTCGAGTCTGGTCTGGTGGGAGGCTTCGGCCGTGGCTAGTTATCACCATACCGACAAAGACGTGTCACCAAGCGATTTAACGTTCCGGCACGATGTCGAGTAGAAACCAATTAGCAGTGTGGGTTTACTATACCCCCAAACAGATTAGCCCGATACCATCTTAGACTGCATCATCACTTACCATCAGGTGAGATTGTCGTCAAGGGCTAACTTGTAGTGTATAAAAAATAAAAATAAAAGTCTAATTTCGGTCATTATTGCTCCTAATTAATTTTATGTTATATTTTCGAGACTGTCTTTAACATTTAAAATTTATTTGAAGATTAAACTTATTTAAAGATTGTAAAACGACCTGACAGCAATTAACCCCTTTGGCGGTAGAAATTTATAAATCCAGAAATATGTATATTAGCTTTTGTGATTGCTAACCTAAATACTTTTTTCGACGATATCACTTTTGACGCTGGACTTTCACAAACATTCAACCTCTATTTGACTCTATTAGGGTTGAAATTTTAAAAGTTATTATATATCCTATTTTTTAATCGTTTCGTAACTCTTTAAGTCTAACAAATACTAATATATATATAAAAAGTAGAAAGATAGCCGTTTTGGTTATTGCATTATAGATATAAAAATACTTTTTCAAAAATATTAAATAGATTTAATCCTTCGTTCGTCCTTTCGTTTAGCTTCTATATCTGATGTTGAGTCATGCCATATCAGCCGGTTAACCCGTATTCCGACTTCAGTATACATTTTTTGTTATACTCCTCCTATACATCTATAATATATATAGGATCAATAGGAGGGGTCCGAAGCGACAGGTGTTTGCTTTTGCGTCTGCTGCATTTTTTTGCTTATCGATCGCCGATTGTACAATATTTTTATGGATTCTCGAACCCTTTTTCTCTTTATTATTAAGTTTGTGTTTTTTTTTTTATTCACTACAAGTTAGCCCTTGACGGCTATCTCACCTGGTGGTAAGTGATGATGCAGTCTAGGATGGTAGCGGGCTAACCTGTTAGGAGTATGGTAATCCCACGCTCCTAATCGGTTTCTACGCGACATCGTGCCGGAACGCTAAAATCGCTTAGCGACACGTCTTTGTCGGTAGGGTGGTAACTAGCCACGGCCGAAGCCTCCCACCAGACCAGACTAGAGCCGGGAATCGAACCCAGGACCTCCAACTTTATAATGCGACAGCGCACGCACTGCGCCACGGAGGTCGTCAGGTTTGTCTGTGACTGTTTAGTTATGTTCATGGCTATTATGTGGTATATAGCGGTGATAGCCTAGTAGTTAGGGCGTCAGCCTCCTAATCAGAGGTCGGCGGTTCGAATCCGGGCACACACCTCTAATTTTTCGGAGTTATGTGCGTTTTTAAAAAACAATTAAAATATCACTTGCTTCAACGGTGAAGGAAAACATCGTGAGGAAACCTGCACGCCTGAGAGTTCTCCATAACTTTCTCGAAGGCGTGTGAAGTCTGCCAATCCGCACATGGCCAGCGTGGTGCACTATGGCCAAACCCTTCTCATATTGAGAGGAGACCCGTGCTCTGTAGTGAGCCGGTAATGGGTTGATCATGATGATGTGTTATATTAAACAAGTCAGTTTTAAATATATGTTCTGCAATTGTCATTATGTTGTTTTTAAAAACACAATAACTACTGTATCACCACTGAAATATTATTGAGTTATTATAGACCTAGACAAATACAGGTTACCTGATAGTTACACTTTTTTTATTCCACATAATGATTTATTTAATATTAAATTACAATTCCAAATATGTTATTAAAAACAAGAGTTGAAATTGGTTTCTACGAACACATATTCCTTTGTTGAACTTTAATATTATTGACTACATTAACTAAATCACATTCAACAGCGGGGTACTTAGCAAGTCATTAGTGGGTGTTGAATAATTCTTCATCTCTTTCACTCTCAGTATTTTAGAGCTAGACAAAAATGAGGAGTGCAGATGCACCCCTAATTTTCACTTAAGGGAGCGATGGATTTGTGAAGTCGTTTAAAGATATTACATTATTATTGAAATTGAAAAAGTAGGCAATTGCTAGATGAATAGAGTAATATGATTCAGGCAATTGCCATTCCAAGGCTCTTAATGTTTCTGGATTCTGCCATTAGCAGATTACAGAGAAGCTCATTAAAACTCATCTTATGTTATTACTTATTTAAATAACAAAGTTTAATACTTTGTTGGGTTTCCCGGCCATTGCTCTATCTCCATAGGTACTATAATTTATTATTTATTATGTGAGATGGTGATAACAAAAAAAAACCGGCTAAGTTTGTTGAGTTCTTCTTCTTAGACCAGGGCCCGTTTGGAACCCTCATAGCTTTAGTTTTAAGTTTACGAATGTATTTAGGTATCACCATCAAATCACTACTATGTAAATTATTGACGCGTCAAAAGTGCCTTTTAAAGGACTATTTGAATAAAGATTATTTGAATTTGAATTGCATTTATTTTGTTTGTCTACCTTTGTGGAGGTAGGTATAGACCATGTAGCCTAGCGACCTAAGAGTATACCTACCAACACTTTGTTATGAGTAACCTTCCTTTGAATATGACCAGATTTATAAGCTATCTGACTATAGTTGCCTCTGCTAACTAACTTCTAAGAATTGGTTAATTAAAAATTTAAAACCACCTATTGCTATATGAAATAGTGAGCAGTTTTGTTCAAATATGAAAACGAACAATGAAATAGCTGTACCTATTGTATGAACCACTTACTAACAGATAAAGAAATGAAATAAAAACTTCACAGACGCTCGGAAGACCTGTAAGAGAATACAACGCAGTTCAAAATATACTGGTTGCGTCACACGAATTACTACCTGTTAATGTTATAAAAAAGGACCCCATAAAAAGACAAGTAGATTCGGCAGCAAGCGATTTGTACCTTTAACATAACGGGACAAGACTTGGATTTGAATAGCAAAATGCATAACATAAAAGCATCTGTCGTTTCACAGACAACATTAAATAACTCCGTATAGTACTGGTATCCCACGCTAATTGAAATTATTTTTATTCTGTTGTGTCTATTATCACTAGAAATGTACTTTATTATATTCAAACGTTTTGATTTTACCAATTTAATATTAAGAGAAGCGGGCGTTTCTAAGCGGATAGTCCTTGAGATATAATAAACATATGGCGCGTGGTGACGTGTTGAAGAGACGAAGTAAAAGAATGTAAGCGTTGTAGTTCACTTTTATTCACCACACACAATTTAAACATAGAAGGAGAGTGCAGTACCAGTATTTTGGGTGTAATACCAGAAAGCAATAGCAAATATATAGATGGTAAGCAGAGGAAGAAATACATATAACGAAAGCGAATGAATAGCGATATTGCGGTAAGACTGCGCAGCGAAAAACAAGCGTGCGTTCTGCGTTTTATGTGTTATTGTTTATGGCCGAACAAATAAAGCGGCAAAACGTTAGAATAGTTAGGCAGTGTTTTGTCTCCCTTCAGCAGAAAGCATAGCAAATAAAAGAGTGCAACTGAATACTGAATATGGAGCGAGCGAGGCGAGATTCTAGTGTTACCTTTGGATTTAGAATTAGGACAAATTACTTACCCAACAAGTTGTGACTCGACTCGGGAATTGTACCCAGTGACTTTGATTCGTTAAAATCTGCTGACTGTATCTTCTGATGTGCTCACTGAACAGTTGGTAGTTAATACAACTCATAATTGAAGACGACCTCCGTGGCGCAGCGCGCGCACTGTTTCATTATAAAGATGGAGGTCCTGGGTTGGAGTCGGGTTCATGGGTCCTGGCTCGTGTCTGGTCTGGTGGGAGACTTCGGCCGGGGCTAGTTACCACCCTACCAACAAAGATTTGACCGTGTCGCAAAGCGATTTAGCGTTCCGGCACATCGCGTAGAAACCAATTAGGAGTATGGATTTACCATACCCCTACCATCTTAGACTGCATCATCACTTACCATCAGGTGAGGTTGCCGTTAATGGCGAACTTGTTGTGGATAAAAGAAAACTTAATATTCCCTCACTTTATATTTAATCTATAAATAAAAATTACTTCGAAAGGTTGTGTACCGGTAATCAAACATGTTCTCCCGAACGAAAGGCTTTGAGATTAAGACCGCTTTTTTGTAATGAAGAGTTACAGCTAATTTTATAATCCTTCCGGTCTCATCTTGAGTTATAAAACTTGGTGCAATTGGTACAGTAATTATAATTATGAATTTTAAATGTAATTTAAAGTGCATTAAATTTTTACTTCAAAGTAATTTGAAATGCCTTTAATATACCTTATATACCTTAAATACCTTTGTCTTAAAGTCCATTTTCGTTCATCCATTTCGTCCATCGTTCGTCCATCTATGCGTTCTGCATGTGAAAGATTTATGGAGAAGACAATTAAACCATTGATTGCCTTTCGAGGCGTAATCTTTAAGTAATAATTGATGAAACTAATTTTGTTCATTTTGATCTCTATAATATTATCTAACATTGTTTTATTTATAAGTGACACGAAATCCTTTGTCCGACAATATTATGTTTATTTAAAAACAGCTATGTACCGCGGTTTCACCCAAGTACTTTCCCTTCTCCTAGATAGATATAGCTAGATATAGCCTATGTTAGTGCTGATAATGAAACTCTCCATTGTTGACAGAATTTTTCCAATAAATTAAGTAATCAAACAAACATATTCGCATTTAGGTTTAAATTTAATCGCAAAGTTTTAGATTTATTGATACCTGAGTTATTTAACAATTTACTTAAATTCATTCTATTTTTTATAATATAACAAAAACAAAAATTCTTCGTTCGTTCTTATAAAGCCAAAATACTGTGCCCAAGCATCCACTCGAGAAACACCCTAAACGAAGATTGCTTTAATTAAAAAAAAAATTGTATTGATTGGTCGGTTGGCATGAAACTAAATGTAATAATATTAATCTAAACTTTACCTAAAATTTAAAGGTTTATGAACTGTATTCATAATAACATTTTTTCTTTCAAAATAAACCTTCACTTGAACCCTGGTCCCATTGCATAGTTTCGGAGAGTTGAAAATGCGTAGTAGTTGGTTGTAGAAGGTTTTAAAATATTTTTCATATAGAAACTTCATACGGGAGAATGGGATTTTTTGAAATCCGCAATATATTCACATAATAATTATAAACATGAAAGTGTGTATTTCTGTCTGTTTGTGGCCATCTAATGTGTAAACTAATGAACTGATCTTAAGTAAATTTGACATTTGCCTGTAGCTTACTTTCTGAAGCAGGGCATTAGCCGCACGGGAAACCTCAAGCTCACGAGAAATCAGCAATTCTACGCAGACGAAGTCGCGGGCAACAGCTAGTTGATAATAATAGTAAGCTCCTGCTAAATATCATAATAACATCAATAAGTAGATAAATCGAACAATTGTAATTACGAGTACGTTACGCAGATGAGTGGAATAAAAAGTGCATGCGCATATTAATGAAAGTGTCGCAATGGCGTAGGAATATGGTGATTAAGGAGGCTGTCGCGGTGACGATAATTAGGTGTTGTAAATTGATAAACTGCACTTGAAAAAAAGTGAAATTAACCTGATATGTATGCTGAAAAGATATGACGTAAGCAGGGTTGCCTCTTATGTACCCTTTTTTAACGCTGGAAAATACGTTAACGCATCCTCTTCGAAGGCGACGCAGGCATAACAGGCATGTGGGTCTCACCAGCGGTCAGACTGGCGACCTGAATACCCACTAATACTTAGCGATGATCCTTCACGTCACCTGGTGCGACACGGGAGCTCCGTCTCCTCTATCGGGCGTCTGAGAGCGAGGCCCCCTAACTTTTTCTGCGCATCACTCTCATACATCACCCGGAAATCCGGTCAAGGGGGCGGGCGGCGTTCGTATGCCTGTTGCCTACGTTCCGCCCTATGTCACCGGAAAAGGTGTGCTCCTGGCGCCGTTTCGCCGCCTTCTTCTGTATCATCACTTCCTCGCAGAAGGAGGTAACGGCGGCCCAAGACGTCTCGCTGGCAACCCGCGCGCGAACCACGGTGGGCAGCGAAAGGTCGGGCCTCACCTGTGGCCTCTTATGCATTATAATTTATCATCATCATATTGTAAGGTTTAAATCAATAAGAATCAAATTTACCAATTACCTGGTGTATCTGTGTATGAACCATAAAAGACTATGCCACATCTTTATACATAGACGATTCGATTTTATCTTTGTATTATCATAAAAAAATTGAAATTGAGTACTCTATGTTTGGACATATAAATGAAAATTCATATTTTATCAAATAGAATAAGTTAATAACCTATTTTTTCGCATATAATGTACTTGATTTTTTTGAATAACGGTTTAATATCTTAGCTCAGAACAAAAACCTTTTAATCTATTAAAAATGTTTTTAAAACTTCGACAACCCTTAAACGACGTAACCGAACGGGTAGGCCAAAGTGACGAAACTATATCATATTTTGGTAAAAATCGAAATATTGTTAATCAATTTTCGGCCGTAACGCCCATTTATTAAAGGTCCTCGATTTTTTTTTCACAATGAAAGTGAAATATAATTATATGTTACGTAAACAACCTTTGACATTTGGGTTTTCGAGTTGAGAAGGGGACTAAATGTTTCAACGAATTCATTACTCAAATGTGGGTATTATTAAATGTGGGTATGGTAAATAGCACATGTCTGAGGCACAATTAATTATATCAGCTTAAAGTTAACCCTATTTTTTTTAATACATTACAAGTTAGCCCTTGACGGCTATCTCACCTGGCGGTCAGTAATTATACAGTCGTGTCACACTCCTCATTGGTTTCTACGTGACATCGTGCCGGAACGCTAAATCGCTTGGCGAAACGTCTTTGTCGGTAGGGTGGTAACTAGCCACGACCGAAGCTTCTCACCAGCCCAAAGTCGAGCCGGGAATCGAACCCAGGACCTCCAACTTTATAATGCTACTGCGCGTGCGCTGCGCCACGGAGATCGTCTAATTTTTTTATTTACTGTAATACACCGAAACAAGTGTAATATTTCCAGGATCCATGTGTATAAGTTTATTTATACCACTGGAACTTCTAAATAACGAAACATATTTAATGATATTGTTGGACCTATATAATCATCATCCTAGATGACACTATAATAATGATTGCAATTGTTAAAAGCAGTACAATAATTAAACTCCCTGTTTAATTACTTACCTTTTATTACACTGCTTACTAAAGATGTCATTGGAGGGTAGATAACACATAATTTTAACTCCAGAGTGACAATCAGTAGCTAAACATGTTAGGTGTTAAACCAAAGATACAGTTTTTTTTTATACACCACAAGTTAGCCCATGACGGCATCTCACCTGATGGTAAGTGACGATGCGATCTAAGATGGTAACATAGTTAACCTAATAGGGTATGGTAAACCTATACTCCAAATTGGTTTATACACGACTTTGTGCCGGAACGCTAAATCGTTTGGTGACACGCCTTTGTCGGTAGGGTGGTAACTAGCCACGGCTGAAGCCTTCCATCAGGCCAGACTCGAGCCGGGAATCGAACCCAGGACTTCCAACTTTATTATAAGACAGCTCACACTGAGGGCGTCAAAGCTGATCTTAAATATATAAAAAATAATCGGTACCGTATTATTAACTTGGCGCCACGTCTTTGTCGGTTAGTTGAAATCTATGTTAAACTTATACAAATTTAATGCAATTAACATGTACGTGTAGGCACAATTATTGCCACAAAATATATTATCTCTCAATACTTTATTATCATAACCAGGAGTATTAACTGCGATGTGCCAAGGTGCATTAATATACGATCGAAGGTGAAGATGTAAATTTTCCAACATTCCGTTAGTACATCGAATAGTACACTCAGTTACTTTATTTCACTATGGCGCCGCATACTGTTATAAATTGCCTTAGGTTTCTACGGTGGATGCGTGCGTTCATCCATTATTTCATTTCACAGTACGTGGCAGTTAAAAGGCTATATTGTTGCTAATAAATTTGTTCTCAACAAGGCCTCCTGAGAGATTATTGGCGGCGTCTTTCACGACTTGACCTCAAACGTGATCAAAAAGAAATAATGCCATCTGATTAAGTATGAACTTACACTTGGAGTGTAAAAGTTAGTGAGATTATAACGATTTTAATCTTTTTGGTTTCGTTTTTTATTGCGGTTACGTTTTATTGCTCTTTCACTTCACGATAAACTGAGTCGGGCATATCAAATGTATCATCTCGGTCGTTTTTGTAATCTATATCTTTCATCTTCATTTTTAGGATAGACGAAACTTAGAGAATGAGTATGCTGGTTTTTACATTGACATAACCTCTTGACCATTCTTCCCAGATTTCAATTATGTAAGAACTACATAAACATAATGTATTCGTATGTTTTGTTCTCCCGAACTTTTTGATCCTCAGATATAATCTGGATTTGTAAGCTCTGCGTTGATGGATCCTCAACTAAATGTTTTGTTACAAGGTGGAAATTGGTGTTTACTTTTATGAGCCCAAAAGGACAACTTTTAAATCTGGACTTAAATTTTAACTGTTATTCCCCCACTGGCTTCTTTAATACTTATACTAAATATTTCTTAGGTACTAGTTTCTTGAAATAGTTTTAAAACCTCCATGACGCAGTGCGCGCGCTGTCGCATTATAAAGTTATAGGTCCCGGGTTCGATTCCCGGCTCGAGTCTGGTCTGGTGGGAGGCTTCGGCCGTGGCTAGTTACCACCCTACCGACAAAGACGTGTCGTCAAGCGTTCCGGCATGATGTCGCGTAGAAACCAATTAGGAGTGTGGGCTTACCATACCCCTAAAAGGTTAGCCTGCTACCATCCTAGACTCCATCATCACTTGCCACCAGGTGAGATAGCCGTCAAGGGCTAACTTGTAGTGTATAAAAAAAAAAATCCCAAACTATTACACAATTCGTTGCACACAATCGCATATTCTTGATACAGTATCATTCCTACGGTATCATCAAAGCAACCATTGTATTTCCAACTGGTACCAACAATAGATAGTCTCACAAGTCTCCATTTGTACTTCGTATAGCAAGTCCAGATGGACTCCCGATACCTTTGCGTAATAAATTGACTGCCGACATTGCATTGAACGTATGCACCGTTAACGAGTAATAGAATGGCACGGCCACTTTCACACTGCTTGGCGATTTAGCAGCGTTTATTAGTAAAGTTTTTAAGCAATTAAAATATCACTCAAATAAATCCTAATCAGAGGTCGGCGCTTCGAATCCGGGTACGCAACTCTAAATTTTCGGAGTTATGTGCGTTTTAAAAAAATAAAATATCACTTGCTTCAACGGTGAAGGAAAACGTCGTGAGGAAACCTGCATGCCTCAGAGTTCTCCACTATGTTCTTAAAAGCGTGTGAAGTCTGCCAATCCGCTCATGGCCAGCGTGGTGGACTATAGCCAAACCCTTCTCATATTGAGAGGAAACCCGTGCTCTGTAGTGAGCCGGTAATGGGTTATTCATGATGACGATGATGAAAATATCACTTGCTTCAACGGTGATGGAAAACATCGTGAAGAAACCTACATGCCTGAGAGTTCTCCCATAATGTTCTTAAAGGCGTGTGAAGTCTGCCAATCCGCACATGGCCAGCGTGGTGGACTATGGCCAAACCCTTCTCCGTAGTGAGCCGAGAATGGGTTGATCATGATGATTAGTAAAGTTTAGTGTGGCAAGCCAAATAATTTTAATAGCAGTTCTTTATGGTTGCTTGTCTTTCGTTACTCTAGAAGATGTATGTATGTAGAGTGTGCTCATGAACTATTTGAACTAGTCCTTATTAACTTATGAACTTAATATTCGAAGAGCACGTACGAAGCGCTTTGCACGTTTCTAATACTTTATGCAAAGAACTGGAATGGCTTTCCGGCATCCGATTTCTCTCACATCTCTGAGTAGATTGATACCATCATATCAAGAGTGAAAAAGCACCTACTAATCGATGGTTCTCTGCCTAAGGCTGCATTACCACTTAACAACAGATGTGAAAAGGCTAGTCTATGCGAAAAATTAAAATTTTATAATGTTCCCATCAAAAATTCTTGATAATAATCTCATGATGAAATCAAAACTAATTAGCCTGAACGGCCTAGCCCAGACGGTTGCGTTTTCCATGAAAATACAATAATCCATTTATTATAACCAAATAATTCATTCAAAGATTAAACCTATTGATTCAACTAATAGCAACGACGTACGTAGTGAAAAGAAAACCAAATATTTGGCAATACTTAGCCCTCTCGTTATCTCCTTTTTCTACTTTGTAATCGTGAAGTACGGAATTAAAAGTATGTATATACTAAAAGTACAGATTTTCTGCAGAACCAGCCTTCTTTTAGCTGCTATCAGGATATTTTAAGTGCTCGGGTATTCTTCAAACTAATTCTTTGTTTCGACTGTCTTTCACCTCAATTAATGATGTTGTCTGTCTTGACAATTCCAGTATCAAGGTAGTTTAACTATATTACAGTTAAGTTAAGTGTTAGAAGAAGTACAAATATCAATTGTAAGACCGAAATTTGTAGAACACAATAGAGCTAATAACCGCTCATCATTATCAATCCACTACATGCACACTACAAGGCACGGATTTCTTTTGAGTATGGGAAAAGTTCTGGTCAAAGCCATTTCATTTCCGGATTAGTAAACTACACATACCTTTACCCAAACTCAATGGAGGACCTCCTAAGTATGCAAGATTATTTACGATGTTTTCCTTTACCGTAATAGAATGTGAAAATTTCAAATTTCTAAAAAAAGTTGAAAAATTTAGTCTTAAACATGTCAACTTCCATACACCTCAATTTCAAAAGACCACATTCTAATCTCTCTATCGATTTAACCAACGACTAATATGACGCATTAATACAAACACGCATCTCATATCAGCGAAAATCTGGACGATTTGTCTCGTAGGTACAAGCAAAAAGTCAATAGAATGTTTAAAATGTAAACAACAGTAACTCGTTTTTATCTTCGATCGAATTGCTATGTTCATTTAATAGAAATCGGAATCCCTTTCAATACTAAATCTACAGGTCCATTGAGATGTGTAGAAATTAAATCGCTGTCCCAGAAATGTCTGCATCTTTGCTTAGTTAAGTCTAATAAGGTTGTAGATTTAGTAGGCTTTCACTAACTCTATTCCAAGTATTGAATTGAAGCATTTATCTGCGGAATGTAAGTACTTGAATAAGTAAGAGTTCGGAAGAACTTACATGATTTTACTCTTAATAAGGTTTTAAAACCTTTTTGTGTATAAATTGCTCGTTTAGAGAACGCAGAAATATAGATCGTAATACTAAGTTAAAGAAATGAAATTGTCTCTTTTATGAAGGTCCGCAACTATGCCATGAAAATGGTTTTTGTATGTTTTAAGTACCTGTTTTAGACATTCATAGACTCGTGTTGTCATAGTTGTTCTTAACAAGCATGATATCAAGTTTCATTGCCTCCCCACGATCACGTATTCGTGTGGAAGGTCTTTTATCGTTATTCAAAATAAATTATTTTCCCAGACCTTTACCAGAGAAATCCAGTAATAAGTATAAAGTATTAAACATCTCAAACCCTTCATTTTGCTTTGCTTTCACTGACTTATTGCGTAAAGTTGTATCTAAATAGGAATCTTTTACTTTGAGACTGCCCGAGGTTTAGCTATTAACATAATTGTGTTTTGCTTGTTCGTCATACAATTTTCTAAGCTCCTCTAAACTGTACCACTTTCTTTCATTTTATTTATGTCGTTGGTTTGCTTATGTCCTGTTGATATTTCTGTACCTAATGAAAGGAGTTGTTGTGCTTGATTCAAATGAATATCATGCCTTGTTACTTGTACTTTGCTTGTTCATCATATCTCTTCTTTGCTCTTATTTATATTACTTCCTTTCATTGTACTTTACAGGTATAGGTACCTACAATATTCATTAGGTACTACAAAGCAGATGCTTTTGCTTGGTCTAGGATAATTATATATAGAGCACTCGATTCGGACTGACTATTATTAGCTGTCCTAACCCTATTGGTTGCGACAGCGTAACTGGGCTGTTTTGCCAGAAAAATTGCCAGAAGAAATTTTGAGCCCTAGGGCTCGAAGAAACTAAGGGAACGTCTGCCTAAGGGCGCCTCCCGTGAGATCGGACCTCGGCTTAGGCGACGTTTGGGATAACGGGGGGGTCGGACGGTGAGTGATCCGTACGTCTCCGAGGCCGTGGATGGAGCCCACGTCCGGATGACGTAAGAAAGCGGGGACCTCCGGGAAGTGGGGGTGTGTAGCGTATGATTGTGTGATAGGTGGTACGAGTATGTTGTCAGTAGATTGTCAGGGTCGTGAAGGATATGTTTAGGTCTCCTCTTTGGGTTGGAGTGTCGGATTGAAAACTCGAATTGTTGTGTTGAATTGTTTAATTTCTACGGAAGTTGAAACGTAATTATCAACTCAAAATTACTTTACCAGATACATTACAGCTATAGGTTAATTAGCTGGACTAAAAGCTACCAATAGCAAACCGACCATTTGTATTGTACCTTTTTGTTTTATAGAATGCATTCGATTTTTTACAGTAAGAACCTTATTAGATTTTACAAACGAATGAATGTAACATTTTACAAATCCTGTGTTCGTTATTTTGTAACGATAAGTTATGGTAACTTATCTTTACAAAATAACTGTTACGTGTCTCTTTTTGTTTACAATTTTTAGTGGTTTTGTGAGTAAAACACCTTTGGTTGTGAAATGTGACCTGAATTTTAATTGAGCATTGCTTAACTGAATAAGCTTTAGGTTGACTCTTTAATGATTATTATTTTATAGTTCAATACAATTTTATTGCAGTTACATTCCTTACACCTTCAACAAATATTTTGAAATAGTTATAAGTGCAGCGGAATTCATTATGCACCGTTATCCATTATATTTAGACAAATTTGTGTCGTTTTTATTACTTGAGAATAATATGCAAATGATGGCGTTGGGAATATTGTTAATTTTCATAATTTTCTCGTTGGTGGTTAACATATTCAACAGTGAGACAATCCCCGGTTCAGCTTCAGTTTCCAATAAGTTATAGGTATGTTTTAGGCTTTCCTTAGTAGATACGGTATAACAACTGAGACGACCTCCGTGGTGCAGTGCGTGCGCTGTCGCATTTAAAGTTAGAGGTTATGGGTTCGATTCCTGACTCGAGTCTGGTCTGGTGGGAGGCTTCGGCCGTGGCTAGTTACCACCCTACCGACAAAGTCGTGTCGCCAAGCAATTTATCGTTCCGGCACGATGCCCTGTAGAAACCAATTAGGAGTGTGGGTTTACCAAACTCCGAACAGGCTAGTCCGCTACCATCTTAGACTGCTAAATCACTTAACATCTAGAGCTAACTTGTAGTGGATAAAAAAAAACTGGGACCGAGGGGTTTCTGCTGTTATCTCTAACATTTATGGTACTAGCAATCAAACATTGTTAAAGCCCTTTAAACCTTATAAGAGTAGCTTGGAAAATCTGATCTCTAAATCCTCTGTCATCTTTAGCTCAGTATTTAAACATTATAGTACTTTTATGTGATGAAGCGACGCGGGCTTTACTGGTGTGTAACCAAACACTGTTTATGTGTGAGTAAGCGAGAAGATTTCATTACTGTCCGAGACACAGGCGTCGTCGCACTTCTCTATGTATTATATATTGTAGTATTTTTGTACATTTGGTCACCATATATAAATCCCACATCGCTTTGTCAGATAAAACATGCCGAGGATAGACATATTTCCATCATAGCTTACAAAACAGTGCCATAAATAAAGTGGCCTATATCCACAAACATTCTCCCATATTGAACCTTCTTATCGTTCTTCGATGTTTAATTTCCTGTACTTATCTATTTAAGGGCATGATAGTGAAGCTTACGATCAAGTTGATGCAATACACAGCGTATGGGATTATGAATACAGGTATGAACTCATTTCGAAGTCTTTAATGGCTTAGAAATAAGAGCGAAGATTCTCTAACTCGGATTCAGAACCAAGTCTGTTTTGACGTCTTAATCTATTTCAACGTCTGCTTCTTAAAGTGATGTTTTGAAATCTAAGCGCAGTGGGAAAAGTTTTCATATATTATTGTTAACCTTTAAGGATTACCAACGCGTCTAATCGGATGAAATTTAACAAAATTCTATTACCAAATACATAATTTACGTTGAGTTTTGGAAATTTGTGCTAGGGATTATGGAAAATATGTATGGATTACATAATTTCCATTATTGTTTGGTTTTATGATTTTAATTATTATCTGGTTTTGTTGCCAGTGAAGTTGAAAGCTTTTTTTGAAGATACCTATTGTCAATGCTAGAGAGCATACAAGGTCTCATCATTTCTTAAAATGATTATTATGTTTGGATTACCAAACACCAAGTTAGACGGACTGATCTGATGTCTCTCGAATGGCGCATAGGCTGCTATTTATAGCGGAAAAATTTGCGTTCTTGTGGACTAAACTATTTGATCAGTTTTTTCCCTTCGTAAGTGATCCACACTGAAACACACGTTTCTTTAAAAAAGCCTGTTTTCTGTCCACTTTACTATAAGTTTGATTGCTAGATAAATACTTCTAGGCATTAACTTGTGCCTAGCAATAAAACATTAACACAAACAGCTTACTTACTATTCCGTAGTTAAGTACAAGAAGCCACCAGGCTATCAGGCTAGTGGTGAGCTCGCTAGCCTCCTAATCAGAGGTCGGCGGTTCGAATCCGGACCTCTAACCTTTCGGAGTTATGTGCGTTTTTAAAATTTAAAATATCACTTGCTTCAACGGTGATGGAAAACATCGTGAGGAAACCTGCACGCCTGAGAGTTCTCCATAATGTTCTCAAAGGCGTGTGAAGTCTGCCAATCCGCACATGGCCAGCGTGGTGGACTATGGCCAAACCCTTCTCATATTGAGTGGAGACCCGTGCTTTGTAGTGAGCCGGCAATGGGTTGATCATCATGATGAAGTACAAGAAACCCTAACAATAATTTATTAGAATCTGATGACTGCCAAGGTGCTAAAATGGCGATGCCGCGTCGACTCCCAATTAGGCTCCCAATTTGGGCAATGAAATCAAAAGGGCAGGTAACTGTAGGAAACAAGTGGCCTAATACATATACAAGTCTCTACGATTTTTTTTTCGGACTGTCTATTAGCTGTCCAAACCCCATTGGTTGCCACAGCGTAACCGGGCTGTCCATCTACAAAAAAAAAACAGTCAAAAAAAGTCCAGATACGGGCGTTATGTGAAGATGCCTAAGATGTTGGACTCAATAGAGAAGTAAGTACTATATAAACGCCAAATATTTTCGAAAGTAACATTTCTTTCCCATAAACATCGTGGTTTCGGGTGTGAGCCGTAAAAGGTACGTGTAAGTTTTATGGTACATAAAATAGTTATTTTTATAGCTACCATAATAATGGAAGTGGCTTCAATTGTGCAATTAACACGACTTCTGCATTAACGCACGGTAAAGTAACGCAACGGTGTATCGTGAAAAATATTTTAACTAGTTCTTAAGATGAAGACCTTCGAAAGGTTTGATAACTTACTCTAATAACGTCTAGACCTTTTCCCATTGAGCTCGAAAATAAGACCCAGTGAGTTTCTACCTTATATGGGCTTTGAGTTATATTTCCACTATATACTACCTCTCACGCCCGTGTGCCTAATAAATACATATAAAAAACCAAACGAGATATCATAAATTTAAATAGATAAAAATAAATAAACCTACATACACATTACATAAATACATATAATATTAGCACCGGGCGGAGGATTACGTCCCGGCAGGGGAGACCAAACGGCCGGGGGTCAGGGCGACAGGTTGAGAAACCGGCGGACTATCCTAGTTGAGTCCAGCAAGACCGCCTTTTGCATCCTAGCTGCGAGCGAATTGCCACGGAACCACAGTCGCCTCAGATGTTGAGCGAGGCTAACTGGGATCAACCCATTCGCAGATATGACGATTGGGATGGTTTCAGCGGACTGCACAAACCCCGTGAGCCAGATCGAGATACTTATTGTATGCAATTTATAAGCAACGTAATGATTCTGTAGACATAGGTCTTATGTGGATATTTTCGTAATAACAATATTAACCAAGACCCACCAAGTTGTTTCCTTAGGTGATCTCTAACTATTAATATTATCGCATATTAGTGATTGAACTAGCTCTACGAGGCACGGGTGTTCCTTAGTTTTATATCCGGGTTGGTAGATTCTTGAAAGACATTCCATACCGAACAAAAAGTATAGTTTGACCCAAAGACCTCGTGATCCTCAGAGAACCTCCAAAACAATAATTTAGACCAATTAGCATATCGAATTAATTATTGCTAAGACAAAATAAACCGCTAACTTTGTTCTTCTTAATTGTTTAATCAAGATAGTATTTCCGACATGATTATTCTATTTACTATGGTACCAACCCACGCTATACTATTTTTTATGACTTCCTAAACTAGCATGAAAGCCTTCATCATTAAAGTTAATGTAGATGAAATATAATTTTGGTAATTAACACACTAACCTTTGTATTATGCACAGTTATTAGGTTGTAAATAACTCATAATAATATGATTCTTTCTTTTGTTACTCTTTGATGAAGATTGATTGATTTTCGACAAAGAATACGTATGCAATACATTCGTTAAGTCTAGAATATAGAAATGCATACTTATTATTCTAAACATATATATACATATACATCACCAGGTTTATAATTAAAGTTGAAACTAGCATTATTCTACGGCTTCATCCGCGGTTATGAACACGTTTAAACTATTCAACTTTAAAAAGCGTTAGGTTAGATGGGCGCATGACGACCTCCGTGGCGCAGTGCGTCCGCTGTCGCATTATAAAGTTGGAGGTCCTGGGTTCGATTCCCGGCTCGAGTATGGTCTGGTGGGAGGCTTCGGCCGTGGCTAACTACAACCCTACCGACAAAGACGTGTCGCTAAGCGATTTAGCGTTCCGGCATGATGTCGCGTAGAAACCAATTACGAGTGTGAGTTTATTATACTCCTAACAGGTTAGCCCGCTACCATCCTAGACATCATCATTACTTACCACAAAAATAAAAAAAACATTAATAGCATTTTGATTTATATATTATTCATTATGTGAGATGGTGATAACGAAAAAAAAAAACCCCCCGGCTAAGTTTGTTGTGGGCTTCTTCTTAGACAGGGGCGCTTTTGAAACCCTCATAGCTTTAGTTTTAAGTTTACGAATATAGTTATAACCATGAAATAACTACTATGTAAATTATTGACGCGTTAAAAGTGCCTTTTAAAGGACTATTTGAATAAAGATTATTTTGAATTTGAATTTGAATTATATATAAGCGATAAGACGAAGAGATATCCCGAATTTGTTTCCACCCTTTAGTGCATCATACAGTACGTAGTTTGTGGCAGGAAATACCAATTCAAGTGCCTAATCTGAATTACGTGGTCAACATAACAGTCTCACAGTTTCCCCACTTTATCAATTTACCTTTACATACTGATCAGCTATTGAATTGCCGCCAGATTTAATTATAAGCAAGTTAATTAGATTGACCGCTGAATGTGATAATCGAAATTGCGCTGATCGTGGGAACTCATTGAATTTGTCTTGTCTTAAATCTGTGTTATAAGAACGCAGATTTTGCTGCCCCTTTCACTGAATGATTATAATCAAGTTCTTTTTATTTCTTGTTGCTGTTGTGTATTTTGAGGACCTCCGTGGCGCAGTGCGTGCGCTGTCGCATTATAAAGTTGGAGGTCCTGGGTTCGTTTCTCGGTTGGAGTCTGGTCTGGTGGGAGGTTTCGGCCGTGGCTAGTTACCACCCTACTAACAAAGACGTGTCGCTAAGCGATTTAGCGTTCCGGCACGATGTAGCGTAGAAGCCAATTAGGAGCGTGGGCTTAATTGAAATGCCCTCACGATTTCAAACGGCGCACGATCGATGTTAACACTCTACCGACAAAGTTGAAACAAGTGGTATTTTAATCTAAATGCTTGAAAACGCACATAACTCTGAAAAGTTAGAGGTTCGAACCCCCGACCTCTGATTAGGAGGCGGACGTCCTAACTACTAGGCTATCACAGCTTATATAACAAGAGTATATTTAAACATAAGATGACTATAGCAATTGCATATATTATTAGCGACATATTAGCGTCGACTTATGTTATTATATTAGGCATGCTGTAGTTACCTCTAAATTGATTTATATGTATACATCTAGCACTTAAGGTTTTTAAATGTTTATTTTTTTACATATAAATCTGTTGGTAGCGCTTTGGATAAATAAATAAATAAATATTTAGTTTCAATTACCATAACTGTTCAATCAAGTGGTTAATTTATTAACTGAGTAACCTTTATTATGTAATGTCGATTTAGCTCTGTTTTACTAATGATCCGCTTAACTTACACGAGCAGCACACTAAAGTCATAATCATGACAAACCAATGGAGACACAAAAGAATTACGCCAGCGGATAATTCATGAGGTATTCAGTTCCATAAATGGTTATCTGAAAGTGATTCCAAAAATGCAGTCCACTCGGCATCCGCACGTCCAAAAAGTAAACAAAAGACATCGATTCACATTCTTAAAAAAAAAACCTGTGGTACATCTGTGCTAAAAGTTCTCAACAAAAAGGTCTGGTCTGGACCGAAAATAGGAGAGGCTGCTAGTTCACTTGAAAGGGAATTTATTAACATCTAAAATAGGCATAGAAAACAGCACCACAGAATGGTGTTAATTTGATATTTGCACCCGAGCCGATTTTGAAGCGGTGATAGCCCAGTGGTTAGGGCGTCAGCCTCCTAATTAGAGGTCGGCGGTTCGAATCCTGGCACGCACCTCTAACTTTTCGGAGTTATGTGCGTTTTTAAGCAATCAAAATATCACTTGCTTCAACGGGGAAGGAAACCTGCACGCCTGAGAGTTCTCCATAATGTCCTCAAAGGCGTGTGAAGTCTGCCAATCCGCACATGGCCAGCGTGGTGGACTATGGCCAAACCCTTCTCATATTGAGAGGAGACCCGTGCTCTGTAGTGAGCCGATAATGGGTTAAACATGATGAACATGATTTCGAGCCGATTTTAACAGATAACCGCCAGTTCCGACTTCACAGACGTGAACATCGCAACGGGCCGACTAAATCCACGGCTAGACGTTGACTGCCTGGTTAAGTACACGATCATTAATTGCGGTGCGGATACTGGTATCCACTATAAACGCGAAAGTTGTTTAGTATGTTTTCTTCGGCTCAACCGGTTAACCATCTTGATGGAAAGATAGCACAAAGATAGGGTAATATCCTGGTGACTAACACGGAATATTTGTCGTTGATAACAAGAAAAAAACTGAACCAAATGCATCACGACTAACAGCTAGTTCATTATAATGTAACTTAACACTCTTAACCAATATGATACATTCATCATTAAAAGAAAAATTCTGAGACACTGTCCCACAAACACATCTAGGATCTATAAAGTCAGTTAATATGACTATTCAATACAATGCCTACATTCGTAGCTGGGCATACATTCGTAGTCGGAGCGTTTCATCTCTCTCAAAGATCTTTTACGTCTGTTTATATCATATCATGAAGCGGTGATAGCTTAGTGGTTAGATTGTCAGCCTCCTAATCAGAGGTCGGCACGTACCTTTAACTTTTCGGAGTTATGTGCGTTTTTTATAAAAAAAAAATATCACTTGCTTCAACGGTGAAGGAAAACATCGTGAGGAAACCTGCACGCCTGAGAGTTCTTCATAATGTTCTCAAAGGCGTGTGAAGTCTGCCAATCCGCACATGGCCAGCGTGGTGGACTATAGCCAAACCCTTCTCATATTGAGAGGAGACCCGTACTCTGTAGTGAGCCGGTAATGGGTTGTTCATGATGTTGATCAGATAAAATGTTTTATACTAACACTAACATTTTGTCAAACGCTTCAGCTTCTGTGGAATCTCTGAAGTCATATTATGTTTTAACCCTATTACTATACACGCAACGCTATCTAACATTTCTGTTGAAATACATAAGTATGTTCTTATCTATTTTACGAATCCTGAACAAAATATTTTCCTCAAATTGAATTTACTAAGAAAACGTTTATCATGCATACTCTTTTTTTCACTTGACTATCGAATTTGTCGTCGTTTTTAACAGTTACAAATCACGCATGGTTACTTTTTTTTGTATGGCTTTTAACTTACTCATTCAAATGAGGGCATAGTAATTCATAAAAAAGTAAGTAATAATGTTGACTTGAGTCAATTTCAATATATTTGTAATTGTAGTGATCATCATCATCATGATCAACCCATTGCCGGCTCACTACAGAGCACGGATCTCCTCTCAATATGAGAAGAGTTTGGCCATAGTCCACCACGCTGGCCATGTGCGGATTGGCAGACTTCACACGCCTTTGAGAACATTATGGAGGACTCTCAGGCGTGCAGATTTCCTCACGATGTTGTCCTTCACCGTTGAAGCAAGTCATATTTTAATCGCTTAAAAACGCACATAACTCCGAAAAGTTATAGGCGTGCCCGGGTTCGAACCCCCGATCTCTGATTAGTATGCTAACGTCCTAACCACTAGGCTATCACAGCTTCAGCACAAAGATGTATCAATCTTTAAGTCAGGCAAATCATTTTGTAAGCAGTTAATTTCAATGCCACAGAGTATCATGGTTCAGGTGTGTGTGTCAGACATCGTTTTCTTCTATAGTTAGAGCTGTCCCAAAAAAAAAACCAGTCATGATCCTAATTACAAGCAATGCCATGTCAGCTGACGTAATATCAATTGTTAACATTAATATTAATAAGTTTTTATCTGCCTACATGCTGTCATGCAGTACCTTTTTTTGTTCAAGAATTTCAATTAGTTAATACACTTGCTGAGTTTTTGTACTGGAAAATGTTACAAGGGTGTTCAGGTTTTTGCCATGGTTGTAAATTACAATAATATCTAGAGTGTTATTTACGAGTTACTACATGCAGTTACAGCGAATAGTTTGCTATATTAACAGACTAGACTGCAGTCATATATATGTAAATAATACTAATAAATATGGTATGTATAATTTATTGACTATATTTTATTTTTAATGGTATACCATAATTGTCTTATCTTTATATCCTTAGCTTGTTGCCTGGTATCGATAGGGCCACCTCCTTTGCAAGTTTTATATATATATATATATATATATATATATATATATATATATATATATATATATATATATATATATATATATATATATATATATATATATATATATATATATATATATATATTGATACTCTTCTTCATCAGCAATCAATGACGTTAGATTCACAGTAGGTCGGTTAATGTATGCGGAAATTATAACTCTTATTTGATATATATACTTATATACATATATGTTATGTAATTGTTGTATACATATATAAGGTAAGGTAGTAACATAGCAATAACAATTAATAAATTAATAAAGAAATTTAAATTTGTCAGTGACCCGTATTGAAATGATAAATTTATTCACGAATTGATATAGCAATTAAGTCACAAATCGTGACTTATTACCGTCTATTTGTGTTCCCGAAGTAACGCCTTAGGGCATTTTATTTCATAAACAATTTGGTCGCTGATGATGGTGATAGCTGGCTATGGCAGTATCGAGTTTACTTTCAGAAATCATATTGTTAATAATTTAATGAAACTGGTAGAGTTTTTGTATATGGAAATAAGATAAGGTAAGTTAAGATAAATACTCTTTATTGCACACAAATTTTAAAGAAAAAACAACACAGAACACTTAACACATGAGTATGCAAAGGCGGTCTTATTGCTTAAGCAATCTCTTCCAGACAACCCTTGGGAAAAGAATTATTATAAATAAAGATAAGAGTAACGGCGGAAGTAATTTAGTTAATAGGCTTTTATTACTAATTATTGAAAGTTTTACTTAATTATTATAACATTGTACATCATCATAATCCACCCATTGCTGGCTCACTACAGAGCAGGGGCCCCTTCTCAATGTGCGAAGGGTATGCCGTAGTCCACCACGCTGGCCATGTGCGGATTGGCAGACTTCACAGGCCTTTGAGAACATTATGGAGAACTCTCAGGCATGCAGGTTTCCTCACGATGTTTTCCTTCACCGTTAAAGCAAGTGATATTTTATGCTATCACAGCTTACTAGTTTATCACATCACATTGTACTTACATGTTAGTTTTTACAATTCTTGCTGTAGTGCGTCCTACATACACATATACGTTAATTCAAATCAAATTAAAAGTTTATCAATCAGCGACATTACAGACTCATAGCGTTTATATATTTTTTCGTCATTGTTTTTATTTACAATGGCTAAGTTAAAACTGCGAGGGATTTAAACGAAGATTCCACAATTCATTCGGGAAAAAGATAATCATCTTGGAAGATCTTCACCAATTTGGTAATCGGACTAATTAACATATTAATTATGAAATCTTTGCACTAAAATATTAAAATACACTTAAAATTGATAAAATCCTTTTTGAGTTGGTCAAATGCAAGCATTTCTTGAAGTCAGTTAAATTTAAACTTTATTGTTTTCTCCACTACAAGTTAGCCCTTGACGGCAATCTGATGGTAAGTGATGATGCAGTCTAAAATAGTAGCGAGTTAACCTGATAGGGGTATGATGGTAAACCCATACTCCTGATTGGTTTCTACGCGACATCGTGCCGAAACGCTACATATCTTTGACCTGAGGTACCTTCACACTATTTGATTTGATATGATTTCATTTTATATATTACACTACATTACATAATATATTATAATAATTATTATAATTACTCTTAAGAAATCGTAATACAAAAGCTGTGAGACGCTGCAATTGGACAAATAGATGGATCAAATAGCTTTAGTTTTAAGTTTACGAATGTAGTTATCACCATCAAATCACTACTATGTAAATTATTGACGCGTCAAAAGTGCCTTGTAAAGGACTATTTAAATAAAGATTATTTGAATTTGAATTTATATGAGACCGAAATTTCGTACTTGCCTTTACCGAATCCAATAATCATGTACTTTTCTGCGATTCATGCTTTCTCTGTAATGCAACAAAATAAGTCAATATCTATAACACGTGGTAACTTAACTTAAAAGTATCTAGGTACTAACACAATTTTACTGATAATTGGGACACGGTATCTTAAAGGTCCATAGTACAGTTAGGCTTGCAGCCAGCTATAAAATGATTAACACCTCGGCCCATTTGATCAATGCCAGTGATTGGCTGGTAGTTGAGCCCGGCGAGAAAGTTGCTGATGCACGCTGCTCGTGTACGTAATGACAACGGTAGGGTATTTGTAAAATATCATGTACTGTTAGGTATTATGGAGAGCACATTAAGCCTCGGTACTGAGCATTTATGAAGCGGTGATAGCCTAGTGGTTAGGGCGTCAGCCTCCTAATAGAGGTCGGCGGCTCGAATCCGGGCACGCACCTCTAACTTTTCGGAGTTATATGCGTTTTTAAAACAATTTAAAAATATTTAAATATCGCTTGCTTCAACGGTGAAGGAAAACATCGTGAGGAAACCTGCACGTCTAATGTTCTCAAAGACGTGTAAAGTCTGCCAATCTGCACATGGCCAGCATGGTGGACTATGGCCAAACCCTTCTCATATTGAGAGGAGACCCGTGCTCAATAGTGAGCCGGCAACGGGTTGATCATGATGACTGAGCATTTGAACTGAACCTTGAGTTGCAGTACGTTGATCTTCAATGAAGCAGCGTGTACAGTCACTCATAAGATAGTGGAGCGCTGTCTATGAGCGTCGTCTGGTGACAAAAAGTCCGACTCATTTTTCGCAAAGGACCATCTTGGCTCATCAGTGCAGTTGAAATGCAGTCAGCGTTCTTGACATTCCACGTTACGACTTGTACAGTAATAAGTTTATGTTATTTTTTAGGTTAGTAATAAGTTTTATTGCCACAGAGACTAGTCAGCAATGGGTAAATAATTGTGTGGTTAAGGTATTAGAGGAACGATTTATGTTATAAATAATAATGCATTTACATATTATGTTTTTAATAAGACCATATGATGACGCTGAACTAAGTTACCTCAAAACTCAGTTGTATCTAATGTAACGATTATTACTGACTGCTTCTGGTTCCCTGGTACTTCTAAATGTTTTAATCGGAACCAATGAAATCAAACTAAGGTTCCAGGCTACTGACAGCATATTTCATATCATTTTAGTAGATGGCTCATAGGGCAAATGTTATTGGTATCTTAAGAAGCTGCATTGAAAATTACCAGGGAATCTGATAATATTAAGATACATGCAAGGATGAGGATCTTTGCAACTGATACCAGTGTCACAAGAATGTGAAGTATAAAAATGCTTACAAATGATCAATGGCCTCTTGTCTATAGCATAAAGAGTTTATGAGCTGTAAAGTCTGCAAAAATAAACGAGAAGATTTTTATAAAAATACCCATTACCTTGTACAATACTATAACAGTTTTAATATGATCACTAATTAGTTATGTTTTTTGTTACAGGTAATTTTTGAAACTACACTCAGCGGACTGCAGTGAGATTCACAACAAAATGTTATGCTAATCCTATCCTAAATAACTTAAAGCTAACTTACTACAAGCCACTAATAACTTTAGACGCCTACGTTTACAAAATAATGTAACAAGTGCATATTAATAACTGGTCTCATAGGTAGGTTACCTAACCTACTACAAAGTGATCACAAAGTTCGTTCACCTAATCAGTTAACGTTTAAATTAAGGTTTCTTAAATAGGTATGTATTACCTATCGCATACATACAATTTTAGTCGATACTTGGCGTTGCTGAAGTTTGTGTGATAAATTACGACTTGATTAAAACGTCTATTGTCGTATTATTATGCGGCCTTATAGCTCTTTAGCGATAAGGTCGCCTATTGTACTTGTTTTCTTTTCGGTGTGTTTCTTTACTGTACTTGTATTTTTTCATTTGTGTGGTGAACAATAAAGTCTATTTTAATTTCATTTTAAATTTTACGCGAACTGTACCTTTTTCCGGAATAAAAAGTAGCCTATGTGCTATTCCAGATGATAATATAGGTCTGTGCAAAGATTCAGATAATTTCGTCACTTCTGGCGTGATTTGTTAACAAATATCCTTCCATCCTAACTTTCGCGAACTAGTAGTAAGAGCAGATACATGATGATGATGATGATGATGTCCTCCTAGACGTTTCCGTCGACGGCGACACCCTGGCAAATACTGGCAGCTTGGTTTCGATCATGTGCTCGTATATGACTCGCGAAACCAAACTTAGCCTTGAACACGCGGTCACAAGTGGCGCAGTAAAGTTGTTCTTGCGCATTGTAGGTGTAATTGTAGGAGGGCTTAGGCAGAGATTTTTGGAGCTGGCGTTTGGCGTCTAGGTTTTCAAGACGCCTCTGTTCAAAATCTTGTATGCTCTGATGAACAGCGCTTCGCCACTCAGGTCTTTGAGTAGATAGCTGTTCCCAAGAGGTTGGTGACAAGCCCACCGATTTCAGATTGCGCTTCAGTACGTCCCTGTATCGTAAATACTGCCCTCCAGACTGGCGTTTACGGGTACTTATCTCAGAGTAAAACAAGATTTTGGGTAGTCTGGAGGACTCCATCCGAACAAGGTGACCGCACCAGCGCAATTGACCCTTCATTAGGAAGCTCTCTATACCCGAGATGCTCGGTATTTCCCCCCCCCCCCTTATCGTTGGGGTATAATCGAACTAGAAACCACCATAGCATGTCCCACTTGCTGGATTTGCTGAACGGCTACCCGCCGCCGAAAAGCCGCCGTTTTCTTCCTCGCCATCTAAGCCGAAGTGGATGCGCGTCTTCGACCGCCTCTTCGCGCACACGCTCCGCAACCTCCTTTTACGATATTACTTCTTCACAGAAGTTGGCTACAAATGCCAGCCAACCTACATTAGAGCAGCGTAATGGATCCCTCCTCTCAGTTCAGGGAGATGGACAAACTTATCAGCAATATATAGATAGTCCGTGGTGGAGATTATGTAGCCAAATAGTTAAATGGAACATACAAACGTTGTAAGTTTAATTTTCCTCTAGCTATGAAGGACCTTCGTGATAGTGTCCGCAGACACACCGGCGGTAACGTTAGAACAACATTTTCATTGATACAGCGCGTGGGCGGACCGCTCCGGCTCAATTCATTCATGGATTGGGAAACGATACCCACGCATAACGGGACGGATTATAGACGACGGATTCCACTAAATTGCCAGTTAATTAATACAAACCGTTGTGCCCGTACCGTTCACGGAACACGGGAAGCTGCTAATTAATTTTGTACATACGTAGTGTTAACATCGGCTTAATAAATGAACGGCAGATGTCGATGGAGTTTCTTGGTGTTCCTTCTCTTTAGAAAAACATCGTGTGGCCACACACCTCTGATTAAGTTGATGAAGGCTTGAAACAGTGAGGAATTCGGAATTGAGTATATACGGATTTATAATAAAATTAAGTAATGAATAGAAGCAGGCGTTACTTTGCGGAAGTCCATGATAAATAATAAACAGCAAGTATAATTTGCTATATTCCGTCGACAACCGGGAGATTTGTATAATATAACACCACACAAAATCTTCCACTAGAACTTCTACGCACGTATCGACCCGACACCAGATCATCCTCAGGAGATGTTGACTTCACAAGGGAGAAAAGTTAAGTTGACTTTACTTGGTTCTAGTGGAAGATTTTTTGTGGTGTTATATTATACAAAACTCCCGGTTGTCGGCGGAATATAGCAAATTATACTTGCTGTTTATAGTTTAATAAAATTACGATTAATTATCGTATCTTTGGTGTCATACAGCGTGCCTGGTTTTTACTAACAAGTTACTGGCACTGTTGCCTATAGTATAATTGTACAATATTCAGCAATTGTGTTGATCATTATCGTTTCTAGCATTCGTTCCTTTAATGTCACAAAACCTGGCATTGGCCGTGATTTTACGGTGTTTGCTGTTTTTAACTCTATTATTATTCTTTTGCATGGGCTGCTTGTATCTTTTTCTTGGGATCCCAGCGTTATCAGTTCTAGGTGCTAAAGCTAAGAATAATCATCATCATCATGATCGACCCATTCTCGGCTCACTACAGAGCACGGGTCTCCTCTCAATATGAGAAGGGTTTGGCCATAGTCCACCACGCTGGCCATGCATATTTTAATTGCTTTAAAACGCACATAACTCCGAAAAGTTAGAGGTGCGTACCCATGTTCGAACCCCCGATTTCTGATTAAGAGGGGGACGTCTTTACCACTAGGCTATCACAGCTCCATAATATAGTGATACACAGACAGATAGAATAATATAGTTTCTATATCTTGGACTTTCATAAACTTAAATCTATCGTACAATATGAACGTTTTGAAAAACTCGATCTTCCGCGTAACAGTAATTTTGTTTAAATCTGCGGAAATGCTTTGCATAAACATTTGATGCAAACATTTCTATTAGATGTGACCAGTTTGCGTTAGTGTGCCATTGTTTGTGGCATATGCTGGCAAATGGCCTATTGTTCCCTGATATCCGATATCTAATTCCCGTTTATGGTAACAAAAGTTGCATATTATGTGCTATTTTAAATTATTACTGAATATATATTTGTTTTGAATTTCATCTTACGTGTATCACTTTACCTGTATCGTCAAATAAAATATTGATTTAAAATATCATCATCATCATCATCATCATCATCAGCCAACATTAATCCACTGCTGAACATAGACCTCTTTGAAGTAGCGCCAACTCATCCTGTCCCCGGCCTTTCGCATCCAGTCGATGCCTGCCACTTTTCGGAGGTCATCGCTCCTTCTGGCCGGAGGACGGCCCACACGCCGTATGCCGAGACGTGGTCTCCACGCGAGGACCTTCTGACTCCAACGTGACCAGCCCAGTGATTTAAATATCAAAACAAACTGTTAAATTATTAAAATCTTAATAACAAGGTATCTGTTGAACTGGCACTGTTACAAAATTGCAATAAAATTCAACCAACGAATCTATAGAATCTATCTATAAAATTTGACTTTAAAAAAAATAGACTTTTGTTATTTTTATTACTATCTACTGTTGTTGTTGCTATTTGTACTATTGTTGTTGTTCTTGTTGTTGTTGTTGTTTGTACTGTTGTATCTATGTTGGATAAGTATCAAACTCAACAGCAGATCTAACATGAAATACTTTTTAAGTACCGAGCTCAGACAAAGATTACATACAATTGTTGATCCTCTTAAAATTAAGTTAACTGGATGTTTGTAACGAAAAGAAACACTGTACCTATACCTTCACGTAACTTATTGTTTGTAACTAATACCTGTACCTATACCTACACGTAAGAAATTAACTCCAGCGAGCCTCATTTAACCACTCCATCGTGACTGTATGTAACGCCCTAAACCCTCGGTTACGCCACACTGAGACAGTTACCCGGGAAAGTGGTTATGAAACCAGTTTAAATGTCAATCGCTTAACTGCCCACTAATTACATGCGCTTTCGATATCAATGGATTATCTGTCACAATTTTTAAATGTTAAGTGTCCGAAAGAGAACCGAAAGAATGTGGAGCGTTTTAAATTAAGGATACAGAGGTAGAAAAAGTCGATGCGTGTGTAAGGACTTGTTTAGAGATACACTTAATTTTTTGTTATCAGATAGTGTCACAAAAGCCATGGCATTCTTCCTATAATAAGATTATGTTATCATTTTATCTGATTTAATTTTGTTGGTACAGAATGTATATCGAACAATTTAGATTTTTTGTGGGCTTGCACCAGGGATCGGCTTTGAGCCCCTACTTGTTCCTCCTGGTAATGGATGCTCTTACATCAAACATACAGGAAGAAGCACCCTGGTGCATGTTATTCGCTGACGACATTGTTCTTGTCGGAGAGGATGCGTCTGAGGTCCAGAGCAGATTGGCAAAATGGCAACATAAATTAGAGAACGTGGGCCTAAAGATAAGCCAAACGAAAACGGAACATATGTTTTGTGATTTTGGCGGCCCCTCTCGTTTCTCCGAAATTGCCTTAAATGGTGTATCCCTACCAGTCTGCTCGGATTTCCGGTACCTCGGCTCGCTCTTCCAAAACGACGGTAATATTGACCGAGATGTGTACAATAGAATGAATGCGGGATGGATGAAATGGCGACAGGTCTCAGGAGTAATATGCGACCCACAAATGCCCCTTAAACTTAAGGGGAAAATTTATAAAATAGTCGTAAGATCTGTCGTGTTGTATGGATCAGAATGTTGGGCGGCAAAAAGAACGGATGAAAGAAGAGTACATGCGACAGAAATGCGAATGTTGAGATGGATGTGTGGTGTGACAAGAATGGATAAGATAAGAAATGAATATATAAGGGGAAGTCTAAAAGTAGCGCCAGTGACAGAAAAGATGAGGAGTAACAGGCTGGCATGGTATGGTCATATAATGCGGAGGAAAGAAAGTGATGTCACCAAAAGAATGTTATATATGAACGTGGAAGGGCAAAAGAGTAAAGGAAGACCAAAGAAGAGATGGATGGATTGTGTAAAAGAAGATATGCGGGTAAAAGGTGTGGGTAGTGAGGTGACGGCTGATAGAAGTGAGTGGAAGAAGAAGACGTGTTGTGCCGACCCCACATAATGTGGGATAAGGGCAAGAAGAAGAAGATGTTAAAACAAATTAAGACGTAGTACAATGCCAGTTGCATTTTAAAAAGTTCGGTAATTTTAGACAATAAACCTCTTCTTGCAGTAAATAAGTGAGCTATGATTTCAACTTACAATAACGAATATGAATTTTTGTACAATTTTATAAATTTTTCCTCACATTTACAATTCTTAAAAAATATAGCAAAAATAATTATATTCAAACTTCTGTCACCGAGTGTACCAGTTGCATTTTTAAAAGTTCGGCAAATTTAGACTTTAAACCTATTCTTCCAGTAAATAAGTGAGCTTCGAGTTCAACTTACGTTAACGGATATGAATTTTAGTACAATTTTACAAATTATTCCTCACATTAACAATTTAACTCACTTTAAAAATATAGCAAAAATAATTATATTCAAACTTCTGTAACCGAGTGTACTTGGGTGGTCGAAAGAGAATGGTAGATAAAATTAAAACGGTGGCACCATTAATGTACGTAATTAATGTAGTTCATAATGTCCTTTATCTCGACTCGCCCTAATGGAAAAGTGTATTTAATGTGACCGCCTCGCGAACTTGACACTTAAAAATGCACTTCAAGATCATAGATAAAGCGTCGACTTCTTATTTTGGACTGTATGTTATTGCTGTACTGGTCTCTCGAGGATAAGCCAGGGAAATTATGAAGTTAAGAAGCGTTGCTTGAAGTGAGCAAGTAGTTGACGACCTTCGTAGAACAGAACCAACAATGTCGTATTGAACCGGGAAATGAAATCTATCTTAATTTAAAATTGATAGCGGGGACCTCGTCTTCGCCGCCGAAGACGAGGTCCCCGCTATCTAACGTCATCCGGACGTGGTCTCCATCCACAGCTTTGGATACGTACGGACCACTCACCGTCCGACCCTTACGTTATTCCAAACGTCGCCTAAGCCGAGGTTCGGCCTCACAGGAGGCGCCCTTAGGCAGACGTTCCCTTAGTTTCTTCGAGCCCTAGGGGTCAAAATTTCTTCTGGCAGAGCTTCTTTCCGAAGCTAACAGCCCGGTTACGCTGTGACAACCAATAGGGTTAGCACAGCTAACAGACCGTCCGAAAAAAAACTAATGTTGTTTCGTGAATGAGTAATACCATCGTTAGAAAAATCACAATACACGTCGTTGTCAATAGACCAAACCAGTTATGACTGGTATAACGTAGTCTAAACCAGTTATAACATAGTCTTAACAAGGAATTAGTTACAATCCCAGAACCAGGGACATATTGCATTTATCCGATTTTGATACTTTGTCCATTTTGAGTCAACTTTCTACAGAATCCAATGATGTCACTACGCTCACCGGCGTCTGGCAATCGCAAAGCAAATAATCGTTTAACACGAAACAAGCGAAGTCTATTACGCAAGTGTATTTATGCCCCACTATACCGCAGTGAAGGAAGCCTGTTTTTGCGAAAAACACATCGATCGTGCGCCGTTTGAAATCGTGAGGGCATTTCAATTAAGAGTTTTTAAACAGATTAAATTGTTAGCTGCTTAGCGACGGTCTAGTAGACCAGTATTTTAAGAGCAGAGCCCGGATTATCTCTGTCATATATATATATATTTTTACATTAAAAGTTAGCCCTTGACGGCAACCTCACCTGGTGGTAAGTCATCACTTATCATCATGCTGTCTAGCATGGTAGCGTGCTAACCTGTTAGGAGTGTGGTAAACCCACGCTCCTAATTGGTTTCTACGAGACATCGTGCCGGAACGCTAAATCGCTTGGTGACACGTCTTTGTCGGTAGGGTGGTAACTAGCCACGGCCGAAGCCTCCCACTAGACCAGACTCGAGCTGGGAATCGAATATTGGATGCCACTTCATAAAAGGACTGGCTATCAATTTTTATGTGACAATTATTGTGGGTAAGATAAATACAATTTTTTTGACATCCGCACCGGCGCGACTTGGAGTTTGGACAATTGGCACTATAACCCCGAATTACGAAAGAACGTTAGGTCGTCGGTCATTTCTATAATTTGTCATACTACCCTTGTAGGACACGTTTATGCATTACGATAATCGTTAAAGAAGAAAGAAGATAGAAGCTGTGATAGCCTAGTGGTTGGGGCGTCAGCCTCCTAATCAGAGGTCGGCGGTTCGAATCCGGGCACGCACCTCTAACTTTTCGAAGTTATGTGCGTTTTTAAACAATTAAAATATCACTTACTTCAACGGTGAAGGAAAACATCGTGAGGAAACCTGCACGCCTGAGAGTTCTCCATCATGTTCTCAAAGTCTGCCAATCCGCACATGGCCAGCGTGGTGGACTATGGCCAAACCCTTCTCATATTGAGAGGAGACCCGTGCTCTGTAGTGAGCCGGCAATGGGTTGATCATGAATCGTTAAAGCCAACTCGAAACGGAGAAGCGTGGTGCTTTTAAGCTCAATAACATTTATTGGTGAGGAAGGTTGAACATTAGTACAGAATATTTATTAAACTAACATGGGACAGTTAAGCCTATACTTCCGGTCGAATGCGACCGTAAAAAAATAACTTACAACTTAAGGAAGGCTTTGTATATCTCGTATATAAGTGTTTGTTATCACCGTTCTTTATTTTTTATATTATAGATATAGGCTTGCACTTGACTACAATCCTGCCTGATGGAAAGCAATGATGAGGTCTGGGGTGGAGCTATCCAAGAAAAGGGCTATTCACTTTCTCTTTGGGTACAAGAATTTAAATAAAAGTAAATAAATAAATAGCTTCACTAAATGAACTTGAAGGGCGTACGTAATGCTGTCCTGTACAATATTTCGGTGTAAGCACTACTTACGGACTTATTATTTAGTTTACTTCAAACACTTATGTAAAAGCGTCGAGACCATTGTTGTCAGCGTAAGTAGACCTGCTCGAGTTAAGTGCAGGTTTTCTCGAAAGTAACTCACGCGTCGGAGTCATTTCATTAAGGTTTCCAAATCTTTATCGTCCATATTTCACAAGTAACAGTCCACAGAAACACTTACTTCGACATTCATGAATGGACTCGGCACTTCTTGAACCACTTAAAGTCACTTCTTTCACTTTACGTTGCTTTTTTTCTACCTTAATTTACTGACCGCAATACGTCTTGCTCGTATATTTCTTAAGTAATTTAACTCATAAAAGTATAGACTTTATTGTGTTATTATTCAAAATATTTCTTCCTTATTGCACAGTAGTTCGTTGTTTCTATTGTTACTATATTGGGAAGTTCCTTATAACCATAAGATTTATATTCTTTTCAAAACAATTGCGTATCATAATACTCCTCAGCCCATTTCAGTGTCACAAAGCTGGGAACTGGCCCCTTCTCTCATAAGAGATACCCTCTCTCATGAGATCATACTTATCCAATGTGGTCGCGATCGTTATAGTTCTTCGTTTAAAATATCTCATCAGAACTCAGTTGCAAACATAAAGCTGTTTGAAATTATACAGCACACAAAACTTACCTTAAATATACGGAGGTAACAAAGCATTGCGGATGCATACGGATTAGTTATGCAGTGTTTTGTCACGCTCTGTCATTTTAAATATGCTGTCCATTGAAAAGAGACAAAACACTTCCAGCGACCTACTCATTATCAGCGCAATAGTATAGTAGATTGATGATAATAAATACATAAAACGATTGAAATATCTGGACACTTTCTTAGACATAAGTCCTACATTTTGTTATTCATTGAGAATTATTTTTAAGCTGTAATTGATATTTGTTTTAAACCCTTTTAAAGTTTGGGGTGGTTAGATTTTGGGTTTGGTTTAATAAATTCTCAGTACAGTGTCACGTGGCATTGGCGTTGTTTCAATCCCCGTAAGTTGAAGAGCCTACGGGTTACCATAACTGAATAATCATCATTATTAATTGCCGGCTCACTATGAAGCACGAGTCTCCTCTCAATATGACCATAGTCCACCACGCTGGCCATGTGCGGATTAGCAGACTTCACACGCCTTTGAGAGAATTATGGAGAAGTCTCCGGCATGCAGGTTTCCTCACGATGTTTTCCTTCACCATTGAAGCAAGTGATATTTTAATTGCTTAAATCCGCACATAAGTCCGAAAAATTAGAGGTCGAGACCCCGACCTCTGATTAGCAGGCGAACGTCCAGATCCATAATAACACGCCTATAAAGCATTTCGAATGTCTACACTTTCGTGGAAATGCAAGAAACAATAGCTGTACATCTGGAGTTAGGTATTTGTAAAGAAATCCTTCAAGTGCGGTGCGAAATAAACAACGTAACTCTAGAAGCCTGTTCCTACTTGCTACTTGCTAGTAAATCTTTCTGGGAACAACACTAACGAACTGTGTACTGCGATCCCAAATGTTAGGCTGTATTCACACTGTGTTTTGTTAGTTTTAAATTTTTTATTTTTATTATTTTGTACCAAATCTGTGATAACAAATTAACACTTAGATCAGCTACCCTCCGATGGGAATTTATAAAGTAGAATAGGTTTTTATTATGAGTGGTTATTATTTTGATGTAGAACTAACGCACAACTGTCTTTGTTTGCATTGTTTTTATATATAAATAAAAAGAAACAACAGACCAACAGTGAAGTGCTCAGGTCAGTACAAGATGAGTCAAGTCAGTAAATCATATAAAAGCTCCACCAATAAATTTTCAATCCATTCTATCAATTAATTTTTACCTAGTCAAAGACAGATATATGTTATCTTATCGGTACCTAACGTTCGTATATGATATACTAACATTTAAAAAATATATACATAAACTGCTCCATAACATGAAATCATATCTGCATTATAATAAATCGCACAATTTATATTTGAGTATCATGGATGTGAATTACGCTTAACGAAAATGGCGAGTCACTAAAAAACTTGACATCTGTGCAAACAGTAGTAATGGCGGACCATGCCGGGCATGTTTAATTCGGCCGTTGAACTTGACATTTTACGTTATTAGTTATTACACAATGTTTTTACCAATGCATGAGGTCCATCCACACGTTGCCTATTTTTAATTTTTTTAAGCATGCTCTAAGCGTACATTTACATACAGTCGACCTAGCGACTTTGTGTCGGAACACTAAATCTCTTGGCGACACGTCTTATTTGCTAGGTTGGAAAGTAGCATAGCAGACGTGAACGCAGAACCGAACCCAGGATCTCCGACTTTACAACATTAACATTTTACAATGTCATCATCATCATCATCATGATCAACACATTACCGGCTCACTACAGAGCACGGGTCTCCTCTCAATATGAGAAAGCTTTGGCCATAGTCCACCACGCTGGCCATGTACGGATTGGCAGACTTCACACGCCTTTGAGAACATTATGGAGAACTCTCAGGCGTGCATGTTATCCTTCACCGTTGAAGCAAGTGATACTTTTTTTTTTAAAACGCTCATGTCTCCGAAAAGTTAGAGGTGCGTGCCCGGATTCGAACCGCCGAACTCTGATTAGGAGGCTGACGCCCTAACCACTAGGCTATCACCGCTTATTTTTACAATGTAACAATCATTATTGTCTTGTGCAACGTAAAACTTACGAGTGAACCTTTACTGATCCATCATAACGGTAGGCCAGTTGAAACGTTAGACGCGTTCGCTTACGAACATATGTGCAACCGGAAGGAAGTAACCTATTAGAGATTGTCTAAACTGAAATGACGCGCCCCACTACTTAATTAGTGTATTTAAATGTGTGAGTGCAAATAAAACAACAACACTTCATCTGTGTGGGAGCGTCGATTTATCAGTAAACTACGATCTCTGAGTGCACAAGACGGTTGACTAGTTGGGTAATAAATCCGATAACGCTCGCTCTATTGAGCAACGCCGTCCCATTGTATGAAACAATACGTCCTCTCCTCTCGCGCGTTTAATATTAACTAAACTAGTTGGACAACAAATCCGAGAATAACGTTTCTTAGCAAGTATACAACTGAGCGACCAATTATAATACCATGTTTATATGTATTGCGTTCATATTTGAGTTGGGCTTGTGTGAGTAAATGCAGAGGTGGGGCGCGTCATTTCGGCTTAGACGAACTCTACCCACTCATAGGGGGTCTCGAACGCAACAACGTGTTGAGGGTTTTGGACAAGGGAAATATACACAATGTTATTTTAATTTTGTTATTAGAAATAACTAAGATTAGTAAATGATTATTTTTTTTTTTTACTCTACGCATATTATTGTGTAATAACATACAATAAAAGTAGAGTAAATAAAAAGTAAAACCTTTTGCATTTGGAATCAAGTTTTCTTGCTTAAACTGTAAGCATTATTAAAGACTATAGTAAAAAATCTTGTTATCTATTCATCGTCATAATAACGAGCCAATATCAAAGGCCCTTGAATAAAGTATATTTACGAGTAAATATTAGACAATTATTGTTTCTAATTATGGCCTCAATTAAACGCCAAACATAGAATCTCTTAAAGACGGGCTCGATAGTAAAATGTCAAAAAATTTAGAGAGTAAAAGTGTTCATAGTCAAGTTTAATACTGACTTTCCCTTCTAAACTTCATCTTAGAGTTAAAATTCCTTACCACCAAACAGCAATTTCAATAAGGCAATAAAACCAATAATGGTTTGAAATTCCAATAAATTAAACTAAGGTTCAAATACAAACAATAGTGTGAACTCAGCGACCTTATAGATTGTATCTTTATCAATAAGATAACTATGAAAACCGCGCACGAAACCCAGATACATAGAAACATAGAAATTTATGTCACAGAGAAACTTTCTTAATAGTTTAACATATAGATTCAAATAATAGAGATAAAAACTATAATAAAGATAAAATACTATGTCACTTACATACTCATTTGTTTTACATTATATCAAACAAACTAAGATTTAGGCCAGACCAAGAATGTGGACAAATCCATGATTAATAAAATCCTCTCTTAATGATAGCCTTGTGTGACAAAAGTTTTGTTTTTAAATAAATTTTTGTCGATAACAGTATAACATAAAGAAGCCCTAAAAGTGTAAACCTTAATAAAAATATAACAGTAACATAGTCCATGTGGCCATTGTCCCTTATTCAAAAGAATCGTTTATTTACTCTCGCTTTATGCAAATTCATTGCATTGGTGGTCATTGAAAAATGACTTCAATAACCGTGGCATTACTCCGAAAATTGATTAACTCCGTTAAGGATAAGACTTTAAAAAAAGATTAAAGGGAAAACAATGACCAAAAAAAGGACATCGCGATGCATAAATGGTCGAACATTACGCAACAAGCGAACTTGCAAATGGTAACTGGATTGTACAATTGGTACTGATAAAATCTCATCTTGTTTTAAGATATTTTACTTCATGCTTTAAGCCCAATGAGGAAGGCACTCCAGTAGCTGATTACACTTTTATATGCAATGTTAAATCGGATTTCTTGTCAAATGTTTCCATAATATTTAGCCTCAAATTTTAAATTTTACAGGAACTAACTTTTTTTTTATATGGTTTAATATTTGATGGGATTATACTTACTGATTTAATATGAAACCCAATATTTATCATTTAATGTTAAAAGACCCCTTTTTAAGTGAATGAACCTATCGGTAAAACATAATGTAGTATATTACAAACAGAACATTTGTAAATCGCCGTACTAGGGTTTATCGGTAAGAAATCGGTTGTTCAGACTAAACTCTAGCATTTTCAACATCAATACAAAGTCTGCCTGTCGGTTTTCTTATCCGAGACTATCTATCTTGTAGGGTGTTGAGCAGTGGCCGTAAGTGCTGAGCCGTTTTGTTACCTTGTTCCTTCTTAACATTTGCATCATTGAGTTACTAGAAACTGACGAGATTTACATTATTATTAACACGTCTATAGCGATGATAGCCTAGTGGTTAGGGCGTCAGCCTCCTAATCAGAGGTCGGCGGTTCGAATCCGGGCACGCACCTTAACTTTTCGGAGTTATGTGCGTTTGTAAACAATTAAAATATCACTTGCTTAAACGGTGAAGGAAAACATCGTGAGGAAACCTGCACGCCTGAGAGTTCTCCATAATGTTCTCAAAGGCGTCTGAAGTCTGCCAATCCGCACATGGCCAGCATGGTGGACTATGGCCAAACCCTTCTCATATTGAGAGGAGACCCGTGCTCTGTAGTGAGCCGGTAATGGGTTGATCATGATGATGATTAACACGTCTAAAGATTCCTATACTTTTATCATTCATCTTGCTCTTCTATCTTAATTATAAAAGCGTCAACTTTCTATTTCCGTGTTTAGTATTCAATACCTTTAAAATAATTAATATGCATAAATAGCCATCTCCCTACTCCAACGGATTTGACATTGACTCCAACGAATTTGATTGAATGTTGGTACCTGAAAATATAACCAACATTACACTTATTCTAAATCATGATAATGTTACCTTTATGATTAGGAATTGTTACGTTAAAATCTAGCTAGAGAGCTAGATATACATCAAAAATAATTCGATGACGCATATTATGAAAAATGTAGTCATTTTCGCGAATAATGGCGGCTGATTCAATTTGACCTTGTTTTTGCACAGGATATATGCTCCGGTACAATACCTCGTCGGATGTTGTCGCGTACAGTAATTTTGCGTATTGTTTTGACGGGGTGATGCATTGCTATAATGTGCCCACGCGCAGCATTTCATTCATATTGGACACAATGTAAAAATTGCAAAATTGTATGCACCTACCGCGGACCTGTTCAAACTCTGGACTAAGCCAACCGTTTTTTGACGACCTCCGTAGCGCAGCGCGCGTGCTGTCAGATTATAAAGTTGGAGGTCCTGGGTTCGATTCCCGGCTCGAGTCTGGTCTGGTGGGAGGCTTCGGCCGTGACTAGTTACCACCCTACCGATAAAGACGTGTCGCCAAGCGATTTAGCGTTCCGGCACGATGTCGCGTAGAAACCGATAGGAGTATGGGTTTACCATACCCCTCACAGGTCAGCCCGCTACCATCTTAGACTGCATCGTCACTTACCATCAGGTGAGATTGCCGTCAAGGGCTAACTTGTAGTGGATAAAAAAAAAAAAAACGTTTTTCCACATATGAACCGTGTAACCTATCGTGAATAACCTTCAGACGAACGACTTCGGAATATATCAAAAATACGAAAAGTTATGCCAGGCGTACGATTAAAATCGATACTGATTCTGAAAGATAAAACCAGTGGCAATTTAAACGGAATGAGTAATATTAATCAACATAATCAACCCGGTAAACTTTCTCTTAATATTAATACCAAAATAAATCAAGTGGAAGTAGTTGTCTAGTCGCTCATTTATTACAATACAACTATCGCTGTTTTAATCAACGTTCACTTTGGCCATTTCATAGAGTAGCTAAGACAAGTGTTACACATTTTCTAAGAAGGAATTTTATTATATCACTTGATGATGCCATCTATGATAATAAACTGGATTATGAATGTAAATGATACACAATTCCTTCGTTGCCTTGAACGCGTCATTTGTTTGAGGTTTCATTCGCATTTAAAGCGCTTGTGATCTGTTATCGCGAATGTTCGTATTTATATTAAATTTTTCATATTTATTGCTGCCAAGCCTGACTGCTCCATACTGCACCACTGTATGGAGGAAGCTATTGGGCGGATTAAATGAAAAAAAAAAATGAATTTCTGATGTTATAACAATACTAACATAGTTATTAAGGATAAAATGTTACTAACATACCTTCAATCCGTGGACTCTTCCATGTCCGATTTAAATGAGAAATAAATAAATAAATAATCGGTGACAGTGATTTATGGCCTTTGCAGCAAATACATTCCAATTTTTTTTTATATTAGTATACAGTTTTAAGAACTCAGATTTTGTATAACTTTTATGTATTAACATATTTGTAACTGCCGTTATTGGTTATAATTTCATCAGTTATTCTAATTTGAATGAGGTACAAGTAATTTTTTAACTGATAGTTAAAGAATCATATCACGTTTAAAATCAATAAAAAATACTTGTACGTCGTACAAGCTCAGGGTTCATTGAAATAATAAGAGTAATACTTAAGTACAACAAAACCTTACTAAGACCAAACCAAAACTAAGATTCATATTTCTTTATTGAGTATTTACTGAATAACCTTGTAACAACCAAAACGACACAGAGAATCCTTGTTTTTTTAAATCACTGTTCAGCTCAATCCCAAGACAATCTAATTCTGTTTACAAATATTGATTATGTTGCTGTGTCTTACACATTAACAGGTTTAAAACGGTATTAAAATAACTTTATTTCTCTCAGTCTTGTAGTTTGTAAACCATCTTCCCTATAAAAACAGTTATTATTTAAGAGAGCAACAAAAGTAGCGCAGTCTTTAATCGCTTCAATCTGGCCTGCTGTCGGCGTTTCCAGATCAAGCGAGCCCACGATTTTATCTCGGTGCGCACACGCAACGGCCGTTTTTGAATTTCTACGCGATATTCTAGCGATTGCGCCACACATATAAAACAAGTTAGTAACTGTTCCAGTAATGCGATGTTACTATATGTGGTACATTAAGACGTTACACTATATAAGGGTCGGAAATGCACCTCAATGTTGGAGGTCCTGGGTTCGATTCCCGGCTCGAGTCTGGTCTGATGGGAGGCTTCGGCCGTGGCTAGTTACCACCCTACCGACAAAGAGGTGCCGCGTCGTCGTTGACTTGTAGTGTAAAAAAAAAATGCATTTGCGAGCACTTTTAAAATGCGACAGCGCACGCACTGCGCCACGGAGGTCGTCAAACATCATGAAGGCATCATAAAGGTGATCACAATCATAATAGGAATTGGAACATTATAAGTCGCTTGAATTCTGTTAAGCTAGTATCTCTGATAAGTTCACAGATCCCAGTTCACACTTCAGACTGCCGCCTGAAGCAGTGACTCCGTTTCCAGCTTAAATGAATGTTGCGCAACGGAATGGATTTGATATGCAGTAACAGAACTTTCTACAGTCTAATTCGGTCTGGAAAGCCGTGATAAGTTTCCTCGAGGCAACAACAAATTATGTTCCGTCTTTATCTACAGTAGAACCTTTATAAACGATTGGCTTGTATCAGTAGAAGTACCTTTAAAGTAGGAAATTTATTATTTGTTTGCTTTTTTGTTACAGTTGGAGGACGCAATCGCGTTATTGTGTAACTTAGAAGTATAAATAAAATATAATAGCAACCTAATAAAATAAAGTTAAGTATAGAAATACCAAAAAATGGAAGCGGTGATAGCCTATTGATTAGGGCGTCAGCCTCCTAATCAGAGGTCGGCGGTTCGAATCCGGGCACACACCTCTAACTTTTCGGAGTTATGTGCGTTTTTAAAAATTTAAATTTCACTTGCTTCAACGGTGAAGGAAAACATCATGAGGAAACCTGCACGCCTGAGAGTTCTCCATAATGTTCTCAAAGGCGTGTGAAGTCTGCCAATTCGCTCATGGCCAGCGTGGTGGACTATGGCCAAACCATTCTCATATTGAGAAGAGACCCGTCCTCTGTAGTGAGCCGGTAAGGGGTTGATCATGATGATAGACATACCAATACCATAAAAAGATGATAAACATAGTGATTATTTAAATAATTGTGGAAAACCAATAAGGAAATATTCGCTAGTAAAATAGATGAGTACTCCTAATTCTTACCAAAAAGTTATAGATGTTGTGTTTATTAGCCAGGATCTCCTAGTTTTACCACTCTTAACCATCGTTACTGCAATTGAGGATGTAATCTGGAGTATGTCGAAAGTTAGATCTCAGTTTATAGGCTATCCGCTACAAATATTTTGATGAATTCAAGATAGAAGTTAAATATTGGCTATAATAATCAAAAATGTTTTCATTTGACTAAAATAAAATAAAAATGGTGTCTTTAATTGTAATTCAATTTAAGTACGTTTATTTCGTGACAATTAGTTGTTACGAATACATATATAACTTAAAATAAAACTTAGATTAACCTAAAACTAAAAATCTTAAAAAATAAATAAATATTTAACATCATAACTAAAATATATTATTAACGGAGTCCCTTTAGGCAAGGTTCCGAAGATACTGGCAGCGTTCCCCCTTTGAATGGCTAGACTAATTCTTTGTCCGAGGCAGCTCTTCGGTCCCCTGTGATGTCGACTAACCTTTTTGCTATTTCCTTAAAAAGCCTTAGAGCGCTAGGACCCCACGGACCAAGGGTCTCGACACCGAATGGGACAAAATCATATTCGGAGGCCAGTATTTGCATGCTTTAGCTTTTTCAGCGGCTTCACAAGCCGCACCAACTCTGTTGTTGGTTCCATGTAGATGGGAAGGGGCCAGCGTGTCTGTACAGGTTTAAAATAAAAATTAACGTAACAAATGAGAAAATTAAAATAGAAAACCTTGCTGACATTTATATATACGACCATAATGTGTGTAATTAGTCAAGACGCGGGGAAATCACTGGACGTTATAATTTTATGAGTCATTTCGTCGAGCTTATAATTATAGACACTTAAACAATTAAAATGGCTCTCCCTGTACGGTCATGATAAATGATGACGATGAATCTAGCAGCAAGCATTCTGGAATTGGACTTGGACATTGGATTTTCTACGTGAAAATTGTTTCACGATGATTATAAAATTAGAAAATTAAACTGCATAATCAGTTTTCATTCAGGTGAAATTTAGCGAAAGTAGTAGATGCTATAGATGGAATTTTTGATAAAACCATAATTAATGCTCCGAAGCTAAGGAAGTATACAGAACTAATAATTAAATAAATGTTACAAAAAAATCAAAACGATGTAAATTCATTGTAATGAAGTCTAATGACACTCAATAAACAGCAAGTATAATTTGCTATATTCAGGAGATTTGTATAATATAACACCACACAAAATCTTCCACTAAAACCTCTACGCACGTTTCGACCCGACACCGGATCATCCTCAGGAGATGTTGACTTTACAAACGAGAAAAGTAAATCAACATCTCCTGAGGATGATCCGGTGTCGGGTCGAAACGTGCGTAGAGGTTCTAGTAGAAGATTTTGTGTGGTGCTATATTATACAAATCTCCCGGTTATCGGCGGAATATAGCAAATTATACTTGCTGTTTATTGTTTATCATGGACTTTTGCAAAGTAACGCTAGCTTCTATTCATTATCTAATGACACTGCTAGTAGATTCACTATAGCGTTTCGTAATAAAAACAATAATTTGAGGAAAAGACCCAATAACGTCGGCGATAGCTTTGAACTAGTGAAACCCGGACTTTATTACAAAACAATAAAGATACTGACACTCATTAAATCAGTAAAACACTAAAGGAGTAATTACAATTAGTTCCCCGCATATATCTTGTCGATAGCTGCGTATATTACGGAGATTAATTAAATGATAGCACGCCGTAATAATTTACAGTGCTTTAAAATCTTTTGCGGGCATTCCTGAATCAACATTATTAATTTTACTTAAAGGCTTAAAAGAAGAAATAAAACAAGAAAGGGGTCATAACAATGCGAAGCCGTTTCTATAATATTCGACGTTTATTAACTCAGGTTTTTTTTAAATCAATAACGACGCTTTTGGAAGTGCTTTTATAATAAACCGCTTTATTACTTCCATGAATGAATCTTTCGCTAAGTACGATATTATGACGTGTTAGAATGTCATTACGTTGTAATGAAGATATGAACCAAGTTTAGGAGCAATGTTATCACTGCTAAAGCGAAGAGAAAAAAGGTTTTTATATTCCCAAAATATAGCAATTACTATGAGCATAACATAAACAGTCCAATTTACTTGTTGCAAATATTATTATTACACAATTAAAATTTCAAAGTATAAATTATAATTAGGAAAACTTACGCATGTTACCTTTTTGTGCCTAAGACTTAGACATATCATTTCTGGGATGTCTCTCAATAAGTTCAAAGTTTATATAAAACGTAAGCTTGTAGAAAAGTCCTACTATAGTGTAAAGGATTATGTAAATGATAAACAAGCCATGCTTGTTTATCGTTTACATAATCCTTTACATTTGTGAAATATTGCTCTAATAAGATAGCTCTTAATATAATTTTAAGTAGCATGTGAGATGGTGATAACAAAAACAAAATTTACCTGGCTAAGTTTGTTGTGGGCTTCTTCTTAGATCGGGGCGCGTTTGGAACCCTCAAAGCTTTAGGAGATTTAGTTTTAAGTATACGAATGTAGTTATCACCATCAAATCACTACTATGTAAATTATTGACGCGTCAAAAGCGCCTTTTAAACGACTATTTGAATAAAGATTATTTGAATTGAATTGACATGTTTTTCCATGAAACGTTACAAGTTATGGTAGAGAGTGTGGTATAAGAAGCATGCATTAAAGAATAAGGAATTTAGTAAAACAAAAGAACTCGCTAAATAACTAACCAAATTGACACAAACAAATACAACATTATCCAATACCTCGTTAAAAACAAACCGCCAAAGAGTATACGAACATATATCAGAGATGAATTATGCACGTTTTACAAGAGTAATTGATTGAAACGAGAACACCAACAGTTTCGTGTTGTTTGTAAATTAATTGAGATTCGCCCGCCGTGTCGATAGCTTACAGGCTTGTCTTTGGAGATTTGATTTATGAATCCATTGATATGCACTAAGACAATATCTGTTACGCTAATGGGTAACAATGCTAGAAGAAAGTTTGAATGGTGATTGTAAAGCTTATTTGCAATAACGTATATATGAGTGCAGACATTGATTGATGTATGTAATCATCATCATGATCAACCCATTACCGGCTCACTACAGAGCACGGGTCTCCTCTCAATATGAGAAGGGTTTGGCCATAGTCCACCACGCTGGCCATGTGCGGATTGGCAGACTACACACGCCTTTGAGAACATTATGGAGAACTCTCAGGCGTGCAGGTTTCCTCACGATGTTTTCCTTCACCGTTGAAGCAAATGATATTTTAATTTTTAAAAACGCACATAACTCCGGAAAGTTAGGTGCGTGCCCGGATTCGAACCGCCGACCTCTGATTAGGAGTCTGACGCCCCAACCACTAGGTTATCACCGCTTGCATGATGTATGTAAATAAACACTTAATTCTGAGATAATATTTTGGATGGAATACAATCAGTATTGTTAATTCTTCTTCTATCTTATCTTTAGTCTATTTGTGACTCCTTTGCAAAAACTTCTACTTTTATTTAATAGAGGGATTAAGACTTAACACACTGTTTAAATAGTCGTAGGCAAACTGGTTTTATTAAGTGTTAGAAAAACTTTAGCAACAATACTTTAGAGATTTAATTAAACGTTGTTTTTTTATAATTTTCATTAGTGAAATCTCTGTATATCATGTTCTAATTAGATGACATGTTATGACATGACATCTAACAATATTACATTCATGTATTCTTCCAAACATGACTGAAATTTAGAACTTGTGTAATACTGAGACCTCATGATAACTCTTATCTAACGAGGCCACGAGTCTGAAGCGCTATCAGCGATATCGGCCGATAAGAGTAACTGCCGGTGTTGTACTGTTATACGAAAACTTTTTTTTTTATGAGTACTCATCGCGTTAAACGAGTAGATGGCTTACCTGCAACACCAGATAAACCACTGCATTCATTCATTCAATCAGTCTATCAATCATAAACTTTATTCAATAATCCTTTAAAAGGCACTTTTAATGATTCAATAACATAGCAGTGAGTTGATGGTGATAACTACATTCGTAAACTTAAAACTAAAGCTATGAGGGTGCCAAATGCGCCCTAGTTTAAGAAGAAGCCCACAACAAACTTAGCCGGGTAACGGCCGGGTGCAAAATTATTTAAAAGCTTTATCACAATTAAACAGTAATTCAAACCCAAGCTTGTTTATCATTTACATAATACTTTACACTTTAATAGACTTTTCTACAAGCTTACGCGTTACCGGCTGAACCCATCCTCCTATTGAGTATGATACAATAAATCGCTTGGTGGTATATCTTTGCCAGTAGGATGGTAATTAGCCGCGGCTAAAGCCTACCACCAGACCAGGCTCGAGCCGGGAATCGAACCCAAGACCGCCCATTTTATAACACGATAGTGCACGCGCTTCACTACAGTCGTCGTTTTTAAACTTGAAAACTTATTTATCTCATATTACTTATTTACAGATCATATCGATTTATAGTTGGGTGAAAATTAATAATTTCACCGTTCCTTACATGACATAAAAACATATATTAAATTATTTTGTTCTTGTTGACCTCCTTTGTATGTTTTAATTTAAAGTCAAAGTCATAAGTCATAACGTATATTAGCATAAACAATAATTAACTATTTATAAATCATGATATTGACACACAATTAATACCAATTCGAGATACAAATCGATCACTTTGTGACGTCAAAACTCATTGATGGCAAATCACGTCCTGATTAAGACCAGTGATGTACATAAACAGATATTAATTGTGTTTGGACTCGATTTCATTCGTTTGATTATTCATATATGTATTTCATATTCATATATGTTTCATATATGTGAGTAGGGTGCGGTTATAAACCGTATATAGTTTTTACTATCACCTCACAACAATTGATTAAATACCGAAATTGAGATATGGATGTTTCTCTTATGAAAAGGCAAGTTTTAAAATTATTTACTAAGTTTAGCAATATAGCTTTGAGAGTCATAAACCTAAAATTATTCAAGAAATAACAATGCGCCTCGCCTTATAAAAACCTATCAACACGTTTAATTAACTTGGTGTTAAGAATAGGGGATTAATATGAGAAAAAAATTCGAACTGAACAAAAAAAACTTCTTCAAATATATATTTCTTAAATTGATTTGAAAGGCTTTATATGAATCCTTGTTGATTCCAATATCATTACTAATTATTTAAATGAAAATCCCATGATCTTATACCCATGTACATTTAAAAAAAAATGATCTCATCATCCTTTAGACCGATCACAATAAGCTTACTCCATAAAGCCATAGTGAGTGTGAGACTTGTTTATACGTAAGAAAGGAGCATCTCATAGTTCTGTAAATTTCTATAAAACTGAAATATTATGATTTTGACGACCTCCGTGGCGCAGTGCGTGCGCTGTCGCATTATGAAGATGGAGGTCCTGGGTTTGATTCCCGGCTCGATTCTGGTCTGGTGGGAGGCTTCGGCCGTGACTAGTTACCACCATACCGACTAAGACGTGTCGCCAAGCGATTTAGCGTAGTGTAGATGTCGCGTAGAAACCAATTAGGAGTGTTGGTTTACCATACCTCTAACAGGTTATCCCGCTACCATCCTAGACTGCATGATTTCTTACCACCAGGTGAGATGATAGCAAGGGCTAACTTATAGCGCATAAAAAATATATATACATGTTGTAGGGCACCGGTGCGTTCTTAGGAGATCCCGGAGCCTCTCACTATATTTTATGCTGACGGTGGCGACCGAGGGGGTTTTAGTGGGTAAAAATCCCATATAACCCGAGCTTTTCCCTAGCAATAGTCGGGTAGCTCAGTAGGAGATTCCCCCCCCCCCCGTAAAAAAAAAAATGGCGAGACTGAATCGGTTAGGTCACTTAAATTCTATGAATGCGATGTACAAAGCCCTTTGGTATTATGTGATACACACAACAAAAATCTAGAATGCAATTCCAGTTAGTAATTTTCCAACTGTCTTACGATACAATATGGGTGGAAAATCAGTACATCTGCATAATAATACACCGAATAGGCATCTTTAAGATGACGTTTGCATCCAAGCGTCTTTTCGCATATGCAAAGAAAACCTTCTCTTATATAATGAATAGAAGCAGGCGTTACTTTGCGGAAGTCCATGATAAACTAAAGTATAAACGTAATATAAAATAAGTAAAAACTTTACTTTTCGCGCTTGTGAAGTCAACATCTCCTGAGGATGATCCGGTGTCGGGTCGAAACGTGCGTAGAGGTTCTAGTGGAAGATTTTGTGTGGTGTTGTATTATACAAATCTCCCGGTTGTCGGCGGAATATAGCAAATTATACTTGCTGTTTGTTGAGTGTCATTAGATTTCATTATAATGAACTTACATCGTTTTGATTTTTTTCTAACATTTATTTAATTATTCTCTTAATTAACTCGGTGACTGTTGACTTAACAAGCGAGAAAAGTAAATCAACATCTCCTGAGGATGATCCGGTGTCGGGTCGAAACGTGCGTAGAGGTTCTAGTGGAAGATTTTGTGTGGTGTTGTATAATACAAATCTCCCGGTTGTCGGCGGAATATAGCAAATTATACTTGCTGTTTATTGCTTCTCTTATATTACACTGCTTGTGGTGTGGTCGCATGGTGCAGTTTTCAATTCAATTTAATGAAATATTAAGTAAACTAGATTATTTCTGTATCACTTAAACCCGCGGCGTTAATGTAAATCGCGCTACTAATTCCGTTAAGAGTCCCATTAGAATACCATGTTTATGTTAAACTTTATCTTATTGCTTGAAATTGGATGCGCGTTCAATTCAGTTAAAGGTTCCATTTGAACTATAACGAAATGTATTTATTTGTAATAAAATTGTAATTTCATATTCTCACTGTATTGGTGATCTGGGTTAGTTTTCCCACACACATGTGTTCTTGAACTTCTAAATTAAAGAATCGATATGTATTCAGGAGTCAGATTAACTGAATAATATAAATATAATGAAAAATATGTAAGCACTTATTGTATTTATTTTGCTGGCACCTGAAAAATATGTAAGCACTTGTATTTATTTTGCTGACACCTGAAAAATATGTAAGCACTTATTGTATTTATTTTGCTTACACCTGAAAAATATAGAAGCACTTATTGTATTTATTTTACTGACACCAGGTCTTTGCGGTCGCCTATTTTTACTAGACTCAAGCGTGTAGCTAATGAGCCAATAATTATATCTAAACTAGCTTTTACCCGCTTCTCCGCTCGCATTGCAGCCATTGTATATGTATCAGAGGTCATTGCAACAGAAATGAATCAATATGATAACTATATTTTAAGAAACCATTTTTTGTCTTTCATAAAATTTAATGTTTTTTAATGTTTCTCTTACCTATCTTCAAAATACGTGTGCAAAGTTTCATGCTAATCGGTTTAGTAGTTTTCGCGTTAAAGCGTAATAAACAAACTTACATTGAAATTTATATAAATTTATATTAGTAGGGATACACACATTCGTGGCAAGTTAAATATAATTATTGTATTATAGTAATTCTTGGTAAAATAATAAAATATTATTGAATTCCTTTTAGATCTTATGTTATTGTTGATAATCAAACAATTTATCGTTATTTTATCGATAGCGATTGGAGGACAATCAGCCCGATGGCGCCAGCTATTTCAAAATTTCTTATCAATTTGATAAAATCGAAATTCATCACTCGTTACTAATGGTTCATAATATTTCATCACTATCGACCAACGAAGACGAATAACTATTTTAATTTTACGCTAATGATGCAACTGAAAATCAATATATTAGTACTTGTCATCTAAATCCTCCAAGTTACTTATTTTAATAAAAAAAGAGTCGATGTTAGTTCAGCTCGTCGCACGAATATACACTGCCGGTGTACAGCACGCTCCGAATGTTTGATCTAGCCGACACCTTCAGTCAATTCGGTTTAAGAACTTTTTGAACAAAAGAACTCATAGTCGATACATTATTCCTTAAACGAGCCAAAGGTTGGTATTTACAGTAGAATTTTTAAAATAAATTATTATTTAGTACCCTAGTTCCTACTATAAAACTTTTATATAATAATCATTCGTGCTTGACATATAAAACAACGTTATGATAACGATTAAAATGAATTGGTTTGCGTAATGTTAATAACCCAGATAATATCCTGATTTTACGACTGTATCATATTTTGATAAAGTTTTGTTTCGGAACAATGTACTTATACAAAATATTAGCCAAGGTTAGACAATGACAATTTTCGATCAATAGATCAATGTACTAAATATGCAGAACCATTCAAAACCTAGCAGAAGAAATTTCCAGTTTTTGTTTTTTTACTGATGGTATCTGTTTAGTGTTTATACATTTTGATATATCTTATTTTATGGTATTTTCGGACGATAAACCCAAGCGAATATGACATATAAATAAACAGCAAATTCATGACTGAATTCTTATTTTTCACGGACATTTTTAGTCGACGTGATTTTTTTTATATACTTCAAGTTAACCCTCAACGGCTATCTCACCTGGTGGTAAGTTATGATGCAGTCTAAGATGGTAGCGGGCTGTTAGGGTAAACCCACACTCCTAATTTATTTTTAGGCGACATCGTGCCGGAACGCAAAATCTTGGCGACACGTTTTTGTTGATAGGGTGGTAACTAGCCACAGCTGAAGCCCCCCACCAGACCAGACTCGAGCCGGGGATCGAACCAAGGACCTCCAACTTTATAATACGACAGTTCACGCACTGCGCCACGGAGGTCGTCCAATCGCATCTAGTATACTGCTCACTTCATCTTAGTAAAGTTGTTATCATAAATGCTTCTGTATGCTGGTAGCTTAGTGATATTTATATTACATTAGGCCTCGACACATAAACTGTCGACTGTGTTTTTTGAGATGAGGTGTGTTTGATTATGTTTAAATAATTGTACCTCGTCCTTTATCTACTTGAATACCTTTGAATAATAAACTAAAAAAAGCGATTGAGGAAACAACAGTTTTTTGCAATGTTTGTAAAGTGGGTAAGTAATCGAACTTTATAACTAGATTTCGATAAATAGAACGGTAGTAAGATAACTTAACATAACTTGCATAAACTATTTAAGTCTGGCGGAGTAGGATAGACGGTAAAGTCTGAGAAGCAAAAAGACTCGATCGGCATACCCTATATATTAATACTCATAATTTGCTATAGTTTTCAAGCATTTAAATTATTTATTATCAAAGTAAAATTAACCGTTGTTTTAATTCTAAGAAGCTAAAAGTCTCAATCGACATACAATTTATATTTATACTCATAATTTTCTATACTTTTTGAGCATTAGAATTCTTTAGTATCAAAGTAAAATTACATATGACCCATTATTGTTATTTAAACGTCTCTAATAACTTGATTTCTCAAATCGTAAGAATTCTAAAAACACGTTTAATCAAGAATTAAAGTTCAATGTCGAGAAGCAATATAATTGCGATTTGGCATACGAATTCGCTACCGGGTCTCGAAAGAAGGCAGTGTATGTTACTTTAAAGAAAAACATACTTTGAATCAAGGCGATAAAGTTCACTTTTAATTGTTATCTTCGTAATGTGTTGTCTTAAGACATTCCTTGCCATAAATAGTGTTGGTTTAAAGTGTCGAACGCCGGCGCCTGCGCACTCTTGTAATGGAATCTTGCCTACGTGAAGTTTTGTTTTTCGTAATGTTGAACTTGCGTAGTCTATGCATATGTTTATAAAAAAAATGCGTTCCTCTATATCCTAAATGTTCCTCTTTTGTATTAAACTGTCTTGCTCTAGTTCTCTGTAATCATGATCAACCCATTACCGGCTCACTACAGAGCACGGGTCTCCTCTCAATATGAGAAGGGTTTGGCCATAGTCCACCACGCTGGCCATGTGCGGATTGGCAGACTTCACACGCCTTCGAGAACATTATGGAGAACACTCAGGCGTGCAGGAGATGTTTTCCTTCACCGTTGAAGCAAGTGATTTTTAATTTTTTTTTTTTTTAAACGCACATAACTTCGAAAAGTTCGAGGTGCGTGCCCGGATTCGAACCGCCGACCTCTGATTAGGAGGCTGACGCCCTAACCACTAGGCTGTCACCGCTTATTATATGTTCTCTGTAATATACCAAACGAATAGCGTTGGAAAATGGCTATTCACGCTTCATTTGGATAAGGGCATTCCAGATCTTTAAGGTGCGTACTAGCTTAGAGGTAGCAAAGGGCTTTATACTGGCATATCAGTTGTTAACTACTTTAATAAATATTAAATATGCTTAAGCTCGGCTACAATCAGCTTAAGCATTTATAATTTACGTTTCCCTTCACCGTTGAAGCAAGTGATATTTTAATTGCTTAAAAACGCACATAACTCCGAAAAGTTAGAGGTGCTTGTCCGGGTTCAAACCCCGACCTCTGATTAAGACGAGGACGCCCTAACTACTAGGCTATCATAGCTTCGCTATTAGTGCGATAATAGATACCCACTATAAATGTGAGATCTTTCTTGATCAATTATCAGAGCAGCTGGTGTATTTTATTTCTTTCTTCCTTTCCCATTATTAAAGGTTATTACTTTCAAATGCTACAGTAAGCAAGAGGGTTTTAATTCAACTGAAAGGTCAAGGGAAATGGACTTTTTACTTTAACAACAGCATGTGTTTAATGATGAATTAAAACTTGTTTAACTGTGGGATTTTTAATACAAAAGAAGTAGATGCTAGACATCATTAAAATTGCATTTCTCTGTTTCTAATTTCTTCGTTGATTTTTCAGTTAACAGATCTCGAGTTCATCGGTTTAGTTTTTTTATATATATACAATAAATAAGTCAGTCCGTGACAGAAATTTGAGCTGATGGAAAGTAATGATGCAGTCTAAGATGGTAGCGGGCTAACCTGTTAGGGGTATGCTAAACCTATACTCTTAATTGGTTTCTACGCGACATCGTGACGGAACGTTTACTCGCTTGGCGACACGTCTTTGTCCATAGTGTGGTTATTAGCCACGGCTGCAGTCTCCCACCAGACCAGTCACTAACCAGGAATCGAATCCAAGACCTCCTCCGACTCCAACTTTATAATGCGACAACGCACGCGCTGCGCCACGGAGGCACATCCTGGATTATTTTTATTTTAAGTGGTATGTGAGATAGTGACAACCAAAAGAAAATTTACCTGGCTAAGTTTGTTGTGGGCGTCTTCTTAGACCGGGGCGCGTTTGGAACCCTCATAGCTTTAGTTTTAAGTTTACGAATGTAGTTATCATCATCAAATCACTACTATGTAAATTATTGACGCATCAAAAACGCCTTTTAAAGGACTACTTGAATAAAGATTATTTGAATTTGAATTTGATCTTGCTGCGATATTTCATTGAATTCCCATTATCTAAAGTTAAGAAATCGGCGTTAACTATACATATCTTGGAGAGTACGGTAATCCGACAGCCTTTCTTTAGGCATCGAGCCAAGAATCGAACTAACAAATACACAAAATATGTAAGATCATCATGATCAACCCATTGCCGGCTCACTACAGAGCGCGGGTCTCCTCTCAATATGAGAAGGGTTTGGCCATAGTCCACCACGCTGGCCATGTGCGGATTGGCAGACTTCACACGCCTTTGAGAACATTATGGAGAACTCTCAGGCGTGCAGGTTTCCTCACGATGTTGTTAAAAACGTAACACATAACTCTGAAAAGTTAGAGATGCGTGCTAGGATTCGAACCGCTGACCTCTGATTAGGAGGCTGACACCCTAACCACTAGGCTATCACTGCTTCACTAGGCTATCACATTATTCAATAGGCTATGTAAGACCAACGTTGCTTATATATTTTACAAAGTATGCACTAATACAACTTTCCATATCGCAGGTAATCAGCAAATCCCCGCCCATTTCTAATCCCATGAGCGAAAATTAAATTACTATCACACAAATTACTGGCCATTAAGTATATCTTCTTCGCTAAGTAGCACAAGTTAAAGTTTAGATGTATTTGTAAATGCAACATAACTGATAACAGCTAACTGGTAAGTAATGGCTAAACCAGCCGGCTATCGTGTACCGCATTAGTTGGCTGATAAGAGAGTTCAGCTACACTTTAACTTTACCGCTACATATGGGCATAACCAATAATAAAGTATATGAAACGTATACCTATTACATACAATTTAGCCTAGGGCCTTCCTTACAATGTCACTTGCTTTAACGTCGAAGAAATACAACGCGAATGTTTGATGGTTCTCTGTAATGTTCTCTAAGGCTTGTCTATGTTTATCGGCAACGAAAATCAATTAGCTTCTAGTGACGCGATGTTAATATATTAACAAAACTTTAATCATCATCATGAACAACCCATTGCCAGCTCATTACAGAGGGTGGGCCTCCTCCCAATATGAGAAGGGTTTGGCCATGTTCACCACGCTGGCCATGCTGGAAGACTTCACACGCCTTTGAGAACATTAACTCTCAGGCATGCCTCTCAGGTTTCCTCACGATGTTTTCCTTTACCATTAAAGCAAGTGATATTTTAATTAAACAATAAACAGCAAGTATAATTTGCTATATTCCGCCGACAACCGGAAGATTTGTATAACATAACACCACACAAAATCTTCCACTAGAACCTCTACGCACGTTTCGACCTCCTCAGGAGATCCTCAGGAGTTGTTGACTTCACAAGCGAGAAAAGTAAAGAAACATTATTCCGAAAAGCTTAAAACATACATTATTCCGAAAAGTTAGAGGTGACTGCCCGGATCTGATCAAGAGGCGGTCGTCCTAACCACTATGGCGGGCGGCTTTCATATCGTAAACAACAAAAAATTACATATACTAAATTATATTGCTAATAATGTACATGACGACGAGGCTTTTTAAACGTATTGATATATAGTGCTTTATATACTCGTATACATATACGAGTATACATATACATTGTTCACATGGACTCATATACACATGTATATGAGTCCATGTGAACAATGCCATGAACTGGCACTCTTGGTTACACCGCTGTACCCGAGTTAGTATGAACAATATAAAGTGAACAGCACGGAAACTTGGTTCATTAAAAATAACGAATAGCGAGTCCAATCGACCACCGCAGCTGTGGTTCCGTATTACCAATAAACATTTGATGACTTGCAATTCTAGAAAGCCGGTAAATTGTTAGTTCACGGGGTGGCAGATCGCTGGCCGCTAGGCACTAACACCTTCATTTTACATTATATGATATAGGCAGACGTAAATAATGAACTGTCATATACATGTATGCTCATTAATTGTGTTAGAGATCATATTAAAGTACAATTAATTGAATATTTGTATTACGAACATAAACTGTCAATTTCAAATGTCAAATGACGTACGAGTGCTCATTGGAAAGAAAAGACAATTTTGGTTTTCGAACGTAAGGGAAGGAGAAAAAGCGCGGGAGCTAGCGGCGGGGTTCTTGAAAACACGCGGTACAAGCGCGATTGATTTTTGAGAAATTGATTAGTATTTAAGTTAATTTCAAAAATACATAGTTGTTTATTGTCAAGATAGTAAAGTTATAAAAAAAGAAGACTAATTTGTTATAATTTCACACAGTCATTAACAGTTCAGAATTTGGGATATAATCGTGTTCGTGTCAATCACACGCGGTGAAAGAAATCACGCCCAATAAAGTTTTGGATAAGTATGAACTAAATGGGTCGAGAACCGAGACAGACTCTGACGTCTCGATCCGGAGAGATGAATCTTCGGTGCGTAAGCGACAAAGAAGATCCAGTCGTCATTCACGTAGCAGAAAACGCTCCGGGCATTCTAAGCGCAAACGCTGCTCTCGTAGGCGAAATAGGCGCCTAGACATTTACGAGCCGGCGCAGTCACGAGCAGAGCATGAAGGGGTCTCAGTTAAGCAAAAATTTGTAAATTACTTATTGGTTGATTAATCCTTATGACTGAGAACATGAAGGGGTCTCAGTTATTTGTACTCCGTTTTAGGCTGAAAACATGAAGGGGTTTCAGTCGAGACGAGAAACAATGATTAATTGATCAAATTATAATGATTTGAATATTAAAATTTAGCTGAGAACATGAAGAGGTCTCAGTTAAGCTAAAATTTGTAAATCACTTATTGATTGATTAACCCTTATGACTGAGAACATGAAGGGGTCTCAGTTATTTGTACTCCGTTTTAGGCTGAAAACATGAAGGGGTTTCAGTCGAGACGTGAAGCAATGATTAATTGATCAAATTATAATAATTTGAATATTCAAATTTAGCTGAGAACATGAAGAGGTCTCAGTTAAGCTAAAATTTGTAAATCACTTATTGGTTGATTAATCCTTATGACTGAGAACATGAAGGGGTCTCAGTTATTTGTACTCCGTTTTAGGCTGAAAACATGAAGGGGTTTCAGTCGAGACGTGAAGCAATGATTAATTGATCAAATTATAATAATTTGAATATTCAAATTTAGCTGAGAACATAAAGAGGTCTCAGTTAAGCTAAAATTCGTAAATCAGTTATTGGTTGATTAATCCTTATGACTGAGAACATGAAGGGGTCTCAGTTATTTGTACTCCGTTTTAGGCTGAAAACATGAAGGGGTTTCAGTCGAGACGTGAAACAATGATTAATTGATCAAATTATAATAATTAGAATATTCAAATTTAGCTGAGAATATGAAGAGGTCTCAGTTAAGCTAAAATTTGTAAATCACTTATTGGTTGATTAATCCTTATGACTGAGAACATGAAGGGGTCTCAGTTATTTGTACTCCGTTTTAGGCTGAAAACATGAAGGGGTTTCAGTCGAGACGTGAAGCAATGATTAATTGATCAAATTATAATAATTTGAATATTCAAATTTAGCTGAGAACATGAAGAGGTCTCAGTTAAGCTAAAATTCGTAAATCAGTTATTGGTTGATTAATCCTTATGACTGAGAACATGAAGGGGTCTCAGTTATTTGTACTCCGTTTTAGGCTGAAAACATGAAGGGGTTTCAGTCGAGACGTGAAACAATGATTAATTGATCAAATTATAATAATTTGAATATTCAAATTTAGATGAGAATATGAAGAGGTCTCAGTTAAGCTAAAATTTGTAAATCACTTATTGGTTGATTAATCCTTATGACTGAGAACATGAAGGGGTCTCAGTTATTTGTACTCCGTTTTAGGCTGAAAACATGAAGGGGTTTCAGTCGAGACGAGAAACAATGATTAATTGATCAAATGATAATGATTTTAATATCTTGAATATTAAAATGTAGTTGAGGGGTCTCAGAAATGCGTGCAACGGTAAAGTTTCCCGGGACGGGAAATTGATCAGGAAGGGCCGACTGTTAGAGATCATATTAAAGTACAATTAATTGAATATTTGTATTACGAACATAAACTGTCAATTTCAAATGTCAAATGACGTACGAGTGCTCATTGGAAAGAAAAGACAATTTTGGTTTTCGAACGTAAGGGAAGGAGAAAAAGCGCGGGAGCTAGCGGCGGGGTTCTTGAAAACACGCGGTACAAGCGCGATTGATTTTTGAGAAATTGATTAGTATTTAAGTTAATTTCAAAAATACATAGTTGTTTATTGTCAAGATAGTAAAGTTATAAAAAAAGAAGACTAATTTGTTATAATTTCACACAGTCATTAACAATTGACAACATTCGATTTATATATTATAATCTTTGTTATATAAAAATCCATAATTCGTCTCTCTCTCCCTAAATTTTAAACAGGTGTAATGAATATTATTTATTTTATACTGCCTCTAACAATATAGTCATCATGAACAACCCATTACCGGCTCACTACAGAGCACGGGTCTCCTCTCAATATGAGAAGGGTTTGGCCATAGTCCACCACGCTGGCCATGTGCGGATTGGCAGACTTCACACGCCTTTGAGAACATTATAGAGAACTCTCAGGCGTGCAGGTTTCCTCACGATGTTTTCCTTCACCGTTGAAGCAAGTGATATTTTAATTCTTTAAAAACGCACATAACTCCGAAAAGTAAAAATGCGTGCCCGGATTCGAACCCCCAACCTCTGATTAGGAGGCTGACGCCCTAACCACTAGGCTATCACCGCTTATTAACAATATAGTAATAACTTACATATTTTTCACACTCGTGATATTAATTAAAAGAAAATATTTGCGCTGAATGTATATAAAAATATATTTATAGTGGGGAATCATGAAATGTAAATGAAAATAAGAAAAGAAAAAAGGCAGTACCCAGTTGCTAAAACACACGAGCTTCTAGTATTATTTAAAAGTAACTACAGCTCCTATGGTGACTTAAGAATTGGTACTTAAATAATTTTGGTACAAAAGCTGCGATTTAAATAAGCAATAGGCATTTTGAACACCTTGCCTATTGAAGACCAATTAACATCATAGCAATATTAATTAATTCTGTATGCTTTCCCTATAAATTATGTAACTAATTGTACTATTTCTTTTATTTTCAGGTAAGTTACCTGTCCTCAGAGTCAGATTATGAGTATCTGTCGGTCGCGAAAGCGTGCGAATATGTCTCCGCTAAACGAAAGGTCCACTACGCGCATTCTTTGTTGACTAGACAGGAGTAAGTGGGAAGGAACTTCGTGAATTATGTACGTTTTGAAGGAGGAAACCTTCAAAGTCCAGAGCTCTTCATAATGTGCTCCAACGGTATATACATACAACCATTCTGAACATACGGTAAGTCTACCAATCTATTAAAACAATAAACGGCAAGTATAATTTGCTATATTCCGCCGAAAACCGGGAGATTTGAAAAATATAACACCACACAAAATCTTCCACTAGAACCTCTAAGCACGTTTCGACCCGACACCGGATCATCCGCGAAAAGTAAACTTTAAGTAAAGTTTTACTTTTCGCGCTTGTGAAGTCAACATCTCCTGAGGATGATCCGGTTTTTGTGTGGTGTTATATTATACAAATCTGCCGGTTGTCGGCGGAATATAGCAAATTATACTTGCTGTTTATTGTTTATCATGGACTTCCGCAAAGTAACGCCTGCTTCTATTCATTATTTACCACTCTATTAGGTTTAGGTTAATTTTTTGTTTAAGCCCTTTCAAAGTAAGTTAAAGGAGGACACTCACATACATCGCGTCTACTTAAATTATCATTTTTTAGCTTTTTAAGATGGTTTTATTATATATAGTGACAATATAAATAGAAACTGTTTTTAAACGTTTATTTATACTAACAATAGAAACGAAGAGTTTATTTTGACATAATTATCTCGAAACTAAAATTCGAACTTGAAAACATATGCAGCGTTTGGGGACACAATTCTTGACGATGATAATTATGCATTAAACATGCGAGTTGTTAAATGCATCTCGACTTAACATAAAAAGGTGGTTTAGGTGGGCGAATGCCACGCGGTGGGTCTGGGTGCTCGGAAAAGTTGTCAGAAGTAGAACGCGGACTTATTAGCTATAGTTAGTGTCGGATATTTAAGTTGAAAATTTCAAGTTAATATAGCCTAGTGGTTAGGGCGTCAGCCTCCTCATCAGAGGTCGGCGGTTCGAATCCGGGCACGCACCTCTAACATTTCGGAGAAATGTGCGTTTTTAAAAATTAAAATATCATTGCTTCAGCGGTGAAGGAAAACATCGTGAGGAAACCTGCACGCCTGAGAGTTCTCCATAATGTTCTCAAAGACGTGTGAAGTCTGCCAATCCGCACATGGCCAGCGTGGTAGACAATGGCCAAACCCTTCTCATATTGAGAGGAGACCCGTGCTCTGTAGTGAGCCGGTAATGGGTTGATCATGATGATGATGATGAATAATACTCGAAACTGGATACCACTTTCTCTCTGGTCACATAGAAGATATCACGCCGGCTATCAGTAAATACTTTTTCAACCTCCTTCTCTAAGTTATTTCTCGGCCAACTAATTCAGACACAGTCACGATCTAGTAACATTGGAAATAGACTAGTTCTAGACTCCCATTCAATTACCCCTTACATACACAGCTTCTAATAAGTCCAAGTGATAGAAGCGTAACCATAAATCTTCCTACAGGAGGGTTTTAACACAATTCGTGACTCTAATGACGTTTAGCCGTGCATAGTGTAAAGGAAGGTCCACACAAGGTGCACGAGCTCGCACGTAAGCCTCGCAAGCCAAAGCTAAGCACTTTCTAGTTGTTTGGCCATGTGTTACTTAGATCTTTTTTTTTTTTATCGTGGTGGAAAAGCTTTATTGCTACCTCCGTCCCTTGGGCAGGACTAGAGGTTATGTGGGACTCCCCCCCCCCAGAGGGTAGGCATGTCCCTCACGCTGAGTTTTTCCAGACACCCGGGGAACACCATTGCATTCTTCCCAGGCAATGTGTTACTTAGATCTAGCGCAAAACACCTCAATGTAGTCAACTCATCCTATATAGACAGTTGTTATTTGGTTTATAAGCCGATTAAATACAGTAGTATTTGTTAACTTTAACTAGCTAATTATGTTCTTCAAGACACATAAGGAAGGTCGCGACTTTGTTTATAAAAATTCAGTTTGAACGCTTTTTTTCTCTGACAAAAAAGTATCAAAGAAATAAACATACATCTTCGCATTTATAGTATTAGTATATATGGTTGAATACGTATTAAATGCTTAATTTCTTACGTTTTACCCAATCTCAAATGGTTAATGTATGAAAGCTAAGCTTAATAATTATTATAGCTTACAATGCTACAAAACACAGATATGCAGATTTAAAAAAGTAAGAAAATACATTGAGATTGTTTCTTGAAAAGTGTTACAAACAAAATATAACACTCGTGTTTTTTTTCGGACAGTCTATTAGCTGTTGTACAGCGTAACCTATTGGTTGCCACAGCGTAACCGGGCTGTTTAGCGAGCTTCGGAAAGAAGCTCTGCCAAAAGAAATTTTTAGCCATAGGGCTCGAAGAAACTAAGGGAACGACTGCCTAAGGGCGCCTCCTTTGAGGCCGAACCTCGGCTTAGGCGACGTTTTGGATAACGGGGGGGTCGGACGGTGAGTGGTCCGTACGTCTTCGAGGCCGTGGATGTAGCCTACGTCCGGATGACGTAAGATAGCGGGGACCTCGTCTTCGCCGGTAAAGACGGTGTGTAGCGTATGATTGTGTGGTAGGTGGTACGAGTATGTAAACCCTTCTTTTATTGAGAGGACACACGGACTATGTAGTGAGCCGGCAATGAGTCGATGATGATGATGATGATAATGACTGTTACGCGAGCCAAGACCGAACATTGCATTGTTCAAACTACTCAGTCTGTGTACACCCAGCTGAGACCCAGCCGTGCACAGTGTAATTTATTACAGTATCGCCTAGCACTGTAATTGCACTGTAATTCCTCACGCTTCTTCTGTTGGAATACATCAATCATCGTCATTAGGAGCCTTGACCTTCAAACAGCGTTAATTTATAAAAAAACAAAAAAAAAAACATTTTCAGTAAAGATACTTAACGCAAGTACAGGGCGTATTGGAGTCGGGACAAGTGACGTGAAAGTGAAACGAGCAAGCGAACAAAACTATAGTGTGTAAAATCTTGTTGCCATATCTGTGGGTGCTTCTCACAGCAGAAACAAATGGTGGTAATAATTAGCATGTGAAATGTGGGTGTTGCGGTCGAGTGCACAAGTGTTCCCGTGACCCAGCCACCAGGCGACGCAAAGGAGCATCGCTGGGTTTTAGTGGGTATTCTGGTCGCCAGCCTGGCCGCCAGGGAGTCCCACATACCTGTTATACCTGCGCCGCTGCGGAGGGGATGCGTAAACGCATTTCCCAGGGGGGAAAAAAGTGAAATGTGGTTACTTTTTAACATAACTATGCAGTTATGTCAGAGTCAAAGGAAATTCAAAACTGGTCGAGCACACTGCAACCAAAGATTCCTTATATCATAATTAATTTGATGTTTAGAAATGTATCGGTAAATGTAATAATAACGTTTTATTTTACGAGTCTATTGCCATCCTCAGCGAATGTCCCATACTGGCTTATCGACCATTGTCCATTTAAACGCTAATTCTTTGTGCATGGATTGCTATTAATACATTAAAAGCTTTGCTAACGGCTTCGGTACATCATGCGACATGCACTATTTGAGCGAGTTATACGGGTTGACTTAGAGTTCATTGCATATCATGGTCTTCCGCAAAGTAACTTAGCGTCTATGGAACAGTCAAAATATCAATCGTAAAATTCCTTCTTCTCTTCTTTAAGTGCCATCTCCTACCGGAGGTTGGCAATCATCTTGTTCACTACCGCCCTAAACATCATGCTTATGTTAAACCACTGGCGAAGGCTCTTAAGCCAGGATGTTCGTCTTCGGCCAGGTCTGCGTTTGCCCTTTATTTTGCCTAGCATTATGAGTTGGAGTAAGTCATATTTAGAGTTTCGCATTATGTGGCCCAGATATTCAAGTTTTCTCCTTTTTACACTTTTGAGTAACTCAGTAGACTTTCCCATTCTTTGCAACTCAGTGGTATTGCGAATATGATCTCTCCATGATAATCGCCATCCGCCTGTATACCCACATCTTAAAATTCCACAAAAATGATCCTTCCGACACGGAAATTCTTAGATGTTTACGTAAAATAAGAAAAGGTTATTGCATGTTTTGTTAATTAATCCAAAAAGTCAATTGACTCGTTAGCTGTAATAAATTTCGTAACGCATTCGGTTTCATAAACTTCTCTCCGCCAATGAAATCAGATGGAGTGAATCAATAAACAAAAGCAATCACGACGTTACGATGGTTCCAGAGCTAGTCGCAAATTTTGAGTCCGAATTGACACAAATTATCGCATAGAGAGACACAAGAAAATATTACTTATATATTATTATTATGCGTAAACAATTAACATTGTTGTGAATTGTAGTCTTTAAAGACGTCATATACCGGGGTACGAAATTCATACGTGCCCTGGCATAAAACCACACAAACCCAAGCCAAATTTAGCTGGGTAAGTATTTTTTTTGCTATCACTATCTCGCAATTTCATATATCGTTTTTAAATTGACCATTTTTAACACAGTTTGTATATGGCTGTTATAACTGAATAATGTCAAAAACAAAATGAAAAAAAAAACTGTCACTATACGCAGCTCGTCGTTTCATTACACACAGCAGTATTACATACTGAGGCTACTCTTGTGGTCTAGGATGGTAGCGGGAGAACCTGTTAGGAGTAAGGCCAGCCCATACTCCTAATTGGATTCTACGGGACATCGTGCCGGAACGTTAAATCGCTTGACGAAACGTCTTTGTCGGTAGGGTGGTAACTAGCCACGGCCAAAGCCTCCTACCAGACATGACTCGAACCGGGAATCGAACCTTGGACCTTCAACTTTATAATGCGACAGCGCACGTACTGCACCACGGAGGCCGTCATTTTTATGTTTGTCTTATATGTGTTCCGAAACTGTTGATCAGATTGTGATGAAACTTAAGCAGGGTGGTTCTGGAACGTCCCGAGGGTTGCTGACTCAAAAAAATATCTAAATGTTTTATTCTATTTTTAAAACGTGACAGCGTACGCGCTGCGCGTCGGAGGTACATGACGTTTGTTGTTGAAGCCTGCATGTACCAGAAGTTTCTCAAATTTTCCGCCAGCTCTCCGGCTAACGCAGTCAGGCAAATTAACAATCTGTAAGCTTAATTAGAAGCGGTTGTAAAACGTCACAAACGGTACGCGTAGAAAGTGGCGATAGACCGATCTGTGCAAATTGTGTATAAACCTTTTATTGTACTAATAGAGTTACAGACATTTACCGATGGTTTAATTATCAAATCATATAGATACTTTCTTATTTTTTTTTTCTTATTATGTACGTGTGTGACTGGGCTCCGGGAGTCCAAGAAAAAAAAAATTGTTATTTTATTAATGGTATTTTGGTTTCTGGAAACCCATGGCGCCTTGTATCTTTTATTTAGACCAATGGTTCCCAATTAGTTTTTGCTGCGTACCACGTCAAAAAAGACCTCAAACTAGCGTACCTCTTATTGTAGCAATGATATATAAAAAAGGCAGTTTTAATAAAAGTTATTATCTTCAAATAACAGAACAATAGTGAAAATCAGAATATAATGTATCGGCGACGACGTTGACAAATGTACACATTTTTCTTTGCACAGCTCTTGAAAATCTGGCGCGGGATAGTGCTCGGTGCTCCATGCTTTTACGATGACGATCGTTAAACAATAACATTTGGAAATTGTTCTTGTTTTTACTGATAGCCGCGCGTACCCCTCGATGCAACTTCACGTACCCCTTGGAGTACGCGTACCACTAATTGGGAAACACTGATTTAGACTAAATAAAAATTTTTTTTTATTCTATCTTTACATAAACCTCTTAGTGTTAAGTTTTGTGAAACAATATATATACTAGTGTGTCTAAATGATTAAAATAAAATAAAATATAAATATATTTTATATTATTTCTCACCACTCGCTCGGCAATGCCTTATATACATTTTTGCCTGTAAAGATAAAGTACACCAATAGTGATTACCATAGTGGGGTCATTAGGTTTTTATTTTATACACTACAAGTTAGCGATTGGAGGTTTCCCTCACCTGATGGTAAGTGATGATGCATTGTAAGATGGCGGGCCAACCTGTTAAGGGGTATGGTATATCATATATATAGTAATGGTAATCGCTTGGCGAAGTGTCTTTGTGAGTAGAGTGGTAACTAGACACGGCCAAAGCCTTCCACAAGACTATACTCGAGCCGGGAATCGAACTCAGGACCTCCAACTCTACAGTGCTACAAAGCACGCTCCTCGCCACAGAAGTTGTAATCACACCATCTGACGTTTATAGTTTTAAAGGTGATGTTTCTAGATAGTATGGATAACGTGAGATATAAATAAATAATTTAAAAAAAAAAACAATATAAAAGCTATAGTACGAGTATATCACTTTCGATTTCAGTAATTGATGAATGTTGCGATTGGACGCGTTAACAGAAAGAAAGCGATCAATTATGGCAGATCGAGATATATCACGTTTTACCATTACTTTCTATAAGTGCACTTAAAAGAATCGTTAAAGTAATTTGCGGTGGGAACACACTTAAAACACGCGACGATAGACGTTTCATACACCAAGTAAGATCTATAGTACTTTGTATATTTACTAAATTTTAATGCAAGACAGATCTATTTTAGGCATATACTCGTAATTGAGTATCATTTTCTTAAACAATAAACAGCAAGTATACTTTGCTATATTCCGCCGACAACCGGGAGATTTGTATAATATAACACCACACAAAATCTTCCATTAGAACCTCTACGCACGTTTCGACCCGACACCGGATCATCCTCAGGAGATGTTGACTTCACAAGCGCGAAAAGTAAAGTTTACAAATCTCTCGGTTGTCGGCGGAATATAGCAAATTATACTCGCTGTTTATTGTTTATCATGGACTTCCGCAAAGTAACGCCTGCTAGAAGCAGGCGTTACTTTGCTTTCATTATTAGATCTATTTTAGACATATACTTGTCATTTAGTATCGATTAGTTAAACATTTTGTTACGTCTGAGCAAACTCAAGTACACTAGAGAACGCAGCCCAAGAATGTAGATAGAATTCGGGTCGAATGATATAGTTATATATTAACAGGATACTTTTTTGGATTTTTAAACATACACTAGCACTAACTAAATGATAAATTTTGCTTATCTAAGCTTTCAGAACGGTTGTCAGTTTTTGACGATCGTAAACGTTTTCCTATGTGTACTAAACATGCAAGAAAATGCTGGACACTAAACTGTCGCGTTGAATTTTCAGTGTGATGGGTTGAGAAAATAATGACACTTTGTAAAATTGACGACCTCCGTGACAAAGTGCGCACGCTGTCGCATTATAAAGTTGGAGGTCCTGGGTTCGATTCCCGGCTCGAGTCCGGTCTGTTGAGACGAATCAGCCGTGGCTAGTTACTACCTTACCAACAAAGACGTGTCGCCAAGCGATTTAGCGTTCCGGCACAATGTCGTGTAGAAACCAATTAGGAGTATAGGTTTACCATACACCTAACAGGTTAGCCCGCTACCATGCTAGTCTACATTATCACTTACCACCAGGTGAGATAGCCGTCAAGGGCTAAGTTGTAGTGTATAAAAAAGGTATAAGCGTAAAAGAAGAGGATAATGAGTGGCGACGGATAAAAGCGAGAGAAGACTTTTCGCCTACTGTACATAACGTGCGACATGAGAAGAAGAAAAATGAGTGTTATTCCACAATTTCATAATGACTGTCCCGTCTGTTATAAGTCTGTTTCCGCCCGAACCGGTGCTGACCATAGACGTAATCTTGATCTTCCATCTTCGTTTAGATGCTGGGGTTAAATGAATAACACAAGTGTTATCCTTTAAAATCTAATTGTTCTTTTTAAGCGCTAATATAATCGAATGTTGAGTGAATACATTAGAGACGATTTAGACACTCTAATCTTTCTTTTGTTACGGTCACTTTCTTAATTAGTATCTATGACTGCTGATCTTTTTGGCTCATAGTGAGAATGAAACATTAAATAATTAAAGAAGTAAAATTTTCCCTTTTGTTTTTTTTAGTTATTAACCCGTTTTCATTGTGGTTTTAGTTTCTACAGACAGAAACACCTTTTTGACGAAGTCATCTGTAATGCAAAAAGTCTCATTCTGTAATGCAAATTTTAACCGGAGAAACTGTAATGCTGTATATACCTGCAATGGTAACTGTACTCGGCTTAGACAAACGTTATATCGTAATATTTTTAATGCTAATACAGTGTATCGATTGGTGTATCATGTGAAATAAATAAATAAATAAACTCCACACTGGCGCAGTGCGTGCGCTGACGCATTATAAAGTTGGAGGTCCTGGGTTCGATTCCCGGCTCGAGTCTGGTCTGGTAGAAGGCTTCCGCCGTGACTAGTTACCACCCTATCCTGCACCCTGATTTAGGACCATGACCATGATCATTAATTTCGGCTGAACGTCGACTTGTCAATACATTTGCGACAGATATGTGAGCGGGTTCTCAAAGTCAGTTTTTCAAGGTGACATATTTACGCAGCGCGTCGGTCATTGCGACACGGGTTTTACAGTCGGCCGTCGCGTATGACCGCCGAGATCAGAATCTGAGAGCAATAAACATCGCGTTTTATTACTGCGGAAAATATAAACTAAATTGGAGACGTTTAAAAAGTTATTGTAAAGTAAATCAGTGGTTATAAAGATTTGCGATCTGAGCTTTAATTTGCAATATCGTTTTGTGAGTTATTTCCTTGCCACCAACGACTTCACGGGGGCAGTGAGCTCACTTTTAAGGCTGTGGGTTCAGTTACCAGTCAAGAAACTTAAGTTATATATACTCGTATAACTATAAAAAAATCAGTATCGATGCAGTATGTAGCACTATTTGGAATAATGAATAGAAGCAGGCGTTACTTTGCGGAAGTCCATGATAAAAAATAAACAGCAAGTATAATTTGCTATATTCCGCCGACAACCGGGAGATTTGTATAATATAACACCACTATTAATCTTCCACTAGAACCTCTACGCACGTTTCGACCCGACACCGGATCATCCTAAGGATATGTTGACTTCACAAGCGAAATGGGACCGGATCATTTGCGTGGACGTGCGTAGAGGTTCTAGTGGAAGATTTTGTGTGGTGTTATATTATACAAATCTCCCGGTTGTCGGCGGAATATAGCAAATTATACTTGCTGTTTATTGTTTAGCACTATTTGGGTATTGTTGACTTTTCTTTTTTTTATACACTACAAGTTAGCCCTTGGTATAATACTACTAATACATACTGCTAATTGGTTTCTACGCGACATCGTGCCGGAACGCTATATCGCTTAGCGACACGTCGTCATCGGTAGGGTAGTAACAAGCCCCGGCCGAAGCCTCCCATCAGACCAGATTCGAGCCGGGAATCGAACCCAGGACCTCCAACTCTATAATGTGACAGTGCACGCACTGCGCCACGGAGTTCACAAAAACTACTATTATTATATTGCCTTCCAACTAATACATATGCAGCGTGGTGGGTCCAAGCTCCATATTCCCCTGTCCATTCTGTTCTTTAAGAAAGTCTAAGTAGATTATGATAATTTGTATATGTCTTGTATGACTAGCCTTTTTTTTTTGTCGTGGTGTTTGTATGACTAGCCTTTTTTTTTTGTCGTGGTGGAAAAGCTTGATGCTACCTCCGTCCCTTGGGCAGGACTACAGGTTATGTGGGACTCCCCCCTAGGGGGTATACCCAAACTAAAAACCACCACGGCGTGTCCCTCGCGCTGAGTTTTTTCCAGGCGCCCGGGGAACACCATTGTATTCTTCCCGGGCATCTAACAGGCGCCGCAGCCATGAGACGGGGCTCCGCGTGGAGAGGGGAGAGGATCGGGACAGCACGATCCCCCCCAGACTGTCAGGAGGCTTGTTAAATGTCAGGTAGCTATGTATGACTAGCCTGGACAAACAATAGTCAAATATGATTATTAAGTTTTCCATGTTGGTAGTATTTGGTCCGTCACGTTGGCAAAACACTCAGGCCTCAATTGCTAGAGAGATTCGGGTTCAAATCCCGGTAGTTCCGAATTTTTTTTTGTATGCGTTTTATAAGAAACACTTTAATAAAATGTAAAAAAAAAAATTTAAAAAAAAATTAAAAAAAAAATTAAAAATATTTAATCCTTTGATAAATCAAAGGTATAATTTTCTTTATAAATAACACAAAACAGTTCTATTACAAATAATTGCATGGATATACAAATATAGCTCCGTGAAAATTGCTATTTGGTAATTTTTTTTTTTTTTTAATGACACCCACTTCGTTATTCTTTTACGTAACTTAGCTGCCGATGGCCATGTTTGCGGTTTCGAAGCCCATAAATGAATAATTCAAACCAGTTACAAGTGTACGGTAATAGATGAATTAGGACTAACTGTTGCCATAATATAAGGAAGGTGGTTCTACACGGAGCTCCAGACCGATCCAGTTTTAGCTATTAACTAAACACGACAAATCTATTTCGTTCGATCAATAATATATTAGATCCACATTGACGGCGTCATAGTGGATTTTTAACTATTTGGTTCCCTGGCTAAAAGGTAAAAAGTAAACCATATCTTTAGGTTACTTCTATTAGCCCGCTGCCATCTTAGACTGAATCAATTATCGCCAGTAAGATCAGTCAAGAACTAACTTGTAGAGGAATAAAAAATTTCTTAACAGCTCATCAGCTCAGATATACTATATGTTGGAAATAAATGGTGGAATAAAATATGAAAGGGGACTTTTCCGCGCTTGCACGCTAACTACCTCATTGGGCACAGCTTTCTCTCTGAGATAACTATGAGATTTATGGAGCCCCTTATCTTATGCACGTATCGTTATGTCTAGCTACGTAATCGGTAATGTGTGTGAGTACCGGTGGTAATTCAGGGGACTTACCACCGTTGCTTGAAGCAGTAATATTAAAACACTTTTGTTTAGCAATTTGACGACCTCCGTGGCGCAGCGCGTGCGCTGTTGCATTTTAAAGTTGGAGGTCCTGGGTTCGATTCCCAGCTCAAGTCTGGTCTGGTGGGAAGCTTCGGCCGTGGCTAGTTACCACCCTACCGACAAAGACGATGTCGCGTATAAACTAATTAGGAGTGTGGGTTTACCATGCCCCTAAAAGGTTAGCCCGCTCCCATCTTAGACTGCATCATCACTTACCATCAGGTGAGATTGCCGTCAAGGGCTAACTTGTAGCGGATGAAAAAAAACAATTATCATCCTTATTTTCGAGACATATTTGTTTATCTTATAAAGGTGTTACTTTGGAATAATAGTGCTAGCACAAGTAACAAGCTTCCAGAGAGTAGGTTTTTTTTTAAATTATTATTTTAATATAATAATGCTATGAACAAATATTAATAATCATTTACGTATCATTGTCTCTTTACTGCCCCGTAAGCGACGCTGCCAAACTGTGGATTATCAAGTATCTCAATCGGAACTAAACTAAATAGTATAAAAAGGCAAATAAGACTGTATGAAGTGCCCGGAATCGAACGCCCGACCTCTGATTAGGAGGCGGACGTCCTAACCACTAGGCTATCACAGCTTAACTTATATAAGATACTAGCTGGCGCCCGCGACTTCGTCCGCGTGGAATAGGTTCTTAAAATTCAGTCAGAATAAGTTGTAAGAATTACTACGGTAACTCTCCTATGTCACTCTCCACGTCCTCAACTATACTTTCAAAAATCACGTCGATCCATTGCTCTGTTGCAACGTGAATAAAGGACAAACCAACATACAAACCCACTTTCGCACTTATATTACTGTGATTTTTTCTGGATTCTAAGAATTTCTTAGTACAAAGTATTTCAGGGTTATACTAATTATACTTCGAGTGAATTCCAAGAAGTAAAACTATAAGATTTTCATACAACATTTGAACCCCGCTATTAACCTCTTTGCAGCGGATTTTAACCTATTATTTTCTTAGCATCTTATGTCTACGCCTAAGCAGGGCTTAGCTTCCAAATTCTTGTTAATTTTTTATGTTTCCACTTTCAAGGTGTGATTTTTCAAAAGAGCTATACCTACATGTTATTATTACTGAAAAGTAATGCTCTAAATGCCGATTTTCATTTCAACGCAGAACTTGGATTGTTGTAATATTGCGTATAAAGGTTTTTAATATTTAAAACAAATGCCAATTTTCATGTCCCTAACTTCGAAAATTTACAATCCTAATATAAACTTCCATCACCCATTTCCACCCCCTTTGGGGTGGATTTTTGTAACATTGATCGTACAGATCTTTATTATTTATAATTAACAACTTAGTTGCCAACTTTCATGTCTCTAACTTCAAAAATATAAGACTTTCATACAAACTTCCAACCCCTATTTCAACCCTTTAGGGGTGGATTTTTGTAATATTGCCTATACAGGTTTTTATTATTTAAAACAAATTACCTAAATGCCAATTTTCATGTCCCTAACTTCAATAATATAAGACTTTCATACAAACTTCCAACCCCTATTTCAACCCTTTAGGGGTGGATTATTGTAATATTGCGTATACAGGATTTTATTATTTAAAACAAATAAACTAAATGCCAATTTTCAGTCCCTAACTTCAAAAACTTAGAATCCTGATGAAAAGTTCAGACCCCCATTTTACCCCCTTTGGGGTGGATTTTCGCAACATTTCTCATACAGGTCTTTATTATTTATAATTAACAACTTAGTTGCCAACTTTCATCTCTCTAACTTCAAAAATATACGACTTTCATACAAACTTCCAACCCCCATTTCTACCCCTTAGGGGTGGATTTTTGTAATATTGCATATACAGGTTTTTATTATTTAAAACAAATTACCTAAATGGCCATTTTCATGTCCCTAACTTCGAAAACATAGGATCCTCATGAAAACGCCCCACCCCCATTTCACCCCCGTTGGGGTAGATTTTCGTAATATTGATTATACAGATCTTTATCATTTATAATAAAAAACTTAGTTGCCAATTTTCATGTCTCTAACTTCAAAAATATAGGACTTCCATACAAACTTCCAACCCCCTTTTCTACCCCTTAGGGGTAGATTTTCTCAAAACCGTTTCTTAGCTGACCTCTACTTCATAAAAGGAATCTACCTTCCAAATTTAAAGATCGTATGTTTTATAGTTTCTGAGATATCGTGATCATCAGTCAGTCAGTCAGTGGTATTTCGCTTTTATATATATAGATAAAATATCCAAGAAATGTAATAATAAAGCAAATTATTCAAATGCTTTGAATAATTGATATATTCTATTTTATAAATTCAATGTATTGCGCGAGTATATCTCAGTTTGAAGACTTATCACTATTTATACGGGACTACATTTCTTAGACCTGTTGAAGGTTACTAAAGCATATTTTGCTTGCATTAAATATCGTGTAAGTTGCCCTAAAATTAATGGTTCCGTATTTTTAATATTAAGGAGAGTTTAATACTTTGTTAGTTTATTAATTGGCATTGACGACATCCATGGCGATGGCGCAGTGGTAAGCATTGCGGTGATGTAAATGTTAGGTCCTGAGTTTGACTATGTTAATGAATAGAAGCAGGCGTCACTTTGCGGAAGTCCATGATAAACAATAAACAGCAAGTATAATTTGCTATATTCCGCCGACAAGTGAATGGAATAAAACGGAAAAAAAAACTAATTGTCGGCGGAATATAGCAAATTATACTTGCTGTTTATTGTTTATTTGACTATGTTGTCAATATGTGAATTGGTAATTTCTTTTTTTTTTCTACTTTGGCCGGTGAAAAAGTTAGCCTGCTATCATCGAAGGCTGCATCATCACGTACCACGAAGTACGTTTGCAATCTAGGGCTAGCTTGTAGTGAAGCCAAATAATTGTTCTGAATTTGAAACTCGGATCGGGCCAAAAACTGGAGTTCGTAATAAATATTGTAGCTGTTGTTATTAAATAATGTTGTTTCATAAATAAATTAAAAAGTAAGTAATGTCAAAATTTATTAAAAATACTTTTATCCCAGTAATTGGTTTTTTAGTTGAATACGCTACCAAATTCTTACGAACAAGTATAATAATTATGCTCCGACGGAACTCCAAAACCGTGCGCAGGCGCATCCAATGTAAACAGTCCCTACACTGTTTGTTGAAGGTATTTCTGCCGTTTCTTTGTAGTTTTATTATTTTTCTTATTTTGGATTTGTTTTAGAAGCTGAAATGTTGACCGGGGTTTATGCTTTTACATGGAATTATGATTAAGCTCCGCTGGTACTTGTTCGACCGGAAATCGATCGTGCGTTCACCTGGTTTTTATTTGACCCATGTGTTTATCATCTATATAGATTGCTATCTCACTTGATGGTAAGTGGTGATGCAGTTTAAGATTGTAGAAGGTTAACCTGTTAGGGGTAAGGCAAAACCACACCCCCAATTGGTTACTACGCGACTTCGTTCCGGAACGCTAAATCGCTTGGCGAAGCGTCTTTGTCGGTAGGGTGGTAACTAGCCACGGCCGAAGCCTCCCACCAGACCATACTCTAGCCGGGAATTGAACCCAGAACCTCCAACTTTTAAAATGCAACAGGTCACGCGCTGCGCCACGGAGGTCGTCAAAAGTACTCATATTTGTAGAACTTATTTCAATTCTTTGTCAAATCATAAAATTAGACTAATTTAATTACGTAACTCCTTAATGGATAGTAAAAGAAAGCATATAATCTCATATATACATGTACTGTTCATTTCGCACCGTCATACATAGGTACATTATAGATATCGACTTATGGGGCCCTAATTTCGGAGAAAGTTCTCGACATGGTCCCTTAATAACATCACACGTCGTTTCAACGTGAAGACAAGTCAATCGGAAATGTCTTGAAACGTATCGAGATAATGTCTTAACTCAGGTCGATAGGTTATTACAAACACGCGATGTTTGTCCTGAGGGTACGTGTTGTAAAGTTGCAAAACAATACCACTAAAACACCACTAGTATGGAGTTAACTAGCAATACAAATGTGAACTAGGCTTTGAAGTAATCTCTTTTATTAGCACTCATAGATGGAACTATCTGAATGAAGGATTCAAATTGCACTTGGATTCAAGGTTGTCAATTTTGATGTTAACAAGAACGGGGAAATTAAAGACAACGAAGAAGCCATTGAAGCTAGTAAATCACACTTAATAAATTCACCTTACTCACATCTAAGGGTAGCTGGAAGAGATCTCTTATAGAGATAAGCTTTCCTTTGTATACTTCTTTTGTAAGAGTTTGATATCACAAATTTGGTAAATAAATAATAAAAATAAATAAATAAAATAATATAATTCATAAATTAAGTAGAACCGAAGTTTTGCTAATCCAGCATTTTCTGGCATAATCTGGTAAAGTCACGAGCAGGCACAGTTACTGTTTTAACCGTTTTAAAAGAGCCTGCATAAAGAACACGTAGTTGAAGTAAATGATCTTTGTGTTTTGTATTTTAGATATCAAAGGAAATTTTTACTTTTTAAACAGCATCTACTGAGTTATAACCGGTCTCTTCTAGAGTAATTTAGTTTCCGAACCGGTGGTAAAATCACAAACAGGCAGAATTACCACATTAGTCTGCTAAAAGAACACCTCCGGTCTTGTCCGTATTTTAGATATCAAAGGAAATTTTTACTTTTTAAACAGCATCTGCTAAGTTTCTAACCAGTATCTTCTAGTGTAATTTAGTTTCCGAACCGGTGGTAAAGTCACAAACAGGCAGAATTACCACATTAGCCTGCTAAAAGAACACCTTCGTGCTATATATTACTTTATAAATTTTTACTTTTTAAACAGCATCAGCTGAGTTTATATCCGGAATTTTGTGGCATAATCAGGTTTCCGAAACAGTGGTAAAGTCCAGGCATTTACCATATTAGCCCGCTTAAAGAACACCTAATTTTAAAAAAAGAATTTCGTGTTTTATATTTTAGATATTGCGATTTTAATTACATATATTACCGGATGGATTACTACTGTAATTTAGTCCAGGGGGAATAGGTATATTAGAATTCCGGGAAGTATACAATGGGTTCCCCAGGCGTTCAACAAATCGAGCGAGTGGAACATGCTGTGGTGGTTTTTTGTTCGGGTATAGCCCATCGATAAGGGGGGGGAGGGGAGTAAAAAGTATAGCAGGATTAAGGATTTATTAATAAAAGACGTTGCCTTGCTTCATTTTAAAACTATAATATCCACACGTCTGATATAGCTGACATTAGACACTTCCAGACAAAGTATAAACAACCTACATACGTCACTCTAGCACACTTGATTTAAACATATTATCGATTTATAACAACTACCTTCGCCTAAAGAAATATTATTTTAGTTGACGCTGCTTTTCCGAATCAGAATCAGTAAGGCGAGATAAAGCTATCAGTTAAAATAATACCGCTGTAAGCCCCAAATTGCTGAACTATTACCAAAAGTACATAAAATTTGCAATTAATCTAATTAATTTAATGAACGAACAGATTTACTTCTACAGTTATAATTATTATTAATATTGAGAATGAAACAATAGATATATTAATTTAATGGAATATGATCGCTATTGCGTACAATTAAAGAGTTTTAATTGAATAACACTCTTGCTCTATAAGCCCACCTTCCAACCACCTACGTTTAACCATTAATTACCATCTCGGAGTGACGCAAACGAATTCTATCCAATATTAATCTATATCGAAACCCAATTCGATATCCTGTAAATACGTAATTGAAATCCATTATTTATAACTAGCAACATTAACAAATTTATACTCTATGGCATTATGAATAAAGTTATTTATTGCATGTCGGTTTTGATAGGTGAGTTACAGGACAAATACAACAGCGCGACAAGAAATGGACACGGTTTAAGCCACGTATTCATTAGTATACAAATGTTTCAGATAGCATTACAACTGTTTGGAATACATCATTTCAATGTGTCTGTATCATGAGCTTTCACTCGCTACAGAAATAAAACTGGTTGTAAGCACAGATTTACTCATAAAACAAAAATAAACATAGTTTTTGGAATATACTGCAGTGCCTTGTATCATCACGATCATCATGATCAACCCATTACCGGCTCACTACAGAGCACGGGTATCCTCTCTGAGATATGAGAAGGGTTTAGCCATAGTCAACCACGCTGGCCATGCGGATTGGCAGACTTCACACGCCTTTGAGAATATCATGGAGAACTCTCCCGCGTGTAGTTTTCCTCACGATGTTTTCCTTCGCCGTTAAAGCAAGTGATCTTTTATTTTTTTTTAAACGCACATAACTCCGAAAAGTTAGAGGTGCGTGCCCGGATTTGAACCGCCGACCTCTGATTAAGAGGCTGACGCCCTAACCACTAGGCTATCACCGCTTTTGTTAAGGTATGATAAGGACAGAAAGCTGTCAAAGTGGTATCACATCTCATTTTCGTCGTGAAAATGTATACCAATGAATACGTAGCTTATAGCCATATACGACATTAACGCGTAGCTATGTTATTTTATATTGCTATTAGATTTAATTGATTAATATTTAAGCATTAGTATATTGTTACGGGAACTATAAATTAAGCAACAAGTGTCTCATTCGTCGGTTAATAATGGCAACATTTATAACTGGTGGTGAAAATAGAATCTAATATAAAAAATCATTGCTTCCTTTAACCAAATATTGAGAAAGTTTTAGAAGGTTCTCATCATTTGTATATATTGTAAGTGGATGCAAAGGAGAGAAAGACATGGAACGAACTGGGGGAGGCCTATACTAGAGAGGCGACTTCCACTACAGAATATTATGTATGTATGCATATAGGTTTATATTGTAATTAAGGTATAATAATTATTTAAGGGAATGCTTCTCTCAATCTCAATCCCACCTACTACACTTACAATAAAAAAATAAAATAAAAACATGAATTCTACTACCAATTGTGTCATAGTTGTTTTAATTCAAGCATACCCAATTATCCAATTATTATTATATATATATATATATATATGTATATGCATTTTTTTAGTAGGTGGGATTTTTGTGATATTACTTTTATAAAATTCATGACTAATTTTCCATTGGTCTGCCTACGCTGAAATATATATTCGGTACAATATTAAAAATAGTTAAAAAGTACATATTTATTTAGTAGCGATGGCGCTACGTAGCAATATTAATTTTTTGTCAACAAACTTTACTTTGCTCTTAATATTACTTTTGATTACTTTTCGAAACTGTAATTTTGACAAATGTAAAGTAGTTATGCAATTCTAGACCGCGATATTATGAAGTGAGCAAAGGACTGTTACTGTAAGGTACTCTAGAAAACCGTAACGCCTGTTATGGTAGACGGTACAGCAGACATGGGCATTGGACACAGAACTGTCATGTACAGCGCCATCTATAGAAGTTGTTCTCGGTCACCTACAGTATCCTTAGTATAAAATTTGTACTCTCACAATGGTAGTCATTTTGTAATACACTTTTGTCAGGATAAATTCAAACGTATCTACTAATCTTTAAAGCTCAAATTTGTCCATACGTCCGCAACGAGAACGAGAGTCAGTTTGTAAAATAAAAACATGTAGTAAGAAAATTGCGACTCTAAATGGAACATATTAGGTTCAGTTTGCTTTGCCGTTAGAGTGTTTCGATACTCGAAAGCGCCTATACGATTGCGAGGATACAAACATGTACCTAGTGTACTAGTGGGTTTTATGTATCGCTGAATCAAAACTCCAAATGATAATGGCTATTTAAGGTTCATGATCCCGGCAATAATTATTTACACTGGACACTTCAATAATAACAATTCCTCAATTACTTCGAAGTTTTCATAAGTGTGAAGTATGGAAGAACTTAAAACATAAAGTAAAATTAACTTTAAATAAAGAAACAATGAGACGAACAAAAATAATAAATAAATATAAAAATTGCTTTTTTGCCGGATATGTTTATATCTAGAACTAAATAATTCAATGGATTACACGAAAGATAAGAAAAGGGCATGAAATATGAATTGCTCTAAATTCATAGCTAATTATAATCGATTATTGACTATGAGATGTTGATGACAATAAAACTGGGCACATTTAAAGCTAAATAGCTTTAGTTTTAAATTAACGACTGTAGTTATCACCATCACCTCACGAATTAAAATATTGAATAATGAAATAAAATGAATAAAATATGTATGTACTAAGTTAACATGAATAAAGGAATTTATTTTTTGAATTTCTATTAGAGATTGCGATATAATTGTAATGGCAGACTTGAGCCCCCGGTCGAAAATGCTAACTAGATCGATGCTAACTAGAACTATGATCAATGTTTAACATCGCGTCGGCAACATAAAGTAATATTTACCGTTTGATAAGCGAGTTGGTATCAAAGTGATAGGGATATACCCGTAATTCGTCACTCCTGAGAGAGCGGCAAGCGTGTTTGGTGTATAGCCGGTAATCGGTTTATCAAAGAGACGCCGTATCCGGTCCGAATGTTTTATTGGAGGATTGGGGCTTCCAAAACATTGTGTTCATGTTCAGGGCTATTTATTTATTTATTTTATTTTATTCTTATTATAAATCCAACAGCTATCAATGTTATATCAATGTATAGCGGTTTTTTAACAGGACACACTTTGGAGAACGTGCTCGGGTACTCCACAATCTTCTACCTCCTTCACCTTTCTTCACCGAATCACTAGATGCAGAGAAAAGATGCACCCTTAAGTTAATGGTATCCAGCGAACTCGAACGAAATGTTTTTTCCTCGTTTTTGATAAGAACCGCCAAATTGTGAAACGCCCTACCAGCTGTCTTGCTCCAAGCCAAGTATAATCTAGGTTCCTTCAAGAGAAGAGGGATAGGCTTTTTTTGGCAAGTGTGCTCGACCCGACACAATGATGAAAAGTAATTAATTGTATATAATCATTTTAGTCAAGCGCAAGCCTAGATAGACTAAAAAAGATAAATATACTTTGAAACATTAATAAGAAACATATAAATGCTTAAATGTGATTAGTTACTAAAATAGTTAGGGCCATCATCGCCATCTGCCTTTGAGTTTCTGTTAACTCAATTAGTAAAGAACTCTGACCACGTTAACTATTTCAGCCACCTGTAATTTCGTATCCTATTCATCAACTTTAGTCTTTGTATTGTAGAAGAGCGTACGCAAATCATACAACAAAGCGTTCTCACCGAGGCCAGCGCTAATGTGATAGAAAAATATTCATAAGACAGATATAACCCGTAGTGAGGCTTATCTGTCATCACTAAAATCTCAATTAAAACGATATATGTGAATGTCACGACCTTACGAAACAAGTTACGCTGCGGTTACACCATCAGCGCGGGCCACGAGTTCTTGATTTACGACAAACGACCTGGCTCCTTATACTGTAGCCATATATATAACTGAAAAGGAGTCTGTGTACCAAAGCCGTTATACCAAACCCGTCCACAGAGCCTAGCGGCTTTTCTCCAATGACATAACGTCTCAATACTAAAAATCGGATCGAATCTATTAAGTCATAATTATAATGTAATGATTATGGGCCTATTTCACGGTAAAGGAAAACATCGTGAGGAAACCTGCAAGCCTGAAAGTTTATAATATTCTCAAAGGTTTGTGAAGTCTGCCAATCCGCATATGGCCAACGTGGTAGACTATGGCTAAACCCTTTCATATTTTAAGAAGACACGTGCTCTGTAGTGAGTCGGCAATAGGTCATGATGGGCCTATTTAGAAAACACAGGATTGATGTTTCGTGAGGTAATAAATTAAATGTACTAGATTTATGACGTACTAGTTTGAGGAGAAGGAACATAATATATTATTTATGAGTTTGTCAGAAAGACAATGTAGTGTCAGGCAGGTTCGTGTTTTTTATGCATTTATATATAAAAATGGAGTATTTCGGCTATGAAAGAATCCCACTAGACCAGACTCGAGCTGAAAATCGCCACACAATACACATACAAAATCCAGGACCTCAAAATGTTATCATTTCAAGTCAACCACTCGTTGCTATAAAATACACACCTAGTAAGTTGCTCGTGTTGATTTTTTCGTACAGAGTATGCTTGCACTATGTTGTAAAGTAATATTTAGGTGCAAATATTTACGGATACATACACTATTGCCCAGGGTTTGGCTTGTTGATCGCTCAATCGTTTTAAGCTGCGATTTAGCCTAGACACTTAATGAATAACGTTAAATCGCTCATGCAATCGATAGGGAGATTTCGCATAATTTTTTTTTTTTTCGGACTGTCTATTAGCTGTACAAACCCTATTGGTTGCCACAGCGTAACCGGGCTGTTTGGCGAGCTTTGGAAAGAAGCTCTGCCAGAAGAAATTTTGAGCCCTAGGGCTCGAAGAAACTAAGGGAACGACTGCCTAAGGGCGCCTCCTTTGAGGCCGAACTTTCGCATAAGCGACAGTGCCCGTGTTTAATCTCTTGAGGTGACAAGACAGTGGCCCAACTACGAAGCAACCGTTGAATAGCCTCTAATAAGTTACTTGATATGACTCGACAGCCAGTGATTTATTGTTAGAAATGTAATAATTCTCCAAAGTAATATTTCTTACTACCAATGTCAGGTTTATTGTGTCTAATAAAGCAATTACTAATACTCTGTGTGTGGGAGCATAGGCGAGTTTTGATATTCTGACTGACATGAATTTTTGATTACTTCATTCGGTAAGAGAAATTATTCAAAATCACTCGTTCACATATTGTACACGCAAGGTTTTAAGTAGATTTTATTGCTGTACTATCTTTTGCATCAATATGTAGATCATGTTGCGCATGAGAGCGCGAATAGTCCCATGTCCCAGCCACCAGGCGACGCGAAGCATCGCTGGGTTTTAATGGGTATTTTAATGTCCCACAGGCATAACAGCGTATCTTCCAGAGGGGATGATAAACGCATTTCCCAGCTTTAAATATGTATCCAAGATATCTCTCTCGAGTCGTTTCTTCTTTACTGAAGATCGTGGTCCTGGTGGTGTCCTTGCAACCTCGTGCGGATTATTTGTTTCCACCGGCTTCTATAGGAGGCTAGTCACGCTGTTGTGTGAAATTTGCACTTCGTAGATTCCCTCAGCTGGTCTGTCCATCAGGTTGGTGAGCGGCCTCTCGATCTTTTGCCGTCTGTATTGCCTGTCACAATAAGCTTTTCAAGGTTATCACTCTCCTGCCGCATGATGTGTCCGAAATAGGAGAACGTTGGCAACATATGGAGGAAAGTCGCGTTGTTATTGCTAACTGTGTCAGGATGGACGCGTTCGTGTGCTTGGCTGTCCATGGTATCCTCAACATGCGTCTCCAGCACCACATCTCGATGAACGAACTGTAATTATAACATATGACAGCTTAGGGAGTAAGATGGGTTCACGGATCATTTAAAGCTCAAGTCTTATATGTCATGCTATTGACTGCTACGTGTTACAATTATTTTTAACACAAATTGGTTGGATTCCTTGCTTGGGATAGAACTTGTAAGGTATTGAAATTGAATTTCTGACATGAAATTCTCAACACCTCGATTTTTGTAACACGAGCTCAGAGAGCATTAATTTTCACGGATTTAGAGACTATTTCATATTTTGATACTCTGTAGTGCCTACATTAGGTAACATTATATTAAAAATCCGTATTTTACATTAACTCTTCAGACGTTTTTATCTATGTAATGCGAACCGTTCCATCAAGTAGGTATTATGTGATATACATTGGTATTGCACTTCATATTATTGGCACAGAAACGTTGTGCTCTACAAATAAATCAATTTGTTTGACATTCATAATTTCACATAGCCTAAAAAATAAGGCATACCAAATCGAACTGCATTAATTTCCCATGCCGACTTGAAGCGGCGCTCGCGTCGCACCGCGAAACAATGTGACATTACACGATAAGGAAGGGAGGGTAGTTGGATTATAACCGACTACATTGACCGAATAATTTAATCCAAAATACAGCCAATAGATGGCGATACCATACAGGTTATATGAATTTCTTACCCCACAATAGACAAACAGTAAAATACCATGCTGCGTTATAAATCCCCACAAAAGTATAATGTCCAACATCGTCATCCAAAAGGCTAAATTACATCAACCCTAGCAGTAGCTAGATCAAGTTTGATCTCTCCAGTCATCTTATTGAATATACTATCAAAGTGTGTGGTAGTTCTGCGAACTGAGGTTTATGTCATTTCAAAAGGAGGACCTATATGAATGTGCATTTTTACGTACATACGTCTCAAACTGTACAAACCTACATACAGCTACGGCCTTCAGGGACGATGCAATCTGGGTCGAACGAAATAAAGTAAGAATTTGCTACATGCCTTAAAAAAACGATTATGTTGCGTTACATAGATACACCAGAGGCAGTTTTATGCCCGCTTAAAATATTGGATATATTTTACAGAAGAACTAGAACTTTTCTAGAGTATAAATGGATTTCGACAACCTGCGCTGCGCAAAGCGTGCTCTGCCACATTGTATAGTTGAAGGTCCTGAGTTCGGATCTCGGCTCGAGTCTGGTCTTGTGGGAGGCTTCCGCCTTTGGTACTCACCACCCTACTGCAGAAGATAGGTTACCAAGCGATTTAGCGTTCGGGCACAATAGTTAGGGGCATAGGTTTACCATACCCTTAACAGGTTAGACCACCACCAAGGTCAGGTTTCCGTCAAGGCTCAAATTCGTAGTGGATTTAACAAAATGTTTTTAATTTTCAATATTTAACATTACACCTCAGTTTTCATCATTCGTAATAATATAATGAGAAGCGGTGATAGCCTAGTGGTTAGGGCGTCAGCCTCCTAATCAGAGGTCGGCGGTTCGAATCCAGGCACGCACCTCTAACTTTTCGGAGTTATGTGCGTTTTTAAACAATTAAAATATCACTTGCTTCAACGGTGAAGGAATACATCGTGAGGAAACCTGCACGCCTGAGAGTTCTCCATTATGTTCTCAAAGGCGTGTGAAGTCTGCCAATCCGCACATGGCCAGCGTGGTGGACTATGGCCAAACCCTTCTCATATTGAGAGGAGACCCGTGCTCTGTAGTGAGCCGGTAATGGGTTCATCATGAATAATATAATTGGTATGCTGATAACGTTTACACTGTACGTGTGCAGTAATTGGTATAAAGTGATCGCACTTGAGGCAATCGTTCTGCATCTAATTGATATTATTGAAACCTCGCCAGCATCGCCGATGCCGATAGAATGGCCATCGGAATGCCTATAAATTGTCCAGCGAGATTGTTTTGCGCTTGATTGTTAGTTTAGAATAGAAATGCATCGATCGCAGAGCTCTGTCTTACGTCATTTATGAACGACTAGTATGTCACGAGCCATTTCATGAATCTATCATCATCATGGTCAACCCATTACCAGCTCAATACAGTGCAGTTTCCTCTAAATATGAGTAGGGTATGGCCATAGTCAACCACGCTAGCCATGTGCGGATTGGCAGACTTCACACGCATTTGAGAACATATATTCAGAACTCTCAGGCATGCAAGTTTCCTCACGATGTTTTCCTTCACCGTTGAAGCAAGTGATACTTTAATTGCTTAAAAACGCACATAACTCCGAAAAGATTAGTGGGCAGATGTCCTCACCTATCTTACTATCGTAGCTTTTTTATTGTATATGTAATATTTATTTATACTTTTAGATGTTTATATATTTGACCATAGTAGATGTTTACATATTGCACACTCTAACCCTGTCTTTATTTATATTTTATAATTTAGCCTGATAGAAATCCCTCTTTAGCATATTTTACCTCTTTTCTTTTATGTGGCTTACATTTCTTTGATTGTAGAGTAAAGTGTAATTTCATTTCATTTAATTTTTTTGTTTTACTAAAAACAGTTTTGTTTCTGTTTCAGGTAATATACGCTATTTCATTTATACAGATAAGAAGCTTTAGGGACCATACGTAAGTGGTATTTATATTGGAAATTTCTGTTTTGTTTTGTTCCTGGGCCTGTTTCGGTAATTGGTTGGCAGAACCACTCGTTGTACATAGGATCCCTGATCTTACTCTAGCCAGCTGAGCTCACTCCAAGGTTGATAATTTTTGAAATTTAACATAATATCATCCCATCCCATAACGATATTAAGGATTATATAAACGATAAAAAAGCTTGGGTGTATAATTTCTGATATGTGAAATGGTGATAATAAGAAAAAAAACCTGCTAAATTTGTTATAGCAGGGTGTATTTTTGCGATTATCTCGTCAAAATAAAAAAAATTAAAAAAAATTAAAATAATTTAATTATTATGGTGTATGACACAGTACTTATATAAAGAATGTAGGAGACGGGCAAATTCGCGGATATAGCTAATGCTATGTTTGTGATTCATCTCGTTAAGAGCAATTAGTTTTAATTACATCAGCAGATACGTAACTTAAAGTTCATGGATTCACTTCTACAACTATAAATAAATATCAAGTTAGGAAAGAACGTCACCAATTAAATTAATTATAAATAATAATTATTCTTATCACCACATATAAACTCTTCAACTAAGTCATATTAATTATATTTGTCTATATCACACGAATTAAGAAACAACCTAAAATCGACTCTATTTCTATAGACATATGCTCAAATATCTTTTGCAAATTAATACGCAATAGCAGTTTGATTCCATCACCTACAAAGAGATTCACTCAGAGATTAAAACGGCCATTGGCCATTAATATATTGCATTTTGATGTTATATTTCAATAAGATTTATTATCATGCCTTATTTGATGGTATATTCTAAGAAACGTACAATAATTTTGGTGTCAAAGTTGTAACTGTATTTGTAAGCAGAAAGATGACCAATAAAAGAAGGATAAAGAATATGAAATGGTACTTTTGTGGATTGCAATATTAATTGCATAAAAATTATGCGAGCAATAACTTTTTTTCAGGAACATTTTTCTGCTTGATGAATTAGATTTCTTATCTGCAATTTGTTAACAATGGGTGAACAAATCACCGCTGTTTACCAAGAAAACTATGGCCTAATATGATCTTTGACTGATTTAACTACAAACATTAATAAGTCCATAGAAAAAAGGAAAATGATGAAAATTTTGTTACAATTAATTTAATGAGACAAAAAGTAAAAAATATATCTCCCTCTAAAATAGATTACGCTCCAATTTTTTTTTTAAAGTCTGTTACAAGTTTGCTCTTGACGGTAATCTCAGCTGGTAAGGTACGCGATGATGCTGTCTAAGATGGAACGTGTTTTTTTTTGCTGTTAAATAAATACGTTCTTCAATTGTTCCCTATATTTATTAACTATTAACTATTATTTATTGCCTGTATTTTTTAGTATGAATTTCGACTCCTATAAAGCTTTACCTGAGTAAAATTGACGAACATCTAGACACTCTAATAATAAATGAAATTAAAATATTAAACAAATCATCAAAACGCTTACTTCAACAAGAGAAATTCTCTGACGTCGTTCAAGATTTACTTTGCTATGTACTTTTGTGGCTTTGTCCCATCTGTCACTAATATGGCGTTCAATTATCTTTGATCACCTAGCTTGTTATAGCAAGAGGGTTAAAGGTTTGCCCTTTGCTGAGACGTACCGTGTACGTACGTATAGGGTGTGCCAACTTTCTTTGTACATGTTAACATTATAACACTGTACAAAATTAATTGCGTTTTACACCGATTTTAATTAAAAGCCATGTATTCTGTAAGGCGCTGCAATAATTCAATTTTATTTCTTAACAGTGAGAACCTTATGGGTACAACTAACTAACCAGTCTATGATGATGCATTTTCTATTGAGGTATTAAAGATTGTGATGGCATCGTGCAGTTTTTCATTTTTCGTAAACAGCCACGGCCGAAGACTCCCACTTAACCAGACTCGAGCCGAGAGTCGAACCCAGGACCTCCAACTTTATGATGCAACAGCGCACTCGCTGCACCAATCGTCCAACTCGGAGGCATTGGTCCAATTCATGGGGCTACTTATAATAAAGTTAAATCCTGTCATCATGATCAACCCATTGCCGGCTCACTACAGAGCACGGGTCTCCTCTCAATATGAGAAGGGTTTGGCCATAGTCCACCACGCTGGCCATGTGCGGGTTGTCAGACTTCACACGCCTTTGAGAACATTATGGAGGTGCAGGTTTCCTCACGATGTTTTCCTTCACCGTTAAAGCAAGTGATATTATAATTGCTTTAAAACGCACATAACTCCGAAAAGTTAGAGGTGCGTGCCCGTATTGGAACCGCCGACCTCTGATTCAGAGGATGACGCCCTAACCACTAGGCTATCACAGCTTCAACTTTATGATGCGACTACGCAATTCCTCCTATTCATGGGGCTGCTTATAATAAAGTTAAATCCGACTTCAAAATGCGAACTAAAAATTCACGCCCAAACAGAAGCGAATAAAATTGGTAGCATTTTTACTGACTTTAAACCGAATGTGACAGTTAAATCGGTAAACCGACCCATAAAGGCTTAAGTACTTGATGTGGCAACTTTGTATTTTTTGCGTGGGCGGTGGACACACACTTATAATATACTTAATCGACTAATTAAAATAAATACATTTCATATTAAGTTTTGTTACGAAAGTTCTACCAATGACCTTTAAGGAGCAACGTTTGGAAGAGTCGCTCAATAGCTAAAATTTAAGAACATTCAACGTGTGTAATGTGGAATGTGAATAAAATTTTTTGAGTTTATTGAGATAAACTGCATCAAAATCAATCAAAAAGTTTTGAGTGAAACAGTATCTAAATCATAGACAAGAGTATATGAAAATTAAGTATTAAATTTTATTTTATTTTTATCCCAGGTTGTGCTAGGTAGCCTCCTAATTGGTTTCTACACGATATCGTACATGAACGATAAATCGCCAAAATTATTCAAAAAACATGAGTTTATAGACTTTTATAATAACTATATCTAGCTAATCGATCGGTATAATTCATTATTTATTAATTAACTATGTTCGCAATATCACGCAAGTTATGTAAAAGTTACAGATTTTGAAATATAGGTACCTTTTTTTTACACTACAAGTTAGCCCTTGACTGCATCTCACCTGGTCGTAAGTGATGATGCGGTCTAAGATGGTAGTGGGCGAACCTATTAGGTTAGTAAACCTATACCCCTAATTGTTTTCTACGCGACATCGTGCCGGAACGCTAAATCGCTTGGGGACACATCTTTGTTGGTAAGATGGTAACTAGCCATGACTGAAGCCTCTCACCAGACCAGACTCGAGCCGGGAATCGAACCCCAGGACCTCCAACCTTGTAACGCGACAGCGAATGCACTGCGCCACGGATGTCGTCAAAAAGGCCTGGTAGATATCATTCTTAGCGATAAGGCCAGGCCGCCTATTGCAATTATTTTCTTTTCTGTGTGTATTTCTTCTTTTTTGTACGGTGTGCAATAAAGTATATTTTCATTTAATTTTCATTTCTTTTCATTCCAAAATTTAGCATATCCCTCATGTGTAATTTTTTTCATATACTGTCTGTAATTTATTCGTGGGAAAATATTCTCGTCTATTCCTCCGCCAGTCTAGACGCGGTTATATCCCACGAAACGTGTGAACGTAAAATGTAACTGTAATTCACTTTTAAACAACACTAAATTACGTGTCATTAGAATCAAGTCTCTTACAAAAACTGCGGACACTTTATTATAGCTTTGTTGCTCTAATAAACGGAGTTCGCGGATAAAGTGTACGAAATAAATTTATAAAAGCTTCGAAAAAGTATCGAGTCATCACCAAAAAGCAACGCCAAAAAAAGGGTGGTCAAACACAACATTCCTCTCTTTAAAGTACATGACCATTAGTCAAGAAATTAATGAACGGAATATTAATATAAGCAGCAAGACTAAGAAGCTATTTATGAAATTAATGATTAATTTTATGATTACGAAGGAATAATCAGAACTCATCTAGGTATCTTTAGAGTGACAGATTAAGGGAGTGTATTAGTGTTGGTACTTTTGACGTCTATGTCACAAAATGTGCCACATTACTGGCTTGCATTCCGTAAGGAGGCGTAAACTTCTCTTTAACGAAAGAAAAAATTTCGTGAAATGGGAATACAGCCAGCCAACACTAATTTAAGCGGAGTGATCAATTTAAGCTATATTCCTTGAAATTTTAGAGTCATCATAAGATATATGAATGAACCATTCTGATGATGATAGGTAAACTGAAGTTCTACGTAATAAAGTCTCTAGCTGAAGATAAAATAATTGATAAATTAAAATGACATTACAATACGCTGCTTTAAACAGCCGTCCCGCAATTAATACATATTCGCATATTGATGATACTTATTATTTCTGGAAGTATTTTATTAAATAGATTAATACAATATCATTTAAAATCAGTGTTCAATTATAATTTTAAGAGTGTGTTCAAATACAATTTCCACCCTCATTAAATAATTGTGATTACATTGTTGGTTAACTTACAAATTTATATTTTTGCCTTTTTAATTAATATAATTTTATATTTGTATCTTTATAGATTTTTGGCAAAAAAAAAACTTAGTTTAAGATTACTATTTAGAAGTTTTTAGATGACATGTCTAGTTAGCCTGTAAGTGATAGTCCTAAGCGTATATATACATAAGTTGTATTAAAAAAAAATCTTTGTATAACTTTGGCTTCCTAATAAATAAATCAGCGCTATAAACGCTTAAAGTCCTATGTACACTCGTACGCGAGTTGCTTGACGATAGATTTGATTTTTAATAGCGGTTTATTACCTTCGCATTATGACTTTCTCCGCAGTTTAGTCTACAGTGTTTATTCAGAAATTATATTGGTTGTTAATTTTAATGGCTTTCTAAATAATATAATACAGCGCCTGAGCAAGAGAAATAATTTATCCATTCTAATATCATAAACGCGAAAGTTTTATGTTTGTTTATTTGTTACTTATGCACGTTGAACTGATCTTTATTTAGAATATTTAATTGCGAATATAGGTACACTAGGTTTATCGTAAATACTTATACAGTAAAGTATTCTAAATAAATCAATCTTTATTAATAAGATAGCGATGATAGCCTAGTGGTTAGCGCGTCAGCCTCCTAATCAGAGGTCGGCGGTTCGAATCTGGGCACGCACCTCTAACTTTTTGGAGTTATGTGCGTTTTTTAAACAATTAAAATATCACTTGCTTCAACGGTGAAGGAAAACATCGTGAGGAAACCTGCACGCCTGAGAGTTCTCCATAATGTTCTCAAAGGCGTGTGAAGTCTGCCAATCCGCACATGGCCAGTGTGGTGGACTGTGGCCAAACCCTTCTCATATTGAGAGGAGACCCGTGCTCTGTAGTGAGCCGGTAATGGGTTGAGCATGATGATAACCACAATATCTAAAAATTTTAGCGTCACCCGAAATTCGATTCTAGGAATTCGCGATTTGCCATCGAACATGGCAATTACTTGACCAACGTGGAGGCCAATGCCTGTATACGTAGATGGAAGAATCTGTGTGTTGAAAACGATGAAGAATATGAAGTGAAAAAGTTAATAAGTGCACTTAACTTAAGTGCAATGTGAAAGGGATGCTCGTTTACAATAGAAAGAGAAAGCTGACCGGCAACTGCACTGGATCCAACAGACACCATTGGTTTGCACTGCAGTTACGCTGAGCTAATGAAAGTATGGGTATATTTAAATTAGTGGAGAACTCGTCATAATCGTCAGATTATAAAGGTTCTGCAAGGGATCTCTCTCATAGGGGCATGAACCATCCCATTGCCATTTCAGCATTTATTCACTCCTCTGAAATATTTGATTTAAATGTTAGTTAGTCGAAAACAAATCCCTTAATGTTTCTGTTATATTATAATAACGTTTATTTTTATTTTGTTTTTTACTTTATTTATAACTACTTTTGACGACCTCCGTGGCGCAGTGCGTGCGCTGTCGCATTATAAAGTTGGAGGTCCTGGGTTCGATTCCCGACTCGAGTTTGGTCTGGTGGGAACCTTTGGCCATGGCTAGTTACTATCCTACCGACAAAGACGTGTCGCCAAGTGATTTAGCGTTCCGGCACGATATCGCGTAGAAAACAATTAGGAGCGCGAGTTTACCATACTCCTAAAGAGTTAGCCCGCTACCATCCTAGACAGCATCACCACTTACCACCAGGTGAGATAGCCGTCAAGGGCTAACTTGTAGTGTATAAAAATAAAAATAAACTTTCATGGCGAGAGATACAAATTATTTATTTCACTACAGCTTTAATTAGCCTCTAGGATATAGACAATCTAAACAAGGAAGATTCTAATAAATTAACCCAAGGAATTAATATCTTTGAGGCTTATCTTTTTAATTTATTCAAATGTGATATTGTATCCTATTTAATTTATTGGTAACATAAAAACAACTGGTAATAAATCCTTGTTAATGGCATCAGAAAACCAATATTATACTTATAGACTTCGTATCGGTGTTCTGTAATATGAAATTTGTATATTATTATCTTATGATTATATAAATTGAGTGCTTAATGGTGGGAATGTATGCATTACATATTTTAGTTGAAGTATCTAATTTAAGTTTTGATAGCCAGTTTGCTATGTAATGACATAATTTGTAAACTTGATTACACTTTTGACAATATTTTAATCGTTGAGTTTTATGTAAATAAAAACCATATTGGTAACAGGTTAATCGCCATTATCAAGTCCAGTCATCGGCCTATTCTGGGCCCAGATTTCCTCTCAGCACCAGAAACTTCTGGCTTAAGTCCACCACGTTGTATGGGTTTGTTAAATATCACACATCTTTAAGTTAAGTACAACGAATTCTCAAAAAGTCAGATTTCCCCACGATAATTTCACGTATTTAAAAAAAATTATGTACTTACCTTAGAAATTGTTAGATAAGTAATTTCTTTTAAGAATTTTGTCTTTTACACATTGCTTTATTATTTATTATTTTACACATTGCGGTCGGTTACAATATATAAAATAATATTATATTCTTCTTATCTTCCTCCTCCTAAATTAAAACAGGCATAACCCTGAAAATTAGCAGATGCGTGTCGCAGATTTCACTCCGTCCCTCAGAAATAGAGGTCAAAGTCACTTAGGCTACCATTTCAGATTGCTTGGTATAAACACAACGATAAGTGAACTTAATATTTTCAATGTAAACATAAATTAGCAAATTTTTAATTCCGTTACCACACACTTAATACATCTAAAGCTTCCAAAATTCATACTGCGTTCAACGCTTTACTAGAGAGGTCATGGAAATGCGATATGGACTTATCTTAATTTTATCTCTCCTACATTCAATTCGCCAAATATGCGAATTCAAAAATGAACTAGCCAAACATAATAGTGTGAAAGATTATGTAAATGATAAACAAGCATGGGTATGAAATATTGCTCTAATAAGATAGCTCTTAATATAATTATAAGTGGTATGTGAGATGGTGATAACAAAAAGAAAATTTACCTGGCTGAGTTTGTTGTGGGCTTCTTCTTAGACCGGGGCGCGTTTGGAACCCTCATAGTTTTAGTTTTAAGTTTACGAATGTAGTTCATCATCATCATCATCATGATCAACCCATTACCGGCTCACTACAGAGCACGGATCTCCTCTCAATATGAGAAGGGTTTGGCCATAGTCCACCACGCTGGCCATGTGCGGATTGGCAGACTTCACACGCCTTTGAGAACATTATGGAGAACTCTCAGAAGTGCAGATTTCCTCACGATGTTTTCCTTCACCGTTGAAGCAAGTGATATTTTAATTTTTTTTTTTTTTACGAATGTAGTTATCACCATCAAATCACTAATATGTAAATTATTGACGCGTCAAAATTGCCCTTTAAAAGACTATTTGAATAAAAAAAATTCATTTTATTATTTTTTGGTAATTTGTTATATTAAAATAATACCTTTTCAGATATTAAAGTTTATCGAAAATACCCAAAATCAGTCTGTACCTTCACTCACAATCAGTTGAGATAAGTACTCGAGCGCAAACCGGTAAACAATAAAGAATTCGCTCGCCGAAGACCCTGAGGATCAATCATACAACTGGGCAGCCTTAAAAGCAACATAATTACGCCAGGTTTTATTTTCCAACGCGAATAAATCCACCGCTACATTCACACCTGATGTAAATCGCTGAATTGCGGACGCGACATTTGCCGTACGATATGCCGCGCAGGTTTCTTACAAGACTTGTACTTCTACAAAATGGCAGATCCAAAAATTGTGTCTTTTACGCAAAGTATCAATGAAAAGTGTTAGTGCTATTATATACAACAGAATTAACAAACTTTGAGACTAAAGTAATTATTCGCCTTTGCACAAAGTATAAATGAAAAATGTTAGTGCTATTATATACAACAGAATTGCCAACATAGAAACTAAGTAGTAGAAAGTAATTACTCATTTATTCGTGCCTAAATGGGTTATCTGTGTTCTATGGGATACAACTATTCTATGGAGACAATAATTGTAATTCATACTAATGCTATAGCCAAGTCATAAACGTAAAGTTTCTGGAAGATTTTTTTTTCCCGCTGGGAAATGCGTTTACGCATCCCCTCCGGAGGCGACGCAGGCAAGACTGCGCCGCTTCCGACGGGGTATGTGGGACTCCCCGGCGGCCAGACTGGCGACCAGAATACCCACTAAAACCCAGCGATGCTCCTTCGCGTCGCCTGGTGGCTGGGTCACGGGAACACTTGTGCACTCGACCGCAACCCAGCCAAAAGTTTCTGGAAGATGGTTAGATTCACAATTAATATGTGTTTGTGTATTTTGAACAAAAAATAATATAGTAATTTACTATCCATCATAACTGATTTGCCACCTTTGCGTTGACGAGAACTTTATTGATTTTTCAAAAACTGTTTATTATTATCTCAAGGCCAATCATAAATAACAACCATAGGCGCCCGAGAATTGGTAAAGCGAAGATAATAAACTGACTTTGAGACTTGGAGTTAATAAAACTGACTGTGACTTGACATGAATGTATGAATGGGGCAAGTTTGAATGAGCGATCGTTGGGCATCGAAGTTCATGATTGAATGAATGAATGATTACACTTTTATTTCACACCACAAGATAGGAAAATAAATAAATAAAAAAGACAGAAAATAACACAGTTTGGCGGCCTTATCGCTACATAGCGATCCCTTCCAGGCAACCAAAGATGTAAAAGATATAGAGATATGGAGAGGACATAAATATATATATATTGATAGAAACGACTATATAATCATACTAATAATAATAAGCATATTAATATATATAAGTATAGTAAATATATAAAAAATATAATATAAATAAAGTATAAATAACTAAATCCTTAAAAGTAACGCTAACGTTGGGCCGCAGACAAAAAGTGATCTTAGACTATTTTATTTTTTAAATATTTTTATACATATTATAGATTTTGCCTCTCTAATTTCTAAGGGCAAGATATTCCGTAGCTTAGCAGCCTGAATAATGAAGGAATTGTGGAAGAAAGAAGAATTATGCCTTAATTTGAGCTTCCTCGCTGTACATAAGTTCGTTTGTTATTGACACATCGAGGGATCTGAGTGGTGGGTTGTACACAATGACAGTGGCCGTACGGGCGGTGGCGTCGAAATTGGCGCCATCTGGTGAGTCACCGTCTCAGTGCCGGCTCAGGTGACACGCTGAGCGCTCATTGTTATTGCATGTATGTAGGAGGATATGACGTTTTGTAATTTGTGTATTTTTGTGTATCACTTTTGTGCGACCTACTTTTGGCTTCTCTAACTTTCGAAGAAACCTCAACGATATCTGATGTTCAAACCATCATTTACAATCAATACCCGACAACAGATTTTTTTAACCACAAGTTAGCCCTAGCATCTCACCTGATGCGGTCTTTGATGGTAGCGGGCTAGCCCGTTAGGGGCATGGTAAACCCAAACTCTTAATTGGTTTGTACGCGATGTCGTGCCGGAACGCTAAATCGCTTGGCGACACGTCTTTGTCGGTAAGGTGGTACTAGTCATCTTCTCTTATCGTTATTTACCATCAGATGCGATTTTTTTATATACTACAAGTAAGCCCTTGATAGCTATCTCACCTGGTGGTAAGTGATGGTGCTGTCTAGGATGGTAACGAAACCTGTTAGAAGTATGGTAAACCCACGCTCCTAATTGGTTTGTACACGATAGCGTGCCGGAACGGCTAAATCGCTTGGCGACACGTTTTTGATAGTAGAGTGATCTCCCAACAGACCAGAGTCGAGCAGGGCACCGAACCCAGGACCTCCAACTTAATAATGCGACAGCACACTGCGCTAAATCAATCGTCAAATCAAATCGGTCATCAATTTAAATATCTATATGTATTGTTATATTAAAATGCCGCTACCCGCTACCTAATTCAAAGGTGTGATTTACTTCATCCGCTGTTGCTCCTGACCTGTTTCGCTGCTTACCTGATTATTTTTATTACGCAATGATAGCAAATCGGATACGTCACTTTATTGGCTTCATCCGTTTAAAGCCAAGGCAATCTCCGCGGTGATATTCGTAATCGGATTATCGGATGGAAAAATAGCTTGCGCGTAACAATCCGCGTCCCTAATAACGGATCGATTCTCGAAATAATGCTATTGCGTTATTGAATAGCCATGCATTTTTCATGAGGAAGCTAAACGTCGTTTTGATGTTGCTTCACTGAAATGGAGATTTATACAATTTGGATTCACCTTTTCTGTTGTTTGAAATCATTTAGTAGACGTCTACTGTAGAACTCCTTCTAGCATCATCCTTTGACGACCTCCGTGGCGCAGTGTGTGCGCTGTCGCATTATAATGTTGGAGATTCGATTCCCGGCTCGAGTCTGGTCTGGTGGGAGGCTTCGGCCGTGGCTAGTTACCACTCTACCGACAAAGACGTGTCGCTAAGCGATTTAGCGTTCCCGCACGATGTCGCGTAGAAACCAATTAGGAGTGTGGGTATACCATGCTCCTAACAGGTTAGCCCGCTACCATCCTAGACTGCATCATCACTTAACATAAATTAACAATTATATACTTTCGGTAACAATTATATACAAATTAGTAATCTAACTGGCCAAGGTAAAAATAGCCAAGTATAGACGCTTGTTACTAAAACAAGGCATCATCAAAAAAGGCATAGTATATTGTCATGGTATAAGAACAGGATATTCTCAACCTTGGGCCCACACTAATTGTAACAATCATTGCGCCTGCGCAACAACGGAAATGCTAATTTTTATATGTGACGCTCACGCCTGACTCAAACTAGGAACGATTTAGGGAGAGAGTATAGTGCGATTATCGGTTACAAGAGGAAGCGTTTTCTCACCCATAATGATCAAGCTTTTTTTATTCGGACTGTCTATTAGCTGTACTAACCCCATTGGTTGCCACAGCGTAACCGGGCTGTTTGGCGAGCTTCGGAAAGAAGCTCTGCCAGAAGAAATTTTTAGCCCTAGGGCTCGAAGAAAACAAGGGAACGACTGACGAAGGACGTCTCCTTTGAGGCTGAACCTCGGCTTAGGCGACGTTTGGGATAACGGGGGGGTCGGACGGTGAGTTAAAATGTCCTCCCTACAAGCCCTTTTATTGAATACTAGCTGACCGCGGTGATAAGGATTTTGTAAGAATTCAAAGCACACCTAACACATGTCAGTAAATCGATATATAGCTTTCGAGATTTAAAGAAAAATTGGTGATCAGTAGTTCGGTTTCTTATCATTTACTAATAACAACAGTAATAAATCATTATGTAAAAGATAAGATAAGATAAATACTCTTTATTGCACACAAACTTTAAAGAAACAACAATACAAAAACATTTAACACATAAGTATGCAAAGGCGGTCTTATTGCTTCAGCAATCTCTTCCAGACAACCCTTGGGGAAAGAATTAATTAAAGAATGAGGGTAATGGCGCAATTCAAAACAAAATAAAATATCAATAAATATAATATACAAATATATACTTTTATATATAAATAAATATATATCAGTACACATAAACTATTCACTAATATGGCATTTAGAAAAATAAAACTTTCTAAGTCGACTTTTAAAAATGTTTAACGATTTCGAACTTCTAACATCAATAGGCAAATTATTCCACAGCAGCACGGCATTAACAGTGAATGACTTCCCATAACCTTTACAGTGACTACGGGGACATACTAGCTTATTATCCGAGCAAGAGCGCAATGTAACATCACGGTCCAAATCACTTAAAAAAGAAAAGCGCTCTTTAAGGTAGGAAGGAGTGTGCGGAGCATAGAGAATATTATAAAGAAAAGAAACAGGATGGAAATTTCGACGAAATCTTATTGGAAGCCACTTGAGACGAGCACGGTATTCGCTGATACGGTCAAATTTTCTTAAGCTAAATATAAATCGAATGCAGAGATTTTGCAAACGCTCCAGCTTGTTTAGCAACTCCTCACTCAGATCAGTGCAGCAGACGTCAGCATAATCTAATATAGGCAACAGAAGAGTTTCAGCTAAGGCTATCTTTGTTTTTATTAGTAATAGTAGTAGTAGTTTTTATTGGTAGGAGATTCTTCCATCGTTGCAAAGAGCTGATTCCAGCAAAGACGCGCTTACTGATCTGGTTAACCTGAGGCACCCAAGATAACGAGGAGTCAATAAACAAACCAAGGTTTTTAACAGTTTCACTGAATTGCAAGATCGAGTTATCCAAAACAAGCGGATCTAAGGCTAAAGAGTCAATTTTACAGGTCTGCTTAGGGTTACCGACAATGATAGCCTGAGACTTACTAGCATTGATAGTCAGCCCGTGGGATTTACTCCATGAACTGATATGATACAGGTCTTCATTTAATTTATTAATTCCAGAAACAATATCATCTGCTGGAACAGAAATATAGATCTGTAAATCGTCAGCATAAAGATGAAATGAAGAATAAAGGGAATTGGAGATCGAGTTAATAAACATGGCGAAAAGGAGCGGTGAGAGCACACCTCCTTGAGGAACGCCAGCATTGAGATAAGAAAAAGAAGAAAAGTTATTATCAACTCGAACACATTGCTGACGGTTACATAGGTACGAACGAAACCAGTCAACCACCTCCTGGGAAAAATTGAAGGACTTGAGAATAGATAACATGATATCAAAATCAACCGAATTAAAGGCATTACTGAAGTCTAAAAGGACAATTATTGTAACAAGTTGGTTATCAAGGCCAAATCGAATATCGTCACAGATCTTTGTAAGCGCTGTAGTAGTACTATGCCCAGGTCTAAAACCGGACTGAAAGGAATTAAGAAGATTATTACAAGATAAGTAAAGACGCAGTTGAGAGGAGACTATACGTTCAGCAACTTTAGATAAGAAGGGAAGAATAGAAATTGGTCGAAAATGAGAGTAAGACGAAGGGTTACGAGTCTTCGGAACTGGTATAACATACGCTGAGCGCCACACACTAGGGAAGGTACTAGTGGAAAAGGAGTAATTAAAAATGTGACAAAGAATCGGAGTTACTTTTTCCAAAACAATTATAATCATTTTTCGACTTATACCATCACAACCAGTTGCATCAGATTTAATAGCCAAAATGTTTTTTTTTATATCATCAGGAGTGACTTGCTTAAAATTAAAAGGAGAAAAATTGGGAGGAACCAATGCATTAATACGGCTTAACGTGCCAGCCTTAATATGATCATCGATCAATTCTACCGCAGTGAAGTGGTTATTTAAGTCGTTCAAGTTGACATTACTAATTGTTTCATTTCGTTGCTTCCCGATCCCGTGCAAATTAAGGAACTGCCAAGTTTTAGCAGTGTCACTGTTGTCAATCGTTTTGTGAATATAATTACGTTGGGCATCTCGACAAAGTTTACTGCAATGGTTCCGAAGTTTTTTATACTTAACGAAATACGCATCTGTCGGATTCAATTTATATTTAGCCTTAGCTGAGTTACGTTTAGCCATAGCAATTCGAATTTTATCAGTAAGCCATGGGGCGGGCAAATGCTTTAGCTTTATTGGCCGCAGCGGCGCATGTACGTCAAAAATATCAATCAGCATTGAATTGAACAAATTCATTTTATCATCTACTGTAGAAGCACCAAAGATAGCGTCCCAGCAAATATTATCAAGGTCCTGCATAAAACTATCATTGTTGAAGTGCCTGAAGCTGCGCCTCATGACTATTGTCGGCTTCGCCTTAGGTGGACGTATTTTATATGAAACATATACAAGATCATGGTAAGAGAATGCTTCGGCTGGGTATTGACCATGAGAACTAACATGATCTTTGGAGGATACCAAGATTAAATCAAGCCAAGAAGGAGCACAATTAGGGAAAAAGTGAGTAGCAGCAGACGGGAGTAAGTGCAGATTGGAACTATTAATAATACCAGACAAGCGTTTGGCTCGCACATCACCTTTAAGCAGACACGTGTTAAAATCACCCATTATGATAGAATGGTCAAAAGTAGGTACAAACTGTTCTAGAAGAGTTTCAAAGGAAGGAAAATAATTAACATGTAAAGAAGGACTATAGTATACGCCGAGAAGCAATTTACGTTTACACGTTACAATACTTCAATGAAAATATGCTCAGCGGTTCCTGAGTAAGAAGACGGTGATTTGTCCAAGATAGTAAAGGGAATATGGCTACGAAGATATATAGCCACTCCCCCACCACCTTTGCCAGTGCGATCGTTACGAATCAAGTGGAAACCTGGAATAGAATAGGATGTAGAAGGCAAGCAAGGTTTAAGGAACGTTTCAGATACAAGGATAGCATGGATGTTATTGTTATTATCAAAAGTTGAAAGAAGATCGGAATAGTGTGACGGTATACTTTGAGCATTAAAAAGATTATTATTGAATTTTTATTTAACTTTTATTCAAATTACCCAATAAACTGCCTACTCTTACTTTAACAATTCCATTTTAACCAATGTAGCATAAAAATATACCATGCACACATCTTAAGTTTGACATCGACATATACATCGACATAGGGGAATCGACAATTCCCCTATGTTAAATTAAAATATAATCACAAACATAATAATCATTATAAAAATATTATAAAAAAGCCTGAAATAGTAAATAGTATACAGTTTTTACGTGTAATTTGATTGATCCATATGTGTACAAGTAAATAAATAAATATAAAACAGTTGACGATTAAATCAATTGTATGGTATTTAAATAAAATCGCTACTTCGTCACCAATGTGCTATAATACTCAGCGATATAATTAACGTAGGTACGGTATGAATGGGCAGACATTAGTGGGCGAGGACCAAATAAGTCGCCATAACTTTTGCTTTCGTTCTGCTCGTGATTTCCTACTTTGGGCATATTTGTAGTATAGAGTGAACTTAGGTCGAGGTCTTAAATCTCGGTTACTTCTAATAAACAGTTAAAACGAGAATCTTACTAAGACAGCGTACGTCCTTGATACAATCACTGGATACATTTTATCGCAGGAAAAGAAACTATAGTAAAAACTGAATCAAATACGGATGAAATCGGGTGTTTTTTTTATACACCACAAGTTAGCCCTTGACTGCTCTCACTTGATGGTAAGTGATGATGCGATCTAAGATAGTAACGGGCTAACCTGTTAGGGGTATAGTAAACCCATACTCTTAATTGGTTTCTACACGACATCGTGCCTGAACGCTAAATCGCTTGGCGACACGTCTTTGTCGGTAGGGTGGTAACTAGCCACGGCGAAGCCTCCCACCAGACAAAATACGGATGAAGTCGGGTGAACAGTCTATAAACAAACAGCAATTACTAACCGATTAAGCCTTTAAGATCTTAGTAAATTACACAAGTCCAGCCTCCTATAATAAAGCGGTCTATCGCCGTATAAAAGTGGGTCAACGAAAAATGATGGGCTATCGGGTGGTCCGCCCCGGGCTGCAGGCCAGATTGATGGTCATTGCAGGCTACGTTTAGCCCAATGATAGTCTGCGCATGTGGAGCAAACAGTGAAGAATGTACGGACAAACAATTCAGAATTTATTGGCTATACAAGTTTGATACAAGTTCGTACTAGAACTGCGACTTTTGCAAAAGTTTTGTGTTTGTTTTGTAAGCTTTTATTTAATTTCACTTACAGTGTACATACATGTATATATGTGTAAGTTATAAATGGGCTATGGATGAGCTAAAGGTTTTATTATCTCGCATCAGTTGAACAGTGTACAGGCACTACTTGTCCCTGTGCGAAAGGTATATGAAATGTCAACTTCTCATACGAAGGTTGTACAGGCATATAAACCACTGTCGAGTTAAATTGGACTCCTATTCCTTAAGATTAAACGCGCTTTTTTATTTATCATCATGCTCATCTCATTGCCGGCTTACTACGGAGCACGGTTCTCCTCTCAATATGAGATGGGTTTGGCCAGAGTCCACCACGCTGGCCATGTGCGGATTGGCAGAATTCATACGCCTTAGAGAACATTATGGAGAACTCTCGGGCATGCAGGTTCCCTCACGATGGTTTCATGCACCATTGAACCAAGTGATATTTTTATTCCCTTAAAACGCAGATAACTCCGAAAAGTTTGAGATTCGAAACGCAGACCTCTGGAGGCAGAAGTCCTTACCACTAGATGTCACAGTTTTTTCTTACAGGAACTAATATCAAATCGTTGATTGAACAGGGTTACTCTGTTAACGTCGGTGAATCCACACTGTTTATTATAAAGTTATAATGGTGAAAAGGTCATATTTATGACGATTTTAGATTTTTTCAGGCATTTCAATTCCGATGTGATAGTTTATTTACATTTATATAGAATACCCATTCGTTTCTTGTCTTTTCGCATTGTACGCAGGTGAAACTGCAGGACACATCTTGTACTTAGCTCAAAATCACCTTATCGTATTCATGCCTCAGCTGACAGGTCCTTGGAAAGTTAAATCGCTGGATACCACATGTGACACTTTCGGGACATACCACACTTAGCAAACACGTATATAATTAAACTCGTATCTACATGATATGCAAATCTGCGCTCAATATTCTCATATTAATTTGTACTGTACATATTATTACATATATTACACATTGACTGCAATTACCTGCTTTCAATTAAAATAGATTAATTTGTTGGATTAACCGTTGGTTTAAATCCAGGGACTTACTTCTCTATTACATTGTTCTTTAAACTGTAACTATTAGAAAACAATTTTAAAAGTAAACTTTACTGTAATTTACCGCGTGTCGCGGTAATATTTTTTTTTTAAGTTATTTTACTGCCCTGGATTCATAAACTCTTTGGCCGCGGTCGTATTGAAACGAAACTTTGTGCAGTATTCTAACACAGTTCAATCGACATCATCTACTACAGGTCAGAGCGTGACAAAACACTGCATAGCGATTCTGTCGTTATGCCACGATAACTTGTAAAGCCCTATTTGTCAACCCGGCTAAGTTTGTTGTGGGCTTCTTTTTAGACCGGGGCGCGTCTGGAACCCTCATAGCCTTAGTTTTAAGTTTACGAATGTAGTTATCACTATCGAATCACTACTATGTAAATTATTGACGCGACAAAAGTGCCTCGTAAAGGACTATTTGAATAAAGATTATTTGAATTTGTTGCGTAGTTCGGAAGATACTCATATAATTTGGTATCTTAGAGCTGATCTGAAGATGAAGCCAGGAGTCGGATTGTGGACTTCTTTAGTGATTTATAAAACCCTCGTTTATATGCGTATACTTTTTTTTAGTAGGACTCCGACTCACTCAACGGGTGATTAAGAAATCCATGCTCGAAGTTTCATGGTCAAATTCAAAATCATCCGTAGAAGGACCAGAGTTACGCAAAGTTCACTTAACATTGATGTTAATCTCCCAAGTGGCTGAAATATTGATCCCCAAGGCGTAAGAGGTAAGGTGTACAGATGTTTTTTTGTTGTAAACATTTGTCTATCTGAGATCACTCCTTGGAATATAATCAGATTTGAGGAAGTTATTGGCGATTCAGGCCTTGTACATACATTAACGTAGCATCCCTTTGAAAATAAAGTATAATAATGTTTTATGATGCTATTTGAGCTAGTTGTACTCTTTCAGGCGGAACGTGCTGTCACTGGTGTCCATAAGCTTGACGGCCAGGCTGTTTTCATGGCACTCAAGCCTCTGTTTGTAGACCTCGAGTGTCCTGTCTATTACTTCCTTAACGGTTGGAATATTAGGTGTACAAGTAACATCGAACATCGTCAAATTCAAAATTAACTAGCGACATACTTCTTAGCGTGCAAAAAGATCACGTACCTTCAATAAAACTTTCACCTAAAATTTACGATCCAATACAAATACCAAGCTGTAAAAATTACAAATTAACTGTGATCCCTCATACAATTTAAGCAATTTTATCTCTACAGTAAAACCCAAAAGCGGCAATTTTCTTAAAAACATATGTAACAACGTCAAGTAGCTAGTAGTTTTAATAACCTGACACCTCCATTCGCAATCTCTCAGATATAGATCACAGATCAAAATGTAAGCAGGCCTTTTTGAAATTTATTACTGTTATATTAAAGACTGTTATAGCATGTACGTTTTCAACGTTTGTAGGTGTTAAATTATTATGTGTACGTAAGGCTGTGGTTAGACTTGGAGGCCTTGTGATGGACGAGATACGTTTAATCGTTTCTTGCATCACGTAATTTGCTGGTGCCAATATTTTGTCGTTAATAAGATGGACCATCAATACACCCATAATAAGATTTATTGCCTGTCAGTCTGGTTTAAGTTAAATTGATTACTTTTTAAGTTAGTTTGCTCACTTTTAAATAATTTGTCAGTTTATTGGCTAATAAAAGAACATTGCGGTTATGTCTATGGATATACCTTTTTAAAAAAGATGTATTGTGGTTAAGCTCAAACTCGTTTCCAGGCAACTTTTTTGACTTTTTAGCGCAAAGTATATATAGTTGTCTAGCGCAAAGTGTATTTCTTCTATTTTGGATAATAGTTTAGAAAATAGTAAAAAAAGGTAGGAATGAAGATATATAGAAGATAAAGATGCAAAAATAAGCAATTTCACGAAACGAAATGACCGCCTTTAAAAACCTGCGTTTCAACTCAATTGCCGATTCGTGCCCACAGATAACAATTTGTATTATTAAAATAACCTGGTTTCGTTTATAACAACTTCAGAAAAACACAAATATTTCCGGTGGTGTAATAAAGATATAAATTTTATAACCTGTCAGCGTACTTGTAAGTTATTCGCTTTTAAGAGAAGCGAGTGTCAACTCGTAATTTGATATCGTTTTTTTTAAACAGAAACACAAAAAGTGTCTTGTAATGGCTACTTGAGCACAGCGTGTAAGTCAAGTTACTTTTTGTTTGTAATTATTTGTCAAAACTATAAAACAAGTGAACAAATATGAATGAGAGTTATCTTTCTAACAATATAAAATTATAATTTATGTAGAAAATCACTTGCTACTTGTCACTTGTTCAAATGCAACCGTTCCTGGAATGCAAATGCCTAACACGTCTTCCGGTAGGAGTTAATAGTAGAAATCGTGAAGTCAGTGAAAGACGCTATATCTCAGCCCCTTGAGAAAAGTGTTTATTTGGGAACCACGACACAAACATAATATATTACAATTTGAATTTGCATGTGTAGTCTTCGTAAATTATTTCTAAATTTAATCCTCCTTCTCAATATAAAATTACCTTTGCCAAAGTTCACACAAAACCATCCGTGTATAAAAAGAGAGGAGTGTAGTTCTCTCTTAAAATAAAGATTTAGAAAAACTTTCTTAATTACAAATTATAGAGCAGGCAAGCTTACGTATAATCACTAGTAGGTTATAAACAGATGTTAAATAATATCCCTTTTAAAACTAAATGTGCCGTGACCATAAATAGCTTCAAAGAATGCACAACATGTGTGTCTGTGTGTTTATTTTTAAGTCATGATTAACGGCAGATCATAAACCAGGTATCCTCCGCAATAATTCTTTGGACCATTAGAATTAAACTGCTTTTGATAAAAGGTCAGTTAAGTCGGAATTATGGTGTGCTTTGTAGTCCGAACTTATTTAAACGAACCGAACCGAACCGAACTTATTATTCGCGTAGGGAATGCGATATTACGTGTTTCTTTCCATTCGGCCGGATAAAAGTACTGCCAATTCTACTCGTGGACCAACTTGAACAGAATTGCATCTGGAGTGATTTTCTCTCTCCATCATGTTCAACAGATTACCGGCTCACTACAGAGCACGGGCATGCTCTCAATCTGAGAAGAGTTTGGCCACAGTCCACCACGCTGGTCATGTGCGGATTGGCAGACTTCACACGCCTTTGACAACATTACGGAGAACTCACAGGCGTGCAGGTTTCCTCACGATGTTTTCCTTCACCGTTGATATTTCAATTTTTTTTAAACGCACATAACTCCGAACATTTAGAGGTGCGTGCCCGGATTCGAACCATCGACCTCTGATAAGAAGGCTGACGACTACTGGGCTATTACCGCTTTCTCTCTTAATGTGTGTTATTAAAACCCCATGAAAAGGAGTGTCCTGAACTGTTCATTGCGGAACTGCCTACATCCCTATTTTACTGTACACTATAGAAACAAAATATATATCTTTACCAATTAAAACAGGTGTAATTTTAGTGTTTCTCAATTTGTTTAGGGTGGAAAATTGTTAGAGCAAATTATGGAAGAGTTTTTGTATCAAGATGAAACTCTGTAAAATGAAACGATGGATCTGCCTTATAAGACCTCCTGTTGTAAATCTTTTAAAAAATCGTCGGTTAAATTACTAGGAGGGCCGCATTTGTCAGCAACCGAATAGATCCAGCTGTTATTCCACATCATACCATACCTAAAGTTTAATATTTAAGTGACCCAAAGGCTCACTGCCATCGCCTAAAGCATTCAGCTATTATTTCAATATTTTTGGTGACCCTGTTTCAGAATTGCAAACCTTATTTTAGCCACGCCAAGGTGTGTCATATGAAAGTGTTATTAGGAATGTATAAATATTATCCTACTAATTTTTAAATGTGAAAGTGTGGATGTTTGTTACTCAATCACGCAAAAACGGCTAAACAGATTTGGGTGAAATTTGGCAAGCAAATAGCCTTTGATATGATAAAGAACATAGGCTACCTTTTATCCCTATTGCTTAAGTGGTTCCCGCGGGAAAATTGAAAATTGTTTGCGAACTAAGCCGCGAGCAGAGAGCTTTGAAAGGCGATACGCATGTCACCTATTTTCTATACCGATCTCTCAAATAGTTCCCGTGGGAAGATTAAAATTTGTTAACGAGCGATGCTTTAGACCCAATTCTGAAGTCCACGCAGACGAAGTCGCGGGCAGAAGCTAGCTATAAATAAATCCTTCACTAAGAGATGGAAGGAAGGCCCAATAAGCCAGGCTTAAAATATTTTTGGAGCACACTCGTCATCAAGTATGTTGAACGCAATACAAAACGACTCGCCAAATATGAGTTATGTGACAAAACGAACAAGAACACTTAAATTTATGAAACCGCAACAGCTGTGGTGCGAATATTCGCGTCGTAAACGTAAACAATCGCTTCTAAATTGACTCCGGTGCAATAACACCTTATGATTTGTATGCATCTTTAAATGCAATTTACATGTATGTCTTGTATCTATGCCGAAATGCAAGACCGACTTTTCCAGCCCGCGTGCTATTTTTTTTTCGGACTGTCTATTAGCTGTGCTAACCCTATTGGTTGCCACAGCGTAACCGGGCTGTTTGGCGAGCTTGGGAAAGAAGCTCTGCCAGAAGAAATTTTGAGCCCTAAGGCTCGAAGAAACTAAGGGAACGACTGCCTAAGGGCGCCTCCTTTGAGGCCGAACCTCGGCTTAGGCGACGTTCGGTAGGGTGGGGGGGGGGGGAGTACCTACTGCCAGTACTACTCGTAGACAAACTTGAACAGAATTGTATAACAAGTCAGAATTCTGGTGTAGTTTGGACTTAGTGTAGGGAACCTCATATTATATATTTCTGCCATTACTACTCGTGGATAGGTCAACACTTGAACAGAATTGCACCTCGAGTGATTTTATCTCTCTTTGTGTGTTATTTAAGCCCTGTGATAAGAAGTGTTCTGAATTAATTGTTCATCATTTCTAAATTGATTCTAGTGCAATAATACACGTATAATAAATAGCATAGCATCTTTTAAATGCCATATTATACATGTATGACTTGTATCTATGCCGAAATGCAAGACCGATTTTTCCAGCCCACGTGCAATGTGCGACAATTTAGATAAGGTCGTAAATTACCTCGTCACGTCGAAATGGATGTTCCGTGGTGGACCCCAGACTTTTGTCTTAGTACTGTGAAATTTGGAACTAAGCATTTTCATACACGTTAGTGATATTCAAAATTTGATTACTTTAATTATAATATAACATGTTAATTGTACACCCATCCTGAGGGGGGGATTAATATTAATATATAAAACCTGTGATTTTTTTAATTTTAATCTAATAATTTATGTTTTATTTTTGTTTCAGGTAACATTACTGGATTGCAATCAACATAAATTAAGCACTAAGTGTTTTATATTTTGTTCCACGCTATTTAACGTAAGTTTGCATTTTTAACTGCGTTTATAAAGAGAAAGCGATTATCTCCGACAATAATTTAAAAAATAATGGGATGATTTTTTGATTTCTAAAAAGTAACTTATGCTACACATTTCTTTTACATTTACTTAACGTTGTTAGTGTCATTCTTTTTTTACATATACATAGCGAGCAAACGAGCAGGCGGGTCTCCTGATGGTAAGTGATTACCGCCGCCCATGAACATTTGCAGCACCAGAGGAACCGCCAATGCGTTGCTGGCCCTTGAGCAATTTGTTAATCCGCCCTTTGAAGATCCCCATATTATAACCATTAGGGAACACAGAAGATGGAAGATGGAAGATGTCATAAAACTGTTGATATATATATTTTTTTATGCAACACAAGTTAGCCCTTGACTGCATCTCACCTGATGGCAAGTGATGATGCGGTCTAAGATGGTAGCGGGCTAACATGTCAGAGGTATGGTAAAGTCATACTCCTAATTGGTTTCTACACGACATCGTTCCAGAACGCTATATCGCTTGGCGACACGTCTTTGTCGGTAGGGTGGTAACTAGCTACGGCTGAAGCCTCCCACCAGACCAGAGATATATGAAAACAACAAGCTTTTTTAAATTTAAGATAGTTTTTAACTGTAGGTATAGTATAGGACTTTTTAAGTAGGTAGGCATTGATTTACCACTAGCCGTAGATAGAGTGTGTCATACAAAAACAAGGCGAGAATTTGTCACCAACTAACTATACATTCATACATATCGGTATATCGATGTATTACAACCCGTCTAATAGACTAGACCGTTACCGTTATATTATCTATAGCGGCGCTTAGTGCTTTGTAATTCATTCGGATTATACGGCTCGAGTGTTAGAATCGGCGACTTTCGTCTAGCCTTGTCACACACTGGGGGAAAGGAGTGCACGTGTCGCTATATATGCACTACTTTTCCGTCCCATTTTTTGAGCGTTAATTATCAGCTAGTGGTAAATCAATGTAGGTAGATCATCAGCAGAGATCAGAGTAGGTAGTGCAATTGAGGCATCAGCCGTCGCAATCAATATATCTTATACATAAAACTCTCGTGTCACAATGTTTGTTCCCATACTCCTCCGAAACGGCTCGACCGATTCTTATGAAATTTTTTATGCATATTCAGTGATTTTGAGAATCGGCTACCACCTATTTTTCAAACCTCTAAGTGAAAAAGGGTGTCCACCCCAAAAAAATATTTTGTTTTATTTTTGTATTATGTGGCATTGAAAAATACATACAACCGTAAATTTTCACCCTTTTATCACCAACCCCTATTTTTTAATAGTCATTTTATTAATTTAATCATTTGTCATCCCGCTCGATAACCGAACAAGTATCGTCTTTATTGTGAATGTTTTTCACTCTAATTCGATTAAAATTCAGCATCATCACTTACCACCTGGTGAGATTGCCGTCAAGGGCTAACTTGTAGTAAATCAAATTTAAAAAAATTAGTATTAATATAGATAATAAACGCGTGTTAAAAATGGTTACCTAAGGTGTAAACAGTAATTAAAGCCAGTAAAAATATTCTAATTGCAGCCTGAATGCGTTACTGCATTTCTTGAACTAAACTTGTTAAAATTGCGTAATCTGGTTCGCATTTGCTTTTAAGATATCAAAGATAAGTGCGGTTTAGTTTATTTCACATTTTAAACATGCAATTAAACTATATCTGCTACGGTAAAACATTTTATACTTAGCTTGTTTATATTTTAACTTGCTTCACTAGCTGGTTCATGCAACAGCCGTAATTGGAGAATGACACCCCAACCCTCTCGTAGTTGCGGCTCCTTTTTACTCCCCCGACCTAAGCGCTCCTCTCCGAAAGAGGAGACCTAAACATACGCTTCATGACCCTGACGATCAGATGACTACTGACAACATACTCGTACCACCTACCACACAATCATACGCTACACACCATCTTCCCCCCGGTCCCCGCTATCTTACGTCATCCGGACGTGGGCTCCATCCACGGTCTCGGAGACGTACGGACCACTCACCGTCCGAACCCCCCCGTTATCCCAAACGTCGCCTAAGCCGAGGTTCGGCCTCAAAGGAGGCGCCCTTAGGCAGACGTTCCCTTATTCTTTCGTTTCTTCGAGTCCTAGGGCTCAAAATTTCTTCTGGCATTGCTTCTTTCCGAAGCTCGGCGCAGCCGGTTACGCTGTGGCAACCAATAGGGTTAGTACAGCTAAAAGGCAGTCCGAAAAAAAAATGTACATATTTAATTTTTTATTTATTCTTTATTTGCACACCACAACCAATAATAAAAGTAATTATAAGAAAAACGGAAACAAGAAGAAGCAGGATTCAAAAGGCGGCCTTTCCGCTTAGGATTAGGAAAATAAAAAGAAGAAGAAAGCAGGGGGCGTAATATACAAACAAAAAACCTGCATATGAATACATAAACCAGATTACATAAATAATACAATACAATAAGAAATAAATATACTAATGAAAGGTTAATTTTGCATTTCTTTGTGCAATAAAATTTATAAAAAAAAAAAATAACACGCTGTCACATCAGAAAGTACCTAAATAAGCCACAAAGTATATAGACCTATATCAAAACCCATTTCGACCGTAAACCCGTGTACACACCGCACTGAACACACTTTCACTTGCGCATGTAGGCCAGGCTTATTTACCCAACTAGCGCCAGACTCGCCACTTTCTGAGAACAACACGCTCTTTAACCGTTTACTAATACCAGCCCGCGGCTTTATCTACGAGGAATGTTTTGAAATAATTCGCTCTTCGCCTTACAAGAACTTGGCAAACATACATGGAGTTACATTTTCGACCGCTACTTATTACGCGGCTGAAACTTGGCAAATACAAGAAGCAGTATTGCCTAACGACTTGGCTACTTTATAATCACACATTATGTTAGTGTGAAGCTGTGATAGCCTAGTGGTTAGGACGTGCGCTACCTAATCAGAGGTCGGGGGTTCGTTCCGGGCACGCACCTCTAACTTTTCGGAGTTATGTGCGTTTTAAAGCAATTAAAATATCACTTCCTTCGACGGTGAAGGAAAACATCGTGAAGAAACCTGCATGCCTGAGAGTTGTCCATAATGTTCCCAAAAACGTGTGAAGTCTGCCAATCCGCATATGGCCAGCGTGGTGGACTATGGCCAAACTCCTTATATTGAGAGGAGACCCGCGCTCTGTAGTGAGCCGGCAATGGGTTAATTATGATGATGATTATGATAGGGTTAACATCGAAAGTTGAACGACGACGCACTAAAATAGAATCTTGTAAACTAACAGACTAGACAGTTCTGCGAACATTATTTATGTTACTTTTTGTTTTACAAAAAAAAAAGATCACTCTGCTTTAGGGCATGATTTGTGAACTACAACAATCGCGTACCAAAATAATATCCACCTCTAGCTATTAAAATTACAGTGCAAACCAACTTTTAAACGTGAAAACATTGATTATATAATGACATGTAATTTTCATACCGTGGGTATAATCATAACCAATGGTATGTTACGTTGTACGAGTTCGAGAGAATAATTAAGAGAAAACGTTTAACATTACGAAAAACAATTATATTTCATTATTTCACCAACCTTCGTAACGATAATTGTGAATTTAACTTAACTTAAGCTCGTATTAAGTATTAATGTATGGTATTAGTGGTTTTCAGTTAAAATAATTACTGGATTGGTGATGTTTCGTTTAACGTAACCTCTCGCGGTGGAAATGTTTCAATAGTTGGGTAATACTAAAGTTATAATCTTGTATTGCTAAAGAAATGAAATTGCTGCATTAGAGAAAAAAGTCTATTAATAATAACAAGTTAGTCCAATGCCTATATAATAGTAAAACTATAGTTTAATAATAAACCAAATTTATAGGTAGGTACTGTAGCATTGCTGTAAAATAGATTTAAAAAATTAAAATCATTATAATAATTCCAATATTGTATATTATATAATGAGTTAAAAAAATATACAAAATATTAGATGAGTTCTTATTTAATTTTTTTCCTCTTTATATGGCTTTACACCGATAGCAAATGTTAAGTTTATAGCAATGGAGAATTGGAGTGAAGGAAAAATGACGCGAAATTTCGCACGGCGGAACACACCTTTTCCAAATGAATACATGTTAACCACTCAAAAAACTAGCCACTACACAAACGACACCAAAACTATAATGTCCACAACACAACCAACACCAATCCTTTTCAAAATTAGCCAACAAACATTAATCCAAGAAAAGCGTGAAAAAACCGCGCCCGCCGAATACAAAGTCTCCCGCCTTTCTCCTTCCGGATTTTTTTTATTTCTCTATTTAATGAAAGTGAAGTGTGAAGTCTGCCAATCCGCACATGGTCAGCGTGGTGGACTATGGCCAAACCCTTCTCATATTGAGAGGAGACCCGTGCTCTGTAGTGAGCCGGTAATGGGTTGATCATGATGATCTATTTAATATAAGCAACCCGGTTTAATTGCAAACGATATTAACTAAATTTGTCGTAAAAGTTCACGTAGAAGCTCCAGCATGCTCTCGCAACTTGTCGAGACTTATGCGCCAGTAGACGACATCTTTATTTAGTATCAAACGAGATCAAAACATCGCGCGAGACAGCCGACGATGAATGAAAACACAACATGCATCAGGATATTATATTAATATCTGTACATAATGATTAACATTACTTTCATCTTATTGCTTGCCGCCGCCCCAAAAAATGAACCTGTCAAATTTTTGACGTTTCGCCAACCGCAGAAAATGAGCTCCTATCAAAATAACAAGGATGTTAATTATAATAATTACTTGACACCACGTTTTGTTTCACTTTTGCCGCCAACTCTCTTATGACACCTGAGAATTTTTTCGCTAAAGTAATTTCCGCCAACACCTATATAATTTACACTTTTAGTATTTTATCAAGTTCATATTTTTTTTTATTTCGTATTTTTAATAGTCAATAAAGCTGAGATATCCCGTTCCAGTCCTCTAACATATCGGATTTATGTGCGTTTGTAAGCAATTAAAATGTCACTTGCTTCAACGGTAAAAAAAACACCGCGAAGAAACCTGCATGCCTGAGAGTTCTCCATAATGTTTTCAAAGGCGTGTGAAGCCTGCACATTGCGATCGTGGTGGACTATGGCCAAACCCTTGTCATATTGCGGGGAGACCCGTGCTCTGTAGTGAGCCGTCAATGGTTTTATCACGATAATGATGAATAGTCAATAGATAATGTCTTTATTATTGCTATATTTATTGCAGCGTAACAATAGCGTAATTGCAGTCTACTGAAAAATTTACAAAGCATTATACTATATTAAGTTTGGACGACCTCCGTGGCTCAGCGCACGCGCCTGGGTTCGATTCCTGGTTCTAGTTTGGGGCGAGTTACCACGCTATCGACAAAGACGTGTCGCCAAGAGATTTAGCGTTCCAGCACGAGGTCGTGTAGAAACCAATTACAGAGTATGGTTCTACATACCCTTAACAACTTAGCCCGATACCATCTTAGACTGCATCATCACTTACATAAGGTGATATTGCCGTCAAGGGCTAACTTGTAGTGCATAATAAAAAACTCATTAAAAACAGAATTTCATGAATCATATGAGCATAAAAATTCCTACATTTCATATCATTAAAAGAGTTTTTATTAGACCACTATGTTAAATTATCTTTCATCCATAGTCATTTATAACCTCGAACTCATTCGAGATCAAGAAACCGAAAACTAATGAAAACTCGAGCATTCGAGACGCGCAATGATAAACATCGGTATTGATTGGCCGATGGGGAAGTCATTAAAAACAATTTGTTCATTTACACCTACACGTTCCCTTTGACTAATAAAATTCGTTAATTTACACTAGTAAATAAAGGAGTCAAAGAAAATTTTAATTAATGATCTCGCTGTCGGTACTTTAATTGAAATTCTCGATGACTCGGTACATTTAAATACAAATTAAACCTACGACATCAAAAAAACCTACAATTTATACAATTTACTTTGTCATATTACAATATTAAGAATTATATAAACGATAAAAAAGCTTGGGTATGATTTGCTCTATCTCCCTAGGTACTATCATTTAGTATTGATTATGTGAGATGGTGACAACGGAAAAAAAACCCGGTTAAGTTTGTTGTGGGCTTCTTCTTAGACCGGGGCGCTTTTGGAACTCTCATAGCTTTAGTTTTAAGTTTACGAATGTAGTTATCACCATCGAATTACTACTATGTAAATTATTGACGCGTTAAAAGTGCCTTTTAAAGGACTATTTGAATAAAGATTATTTGAATTTGAATTTGCCGTATCAGGCTGTTCAATATTGCTAGTTTACATGAGTTGAGCAGAAGCCAAACCTGGCGGCTCAGCGCGTGCGCTGTTGTCTTATAAACCGCAAGGTCCTGGGTACGATTCCTGGGTCGAGACTGGTCTGGCGAGAGGCTTCTTAACACTCTATTGGTAAAGACATACCGCCAAGTGATTTAGCGTTTTTTTAGTTAGCCCTTAACTGCAATCTCACCTAAGTAATAATAAGTGGAATGATAACGGTATAGTACACCCTAATTGGTTTCTACGCGACATCGTGCCGCAACGCTAAATCGTTAGGCGACACTTCTTTGTAGGTAGGTGCTAACTGCAAAGCCTCCCACCAGACCAGACTCGAGCTGGGAATTGAACCCAGGACCTCCATCTTTATAAGGCGATATCGCTATAATGACGGGGACAAACCGAACATAAAAAGAGACAGTTGAGCATTTTTATGTTCCTCTTGCGCTGCAAAATTTAAATGCCACAAACTACCAGTTTTTTAATAATCCCAATATAACATATAACAATTTGAACATAATGACACAATTATACAATTTAAGGTTATTTATGTTATTAGTTTTGCAACGAGTTGCTTGTAAAACTATTTACTGAATAATCGGAAAGATTATCTTGTCATTTAATTAAAACAACGAAAACTTGTTTATTAAAATAATATTGAGGAAGGAATTTTAATTGACAATTCGAGAAAGGTTTTAGAAAACTTCAAATATTTGCTCTTTAAAATATAGCCTTCATTTAGCAAATAATTTAATGGGCGGTTAAATCAAACACATCTGAAATACCATCTTCATTCCAAAATTTTTCAACGCTGGCAGCCACAGAAGCAAAATTAGGTAGTATATGACCGCATACACAAAAACACTATTTAATATATTATTATTTCTAACCACACCATACAAAAAATATATTTTAATTTCCGAATTCGGGAGAATTTCTTTAAAACGACAAAGTAATATAGGTACATAAACAAACAAGTAGTTAGGAACATTCGTAAACTTGAAACATAAGATAGTTCCAAACGCGTTATGAATTAATAATATATCCAATACAATTATTAGTGAAAGCAATCTAATTAGTGCTCTATAATAGGAATTCAATAAATATATTTTTAAGTGATCATGGTAAATGTAGACAGTTTTTTTTTATCCTTAATTTTTTTAAGGTTCTTTGAATCTCACATGAGATTATGCCAGAACCATAATGCCATGAGAAGCCTTAGAGACATAATGGACCGTTTAATTTTTTGCCAAGAAAATCCACCTCCGGTGAAGGGACGTGAATCTAGAGTAATACAATACTGGAATAAGTTATAGTTACTCGTAGATATAACCGACTAGGTTTTTGTTATTTTACTTGCCCACTCGCGATGCGTTCGATAAGTATTTATGTTCACGACCCGTTACTTTGCTATCAATTGTACTAGCTATTACTTTAAAAACCGTTGTAATTCATTGCTGGATTATATTTTTTATTAGCGTCTTGACATAGGTCTTCAATAAACTCAGATAAAATATAGTAATAGACGGTTTAATCTTCTAAGATTTTAGGATTGTTTTCGGCCGTAGCTCTAAGCTTAAACACTTCTTCTTATTCTGGTCCCGTAATGCAAATAACAGCTCCGTTTTTTACTATATGTTTATTTTAGGTAGTTGGGGTCAAGTTTGTTGCCGATTTTATATAACAAAGATCTGTTAACCAAAGCTTTTCACACTGTATCCTCTAGACAAATATAAAACTTTTTTGGGTGTGTCAATTCGCGGAGATTTTTTGGAGATTTCGTTGAAGAATAGGACCCATTGGTACTGTTTTATTTACTCCAGATAACGAGTCTTTTAATACAAAAATAACTGCAATCAGTAAACCTGTTAAAAGTTATCTAAAGCTAACTTTTCCCGAAAATATACTATTTTATCCGAAAATATATATTTAGAGGCCTAATTTTTATTAAACTGGTTAGCCATTCTTCTCGGCAGTGTAACGCGCGTTATACTCAGGAATGAAATGTTAGCTGAGATTTACCGATGCGTTTATGTCTGTTCTGTAGACAATAAGTCCTTTAATACAGAAATACCTGCATACACACAAAACACTGCTTGTAAATATCACATAAGTACAGTAGTTATCTAAAAATCAGTCAGGTAATTGTAATAAAATTTACAAAAAATACTTTTCTGCAAATTTAACATACCAACTTTAAGATTTAATTTTTATTATCCTGGTTAGACAGTTATTATCCTGGCTAGTCGCTTATTATCCTGGTTAGTCATTCTTCTGAACAGTGTAACACGCGTGATACTTAGGAATGGAATGTAAGCTGAGGCTTTAATGATGCGTTTTTGTGTGCCTGATCTTACTTCTAAATAGCGGTCTAGACGGCGTGTGATTCATAAGTATCAATGAAGTACCTACTAAATTATTTTTATTAAATTATTTATTTCTTGCAGCTGCCGTAAAATATTAATTTCTTTTCTTTGAAACGATCTATAATACTCAGGCCCAATTTAAACACGTGCAGATTAAAAACAGTAAGTACATTTCGGGAGCGTATTTTAATTGTACGAGATGATTGTGTAAATTTTTTGTTGAGATAACGAAAAATGTAAATATTGCAGTTAATGTATATATTATATTATATTTATTTATTTTTATTTAAACAACCGTATTGCATATTGAACAAAAGAAAGGAAAAGAAATAAAATACATAATATAAATAAAGAGATGAAGATAACCAAAAAACCGGCTAGGTTTTTAATGAAACCCTCTAAAAACTTAGCTTAACTTAGTTTTAATTTAGCGAATTTAGCTATCACCAACACCATGCGAACTAAAATAATTAAAAATATATTAGATACGAGTATATATAACACTTCATAGATGCCTGTAATAGGTTTACATGAACAAGGCTATTTGATTTTGATTTGATACCATAAAGTGAAAATTAAACATTCAATTAACAAAATAATCAAACAGTATCTCTTGAACAAGCTGAGCGTAAAAACATAACGCAAACTCAAATAAAGAGAACTCGTTTAATGAACACGTAGTCGTAGTTCACTGGTCTTAGTTCAAGAGAACTTGTAACCATATTTGTTTATTACGCTGCTACCGCGTAATTGTCTGAGAGCTGGTGAACAATATTTGGTTCAGTGTTATAACAAAAAAATATTACTATAAAATCATATATTAAATTGTATACACTATAGCCCAGTGGTTAGGGCGTCAGCCTCCTAATCAGAGGTCGGCGGTTCGAATCCGTGCACGCACCTCTAACTTTTCGGAGTTATGTGCGTTTTTAAACAATTAAACTATCACTTGTTTCAACGGTGAAGGAAAACATCGTGAGGAAACCTGCACACCTGAGAGTTCTCCATAATGTTCTCAAAGGCGTGTGAAGTCTGCGTCTCAGAGACCCGTGCTCTGTAGTGAGCCGTTAATGGGTTGATCATGATGACGATGATGATGATACACTATATATATAAATAGATGACTTCTTTTAATACAAAGACATTAAGTAGGACTTAGTTAAAAACATTTTCTGGATGTTGAATTATTAGCGTGGTATTTGAACAGATGTTTTGTCCACGTCTACAATTATTATCCTTACAAGCCTATTTATTTATCTTAATATTTAATTATCCTTACAAGCCACAATATAAACTCTGTACATCACAGATCCTGTAATGTATATGTTAACGGATAAACTTCCTTACATACTTGAGCCAACGGGATCTGAAAGTTGGATAAATTTAAGGATACATAAAGTACCTATAAAAAATCAAATAGGTTTATTGATTTATAAAACTTTTTTTTTTTAATGTTTATGTCCTCTTTGCCTATAAAGTTACGGACAGTTATCGTTTATTCGGCCACACTAATTGGCTATGTAAATGCAGACCACATAAAAACATTTAATTAAAGCGGGTGTCATATAAATTAATTATCTGTGGCGAATGATATGCTTTTTTCACTTCTATTTCGGTTGTACTTCTTTTAATACACATAATATTACGTGTACCTTTAATTCAATTAATTTTTGTTACGTGGCACTTATTTAGAAATATACACGTTTTTAAAGTGTTCTAAAGTAGACGCAGTAATGAAATGTGAAGTACATTCATTGATCATCATCATCATGATCAACCCATTGCCGGCTCGTTACAGAGGACGGGTCTATTCTCAATATGAGAAGGGTTTGGCGATAATCCACCACGCTTGCTATGTGGATTGGCGGACTTCACACGCATTTGAGAACAGTATGGAGAACTCTCAGGCATGCAGGTTTCCACTCGATGTTTCTTTCACCATTGAAGCAAGTGATATTTTAATTGCTTAAAAAGGCACATGACTCCGATAAATTAGAGGTGCGTCATAGTTTTTTTGTAATATGACATTTCATTCATCTTCATCCTGATCAGACCCATTGCCGGCTCACTACAGAGTCACACGGGTCTCCTCTCAATATGTGAAGGGTATGGCCATTTCATTACCGCGTATTAATAGTAATAGGTACCGGAAATGGAAAAAACTTCCGCATGAATCAACATAACGCATTGATCTCGCATAGGTGTCTTTAAGGTATTTTACAAAATGAAACTTCCGAAGTTAAAAAACTTATACATTAGGAAAGTGTCGCTGGCTTTTTGTTGCTTATTAGCTGATGCCTGTGACTTCGTCTGCGTAGGTAGATAAAGATTTTTTAAAAATTCGTTTTTACATCGTTTGTAATTGAAGATTATCCTGTATTTCAATCCTGTTCCCGTTCCCAACATTTAAATATAATTTGCAATGACAAACTATACCTATACTTGTAGTTTCGACGTGAAATTAAGTTTTCAACAAATACCACAGGAAGTAGGGATTGCTCCAGAAGAAATAGAAGCTTATGTGTTAATCCAGGGTTTACCCATTAATTAACAATCCAATTATCCATTAATGGATCTGGAAATCCAATCCCTTAAATAACTTAATTAAATTTAGGTTTAACTAAATTAATATTAATCCAGAGTTTTATATTAATTTAGTTAAATTTCAAAATTGGTGCTAAATTTATTATTAAAGACAGTAGTTCCAGTATAAAGGTGTAACATAAATATATTCATACACATTAGTTATTTAATGAAATGCGTCTAATTGTATACTTTGACAGGCCTTCATACATGTCTGGTCTGGTCTGTCAATTTATAATGAAGAGTCGTAAGTAGTTGTAATTAGATTGTATCACTGTCACGGACAAAATAAACCTTTTTGTCTCTAGCTCTTATAATGTTCAATACCTAGATACTGGTTACACGGGATAAGATCAAATCACATCGTAAGATGTAAAAGATATTATATTTAAACGAACTAGGCACGAATGTGATGATTTAATTTGGAACTGGGTTGATGTCGCGATGGCTATATAATATATTAAAGAAACCGTATGTTGGATGTCATATTAATTATGTCCAGTCATCCGCAATTGATTTAATAAGCAAGCAACACACAAGATGTCGTGTATCTCAAATAAACATTAACGTGAAAAAATACCAAGTTATTAACTTGTGATCTTTTATTTGGATAATTTATTAAATTAAAAGACGTGTGGCACTCGGTGACTGCCGCGGTAAAGCTATTGCATAGCATTTTTATCAACTAAATTATTAATATTTCAAAAACAACAATGAAAATAAAAATATTAAAAATATTGAGGTTATTTTTGATAAAATCAATTTAAAAAAAGCAAAAAGGAAATGAGTAAAATTTAACTCTAGATTTGATTACAGACAGACAACGGGACAGGTGAAACTAAATAAAAATGCTTGTCATAATAATAAAAATTAAAAAAACGTGATAAAAAATAAATAGGTACCCCAGGCTCGAACCTACGACTTTCTGCACAAAAAGCATACGTGATAACCGCTGTTCCACGGCAACTGTAATGACCATAGCGAAATATCTATATAAAAAATCACCGCTGTGCCCGTCGGAGTGGGGAGCGTGAGGTTTTTTTTCGTTACGGAATTTCTGGATTCGGTCCCCGCTTAATAACCAAAAGAATTTTAACTAGCTGATGTCTGCGACGGCTGCGTGGAATTTTTGCTTGTCTATCATTAACCAACGATCTGTCCTTTCAGCCTTGTTGGTAGTCCTGGGTTCTAATTCCGGCTCAATGTTTTCACAATCCTACAAACAAGGAAGTAAGCTTGGGAAACTGGGTTTATTAAACTAACAAGAACTGTCGATAAACTAGATAGTCGATCGCAATTAATATATAATACTATAACTGTTAGAAAAGATAAAATACGTTAATAGTTATATTGTGGCAAGATATTCGCATTATGCAATCTATGGATAATAAAGATTCTGTCTGGTGGGAGGCTTCGTCCGTGGCTAGTTACCACCCTACCGACAAAGACGCGTCGCCAAGCGATATAGCGTTCCCGCAAAATGTCGCGTAGAAACCAAAGGAGTACGGGTCTAGCATACCCTTAACAAGTTAGCCCGCTACCATCTTAGACTGCATCATCACTATCAGGTGAGATTGCCGTCAAAGGCGTCACCTGTTGTGGAAAAAAAAAATTGTATGTCATTTTTAGTCATACTGATATTATAAAGAGGTAAAGTTTATGACTGTCGAAGTTAGGGGTAATCTCCGTTACTACTGATATGACTTTGAGAATTCTTTCAGGAATGGAAAGTTATATTATCAGCAAAGAACGAGAGTAAACATTTTACTATGTAATATATATAGGATTTGTTTAATTTATTTGTACCCAGGAGAATATGGAGATATAAGTATTACGCAAGTAAAATAAATTTTTGTTGCCCGAATATTTATATCTCAATCAATAAAAATCAATTAATTTCGCAATAGTTATCTCGTTTATGGCTGTATTAATTACTTTATCATTAGTTTTATAACCGCAATGCAGTTACTGCAGCTCGAAATTGGTGAATTAACCCTGTCCAATACAGCGAATTGATGAATGAATACATTTTTATTGCACACAGAAAATTATTCATCAACATTAACTCGTCAACATGTGAATGATTTTGGCCTTTTTTATACTTTCGTTTTTATTTCGTGACAAATAATTGTTAGGAATACATATATAACTTAAAATAAAACTTAGATTAACCTAAAACTAAAAATCTTAAAAAATAAATAAATATTTAACATCATAAATATTTTGGCCTTTACCTATAACCATGTAAAGATTCGTAGACTGTTCTAACAGATTAGAATACAGAGAGAATAGAACAATAAAGAAGTAGCGAATAAAATAAAACTTACTGTTCTAGAAAATTCCAATTTCGCGGACCGTGTCTCGAGAGCGCATTAGTCCATCGGCCCCGGTAGTTATAAGTAACATGTCCATTATAACTAATCGTTAAAACCCGCCCGCATTAGAACAACGAAATGGCACTTGTACCCTGTATGAAACAGCTCTGTGAAAAACGTTTTAATAATGAATGGAAGCCACATAAGCCGCCTTCCGTTCGAGGTGGAGTCCTGGGTTCAATTCCCAGCTCGAGTCTGTGGGAGGCTTCAGACGTGGTTAGTTACCGGGAAAGGCGTGTTGCCAAGGAATTTAGCGTTGCGGCACGATGTCGCGTAGAAACCAATTAGGAGCGTGGGTTTACCATACTCCTAACAGGTTAGCCCGCTACCATCTTAGACTGTATCATCGCTATCAGGTGAGATGGTCAAGGGCTAACTTTTAGTGTATAAAAAAACTATTTTGTTTTTAGGAAAGTAAAAAAGTTAAAACGGTTATTTCGCAAGTTATTCCGCGAAAATGTACCTGTGTATGCACGCTAGCGGGCAGCGAATCGAGAGCAGGAAGACCTGATAATACCCGTCTGGCAACTAGTGACGTGATCAAGTTATCGATAAAACAATCGCAACGTTGACATACAATGACAGGTTTGACGGTAATGGGGTTGTCAGTGTTCTTGAAATGATCAAACGTCAATAATAATCGTGTTTGTTATGTCTCGGAAGAATTATAACCTCTTTATATTTATTGGCCAAAGAAATACGAAAGTATGTTATTAGTGTGTGCTATATTTTTAATAAGTTATCTCGTTCGTAACTTAGGCTTAATTGCGTCTGTAAAAATGTTAGTAGCGTACATTGTTTATGTGTATAAACATTTTATACATATATATATATGTTTATGCACTGGCCTATTTCATTGACTGGTAGGTTGGTGGTAGGTTGAATTGTGTGAATAACACACAATTTAAAACAGACACGGTTAACAGTCCTTGCCGCAAAATAAGTGTAGGCATGCAACTTGCGGCGTGGGATACAAACACTGCGCATATTGCATAATATAGAGACACTTTAATTTTATAGTATTATTTAAAGCTTTTAAGGTTTTGTCTTAGACTTTATACTATAGGTCGATTGCGTTCCTTGTATTGCTACATTACTAACTTTTCATGATGCACTCTCTGGGTCTCTAGGCACACGTCCATGTGGTCGCTCCCCTACTAGGTGGACGGACTCAATCCGGTCCGCTACAGATTTATCGATCTCCGAGTGCTCCCGTGATACCACCAACAGAAATCGCTGGAGGGAGATCGTAAGAGCTGCGAAGGCCAAATCATAACCACGAATACTCTGCCAAGAGTGAACGAATGAAAGAAAGAACTCTCTAGGTCTAGAATTTGGAAAGTTGCGTGATATCATGTGACGTTTTAGTTCGTATCACATTCATATAAACAGCGATTTGCGATTAGTAATGGAGGAGCTGAGGTATATACAGATACAGTATACTGAAGGTGGCGATTTACTTGGTTTTTTCTAGGAGTTAGAGTATCGACATTGTCACCTACCTATCAGCATCACTACAAGTGTATAGTTACGCGCGGTCGTTGAATGGTGTCTCGTAGAGGCTTCGCGATATAGGACAAGTTTGCGTTGCCTGAGAACGCAGATTTTACTTATCTTCGCGATCGGGTATCAGGTTTATTCTTATCTTGCAAGTGCAGACGGGACGGTATGAAATTTCACGTTGACAAATGGCCTTGTGGGAACCCTTGTGTGTTTTTGATTAATACAATTTATTTCGTACGTTATAAACAAACATATAAGCTATATAATATAAGCTGTGACAGCCTAGTGGTTGGGACGTCCGCCTCCTAATTAGAGCTCGGGGTTTCGAACATGGGCACACACCTCTAACTTTTCGGAGTTATGTGCGTTTTTAAGCAATTAAAATACCACTTGCTTCAACGGTGACAGAAAATATCGTGAGGAAACCTGCATGCCTGAGAGGTCTCTATAATGTTCTCGAAAGTGTGTGAAGTCTACCAATCCGCACATGGCCAGCGTGGTGGACTATGGCCAAACCCTTCTCATATTGAGAGAAGACCCGTGCATATGTAGTGAGCCGAGAATGGGTTGATCATGATGATGATGTTGAAAGAAACATATAAAGATTTAAGTTTTATACACACATAACACACTTTGCATGGAAACAGAACCAGAACAAAAATCAATAGATTGAAAACAAAACTATAAGACTAGGTATCAAACCAGATAAATAATTGCACGCCGTTTAAATCAATACAAAGATGTTATCATATTTATTTTAAGGCGATTAACGAAAATTATATACTACCAAAAATCATCTACTAGCTACTCCGCCTGAGGTTAATTTTCTACAAGTAACTTTCGAATACGAGATACATTCGTAATGGTATAAGAAATTCTGGAGCAGATGCTATCAAACGTTTTATATCTACCGTACGAAATAACAATTATTATGTCCAAATATTGCCATTCGCTGCAGGCTTTATGAGCTACAGTTACGAATTACCTTTAAGCCAGTCATCATACTTAAATGTTTTTTTTTTATAAAAATATCTATAAAATCTTAACCTAAAAGTTACTATGGCTCGTAAAGTAATGTAGTTTCTTAATTTTTTGAATTGCGCGGCGGACGGGTACTTATAAGTAAACTGTGCGACTTTGGAATGCCCGTTTCATATTATTATATTATTTATATTTTTAGTTGTTGTTTAACCTTTAATTGTACACCCCAACCTCGCCTTACTTTATATTTTGTCCCTGGTTTGTGCTAGGTTGCCTGGTAGAGATCGCTCATTAGCGACAAGGCCGCCTATAGCACGTGTTATCTACTGTAGTTGTTTCTTATTATCTACTAGAAGGCAGTAGCTTTAGTCTGCGCACAGTAATGGTTTCCTTCTAACTTGAAATAAAATAAAGTATTTTTTACTTTAGGCAAAAATAAAGTTCAATTAGTGAAATAATTATAAGTATCAGTTCCGTGATGTTAGAGTTAATATCTTATAAAAAACAAATAAAGACATAATTTTAGTATATTATATTATATACATGAGAAAGCTAAAGTTTGGTACTTTTGTTCTGACTCGTCAATTTCCGGTACTTCATGTCAAACATAAGCAAGCTGTTTTACATATTTTAATGTTTTAAAATATGATTAAAATAGATTGTTTAACAAGTGAGATTTTCAGTAGTTTGAGTATTTTATGTTTGATTCTAATAAGAAAATTAAAGTACCGATAAACCTTACATATCACTAGCGTTAATGTCAAATGATTAAGATATACTTTGTTAAAATAATCATTTTGGAATCTCACTTCGTAAATTCAAAAGTATGGTAAGGCTGACATTGCATCACAATGATATAAATGATAAAATGCTTAATTTTACTATGGTAGGCGAAAACTGCTGGAAACAAAGAAATTTATGTTCCTTTTTATAATCAAGATATGTTGGCAATAATATTTTCTTCCAATTTTTTAATTTTAGGAGTCAAGAAAAGCGAAAGAAATACTGAATAAGTTTCAATTTACATTTTTTTTTATACAATCTTATAACCAATGCATATATTTATCTCGAGTGAGTTATTTTCTTCCAATTATCCGGTTCGAGTTAAATTATCGCGAACGCAGATTCTAAATACTTTGCTAGTTAGCATGTTATTATCCTATTTGAATAAAATAATTAACTCCTTATTAGTGCTAAATCCGTAATGTATTAGCTATATCCGCTCCATTTATCAGCATGACGCCTCCTCGGCTAGATTTATTAGAGGATTTATAAATCTAAAGAAAAAAGTTATGTTATTTATTTTAATTAGAATACTATTAATTAGGCACGGTAACCGAGCCTATTAATAGAAACGGGAATAGATTACCTTTATTAGTTAACAGCCTAGCAGCTTAGCCTTAGAGGCTAATACCTTATCAAGCATTAAAAGATATACTTATATTAATTTTAATTCTTGACAGCATACAGTTATGTCTTGAGTTATGTGTGATAGTTTCATTTTTGAGGTTACGTGAGAATTGCAAGCTGAATATAATATTACACACGCACGCACACACGCATACACACACAAACATACACACACACCCACACACGCACACCCTCACACACACACACACACACACACACACACACACACACACACACACACACACACACACACATACATTTGTGTGTGTTTGTTGTTTGTGTGATAACTAGCAACTCCCTCATCACCTCGTGGTTAATGGTTTGCATGTTTTATTACGGTACTTATTCCAATCAACTCCAATTCGAAACAAACACTTTCAGTACCTCCCAGCTCGGACTGAATTTAGCAAAATAGCCGTGACGGTGGCGTTGACATGGTACTCCATGCTACGAGGGCTACTAGGCCTCATAACGGCAAGGTTCAAGAATCCCACAATAAACTTAACCAACTTTTTTGGCATCACCATCTATTTTTATAATATAAACAATAAAATGCTAATTTAGTGGTGTGCGACGTGGCACAAGGGATTGGTATACGAAGGCGCTATTGGTGAACTAAAAAGACCTTGAACATGTCGACCCACATACAAAAACATATATCAAAGAGTAGCACACAATGCGTGCGCGCGCGCAGCCAAAATCTAAACAACTAGGCATACCTGGCATTCCGAAGCACAAAACATGGAATGCGTTATTGATTACAACAATTATTTGAAGGATCCGATTGTGCGGTGCGACAGAATGTGAACTCGGCAAGGACAACAGGCAAACGCGACTTATTGTGATCCTATCTTGGCATATATGAAATGCCACGTGTTTTTTGTATTTATATTGGCATCTCGGGCAAGCGAGCAAACAGGTCACCTGATGTTGAGTGAATGTCAACTACCAAATTTTCATCTTAATATCATCAGCGTGATCTATGTAAATCGGTCATATATAACCTTTTATTTTTGATTCAGAAATCTAAGCGGTCTTATCATCATCATGATCAACCCATTACCGGCTCACTACAGAGCACGGGTCTCCTCTCATTATGAGAAGGGTTTGGCCATAGTACATAACGCTGGCCATGTGCGGATTAGCAGACTTCACACGCCTTTGAGAACATTATGGAGAACTCTCAGGCGTGCAGGTTTCCTCACGATATTTTCCTGCACCGTTGAAGCAAATGATATTTTAATTGTTTAAAAACGCACATAACTCCGAAAAGTTACAGGTGCGCGCCCGGATTCGAACCGCCGACCTGTGATTAGGAGGCTGACGCCCTAACCACTAGGCTATCACCGCTTCGGCGGTCTCATGTGACCTTTTATCTATATCTATTTTTTAACTTGTCTCATCACTTCATTTCTATAATCTTGTCATATATAAAGAGATTTTGTGTATGTTTAATTTAATTTTTATATTAAAACATTGGAAGGTAGGTACTCTACACTTAGAAGTGACGAACATAGGTTTACGTATAAGACACGTAAGAAAAACAGACAATTCAGTGTAAAGTTCATATACCATTACGTTCATGTTGAAATTTATGTTTATGAACGTTATGTTGTTGGATGGGTGATAAAATTACTGGGTTTAAAAGATATATTAAGTTAGACATCCTTAATTTAAGCACTTTTCATATAAGGGGGTGTAACTCAGTGGTAGAGTGTCTGCTTCGCATGCTGAAAGTCCTGGGTTCAAATCCCAGCACCTCCAAACAATTTTGTTTTTACTTTTTCTTTTTTTTTTAATATGCCTCCACGTTGTTTAATAAGTTTGTATATATTTTTAGAAATATTAAGCACTACTTAAAAGAATACACTTCACTAACTAATTTACAAGACGGTGGACTTTGGAACTCCCAAAAAATTATGAATTATGTTCCAGCACGGGATGTCAATGGGTTGATATGATAATGATGATGATGATACGGTTGCTTCCGTTTCATTTTTATTTTTAAATTAATGTCGAAATGAAAGCTTTATATAGCTTCAGATATTATATATGTACGCGTGAATGAATGAACTTTCGTTCTACACCACAGACTAAAGTAACATCGAATATAACCTACAATTGAACAAGTTAAACCGAGAGTTCAATTTAGTGGTTACAAAGCGATATCTGAGATGGGTGGGATAGGTGACGCGATGTTAAAAGGTACATAGTAATTACGTACTCGATCATTTGTTTGTAATACTTCAGTTCTGACTTTAAAGTATTATTTTTACTTTTTTTTTGCATTATGGTGTTATTTACGAAATCTTTTTTGACGACCTCCGTGGCGCAGCGCGTGCGCTGTTGCATTTTAAAGTTGGAGGTCCTGGGTTCGATTCCCGGCTTGAGTCTGGACTGGTGGGAGGCTTCGGCCGTGGCTAGTTACCACCCTACCGACAAAGACGTGTCGCCAAGCGATTTAGCGTTCCGGCACGATGTCGCGTAGAAACCAATTAGGAGTGTGGGTTTACCATGCCCCTAACAGGTTAGCCCGCTACCATCCTAGACTGCATCATCACTTACCATCAGGTGAGATTGCCGTCAAGGGCTAACTTGTAGTGGATAAAAAAAAAAATCATGTAGATTGCGTTTTTTTTTTCAATATATATTTACCTAATAATGTCTGGGTAAATGATATAAGTAGGTACTACGTTTTGGCAATCCCAATCGTGTATGTTATATTTTCCTGAAACTTCTTTATTTTATAAAGATTTTTTTTTAAACTTTCAAAGCACAGCAGGAGTAGGAATTACACTTTAATATTAAATTATACTAATATTTAATAATAATATTAATATTAATTTATAAATATCTTGATACTAGTTGTGCCCCGCTGTTACACATATATATTTATGTAATACTGGTAATGCTAATAGTAATTTATTGCCAGAGAAAACAAAGTGGTAACCCTTGGAGACATAAACCTAAGCATATTTTCCTGCTAACGTCACCACATATGGCGTGTAATTAGCGACAACTATGGTAATAAATGGTCATTACCATGAACCAGACTAATTGTCTGTACCTTGTTTCTCGACAGCTCACTGTGCAGTTGGTTCAGTAGGATCCAGGTGGTATGGCCTGGTTTTTTTTATTCCATAAGTTACCCATTGGCTGCAATCTCGCTGGTGGTAAGTTTTGACGACCTCCGTGGCGCAGCGCGTGCGCTGTTGCATTTTAAAGTCGGAGGTCCTGGGTTCGATTTCCGGCCCGAGTCTGGTCTGGTGGGAGGCTTCCGCCGTGGCTGGTTACCACCCTACTGACAAAAACGTGTCGCCAAGCGATTTAGCGTTCCGGCACGATGTCGTGTAGAAACCGATTAGGAGTATGAGTTTACCATATCCCTAACAGGTTAGCCCGCTACCATCTTAGACCGCATCATCACTTACCATCAGGTGAAATGCAGTCAAGGGCTAACTTGTGGTGAATAAAAAAAAAAAAAGTTTCGTATTTCGTACAGACTGCTCAAATTCGACCATGTTTCAAATTTTCGAAGTGTCTTTCAATTCAAGTGGCTGCTAATTGTTTAAAACTGGCTTATCTTTCAACGCTCAGAGTCATTATGCCGAAAAGAAGAATTCGTTGTAGAATTCTTCGTAATACTTCTTAGCAATACTTACTCTTACTAGATCTGTAAGGTATTGCGTGTTTACAGGGATCCTCGCGATGTCTTAAAAATCTTATCTATCAAAATCTTTCTCCGTTCACATTATCATCATCATCATCATGATCAACCCATTACCGGCTCACTACAGAGCACGGGTCTCATCTCAATATGAGAAGGGTTTGGCCATAGTCCGCCACGCTGGCCATGTGCGGATTGGCAGACTTCACACGCCTTTGAGAACATTACGGAGAACTCGCAGGCGTGCAGGTTTCCTAATTTTTTTTTCTTCACCGTTGAAGCAAGTGATATTTTAATTTTTAAAAACACACATAACTCCGAAAAGTTAGAGGTGCGTGCCCGGATTCGAACCGCTGACCTCTGATTAGGAGGCTGACGCTTAACCACTAAGCTATCACCGCTTCTTTCGTTCGTTCACATTATACAAGTATAGAATTCTTTAACTTTAAACTTGTTAGACAGCCAATCGATTCTCACTTTCAAAGTCTATAGTGAAAGAGCATTATTTATCACTATCATAAAATGATCATTTTATTACTTTATTATTATTTATTGATATCATAAATATTTCCTTGATATAAATTGATTATTAAAAAAATATATAATTAATTTTAAATCAACATATATAAATTTACCGCAATATGCGGTAAATTTATATTGTTTGTTTGTGCGATAAAATACTATACAAAGCCGCTTAACTAAACCGAGGGAGGTTGACGAGGTAATTATAATAATAGTGAATGTCACGAAATGGGAACATCATGACTCACGACGAACCTACCTACCCGTCCACCGAGATGACTCCTAACTGTATTAAAAAGGAACTTTCCATTAAAACTATTTATTCCTTGGATACGTTATTATCATCTTATAAACCGATGGAATACCACATGGTTACTTGCTTTGTAGGGATCCACACCACGGTCAATGTATGTTCATAGAAATATTTATAAATGTAACAAAAAATATGACTGCAATAATATATAGTATACTAGCTGTTGCCCGCGACTTCGTCTGTGTAGAATTGCTGATTTTGCGTGGTGATATTCAAAAATACTCTGACATTGACATTTTTATTTGTAATTAACAACCTAATTGCCAATTTACGTGTTTCTAAATTAAAAAACATAGGAATTTCATACAAACTTCGAACCCCTATTTTACAACCTTGGAGGTGGAATCCAAATATCCTTTCTTAGCTGACATCTCTTAACTATCAACTACCTACTTGCTAAAGTATAGCTTTATACGTACAATAGTTTTTGAGATCTCGTGTTTAATCAATAAGAAAGTAAGTACGTCATTGACCTTTCGCTTTTATATACATAGATAGAAGCAAACATACTTAATGTATAATTTATGTATAAGTTTGGCTGGCTTATGTTACTATATTACAAACATAGCAAAATAAGCTGCACAAAATTTGGAATTCATGAAAATGAATATTATTTTATAAAAAAACTAGCTAGTGCCCGCGACTTCGTCTACGCAGGATTAGATAAACATTTCCATCATACATTACATACGTGTAACTTGGTTTTGAATAGGTCGCAGATGGTAGATTTTTTCTACCTATTTGACTCTTATGGTCATATTTTGGACAATTCACACAATATCTTTATAAATTGTATCCTATGTGTTACTCTGCTGTATAAGCTATATTATTGCGGAGTTTTATTAAAAGTAAGTAACAAACATCCATCCATACATGCAAACTTACTATACTTGCAAACTTTCGCGTTTATAATATTAGTAGGACGTAATATGAGTCGAGTACTGTACATATTTTTATTTTTTAATTACTCCTGCTAAGACGTACATATAACATGCACAAGTTGATCGACAAAGAAAATGTCTTGACAGTAAAATGTTATCTGTAAGGATAAATATAATAATTCTACTTGGGACGTTTTAAAAACACTATTTAATTCTTAATTTGTTTAGACATAAAAATATGATATTGTTGCTTATTTGTACGATATTGAAAGTACCAATACTTTCCACTGTTTTTTTTTTAGATCTACTGTATTTTGTATTTATTTACAATGTACCATTATCCTTTTTAGGGCACGCAGTTATAATCAGTATATAATCCTATGTTACCTCTGAATAAAATAGCTTAATTTTGGTAAAATTTGTTGAGTTATTAAATAACTAGAGTAATTCCGTTACAACAAAATCATTTTTCTTTTTGATAATGTTAGTATAGATTGTTTGGTAGTTACGACAGCGACGTACATAAGCAATTTAGTTTAACTTATTAGCTATGACGACATGTGATGTCAATATCACCCTTTTATGACGTCACATAGTGACACTCCTACAACTAACACAAATCTAACAACGTTCCATTTGTTTAAATCTATTGGCTCATACATAGTCTACACTTTGTTATTTGTAATGATAATGGGAACATATTGTGATGTAACAGACTTTGCACTTTGTTATTTAAGTTAGTAGGTTTATTTCAGAAATGGCTTGATAAAATCTGAGTTCACGTTGTAGACGATAACAGACGACCTCCGTGGCGCAGTGCGCGCGCTGTAGCATTATAAAGTTAGAGGTTCTGGGTTCGATTCCCGGCTCGAGGCTTCGGCCGTGGCTAGTTACCATCCTACCAACAAAGACGTGTCGCTAAACGATTTAGCGTTCCGGCACGATGTCGGGTAGAAACCAATTAGGAGTATGGCTTTACCATACCCCTAACAGGTTAGCCCGCTACCATTTTAGACTGCATCATCACTTACCATCAGGTGAGATAGCCGTCAAGGGCTAACTTGTAGTGTATAAAAAAAAGTTTACTCACCATTCAAGAATGAATGTTAGGTTAATCAAAAGTTTTATTCTGATAACCCCATATTATGTATTTGTGCTATATACGTGTCATAGTTGATAAGCTATTTTTATTCACTGATAGTCTGTCACTTAGGCACTTAAAAACTAGAGCCTGTTACACAAAGAGCTAAATTTTTTTCATAATCACAAACTTAATTTACCTTGTAGGTTTTGCAACCTTGAAAACGATACAATAATTTGGTGCAAAAGAAACACCCTCTACTCAGAGCGAGCGACGCAAAGCAAACGTTCGCGGTCATTTACGAGAGGAGAATAAATATACGAAGGAATGCTTAATTCGGTCAGCTGATTCAAAACTGTATTAATTTTGCATCACTGGTGTAGTAAAATAATCAATATTGCCTAGAAATACAATAGATCGGATAAAAAAACTAAAGGAATGAAAAAAGGTCGCTATAAGAAACAGTTTCTAAACAATGTCCCAATAAAATAAACCATGATCATAGAAACTCCTACACGATATTCCTTAAAAGCAAATGGTCATAAAAAAGAAATTGATTTAAATCTTCCAGCGCCTTTTATTTGACGATGGTTCTGTACATGAAACTTTCCATTTACTTGATCATGATCTTAGATTGATAGATCAACGGTTTTGGGGGCGGACAGTTGTAGGTTGTAATTCCAAATTGGCCGCTTACCATCATCATCATCATCATGATCAACCCATTACCGGCTCACTACAGAGCACGGGTCTCCTCCCAATATGAGAAGGGTTTGGCCATAGTAAACCACGCTGGCCATGTGTGGATTGGCAGACTTCACACGCCTTTGAGAACATTATAGAGAACTCTCAAGCGTGCAGGTTTCCTCGCGATGTTTTCCTTCACCGTTGAAGCAATTGATATTTTAATTGTTTTAAAAACGCACATAACTCCGAAAAGTTAGAGGTGTGTAGGAGGTAGATTCGAACCGCCGACCGCTGATTAAGAGGCTGACGCTCTAACCACTAGGCTATCAGTTCTTCACAAATAAAATTGAATCTAGCACAATAATTAAGCTTACTCGAAAGTGTTATTTTTAAAAAGTTGGTACCAACAAACCCACTTCACATATTTTGTTAGGACATTTTGGCATAACGTATATTATTTTATTGTGTTAAATAATCTATTATTAATGACGCATTCTGTCAATTATTATTTATTATATTCGTTTGTTAAAGCAACGATTGACTCGTGTATCTTTTGAATTAATTCATTCGTAAATTAAATTCAAATTTATCCAGGATCCCTAACTCATTTTGTAAACATAAGACGACTTTATATTTATGCGTGTAAAAACAAAGCTACTTCGTATCTTTAAAGCAGTCGTAAATCAAAATGAAAACGTATCAATAAACGCTCTCGTATAGTTTTACAGCTCATTAATTTTTTTTATTATATTCCAATTAAATTTAAATCGCTATTAATATTATAATTGCGTATGAAGCTGTGATAGCTTAGTGGTTAGGACGTCAGCCCCCTTTCGGAATTATGTGCGTTTTTAAGCAATTAAGTGTCACTTGCTTCAACGGTGAAGGAAAACATCGTGAGGAAACCTGCACGCCTGAGAGTTCTCCATAACGTTCTCTGAGGCGTGTGAAGTCTGCCAATCCGCACTTAGTCAGCGTGGTGGACTATGGTCAAACCCTTCTCATATTGAGAAGAGACCCGTGCTCTGTAGTGAGTCGAGAATGGGTTAATCATGATGATTATGATGCGTATAAAGATGTAGTATCTAAGTATGTAATTTAAGGATCCCTTATAACCAGCGACAAAGCTAAACATGTTAGGATAACCCAAAGCAGCAATCAGCTGTGCGTAGTTCGGGAGATTATTGGACGTAGATCCTCATATAGTGAAATGATAACCTCCTGTAAAACGCAGGTTTGGTATATCTAGTTACCGGAGTCAAAAAACACAAAACTGCGTTATTTAGAAATGCACAAAAAGACCTATGTCTAACAGTGGACGTCCAATGGTTGAAACAATTACTATAACTATAAATAAACCCACTTTGGTTTTATTCTATTGGGTACACTCTAAACGAATATCATGTTTTATCTCATTGCTATATCTCACTATATGTTTTAATTAATGAATAAATGAATAAACACACTTTTAACACAAGGATGATTGTGACATTGAGCGCGAGCGTCGGGCGCTTGCTGTAAGGTGTAACATGATAGCGCGCAGATTCTTTCGCTGCAACGAACAAGTGAAGAACTCTCTGTTCCGAGCGTTTTGTCAGAATTTATACACATGCCAGTTATGGTTTGGGTACACCAGACGGTCGTACAGTACCATTAGAGTGCAGTACAATGATGCGTACCGCATTCTAATGAAATTACCGCGATATTGCAGTGCGTCAAACATGTTCGCCTCGGCAAGAATGCCCGACTTTTTCGCGATAATTCGATCAAGAATCGCTTCTTTCTGGCAGCGATTACGTCACTCCAATAATGAGATTCTCCGCGCGATGTGTGATCACTTGGATCCGTCAATCTTGCGGCATTGGTTGTCACAGCACGGCGATACGAATCATAAATAAGCGTTTATTATTATTTATTTTTTTATTTATTTTTATTATTATCTACTTTTTAGTCTGTTTTTTATCCTTTTTTTTGTTTTGTCTTTATTTGTAAGTGCTTGTTTGTAACTGGGTGAACTGCCTTTAATAAAAATATATTATTATTATTCTGTATATACTAGCTCTCACGCCCGTGTGCAAAATAAATACATATAAAAGCCAAAAGAGATATAATATACGTACATAGATAAAAATAAATAAACTTACATACACATTACATAAATACATATTTGCACCGGGCGGAGGATTACGCCCCGGCAGGGGAGACCAAACGGCCGGGGGTCAGGGCGACAGGTTGAGAAACCGGCGGACTATCCTAACCGAGTCCAGCAAGACCGCTTTTTGCATCCTGGCTGCGAGCGAACTGCCACGGAACCCCAGTCGCCTCAGATGGTGAGCGAGGCTTACTGGGATCAACCCATTCGCAGATATTACGATTGGGATGGTTTCAGCAGACTGCACATGCCACATGTCGGAAACCTCGTGAGCCAGATCGAGATACTTACGTTTTTTCTCCGTCTCAGCTCTCACGAGGTTTTCGTCATATGGGATGGTGATGTCCACCAAAAACACCCTCGACTGTGCCCGGTCCACCAACACGATGTCAGGCTTATTCGCGAGAATAGTCCTGTCCGTGATAATGGACCGGTCCCAATAGAGCCGGACTCCGTCGCGCTCGAGTACCGGCACCGGTGTGTACTGGTAATAGGGCAACCTCTCATCCAGGAGACCGTACTTCAGAGCAAGCTCTTGGTGAAGGATTTTGGCTGCTTGGTTGTGTCTGTGCAAATACTCAGTGTTGGCAAGCGCGGAACATCCCGAAAGCACATGTCTGAGTGACTCGCCGGGATGGCGACAGGCTCGACAGATGTCGTGAGTGCCATCCTTCAGAATATACTTTCGGTAGTTCCGCGTCTTAACCACCTGATCTTGTATCGCACAGACAAAACCTTCGGTTTCCCCAAAGAGGTCACCGAAGCGCAGCCACTGCACGGACGCTTTCTTATCTACGTGTGGCTCATTAAGAGCTTTAAAAAAGCGTCCGTGCAGTTCCTTCCCCTTCCATACGGTCTCCCGGTCAGAGGTGGTCAGTACCACCGGTTTCCGCCACTCGGCTTGGGCTAAGGATAGTGGAGTGAGTCCTTTATCACTTACTATGACCTCTCTATGCATGGGGGACTCCCTCATCGTCTCAAAGTAGGTTCTGAGGTTAGATATCTCCCGGTTATGCATGGTCTTGACGCTCAATACGCCTCGACCCCCACATTTCCGGGGGATATACAACCTCATCACAGACGATTTCGGGTGGTGCATGCGATAGAGAGTCATAGTCGTGCGGACTTTTCTGTCCAGGGCGTCGAGCTCGGTCTGAGTCCATCTGAGCACGCCAAAGGTGTACATGAGAACTGGCATAACCCAGCCGTTATAAGCTCGCACCTTATTGGCGCCCGACAAAAAGCTTTTGAAGATTTTTGTCAGTCGGCCAAAAAAGGCCTCGCAAACAGACTGTTTCATGTCAGCCTCTTTCACCCCTAGGGACTGTGACATGCCCAGATACCGGTATGACTCAGCTTCAGAGAGGGTTCTAATGTTCGATGGCTCGAGATTAATCTCGGCTGAATGAGTAACCTGTCCCCTCTCCACGTGCAAGACCGCACACTTGTCCAGCCCAAGCTCCATCCTGATGGAGTTGCTAAATTCAGTGGTGATATTCAGCAGCTCCTGCAGGCGGATAGCATTGGGTGCCAGCAGTTTGAGGTCATCCATGTAGAGAAGGTGAGGCACTTTAGTCCCTCCTCTCCGAAACTGAAAGCCTGTCCCCGATCCCTCCAGTAGTGTGCTGAGAGGGTTCAGAGCCAGACAAAACCAAAGTGGGCTCAGACAATCACCCTGGAAGATACCCCGACCTATCCTTATCCGATCATCGGCAGCCGCCAGCCGCTCACCATGGAGACAAAGGATTGTACTCCATTGCCCCATGCATTCCCCGAGGAAGTCTCGAACTGTACCATCGACTTTGTACAGCTCAAGGACCCTCAGGAGCCATGAATGGGGCACCGAGTCAAATGCCTTTTTATAGTCGATCCAGGCGGCGGAAAAATTCCGACGGTTGCGTTTGACCAGTTGGCCCGCCACGGAGTCGATGAGAAGGAGCTCCTTAGTACCACGACTACCACCCCGACATCCGTTCTGAGCCCTTATTATTATTTTTATTCTTTATTATTATTATTATTATTTTATTGCACACCACAAAAAAGGAAAAAAAGACAAAAAAGACAGAAAATAACTTACATAGCGATCTCTTCCAGGCAACCAAATAAGGCAATTTTATTTAATATTTAATAATTCCCAATGAAACAGTTTTGTTCATGAATATGCGACTAAAAGATGAAAGTTTACGAGTAGATATTCTTATCAGCCAATGCTACAGAATAGAACTGATGAAGACTTCAAATATTTACAATAACTATAATATCCTCATTTACATAATCCATTAACTCTATACACTATGAAGGGTTCTTAACAATGGATTATATTAAAATTGCTTTAATATCTGAAGCTATAAGATAATTTATTTATTTGATTCGTGAGAGCCAATGTGAAATAGAGATTAGTTTGATGAAAGGAGAAAACACGTGATAGGCGATATTTTAATTCAATGAATATTGTGAAGTATTAAAAGCTTTCACCCCTTAGTTGACAAACTCTGTAATTAGGTAGATTAGTTGTACCTCGCGGTTTTGGCTCTTTATTTTTTCGACTGGAACACAACAACCCTGTTCCTTCGTGTCGCCTAATGGCTGCGTCACGGGTACGCTCGCATACTTTGTCTGGTTTGAGACTTCGGCCGTGGCTAGTTACCACCCTACCGACAAAGACGCGTCGCCAAGCGATGTCGTGTAGAAACCAATTAGGAGTATGGGTTTACCATACCCCTAACAGGTTAGCCCGCTACCATCTTAGACCGCATCATCACTTACCATCAGGTGAGATGCCGTCAAGGGCTAACTTTTGGTGTATAAAAAAAAATACTCGTCCGCAACCCAGCCAGCAATCGGAGGCATACTCACCTCATGATTTTGGCTAGTATATTCTTCATGTTTTCAAATCAAACTGAAAGTTTCTAAAATTTCATAATTACAAAATCTCATCACCTTCCAAATTTTTTTTACTAATTTCATTCTAGTAACACACAAATATAAAAAAAATAAAACTTTTGAAAAGTCAAGTCTTTCCATATAGAGTGATATCAAGAAACCGCGTAGCTCTTTTAGTACGTTCTAAAATAAGAACTTTTTTGAAAGAGATGATTACATGTGAAACAGGTAGCCTGATAAATATATATAATGAGCCTTCAAAAACTACTTTCACTTCACTACTCTTTAACGCCCTTATTTATCCAGTGTCAATCTTTCCAATTTTCGAAATCACTGTAAGGAGGTATTAAAAAGTTTAACGTATCTTGGCACTAAAATTGAAATCTCTCAAACCAATTATACAGCTTTTTAGCTCATTAATATTATCATCACTGTCGGGTTCAATTAAACTCATTGAAATCAAATCACCCGTGAACACGGGAAGCTAATGAGACGGATTGACAAACTGTCGATATTATTTATGTTACAACTTTTCGAAAAAGTCAAAACGCAACAAGTTCGAAAGTAGATTATGTTACAGAACGCATTCACGATTACAAAAAAGTTGTTAGTATTGGCTATTCTAATTTTACAATCAATCATTGTTAGACTAGGTACATCTCTCTTCTTTGTATCAAGTATGTTTCACGCAGCATAGGACGGCATTTTTTGGTAATAGAATACTTAATATAGCACCTCAGTTGTTTAATAAACTACCATCGTCATTAGCTGACCGAAGTCTGAATTTTGCAAGTTTAAAAATCAAATTAAAGAATTTTTAACGAGGAAGTCTTTTTATATTTAAAAATAATCTTCTATTGTTTAAAAGGTGAACTTTTAATTCTATGGAATGGTTCCAAAATGTGAGTATTAAAGGATGCTACTAAGAACTCAGTATAAAAAGATGAAATTTAAACCAAATACTGCAATCATAATTAAAAAAATGAGATCAAAATCAATCTGCTAGAACCCTAATTTGCACCCTAATTACTTTGACCCAAATATATCGAGGGCAGCCGACGGTAAAAGTTAGCAATTACAAAAAAAAAGTAAGGTTCTATAAATAAAAATTACGTTATTAATCAATACTAATTTAAACTTACCTAATAAGACTTCCATAATTACAAAAAAATATAATATTACCAGTATTGGAAATCATATTGCGCAATGAATCCACCAAATTTAATTTACACTTAATATTACTTCAAACCTTCGTTTTAAGTATTGACGATAAAATTATGATGAAAATAATTACGCCATTTGTAATTTTGTGTACGCCTTAAACGTTCACTATGCTATAAATATAATCTTCAGTCTTATGCAACATTTTGTTGTTGTTTGTACCTCAGTACATAGGTACCAGCCTAACCACCGATGTTGACATTGGTACAATAAACAAAGGTGTACAAAACAGGTTGCTTTTTAATACAGTTCGTTACTTGTCGGTGTCAGTGTGTTTAAAATACGACGTCTATTAGCGTGGGTGCAGGCGCAACGATCGGAATCAGTAGACCCGATAGCGCCCAGAAGTTAGTTAAAATATTGAGTTATTGTTTCATTAAATTTCTTAGGAATTTTCGATTCAAAACTGATATTAGTTTTTCCTTGAGCAATTATTCTCACTGTACAAACATGTGCAAACAGTTCATCTGTCAATCTGAAGCTGTGATGGCCACTAGGTTAGGACGTCAGCCTCTAGAGGACGGGGATTTGAATCCGGCACGCACCTATAACTTTTCGAAGTTACGTGCGTTTTCTAAGCAATTAACACATCACTTCCTTTAACGGTGAAGGAAAACATCGTGAGGAAACCTGCACTCCTGAGAGTTCTCCAAAATGTTCTCAAAGGCGTGTGAAGTCTCCCAATCTGCACATGGACAGCGTGGTGGACTATGGCCAAACCAAACTATTGAGAGGAGACCCGTGCAGTGATCCGAGAATGGGTTGATCATGATGATGATGTTCTGTCAATCAGTAAACTGACTATACAATATAAGACACTCAAGAGTCACATGACATCAATTGAATATTCGCATCCGTTAAAAACCGTCGATAATTCACCAACCGTAACACCCAATCAAAATAATATAGCGTCTCAAACCGGCTACAAATCAGCTAAGGGCAATAACCCATGTGGGTTACCACTTCATCCTTTTGTGGAGACCAATCCAAGACGGGAAAGTGAGAATATGCAAGTGATTTATAACGAAAACTTTATATAATTACCGGTAACACAAATATACTTTATATTGTAAGGTAGAACAAGTGACAACTTTATTCGTGGAGTAGGAAATAAATTATTAACACCCTTGTATTTCAAAAACATACCTGAAAATTACGTAATTTTCTTTTAATTATTCTATGATTATTCAAAAGTATCAACACTGGTTGGTTTGCAACAAAATAGATAAGGCCGAAACGGATTCTTTAAAAATGAATGGGCTCTATGAGTGTTTGGTTTATTACCCCTATTGTTTAGGTTCAAGTGGAAAGACGCCAGTTAATATTTAATGCGCTATACTACTATAGCAAACATGAGACAAAAATTTTGAACCTAAAACGTTAACACGTATTTAGTAGTTTTAATTTATCACTTTAGTTACTCTTTAAAACTTCTTAACTAAAAAAATCGTGTGCTCTAACGGATAAAGGATAAGTATAATGAAGTAAATTCAAAAATCTCATCTTATCAATCAGTAGATACACTATTTCTTTCAAAATGATGATGAGAAAATTATTTTAGTCAGAAATAAACAAGCCACCTTTAAACAAACACCAAGTGATGACAAAGTTTAAGATGGTAGCAGGCTGACCTATAGTCATAATAAAACCGTACTCCTACATGGTGTCAACGCGGCATCGTAATGGAACGTAAAATCACCTGGTTAGACACGGTTAAAGCCTTTCCACCAGACAATCTGGATAGCATGATTAAATGAGATAATCAAGATAAACCCGGAACTCATTTCAAAGCTAAACCAATCAAAGCTATATAAATCAAAACATAAGCCTATGAGAATTAAGTGCCATGAATGTGATAGGTCAAAGAAGACTATTCGTGTGAATTTACGCATATTACAAATGTATTTACATTGCTTGCATGTTCGTAACCACATACGTACTTCGTTATGGGGGAGAAAGTTGTACCTATGTATTTATGTTTCGATTTATTTCCCATCTATTCTAAATGTCTGCATTGCAACAAACATAAATTATATCCGTTCTACTTTCTAACTTAAATTACGTTTACCACTGGTAACTCGTCAATACGTATAGTAAATTGTTGACAAATCTCACTTTAATTTTCATCAATCGAGGTTTTACTACAAGAATAAATATCTAGCAAGACTGTGTGAGATAGGTATAGCTTCATAACAGTAGAGCTTAGCTTAGTTTCTTTGAATTTTGATAAAGTTTACTTATTGAATTGAATAATATACCTAGATAGCGTATACGTCTCGAACAATCATGATCAACCCATTCTTGGCTCGCTACAGAGCACGGGTCTCCGCTCAATATGAGAAGGGTTTGGCCATAGTCCACTACGCTGGCCATGTGCAGATTGGTAGACTTCGCACGATAACATGATGGAGAACTCTCAGGCGTGCTAGTTTCCTGGCAATGTTTTCCTTCACCGTTGAAGCAAGTGATAATTTAATTGCTTAAAAACGCACATAACTCCGGAAAGTTACAGGCCCAGGTTCGAACCCCCGACCTCTGATTAGGAGGTGGACGTCCTAACCACAGCTCTCGAACAATATCTTTGTCTTATATGTTATTTGTTCTTAAATTCTTTCATACGTTCATTTAGACTTATATTAATCTATATAATCATCTTAATCACATCTTAGTGTGGTTGGAAGAGATTTCTTAGAGATAAGCTTTCCTTTGGATTCCTCAATTATAACTTTATAAGTGTATGTTGTCACAGTAATGTTGCAATAATAAAGAAAATGAATTGAATAACTTAACTTTTTATGGCCATTTTCAAGTGTCAGTTTTAAAACAATGATAATATTTTTTCTAATTTTTTGTGTTGTCAACCAATGTTCTAAATGTGCTTATTTCAATGAAATAATGATTATCCTTTATCTAAATTATAATAACAATGATTTCTGTATTCTCATGAAAATGATGTTCTGGGTTCTATAGACAACCTTCTAGACCATAGCAATCCTCCTTATCTTTAATCACCTTATTAAAGTAACAGTAATCTGTATCTATGCTAGAAGATCTTTCGGCGTTAGTTGCATTAGTTACTACTCGTTGCCTGTACGTCAGTCGCTGAGTTAATAAATCATAAGCTTTCACAGAAAGAGCAAATGAATGGTACATTGAATTCAATGATATATTATATGAAGTAATTCATACTGCAATGGCCAATATTGATAATGAAGTACCTGCTGATTATACTCACAGTTTTTATAAGAAATCCCATTGGTGACACTTCAAATACATCAATGATATCAGAATTATCATTATAATGGTTTACGGCACGATTATTGTCTCATATGCAAGAGCACGCCTTGATACTTCACGCTACTGGAATGCGAGTTGACGACAAATTCTTTTCTAACTCTCTTTTATTATTTTACAATACGGAGTAAATATAGAGCTAGAGTAAATATGGAAGCGGTGATAACCTAGTAGTTAGGGCGACAGCCTCCTATTTAGAGGTCGGCGGTTCGAATCCGGCCACGCACCACTAACTTTTCGGAGTTATGTGCGTTTTAAAAAAATTAAAATATTACTTGCTTCAACGGTGAAGGAAAACATCGTGAGAAAACCTGCACGCCTAAGAGTTCTCCATAATGTTTGCCAATCCGCTCATGGCCAGCGTGGTGGACTATGGCCAAACCCTTCTGATATTGAGAGGAGACCCGTGCTCTATAGTGAGCCGGTAATGGGTTGTTCATGATGATGATAGAGCTCAAATTTGAATCTTTAATACCATCTGGCTAATAACATGAATCAGTATTACTGATCAGACTGATTCTTGTTGATATTTTTCAATTATTTCAAGTAACGTGTGAAATCTGTCATTATTATTATTAAATTATATATAAATATTATTATTATTAAATCTATAATTTTACCTCCGGCGTAATATCTGGCGATAAATCATTATCAGTTTTAAGTTAATTAAGTTATCAACTTTTATTTCTACTCGCCTTTTAAAAAGACAAACAATAAAGTAAGAGCTTTCATGAAATGCAATTAGATTGTAACGATTTTTTTTTAATTTTATTCTTTATCGAAAGCATCATCAAAATAAATGCTTTCTTGGGAATTGAGATTGTGATTATTGTTTTAATTACTGAATTTTAAGACCTAGTTAGTAATTGGAGAAAGTGTATCCGTAGGAGGTTAAAACTTGGGATCAAATTCCGTTTTTTAATTATTTTCATTTTCTGATTACAATATGGTAATTAAACACTGATCGAATCACCAATTAATTGCCGATGTTGAGATAAACAAATCGTTATAGTTTTGTTTATTGGAGTATGTAAGTTGGTGTTCATTACGGTATACTTTATTGATTGTTTAAATATCAGATTTCGAGTATTTGATACGTTTTCACTTACTCTTTTTTTGCTTTTGTCCACAGGTAATCTTTGAAACCTGATCTACGAATAGATGTTGGAAGGCGAGACTACTGGTTCACTTATATTATAAGAATGTTATAAGTTCTTACTTCACTGTTTCTAACGTCATTAGGATTTTATATTCTATAAAACACAATATGATATTACGGCATGATTGTACACTCATCGAAACTTTTATAAGGAAATGAGAAACAACTAGCAACTGACAAAGAATTTTCACAATTAAGAGGCTGATAAAATAACTAAAAGAAGTTGATTTAGTAATTATAAGAAACTGACAGAGAATTTTCACAATTAAGGGGCAGATAAAATAGAGAAGATGATTTAGTAATACCTTATTTATTTATTATTTCGGCGATGCTAGTATTGAACTCATTTTGATGTTTATTTTATATGGGATCGCATTCTGATTGCTATTAGATTAAAATATATATAAGTATTTAAGTTCTTTGAAACATTTACGTAGATACGGTAGACGGTGTGCCTTATTTTATTTGTTGTTTATTTTTTCCATATCTAAGTCATTACCAATCCATTTCAATAGTTCTTTACTCAATATTATTTTCAATATTATTTTATGTCAAGTGTTATACAGTCTAGTTGGTGCTCTCGCTCTAAGCATAGGTATTATTTGCCCTTAAAACGTTCGCACACAATAATGAAAATAGCCTAACCCAATCAATTAATAACGACCTTTTTAGCTCATAAATCAAAATATGATAGCGTCTTAGTAGTCCCATTTAATTGAACATTTTCAATCTTCCTGCGTCCGCCCATTTTGGGTTATTTATAATGCCCAGTCAATCACATTACTGGTAAAAGATTATGTGAGTAATTATTAATTTTTTTTTTAATACTCTACAAATTAGCCCTTGACGGCTATCTCACCTGGTGGTAAGTGATGAAGCTGTCTAGGATGGTAGCGGGCTTACCTGTTAGGAGTATGGTAAGCCCACGCTCCTAATTGGTTTATACGCGAAATCGTGCTGGAACGCTAAAACGCTAAACGTTAAATATTATTGTTATAAACTTGTGCTGCACGCCACAAGACCTCATTTTAGTATTGTACCTGTGGGTAATTTTATTTAAGCAATTTCACCAAAAAACTATTGAGCAATTGGTTTCTATAGGATTATAATTTTAATAATAAACCAATCAAAATCATAGTCAAATCTTAAACTTGAAGTTCCTTAAAAGAATCACATATCCTAGCTACAATGGCTTCCCAGTGCACATAGCTCGAAGAACTGCCAACAGATGGATGGACCATGGTCTGAAAGAGCTGGAATGTATCCTGCATAGGTAAAGGCAGCGTTAGTAGGCAACAGACAAGAAAGAAAAATCTCTTTATGAGATATGAAATATATGACAAAGGAACTGGCTCAGTATAGCTAGACACTTGATGCCGCAGCAATGGTTTTCAACCTGTTCCTTTTGAATTGAAATTGGCGATTAAGCACAAACAAAATATATAAAAAAATAACAAAATCATTTCACAAGTAAAACAAAAGTAAAGTTAACAAAGAAACGACTAAGAAAAATAGGTAGAAATAAAACAAAATAACAAAAACATTAAGGCCTTCTCAAACACAGTGCAGTTGAATTTAGTGATATATAACCTACCCTGGATAAATCTTATATGCGATGTCGAAACTCCAAATCTTAAGACTATTAAGACATTATATAAAACTATTGATATGTTATGGAATGGATGTTCATTGCTTGATATCTTAATATCGATGATGAGATTCGGAATAACTCACTCCTGTTGTAACAGACACGGCACCCGATTTCGCAATAAAATAGACCAACAAAAAAATTTAACACCAATGCCTCATTTTCTTCTAACGTTTCTGCGCAAAAAGTTGACAGCTTAACAAGTTCTCAGTGGTAGCTATCAATTACTTTCTTGTTTACCCTCCACTCGCTTATAAGGGACACGTCACTCTAGTAGTGTATCTAGTCTAGACTTCCGCTAGTAATCAAAGAGCGAGTGGGAGTAAAACTCCTCAAAGGATCATTAAATGGATTATTAAAATTTGCAGTCAAAGTTTTGAACAAAACTATGTTTTTGTAACGAAGCCTTCCACCAGTCGAGACCAAGGAAAAGTTGAAGACCTTTTATAAGACCATAACAGTCAATACTTCGCCAGTGATTCCTCAAAATGTTAAATGTTAAAGATAATCATCCAATTATAATTGCTGATTTTCAAATGGAATATACCTAACTATTAACTAATTGAGCATGTTTTGTGTGCTAGTTAGGGCAATCGTTTAATTCGTCGTAATTATTAACATGATTCATCACTTTACAATCTTCTGCTAATTTATAAAGGACAGGGGTTTTATTTTATGATAATAATATCATATTTCAAGAGAACAACAGTTAATCTCCTAATTATTTTGTACAAATAATAGTTCTTTAAATTCTAAGTTCACTATTCTGCCTATATTGAAAATCTAAATGACCTATCTGCGTACGAACGAAATACAAAATATTAGGGAATGGTTGAAAACCAGTGCTGCGCCTTGAAGTGTCCAGCTAGCTCTTTTGTCACATATTTAATGTAGGTACAAATATTTACTAATATGTTGTAGAAAAGATTATTTCTCTTTTTTGAAGTGAAACTTCTTTATCGGCGTTGGAAAAAAATTTACCGTCACATTTTTCGGTTACGCGTCACATTTTTTCGTTACGCGCCATCTTTTTCTTGCCCCTACCACGGTTGGTTCAGACGAAAAAAATACCGATGATTTTAAGTGGAGATTTTAATGTCAATTTTGCATCGGAAAAATCTTTGAAGCTAGTTGAATTTCTGAAAGATAAATTGAATTTATCCATGAAAAACAGTCCTCAAACGTCAACAACAAGATCTGGCACTACAATTGATGGAGTTTTTACTCGGTCACTAAATTTCGTGGAATGTAAACTATATATTTCATATTTCAGTTACCATAAGCCATTAATTACAAAAATGAAAATGAAATGGGATGAAAATAAGGCCATAAAGAAGTTTCACTTCTTACGTGTGTACACTAGTACACGCACACATTTTTTTCTTTATATCACGCAGTCAGTGATTAGGACTTTAATAATGAAATTTGAATGTTTATTGCGTTAAAATTTCCCACGAGCGCTCGGACTACAACTGGACGCTCATTAGAGGCTTAAGAGATTGAGATAAATAAATGTAAGACTAGTTAGCTCTGTCTACCAGTCCACTGTCTAACAGCTGCTAATGTTAGTTAAGCGGTGCGCTAAATGATGTCGCAATCACTTCAAATGATAATAATAATATTATAGTGTACAATGATTTGAAAAGTAACCACGACTGTGTCATGTCTTTATCGATATATCAATAAGGAAAGATAAACATTTGTACATCTTTTAGGGTGCCATAGTGGACAAAAAACTGTTATAGCTTAGTGGTTAGGACGTCCAACTTTTAATCAGAGGTTCGATCTCGCGCATACCTCTCTAACTTTATGGAGTTATGTGCGTTATTAAGCAATTAAAATATCACTTATGGATTATGGCCAAAAACCCTTTGCAAATTGAGAGGAGACCCGCGCTCTGTAGTGAGCCGGCAATGGGTTGATCATGATTTAAATGTGTATGTTCTCTTATTCGTCTATCTGTCTGTCCGTGGCCGTGTTTTTAGTGCTACATTTTGTTATTGGTATATATTCCAAATTGTTAAAATAATATCTTAAACATTTAAAGGTCCTATTCTCGCCTCGCTCTCGCGTTATGTCATAATAGCGATGTTTTATTTTCTCGTCTATCCCATCGTTTCGAAAGATCATAAATACCTAGAAAGGTAGGATCTTCAATTAAAAGATTGAAAAATATTGCGGGTTCATTTGAAGATTCAGGGATTAGTTTGTGAAATATAAAGTTTCAAAGTGCTAAGTTTTGTTAGAGTTAAGTAACGATTTGTGAATCGAACCCGAGACCTCTCATATTATAGTACTGCCACGGATGTCGTCTTACTAGAATACCTCTCCTAATTTGACAAGCAGGAACCGTCTACAATCAGAAATAGACCGCAATGGATAATTTTCCGTATATTTAATGTATCTATTAAGAATATGCCATACGGGAAAGCTATTCCAACCTTGAATACGTAAGCAGCTCGCTAATTACGGAAATCCATAATAATGACAAAAACCATTTAACTAAACAAGATATCAATTTTAACGACGCGTGAAGTAAGTCGTTTAAATGAAGCCATTTTGATATGATTGAAGCTTGTGACAATGTTATTAAGTGTAAATGGATTTGCTTATTTGGCGATACTGGAAGTGCAACTGAAGGGAATGGAATTTATGGTAAATATTCTTGAGCCAATTAAATATAATTTTGCTGTATTGAATCTTTGTAATTTATTCTATGAAGACCTTCGGGCTTCGTCACTAGTCCCTGATCTATCATCAACCTGATTTGCCAACTATTCATTAGAAACTATTTGACGTGCCTAAACTTATTGGGATTACGTTACCTGTAGACTATTATAACGATGTTTCAAATTCGTTCGTTTGAATTGCTCTATCTCTATAGGTACTATAATTTATTATTCATGATGTGAGATAGTGATAACGAAAAAAAAACCCGGCTAAGTTTGTTGTGGGCTTCTTCTTAGACCGGGGCGCGTTTGGAACCCTCATAGCTTTAGTTTTAAGTTTACGAATATAGTTATCACCATGAAATATCAACTATGTAAATTATTGACGCGTCAAAAGTGCCTTTTTAAAGGACTATTTGAATAAAGATGATTTTGAATTTGAATTTTGTTCTAAGGCTTCAGGATATAGTTTATGGAGCATCTTTGAGCGCTGTCACTAATAAGTGGAAGGTCCCAGGTTCGACCGCCGGCAGGAGCAGTTTGAGAATTTATTATTTCTGAATTTTCATTGATCTCGTCTGATTAAGCAGTGGCAACTTACCCAACGTTAAATAAAGCGATATAGCTTTTCGCTAAGATGTCGCGTAACTCAACCAATTACGAGTCATCATCATCATCATGATCAACCCATTACCGGCTCACTACAGAGCACGGGTCTCCTCTCAACATGAGAAGGGTTTGGCCATAGTCCACCACGCTGACCATGCGGATTGGCAGACTTCACACGCCTTTGAGAACGTTACGGAAAACTGTCAGGCGTGCAGGTTTCCTATAAAGTTTAGAGTAAGTGCTACGGATATCTCCGATTCCCAATCCAGTCTCTAAAACATGCCAGCTTAGTAAGCTAGAATAGTATCTTCACCTCATTATCGCAGACGGCGGTAAACTCAAATAAAGATGCCAAGCGAAGAATCAACTTGGTTTGCATTGTACCAAGCATTACCTACTAGTAACATGCGGGAATTTCTAATATGAGCCCTCTGTGTTTCGAAATAAGACTGTTAATTCTCTTCCAACCTTACTGGTGTAAAGTACTGTATTTTTGCTTTAATGGTGTATTCAACGCCTTTGGTAGATATAATTATGTCTTTTAGTATTGTATTTGAAGTAAATACGGGCAAGCCTTAACTGGGATCACAAGTTGTTTATGTGTGAAACCATATTATATCCTGTTAACTGTAAGTTAAACTATTGTAACAAAGATCGGTTAACTTAGGTATAACGACTATTGTGAGATGGTGATTACAACAACAAAAATCAAAATAAGCAGCACAAAAAATAAAAAATAAATCCCCCGGCTAAGTTTGTTGTTAGTTAGTTTAGTTTTAATTTAACGAATTAAAATAATGAAAAATATAATATATGAACGTTGCATAGATGCCCGAAATAGGTTTACATGAATAAAACTATTTTGAATTTCGAGCGAGAAAAAGAGAAGAACGTGTGGATAGACGGACAGTTTCCGTTTCCGGAATATTGGAACTGTAAATATATATGTTCCAAGTCACAACAATGTCGATTTTAGATGGAATATATTTCCAATTTCCACGCAGTGCCAGTTTTCTTATCGCTCTTAACTAATTTTGACAAAACCAAACTCACAAACACACACACACAAGTACACATGCACACACATTTGTAACACACACTAGTTTTATTACGTCGCTTTCGACTCATAACAGTTACCCACTTCCTCATATTATGTCCTATTATTGTTAATGTTTAGTTGTTGTTTACCGCGTTAATTTGTTGTTTACCGTGTCAATTTGTTGTTTACCGCATCAATTTGTTGTTTACCGTGTCAATTTGTTGTTTACCTTGTCAATTTTACTTACATTTTAAATTTTAATTTATAATTTTTTACCTATACGTGTCTGACGACCTCCGTGGCTCAGTGCGTGCGCTGTCGCATTATAAAGTTGGAGGTCCTGGGTTCGATTCCCGGCTCGAGTCTGGTCTGGTGGGAGGCTTCGGTCGTGGCTAGTTACCACCCTACCGACAAAGACGTGTCGCCAAGCGATTTAGCGTTCCGGCACGATGTCGCGTAGAAACCAATTTAGAGCGTGGGTTTACCATACTCTTAACAGGTTAGCCCGCTACCATCCTAGCATCATCACTTACCACCAGGTGAGATAGCCGTCAAGGGCTAACTTGTATTGAATAAAAAAAAATTAACATATCTTTTAAATATTGTGTAATCTGTTTGGCCTTATTTTATAACTTACCTAATTGTATACCAATGAGATGTAACGCTGTTAATTACTTTCAAATAAATAAACAAATAATGCTAATAAATAGAGACCTTAAAACCAATTCAGCCTTTGACTAATATGCCTACTTTATAATTGTGTCATTTCTGAGCCGCATTAGCAATTTTAAAGAGATTCCAGCACGTTATGGTACAATTTACGTTGTATTTATAACGCATTAGCAATAACTGTTTAGATTACGTGTAATTGCTGTTTACGCCTCATATTTCTGCGGTAATTTACTCGGCTTAGCACGTTTATAACCCACTTTTGTATAAAGCAGTGTTGCATAATTGATCATATCAGTTTCTTTATCATGTCACATATATAATATGTCCCGTTGATGTAGTTGTGAACATGTTTAAGAGGTCCTGGTTTCGATTCACGATGGGGTAAAAGTTCTAACGTATCCATAAATTCTCTAGTAAAGTTAGCCCTTGACGGCTTTCTCACCTGATGCAGTCTAAGATGGTAGTGAGCTGACAAGTTTGGGGTATGGTCAAGTTTCAACGCGACATCGTGTCGGTTAGCCGCTACAATCCTAGACTGCATCATGACTCACCACCAGATGAGATTTGCGTTACAAAAAAAAACCTTTTTAAATAATTTCCATAATCTTCAATACTTTATCAAGACTTTTCTAAAAGGTTATATTTAATACTAGTAGACTTTAATTTAATTTAATTATTTAATACTAGTATACTTTTAATACTAAGTAAAACCAGTAAAACTGCGGGTAAAAGCTAGCTTTTACCCGCAGTTTTGCTGTCTGCTGAAGTCATTTAAGTATCAGAGATTGTTACAAACCATTTTATATCTCTTGCCAATTTTTTTTTTAAAGTAAAAAGTATCCTATGTTACTTCTAATACTTCAACAAAGTTTTATGACGATCGGTTCAGTAGTTTTTGCGTTAAAGCGTAACAAACATGCCTACATTCATATTTATAATATTAGTAGAGATAACCTTTAACCTTTGAACTTATAGAGAGACATTAATCGATAAAGATAATCAACAAATACATAGCATTGTTTGTCCATTCATACATTTGCATCCCGAGCGTGATATCGGCATTAAACACTAAACCAAAAACTGGTTTGCATCTATTTTGACAACACTCAACACGTCGCTTTGGCAAACTCATCGCAGACTCCTCTATGAATGGAAGGTGTTGACTCTGTACGAACGTCGAAATAATTTAGCTGCCGAAATAAACTTGCCATAATATATCTACGTTTGATCAATGATGGAAATGCCTTTACTGTAACACCTTGTGATAACTGTAAAGAGAATAATGTTTAAAATAAGACAGACTATTTTTAACATGTAGAAAATCAAGTCAGACATGCGGAAGCGTTCATAATTCTTAATAATGTGTTAAATCAAGGTAACTTACAATTCATGTGAAGAATTCTTTAGTTCAAATTCGCATATTTTTAAAGATTTATAACTTGAAAGGCACTGTACATTTTTCCTACCCAGTTTCTCATTTACCAAGGTGCCGCATCTTTTTCACTCGTTTATAGAAGAATTAAAATTTATATTTAAATAAAAAAGTATATAATAAATAATACTAATATATACAAAAAGGCCTATCTATGACAATTGTTTTTTTATTTTTATTTTTTATAGATATTATTATAGTATTTAAATCGATGTAAGTTAGTAACAACTTAAAGCCCTACTGCAATTGGTGAAATCACCTTAAAATTTCATTTTTCAAGGAAACCTTCTATTATATATTTTAGGTTAATCCACTGTAATGTTCCTGAGATTTGTGCCTTCCTTTATGATATTAACTAACACTTAAATATTATAAAAGTAAGTGTTTGTTTGTTACTCCTCCACGCCGTAAATACTGAACCACTTTCGCTGTAATTTCGAATGCAGATAGATAATAAACTGTTTTAAGTTATTATTATAAACTGGTTGCCACTATATATATAAACTAAATTTCACTACAATGGGCTACAACAACAGTTATAGTTTGCTTTAGCCGTCGTCCTCGAAGTTTGACATACATGTTGGTAAAGGGAGCGATAAGAAAACGAGAATAGGAATCAGAAATGGGATAATTCAATTATAAACAGAGCGTATTCCACAGGAATTTTAGCGGGCATCAGCTAGTATCAAATAAAATCTTAAGGTAGGTGCTGCTAAAACATTCATGTTTATTTTAATAACTAGCTACCAAAGCCATGTATTTTATTGCAAGGTTGCCGATTCAGCTCATTTGAAATCTTGTCTCGGTTTAATCGCAAGGTGATAAAGTATACAACGTCTTAAATTTATATATAACTAGATGTAGCCCTTCTCACTTTAAAGTTGCATAAAAATTTCAAACCCCTATTTAACATTCTAAGGGAACCCTTATCTATACAGTGTTTAGAGCTGTGCGTCGATAGATTAGTCGGTCAGTCAGGGCAAGTATTTTAAATATAGGTAAAAATCGACGATGTGTTCCTTGCAATTTGTTTTCTTATTTAACCAACTACTTTGTATCTATAGCTGTGTCACGTCTTCAGTTGCCTGGAAGATTGCAAAGTGTATTTATATTTACTGTTATTTTTCTCATCGTTGCACAGTAAATGTGTTTTCATTCAATACTATATTTATAGTAAATTGAGGTTGCGACGAAATTTCAAATCACAATAGCATAAAAGTTTCACAATCTACTCTAAAATCGTTAATAGGAACCCAACGAAAGCTATTACCATTACCAGTCATTATCAACCTATTACCTATCTTCTATAGAGTGCAGGCTTCGCACAGAATGAGGAAAGCCGTGGCAGTAGTCCACCACACTGGCCAAAGTCACTTGGACAGCGTGGTGGACTATATCGAACAACTTTGACGACATACTGTTATAACCTCACCGTACTCTACCGTAGTCGCGTAAAAAATATTGCGCGAGTTTTTTTTACACAGATGAATACGCGAACGCGCTCGACACCGAAGATCGTATCGCCACGATGTCTCATCACGAGGATTTCGCAACGACTCGTGCGAACGTTCGTATTGGCGTCACGATCGGCCGATACCATCTCGCAGGAATACGAGTACGGTTTCACAGAACTATTGTTTACGACCCACCACACTGGCTAAAGAAACCCAGTTTCTATAATTTAATAGTAAACGCCCCATTGCGTGATAGAAAGTGAAACTGTTTAACCGTTTCAGATGATGTCGTACTGTTTTATGACTGTTTAGAACTACCGATGACCGTATTATAAAGTGGGATTCTACTACTCGTTTGAGAATGATCTGGTAGACGGTTTCGGCCAGTAAAGCAAGATTTACCGCCGATAAACGATTTAGCGTTTCGGTGAAATTCCACGATGAAACTGATGCGGCAAAACTTCGTCGCTAACCCGTTTATTATAAATGAAAAAAATACTTGCGACTTCGTCCACGAACTTTTATACCATCTTTAGGAACTGTTTTCAAAATAACGATTAGCTAGATAAACTGCAGATTTCATGTCAAACGTACATAGCCATGGAAGAGGTGATAGCCCAGTGGTTAGGGCGTCAGCCTCCTAATCATAGGTCGGCGGTTCGAATCCGGGCACGCACCTCTAACTTTTCGAAGTTATGTGCGTTTTTTAAACAATTAAAATATCACTTGCTTCAACGGTGAAGGAAAACATCGTGAGCAAACCTGCACACCTGAGAGTTCTCCATAATGTTCTCAAAGGCGTGTGAAGCCAGCGTGGTGGACTATGGCCAAACCCTTCTATTGAGAGGAGACCCGTGCTCTGTAGTGAGCCGGTAATGGGTTGATCATGATGATGATGAATATAAAAACAAAAAAATGTCTACACCATAAAAGGGATTCTTATCACCAACCTAATAAATGTCTCAATACTGGGCAAAAATGTAAACTCATTACTGGTAAGAATAAAGTCCCACCAAAATAGTCCAATGCCCTAATTATCTATTTCATTCTAACTATAACACTCTTTAGTAAGAGACGTCTGAGTTGACAACGTACCCGGAGTTGCGTTTCACCGTCCGACCCTCCCGTTGTCCCAAACGTCGCCTAAGCCGAGGTTCGGCCTCAAAGGAGGCGCCCTTAGGCAGTCGTTCCCATAGTTTCTTCGAGCCCTAGGGCTCAAAATTTCTTCTGGCAGAGCTTCTTTCCAAAGCTCGCCAAACAGCCCGGTTACGCTGTGGCAACCAATAGGGTTTGTACAGCTCATAGACAGTCCGAAAAAAAAAAAAAAGAGTTGCGTACTTTCATGATGTTTAAAAACATAAAAACAGTTCGCGTAGTTCATTAAAAACTTTAGAATCAACTTGCAATTTATCAAAATCGTACTTGGGTATAAGGATGGTTACAGCTTTAGTAAAATCATTGATAAATTACCTGATAAAGTGTAGGTATACGTTAGAACAGCTTCAATTAATTATCGTCGAAATTACTCTCTGAGTACTTCAATATGATTAGATCTGCACGATTTCATTGAATAACAAAGATAGTGGATACACTACAAAAAATCTTTTACGCTGAATACAGAACTTACCGGTTAATATTAATAACGGTTGGTTCACATTGCTCTAAACAGAGGATCTTATAAGCTCATTCTAGCGCTGTACTCATAGAAACTTCATTATTACTTACTACAGCGTGATAGCTATATACTATAAGCGGTGATAGCCTAGGGGTTAGGGCGTCAGCCTCCTAATCAGAAGTCGGCGGTTCGAATCCGGGCACGCACCTCTAACTTTTCGGAGTTATATGCGTTTTAAGAAAAAAAAAATATCACTTGCTTCAACGGTGAAGGAAAACATCGTGAGGAAACCTTCACGCCAGAGAGTTCTCCATAATGTTCTCAAAGGCGTGTGAAGTCTGCCAATCCGCACATGGCCAGCGTGATGGACTATGGCCAAACCCTTCTTATATTGAGAGGAGACCCGTGCTCTGTAGTGAGCCGGTAAAGGGTTGATCACGACGACTACATATAAACGAAAGATAATTTGGGTCGCAAAACTTTTGGTAATCACATTGCAATTACTATCTTTCCTCTAACTTCACTTGCATTTCTTTAAGCCTAAGCCGATTTTTGCCTTATCACCATATCCCTCTAATGTGACAAAAGACAGTTGTGAACCGTAGATACGGGACAATAACTAACCCATCGCCATTAAAATCTGCTTCGAAACAATTTTTTATTACATTTTATTACCGATTTTTATTACATGTAATAGTAATCGTCATTGAGGCAAGAAATGAACTACCCCAATTTTCAAGATTTTGACTAGACAAGACTACATTTTCTACTATTTTATATTTTGGGCCCAATCTAGGTTCAATACCTAATCAACTTGACCTCTAAAATAAATAATAAACTAAAAAAACCTTTGATTACATTGCTTGATGAAAAGGCCACTGGTAACGTGTAAAGTGGCCATTTTAAGAAATCAAAAACTGACAGATCATCAGTCTTAACTGGTCTTAACAAACTAAGTAAGAGAGATCTAACCAACCTTTCGCTATCCATTAATGCTAAACCGTACACTTAGTTGAATTAATCAATTTCCTTAGATCGCTATCGAAATATTTGCGATGATAGCCGAGGTTAAAGTTTAATATTCTCTCAGTGGTATGGGGGAGATGAAAACGTGAATATTGATTGACTCTGTGTATGGACAATACCTACTGGTGGGGTTTTCTCTTTCGATGAATAATTGTTGGTATAGATTTTATGAGCATCGAATTTTACTTTACATTAGAAATCTACTCTGTTGTAGCCGAGCATAGCAGCTGTTATCATTGAGAATTAATAATAATTGTGATAATTGAGAAGGCACCAAGGAGGTTGCACTACTTATCCATCTATCTAATTTCTATCTAGTAATAGTATAAACATATAATTTTATTGTTAAAAAAGCACAGAAAACTAAGAACAAAGTGAATAAGACTTGTTATGTATTAGATTTAGCAGGGCACTCTTGTCCACGTTTTCGCATATGTATATCACTGTACTCTGCAATCCTAACAATTCTTTTGTTTTTAATATATGTATTTATTTAAATCTAGATTATCTTTAGAACTTCATATCAATAGACCAAAAACCTATCTATTGAAAGTAATCCACAATGACAATAGTCATAGAATTTAGATTTTTCTGCTATTCCTTTGAGTTTATTCTTATTTACTTTCATATTGATGATTGGCAATTGTTAAATAGGTGGTCATTTCCTTCCCGGGTGTATTAATGTCCTACTACATGACATTGGCCTCTTCTATAATAGGAGATCTAGAAGGTGCTATAACAATTTAGTCTACGTTAGAGGATTGCATTTAGTGATTGCATTGAATTAAGAGATGGGTACGGAATGCCCTATCACGTTGCATCTGCAGAAATTCTCACTCGATCTTTAACGTGAATTTGAACTTCATTTTGATCGCAAATCGTGACCACATTTTAATGGATTTCAGACAAAGCAGTGTTGCATGTGTTTTCCCTTAGTTAGATGGTACAGTATTCTCTTAGGGTGGAGATAAAAAGGTCACTTTGGTGTTTGTCTCTGTCTGTCACGGAAAAATTAACCGCATTGTGTCGCACACTTTGGCACACAAATTTATCAAACATTATAGTGTGCCAGTGATAGCCTAGTGGTTAGTGCGTCAGCCTCCTTATCAGAGGTCGGCGGTTCGAATCCGGGCACGCTTCCCTAAATTTTCAAAAAAAAAAGAAATATCACTTGCTTCAACGGTGAAGGAAAACATCGTAAGGAAACCTGCACGCCTGAGAGTTCTCCATAATGTTCTCAAAGGCGTGTGAAGTCTGCCAATCCGCACATGGCCAGCGTGGTGGACTATGGCCAAACCCTTCTCATATTGATAGTACCCGTGCACTGTAGTGAGCCGGTAATGGGTTGTGATGATGATGATGATGATAATGATAATGTACCTCCTGTTGACCTGGAATCATGAAAGGTATAAGTAATGTAGGTAATTTAGTACAAAGACAAAGGACCGAACACCGCAAAGATGTAGCAATATCAAAAACGTCCTATTTGCAACGTAACAAAATTTATACGATTAATATACCCCCTAATTAGTAAGGCCCTAGGTGCGCAATATCGACTCTTACTTAACATTTTTTTTTATTTATTTATAGCACGTCAAAAACATATATTTTATATGTTTTGAGGTGCTATAAAGTTTGGTTTAATTTTATACCAATGTTTGTTAGTGTAAATATTTATGCGGAACACTAGAACTCTATAGTAATAGAGTTGAGTTCGTAGAAGTATAGTTGTCTCCACTCCATACGTGTTTTTATACACGCCTGCCTACCCTCTTTTTTGTCGTCGTGGAAAACTTTTTGGCTTCTACCGTCCCTTGGGTAGGACAAGGTATATCCGTACTAAAAACGACCACGGCATGTAATTTCAAAAGATTTGAAAGTAAATAGTTTGCGGATGATTTTATGAACCGTGATATACGGTTTTTTAGCCTTTGACGGCAATCTCACCTGATGGTAAGTGCAGTCTAAGATGGTAGCGGGCTAACCTGTTAGGGGTATGGTAAACCCATACTCCTAATCGGTTTCTACGCGACATCGTGCCGAAACGCTATATCGCTTGGTGACGTCTTTGTCGGTAGGGTGGTAACTAGCCTCGGCCAAAGCCTCCCACCAGACCAGACTCGAGCCAGGAATCGAACCCAGAACCTCCAACTTTATAATGAGACAGCGGGCGTTTTGTGCCACGGAGGTCGTTAAATCATTATTAGCAAATGCGTCCGGATTAGCAAAGCGGATATTTTTATAGCTTAGCTTCGGTGATTAAGCTGAGTTAGGAGCGTAGCAGTAAACACTCTTTAATTGGCTTCTTATATGCCACCTATATTGTATTCATCGTTAGCCGTGTGCATTAAGTTGTGCGCACATTTCGCTTATTCCGAACGTGATCACGATCGCCACTCTGCGATCGAAATTAAGTTGGGATTTACGATAACCGGCGAGTGCGCATGCGAAACGCGTCGAACGCCGTGCAATCGGGCATTACCCCTTTTTGTTTGCTCAGTGTAGTAAATGGGCAGTTGAGACACCATTTTAAATGAAATTATCATGATCAACCCATTGCCGGCTGATTACAGTACACGGGTCTCCTCTCAATATGAGAATGGTTTGGCCATAGTCCACCACGCTGGCCATGTGCGGATTGGCAGACTTGACACGCCTTTGAGAATATTATGGAGAACTCTCAGGCATGTAGGTTTCCTCACGATGTTTTCCTTCGCCGTTCAAGCAAGTGATATTTTAATCGCTGAAAAACGCACATACTCGTAGCTCCGAAAAGATAGAGGCGTGCCCGGGTTCGAACCCCCGACCTCTGATTAGGAGATGGACTAATTTTAGTCTATTTTTATTTCTTAATTATTTTTGTTTTACTTTTAATAATTTTATTGATTTTTAAATGTATATTTACTAAAAGTCAGTTATATTCTT